>JARQAC010000001.1:0-1338972 GCA_036172945.1 Meloidogyne incognita
GGGGGGTCTACTGGGGGGTATACTGGAGAATTGGGGGGTCTACTGGGAGATTTGGTGTAATTTGGGGGGTAATTGGGGGGTCTACTGGGTGGGGGTCTTTAATTGGGGGGATACTGGGGGTTACCCCACTTCTTGGGAACAACTGGGGGGGGTTGGGGGTCATTTGGGGGGTCTAGTTTCCCCTACTGTCTACACCTATTGAATAACAACCCGTGCCTTTGGATATAACTCGGAGGTATGAAAGCCTGAACCTATGGACGAATTGGGGAGTGACATATTTTGTCTGGGGGGGGGGGTCATTTGGGGGGTCTACTGGGGGGTATACTGGAGAATTGGGGGGTCTACTGGGAGATTTGGTGTAATTTGGGGGGTAATTGGGGGGTCTACTGGGTGGGGGTCTTTAATTGGGGGGATACTGGGGGATACCCCACTTCTTGGGAACAACTGGGGGGGGGTTGGGGGGTCATTTGGGGGGTCTAGTTTCCCCTACTGTCTACACCTATTGAATAACAACCCGTGCCTTTGGATATAACTCGGAGGTATGAAAGCCTGAACATATGGACGAATTGGGGAGTGACATATTTTGTCTGGGGGGGGGGGGGGGGGTCATTTGGGGGTCTACTGGGGGGTATACTGGAGAATTGGGGGGTCTACTGGGGAGATTTGGTGTAATTTGGGGGGTAATTGGGGGGTCTACTGGGTGGGGGTCTTTAATTGGGGGATACTGGGGGATACCCCACTTCTTGGGAACAACTGGGGGGGGGGGTTGGGGGTCATTTGGGGGGTCTAGTTTCCTACTGTCTACACCTATTGAATAACAACCCGTGCCTTTGGATATAACTCGGAGGTATGAAAGCCTGAACCTATGGACGAATTGGGGAGTGACATATTTTGTCTGGGGGGGGGGGGGTCATTTGGGGGGTCTACTGGGGGGTATACTGGAGAATTGGGGGGTCTACTGGGAGATTTGGTGTAATTTGGGGGTAATTGGGGGGTCTACTGGGTGGGGGGTCTTTAATTGGGGGGATACTGGGGGGTTACCCCACTTCTTGGGAACAACTGGGGGGGGGGGGGGGGGGGGGGGCATTTGGGGGGTCTAGTTTCCCCTACTGTCTACACCTATTGAATAACAACCCGTGCCTTTGGATATAACTCGGAGGTATGAAAGCCTGAACCTATGGACGAATTGGGGAGTGACATATTTTGTCTGGGGGGGGGGGGTCATTTGGGGGGTCTACTGGGGGGTATACTGGAGAATTGGGGGGTCTACTGGGAGATTTGGTGTAATTTGGGGGGTAATTGGGGGGTCTACTGGGTGGGGGGTCTTTAATTGGGGGGATACTGGGGGGTTACCCCACTTCTTGGGAACAACTGGGGGGGGGGGGGGGTCATTTGGGGGGTCTAGTTTCCCCTACTGTCTACACCTATTGAATAACAACCCGTGCCTTTGGATATAACTCGGAGGTATGAAAGCCTGAACCTATGGACGAATTGGGGAGTGACATATTTTGTCTGGGGGGGGTCATTTGGGGGGTCTACTGGGGGGTATACTGGAGAATTGGGGGTCTACTGGGAGATTTGGTGTAATTTGGGGGGTAATTGGGGGTCTACTGGGTGGGGGTCTTTAATTGGGGGATACTGGGGGTTACCCCACTTCTTGGGAACAACTGGGGGGGGGGGGGGGGGGGGTGGGGGGTCATTTGGGGGGTCTAGTTTCCCCTACTGTCTACACCTATTGAATAACAACCCGTGCCTTTGGATATAACTCGGAGGTATGAAAGCCTGAACCTATGGACGAATTGGGGAGTGACATATTTTGTCTGGGGGGGGGGGGGGGTCATTTGGGGGGTCTACTGGGGGTATACTGGAGAATTGGGGGTCTACTGGGAGATTTGGTGTAATTTGGGGGTAATTGGGGGTCTACTGGGTGGGGGTCTTTAATTGGGGGGATACTGGGGGTTACCCCACTTGGGAACAACTGGGGGGGGTTGGGGGGTCATTTGGGGGGTCTAGTTTCCTACTGTCTACACCTATTGAATAACAACCCGTGCCTTTGGATATAACTCGGAGGTATGAAAGCCTGAACCTATGGACGAATTGGGGAGTGACATATTTTGTCTGGGGGGGGGTCATTTGGGGGGTCTACTGGGGGGTATACTGGAGAATTGGGGGGTCTACTGGGAGATTTGGTGTAATTTGGGGGTAATTGGGGGGTCTACTGGGTGGGGGTCTTTAATTGGGGGATACTGGGGGTTACCCCACTTCTTGGGAACAACTGGGGGGGGTTGGGGGGTCATTTGGGGGGTCTAGTTTCCCTACTGTCTACACCTATTGAATAACAACCCGTGCCTTTGGATATAACTCGGAGGTATGAAAGCCTGAACCTATGGACGAATTGGGGAGTGACATATTTTGTCTGGGGGGGGGGGGGTCATTTGGGGGGTCTACTGGGGGGTATACTGGAGAATTGGGGGGTCTACTGGGAGATTTGGTGTAATTTGGGGGGTAATTGGGGGGTCTACTGGGTGGGGGTCTTTAATTGGGGGATACTGGGGGATACCCCACTTCTTGGGAACAACTGGGGGGGTTGGGGGTCATTTGGGGGGTCTAGTTTCCTACTGTCTACACCTATTGAATAACAACCCGTGCCTTTGGATATAACTCGGAGGTATGAAAGCCTGAACCTATGGACGAATTGGGGAGTGACATATTTTGTCTGGGGTGGGGGGTCATTTGGGGGGTCTACTGGGGGGTATACTTGAGAATTGGGGGGTCTACTGGGAGATTTGGTGTAATTTGGGGGGTAATTGGGGGGTCTACTGGGTGGGGGGTCTTTAATTGGGGGGATACTGGGGGATACCCCACTTCTTGGGAACAACTGGGGGGGGGGGGGGGTTGGGGGGTCATTTGGGGGGTCTAGTTTCCCCTACTGTCTACACCTATTGAATAACAACCCGTGCCTTTGGATATAACTCGGAGGTATGAAAGCCTGAACCTATGGACGAATTGGGGAGTGACATATTTTGTCTGGGGGGGTCATTTGGGGGGTCTACTGGGGGGTATACTGGAGAATTGGGGGGTCTACTGGGAGATTTGGTGTAATTTGGGGGTAATTGGGGGGTCTACTGGGTGGGGGGTCTTTAATTGGGGGGATACTGGGGGATACCCCACTTCTTGGGAACAACTGGGGGGGGGGGGGGGGTTGGGGGGTCATTTGGGGGGTCTAGTTTCCCTACTGTCTACACCTATTGAATAACAACCCGTGCCTTTGGATATAACTCGGAGGTATGAAAGCCTGAACCTATGGACGAATTGGGGAGTGACATATTTTGTCTGGGGGGGGGTCATTTGGGGGGTCTACTGGGGGGTATACTGGAGAATTGGGGGGTCTACTGGGAGATTTGGTGTAATTTGGGGGGTAATTGGGGGGTCTACTGGGTGGGGGTCTTTAATTGGGGGATACTGGGGGATACCCCACTTCTTGGGAACAACTGGGGGGGTGGGGGGTCATTTGGGGGGTCTAGTTTCCCCTACTGTCTACACCTATTGAATAACAACCCGTGCCTTTTGGATATAACTCGGAGGTATGAAAGCCTGAACCTATGGACGAATTGGGGAGTGACATATTTTGTCTGGGGGGGGGGGTCATTTGGGGGGTCTACTGGGGGGTATACTGGAGAATTGGGGGGTCTACTGGGAGATTTGGTGTAATTTGGGGGGTAATTGGGGGGTCTACTGGGTGGGGGGTCTTTAATTGGGGGGATACTGGGGGATACCCCACTTCTTGGGAACAACTGGGGGAGGGGGGGGTTGGGGGGTCATTTGGGGGGTCTAGTTTCCCTACTGTCTACACCTATTGAATAACAACCCGTGGCTGTGGATATAACTCGGAGGTATGAAAGCCTGAACCTCTGGAGGGGTTGGGGAGAGACATAGTTTGTCTGGGGGGGGGGGGGGGTCATTTGGGGGGTCTACTGGGGGGTATACTGGAGAATTGGGGGGTCTACTGGGAGATTTGGTGTAATTTGGGGGGTAATTGGGGGGTCTACTGGGTGGGGGGTCTTTAATTGGGGGGGGACTGGGGGATACCCCACTTCTTGGGAACAACTGGGGGGGGGGGGGGGGGTCATTGGGGGGGTCTAGTTTCCCCTACTGTCTACACCTATTGAATAACAACCCGTGCCTTTGGATATAACTCGGAGGTATGAAAGCCTGAACCTATGGACGAATTGGGGAGTGACATATTTTGTCTGGGGGGGGGGGGGGTCATTTGGGGGTCTACTGGGGGGTATACTGGAGAATTGGGGGGTCTACTGGGAGATTTGGTGTAATTTGGGGGGTAATTGGGGGGTCTACTGGGTGGGGGTCTTTAATTGGGGGATACTGGGGGATACCCCACTTCTTGGGAACAACTGGGGGGGGGGGGGGGTTGGGGGTCATTTGGGGTGTCTAGTTTCCCCTACTGTCTACACCTATTGAATAACAACCCGTGCCTTTGGATATAACTCGGAGGTATGAAAGCCTGAACCTATGGACGAATTGGGGAGTGACATATTTTGTCTGGGGGGGGGGGTCATTTGGGGGGTCTACTGGGGGGTATACTGGAGAATTGGGGGTCTACTGGGAGATTTGGTGTAATTTGGGGGGTAATTGGGGGTCTACTGGGTGGGGGGTCTTTAATTGGGGGGATACTGGGGGATACCCCACTTCTTGGGAACAACTGGGGGGGGGGTTGGGGGTCATTTGGGGGGTCTAGTTTCCTACTGTCTACACCTATTGAATAACAACCCGTGCCTTTGGATATAACTCGGAGGTATGAAAGCCTGAACCTATGGACGAATTGGGGAGTGACATATTTTGTCTGGGGGGGGGGGCTGGCATTTGGGGGGTCTACTGGGGGGTATACTGGAGAATTGGGGGGTCTACTGGGAGATTTGGTGTAATTTGGGGGGTAATTGGGGGGTCTACTGGGTGGGGGTCTTTAATTGGGGGGATACTGGGGGATACCCCACTTCTTGGGAACAACTGGGGGGGGTTGGGGGTCATTTGGGGGGTCTAGTTTCCTACTGTCTACACCTATTGAATAACAACCCGTGCCTTTGGATATAACTCGGAGGTATGAAAGCCTGAACCTATGGACGAATTGGGGAGTGACATATTTTGTCTGGGGGGGGGGGGGGGGGGTCATTTGGGGGGTCTACTGGGGGGTATACTGGAGAATTGGGGGGTCTACTGGGAGATTTGGTGTAATTTGGGGGGGAATTGGGGGGTCTACTGGGTGGGGGGTCTTTAATTGGGGGGATACTGGGGGATACCCCACTTCTTGGGAACAACTGGGGGGGGGGTTGGGGGGTCATTTGGGGGGTCTAGTTTCCCCTACTGTCTACACCTATTGAATAACAACCCGTGCCTTTGGATATAACTCGGAGGTATGAAAGCCTGAACCTATGGACGAATTGGGGAGTGACATATTTTGTCCGGGGGGGGGGGGGGGTCATTTGGGGGGTCTACTGGGGGGTATACTGGAGAATTGGGGGGTCTACTGGGAGATTTGGTGTAATTTGGGGGGTAATTGGGGGGTCTACTGGGTGGGGGTCTTTAATTGGGGGGATACTGGGGGATACCCCACTTCTTGGGAACAACTGGGGGGGGGGGGTTGGGGGTCATTTGGGGGGTCTAGTTTCCCTACTGTCTACACCTATTGAATAACAACCCGTGCCTTTGGATATAACTCGGAGGTATGAAAGCCTGAACCTATGGACGAATTGGGGAGTGACATATTTTGTCTGGGGGGGGGGGGGGGTCATTTGGGGGGTCTACTGGGGGGTATACTGGAGAATTGGGGGGTCTACTGGGAGATTTGGTGTAATTTGGGGGGTAATTGGGGGGTCTACTGGGTGGGGGGTCTTTAATTGGGGGGATACTGGGGGATACCCCACTTCTTGGGAACAACTGGGGGGGGGGGTTGGGGGGTCATTTGGGGGGTCTAGTTTCCCCTACTGTCTACACCTATTGAATAACAACCCGTGCCTTTGGATATAACTCGGAGGTATGAAAGCCTGAACCTATGGACGAATTGGGGAGTGACATATTTTGTCTGGGGGGGGGGGGGTCATTTGGGGGGTCTACTGGGGGTATACTGGAGAATTGGGGGGTCTACTGGGAGATTTGGTGTAATTTGGGGGGTAATTGGGGGGTCTACTGGGTGGGGGGTCTTTAATTGGGGGGATACTGGGGGATACCCCACTTCTTGGGAACAACTGGGGGGGGGGGGGGGGTGGGGGGGCATTTGGGGGGTCTAGTTTCCCCTACTGTCTACACCTATTGAATAACAACCCGTGCCTTTGGATATAACTCGGAGGTATGAAAGCCTGAACCTATGGACGAATTGGGGAGTGACATATTTTGTCTGGGGGGGGTCATTTGGGGGGTCTACTGGGGGGTATACTGGAGAATTGGGGGGTCTACTGGGAGATTTGGTGTAATTTGGGGGTAATTGGGGGGTCTACTGGGTGGGGGTCTTTAATTGGGGGATACTGGGGGTTACCCCACTTCTTGGGAACAACTGGGGGGGGGTTGGGGGGTCATTGGGGGGGTCTAGTTTCCCCTACTGTCTACACCTATTGAATAACAACCCGTGCCTTTGGATATAACTCGGAGGTATGAAAGCCTGAACCTATGGACGAATTGGGGAGTGACATATTTTGTCTGGGGGGGTCATTTGGGGGGTCTACTGGGGGGTATACTGGAGAATTGGGGGGTCTACTGGGAGATTTGGTGTAATTTGGGGGTAATTGGGGGGTCTACTGGGTGGGGGTCTTTAATTGGGGGATACTGGGGGATACCCCACTTCTTGGGAACAACTGGGGGGGGGGGGGGGGGTTGGGGGGTCATTTGGGGGGTCTAGTTTCCCTACTGTCTACACCTATTGAATAACAACCCGTGCCTTTGGATATAACTCGGAGGTATGAAAGCCTGAACCTATGGACGAATTGGGGAGTGACATATTTTGTCTGGGGGGGGGGGGGGGTCATTTGGGGGGTCTACTGGGGGGTATACTGGAGAATTGGGGGGTCTACTGGGAGATTTGGTGTAATTTGGGGGTAATTGGGGGGTCTACTGGGTGGGGGGTCTTTAATTGGGGGGATACTGGGGGATACCCCACTTCTTGGGAACAACTGGGGGGGGGTTGGGGGGTCATTTGGGGGGTCTAGTTTCCCTACTGTCTACACCTATTGAATAACAACCCGTGCCTTTGGATATAACTCGGAGGTATGAAAGCCTGAACCTATGGACGAATTGGGGAGTGACATATTTTGTCTGGGGGGGGGGGGGGGTCATTTGGGGGGTCTACTGGGGGGTATACTGGAGAATTGGGGGGTCTACTGGGAGATTTGGTGTAATTTGGGGGGTAATTGGGGGGTCTACTGGGTGGGGGTCTTTAATTGGGGGGATACTGGGGGATACCCCACTTCTTGGGAACAACTGGGGGGGTTGGGGGTCATTTGGGGGTCTAGTTTCCCCTACCCTCTACACCTATTGAATAACAACCCGTGCCTTTGGATATAACTCGGAGGTATGAAAGCCTGAACCTATGGACGAATTGGGGAGTGACATATTTTGTCTGGGGGGGGGTCATTTGGGGGGTCTACTGGGGGGTATACTGGAGAATTGGGGGGTCTACTGGGAGATTTGGTGTAATTTGGGGGGTAATTGGGGGGTCTACTGGGTGGGGGGTCTTTAATTGGGGGATACTGGGGGATACCCCACTTCTTGGGAACAACTGGGGGGGGTTGGGGGTCATTTGGGGGGTCTAGTTTCCCCTACTGTCTACACCTATTGAATAACAACCCGTGCCTTTGGATATAACTCGGAGGTATGAAAGCCTGAACCTATGGACGAATTGGGGAGTGACATATTTTGTCTGGGGGGGGGGGGGGGGGGGTCTTTTGGGGGGTCTACTGGGGGGTATACTGGAGAATTGGGGGGTCTACTGGGAGATTTGGTGTAATTTGGGGGGTAATTGGGGGGTCTACTGGGTGGGGGTCTTTAATTGGGGGGATACTGGGGGATACCCCACTTCTTGGGAACAACTGGGGGGGGGGGGGGGTCATTTGGGGGGTCTAGTTTCCCCTACTGTCTACACCTATTGAATAACAACCCGTGCCTTTGGATATAACTCGGAGGTATGAAAGCCTGAACCTATGGACGAATTGGGGAGTGACATATTTTGTCTGGGGGGGGGGGGGTCATTTGGGGGGTCTACTGGGGGGTATACTGGAGAATTGGGGGGTCTACTGGGAGATTTGGTGTAATTTGGGGGGTAATTGGGGGGTCTACTGGGTGGGGGTCTTTAATTGGGGGGATACTGGGGGATACCCCACTTCTTGGGAACAACTGGGGGGGGTTGGGGGGTCATTTGGGGGTCTAGTTTCCCTACTGTCTACACCTATTGAATAACAACCCGTGCCTTTGGATATAACTCGGAGGTATGAAAGCCTGAACCTAGGGACGAATTGGGGAGTGACATATTTTGTCTGAGGGGGGTGGGGGGGGGGTCATTTGGGGGGGCTACTGGGGGGTAGACTGGAGAATTGGGGGTCTACTGGGAGATTTGGTGTAATTTGGGGGGTAATTGGGGGGTCTACTGGGTGGGGGTCTTTAATTGGGGGGATACTGGGGGATACCCCACTTCTTGGGAACAACTGGGGGGGGGGGGGGGGTTGGGGGTCATTTGGGGGGTCTAGTTTCCTACTGTCTACACCTATTGAATAACAACCCGTGCCTTTGGATATAACTCGGAGGTATGAAAGCCTGAACCTATGGACGAATTGGGGAGTGACATATTTTGTCTGGGGGGGTCATTTGGGGGGTCTACTGGGGGGTATACTGGAGAATTGGGGGGTCTACTGGGAGATTTGGTGTAATTTGGGGGGTAATTGGGGGGTCTACTGGGTGGGGGGTCTTTAATTGGGGGGATACTGGGGGATACCCCACTTCTTGGGAACAACTGGGGGGGGGGGGGGGTTGGGGGGTCATTTGGGGGTCTAGTTTCCCTACTGTCTACACCTATTGAATAACAACCCGTGCCTTTGGATATAACTCGGAGGTATGAAAGCCTGAACCTATGGACGAATTGGGGAGTGACATATTTTGTCTGGGGGGGGGGGGGTCATTTGGGGGGTCTACTGGGGGTATACTGGAGAATTGGGGGGTCTACTGGGAGATTTGGTGTAATTTGGGGGGTAATTGGGGGGTCTACTGGGTGGGGGTCTTTAATTGGGGGGATACTGGGGGATACCCCACTTCTTGGGAACAACTGGGGGGGGGTTGGGGGTCATTTGGGGGGTCTAGTTTCCTACTGTCTACACCTATTGAATAACAACCCGTGCCTTTGGATATAACTCGGAGGTATGAAAGCCTGAACCTATGGACGAATTGGGGAGTGACATATTTTGTCTGGGGGGGGGTCATTTGGGGGGTCTACTGGGGGGTATACTGGAGAATTGGGGGGTCTACTGGGAGATTTGGTGTAATTTGGGGGGTAATTGGGGGGTCTACTGGGTGGGGGTCTTTAATTGGGGGGATACTGGGGGATACCCCACTTCTTGGGAACAACTGGGGGGGGGGGGGGGGTTGGGGGGTCATTTGGGGGGTCTAGTTTCCCCTACTGTCTACACCTATTGAATAACAACCCGTGCCTTTGGATATAACTCGGAGGTATGAAAGCCTGAACCTATGGACGAATTGGGGAGTGACATATTTTGTCTGGGGGGGTCATTTGGGGGGTCTACTGGGGGGTATACTGGAGAATTGGGGGTCTACTGGGAGATTTGGTGTAATTTGGGGGGTAATTGGGGGGTCTACTGGGTGGGGGTCTTTAATTGGGGGGATACTGGGGGATACCCCACTTCTTGGGAACAACTGGGGGGGGGTGGGGGGTCATTTGGGGGGTCTAGTTTCCCCTACTGTCTACACCTATTGAATAACAACCCGTGCCTTTGGATATAACTCGGAGGTATGAAAGCCTGAACCTATGGACGAATTGGGGAGTGACGTATTTTGTCTGGGGGGGGGGGGGGGTCATTTGGGGGGTCTACTGGGGGGTATACTGGAGAATTGGGGGGTCTACTGGGAGATTTGGTGTAATTTGGGGGGTAATTGGGGGGTCTACTGGGTGGGGGTCTTTAATTGGGGGGATACTGGGGGATACCCCACTTCTTGGGAACAACTGGGGGGGGTTGGGGGTCATTTGGGGGGTCTAGTTTCCCCTACTGTCTACACCTATTGAATAACAACCCGTGCCTTTGGATATAACTCGGAGGTATGAAAGCCTGAACCTATGGACGAATTGGGGAGTGACATATTTTGTCTGGGGGGGGGGGGGGGGGGGTCATTTGGGGGGTCTACTGGGGGGTATACTGGAGAATTGGGGGGTCTACTGGGAGATTTGGTGTAATTTGGGGGTAATTGGGGGGTCTACTGGGTGGGGGGTCTTTAATTGGGGGGATACTGGGGGATACCCCACTTCTTGGGAACAACTGGGGGGGGGGGGGGGTTGGGGGTCATTTGGGGGTCTAGTTTCCCCTACTGTCTACACCTATTGAATAACAACCCGTGCCTTTGGATATAACTCGGAGGTATGAAAGCCTGAACCTATGGACGAATTGGGGAGTGACATATTTTGTCTGGGGGGGGGTCATTTGGGGGTCTACTGGGGGGTATACTGGAGAATTGGGGGGTCTACTGGGAGATTTGGTGTAATTTGGGGGGTAATTGGGGGGTCTACTGGGTGGGGGGTCTTTAATTGGGGGATACTGGGGGATACCCCACTTCTTGGGAACAACTGGGGGGGGGGGTTGGGGGGTCATTTGGGGGGTCTAGTTTCCCTACTGTCTACACCTATTGAATAACAACCCGTGCCTTTGGATATAACTCGGAGGTATGAAAGCCTGAACCTATGGACGGATGGGGGAGTGACATATTTTGTCTGGGGGGGGGGGGTCATTTGGGGGGTCTACTGGGGGGTATACTGGAGAATTGGGGGGTCTACTGGGAGATTTGGTGTAATTTGGGGGTAATTGGGGGGTCTACTGGGTGGGGGTCTTTAATTGGGGGATACTGGGGGATACCCCACTTCTTGGGAACAACTGGGGGGGGGGGGGGGTTGGGGGTCATTTGGGGGGTCTAGTTTCCCCTACTGTCTACACCTATTGAATAACAACCCGTGCCTTTGGATATAACTCGGAGGTATGAAAGCCTGAACCTATGGACGAATTGGGGAGTGACATATTTTGTCTGGGGGGGGTCATTTGGGGGGTCTACTGGGGGGTATACTGGAGAATTGGGGGGTCTACTGGGAGATTTGGTGTAATTTGGGGGTAATTGGGGGTCTACTGGGTGGGGGTCTTTAATTGGGGGGATACTGGGGTTACCCCACTTCTTGGGAACAACTGGGGGGGTTGGGGGGGCATTTGGGGGGTCTAGCTTCCCCTACTGTCTACACCTATTGAATAACAACCCGTGCCTTTGGATATAACTCGGAGGTATGAAAGCCTGAACCTATGGACGAATTGGGGAGTGACATATTTTGTCTGGGGGGGGTCATTTGGGGGGTCTACTGGGGGGTATACTGGAGAATTGGGGGGTCTACTGGGAGATTTGGTGTAATTTGGGGGTAATTGGGGGGTCTACTGGGTGGGGGGTCTTTAATTGGGGGGATACTGGGGGATACCCCACTTCTTGGGAACAACTGGGGGGGGGGGGGTTGGGGGGTCATTTGGGGGGTCTAGTTTCCCCTACTGTCTACACCTATTGAATAACAACCCGTGCCTTTGGATATAACTCGGAGGTATGAAAGCCTGAACCTATGGACGAATTGGGGAGTGACATATTTTGTCTGGGGGGGGGGGGGGTCATTTGGGGGGTCTACTGGGGGGTATACTGGAGAATTGGGGGGTCTACTGGGAGATTTGGTGTAATTTGGGGGGTAATTGGGGGTCTACTGGGTGGGGGGTCTTTAATTGGGGGGATACTGGGGGATACCCCACTTCTTGGGAACAACTGAGGGGGGTTGGGGGGTCATTTGGGGGGTCTAGTTTCCCCTACTGTCTACACCTATTGAATAACAACCCGTGCCTTTGGATATAACTCGGAGGTATGAAAGCCTGAACCTATGGACGAATTGGGGAGTGACATATTTTGTCTGGGGGGGGGGGGGGGGTCATTTGGGGGGTCTACTGGGGGGTATACTGGAGAATTGGGGGGTCTACTGGGAGATTTGGTGTAATTTGGGGGGTAATTGGGGGGTCTACTGGGTGGGGGTCTTTAATTGGGGGGATACTGGGGATTACCCCACTTCTTGGGAACAACTGGGGGGGGGGGTTGGGGGGTCATTTGGGGGGTCTAGTTTCCCCTACTGTCTACACCTATTGAATAACAACCCGTGCCTTTGGATATAACTCGGAGGTATGAAAGCCTGAACCTATGGACGAATTGGGGAGTGACATATTTTGTCTGGGGGGGGGGGTCATTTGGGGGGGCTGCTGGGGGGTATACTGGAGAATTGGGGGTCTACTGGGAGATTTGGTGTAATTTGGGGGGTAATTGGGGGGTCTACTGGGTGGGGGTCTTTAATTGGGGGGATACTGGGGGATACCCCACTTCTTGGGAACAACTGGGGGGGGGGGGGTTGGGGGGTCATTTGGGGGGTCTAGTTTCCCTACTGTCTACACCTATTGAATAACAACCCGTGCCTTTGGATATAACTCGGAGGTATGAAAGCCTGAACCTATGGACGAATTGGGGAGTGACATATTTTGTCTGGGGGGGTCATTTGGGGGGTCTACTGGGGGGTATACTGGAGAATTGGGGGGTCTACTGGGAGATTTGGTGTAATTTGGGGGGTAATTGGGGGTCTACTGGGTGGGGGGTCTTTAATTGGGGGGATACTGGGGGATACCCCACTTCTTGGGAACAACTGGGGGGGGTTGGGGGGTCATTTGGGGGGTCTAGTTTCCCTACTGTCTACACCTATTGAATAACAACCCGTGCCTTTGGATATAACTCGGAGGTATGAAAGCCTGAACCTATGGACGAATTGGGGAGTGACATATTTTGTCTGGGGGGGGGGGGGTCATTTGGGGGGTCTACTGGGGGGTATACTGGAGAATTGGGGGTCTACTGGGAGATTTGGTGTAATTTGGGGGGTAATTGGGGGTCTACTGGGTGGGGGTCTTTAATTGGGGGATACTGGGGGATACCCCACTTCTTGGGAACAACTGGGGGGGTTGGGGGTCATTTGGGGGGTCTAGTTTCCCCTACTGTCTACACCTATTGAATAACAACCCGTGCCTTTGGATATAACTCGGAGGTATGAAAGCCTGAACCTATGGACGAATTGGGGAGTGACATATTTTGTCTGGGGGGGGGTCATTTGGGGGGTCTACTGGGGGGTATACTGGAGAATTGGGGGGTCTACTGGGAGATTTGGTGTAATTTGGGGGGTAATTGGGGGGTCTACTGGGTGGGGGGTCTTTAATTGGGGGGATACTGGGGGATACCCCACTTCTTGGGAACAACTGGGGGGGGGTTGGGGGGTCATTTGGGGGGTCTAGTTTCCCTACTGTCTACACCTATTGAATAACAACCCGTGCCTTTGGATATAACTCGGAGGTATGAAAGCCTGAACCTATGGACGAATTGGGGAGTGACATATTTTGTCTGGGGGGGGGTCATTTGGGGGGTCTACTGGGGGGTATACTGGAGAATTGGGGGGTCTACTGGGAGATTTGGTGTAATTTGGGGGTAATTGGGGGGTCTACTGGGTGGGGGTCTTTAATTGGGGGATACTGGGGGATACCCCACTTCTTGGGAACAACTGGGGGGGGGGGGGGGTTGGGGGGTCATTTGGGGGGTCTAGTTTCCCTACTGTCTACACCTATTGAATAACAACCCGTGCCTTTGGATATAACTCGGAGGTATGAAAGCCTGAACCTATGGACGAATTGGGGAGTGACATATTTTGTCTGGGGGGGGGGGGGGGGGGCTTTTGGGGGGTCTACTGGGGGGTATACTGGAGAATTGGGGGGTCTACTGGGAGATTTGGTGTAATTTGGGGGGTAATTGGGGGGTCTACTGGGTGGGGGTCTTTAATTGGGGGGATACTGGGGGATACCCCACTTCTTGGGAACAACTGAGGGGGGGTGGGGGGTCATTTGGGGGGTCTAGTTTCCCCTACTGTCTACACCTATTGAATAACAACCCGTGCCTTTGGATATAACTCGGAGGTATGAAAGCCTGAACCTATGGACGAATTGGGGAGTGACATATTTTGTCTGGGGGGGGGGGGGGGTCATTTGGGGGGTCTACTGGGGGGTATACTGGAGAATTGGGGGGTCTACTGGGAGATTTGGTGTAATTTGGGGGGTAATTGGGGGGTCTACTGGGTGGGGGTCTTTAATTGGGGGGATACTGGGGGATACCCCACTTCTTGGGAACAACTGGGGGGGGGGGGGGGGTCATTTGGGGGGTCTAGTTTCCCTACTGTCTACACCTATTGAATAACAACCCGTGCCTTTGGATATAACTCGGAGGTATGAAAGCCTGAACCTATGGACGAATTGGGGAGTGACATATTTTGTCTGGGGGGGGGGGGGGTCATTTGGGGGGGCTACTGGGGGGTATACTGGAGAATTGGGGGTCTACTGGGAGATTTGGTGTAATTTGGGGGGTAATTGGGGGGTCTACTGGGTGGGGGTCTTTAATTGGGGGGATACTGGGGGTTACCCCACTTCTTGGGAACAACTGGGGGGGGGGGGGGTTGGGGGGTCATTTGGGGGGTCTAGTTTCCCTACTGTCTACACCTATTGAATAACAACCCGTGCCTTTGGATATAACTCGGAGGTATGAAAGCCTGAACCTATGGACGAATTGGGGAGTGACATATTTTGTCTGGGGGGGGGGGGGGGGGGTCATTTGGGGGGTCTACTGGGGGGTATACTGGAGAATTGGGGGGTCTACTGGGAGATTTGGTGTAATTTGGGGGGTAATTGGGGGGTCTACTGGGTGGGGGGTCTTTAATTGGGGGGATACTGGGGGATACCCCACTTCTTGGGAACAACTGGGGGGGGGGGGGTTGGGGGGTCATTTGGGGGGTCTAGTTTCCTACTGTCTACACCTATTGAATAACAACCCGTGCCTTTGGATATAACTCGGAGGTATGAAAGCCTGAACCTATGGACGAATTGGGGAGTGACATATTTTGTCTGGGGGGGGGGGGGGGTCATTTGGGGGTCTACTGGGGGGTATACTGGAGAATTGGGGGGTCTACTGGGAGATTTGGTGTAATTTGGGGGGTAATTGGGGGGTCTACTGGGTGGGGGGTCTTTAATTGGGGGGATACTGGGGGATACCCCACTTCTTGGGAACAACTGGGGGGGGGGGGGTTGGGGGTCATTTGGGGGGTCTAGTTTCCCTACTGTCTACACCTATTGAATAACAACCCGTGCCTTTGGATATAACTCGGAGGTATGAAAGCCTGAACCTATGGACGAATTGGGGAGTGACATATTTTGTCTGGGGGGGGGGGGGGGGGGGGGTCATTTGGGGGGTCTACTGGGGGGTATACTGGAGAATTGGGGGGTCTACTGGGAGATTTGGTGTAATTTGGGGGTAATTGGGGGGTCTACTGGGTGGGGTCTTTAATTGGGGGATACTGGGGGATACCCCACTTCTTGGGAACAACTGGGGGGGGGGGGGGGGGGTTGGGGGGTCATTTGGGGGGTCTAGTTTCCCTACTGTCTACACCTATTGAATAACAACCCGTGCCTTTGGATATAACTCGGAGGTATGAAAGCCTGAACCTATGGACGAATTGGGGAGTGACATATTTTGTCTGGGGGGGGGGGGGGTCATTTGGGGGGTCTACTGGGGGGTATACTGGAGAATTGGGGGGTCTACTGGGAGATTTGGTGTAATTTGGGGGGTAATTGGGGGGTCTACTGGGTGGGGGGTCTTTAATTGGGGGGATACTGGGGGATACCCCACTTCTTGGGAACAACTGGGGGGGGGGGGGTGGGGGGGCATTTGGGGGGTCTAGTTTCCCCTACTGTCTACACCTATTGAATAACAACCCGTGCCTTTGGATATAACTCGGAGGTATGAAAGCCTGAACCTATGGACGAATTGGGGAGTGACATATTTTGTCTGGGGGGGTCATTTGGGGGTCTACTGGGGGTATACTGGAGAATTGGGGGGTCTACTGGGAGATTTGGTGTAATTTGGGGGGTAATTGGGGGGTCTACTGGGTGGGGGGTCTTTAATTGGGGGGATACTGGGGGATTACCCCACTTCTTGGGAACAACTGGGGGGGGGTGGGGGGTCATTTGGGGGTCTAGTTTCCTACTGTCTACACCTATTGAATAACAACCCGTGCCTTTGGATATAACTCGGAGGTATGAAAGCCTGAACCTATGGACGAATTGGGGAGTGACATATTTTGTCTGGGGGGGGGGGGGGCATTTGGGGGGTCTACTGGGGGGTATGCTTGAGAATTGGGGGGTCTACTGGGGGGTTTGGGGTAATTTGGGGGGTAAGTGGGGGGTCTACGGGGTGGGGGTCTTTAATTGGGGGGATACTGGGGGATACCCCACTTCTTGGGAACAACTGGGGGGGGGGGGGTTGGGGGTCATTTGGGGGGTCTAGTTTCCCCTACTGTCTACACCTATTGAATAACAACCCGTGCCTTTGGATATAACTCGGAGGTATGAAAGCCTGAACCTATGGACGAATTGGGGAGTGACATATTTTGTCTGGGGGGGGGGGGGGGTCATTTGGGGGGTCTACTGGGGGGTATACTGGAGAATTGGGGGGTCTACTGGGAGATTTGGTGTAATTTGGGGGTAATTGGGGGGTCTACTGGGTGGGGGTCTTTAATTGGGGGGATACTGGGGGATACCCCACTTCTTGGGAACAACTGGGGGGGTTGGGGGTCATTTGGGGGGTCTAGTTTCCCTACTGTCTACACCTATTGAATAACAACCCGTGCCTTTGGATATAACTCGGAGGTATGAAAGCCTGAACCTATGGACGAATTGGGGAGTGACATATTTTGTCTGGGGGGGGGGGGGGGTCATTTGGGGGGTCTACTGGGGGGTATACTGGAGAATTGGGGGGTCTACTGGGAGATTTGGTGTAATTTGGGGGGTAATTGGGGGGTCTACTGGGTGGGGGTCTTTAATTGGGGGGATACTGGGGGATACCCCACTTCTTGGGAACAACTGGGGGGGGGTGGGGGGTCATTTGGGGGGTCTAGTTTCCCTACTGTCTACACCTATTGAATAACAACCCGTGCCTTTGGATATAACTCGGAGGTATGAAAGCCTGAACCTATGGACGAATTGGGGAGTGACATATTTTGTCTGGGGGGGGGTCATTTGGGGGGTCTACTGGGGGGTATACTGGAGAATTGGGGGGTCTACTGGGAGATTTGGTGTAATTTGGGGGTAATTGGGGGGTCTACTGGGTGGGGGTCTTTAATTGGGGGATACTGGGGGATACCCCACTTCTTGGGAACAACTGGGGGGGGGGGGTTGGGGGTCATTTGGGGGGTCTAGTTTCCCCCTACTGTCTACACCTATTGAATAACAACCCGTGCCTTTGGATATAACTCGGAGGTATGAAAGCCTGAACCTATGGACGAATTGGGGAGTGACATATTTTGTCTGGGGGGGGGGGTCATTTGGGGGTCTACTGGGGGGTATACTGGAGAATTGGGGGGTCTACTGGGAGATTTGGTGTAATTTGGGGGTAATTGGGGGGTCTACTGGGTGGGGGGTCTTTAATTGGGGGATACTGGGGGATACCCCACTTCTTGGGAACAACTGGGGGGGGGGGGGGTTGGGGGTCATTTGGGGGGTCTAGTTTCCCTACTGTCTACACCTATTGAATAACAACCCGTGCCTTTGGATATAACTCGGAGGTATGAAAGCCTGAACCTATGGACGAATTGGGGAGTGACATATTTTGTCTGGGGGGGGTCATTTGGGGGGTCTACTGGGGGGTATACTGGAGAATTGGGGGGTCTACTGGGAGATTTGGTGTAATTTGGGGGGTAATTGGGGGGTCTACTGGGTGGGGGGTCTTTAATTGGGGGGATACTGGGGGATACCCCACTTCTTGGGAACAACTGGGGGGGGGGGGGTTGGGGGGTCATTTGGGGGGTCTAGTTTCCCTACTGTCTACACCTATTGAATAACAACCCGTGCCTTTGGATATAACTCGGAGGTATGAAAGCCTGAACCTATGGACGAATTGGGGAGTGACATATTTTGTCTGGGGGGGTCATTTGGGGGGTCTACTGGGGGGTATACTGGAGAATTGGGGGGTCTACTGGGGAGATTTGGTGTAATTTGGGGGTAATTGGGGGGTCTACTGGGTGGGGGTCTTTAATTGGGGGGACATTGGGGGATACCCCACTTCTTGGGAACAACTGGGGGGGGGGGGGGTTGGGGGTCATTTGGGGGGTCTAGTTTCCCTACTGTCTACACCTATTGAATAACAACCCGTGCCTTTGGATATAACTCGGAGGTATGAAAGCCTGAACCTATGGACGAATTGGGGAGTGACATATTTTGTCTGGGGGGGGGGGTCATTTGGGGGGTCTACTGGGGGGTATACTGGAGAATTGGGGGTCTACTGGGAGATTTGGTGTAATTTGGGGGTAATTGGGGGGTCTACTGGGTGGGGGTCTTTAATTGGGGGGATACTGGGGGATACCCCACTTCTTGGGAACAACTGGGGGGGGTTGGGGGTCATTTGGGGGGTCTAGTTTCCTACTGTCTACACCTATTGAATAACAACCCGTGCCTTTGGATATAACTCGGAGGTATGAAAGCCTGAACCTATGGACGAATTGGGGAGTGACATATTTTGTCTGGGGGGGGGTCATTTGGGGGGTCTACTGGGGGTATACTGGAGAATTGGGGGTCTACTGGGAGATTTGGTGTAATTTGGGGGGTAATTGGGGGGTCTACTGGGTGGGGGGTCTTTAATTGGGGGGATACTGGGGGATACCCCACTTCTTGGGAACAACTGGGGGGGGGGGGGGGTGGGGGGGAATTTGGGGGGTCTAATTTCCCTACTGTCTACACCTATTGAATAACAACCCGTGCCTTTGGATATAACTCGGAGGTATGAAAGCCTGAACCTATGGACGAATTGGGGAGTGACATATTTTGTCTGGGGGGGTCATTTGGGGGGTCTACTGGGGGGTATACTGGAGAATTGGGGGTCTACTGGGAGATTTGGTGTAATTTGGGGGGTAATTGGGGGGTCTACTGGGTGGGGGGTCTTTAATTGGGGGATACTGGGGGATACCCCACTTCTTGGGAACAACTGGGGGGGGGGGGGGGTTGGGGGGTCATTTGGGGGGTCTAGTTTCCCTACTGTCTACACCTATTGAATAACAACCCGTGCCTTTGGATATAACTCGGAGGTATGAAAGCCTGAACCTATGGACGAATTGGGGAGTGACATATTTTGTCTGGGGGGGGGGGGTCATTTGGGGGGTCTACTGGGGGGTATACTGGAGAATTGGGGGGTCTACTGGGAGATTTGGTGTAATTTGGGGGGTAATTGGGGGGTCTACTGGGTGGGGGGTCTTTAATTGGGGGGATACTGGGGGGTACCCCACTTCTTGGGAACAACTGAGGGGGGTTGGGGGGTCATTGGGGGGGTCTAGTTTCCCCTACTGTCTACACCTATTGAATAACAACCCGTGCCTTTGGATATAACTCGGAGGTATGAAAGCCTGAACCTATGGACGAATTGGGGAGTGACATATTTTGTCTGGGAGGGGGGGGGGGTCATTTGGGGGGTCTACTGGGGGGTATACTGGAGAATTGGGGGGTCTCACTGGGAGATTTGGTGTAATTTGGGGGGTAATTGGGGGGTCTACTGGGTGGGGGGTCTTTAATTGGGGGGATACTGGGGATTACCCCACTTCTTGGGAACAACTGGGGGGGGGGGGTTGGGGGGTCATTTGGGGGGTCTAGTTTCCCTACTGTCTACACCTATTGAATAACAACCCGTGCCTTTGGATATAACTCGGAGGTATGAAAGCCTGAACCTATGGACGAATTGGGGAGTGACATATTTTGTCTGGGGGCGGGGGGGTCATTTGGGGGGTCTACTGGGGGGTATACTGGAGAATTGGGGGTCTACTGGGAGATTTGGTGTAATTTGGGGGGTAATTGGGGGGTCTACTGGGTGGGGGGTCTTTAATTGGGGGGATATGGGGGGTTACCCCACTTCTTGGGAACAACTGGGGGGGGGGGTTGGGGGTCATTTGGGGGGTCTAGTTTCCCCTACTGTCTACACCTATTGAATAACAACCCGTGCCTTTGGATATAACTCGGAGGTATGAAAGCCTGAACCTATGGACGAATTGGGGAGTGACATATTTTGTCTGGGGGGGGGGGGGGGGGGGGGTCATTTGGGGGGTCTACTGGGGGTATACTGGAGAATTGGGGGGTCTACTGGGAGATTTGGTGTAATTTGGGGGGTAATTGGGGGGTCTACTGGGTGGGGGGTCTTTAATTGGGGGATACTGGGGGTTACCCCACTTCTTGGGAACAACTGGGGGGGGGGGGGTTGGGTGTCATTTGGGGGGTCTAGTTTCCCCTACTGTCTACACCTATTGAATAACAACCCGTGCCTTTGGATATAACTCGGAGGTATGAAAGCCTGAACCTATGGACGAATTGGGGAGTGACATATTTTGTCTGGGGGGGGGGGTCATTTGGGGGGTCTACTGGGGGGTATACTGGAGAATTGGGGGGTCTACTGGGAGATTTGGTGTAATTTGGGGGGTAATTGGGGGGTCTACTGGGTGGGGGTCTTTAATTGGGGGGATACTGGGGATTACCCCACTTCTTGGGAACAACTGGGGGGGGGGGTTGGGGGTCATTTGGGGGGTCTAGTTTCCCCTACTGTCTACACCTATTGAATAACAACCCGTGCCTTTGGATATAACTCGGAGGTATGAAAGCCTGAACCTATGGACGAATTGGGGAGTGACATATTTTGTCTGGGGGGGGGGGGGGGTCATTTGGGGGGTCTACTGGGGGGTATACTGGAGAATTGGGGGGTCTACTGGGAGATTTGGTGTAATTTGGGGGGTAATTGGGGGTCTACTGGGTGGGGGTCTTTAATTGGGGGGATACTGGGGGATACCCCACTTCTTGGGAACAACTGGGGGGGTTGGGGGTCATTTGGGGGGTCTAGTTTCCCCTACTGTCTACACCTATTGAATAACAACCCGTGCCTTTGGATATAACTCGGAGGTATGAAAGCCTGAACCTATGGACGAATTGGGGAGTGACATATTTTGTCTGGGGGGGGGGGGGGTCATTTGGGGGGTCTACTGGGGGGTATACTGGAGAATTGGGGGGTCTACTGGGAGATTTGGTGTAATTTGGGGGTAATTGGGGGGTCTACTGGGTGGGGGTCTTTAATTGGGGGGATACTGGGGGATACCCCACTTCTTGGGAACAACTGGGGGGGGTTGGGGGGTCATTTGGGGGGTCTAGTTTCCCTACTGTCTACACCTATTGAATAACAACCCGTGCCTTTGGATATAACTCGGAGGTATGAAAGCCTGAACCTATGGACGAATTGGGGAGTGACATATTTTGTCTGGGGGGGGGGGTCATTTGGGGGTCTACTGGGGGGTATACTGGAGAATTGGGGGGTCTACTGGGAGATTTGGTGTAATTTGGGGGGTAATTGGGGGTCTACTGGGTGGGGGGTCTTTAATTGGGGGGATACTGGGGGATACCCCACTTCTTGGGAACAACTGGGGGGGGGGGGGTTGGGGGGTCATTTGGGGGGTCTAGTTTCCCCTACTGTCTACACCTATTGAATAACAACCCGTGCCTTTGGATATAACTCGGAGGTATGAAAGCCTGAACCTATGGACGAATTGGGGAGTGACATATTTTGTCTGGGGGGGGGGGGGGTTCATTTTGGGGGGTCTACTGGGGGGGTATACTGGAGAATTGGGGGGTCTACTGGGCGATTTGGTGTAATTTGGGGGGTAATTGGGGGGTCTACTGGGTGGGGGTCTTTAATTGGGGGGGATACTGGGGGTTACCCCACTTCTTGGGAACAACTGAGGGGGGTTGGGGGACATTTGGGGGGGTCTAGTTTCCCTACTGTCTACACCTATTGAATAACAACCCGTGCCTTTGGATATAACTCGGAGGTATGGAAAGCCTGAACCTATGGACGAATTGGGGAGTGACATATTTTGTCTGGGGGGGTCATTTGGGGGGTCTACTGGGGGGTATACTGGAGAATTGGGGGGTCTACTGGGAGAGATTTGGTGTAATTTGGGGGGTAATTGGGGGGTCTACTGGGTGGGTGGTCTTTAATTGGGGGGATACTGGGGGATACCCCACTTCTTGGGAACAACTGGGGGGGGGGGTTGGGGGGTCATTTGGGGGGTCTAGTTTCCCCTACTGTCTACACCTATTGAATAACAACCCGTGCCTTTGGATATAACTCGGAGGTATGAAAGCCTGAACCTATGGACGAATTGGGGAGTGACATATTTTGTCTGGGGGGGGGTCATTTGGGGGGTCTACTGGGGGGTATACTGGAGAATTGGGGGGTCTACTGGGAGATTTGGTGTAATTTGGGGGGTAATTGGGGGGTCTACTGGGTGGGGGTCTTTAATTGGGGGATACTGGGGGTTACCCCACTTCTTGGGAACAACTGGGGGGGGGTTGGGGGGTCATTTGGGGGGTCTAGTTTCCCCTACTGTCTACACCTATTGAATAACAACCCGTGCCTTTGGATATAACTCGGAGGTATGAAAGCCTGAACCTATGGACGAATTGGGGAGTGACATATTTTGTCTGGGGGGGGGGGTCATTTGGGGGGTCTACTGGGGGGTATACGGGAGAATTGGGGGGTCTACTGGGAGATTTGGTGTAATTTGGGGGGTAATTGGGGGTTCTACTGGGTGGGGGGTCTTTAATTGGGGGGATACTGGGGGATACCCCACTTCTTGGGAACAACTGGGGGGGGGTTGGGGGTCATTTGGGGGGTCTAGTTTCCCCTACTGTCTACACCTATTGAATAACAACCCGTGCCTTTTGGATATAACTCGGAGGTATGAAAGCCTGAACCTATGGACGAATTGGGGAGTGACATATTTTGTCTGGGGGGGGGGGGGTCATTTGGGGGGTCTACTGGGGGGTATACTGGAGAATTGGGGGTTCTACTGGGAGATTTGGTGTAATTTGGGGGTAATTGGGGGGTCTACTGGGTGGGGGGTCTTTAATTGGGGGGATACTGGGGGGTTACCCCACTTCTTGGGAACAACTGGGGGGGGGGGTTGGGGGGTCATTTGGGGGGTCTAGTTTCCCCTACTGTCTACACCTATTGAATAACAACCCGTGCCTTTTGGATATAACTCGGAGGTATGAAAGCCTGAACCTATGGACGAATTGGGGAGTGACATATTTTGTCTGGGGGGGGGTCATTTGGGGGGTCTACTGGGGGGTATACTGGAGAATTGGGGGGTCTACTGGGAGATTTGGTGTAATTTGGGGGGTAATTGGGGGGTCTACTGGGTGGGGGGTCTTTAATTGGGGGGATACTGGGGGATACCCCACTTCTTGGGAACAACTGGGGGGGGGGGGGGTTGGGGGTCATTTGGGGGGTCTAGTTTCCCCTACTGTCTACACTCTATTGAATAACAACCCGTGCCTTTGGATATAACTCGGAGGTATGAAAGCCTGAACCTATGGACGAATTGGGGAGTGACATATTTTGTCTGGGGGGGGGGGTCATTTGGGGGTCTACTGGGGGGTATACTGGAGAATTGGGGGGTCTACTGGGAGATTTGGTGTAATTTGGGGGGTAATTGGGGGGTCTACTGGGTGGGGGGTCTTTAATTGGGGGGATACTGGGGGATACCCCACTTCTTGGGAACAACTGGGGGGGGGGGGTTGGGGGGTCATTTGGGGGGTCTAGTTTCCCCTACTGTCTACACCTATTGAATAACAACCCGTGCCTTTGGATATAACTCGGAGGTATGAAAGCCTGAACCTATGGACGAATTGGGGAGTGACATATTTTGTCTGGGGGGGGGGGTCATTTGGGGGGTCTACTGGGGGGTATACTGGAGAATTGGGGGGTCTACTGGGAGATTTGGTGTAATTTGGGGGTAATTGGGGGGTCTACTGGGTGGGGGGTCTTTAATTGGGGGATACTGGGGGGTTACCCCACTTCTTGGGAACAACTGGGGGGGGGGGGGTGGGGGGGTCATTTGGGGGGTCTAGTTTCCCCTACTGTCTACACCTATTGAATAACAACCCGTGCCTTTGGATATAACTCGGAGGTATGAAAGCCTGAACCTATGGACGAATTGGGGAGTGACATATTTTGTCTGGGGGGGTCATTTGGGGGGTCTACTGGGGGTATACTGGAGAATTGGGGGGTCTACTGGGAGATTTGGTGTAATTTGGGGGTAATTGGGGGGTCTACTGGGTGGGGGGTCTTTAATTGGGGGGGTACTGGGGGGTTACCGCAGTTCTGGGGAGCAACTGAGGGGGGTTGGGGGGGTCATTTGGGGGTCTAGTTTCCCCTACTGTCTACACCTATTGAATAACAACCCGTGCCTTTGGATATAACTCGGAGGTATGAAAGCCTGAACCTATGGACGAATTGGGGAGTGACATATTTTGTCTGGGGGGGGGGGGGGGGGGGGGGCTCATTTGGGGGGTCTACTGGGGGGTATACTGGAGAATTGGGGGGTCTACTGGGAGATTTGGTGTAATTTGGGGGGTAATTGGGGGGTCTACTGGGTGGGGGGTCTTTAATTGGGGGGGTACTGGGGGGTTACCCCACTTCTTGGGAACAACTGGGGGGGTTGGGGGGTCATTTGGGGGGTCTAGTTTCCCCTACTGTCTACACCTATTGAATAACAACCCGTGCCTTTGGATATAACTCGGAGGTATGAAAGCCTGAACCTATGGACGAATTGGGGAGTGACATATTTTGTCTGGGGGGGGGTGGGGGGGTCATTTGGGGGGTCTACTGTGGGGTATACTGGAGAATTGGGGGGTCTACTGGGAGATTTGGTGTAATTTGGGGGGTAATTGGGGGGTCTACTGGGTGGGGGGTCTTTAATTGGGGGGATACTGGGGGATACCCCACTTCTTGGGGACAACTGGGGGGGTGGGGGGGTCATGTGGGGGGTCTAGTTTCCCCTACTGTCTACACCTATTGAATAACAACCCGTGCCTTTGGATATAACTCGGAGGTATGAAAGCCTGAACCTATGGACGAATTGGGGAGTGACATATTTTGTCTGGGGGAGGGTCATTTGGGGGGTCTACTGGGGGGTATACTGGAGAATTGGGGGGTCTACTGGGAGATTTGGTGTAATTTGGGGGGTAATTGGGGGTCTACTGGGTGGGGGTCTTTAATTGGGGGGGTACTGGGGGGTTACCCCACTTCTTGGGAACAACTGAGGGGGTTGGGGGGTCATTTGGGGGGTCTAGTTTCCCCTACTGTCTACACCTATTGAATAACAACCCGTGCCTTTGGATATCACTCGGAGGTATGAAAGCCTGAACCTATGGACGAATTGGGGAGTGACATATTTTGTCTGGGGGGGGGGGGGGGGTCATTTGGGGGGTCTACTGGGGGGTATACTGGAGAATTGGGGGGTCTACTGGGAGATTTGGTGTAATTTGGGGTAATTGGGGGGTCTACTGGGTGGGGGGTCTTTAATTGGGGGGATACTGGGGGTTACCCACTTCTTGGGAACAACTGGGGGGGTTGGGGGGGTCATTTGGGGGTCTAGTTTCCCCTACTGTCTACACCTATTGAATAACAACCCGTGCCTTTGGATATAACTCGGAGGTATGAAAGCCTGAACCTATGGACGAATTGGGGAGTGACATATTTTGTCTGGGGGGGGGGTCATTTGGGGGGTCTACTGGGGGGTATACTGGAGAATTGGGGGGTCTACTGGGAGATTTGGTGTAATTTGGGGGGTAATTGGGGGGTCTACTGGGTGGGGGGTCTTTAATTGGGGGGATACTGGGGGGTTACCCCACTTCTTGGGAACAACTGAGGGGGGGGGGGGGGTCATTGGGGGGGGCTAGTTTCCCCTACTGTCTACACCTATTGAATAACAACCCGTGCCTTTGGATATAACTCGGAGGTATGAAAGCCTGAACCTATGGACGAATTGGGGAGTGACATATTTTGTCTGGGGGGGGGTCATTTGGGGGGTCTACTGGGGGGTATACTGGAGAATTGGGGGTCTACTGGGAGATTTGGTGTAATTTGGGGGGTAATTGGGGGGGCTACTGGGCGGGGGGTCTTTAATTGGGGGGATACTGGGGGGTTACCCCACTTCTTGGGAACAACTGAGGGGGGCTGGGGTCATTTGGGGAGGTCAGTTTCTACTGTCTACACCTATAGCTGAATAACAACCCGTGCCTTTGATATAACTCGGAGGTATGAAAGCCTGAACCTATGGACGAATTGGGGAAGTGACATATTTTGTCTGGGGGGGGGGTCTACTGGGGTCATTTGGGGGATCTACTGGGGGGTATACTGGAGAATTGGGGGGTCTACTGGGAGATTTGGTGTAATTTGGGGGGTAATTGGGGGGTCTACTGGGTGGGGGTCTTTAATTGGGGGGATACTGGGGGGTTACCCCACTTCTTGGGAACAACTGAGGGGGGTTGGGGGGTCATTTGGGGGGTCTAGTTTCCCCTACTGTCTACACCTATTGAATAACAACCCGTGCCTTTGGATATAACTCGGAGGTATGAAAGCCTGAACCTATGGACGAATTGGGGAGTGACATATTTTGTCTGGGGGGGTCATTTGGGGGTCTACTGGGGGTATACTGGAGAATTGGGGGGTCTACTGGGAGATTTGGTGTAATTTGGGGGGTAATTGGGGGTCTACTGGGTGGGGGTCTTTAATTGGGGGATACTGGGGGATACCCCACTTCTTGGGAACAACTGGGGGGGGGGGGGGTTGGGGGGTCATTTGGGGGTCTAGTTTCCCCTACTGTCTACTATTGAATAACAACGAAGTAACCTTTGGATATAACTCGGAGGTATGAAAGCCTGAACCTATGGACAGAATTGGGGAGTGACATATTTTGTCTGGGGGGAGTCATTTGGGGGTCTACTGGGGGGGTATACTGGAAATTGGGGGGTCTACTGGGAGATTTGGTGTAATTTGGGGGGGTAATTGGGGGGTCTACTGGGTGGGGGTCTTTAATTGGGGGATACTGGGGGTTACCCCACTTCTTGGGAACAACTGAGGGGGTTGGGGGGTCATTTGGGGGTCTAGTTTCCCCTACTGTCTACACCTATTGAATAACAACCCGTGCCTTTGGATATAACTCGGAGGTATGAAAGCCTGAACCTATGGACGAATTGGGGAGTGACATATTTTGTCTGGGGGGGGGGGGGTCATTTGGGGGGTCTACTGGGGGGTATACTGGAGAACTGGGGGGTCTACTGGGAGATTTGGTGTAATTTGGGGGGTAATTGGGGGTCTACTGGGGGGGGGGTCTTTAATTGGGGGGATACTGGGGGATACCCCACTTCTTGGGAACAACTGGGGGGGGGGGGGGGGGGTTGGGGGGTCATTTGGGGGGTCTAGTTTCCCCTACTGTCTACACCTATTGAATAACAACCCGTGCCTTTGGATATAACTCGGAGGTATGAAAGCCTGAACCTATGGACGAATTGGGGAGTGACATATTTTGTCTGGGGGGGGTCATTTGGGGGGTCTACTGGGGGTATACTGGAGAATTGGGGGGTCTACTGGGAGATTTGGTGTAATTTGGGGGGTAATTGGGGGGTCTACTGGGTGGGGGTCTTTAATTGGGGGGATACTGGGGGTTACCCCACTTCTTGGGAACAACTGAGGGGGGTTGGGGGGTCATTTGGGGGGTCTAGTTTCCCCTACTGTCTACACCTATTGAATAACAACCCGTGCCTTTGGATATAACTCGGAGGTATGAAAGCCTGAACCTATGGACGAATTGGGGAGTGACATATTTTGTCTGGGGGGGGGGGGCATTTGGGGGGTCTACTGGGGGGTATACGGGGGAATTGGGGGGTCTACTGGGAGATTTGGTGTAATTTGGGGGGTAATTGGGGGGTCTACTGGGTGGGGGTCTTGAATGGGGGGGATACTGGGGGGTTACCCCACTTCTTGGGAACAACTGAGGGGTTGGGGGGTCATTTGGGGGGTCTAGTTTCCCCTACTGTCTACCCATATTGACTAACATCCCGTGCCTTTCGATCTAACGCGGAGGTATGAAAGCCTGAACCTATGGACGAATTGGGGAGTGACATATTTTGTCTGGGGGGGGGGGGGGTCATTTGGGGGGTCTACTGGGGGGTATACTGGAGAATTGGGGGGTCTACTGGGGGATTTGGTGTAATTTGGGGGGTAATTGGGGGGTCTACTGGGTGGGGGGTCTTTAATTGGGGGGATACTGGGTGGTTACCCCACTTCTTGGGAACAACTGGGGGGGTTGGGGGGTCATTTGGGGGGTCTAGTTTCCCCTACTGTCTACACCTATTGAATAACAACCCGTGCCTTTGGATATAACTCGGAGGTATGAAAGCCTGAACCTATGGACGAATTGGGGAGTGACATATTTTGTCTGGGGGGGGGGGGGGGGGGGGGGTCATTTGGGGGGTCTACTGGGGGGTATACTGGAGAATTGGGGGGTCTACTGGGAGATTTGGTGTAATTTGGGGGGTAATTGGGGGGTCTACTGGGTGGGGGGTCTTTAATTGGGGGGATACTGGGGGGTTACCCCACTTCTTGGGAACAACTGGGGGGGTTGGGGGGTCATTTGGGGGGTCTAGTTTCCCCTACTGTCTACACCTATTGAATAACAACCCGTGCCTTTGGATATAACTCGGAGGTATGAAAGCCTGAACCTATGGACGAATTGGGGAGTGACATATTTTGTCTTGGGGGGGGTCATTTGGGGGGTCTACTGGGGGTATACTGGAGAATTGGGGGGTCTACTGGGAGATTTGGTGTAATTTGGGGGGTAATTGGGGGGTCTACTGGGTGGGGGTCTTTAATTGGGGGGATACTGGGGGGTTACCCCACTTCTTGGGAACAACTGAGGGGGGTTGGGGGTCATTTGGGGGTCTAGTTTCCCCTACTGTCTACACCTATTGAATAACAACCCGTGCCTTTGGATATAACTCGGAGGTATGAAAGCCTGAACCTATGGACGAATTGGGGAGTGACATATTTTGTCTGGGGGGGGGGTCATTTGGGGTCTACTGGGGGTATACTGGAGAATTGGGGGGTCTACTGGGAGATTTGGTGTAATTTGGGGGGTAATTGGGGGTCTACTGGGTGGGGGTCTTTAATTGGGGGGATACTGGGGGTTACCCCACTTCTTGGGAACAACTGAGGGGGTTGGGGGGGTCATTTGGGGGGTCTAGTTTCCCCTACTGTCTACACCTATTGAATAACAACCCGTGCCTTTGGATATAACTCGGAGGTATGAAAGCCTGAACCTATGGACGAATTGGGGAGTGACATATTTTGTCTGGGGGGGGGGGGGGGGGGTCATTTGGGGGGTCTACTGGGGGGTATACTGGAGAATTGGGGGGTCTACTGGGAGATTTGGTGTAATTTGGGGGTAATTGGGGGGTCTACTGGGTGGGGGGTCTTTAATTGGGGGGATACTGGGGGTTACCCCACTTCTTGGGAACAACTGAGGGGGGTTGGGGGGTCATTTGGGGGTCTAGTTTCCCCTACTGTCTACACCTATTGAATAACAACCCGTGCCTTTGGATATAACTCGGAGGTATGAAAGCCTGAACCTATGGACGAATTGGGGAGTGACATATTTTGTCTGGGGGGGGGGGGGGGGGTCATTTGGGGGGGCTACTGGGGGGGATACTGGGGAATTGGGGGGTCTCCTGGGAGGTTTGGTGTAAGTTGGGGGGGAATTGGGGGGTCTACTGGGTGGGGGTCTTTAATTGGGGGGATACTGGGGGTTACCCCACTTCTTGGGAACAACTGAGGGGGGGTTGGGGGTCATTTGGGGGGTCTAGTTTCCCCTACTGTCTACACCTATTGAATAACAACCCGTGCCTTTGGATATAACTCGGAGGTATGAAAGCCTGAACCTATGGACGAATTGGGGAGTGACATATTTTGTCTGGGGGGGGGGGTCATTTGGGGGGTCTACTGGGGGGTATACTGGAGAATTGGGGGGTCTACTGGGAGCGGTGGTGTGCTTTGGGGGGTAATCGGGGGGTCTACTGGGTGGGGGGTCTTTCCTTGGGGGGCTACTGGGGGTTACCCCGCTTCTTGGGAACAACTGAGGGGGTTGGGGGTCATTTGGGGGTCTAGTTTCCCCTACTGTCTACACCTATTGAATAACAACCCGTGCCTTTGGATATAACTCGGAGGTATGAAAGCCTGAACCTATGGACGAATTGGGGAGTGACATATTTTGTCTGGGGGGGGGGTCATTTGGGGGGTCTACTGGGGGGTATACTGGAGAATTGGGGGGTCTACTGGGAGATTTGGTGTAATTTGGGGGGTAATTGGGGGGTCTACTGGGTGGGGGGTCTTTAATTGGGGGGATACTGGGGGGTTACCCCACTTCTTGGGAACAACTGAGGGGGGTGGGGGGGTCATTTGGGGGGTCTAGTTTCCCCTACTGTCTACACCTATTGAATAACAACCCGTGCCTTTGGATATAACTCGGAGGTATGAAAGCCTGAACCTATGGACGAATTGGGGAGTGACATATTTTGTCTGGGGGGGGGGGGGGGGGTCATTTGTGGGGTCTACTGGGGGGTATACTGGAGAATTGGGGGGTCTACTGGGAGATTTGGTGTAATTTGGGGGGTAATTGGGGGGTCTACTGGGTGGGGGGTCTTTAATTGGGGGGATACTGGGGGTTACCCCACTTCTTGGGAACAACTGAGGGGGTTGGGGGTCATTTGGGGGGTCTAGTTTCCCCTACTGTCTACACCTATTGAATAACAACCCGTGCCTTTGGATATAACTCGGAGGTATGAAAGCCTGAACCTATGGACGAATTGGGGAGTGACATATTTTGTCTGGGGGGGGGGGGGGGTCATTTGGGGGGTCTACTGGGGGGTATACTGGAGAATTGGGGGGTCTACTGGGAGATTTGGTGTAATTTGGGGGGTAATTGGGGGGTCTACTGGGTGGGGGTCTTTAATTGGGGGATACTGGGGGTTACCCCACTTCTTGGGAACAACTGGGGGGGTTGGGGGGTCATTTGGGGGGTCTAGTTTCCCCTACTGTCTACACCTATTGAATAACAACCCGTGCCTTTGGATATAACTCGGAGGTATGAAAGCCTGAACCTATGGACGAATTGGGGAGTGACATATTTTGTCTGGGGGGGGGGGGGGGGGGGGTCATTTGGGGGGTCTACTGGGGGGTATACTGGAGAATTGGGGGGTCTACTGGGAGATTTGGTGTAATTTGGGGGGTAATTGGGGGGTCTACTGGGTGGGGGGTCTTTAATTGGGGGGATACTGGGGGGTTACCCCACTTCTTGGGAACAACTGAGGGGGGTTGGGGGTCATTTGGGGGGTCTAGTTTCCCCTACTGTCTACACCTATTGAATAACAACCCGTGCCTTTGGATATAACTCGGAGGTATGAAAGCCTGAACCTATGGACGAATTGGGGAGTGACATATTTTGTCTGGGGGGGGGGGGGGGTCATTTGGGGGGTCTACTGGGGGTATACTGGAGAATTGGGGGGTCTACTGGGAGATTTGGTGTAATTTGGGGGTAATTGGGGGGTCTACTGGGTGGGGGGTCTTTAATTGGGGGGATACTGGGGGGTTACCCCACTTCTTGGGAACAACTGGGGGGGGGTTGGGGGTCATTTGGGGGTCTAGTTTCCCCTACTGTCTACACCTATTGAATAACAACCCGTGCCTTTGGATATAACTCGGAGGTATGAAAGCCTGAACCTATGGACGAATTGGGGAGTGACATATTTTGTCTGGGGGGGGGGGGGGGTCATTTGGGGGTCTACTGGGGGGTATACTGGAGAATTGGGGGGTCTACTGGGAGATTTGGTGTAATTTGGGGGGTAATTGGGGGGTCTACTGGGTGGGGGGTCTTTAATTGGGGGGATACTGGGGGGTTACCCCACTTCTTGGGAACAACTGAGGGGGGTTGGGGGGTCATTTGGGGGGTCTAGTTTCCCCTACTGTCTACACCTATTGAATAACAACCCGTGCCTTTGGATATAACTCGGAGGTATGAAAGCCTGAACCTATGGACGAATTGGGGAGTGACATATTTTGTCTGGGGGGGGGGGGGGGGTCATTTGGGGGGTCTACGGGGGGGTATACTGGAGAATTGGGGGGTCTACTGGGAGATTTGGTGTAATTTGGGGGGTAATTGGGGGGTCTACTGGGTGGGGGTCTTTAATTGGGGGGATACTGGGGGTTACCCCACTTCTTGGGAACAACTGGGGGGGTTGGGGGTGCTTTTGGGGGGTCTAGTTTCCCCTACTGTCTACACCTATTGAATAACAACCCGTGCCTTTGGATATAACTCGGAGGTATGAAAGCCTGAACCTATGGACGAATTGGGGAGTGACATATTTTGTCTGGGGGGGGGGGGGGGTCATTTGGGGGGTCTACTGGGGGGTATACTGGAGAATTGGGGGGTCTACTGGGAGATTTGGTGTAATTTGGGGGGTAATTGGGGGGTCTACTGGGTGGGGGGTCTTTAATTGGGGGGATACTGGGGGGTTACCCCACTTCTTGGGAACAACTGAGGGGGGTTGGGGGGTCATTTGGGGGGTCTAGTTTCCCCTACTGTCTACACCTATTGAATAACAACCCGTGCCTTTGGATATAACTCGGAGGTATGAAAGCCTGAACCTATGGACGAATTGGGGAGTGACATATTTTGTCTGGGGGGGGGGGGGGGGGGGGGTCATTTGGGGGGGTTCTATTGGGGGGTATACTGGGGAATGGGGGTGTCTACTGGGAGATTTGGTGTAATTTGGGGGTAATTGGGGGGTCTACTTGGGTGGGGGGTCTTTAATTGGGGGGATACTTGGGGGTTACCCCACTTCTTGGGAACAACTGGGGGGGGGGGGGTTGGGGGGTCATTTGGGGGGTCTAGTTTCCCCTACTGTCTACACCTATTGAATAACAACCCGTGCCTTTGGATATAACTCGGAGGTATGAAAGCCTGAACCTATGGACGAATTGGGGAGTGACATATTTTGTCTGGGGGGGGGGGGGGGGGGGTCATTTGGGGGTCTACTGGGGGGTATACTGGAGAATTGGGGGGTCTACTGGGAGATTTGGTGTAATTTGGGGGGTAATTGGGGGGTCTACTGGGTGGGGGTCTTTAATTGGGGGGATACTGGGGGGTTACCCCACTTCTTGGGAACAACTGAGGGGGGTTGGGGGGTCATTTGGGGGTTTCTAGTTTCCCCTACTGTCTACACCTATTGAATAACAACCCGTGCCTTTGGATATAACTCGGAGGTATGAAAGCCTGAACCTATGGACGAATTGGGGAGTGACATATTTTGTCTGGGGGGGGGGGTCATTTGGGGGTCTACTGGGGGGTATACTGGAGAATTGGGGGTCTACTGGGAGATTTGGTGTAATTTGGGGGTAATTGGGGGGTCTACTGGGTGGGGGTCTTTAATTGGGGGGATACTGGGGGGTTACCCCACTTCTTGGGAACAACTGAGGGGGTTGGGGGGTCATTTGGGGGGTCTAGTTTCCCCTACTGTCTACACCTATTGAATAACAACCCGTGCCTTTGGATATAACTCGGAGGTATGAAAGCCTGAACCTATGGACGAATTGGGGAGTGACATATTTTGTCTGGGGGGGGGGGGAGGGGTGGGGGTCATTTGGGGGGTCTACTGGGGGGTATACTGGAGAATTGGGGGGTCTACTGGGAGATTTGGTGTAATTTGGGGGGTAATTGGGGGTCTACTGGGTGGGGGGTCTTTAATTGGGGGATACTGGGGGGTTACCCCACTTCTTGGGAACAACTGAGGGGGGTTGGGGGGTCATTTGGGGGTCTAGTTTCCCCTACTGTCTACACCTATTGAATAACAACCCGTGCCTTTGGATATAACTCGGAGGTATGAAAGCCTGAACCTATGGACGAATTGGGGAGTGACATATTTTGTCTGGGGGGGGTCATTTGGGGGGTCTACTGGGGGTATACTGGAGAATTGGGGGGTCTACTGGGAGATTTGGTGTAATTTGGGGGTAATTGGGGGGTCTACTGGGTGGGGGTCTTTAATTGGGGGGATACTGGGGGGTTACCCCACTTCTTGGGAACAACTGAGGGGGTTGGGGGGTCATTTGGGGGGTCTAGTTTCCCCTACTGTCTACACCTATTGAATAACAACCCGTGCCTTTGGATATAACTCGGAGGCATGAAAACCTGAACCTATGGACGAATTGGGGTGTGACAAATTATGTCTGGGGGGGGGGGGGGGGGGTCATTTGGGGGGTCTACTGGGGGGTATACTGGAGAAGTGGGGGGTCTACGGGGGGATTTGGTGTAATTTGGGGGTAATTGGGGGGTCTACTGGGTGGGGGTCTTTAATTGGGGGGATACTGGGGGTTACCCCACTTCTTGGGAACAACTGAGGGGGTTGGGGGGCCATTTGGGGGGTCTAGTTTCCCCTACTGTCTACACCTATTGAATAACAACCCGTGCCTTTGGATATAACTCGGAGGTATGAAAGCCTGAACCTATGGACGAATTGGGGAGTGACATATTTTGTCTGGGGGGGGGGTCATTTGGGGGGTCTACTGGGGGGTATACTGGAGAATTGGGGGGTCTACTGGGAGATTTGGTGTAATTTGGGGGTAATTGGGGGTCTACTGGGTGGGGGGTCTTTAATTGGGGGGATACTGGGGGTTACCCCACTTCTTGGGAACAACTGAGGGGGTTGGGGGTCATTTGGGGGTCTAGTTCCCCCTACTGTCTACACCTATTGAATAACACCCCGTGCCTTTGGATATAACTCGGAGGTATGAAAGCCTGAACCTATGGACGAATTGGGGAGTGACATATTTTGTCTGGGGGGGGGGGTCATTTGGGGGGTCTACTGGGGGGTATACTGGAGAATTGGGGGGTCTACTGGGAGATTTGGTGTAATTTGGGGGGTAATTGGGGGGTCTACTGGGTGGGGGGTCTTTAATTGGGGGGATACTGGGGGATACCCCACTTCTTGGGAACAACTGAGGGGGGTTGGGGGGTCATTTGGGGGGTCTAGTTTCCCCTACTGTCTACACCTATTGAATAACAACCCGTGCCTTTGGATATAACTCGGAGGTATGAAAGCCTGAACCTATGGACGAATTGGGGAGTGACATATTTTGTCTGGGGGGGGGGGGGGGGTCATTTGGGGGGTCTACTGGGGGGTATACTGGAGAATTGGGGGGTCTACTGGGAGATTTGGTGTAATTTGGGGGGTAATTGGGGGGTCTACTGGGTGGGGGGTCTTTAATTGGGGGGATACTGGGGGTTACCCCACTTCTTGGGAACAACTGAGGGGGTTGGGGGTCATTTGGGGGGTCTAGTTTCCCCTACTGTCTACACCTATTGAATAACAACCCGTGCCTTTGGATATAACTCGGAGGTATGAAAGCCTGAACCTATGGACGAATTGGGGAGTGACATATTTTGTCTGGGGGGGGGGAGGTCATTTGGGGGTCTACTGGGGGGTATACTGGAGAATTGGGGGGTCTACTGGGAGATTTGGTGTAATTTGGGGGGTAATTGGGGGGTCTACTGGGTGGGGGGTCTTTAATTGGGGGGATACTGGGGGGTTACCCCACTTCTTGGGAACAACTGAGGGGGGTTGGGGGGTCATTTGGGGGGTCTAGTTTCCCCTACTGTCTACACCTATTGAATAACAACCCGTGCCTTTGGATATAACTCGGAGGTATGAAAGCCTGAACCTATGGACGAATTGGGGAGTGACATATTTTGTCTGAGGGGGGTTGGGGGGTCATTTGGGGGGTCTACTGGGGGGTATACTGGAGAATTGGGGGGTCTACTGGGAGATTTGGTGTAATTTGGGGGGTAATTGGGGGGTCGACTGGGGGGGGGGTCTTTACTTGTGGGGATCCTGGGGGATACCCCACTTCTTGGGAACAAGTGAGGGGGGTGGGGGGGCCACTGCGGGGGTCTAGTTTCCCCTACTGTCTACACCTATTGAATAACAACCCGTGCCTTTGGATATAACTCGGAGGTATGAAAGCCTGAACCTATGGACGAATTGGGGAGTGACATATTTTGTCTGGGGGGGGGGGGTCATTTGGGGGGTCTACTGGGGGGTATACTGGAGAATTGGGGGGTCTACTGGGAGATTTGGTGTAATTTGGGGGGTAATTGGGGGGTCTACTGGGTGGGGGTCTTTAATTGGGGGGATACTGGGGGTTACCCCACTTCTTGGGAACAACTGAGGGGGTTGGGGGGTCATTTGGGGGGTCTAGTTTCCCCTACTGTCTACACCTATTGAATAACAACCCGTGCCTTTGGATATAACTCGGAGGTATGAAAGCCTGAACCTATGGACGAATTGGGGAGTGACATATTTTGTCTGGGGGGGGGGGGGGGGGGTCATTTGGGGGTCTACTGGGGGGTATACTGGAGAATTGGGGGTCTACTGGGAGATTTGGTGTAATTTGGGGGGTGATTGGGGGGTCTACTGGGAGGGGGGGCTTTAATTGGGGGGATACTGGGGGGTTCCCCCTCTTCTTGGGAACAACTGGGGGGGTTGGGGGGTCAGTTGGGGGGTCGAGTTTCCCTACTGTCTACACCTATTGAATAACAACCCGTGCCTTTGGATATAACTCGGAGGTATGAAAGCCTGAACCTATGGACGAATTGGGGAGTGACATATTTTGTCTGGGGGGGGGGGGGGGTCATTTGGGGGGTCTACTGGGGGGTATACTGGAGAATTGGGGGGTCTACTGGGAGATTTGGTGTAATTTGGGGGGTAATTGGGGGGTCTACTGGGTGTGGGGTCTTTAATTGGGGGGATACTGGGGGGTTACCCCACTTCTTGGGAACAACTGAGGGGGGTTGGGGGGTCATTTGGGGGGTCTAGTTTCCCCTACTGTCTACACCTATTGAATAACAACCCGTGCCTTTGGATATAACTCGGAGGTATGAAAGCCTGAACCTATGGACGAATTGGGGAGTGACATATTTTGTCTGGGGGGGGGGGGGGGGGGGGTCATTGGGGGGGTCTAGGGGGGGGTATACTGGAGAATTGGGGGGTCTACTGGGAGATTTGGTGTAATTTGGGGGTAATTGGGGGGTCTACTGGGTGGGGGGTCTTTAATTGGGGGGATACTGGGGGGTTACCCCACTTCTTGGGAACAACTGAGGGGGTTGGGGGGTCATTTGGGGGTCTAGTTTCCCCTACTGTCTACACCTATTGAATAACAACCCGTGCCTTTGGATATAACTCGGAGGTATGAAAGCCTGAACCTATGGACGAATTGGGGAGTGACATATTTTGTCTGGGGGGGGGGGGGGGGCCTTTGGGGGGGCTACTGGGGGGGATACCGGGGGATTGGGGGGTCTACTGGGGGGTTTGGTGTAATTTGGGGGGGAAGGGGGGGGTGTACTGGGTGGGGGTCTTTAATTGGGGGGATACTGGGGGGTTACCCCACTTCTTGGGAACAACTGAGGGGGTTGGGGGGTCATTTGGGGCGTCTAGTTTCCCCTACTGTCTACACCTATTGAATAACAACCCGTGCCTTTGGATATAACTCGGAGGTATGAAAGCCTGAACCTATGGACGAATTGGGGAGTGACATATTTTGTCTGGGGGGGGGGTCATTTGGGGGGTCTACTGGGGGGTATACTGGAGAATTGGGGGGTCTACTGGGAGATTTGGTGTAATTTGGGGGGTAATTGGGGGGTCTACTGGGTGGTGGGTCTTTAATTGGGGGGATACTGGGGGTTACCCCACTTCTTGGGAACAACTGAGGGGGTTGGGGGTCATTTGGGGGGTCTAGTTTCCCCTACTGTCTACACCTATTGAATAACAACCCGTGCCTTTGGATATAACTCGGAGGTATGAAAGCCTGAACCTATGGACGAATTGGGGAGTGACATATTTTGTCTGGGGGGCATTTGGGGGGTCTACTGGGGGTATACTGGAGAATTGGGGGGTCTACTGGGAGATTTGGTGTAATTTGGGGGGTAATTGGGGGGTCTACTGGGTGGGGGGTCTTTAATTGGGGGGATACTGGGGGGTTACCCCACTTCTTGGGAACAACTGAGGGGGGTGGGGGGGGCATTGGGGGGGTCTAGTTTCCCCTACTGTCTACACCTATTGAATAACAACCCGTGCCTTTGGATATAACTCGGAGGTATGAAAGCCTGAACCTATGGACGAATTGGGGAGTGACATATTTTGTCTGGGGGGGGGGGTCATTTGGGGGGTCTACTGGGGGGTATACTGGAGAATTGGGGGGTCTACTGGGAGATTTGGTGTAATTTGGGGGGTAATTGGGGGGTCTACTGGGTGGGGGGTCTTTAATTGGGGGGATACTGGGGGGTTACCCCACTTCTTGGGAACAACTGAGTGGGGTTGGGGGGTCATTTGGGGGGTCTAGTTTCCCCTACTGTCTACACCTATTGAATAACAACCCGTGCCTTTGGATATAACTCGGAGGTATGAAAGCCTGAACCTATGGACGAATTGGGGAGTGACATATTTTGTCTGGGGGGGGGGGCATTTGGGGGGTCTACTGGGGGGTATACTGGAGAATTGGGGGGGCTACTGGGAGATTTGGTGTAATTTGGGGGTAATTGGGGGGTCTACTGGGTGGGGGGTCTTTAATTGGGGGGATACTGGGGGGTTACCCCACTTCTTGGGAACAACTGATGGGGGTTGGGGGGTCATTTGGGGGGTCTAGTTTCCCCTACTGTCTACACCTATTGAACAACAACCCGTGTCTTTGGATGTAACTCGGAGGTATGAAAGCCTGAACCTATGGACGAATTGGGGAGTGACATATTTTGTCTGGGGGGGGGGGGGGGGGGGTTTTTGGGGGGCCTACGGGGGGGTATACTGGAGAATTGGGGGGTCTACTGGGAGATTTGGTGTAATTTGGGGGGTAATTGGGGGGTCTACTGGGTGGGGGTCTTTAATTGGGGGGATACTGGGGGATACCCCACTTCTTGGGAACAACTGAGGGGGGTTGGGGGGTCATTTGGGGGGTCTAGTTTCCCCTACTGTCTACACCTATTGAATAACAACCCGTGCCTTTGGATATAACTCGGAGGTATGAAAGCCTGAACCTATGGACGAATTGGGGAGTGACATATTTTGTCTGGGGGGGGGGGGGGTCATTTGGGGGGGGTACTGGGGGGTTTCCTGGAGTTTTGGGGGGTCTACTGGGAGATTTGGTGTAATTTGGGGGGTAATTGGGGGGTCTACTGGGTGGGGGTCTTTAATTGGGGGGATACTGGGGGTTACCCCACTTCTTGGGAACAACTGAGGGGGTTGGGGGGTCTTTTGGGGGGTCTAGTTTCCCCTACTGTCTACACCTATTGAATAACAACCCGTGCCTTTGGATATAACTCGGAGGTATGAAAGCCTGAACCTATGGACGAATTGGGGAGTGACATATTTTGTCTGGGGGGGGGGGTCATTTGGGGGGTCTACTGGGGGGTATACTGGAGAATTGGGGGGTCTACTGGGAGATTTGGTGTAATTTGGGGGGTAATTGGGGGGTCTACTGGGTGGGGGTCTTTAATTGGGGGGATACTGGGGGTTACCCCACTTCTTGGGAACAACTGAGGGGGTTGGGGGGTCATTTGGGGGGTCTAGTTTCCCCTACTGTCTACACCTATTGAATAACAACCCGTGCCTTTGGATATAACTCGGAGGTATGAAAGCCTGAACCTATGGACGAATTGGGGAGTGACATATTTTGTCGGGGGGGGGGGGGGAATTTGGGGGGTGGACCGGGGGGTATACTGGAGAATTGGGGGGTCTACTGGGAGATGTGGTGTGATTGGGGGGGGGAGGGGGGGGTCTACTGGGGGGGGGGCTTTAAGTGGGGGGAGACTGGGGTTTTAGCCCACTTCTTGTGGGCAACTGAGGGGGGTTGGGGGTCATTTGGGGGGTCTAGTTTCCCCTACTGTCTACACCTATTGAATAACCACCCGTGCCTTTGGATATAACTCGGAGGTATGAAAGCCTGAACCTATGGACGAATTGGGGAGTGACATATTTTGTCTGGGGGGGGGTCATTTGGGGGGTCTACTGGGGGGTATACTGGAGAATTGGGGGGTCTACTGGGAGATTTGGTGTAATTTGGGGGGTAATTGGGGGGTCTACTGGGTGGGGGTCTTTAATTGGGGGGATACTGGGGGTTACCCCACTTCTTGGGAACAACTGAGGGGGTTGGGGGGTCATTTGGGGGGTCTAGTTTCCCCTACTGTCTACACCTATTGAATAACAACCCGTGCCTTTGGATATAACTCGGAGGTATGAAAGCCTGAACCTATGGACGAATTGGGGAGTGACATATTTTGTCTGGGGGGGGGTCATTTGGGGGGTCTACTGGGGGGTATACTGGAGAATTGGGGGGTCTACTGGGAGATTTGGTGTAATTTGGGGGGTAATTGGGGGGTCTACTGGGTGGGGGTCTTTAATTGGGGGGATACTGGGGGTTACCCCACTTCTTGGGAACAACTGAGGGGGGTTGGGGGGTCATTTGGGGGGTCTAGTTTCCCCTACTGTCTACACCTATTGAATAACAACCCGTGCCTTTGGATATAACTCGGAGGTATGAAAGCCTGAACCTATGGACGAATTGGGGAGTGACATATTTTGTCTGGGGGGGGGTCATTTGGGGGGTCTACTGGGGGGTATACTGGAGACTTGGGGGGTCTACTGGGAGATTTGGTGTAATTTGGGGGGTAATTGGGGGGTCTACTGGGTTGGGGGTCTTTAATTGGGGGGATACTGGGGGGTTACCCCACTTCTTGGGAACAACTGAGGGGGGTTGGGGGGTCATTTGGGGGGTCTAGTTTCCCCTACTGTCTACACCTATTGAATAACAACCCGTGCCTTTGGATATAACTCGGAGGTATGAAAGCCTGAACCTATGGACGAATTGGGGAGTGACATATTTTGTCTGGGGGGGGTCATTTGGGGGGTCTACTGGGGGGTATACTGGAGAATTGGGGGGTCTACTGGGAGATTTGGTGTAATTTGGGGGTAATTGGGGGGTCTACTGGGTGGGGGTCTTTAATTGGGGGGATACTGGGGGTTACCCCACTTCTTGGGAACAACTGAGGGGGTTCGGGGCTCATTTGGGGGGTCTAGTTTCCCCTACTGTCTACACCTATTGAATAACAACCCGTGCCTTTGGATATAACTCGGAGGTATGAAAGCCTGAACCTATGGACGAATTGGGGAGTGACATATTTTGTCTGGGGGGGGGGGGGGGGGTCATTTGGGGGGTCTACTGGGGGGTATACTGGAGAATTGGGGGGTCTACTGGGAGATTTGGTGTAATTTGGGGGGTAATTGGGGGGTCTAATGGGCGGGGGGTCTTTAATTGGGGGGATGCTGGGGGGTTACCCCACTTCTGGGGAACAACTGAGGGGGTTGGGGGTCATTTGGGGGGTCTAGTTTCCCCTACTGTCTACACCTATTGAATAACAACCCGTGCCTTTGGATATAACTCGGAGGTATGAAAGCCTGAACCTATGGACGAATTGGGGAGTGACATATTTTGTCTGGGGGGGGGGGGGGGTCATTTGGGGGTCTACTGGGGGGTATACTGGAGAATTGGGGGGTCTACTGGGAGATTTGGTGTAATTTGGGGGGTAATTGGGGGGTCTACTGGGTGGGGGTCTTTAATTGGGGGGATACTGGGGGTTACCCCACTTCTTGGGAACAACTGAGGGGGTTTGGGGGGTCTTTTGGGGGGTCTAGTTTCCCCTACTGTCTACACCTATTGAATAACAACCCGTGCCTTTGGATATAACTCGGAGGTATGAAAGCCTGAACCTATGGACGAATTGGGGAGTGACATATTTTGTCTGGGGGGGGGGGGGGGGTCATTTGGGGGGTCTACTGGGGGTATACTGGAGAATTGGGGGGTCTACTGGGAGATTTGGTGTAATTTGGGGGGTAATTGGGGGGTCTACTGGGTGGGGGGCTTTAATTGGGGGGATACTGGGGGGTTACCCCACTTCTTGGGAACAACTGAGGGGGGTTGGGGGGTCATTTGGGGGGTCTAGTTTCCCCTACTGTCTACACCTATTGAATAACAACCCGTGCCTTTGGATATAACTCGGAGGTATGAAAGCCTGAACCTATGGACGAATTGGGGAGTGACATATTTTGTCTGGGGGGGGGGGGGTCATGTGGGGGGCCTACTGGGTGGTATACTGGAGAATTGGGGGGTCTACTGGGAGATTTGGTGTAATTTGGGGGGTAATTGGGGGGTCTACTGGGTGGGGGGTCTTTAATTGGGGGGATACTGGGGGTTACCCCACTTCTTGGGAACAACTGAGGGGGTTGGGGGGTCATTTGGGGGGTCTAGTTTCCCCTACTGTCTACACCTATTGAATAACAACCCGTGCCTTTGGATATAACTCGGAGGTATGAAAGCCTGAACCTATGGACGAATTGGGGAGTGACATATTTTGTCTGGGGGGGGGTCATTTGGGGGGTCTACTGGGGGGTATACTGGAGAATTGGGGGGTCTACTGGGAGATTTGGTGTAATTTGGGGGGTAATTGGGGGGTCTACTGGGTGGGGGGTCTTTAATTGGGGGGATACTTGGGGGTTACCCCACTTCTTGGGAACAACTGAGGGGGGTTGGGGGTCATTTGGGGGGTCTAGTTTCCCCTACTGTCTACACCTATTGAATAACAACCCGTGCCTTTGGATATAACTCGGAGGTATGAAAGCCTGAACCTATGGACGAATTGGGGAGTGACATATTTTGTCTGGGGGGGGGTCATTTGGGGGGTCTACTGGGGGGTATACTGGAGAATTGGGGGGTCTACTGGGAGATTTGGTGTAATTTGGGGGGTAATTGGGGGGTCTACTGGGTGGGGGGTCTTTAATTGGGGGGATACTGGGGGGTTACCCCACTTCTTGGGAACAACTGAGTGGGGTTGGGGGGTCATTTGGGGGTCCTAGTTTCCACTACTGTCTACACCTATTGAATAACAACCCGTGCCTTTGGATATAACTCGGAGGTATGAAAGCCTGAACCTATGGACGAATTGGGGAGTGACATATTTTGTCTGGGGGGGGTCATTTGGGGGGTCTACTGGGGGGTATACTGGAGAATTGGGGGGTCTACTGGGAGATTTGGTGTAATTTGGGGGGTAATTGGGGGGTCTACTGGGTGGGGGTCTTTAATTGGGGGGATCCTGGGGGGTTACCCCACTTCTTGGGAACAACTGAGGGGGTTGGGGGTCATTTGGGGGGTCTAGTTTCCCCTACTGTCTACACCTATTGAATAACAACCCGTGCCTTTGGATATAACTCGGAGGTATGAAAGCCTGAACCTATGGACGAATTGGGGAGTGACATATTTTGTCTGGGGGGGGGGGGGGTCATTTGGGGGGTCTACTGGGGGGTATACTGGAGAATTGGGGGGTCTACTGGGAGATTTGGTGTAATTTGGGGGTAATTGGGGGGTCTACTGGGTGGGGGTCTTTAATTGGGGGGATACTGGGGGTTACCCCACTTCTTGGGAACAACTGAGGGGGTTGGGGGGTCATTTGGGGGGTCTAGTTTCCCCTACTGTCTACACCTATTGAATAACAACCCGTGCCTTTGGATATAACTCGGAGGTATGAAAGCCTGAACCTATGGACGAATTGGGGAGTGACATATTTTGTCTGGGGGGGGGGGGTCATTTGGGGGGTCTACTGGGGGGTATACTGGAGAATTGGGGGGTCTACTGGGAGATTTGGTGTAATTTGGGGGGTAATTGGGGGGTCTACTGGGTGGGGGTCTTTAATTGGGGGGATACTGGGGGGTTACCCCACTTCTTGGGAACAACTGAGGGGGTTGGGGGGTCATTTGGGGGGTCTAGTTTCCCCTACTGTCTACACCTATTGAATAACAACCCGTGCCTTTGGATATAACTCGGAGGTATGAAAGCCTGAACCTATGGACGAATTGGGGAGTGACATATTTTGTCTGGGGGGGGTCATTTGGGGGGTCTACTGGGGGGTATACTGGAGAATTGGGGGGTCTACTGGGAGATTTGGTGTAATTTGGGGGGTAATTGGGGGGTCTACTGGGTGGGGGTCTTTAATTGGGGGGATACTGGGGGTTACCCCACTTCTTGGGAACAACTGAGGGGGGTTGGGGGGTCATTTGGGGGGTCTAGTTTCCCCTACTGTCTACACCTATTGAATAACAACCCGTGCCTTTGGATATAACTCGGAGGTATGAAAGCCTGAACCTATGGACGAATTGGGGAGTGACATATTTTGTCTGGGGGGGTCATTTGGGGGGTCTACTGGGGGGTATACTGGAGAATTGGGGGGTCTACTGGGAGATTTGGTGTAATTTGGGGGGTAATTGGGGGGTCTACTGGGTGGGGGTCTTTAATTGGGGGGATACTGGGGGGTTACCCCACTTCTTGGGAACAACTGAGGGGGGTTGGGGGGTCATTTGGGGGGTCTAGTTTCCCCTACTGTCTACACCTATTGAATAACAACCCGTGCCTTTGGATATAACTCGGAGGTATGAAAGCCTGAACCTATGGACGAATTGGGGAGTGACATATTTTGTCTGGGGGGGGCATTTGGGGGGTCTACTGGGGGGTATACTGGAGAATTGGGGGGTCTACTGGGAGATTTGGTGTAATTTGGGGGGTAATTGGGGGTCTACTGGGTGGGGGGTCTTTAATTGGGGGGATACTTGGGGGTTACCCCACTTCTTGGGAACAACTGAGGGGGGTTGGGGGGTCATTTGGGGGGTCATTTGGGGGGTCTAGTTTCCCCTACTGTCTACACCTATTGAATAACAACCCGTGCCTTTGGATATAACTCGGAGGTATGAAAGCCTGAACCTATGGACGAATTGGGGAGTGACATATTTTGTCTGGGGGGGGGGGGGGGGGGTCATTTGGGGGGTCTACTGGGGGGTATACTGGAGAATTGGGGGGTCTACTGGGAGATTTGGTGTAATTTGGGGGTAATTGGGGGGTCTACTGGGTGGGGGTCTTTAATTGGGGGGATACTGGGGGTTACCCCACTTCTTGGGAACAACTGAGGGGGTTGGGGGGTCATTTGGGGGGTCTAGTTTCCCCTACTGTCTACACCTATTGAATAACAACCCGTGCCTTTGGATATAACTCGGAGGTATGAAAGCCTGAACCTATGGACGAATTGGGGAGTGACATATTTTGTCTGGGGGGGGGGTCATTTGGGGGGTCTACTGGGGGGTATACTGGAGAATTGGGGGGTCTACTGGGAGATTTGGTGTAATTTGGGGGTAATTGGGGGGTCTACTGGGTGGGGGTCTTTAATTGGGGGGATACTGGGGGGTTACCCCACTTCTTGGGAACAACTGAGGGGGTTGGGGGTCATTTGGGGGTCTAGTTTCCCCTACTGTCTACAACTATTGAATAACCACCCGTGCCTTTGGATCTAACTCGGAGGTATGAAAGCCTGAACCTATGGAGAGGATTTCTTGAAAAAGGGGGTCGGTCAGTTCAGTGCGGGATTTTCAGTGCGGGTTATTTTCGGGACGAATTGGGGAGTGACGTTTTGTCCGGGGCATTTTGGAGAGTGACGTTTTGTCCGGGGCATTTTGGAGAGTGACGTTTTGTCCGGGGCATTTTGGAGAGTGACGTTTTGTCCGGGGCGTTTTGGGGAGTGACGTTTTGTCCGGGGCGTTTTGGGAAGTGACGTTTTGTCCGGGGCGAATTGGGGACTTACATTTGGGTCAGACTTGGGAAGGTGGAAGACAGGGGTCTTATAAAATGGGTATAGACAGTATAGCATCATGTTGGACCCGGGGGGTCATTAGAGTACCGTGTCGGGGCCGAGGGACCATTAGAGTCGTGCAGGAGAAGTTGTAGACGTCTGGCAGGAGCTGGGGGGGGGTTCTAATCAAATCTAAGGTCTAAGTGCCCTACTGTCTACACCTATTGAATAACAACCCGTGCCTTTGGATATAACTCGGAGGTATGAAAGCCTGAACCTATGGACGAATTGGGGAGTGACATATTTTGTCTGGGGGGGTCATTTGGGGGGTCTAGTGGGGGGTATACTGTACAATTGGGGGGTCTGCTGGGAGATTTGGTGTAATTGGGGGGGGTACTGGGGGGTCTACTGGGTGGGGGGTCTTTAATTGGGGGGATACTGGGGGGTTACCCCACTTCTTGGGAACAACTGAGGGGGGTTGGGGGGTCATTTGGGGGGTCTAGTTTCCCCTACTGTCTACACCTATTGAATAACAACCCGTGCCTTTGGATATAACTCGGAGGTATGAAAGCCTGAACCTATGGAGAGGATTTCTTGAAAAAGGGGGGTCGGTCAGTTCAGTGCGGGATTTTCAGTGCGGGTTATTTTCGGGACGAATTGGGGAGTGACGTTTTGTCCGGGGCATTTTGGAGAGTGACGTTTTGTCCGGGGCATTTTGGAGAGTGACGTTTTGTCCGGGGCATTTTGGAGAGTGACGTTTTGTCCGGGGCGTTTTGGGGAGTGACGTTTTGTCCGGGGCGTTTTGGGAAGTGACGTTTTGTCCGGGGCGAATTGGGGACTTACATTTGGGTCAGACTTGGGAAGGTGGAAGACAGGGGTCTTATAAAATGGGTATAGACAGTATAGCATCATGTTGGACCCGGGGGGTCATTAGAGTACCGTGTCGGGGCCGAGGGACCATTAGAGTCGTGCAGGAGAAGTTGTAGACGTCTGGCAGGAGCTGGGGGGGGGTTCTAATCAAATCTAAGGTCTAAGTGCCCTACTGTCTACACCTATTGAATAACAACCCGTGCCTTTGGATATAACTCGGAGGTATGAAAGCCTGAACCTATGGACGAATTGGGGAGTGACATATTTTGTCTGGGGGGGGGGGGGGGTCATTTGGGGGGTCTACTGGGGGGTATACTGGAGAATTGGGGGGTCTACTGGGAGATTTGGTGTAATTTGGGGGTAATTGGGGGGTCTACTGGGTGGGGGTCTTTAATTGGGGGGGTACTGGGGGGTTACCCCACTGCTTGGGAACAACTGGGGGGGTTGGGGGGGCATTTGGGGGGGCTAGTTTCCCCTACTGGCTACACCTATTGAATAACCCCCCGTGCCTTTGGATATAACTCGGAGGTATGAAAGCCTGAACCTATGGACGAATTGGGGAGTGACATATTTTGTCTGGGGGGGGGGTCATTTGGGGGGTCTACTGGGGGGTATACTGGAGAATTGGGGGGTCTACTGGGAGATTTGGTGTAATTTGGGGGGTAATTGGGGGGGCTACTGGGTGGGGGGTCTTTAATTGGGGGGATACTGGGGGGTTACCCCACTTCTTGGGACCAACTGAGGGGGGTGGGGGGTCATTTGGGGGTCTAGTTTCCCCTACTGTCTACACCTATTGAATAACAACCCGTGCCTTTGGATATAACTCGGAGGTATGAAAGCCTGAACCTATGGAGAGGCTTTCTTGAAAAAGGGGGTCGGTCAGTTCAGTGCGGGATTTTCAGTGCGGGTTATTTTCGGGACGAATTGGGGAGTGACGTTTTGTCCGGGGCATTTTGGAGAGTGACGTTTTGTCCGGGGCATTTTGGAGAGTGACGTTTTGTCCGGGGCATTTTGGAGAGTGACGTTTTGTCCGGGGCGTTTTGGGGAGTGACGTTTTGTCCGGGGCGTTTTGGGAAGTGACGTTTTGTCCGGGGCGAATTGGGGACTTACATTTGGGTCAGACTTGGGAAGGTGGAAGACAGGGGTCTTATAAAATGGGTATAGACAGTATAGCATCATGTTGGACCCGGGGGTCATTAGAGTACCGTGTCGGGGCCGAGGGACCATTAGAGTCGTGCAGGAGAAGTTGTAGACGTCTGGCAGGAGCTGGGGGGGGGTTCTAATCAAATCTAAGGTCTAAGTGCCCTACTGTCTACACCTATTGAATAACAACCCGTGCCTTTGGATATAACTCGGAGGTATGAAAGCCTGAACCTATGGACGAATTGGGGAGTGACATATTTTGTCTGGGGGGGGTCATTTGGGGGGTCTACTGGGGGGTATACTGGAGAATTGGGGGGTCTACTGGGAGATTTGGTGTAATTTGGGGGGTAATTGGGGGGTCTACTGGGTGGGGGTCTTTAATTGGGGGGATACTGGGGGGTTACCCCACTTCTTGGGAACAACTGGGGGGGTTGGGGGGTCATTTGGGGGGTCTAGTTTCCCCTACTGTCTACACCTATTGAATAACAACCCGTGCCTTTGGATATAACTCGGAGGTATGAAAGCCTGAACCTATGGAGAGGATTTCTTGAAAAAGGGGGTCGGTCAGTTCAGTGCGGGATTTTCAGTGCGGGTTATTTTCGGGACGAATTGGGGAGTGACGTTTTGTCCGGGGCATTTTGGAGAGTGACGTTTTGTCCGGGGCATTTTGGAGAGTGACGTTTTGTCCGGGGCATTTTGGAGAGTGACGTTTTGTCCGGGGCGTTTTGGGGAGTGACGTTTTGTCCGGGGCGTTTTGGGAAGTGACGTTTTGTCCGGGGCGAATTGGGGACTTACATTTGGGTCAGACTTGGGAAGGTGGAAGACAGGGGTCTTATAAAATGGGTATAGACAGTATAGCATCATGTTGGACCCGGGGGGTCATTAGAGTACCGTGTCGGGGCCGAGGGACCATTAGAGTCGTGCAGGAGAAGTTGTAGACGTCTGGCAGGAGCTGGGGGGGGGGGGGGGGGGGGGGTTCTAATCAAATCTAAGGTCTAAGTGCCCTACTGTCTACACCTATTGAATAACAACCCGTGCCTTTGGATATAACTCGGAGGTATGAAAGCCTGAACCTATGGAGAGGATTTCTTGAAAAAGGGGGTCGGTCAGTTCAGTGCGGGATTTTCAGTGCGGGTTATTTTCGGGACGAATTGGGGAGTGACGTTTTGTCCGGGGCATTTTGGAGAGTGACGTTTTGTCCGGGGCATTTTGGAGAGTGACGTTTTGTCCGGGGCATTTTGGAGAGTGACGTTTTGTCCGGGGCGTTTTTGGGAGTGACGTTTTGTCCGGGGCGTTTTGGGAAGTGACGTTTTGTCCGGGGCGAATTGGGGACTTACATTTGGGTCAGACTTGGGAAGGTGGGAGACAGGGGTCTTATAAAATGGGTATAGACAGTATAGCATCATGTTGGACCCGGGGGTCATTAGAGTACCGTGTCGGGGCCGAGGGACCATTAGAGTCGTGCAGGAGAAGTTGTAGACGTCTGGCAGGAGCTGGGGGGGGGTTCTAATCAAATCTAAGGTCTAAGTGCCCTACTGTCTACACCTATTGAATCACAACCCGTGCCTTTGGATATAACTCGGAGGTATGAAAGCCTGAACCTATGGACGAATTGGGGAGTGACATATTTTGTCTGGGGGGGGGGGGGGGGGGGGGGATTTGGGGGGGCTACTGGGGGGTATACTGGAGAATTGGGGGGTCTACTGGGAGATTTGGTGTAATTTGGGGGGTAATTGGGGGGTCTACTGGGTGGGGGGTCTTTAATTGGGGGGATACTGGGGGGTTACCCCACTTCTTGGGAACAACTGAGGGGGGTTGGGGGGTCATTTGGGGGGTCTAGTTTCCCCTACTGTCTACACCTATTGAATAACAACCCGTGCCTTTGGATATAACTCGGAGGTATGAAAGCCTGAACCTATGGAGAGGATTTCTTGAAAAAGGGGGGTCGGTCAGTTCAGTGCGGGATTTTCAGTGCGGGTTATTTTCGGGACGAATTGGGGAGTGACGTTTTGTCCGGGGCATTTTGGAGAGTGACGTTTTGTCCGGGGCATTTTGGAGAGTGACGTTTTGTCCGGGGCATTTTGGAGAGTGACGTTTTGTCCGGGGCGTTTTGGGGAGTGACGTTTTGTCCGGGGCGTTTTGGGAAGTGACGTTTTGTCCGGGGCGAATTGGGGACTTACATTTGGGTCAGACTTGGGAAGGTGGAAGACAGGGGTCTTATAAAATGGGTATAGACAGTATAGCATCATGTTGGACCCGGGGGGTCATTAGAGTACCGTGTCGGGGCCGAGGGACCATTAGAGTCGTGCAGGAGAAGTTGTAGACGTCTGGCAGGAGCTGGGGGGGGGGGGGGGGGTTCTAATCAAATCTAAGGTCTAAGTGCCCTACTGTCTACACCTATTGAATAACAACCCGTGCCTTTGGATATAACTCGGAGGTATGAAAGCCTGAACCTATGGACGAATTGGGGAGTGACATATTTTGTCTGGGGGGGGTCATTTGGGGGGTCTACTGGGGGGTATACTGGAGAATTGGGGGGTCTACTGGGAGATTTGGTGTAATTTGGGGGGTAATTGGGGGGTCTACTGGGTGGGGGTCTTTAATTGGGGGGATACTGGGGGGTTACCCCACTTCTTGGGAACAACTGAGGGGGTTGGGGGGTCATTTGGGGGGTCTAGTTTCCCTACTGTCTACACCTATTGAATAACAACCCGTGCCTTTGGATATAACTCGGAGGTATGAAAGCCTGAACCTATGGAGAGGATTTCTTGAAAAAGGGGGTCGGTCAGTTCAGTGCGGGATTTTCAGTGCGGGTTATTTTCGGGACGAATTGGGGAGTGACGTTTTGTCCGGGGCATTTTGGAGAGTGACGTTTTGTCCGGGGCATTTTGGAGAGTGACGTTTTGTCCGGGGCATTTTGGAGAGTGACGTTTTGTCCGGGGCGTTTTGGGGAGTGACGTTTTGTCCGGGGCGTTTTGGGAAGTGACGTTTTGTCCGGGGCGAATTGGGGACTTACATTTGGGTCAGACTTGGGAAGGTGGAAGACAGGGGTCTTATAAAATGGGTATAGACAGTATAGCATCTTGTTGGACCCGGGGGTCATTAGAGTACCGTGTCGGGGCCGAGGGACCATTAGAGTCGTGCAGGAGAAGTTGTAGACGTCTGGCAGGAGCTGGGGGGGGGGTTCTAATCAAATCTAAGGTCTAAGTGCCCTACTGTCTACACCTATTGAATAACAACCCGTGCCTTTGGATATAACTCGGAGGTATGAAAGCCTGAACCTATGGACGAATTGGGGAGTGACATATTTTGTCTGGGGGGGGGTCATTTGGGGGGTCTACCGGGGGGTATACTGGAGAATTGGGGGGTCTACAGGGAGACCTGGTGTAATTTGGGGGTAATTGGGGGGTCTACTGGGTGGGGGTCTTTAATTGGGGGGATACTGGGGGTTACCCCACTTCTTGGGAACAACTGAGGGGGGTTGGGGGGTCATTTGGGGGGTCTAGTTTCCCCTACTGTCTACACCTATTGAATAACAACCCGTGCCTTTGGATATAACTCGGAGGTATGAAAGCCTGAACCTATGGAGAGGATTTCTTGAAAAAGGGGGGTCGGTCAGTTCAGTGCGGGATTTTCAGTGCGGGTTATTTTCGGGACGAATTGGGGAGTGACGTTTTGTCCGGGGCATTTTGGAGAGTGACGTTTTGTCCGGGGCATTTTGGAGAGTGACGTTTTGTCCGGGGCATTTTGGAGAGTGACGTTTTGTCCGGGGCGTTTTGGGGAGTGACGTTTTGTCCGGGGCGTTTTGGGAAGTGACGTTTTGTCCGGGGCGAATTGGGGACTTACATTTGGGTCAGACTTGGGAAGGTGGAAGACAGGGGGGGGTCACTTTAGTACGTGGGTGCAGGCTTTAAATTACAAATGTTATATCATTTGAAAGAGCTAGTCGAGCTGAGTCGAATGCCATCAAAATTAGCTCTAGGAAAAATTTTTGAACCGAGATACAGGCGATTGAAAATCGAAAAACCATAGGGGGGACCAAGCACTTTTTTGGAGTGAAAAATTCGAAAATGCAAATTATACCTCATTCGAAAGAGCTCGTCGAGCTGAGTCGAATGACACCAAAATTAACGGAATCCGACTTGAATGAACCGAGATATAGACCCCTAAAAATCGAAGGTCCAAAAGGGCGATTTTTGGAATAGAAAATTTTTTATACAAATAATACCTCATTCGAAAGAGCTCGACGAGCTGAGTCAAATGACACCAAAATCACCGTGATTGAAGAAGATTAGACAAAGTTACAACAAGAAAAAACAAAGAACCTAAACCTATGGAGCGTCGGCGAGGCGCTTGTGCAAAACCCGCGCTTCGCGCGGGGTTTTGCGGCACGCGCCTCGCGGGGAGTCTACGGGCGATGGGTCTGGGCTCGTAACATAAACCTATTCCTAAATCCCTTGCTCTGGACGTATTTGGGGCCTCCGTAGCAACAAAAATCTCAACAGATGCCATAGGTAAGGAGCTAAAAGAAAAGATCATAACTTTGTCCAATCATGTCGGATTTCGTTGATTTTGGTGTCATTCGACTCAGCTCGACGAGCTCTTTCGAATGAGGTATAATTTGCATTTTTGAATTTTTCACCCCAAAAAAGTGCTTGGTCCCCCCTATGGTTTTTCGATTTTCAATCGCCTGTATCTCGGTTCAAAAATTTTTCCTAGAGCTAATTTTGGTGGCATTCGACTCAGCTCGACTAGCTCTTTCAATTGATATAACATTTGTAATTTAAAGCCTGCACCCACGTACTAAAGTACAGCCGACAGGGGTCTTATAAAATGGGTATAGACAGTATAGCATCATGTTGGACCCGGGGGGTCATTAGAGTACCGTGTCGGGGCCGAGGGACCATTAGAGTCGTGCAGGAGAAGTTGTAGACGTCTGGCAGGAGCTGGGGGGGGGGGGGGGGGGTCTAATCAAATCTAAGGTCTAAGTGCCCTACTGTCTACACCTATTGAATAACAACCCGTGCCTTTGGATATAACTCGGAGGTATGAAAGCCTGAACCTATGGACGAATTGGGGAGTGACATATTTTGTCTGGGGGGGGGGGGGTCATTTGGGGGGTCTACTGGGGGGTATACTGGAGAATTGGGGGGTCTACTGGGAGATTTGGTGTAATTTGGGGGGTAATTGGGGGGTCTACTGGGTGGGGGGTCTTTAATTGGGGGGATACTGGGGGGTTACCCCACTTCTTGGGAACAACTGAGGGGGGTTGGGGGGTCATTTGGGGGGTCTAGTTTCCCCTACTGTCTACACCTATTGAATAACAACCCGTGCCTTTGGATATAACTCGGAGGTATGAAAGCCTGAACCTATGGAGAGGATTTCTTGAAAAAGGGGGGTCGGTCAGTTCAGTGCGGGATTTTCAGTGCGGGTTATTTTCGGGACGAATTGGGGAGTGACGTTTTGTCCGGGGCATTTTGGAGAGTGACGTTTTGTCCGGGGCATTTTGGAGAGTGACGTTTTGTCCGGGGCATTTTGGAGAGTGACGTTTTGTCCGGGGCGTTTTGGGGAGTGACGTTTTGTCCGGGGCGTTTTGGGAAGTGACGTTTTGTCCGGGGCGAATTGGGGACTTACATTTGGGTCAGACTTGGGAAGGTGGAAGACAGGGGTCTTATAAAATGGGTATAGACAGTATAGCATCATGTTGGACCCGGGAGGTCATTAGAGTACCGTGTCGGGGCCGAGGGACCATTAGAGTCGTGCAGGAGAAGTTGTAGACGTCTGGCAGGAGCTGGGGGGGGGGGTCTAATCAAATCTAAGGTCTAAGTGCCCTACTGTCTACACCTATTGAATAACAACCCGTGCCTTTGGATATAACTCGGAGGTATGAAAGCCTGAACCTATGGACGAATTGGGGAGTGACATATTTTGTCTGGGGGGGGTCATTTGGGGGGTCTACTGGGGGGGAGACGGGAGAATTGGGGGGTCTACTGGGAGATTTGGTGTAATTTGGGGGGTAATTGGGGGGTCTACTGGGTGGGGGTCTTTAATTGGGGGGATACTGGGGGTTACCCCACTTCTTGGGAACAACTGAGGGGGGTTGGGGGGTCATTTGGGGGGTCTAGTTTCCCCTACTGTCTACACCTATTGAATAACAACCCGTGCCTTTGGATATAACTCGGAGGTATGAAAGCCTGAACCTATGGAGAGGATTTCTTGAAAAAGGGGGGTCGGTCAGTTCAGTGCGGGATTTTCAGTGCGGGTTATTTTCGGGACGAATTGGGGAGTGACGTTTTGTCCGGGGCATTTTGGAGAGTGACGTTTTGTCCGGGGCATTTTGGAGAGTGACGTTTTGTCCGGGGCATTTTGGAGAGTGACGTTTTGTCCGGGGCGTTTTGGGGAGTGACGTTTTGTCCGGGGCGTTTTGGGAAGTGACGTTTTGTCCGGGGCGAATTGGGGACTTACATTTGGGTCAGACTTGGGAAGGTGGAAGACAGGGGTCTTATAAAATGGGTATAGACAGTATAGCATCATGTTGGACCCGGGGGTCATTAGAGTACCGTGTCGGGGCCGAGGGACCATTAGAGTCGTGCAGGAGAAGTTGTAGACGTCTGGCAGGAGCTGGGGGGGGGTTCTAATCAAATCTAAGGTCTAAGTGCCCTACTGTCTACACCTATTGAATAACAACCCGTGCCTTTGGATATAACTCGGAGGTATGAAAGCCTGAACCTATGGACGAATTGGGGAGTGACATATTTTGTCTGGGGGGGTCATTTGGGGGGTCTACTGGGCGGCCTACTGGAGAATTGGGGGGTCTCCTGGGAGATTTGGTGTAATTTTGGGGGTAATTGGGGGGTCTACTGGGTGGGGGGTCTTTAATTGGGGGGATACTGGGGGGTTACCCCACTTCTTGGGAACAACTGAGGGGGGTTGGGGGGTCATTTGGGGGGTCTAGTTTCCCCTACTGTCTACACCTATTGAATAACAACCCGTGCCTTTGGATATAACTCGGAGGTATGAAAGCCTGAACCTATGGAGAGGATTTCTTGAAAAAGGGGGGTCGGTCAGTTCAGTGCGGGATTTTCAGTGCGGGTTATTTTCGGGACGAATTGGGGAGTGACGTTTTGTCCGGGGCATTTTGGAGAGTGACGTTTTGTCCGGGGCATTTTGGAGAGTGACGTTTTGTCCGGGGCATTTTGGAGAGTGACGTTTTGTCCGGGGCGTTTTGGGGAGTGACGTTTTGTCCGGGGCGTTTTGGGAAGTGACGTTTTGTCCGGGGCGAATTGGGGACTTACATTTGGGTCAGACTTGGGAAGGTGGAAGACAGGGGTCTTATAAAATGGGTATAGACAGTATAGCATCATGTTGGACCCGGGGGGTCATTAGAGTACCGTGTCGGGGCCGAGGGACCATTAGAGTCGTGCAGGAGAAGTTGTAGACGTCTGGCAGGAGCTGGGGGGGGGGGGGGGGGGTCTAATCAAATCTAAGGTCTAAGTGCCCTACTGTCTACACCTATTGAATAAGAACCCGTGCCTTTGGATATAACTCGGAGGTATGAAAGCCTGAACCTATTTAGTTTTTGACAATTCAGTTTTGAGTGGTATTAAAACTAAGTGCTGGTATTCATTTGGGAGTTTCATTATAGAAAAAGTTCGAATTTTTACGAAAAAAGCACACATCTACATCATACCTTTAAAATTAAAAATGCAAAATTTATAGGAGTTAATATTAGCGGCAAATTTAAACAACTATATCCCCCTAACCCCGCGATATCCTTCAAAACCCGTATAACTCATTCGCTTATATTTATCTTAAGCCACCGGAATCCCCAGATGAAATATTAAGAGACCAACAACGTGGCAGTTAAGTCAAATACGCAAACTCCCCCCCCTTCAAACTCTCTAAAATCTAAAAAAACAAACCAACAAGTGTAGTTATATATTGACCACTGCCCGCTTCCCAAATTCGAACAAGGTCATCATAACTGCGTGTAGCAATTAGAGAACCGTCTCTATTGAAACCTACAGCGCTGACTTGAAAGAAAAAATTAAAAATCTTTTTTGTACAAACAATAAAATTTACTAGGGTCAGAATGGCAGGCAATAAACGGACACAGGTGCTTGAACGAACATACCAAATTCGGACCTATAAACTTAAAAAAACATAAACAGAAGAAAGTTTTTACGGACAAAATCTGCAGAAAACTAAAAAAAGTTGACTGCTGACAATTTTTTGCTAACAAAATCTGCAGACAACTAAAAAACAATTTGTAGCTGGTGGTTCTGGGTATCTGTAACCCTTAAGTGTCAGCATGTCCGGAATTTTCTGTCAGAATATTGGCTTCGGATATTGGGGCTTCGGGTATACAAAGATTTCCCAGGAGAAACAAAACAAGTTTTTTGGAATTCCAAGTAATTACTGGGGTATTATGTCAACAAAATCAATCAAAGGTCAATGAGGGTGATAGCTCGAAAGGTGGAAAACTCGAAAAAACTCGAATTTATTAAAATTTTCAAACCGTTCCATCAAACGAGCCAGAAACCAGAAGAGTTGATCGCGGATTAAAATTACAACAAAAAACATAATTTTGATGGCCACGGAACGTTTTGATCAATTTTTCCTTAAAAAATAAATTTGAAAAAATTCAATTTAATTTTAAAAAACCTGTGTAATATCAAAAAGTTTCAGTGTTTTATCATTAGAACAGCTAACAACCATTCGGCTATCATATGAGCAACAAACATCTGTACTCGTGAAAAAGGGATTTTGTCTGTATCTCGTCCCAAAATTAAGACAGGGGGTTAATTATAGTGTCATAATTCAAAACAGCTATTCTATACCCTAGACTGACTGCCCACTATTTATACACTTAACAAACAAAATTTACTGGGGAGTATGATAATAAGTACAGGTACTTAGGTATATAAAAAATTTAAAAAAAAACCTCGTTTTTGAATAAGAACAGAATGAGAAGAATCACCAACAAAGGCAAAATTTCCTTATGTTGAAGACAAATTCCATCCAATCTTAAAAAAAAATAAATTTAAAAAATTTCAAATTTTATTAACCTTCCCATAACTTCTTTTTAATTGACATTGTTGCTTCCAATCTTTCAACACATGGGCGTAAATGTCGAGTACAATAGGCCGCAATCCTCTCACAAGCTTCAGTTGTTGTTTCATTTAGTAAGGCTAATACAAGACGGAACCAATTTGTAAAGAGAAGGCGGAGCCAGGCAAACAACCCTAAAAAATATATTAGTTTGAATAATTATATTTGGACATCGATACAAACCCCGAAAATTGAAAAACAAACGGGGGGCCAAGCTTATTTTTGATTCAAAATTTGTTAAACAATGGTCTCAATCCAGGAACTCTACTTAATTTATCATATACTGTAGAAGCATTTGAAGCCAGAAGTTTTTTAGTGTTGTCAAAGAATTCGGAAGGTGTATCTCTTAAAATGCTTGGCAAAGCTCCTTGAATTAATGCACATGGTCCATCAATCTTTTGACTTAAAGCAACAATTCCCTTCTTTATTTCAGACAAAACGCCTCCGCAACGATCATGTACAATCAGCCAACCAAGCCTCCATCCAGGGACAAGATATCTTTTTCCAATTCCATCACAAGTTATTATTGGGACATGAGGACTTAATGTTGCCATTGGATGAAAACGGGCGCCTTCACCATATACCAAATCACCATAAATTTCATCAGCAATGATTGGAACCTGAAAATGAGAAAAATTAAGAAATAACTCATTTTAAATCAATCAAAACTTGTCTTATACTTCTGCGCCAGTTCCAAAATTTGTTCCAAATGCTCCTTTGGAAGAACCACTCCTGTCGGGTTTGAAGGATTGTTAACTATTATAGCTCCTAAAAAAGTTAGTTTAGTCTAGAAACTATTTGGCACTATATGAAATTAGGTAGGGAATTGTTTTTTTTTCATCACTTTTTTCATTACTTTTTTCCTCCCTTGACATGACATAATGGTCAGCATTTTCTTCCTTGTTCAATTCCATTAAATTTGCCTGTGGCATAATCAAATGAGTGATGATAGAGGAAAGGATTATTTTTAAATATTTTTTCCTCTTCGTCCGTGTTTTGTCCGTCCTTCGTCCGTGTCTGTCCTTCGTCCGTCTTTTTTTTCTGTCGGTCTTCGTCCGTGTTTTGTCTGTCCGTGTCCGTCCTTGTTTTGTCTGTCAGTGTGTGTGGTGTGTGTGTGTGTTTTTCTCTCCTCATTTGATTATGCCACAGGCAAATTTAATGGAGTTGAACAAGGAAGAAAATGCTGACCATTATGCCATGTCAAGGGAGGAAAAAAGTAATGAAAAAAGTGATGAAAAAAAAAACGATTCCCAACCTAATTTCATATAGGGCCAACTATTTTATCAACTCTTACGTGTTTGTGAGTCAATTAAGCTTTCCAAATGGGCCAAATCAATTAATCCTTTATCATCCATTTCCAGTCTATATTGCCTAGATTCAATTCCATTCGGTTGGCACAATGTTGAATACAAAGGAAAGCCAGGCCTGGGAACAAGAATATTTTGTCCTGGATCAGCAATAGCAACAATAGCCATCTCTAAAGCATGTGAGCAACCTGAAGCCAAAACTACATCATCAGCAGTAAATGGAGCTTCGGATGTTGAAAATTTCTGAAACAATTAAAATTAATTTCAGTCCCACTCAACTTAGAATAGTACCTCAACAATTGCTGCCCTAGCAGAAAGAGTTCCAACAGCAGGCCCATAACCATCAAATTTGTGCGAATCCAATGCATTCTTAATTGCATTTATTGCTGCCTCACTAAAATGTCAATGTTGGCTCGCCAAGATTTTAATCTTATAGCATAATTTTCTAAAATAAAAATGAGACATATTAAAAGTTTGGACCTGCGTTGTTAGTTAGTACAACTTAAAACGATAGAAATAAAAAATAAAACAAATCACAATTAAACGGGTTCGATCATTCAACCCAACCTCAGGCGAACATTAAACATTAACAAAAAAATGAAGGAAAGATGCAGTGTTTTTACTGAATGTCTCTAACCCACAAAAAACTTCAAAATGAAGAGTAGAAATCAATATAAAAGGACTGGGAAATCGATTTAAATCAAAGAACAATAGAGAATTTAGTCGTTTTTTGGTCGTTTCCTTTGAGATCGATTTCTCCGCTGTGACGTTTCGACTACGTGATAAATGAATATGTCGCTAATCATAGATGGGATAAGTAAAATTTATAATTGAAAAGAAAAACAGAAAAATTTTCCCTGGAAAAAAGCTGACTCTCAGTCAGGGACAAAAATATGTAGATACCAAAAATTAAAGCCAAAATTAAGCTTCAAAAATTTTGACCAAAAATTTCTCACAAAATCAATTTGGAATTTCAAATTGGTGAATGTTAAAGTGACAACTAATTATAATTATTTCAAGACAAATACTTTTGCTACAGAAATTTGTTTTTCTTCCGAGACTGTTGGAATGGTCTTGAAGTTTTAGGGATCTTTTTCATTTTCTGTATAATACTGTACGCCCAGAATTTTCACTATGCGGATTTGGGATTTCGGACTCGGAAAAAACCGGATTATTTACTCTAGCATCCTGTAAATTTTAGATGAATCAGTCATTTGATATTCAAGAAATGTGGAAGAATTCTTGTCTTTTGACGCGTCTTGTTGCCGTTTCTTTAAATGCATCAGAATCAGCTGGAACGATAATAAAGGTTGTTTCATTCATATGTACCGCCAGTAAATCTCAAACTTTTTTTTCAGTGTGTGATGACGTCTGGAGATTTAAAGATTGTTGACAAAAATTTGGATGGATTAAAAAAAGATTTGCAAACCGAGGCCGACAGGTTAATTATTTTTTAATTGAAAATTAAAATTGAAAATCTTGGTAATAGTGTAGTTTCTTTTTCCTCATTTTTCTCATTTTTCCATCTCTCTTGAAAAAAAAAGTAAAAATTACCTTTCGATATTCTATTGCCATTAGGTAATTATGTGAGCTGAGTCATTGTCAGTATACTCGATTACCTACTGGTAAACCTCTATAATATGAACACAAACGGTACTTTTACCATATTTCTTTATTTTTATACTTTCTAGATCAGCCCAGGCGGCAATTGAAATGAAACTAATTTCTGCATTTGGAAATAAACTTCAAATTGTCGGGGAAGAGGTATAAACATTTTTATTGTTATGATTTTAATGATAAAAAGTATTTAGGAATTGCCTTTGTCTTATTCACAAACAAGCCAAGATGAACATAGAGGGTTTGAATTATCTGAATCAATGAGTGAGGTGCTACTTATGGACAAATGTGTACAAGAAGATTTACGCTCTCTTAACATTCAAGATGTAGTTTATTTTTAGAATCATACGGACCATCTTTCTTTGTACATGATTCACCTTGATAACTAATCTCTTTTTTAATACTTTGTTTTATTCTTCAGTTGACTGTTTGGGTTGATCCTTTGGATGGAACATCGGAATTTGTTAGAGCGCAAAACGATCCAAGTTTTTTAAATTTAAAATTCTAATACCAAATTAAAATTTTATCTATTTCAGGTCTGTTAGAGCAGGTAACTGTTCTCATCGGAATTACTTACAAAGGCCGACCAATCGCGGGTGTGATTCATCAACCTTATTATAACTTGCTGTCAGACTCCAAAGTTGGACGTTCGATTTGGGGAATAAACGGCGTTGGAGTTTTTGGAATTAATACTTGTAAAGGTTATTATTTATTTATTATAACGCTAGAAAATTATTGACTTTAGAATCCCCTTCATCTGGCCCCTTCGCTGTTACAACTGCAAGCCATTCCAACGAAATGGTTATTTTAAAATATTTTAAGTTTAATCAGACATTTTCCAGGTTGATACTGCTCTTAAAGCCCTCCAGGAAAAAAATTTAATCCGTGAATTTCGTAGAGTTGGTGGTGCTGGTTTCAAAGTTTTGTGTTGCCTTGAAGGTGCGGCGGCTTATGTATTCGCTTCTGGAGGTTGTAAAAAATGGGACACTGCCGCACCTGAAGCTGTTTTAACTGCCGCTGGTATAATACTTTTATTCGCTATATTATATTTTTGTTCCGTTATAGGTGGTACTCTTACTGACATATCTGGCTTTCCTCTTTTATATGAGAAAAATGGACAAATGCAAAACAGTCACGGTGTTTTGGCCACAGCGCCTTGGATTAATCATCAAGTATTTTTAATCAATATTTCTAACATTTATCGATTATTTTAGACATTTGTATCCGTTATTCCCCAGCATGTAAAGGATTCGCTTTTTCAACGAGGATAAACTAGAGGTTTATGAAATTTTACCTGCCCATTTTATTTAAATTTTGACGGTTGTTGTATTTGTTAATTCTAAATTCTGTAATAATTTTCTCCGTAATTTAATATCTGATTAATTGTTGAATCTTTAAAATTTAAATTGTAATAAAGCAGTATTGATGCTATGTTTTGGCTATGTATTTTATACGCCAAACATCCTGACTAATTTATTATTGCTGATAGTTTACATTAACAGCAGATATTTAACATTTGTCAAGTATTCAGCTCTATATTTCCATTCATGTTCTACTATTTGGCTGCTTTGTTTCTTAAGTTGTCAGTTTTGGCATTTCTTTATAATTTGATTTTACTGTTTACATTGTTAAACCACCTTACTAGGATCAAAGATTAACATTCCTTTTCAAATTTTTTTAATTTCGTTATTCGTGTAGACATTTTTTACTTTTCTATAGCCATTTTTACAGGATAGTAATCCCAATGTAATTTGTTTGTTCAGTTTTTTTGAAATATGCTTTTTAGATGACAAGAGACTATTTACGATTAATTTACAATCAGATATTTTTTGCTTTTTACTCATTTCATAATACATTTTGGATAAAAATGTCTAGATCTTTCTATATTTTGAGTTCACATTTTTGAGCATTTCATCCTTTCACTTAAAAGCTCAAGATCCGTTTCACTTTCTAAAATTACCGAAAAACCGTTTCTCCTTGCGCATTCAACAAGCATGCACCTATAAAATAGTGCTGCGTATTTCATTTTTCCAGAGAATATTACTTTTTTAGTTGATCGTATAACAATCTTTTTCACATTCCAATTGCCCTCTTGTCGGTTCTGCTGTAGACATAGATCTATCTACAAGCCACTTCTGACAAATCAATCGCAGAAATTTTATCCTCTGAAACTGGTTTCATTTTGTTTTAATTGTTATTAAAAAAAGATTATAAATACTACAAGTGATAATTAACTTAATTTTAACACATTCATAGAAAACCAAACTAAAAAAGTACATCTTGCATAATTAATCCTAATTATTTTTAAATGATTTAAATATCTTTAAAATTACAACGATCTGACAATAAAAAATTAATATGTACGTATTCCTCAATATTTCTGTGTCGTTTTCATTCATCCTTTTAATCCTGTGACTCACTTTTATATTCTTCTACTCTCAAACAAGCGAGGGATAGAAATCTCTCTCAAAAATGTTTTGTTTTTTCCTATTTTTTCATAATCTTTTACGAAAATATTTTTATGTACATATGTATTTCTCGAGTCTCCTCCAATCACTAAAACTTGTTTAACCTTAATTCTATTTTTTAATTTCGAGGACTTATTGAAAATAAACTAAATTTTTATTAAATCTTAAGTGCATGTTAAAACGAACATTATAAGTCAACGTCTTTATTTCTTGTGTTTATCCAACAATTTTCGTTTCTCTTTATGTTTGCGCTACTTTATTATATTAAAGAGAACAACAGCATTAAATCGGCTTTTATAAGAATTAAATAAATTACATAATCTCGGTAAAACTTATGAATTATTTGAGTTGGTAAATTTAAAAATGCATTAATGCATTTAATATGTATTAAGACTGACACGTTAAAAATGAGGGTTAAATTTTTGGGTCAATTTATTCTCCATTAATATTTATTTTAAAAATTTAATTTTGCTTCTCAAATTAATCTGCTTTTTATTTCTTTACATACATAATCTATTATGGCTAGCATCAAACAATTCTCTCTTATTATTGATTGAATTATTGATCAGACTGATAAGGGATTGAGTAATAATTTACTGGCCAATTCATTTTTTTCGTCTATTTAGTTGCATTTGTCACTCGTCGACAATTAGTCCGGTTATAAAATAATCTACATTCATATGCTTATTTAAAGGGATTATGTAGGATTACTTAGATGAATCGTTCCAAATTGTAGTATTTTTTATGAAGCTAAAGTAAGGCTTTTTATAAAATTATTTTCATTTTTAATGGACTAAAATAATTCTAGCTTTTATTATTGACCAATTCCCCCCTTCTCGTATGTTATACAGATATTGTACATACATATTCATAATCCTTTTTCAGCTGTTTCTTTTTAAAAGGATTATTTTTGCAGCTTTCTCAGTTTCCTTTTTTATAGACCAATTTACTATACCTATGATTACTAAATAACTATATTTTAAATGTGTATGTATACTTCAACCTAAAATTATATCTGAAAACATTTGTCTCACCTCATCCTCCCCTATATTAAAATAGTATTAAACCAAAATTCGTATATATTTTTAAAGCTTAAATTTTGAATTTTTTTTAGGTTTTAATTTCTTATTAAAGAAAATAATTTTAGTTGTCCCTGAATTACGTCTAGATTACCTTTTAATCCGTATTTGTGTTCTCGTTTTCCTTGTCTTCGTAGTCATTTTCATGAGGGAATTTATAAATTTTCCAATTTCCTGTCCTCCTTTTGGCTATGCTTATATATGTACACAAAAATGCCCCTCCTTTTTCCAAAAATGCATGCCAAAAGTAATTCAATTATGATGCTGATGCCGTCCCGTGAGGTCTCGCTATCCGTAAAACTAACTCTTCTTAAATTTTAATACACTTAATGTTTTCCTAAAACCCGACTATGTATATGCCTTTGTTATTCTTATTTAAACGTGGAATTTAATGGGCAGAAATGTGAAAAGAAACACGATTATGAAAGATTAAACATAGTTGGATTAACTTTGTACTGCTTCTGTTTAAATTTTATTTTTTATTACCAAATGCAAAAACCTTTGTTTATATGTAAAATATTTAAAAACACAACAATTTTGTTTTTATCTAGTACCTGCCGCATACTCTATTTTCCAAAAATCATTCCTAAAATTCCAAAATTTATATCTTTAAGAATTCAATGGAAGGCTTTATAGAATTTTTTATAAATAAATGCTTTATCGCCCTTTCCTGTTTTTTTTTCATTTTTACTAACCAATCAATCGATCAAATCTCGTCCTTTCATCATCGGTGTTGACGGGAAAAGAAAAATGAGATTTAACTAACCCACTCATTCGTTGACTGACAGACTGACTTACTGACAGACTTTCATTTCTCTATTTTGTTCGTTTCCTTTATCCTCCCACCTTTAAGTACCTTGAAATAACGTCTGTCATCTGCAAACTCTTGAGTGTTTTGGAAATGACACCCATAGCGACAACATAGGACACCCACATAGTTTTACTCTTATTGTTTTTCTTCTTTGCGCACTTTTTTCTCTTTGCACAATTATGTGCACAATTATCCTTTTGATTTTTAAACAATATTACCTCGATTCTTATCATAAAACTCAATAAATTGCTTCTATTAAAATAAGGATTTCTTGTAGTTTCTGTTTTAAATTGGAAAAAATATTTTTCCTTCCAAAATTTCCTGTTTGCACTTTCATTTACGTGTATCTGTGATTCTAAAAACTTGATTTCTAATTTTCTGATTAAATGAAATTAAAAATTTTTACAGAATATTTCTATTTATATTTAAAATTTTAATGCTTCCATTATTGCCTTTCTGTATTTTTACTGCCGTTCCCTTATCTTCTTTTTTTTTGTGAAGCACTATGTCCGTCCATTTGCGGGAGAAGAAAAATGCAAAAAGGTTTACGTTTTTATGCTAGACGGGCATTTTGGTTGATTTGCCTTTTCTTTATTTGTTCAATGTTTTATATGGCTTCGAGGCATGGGCCTGAAAATAACGAGATCGGATTAGAAGATCAGGATGAAATGTTGATAGCGGAATACAAGGCTAGACAAGGTAAATAATAAAAAAATATTTTAACTAATAGAATAACTTACTTTTATAGATTGGCGGAAATTTCGACCTGCTGATCAACAACAAAATCATAATTTGATCGAAAATAGGCCTGGTGAGCAATTATCTTTTCAACCCCAAGTACCGCCCAACATGAATTCAAAATCAGTTCGTTTCTCTGATTTAAGTAAGTTTTTCTCACCATATATACAATTTAAATTATTCATAGATATTGTTCGGTCAGTTGACAAAGTTTTAGCATCAAAAATACAAAATTATATGGTTCAACTTCCTCACAAACTTGATGAAGGAGGATGCATGAAAAATACTACCTTGGCTAAATATTGGCTTGAAACACATAGGTGAATCCTAACGTTTAATAAATAGTAATTTTGAATAATTGAATTGAAATCTGATCTGTTATAATTTTATTTATTTTTATCTCCACACAGGAGGGTTGTTCCTGTTGAGGATAGCTGGGAACGTTTTTATGCGGGTATCAGCAGTTGCGAATTATACAATGATGATAGATTGATGGACAAATTGTTATCAGATATGAGTAAATTAAGAATAAAGCATACAGCAATAATGGAAGGTGGAACGCAAGTTAAGCTTGTTCTAACTTTTGAAAATGATAAACAAGCGGTGTTCAAACCAATGAGGTTATTTTTAAACTTTAAAAATAAATTCGTTTCTTTTACTATTAAGGTTTGGTCGAGATTATGGTGAGAGACTATCGCCATGTATTCTTTGATGGTTTTATATTTCAGAGACTGACCCAAATCATTTTTATTTTGGTGATTTTGAACGGCATAATGCAGAAATTGCTACATTTCACTTAGATAAGTTTGTTACTAGTTTCCAATATTTTCGGATTTATAATTTTTTATATAGAATTCTTGGTTATCGCCGAGCGGTACCTACAGTTGGTCGTGTAGGTAATATTTTAACGGATTAAATTAAATTCTTGCAATTTTCTTTAGTAAATATGACAAGCGAACTGATGGAAGTTGCAGAACGAAGATTGAGGAAAACATTTTTTATATCGCCAGGTATGGATTAATGTTTGAAAAAATTATAGTAAGCTATTTAAGCAAAGAATCGTTGTTTTGTAAGCAAGTGCGACTACTATTGCGACACTACACACGTTAGAACTTATTTATTTTTATAATTTCTATAATTTAGGCAATATGCGGCTCTCCAGATTTAAAAGAAGGCTCCGTTCAAGTATTTCTTCCTGACGATACAAGTGTTCCAAGAAAACATAATAAATCTCCTTATAGAAGGTATAAATTAATAAATAGGAAGAAATAAAAAAAAGCGTTCAGAACTTATTCAAAAAAGAATCAATTAGCTGATTGGCAAGAAGACATGGATTATTGCGAACGAAAAGTAAAGCACATGCGTCAATATGGTGGGTCGAGAGTAAGCTTAATTTTAAGTTTAATTAATTATAGCACATGGAAGACGGCTTCTTGATCTTATCGACTTACATTTAATGGACTATTTAATTGGAAATCAGGACAGGCATCACTACGAGACCTTTGATGTTTTTGGTGATATACCAGCTTATGCCATTCACTTGGACAACGGACGCTCGTATATATTTTTATTATTTTTTTATCGATTCAGAAGTCTTGTTTTAAATTTTTTGAAACGTGTAATATGAATTCCTAAAAATGAAAAAGTTCTCTATTTTCAAATTTTTCAGTTTTGGTAAAACGAATTTTGATGATGCCGACATTCTAATGCCTTTGCGTCAGTGTTGTTTAATAAAGCCTAAAACGTTGTCCACTCTGTTTGGATACTATACTGCTGATAAAGGACTTTCTGAGACTTTGCACGAGTATGATTTAAACTTTTTAACGATTATAAAAATTTTTTAGGTCACTTTCCAAGGATCCAGCTTTCCCCATACTTGCCTTTAAACACTATACAGCATTGGAAAGGCGTCTTCACAAAATGATGGTATATATTCTTGAATGTATGGACAAACAAAGCGATATTACTAATATGGTAATTTTTTCTTTATTCATTATACAGAATTCTGTGCCTCTATTACGTGACAAAATTGGAATTTTTAATCTTCATTTATCAAAAATAATTAGGTACGTAACGAGTTTCACAACCCTTCGGTGCCAGCTCCTATTCCTGGGGAAAATTTGGAAAGTGAAGACGAGGATGAGGATGATACGGCTAACCAACAGAATGAAGTACAGCCCAATCAAAAACAGCCCGCTCCACCTGAACAACAACAGCCAGATGATAAAGAGGAGGAAAACGCTCGAAATGTTCTTAAACCTCCTTTACGTCAAAAAAAGGATGAAGTTCAGATGCCCGCAATTATTCAACCTCCCCCGGCCGCCTAAAGGTTTTATTTAATTTGCAATACAAATTAACGTCCATTATTTTAATATTTGTTTTTTTGATTCCTTTTCCCAAAAAAATTTTAGTGCAACTCTTATGAATTTTTACTATTCTAACAATAAGCTTATATTTTTACGGTTAGTTAAAAAAGTTGTTTTATATAAATTTCAAATATTTTTACTTCTTTCGAAATACGTTTAGGTGACACTTACAGACAATCCCGTCCTTTCATTTTCTAATTATTATTTTTAAAGAATTGTTTTACATATTTATGTTTTTAAATTCTAATTCATAAAGATTTATTTCAATGAATTAATTTCTACTTTTTTATTTATTTTCCTTTATTTATTGTTAATAAATTATAATTTCTTCTAATTGTGCCTCTCTTTTTTCTGGTCCGAGCTAACTTTTTTTAAATTTCTTTTTAATTAGTTCGTTAAATTGAATAAAAAGGCTTGTTTTATTCCAAATTAATAAATCCGTTAACTAAGAAGTATTTTTAAGTTAGGATTATTATTTAAAGCCTTATATTCTTTTTACATCAATATCACTTCATTTTATCTTACACATATGAACCGGTGGCTTTATTCTCAAACATATTAAATATACAATGAAAAGTTTATCATTTTATATGTTTTATCCACGACTTTTCACAATTTTTTATTTAATAGTAATGATAAATAAATAATTTAATTTTTATATTCTATTTTTATGGAATATTAAATTTTTTACAACATTTTTTATATAGAGCTACTAAAATTTATTGACAAAAAAATCCGCGCATTGTATTTATAAATACTATTTTTTCTTGTTACACATACACGTAAGTTTTTATATGTTTAAACGGCATTGTTCCTCTTCCCTGAAATTCAATTTCCACAAACTACGCTGGCTTCAGTAAAAATAAGCGGGCCCGTCAAAAAATTCAAAGGGCCTTCTTGCCTCGGGGCAGGGTGCGAATGCTGTCTTTGGCACGCTCTGCTATTCCTTTTAATGGCCATATTCATTTGTCTTTGCTTTTCTCTTCCTAATCTGACAATTCATCATATTCTAAAAACATTTAAAATATACTTTAAGTACTACAAGATTTTGAAGAAATTACAAACATTTGTAGGCTACCGTAACCAGAAATATCTAAAGTATAATAACTTTTATTATATTTTTCTGTTATTTTACTATAGATTTTTTCTTCTTAATTCTTCACCTTATTTCATAAACATTTTATCTATTATTTGCTTAGCTCCCATTCAGTTTCTATTTTTTAAAAATTTGGCCATGTTCATTAAGTCTGCCTAAATGTGCCGTTGTTTGTTTTTTCTAAAGAAAGAAAATGACAAAGAATAATTTGTTTCTCGAAATACTTTTCTCATTGTCTGTTTTCCCAAAGACTTGCTTCTTTCAATTTTTATTTTTTGTTTCTTTTTAAATTAAAATTTTATTTAGCTGAAGTCTAGATTTCCCACATTATTTCCCTAAAAAATAATTTCTTATAATTCAAGGGTGCAATAATAAATTGATTTTAAAATTTTAATTTATACATACGTCTTTTTGTCATAAATTTATCCCCATTATCTACATTTTATCAACTTCTTTGCTATAAAAAGGTGCAGATATTAAAAAAGTAAAAAAGTGAAAAGCGGTCAAGCACCACATAAAGCTTGATGCGCACAGTCGCCAAATCAGGTGGCTATTTTTATGTTTTGGTGTTGCTGCCTCGGCCGAGTGCATCGACATCAGCTTCATCTTTTCAGGTATTAGATCCAAATATGGATTTACAAATTAATTACTTGAAATAGTTATGGCATTGTTGCTCTGTTTCTTATCCTTTCCGGAGTTGTTTTTACAATCTTCGCCGTTTTTCAAAAGGAATCTCAGATTGGAAAGGTGATAGTAAAAATTAATAAGCTAAAAATTATAAATTAATTCTAAAGGTGTGGCTATCAGGGCCAGTGCTTATTGTTGTTGGTACTGTCCTATGCGGAAAGGCAAAAATTTTCTAGTAAAAATATTTCGAATCTATTCAGGTAATGATAGATTGGGGTCCCGCGATGGAACGTAGTTACTCCGACTCACTCGATCAGCAAATCGACGAGGTATAATTTTTGATAATAGGTCAAAATCTATAATCTCCCCAACATTTAGTTGGGCTATTCAAATATGTTAACCTCATCTGTTGTTGCTGTGAACAAGTCGGCTGGCGGCAACACTTCAGAGATTGCTCAATTTAAAATTCCATTTAAAAACTCATCGTTCCCTAATTTCGGTGCAATTCCCATATCACCAGATCCCAATAATCCTCCATCTCCATCAAATTTAACTGAGGCAGACGCCCTTTTGTTCCCACAATTTGATCGAATTAATTATGGCTGTGAACAAATCGGCTGGCGGCAACATAATATTATGCAATCTCAAATTGAGAATAAACAAGAAATGACTGATAAAACAACTCAGGCTAAAATGAGCTGTGAAAAATGTGCAAAACTTTGGTCCATTATTGAAAGAAAAAGCAAAGGATTAAGTAGTGAAGGATATCTATCAAAAAGGTACAAAATTAAATGGCTTAGGTTTTATAAATACTTAATTCAAGGCAACCTAAAGTTTTGGGAAAATTTGTTTTCTCTGAACTAAGTGACGAGATTGAAGAACTCCAACAAGAATAGTAGATCACTTTGAGAATAAAATACAGGGCAAATATTAAAATATTTAGGCACATATTTAAATATTTTTAAAGAGCTAATAGTATTTATATAAATCGAAAATTTTCTCTAATCATCGTCCCTTGCTGAAACCACTTGTTCACTTATTTCGCTCATTGTATTTAATGTATTGTTAATCCCTAAATTTATATTTAATTTCTGATTTTTTTCATTTCTAAATAAAACTTTACATTGCCCAATAGTTGAAGTCTTTTTTGATTGTTTCCCATTAATTTCTAACATTTTTGACCCAACACCTTCATCTGGATAATATACAGCATCATCAGAAGAATTTTTATTTTTTGAAAGTCGTTCCTTTTCAATAAATTTTCTTATTTCCTTTACATCCCAGCGCTCTTTAGGCTGTTTATAAATTGTTAAAAGAATTTTTGTTTTTTTAAATACCTTTGGGTTTAATGAATGTTTAAACATTCTCATTGCTTTATCAGGAAATGAATCCCAATATTTCGGTTGCTGAACAGCTTTTCTTTTTATCCTAAATCTTGTTTAAATTTTATTCCTAAAAGTCTACAATAACCATTGATCCCATTCATAAAATGGTTTGCACATAATTGTAGCTTTTTGCCATGGAAATTTTCCTTTCATGCAATAAGCAATTAATATGCCTTCAAAAACAATTTCAATTAAAAAGGGTTTTTAAATTACCAATAGCCCAAATATCTGTTTGCTTTGTAACAGAATAACTTTCGTTTGGAACGCGTTCACAAAGTTCGGGTGGATGATAAGATCCAACAAGTTCAGCATGTCGAATAACTGAATCAACTGGTTGAACTTTGCCAAATTCAGTTAATTTAACCTTCAAATTTTGATTTTAAAAATTTTTAAATTACATGTAAACCCGTGTAAATTTTCCAGGATCGCCAATAAGTACATTTTCAGCTTTGATGGCTCTATGAACAAAGCACTTGGAATGAATAAATTCTAAGGCAGCAAGTATTTTGCCAATAATTGCCTTTGTGGCATTTTCACCTAATCCTTTAAATTTTTGAAAAATTATGCTTATTTCCCATTTATTTACCTCCAGGATTTGCATTTAATAAATCTCTCAATGTTTGAAAATTACAAATAATTGGTTCTTGTGCGAAAAAGAAGGCACTTTCATCGTCTGTCTAAAATATTAATTAATATGTTAACAGGTAAAATTTGGATTTATTTTGAGGGGATTTCTTTAGAAAACCAACTTGCCTCAAAACATCCATCAAATGTATCCACAATATTTGGATGAGCACAAAGAAAGCTTTAAAATTTAAAATTTTTCTTATTTGTTATTCAAAATTTTATACCGTGAAACCTTATATTCACGAAGAAAATTATTCTTAAAATTTAAAATTATAGTGTACAGTAAACATTAAAAATTTACCAATTTTGTTTGTGGACGAGCAAAAAATTTTAGAGCAATTTGTTGTCTTGATTGTTTATGTTCTGCAATTATATTTTTAATAACTAAATTATTTCCAAATTTGCCATCATTAATCTAATAAAAATTTATTTTTTATTAAATCAGAAATTTCTTCCAACCTTTCCTCCAATAATTTTATAATCATTTTCTAATGAAACTTTTTTAATTTCTAAGGCAGTGCCAACAATAATATCAGATGAGTTATATCCTAGCTTTTCATCAGTAAAAGCATCATCATTATTAATTATTATTTTCTGGTTTTGTGATAGACTCTAAAAATAATTAAATTTAAAAATATTAATTATTAATTACTCTAAATTTTTTAATTTCTGCTGGTGACATTGATGATTCTTTTTCATCCTCATTATCTTCTTTTTCAAATTCATTACTAATTATGTTCGTTGACAACGTCTAAAATAAAAATTTACATTAGAAAGATAACCCACGTAAGAAAACAATTATTTAAAAAAATTTTTTCCTAGGTCTAGGCTCACTGGTGTTTAAATTACTACAACTTACCCTCTGCATTTTCTTTGAACGCATTGTTTTTGTTCCATTTTTTGCTTCATTCCTTTTTTCATGCAAAGATGCATTTTTTCGGACACCTTGCCCTCCATTATTTATTTCCTTCTCCTTAGGATTAATTTTCATATTTTCTTCCCATGCTTTAAAAACTTCGTCTGAATTCATAAATAAACGAACAGATTCATCTCTTAAATTTTTAAAAACAATTTTAATTATTTTTCAATTAATTAGACCGAATCAATCCTGAATCAGATCCTGTCGCGGATCCTATAGCTGCCCTCGCAGTTCTCGCAAAAATTGCAGCAACATGTAAAGGAGAATGATTTCCTATTGATTGTCGATTTGGTCTAGGAGATCCCATTGCTGATGATATTGTTTTTGTTGTTGGTGTTGAACGTCTAGAGGCCGGTCTGCAACAAACTGAAGCAGAGAATGGACGTATTTGAGTAGAAGAAGGTGAAGAAGATTCGTTAGTGTTTTCTGCTAATTGCCAGCAATAATTTTGATTAATTTCTTCCTTGGAAGACATTTTTATCTTAAAATTATTTTGATTTTTGTTTTATGTATATTTTAGGAAAAAATAAGGTAAAAATAGAAAATCGTCAAATATTTTAGCCTTTTATTTACCTTAATTTTCTGTATTTTTGGATTGTCTTTCCTTTTTTCCTATTTAAAAAGGGAAAGGCACATCTTTTTATCGCAATAAAGAAAAAATTGGATTAGGACTTTGAAAAGCAGCAAAAAAACTTATATCAAAAGCCCACATAAATTTACAATTTTAAGTTTAAAAATAAACGTAAAAATAGTAAACAAAATGTTGGATTATTCAATTTAATTTAAACAAAGTTATATGGACATTTTAGGGAAATTTACCATTATTAAGTTTAAAGATTATATATTTCTGACATGGGTTCTACAACTTAATAACGTTATACTAAGAGAAAAAGAAATTTAAAAAGATAATTATTGTATATTTAGAGTAATTATTGTATTGGGATGAGCTTTTCTTCCGGAGAAAAAAAATGAATGACAGGAAAGAAAGTATTCGCTTAAAAAGCTTACATACACTCGAGAGAGATGCTAATAAAAAAAGTAAAAATTTGAAGGATTTAACTTTAGGTATATATTCACCTGCACAAAATGTTGTTGGAAATAATTTTTGGTAGAAGATTTGTGGAAATAAATACAATCAATTATTTCCTAAAATTATAGACAAAAAAGTCTAAATAATTTGTAGAAAATTTGTATAGACCGTTATTTAGACGATTCTAAATTTCTTAATTAAAATTAGTAAATAAACATTAGGTCGTCTCAAGAACATTTTTATGTATGTACTTTTAAAATAATTTTTTTCAAAATTTTATTTTTAAATACTTTAAAGATAATCTGTTTGTTTTAGAAAATATATTTCAACAAACTTAATAAACAGAATATAAATATAAAAGATCACTCGAAATTTTTTATGTATTTCGAGTTAAGAGATTGGCTTTGAACATCTTTAATTTAACTTTAAAAAATTAAAAATTATTCTTAATTAATTTTTAAATTAAGCAAAAACAAACAATTAAAACTAAATATCCAGGATATCACCAACCTTTAGTAATGTTTAATTTCTTCGATTATAAACTAGAAATGTCACGGGTTACGTGATATACCCGATCCGAAAAATTTTCCAACCCCAACTCCAACTTTACCACCTTTTAATCCCCTAAATTACCCGACCCGAGAGGAACCAAGACTCGAACCTAGGAAAATTTTCGAGACTCGACCCGAGTTTTCTTCTCGACCCGTTACATCCGTTATAAACTGGTAAGATTTAATAAAAATTTACTAAGAATAGAAAAATAAATACAATATAACATGTGTAGGTATAATAAATAATAAAGAAATTAATTTCTAGAAATTTAAGATGTTGTGAATTAAATTATATAGTAAAGGATGGGATAATTTAGTAGCTGGGTTATTTTCAAAAAATAATTTGTATACTTGTTCATTCATTCATCATTTTCCCCATCATTGTCATCGCTACTATTTTCATTATTACTGCTACTTTCATTATCATCAGTTGCAATAGGGGATGATTCTTCCGAACCTTGTCCATTTTCTTCATTCCTTCCTCCTTTATTCTTCTTTTTAATTGACATTGTTGCTTCCAATCTTTCTACACATGGACGTAAATGTCGAGTACAATAGGCCGCAATTCTTTCACAAGCCTCAGTTGTTATTTCATTTGGAAAGGCTAATACAAGACGGAACCAATTTGGTAACGAGAAGGCGGAGCCAGGCAAGCAATAAACACTAAAAAATATTTTACTTGTAAGACTAATCATCTTTAATACCTCTCTTCAGAAATCAGACCACGCACAAATTTAGTTTCATCACCAAAGAGAGAAGGATCAAATCCAACCATCATATACATGGCACCTTAACAATCCAATTTTAATTTTTAAAACTTTTTTGTTCAAAAACCTTGTGGTTTTTGAACTCTCAATCCAGGAACTCTACTTAATTTATCATATACTGTAGAAGCATTTGAAGCCAAAAGTTTTTTAGTGTTGTCAAAGAATTCAGAAGGTGTATCTCTTAAAATGCTTGGCAAAGCTCCTTGGATTAATGCACATGGTCCAACAATCTTTTGACTTAAAGCAACAATTCCCTTCTTTATTTCAGACAAAACGCCCCCGCAACGATCATGTACAATCAGCCAACCAAGCCTCCATCCAGGGACAAGATATCTTTTTCCAATTCCATCACAAGTTATTATTGGGACATGAGGACTTAATGTTGCCATTGGATGAAAACGGGCACCTTCACCATATACCAAATCACCATAAATTTCATCAGCAATTATAGGAACCTGAAAATGTGAAAATTAAGAAATAAGATTTTTCAAGATTTTAGATTCATTTTAAATCAATTAAAACTTGCCTTATATTTTTGTGCCAATTCCAAAATTTGTTCCAAATGCTCCTTTGGAAAAACCACTCCTGTCGGGTTTGAAGGATTGTTAACTATTATAGCTCCTAAAAAAGTTAATTTAGTCTAAAAATTATTTTATCTATTCCTTACGTGTTTGTGAGTCAATTAAGCTTTCCAAATGGGCCAAATCAATTAATCCTTTATCATCCATTTCCAGTCTATATTGCCTAGATTCGATTCCATTCGGTTGGCACAATGTTGAATACAAAGGAAAGCCAGGCCTTGGAACAAGAATATTTTGTCCTGGATCAGCAATAGCAACAATAGCCATCTCTAAAGCATGTGAGCAACCTGAAGCCAAAACTACATCATCAGCAGTAAATGGAGCTTCGGGTGTTGAAAATTTCTGCAACAATTAAAATTAATTCCAGTCCCACTCAACTTAGAATAGTACCTCAACAATTGCTGCCCTAGCAGAAAGAGTTCCAACAGCAGGCCCATAACCATCAAATTTGTGCGAATCTACTGCATTCTTAATTGCATTTATTGTTGCCTCACTAGGTGGTAAACATCCCGTCAATGTTGGATCACCAAGATTTAATCTGATAGGTTCTTTGTCTGGATTAGCTGGCACAGACATACAATCAGTAACTCGACGAATTGGATTTACTGTAGTTTGAGCATGGATTGAAGCTGTCATAGGTTTCCATTGGTTATTGTTAGTTGGTTTAGTTTGTGATGAAACTGTCAGTTTTGGCATCTTCATGTGCTAGAAGGAAATTAAAAATTGATTTAATGTTTAAAAACTTTTATACTAGCATAATTAATACTGGTCATTAAAAACAGATAAAAGTAAAATTTTCAATCTCTTTCAAGCTAATTTCATTAAATGATGTAATAATCTCTTAACTATTTCATAATTACTAACCAATGCTGCAGCTGAAGCTTTTCTATAACTTGATTTCAATTGGTTATCTTGTAACGTGGCCAATGCGGCAAAAGTTTTGCATAAATCTCGTTGCTGGGGTCTTCTTTGGCGTTTTCGTTTCAACTGTTTTTCTTGTTCCATTAATGGGTTGTTAGAAACGGATGGGGAAGAAGCTGCCAATTTTTCAATAGAATTGGTATGCATTGTTGTTTAATAATAAATGTGCGCGAGTTTTGTAAATATAAATCTAAAATTAGAAAAGATAATTAAAAATAGAGGATTATAAATATATAAAAAATAATTATTGGAATGCCAATTATTTTTCATAGGAATGCTAATGCAAATGTTTAGCAAATGTGTTTATTGTTAGCATACTAAGCGCATTATTAGCTTTTTACAAGGAGAATAAAGACATAAATAGAAAAGAAGTGAAAAAATTTTTTAGGACTGGTTGAAAGAACTGATTTTAGTCTCATTCGTTCACTTATTTATATGCACCTTATTTCAACTGTCTCCTTTCCCTCGAGCACAAAAGCGTCATTCGTAGAAACGCGTGTCTTTTTCATCGAAGAAATTATAAATTGACAAATAAGGAAATAAGAATGATTAGTTTGGTCTCTGTGGGAATGGGAACAAGTCGCACGTGGCGACGAAATAAGAATAAATACATGATCAACACAAAGATGATGACATTAATAAAATTCTTTCGCTCACTTATATGGTTAAAAAAGGACGTTTAAAATATCTACATAGACTACAAAAATGCGCGAATTCAATGAAATACAATCTTGATGTAATTTGGTAGAGACAAAACTGAAAACCTGTTAAGGACCAAAAAAGTTATATATTGGCTGTAATCCAGCCTGGTCTGTCGATGAAAATTGCATCATGTTGACCAGAGTATCGAAGAAATATTAACAAATTAGTAAAAAAGTTTTTCAATGCAAAAATATTTCAGTGGATTAGGCGCAAATATTTCTCGATTTTCGATTCAACGACATAAAATTTCATCATGTTGTTCGCATTCTTTACTAATTGACCATACTACGAAATATTTTAAAGACATTAAATATTTAAAAAAGCGTTGAATTCGAATGAAATTTGAAATGCAAAAGCATTGAAGAATGTTAATAAAGCAATGAAAGAGAAAATTCTGTTGCTATGTTTTTTGTTTTTGTTAATATTGTGTAATTAAGATCGATTTGTTGATTAATTGCGGATTATGTTTAAGTGATGAACATTGATGTAGTTGAGACAAAAACATTTTTTTTCTTTAGTAAAAAGTTAAAGCTTACTTTAAAGCAAATGCGCTACAGGCTAACGGACACTTTAATAAACCCATAAAGATGAACAAATACCACTTTAAATGTAACTTCGTTTCTATGGTGGCATTCATCAAACTAATAAAGGATTAAAAAATGATAATCATCCACATAGTAATACACCAACAATTAAATACAAATACCCTGAAGATCAACTCGTCACTAACACTAAAATTAAAATTCTATTTTTAATATACCAATTAAAATTTTTACCAAATTTGTCAAAACATTTCCATATTTGAACAGTTAAAATTTCAACGAAACAAGTAAAAAAATGATGGAACTATGAAAAAATCAGATTCAATTTTTTCATCATCCTCCTTCCTTAACGTAAAAAAAATTTTTGTTTTGTACTTGATTGATGTATTTTGTTGATTGTTAAATATTTAATTTTATGTTTGCGCACTTTGATCTCATGATCATTATTTAGATATATTAAACAAATTTTTCAAGCTCATACGATAAAAAATATGACATAAAATTAGCTACATACTTGTTTATAAAAACAGGAAATTTGAATCAAATTAACTCGTGTTTAAAGACAAATATTTTAACCACGTGGTAACGTAAAAATGCAGAAATTAGTTCGTCACTTGATCGCAAAGGCGTCGATGCGCCGTTTAATAACTTTGACTTATTTTGGAGAAACTTTTATTTGACGTATCTGAACGTTCAACAAATATATCAGATTTAGACTTTTTCGTTTAATATTTTAGAAAAATATTTTAGAAATTAAGAACGTTTAATATTTTCGATGGCCAGACATTTTTACTAAATGACGGTGGGTCATTCTGACATAATACGTCGTATTATGAATGTTTTTTAATACATAAAGTACAAAAAGATAAATACAAAAAGAAAATAAAAACTTGATTTTAAATTATTGAAACGTTTCTTAAAATTAAACATTGGTAATTGCCTCACAAGTATTTCCATTCGCCTCAGCTGGGCATACTCGAACTTCTGGCTCAACGAATATATCAGATTTTGACTTTTTCCGTGACAAAGAAAAACCAACACCGACACCTTTTTTCGCTAACTGAAAGGATTATTAAATTTTGATAAAAAATAAAAATCACACCTTTATACGTAGTGAAGGCGTTAAATGTGTTACAAAAGGTTGTGATACTACATCTCTCTTGTGAGTTATCACCTAAAGTTTAATTATTAATTTTTAAATGATTAACACAATGAATTGTACTTTTTGACCGAGAAGGGTATTGAATTGCGTTGTTAAATGACGTCGAAGTAAAGTTTTCTGTACTGGAATTTGTAATAATTCTGCGAGTGATTCTGATGTAAATGTGGGCTCTAACACCAGCAATGCGCCGTGGATACCAGAGAAGGCCAAATTTTCTGTAAATTTTTAAGATAATGCATGAAAATTCAAGAAAAATTTACGTGTAAACTCAGAAAGATCAATGCTACAAAGCCAACCAAGAGTACAGCCATGACTCCAACGTTCCACTTCATTAGGCACAGGAGTTCTGGTCAATGAATCCTATAATATTTGGGATAATCTTTTACAAAATCTGAGAAATTAAAATTCTACCGTATTGAAATGCTCCTCCATTCGGTGAAGATGAAATTCTGCAGATCGCAAAAATTGTATGGCTCTTGCCAATGATGCGTGATTCAATGCTGAATGAATTCCAAGTTCTAATAAATCCTGTGCTGATAATTCAAGTAGCAACTAATGAAAAAAATTAGATCTCGTAATTTTTTGGATCTTACACGACCGTCCATTCGATAACTGGCAAAAAGATCTCTAAATTGAGGCAATCCAATCAGATCCAACCAAATCATAACCTTTAAAATAATACGTACAATGATTAATATCCATGGAAAAAATAGATACCTGGTTAGTGTCAAGCCTATCAGCAGCTTCGATTTCACCATTATCAATCTTTTTCTCAATTCTAGTTAGCAAACATTTCAATCTTTTCCTTTGTAAAGCACTTTTAATTCCCAAATCGCGCTCAAAATCTTTGTCAGACATATTTAATAAGTGCCGCCCACTATGAACAGCATCAAAAAGGAAACCATCAAATCCACATTCAATAAGCCAGCGAGTACATTTGTGTCCATCCCATTCAACAAATTGCTTAATAGGTGGATTTAAACAAATAGATGTTGCGTCAAATTTTTCAACTGGTACATTTGTATTGAGAAAAGAAATTGGTGAAGGCAAACTTTAATTTAAAATATAAAATGTTTTGTAAATTTTAAAACAAACCGAGGTGATGGCCTTAAATCTTGAAGAGAATTTCCACGATGAGCAAATCTACCAAGGAATGAACGTAATGTAGAACGCGGTCGTCTTCCACGTTTTTCTTTTTTATGATTCAATCTACTGCCATTTTGTTGAGAATTACTTGCAGATGAAGAGAAACGAGAAGCATTTTCGTCATCGCTTTCTAAAAAATAAAAATTAGAATTATCTAATAAACATAAAGAAAGCGCGCAAATAAGGACAGCATATTAAATAAAAAACTAAAATATAAAATAAAAAAACCGTCACCATAATTTTGTAAATAACCGAGCAAGTAAACAGAAATTGGAGTTTACTCAAATTACTTACGATCTTGATCAGGCTCTAATATTAATTGTGTTTCTCTGCCACCAGCAAAATTTGGAGTTGATCGGGAACGCCGATTTGATATCTTCTTACCATCTTCATCGATAGATCGTGATCTACCACGGAAACTATTTCTTAATCCTTTTTTCAACTTTTGTAGGGTTGAAAAATTTTCATCTTCCTTTGCTGTCCTCATTTTACTCGATAATAACTCACCCCCATAAATATTTGGTTGTTGTTGATAGGCCAACTTTGGTGCGCAAGAGCCAAGTGAATTAGACTAAACCAAAATATAAAAACAAAATATGTTCAAATATGTAGAAGAACCTTCGAATGTATGGATCTAGGAAGACTTGAACTAGAATATTGAGGATGATGATGTATTCCACCACTTGATAAAAGTGCACCCGAACGACGTAATTCATCAAGTTCAGCAGCCAGTTTACGAGCCATTGGAGAAGCTTGTGGTCTGCAAAAATTGACGATAGTTTATAAAAAAATAGAATGTATGATCATATTAGAATGTATTAGATATATAGAATGTATTACATACTTTGAAGAATGCCCCAAATGTGGAGGAATTGTAGGCGGTGAAGAAACTCGCCAAAGTGGGGGAGTATAAGCAAGTATTTGTTGCTGCTGTTGGGAGCCTGGTGAAAATGAAAATGAGTTTGACATAGGCATAAAAGCAGGAAATGATTGCTGATAATGCTGATGAGAATTTTGTTGGTGATGGTGAATGCGTGGTACCGTTTGTTGATTACTAGAACATGCAACAGTTGAGCATAAACTTAAAGGGAATGAATTGGAATGAGCCATTTGCTGAGTATTTTGTTGAAAATGTTGGCCATTATCTCCGTTGAAAAGGATACGCCTAATTTGTTCGTTTATGTCTGGCGGTGATTGTTGCAGATTGCGGAAAGCCAAAGGTGGTGTAGAGCATTCACTTCCATTCATCATACCTATCCGTCGCTGCTCATCTAGAGCAGAGCGTAAAGATTGGATTTGAGAGTCCCAAAAATTAAAATTTTTAAAAAAAGGTTTCTAAATATCTTACTTTTTGTTCATTATCGGCCAATAGCCTTTGAATTGCCAGTTGTAGCCTTTCCAATTCAGCTTGGTTCACAGAAGAGTCACTGCAATTTTTCGAACGTTGAGTCTTTGATAAAGACGGTTGTTCGGAAACATAATGTTCCAGTTCACTCTAAGAATGTTGTAATAGATTTTATAAAATTTAGATGCTCACATTTGAAAGTCTTAATCTCCGTTCTGCTTCAAGTTTTTCACGTTCCAATGCCAAATTCTTATGTTGTAAATTAGCTAATTCTTGAGCAATTGGTTCTATTGATTCATTGCTATTCTGTTTATTGTTTACTCCATCACTATGTCGAGAATTAAGCATCGTTTCCATCTCGTGAATTTTTTCTCGTTGTAATGCTACTTGTTTAGTGAGCATTGCTACTTTTAATGAAAGGCTGAAAATTAAAACTAAATAATATAATGTATATGGAAAGTACTAGAAACCTGTCACGAGAAGCAAGTAAATGCTGGACACGTTCACGATCGTCGCAATGAAACTCTGAACATGACATAGCAATTGGAGAAGGGCTCTATATAAAACAAAAATTTAAAAAAATAATTAGGTAAGTTAAAATGAATTTTATATGAAAAGAATATGCATATGAAATTTGAATGTTAGAAAGATCGTTTGTCAATAAACAAAACAAAAATTAAAAGAAAAGGAATTGATATAAACATTTACAATGCTTTTACTAATGCTACAGGCGGGCGCCTTAAACAGATTACTTGAAAGGGAAAGAGAGAGAGGGGAGTGCCGTCTTTATCGAACTGGTCCCAGGCGGGAGAGATATGTGTACGGCACTCACTTCGATCCATAATCCCTCCCAAAAGACCAAGCTAGTACACAATAAAAAACCGTTGTCCCCATCAATGTCACCAAGTAATTTGGCCAAAATTAGAAGAAACAGGCGTCTTCTTCATTCAATTTTGTTTGGTTCCATAAATGTCCGCCTTTTTCCCATTTCCTGAGCGAGTCTCTTCCATTTCTTTTTATTTACTGGGGGCAATATCCTCTTCAATTTCTAAAGGATATTTGGCAAAATTGGATGCATTTGGGGAGTCTTATTATTCCTTAGCTAAACATACGCAACAAAATACTAATTAATATAATTAGTGGCTTTTTAAATCCCGATTTCGTTTAATTTTTTACGCATCTTACATACACTCAAAATATTGAAAAAACAAAAGCAAAAAAATGAAATTTAGAAAATGAAAATAGAGTACCTGAGAAAATTCTAAAATGGACGTGAAATGAAAAGTAGAAAAAAGGATTTAAAAATGCCAAAAAGCTAGAAATGGTTGTAATTGGCACTCTATGTAATAAAGCTCGTTGAAGAGAAACGAACGACCGGATACGGATGGCTAGGCGGTAAGTCTTTGGTCCAGATATAAACCAAGCTTATATTGCATATTTCAAGAGGATGAAATTACTAGTAACCAAAAAAATAGGTAAAAGGAATGCTAATAAATAACTGAAATGGCCATGGTCCTCATTTATTCTCTCCAATTTGTAAAAGTAAAAATAGAATTGGCTCACTCGCTCTTTCTCTTTTTATCCGTCTAAATAACCCTCATCTTCCTGAACTAATAACCTTATAATTTTTGGCATTCTTAAGAAAAAAATGGCAATTTTACATATATCTTGTGCTGATGAGAATGAAAAATTGAAATAGCAATAAAGGGATAATTAAAAAAATTTTTGCTTCATAACTGACTTGCTCCAATTGTATGTTATTGCTACATTGGAATATATGAGATGAAGATTGAGATTTTTGACTAGCTGAGGGTAAAATCTGTTGATTTTTTTCATGAAACTTTTTTATTGATGAACAATTAGTTGTTAAGCAATCATTAGTTGACAAACAATGATTATTACTAACTGAACATTGATCATTCTTTGGTGTTATTATAGATGGTTCCAATGGCACCGAATCTTTTTGCATGATTTTTGCTGGTGTTGGTGCATGCTGCTTATTTTTCTGTTCTTCACTTCCGCTTCTGGTGCTCGCTGATGATGGGAGTACCAATGTATCAAATCCTAGCAACGATGTAAAATCTTTTCCTTGTGGTGCCTTTTGTTGTTGTTCTGCAGCACCAAGTACGTCATCGCTTCCTGATGCAACAGAACAGGGTGGTCGATAGGGAGGAGGCGGTGGCAAAAAGGAACAGGAGAAAGACCCATCAAGAGAAGAACCGATAGCTGAATCACTATGATTTACAAGGAATGGAAGAAGTGGCCGAGATCCGCAACTGGACGTACTGCCTCTGTAAATTTTGTATTTAGATCTTCAACTAATTTAAGTCAACTCTTCACCTTCCTTTACTGGCAACATTACCAGCACTCTTGTTGCAAACCATCTGCTCCCGCAAAGTTCTCAGCTGATGGTGATCGGCACCCCCTCTTCCACTGCAATTGGATTTTGTTGACCATTTCCGTATTAACGGTTCAGCTGCATCATGATTAGCGTTTGTTGATGTAGTGGCACTCCGCCAAATAAGGGCGGCGGGATCAGATTTTCGACGAATTTTGATTAGGTATGATGGGATAATAGATTAATTATTATCAAAAAATTTATAAGATCCTCTTAAAATACAGCAAAAAATGGAATTAATAAAGTAGAGAAGAAAACAATGAAAAAATCCATCATCAATGGAATGCTGAGTCGAAGACAATTGCCAGTAACGAAGAATTTAATGGTTGATCAGTAAATAAGAAAGAAACTATTGACTTTGCCTTCCTTAAGATTTTGGGATTATAATAGTAGTTAGCAGTAATAGAGAAGTAAATGGCCAATGCTGTGGAATGTGGCTTTGAGAAAGCTAGATAGTGTTGGGTGGCGTCCATAAAAGAACAGGCGGATAGCGATCGAGGAATGTTTGTAGTTGTTACTATAGGTGTGAAGACTCAAGAGGACTTTAAATTTCAGAAAAGTAATTTAGTCGATCTTCTTTTAATCCGTCCAACATCTTTTAATGTTTTTTCGTCACAAAGAAACATCTTTTAGACATATGTAGTAAACATAATTCGGAGGACCACTTGCTATTTTGGAAGGAATTTCCTAGCCTAATATTTCTTTCCTCATTCCATCGATAGCCCATAATTCTTTCTAAACTTTTCATTTCACGTCTTCGAGATTTAAAAAATCAAAAAATTACATGACCAGTTTTAAGAAAATATTAGAAAATTGGTATGGTGTGGTATGGTGTCTGATTATATTCGAATCGAATTATAATCAAACAGATAAAAATTGTAATTTAATAAAATTGAACTTTACCTCATTTGTCAAAGGATGAGGCAATAACTCAACAGTAGTATCGACCATTGCTGTTTCACCATCTTTGAGCCATGTCAAAATTTTTTGTTTGTCCTGATCAGAAACTGGCTGTGCCAGTTTATGTTGGTCGATAGCCTATAATTATGGGATAATTTAAAAAATAAGAAAATAATAAAATACCTTTAAAAACGCATGGAGGTTCTTGTCTCCCTCATTAAAAAGTATTGCTGCTTCTGATGTTGTTGATGGCAAACCGTTACTTTTCACTGATTTAGAAGAGATTGGGGAAGGAAAAAAATTTGTAATTTGTCCAACCGGAAGCGAGCCACCTGCTCTTTCACTGCGATCGCCAGAAAATTCAGAAGTTGTTTGAAGACTTTGATCAGTGCTAGGATGAGGTGATGCAAGAGGGGAAGAATGTGCTGAAGTTGACGAAGCATTTGATGAATCTTCACTCGGTAATGCCAATTGTGGTGAAGGGGAATTCTCAACTTGACGGGCCGGAGAAATGGCTGAAGTTGATCCTTAAATTAAATTGTTTATAAATGATTTAATTTAAAAAATACCAGCAGAGTTACGCCAACTTGCAGCTGTGCCACCAGTCCAAAAACCTGCAGATAAACAACCGCCATGGAGTAATGGTCCTTTAGTATTAGTTTTTGGTTGTTGTGACATTAATAATTTTGTTGTACAATTTTCACTATCATTTTTATTCTCCATTTACTTAGCAAAATTTGGACTAACAATTTAATTGTATAAAGAATTATATGGTCACGCTTTATTAGAATGAATTGTAATTAAATTAGATTGGGCGGAAGTTTACAGTTTCGAATACGCATTAGTTTCGGGGTGGTTTTCACACTTAATAAAAAAATTCCTTTAAATAATTCTTACGTATATTTGCAATTTTTGTTTTTGCGATGTGTTATTGATCATCGTTTAGATCAGAGACATTTTGGTAGAAAGTAAAAAAGAACCACCCAGTGGACAGGCAAAACAAAATTATGGGCAGTATGGGTCGATTTTCGGAGGAGAAAGGATGCACAGAGATTTGTAAAAGAAAAGAATACAATAATTCCTTTTTTACTAAAAGCTAAGTGCTGCGCGAAGACCCAAAAAATTCTTTATAAACGCGCATTTTTAATTGCAACTTATTCAAAAAAACCTTCCAAAAATTTCGTGAATTAAAAAAAGGCGGAAAAATCAAGCTACGAACAAGCATGGGCATAAATATATAAATTGGATTTTTAAAAAAAGGCCTAGAAAAAAGATTGAATGATAACAACTGTTTTTTTCCTAGTTTTAAAAAAGAAAGTCACAAAATTATAATTCAAAAATATAACGTTCAATATCCAAAAATAGAAATTGAAACAAATATATAATATGTATAATACAAAGAAGTGTAATGAAGGAGAAAAAGAGAAACTAAAAATAGAAATTATTAGAAAATTTTGCATTGCATTATAAAATTGATATGAAAAAATATTTTTTAAAAATAGAAACCAAAGATCGTAACAATTAATAAGTCGAATAAATAGATACTATCAAAATGGTTTTTCAGAACAATTTGGGGACCAATCAATAAAAGATAGTTAACAAAAAACACGGGTGAGAACACACAATCACTAGTTTAAACAAATAAAATCGAAAACGTTTGGCTGACGTGAATATTTACCTTGGATGGGTGGTTTAAATTGATTAATAGTATCTATTTATAAAAAAGAGAACTATTAGAGATCTACTCAATTAATAAGAATTAAATTAAAAATTAAACCTGTGTTTAATTGATAAAAATTGATAAGCAGAGATTTTAGTAAGTAGCAAATTTAAACGAGATAGAATCCTCTAATGTAAAAATAGATTAAATATCCCAACTAAACAAATGATGTTTGATTAATAAATCGCGAACTCCTTCCTTTAACGGAATTCCATTTCTTAATAAACCTTTTTTGTCACCATTTTCCTTTACTATTCCATTCTCACCAATATTCTGTTTTTTATCATTTGTTGATGATGCTGCTGCTGTTGTTTTTAATTCTTCGGCACAAACAATCTCTGAATCGACGTTAAAACTGAAACCAAACTGCATTAATAATTTTAATTCGCAGCATATCTGGATAAAAATAAAAATAATTTACCCAAAATATTTATAAAATTCAGACTTGTTGAGAAGCGGGTGAACGTATAAAAGACCTGTGAATATAAAGAATAAAAATTTTCATCACGATCTTTCGATTTTTTAAAAATTGTTTTTAAATTAATAAAAATTACCATGAGTGATAATAACGCTCACGCAAAGCATCTTGTCCACTGGAATGGCAAAAAATATTAAACCAGAGATGTAAACACTAAACAAAACTATTTAATTAAATACCAATTTAATTTTTAATTAACTTGTTCATTTAATCCAAATACTACAAGGGAACGAAATTTGCCATCAAGAGGTGCATTTGCAGGCTCATGAGAACAATTAATTGAATAAATAGCCAATATAAGTAATTCTTCTGGACTGAGGACTCTTCCATCTTGATCCAACCGAAAAGTTGTCGACAATGTAAGTCTAGAAGTGTTTTCAGCCAAATGACCAACTTTTTCTCCAATACTTCCACCACATTTTGTCCCAGCCAATCCATTAGAAACTGCTTCTGAAAATTATATTCCATTAAATGTGGAAAATAAAGACTATAAAAGAATACCAATGAATGACCACGGGTGTAATGCGTTTGATGATGAGAGAATACCAAAATGGCGATTAGTTTGTCTGATCCTGAAGAAAAGAATTTTAAATTGTGAAATGATCATTAATATGTAATACCCATGGCAAAAAATTTGACGAAAGGCAAATGCAAAAGCACCACGAACAAGTTCAGCAATACGAGGACTTAAAACCTACATAAAGAAAAAAATTTTGAGTAGTAAAACAAAAAAATACTTCGTCTCCTTTAATGCAATAATTTCTACAATGTTCTCCGACAACTTGGACAAATTTAGCGGGAAACCAACCACGTCTATAATTATTTAAATTTTGATCGAAATTCGGTATGAAACAACAAAGTTAAAAATACCTTCCATTCAATTCTCCTATCCAACAGTGTTCATCTTCCGTTGAAACAATTTGGATAATATTATCTCGATGAAATCCTAAATCATGCTCATCTTCTTGTTCAAAATCAGCTATAGCTCTTGCTTTTCGTTCTCCAACTTCATTTCGTGTGGTAAAGAAAATTTCACGTTCCTTGGTTGAATCGAAACCCAAAGAATAATCAGCCTGATTTAAAAAATTTCAAGCAATTATGAAATTTTAATAAAAAACCTGAGTACAAATTTGTCGTTCACAATGTTCCTTTTCATTACATTCAGAGAAATGAGCACAAATTTGAATTATTGCATTGCGCAAATCCAATAATAATTCTGTTTGACGAATATTCTTCCTACGAGGGTCATCTTCATTTTCGTTATCATCCTTTACATGTTGCTGCTGTTGAAAAATACGACGAACAACGCTGGTAGTACGATGTAGTTTTCGGCGCGTCACTTTTTGTTTGACTGCCCCTTCATTAAAGCTGCCGTCCTCATGATCGATTATAACATCCATTTGTGTTCCTGATGTAATAACTGCCTGCAGAATACGTTAATCCTATATTAAATAAGTCAAGTAACCTGATACTTTCGTCTTAACTCCTTAATTAAATGATCAGTAACGGAAAATTCAAAGGAATGTGCCATCTCAAGCAGATCTTCAACTCCAGAAATTTCAGATGATAGTCTACTAATTGCTGCAAAAAGTTCTGAGCCGGGATCTGAAGAAGATGAAGCCTTTGCATTTCTCCATCGTTCTAGAAGCTTTTCTTCATTTAATTTCAACATCGATAAAATTATCCGAAAGAGGACAGCACTTCCAAAAGCAAAAATCCAATCCCAAATGCGGAAGAGTATTCGAGGCGGGAATGCAGAAGCAAGCAATGTAATCAACCTTAAAGTAGTTCTTTAATCAATAGAATTTAAAAATTATACCAATTAGCGATGACCATCGATATATCTGCATTGAGATCGTGCATCAATTCTGTAAGTTCCGGCATATGAACCTAGAAAAATTGTTTTTAGTAATTTTGTTGATTTAACTTGATCATTATAAAACCTGAACCAAATGTCCGAGCAATCTTTCATCTACACGAACTCCAAGAAGAGATGGAGAATAGTATGAGGATGGCAACAAATCTTCTATCAGACAAGACATTATCTGATGTTAAATTAGTAATATTTTAGGAAAAAATTTACCCAGAAAGCATTTTCCTCGCAGCAGACAAGTAGAAGATCACCGACTACCAGGCCCATTCCTTGACAATAACCCAATTCAGGAAAAAGAAAAGCAAGTGCCCTTAGTACTCTTCTAAGTGGCGCAATTCCTGGTGAATGAGCCTTACTGAACGAGTAATGACTGGGTAATGTTCGTAACAGATCTCTAAATTAAAGAATTTTAAAGTTTATAAAAAATTAAAAAATATACTTCTCTATTTGTACATTTACAGAAGGTGCTCCTTCTTTTTCACTTTTGCTCACAATTTTAGCATAAACGAATGGGCCTTTTATTTGAGAAAATAAAGTCAGTTAATAAATTCCTCTTACTTTTTGATCGTTTTTCGAGAGCACCACAAAGTAATGGCCATAGAAATGGTCTTAAAGAATGTGGAATACCACCTTCCTGAAGTAGCATTTGTTCAAAACGAGGAACATTTTGCACTGAATAAAAAAATTTTGCATTATAGGTATTTATTTTTTAACCTTGCTTAATGTCAACATTAGCCCATGTTAGTGCTTCTTCTACTTGACTATGAGTGTTTTGTATTAATGCCAACCAATGCATTCTTAAGATATCTTGAATCTTTAAAATAAAAAACCTCAAATTACCTCTGAGAAGATGATTCCAGAGGCATTTGTTCGGCTGTAGGATCAACAGTCCCATCCAAATCTGGGAGACGAAATCCAAATTCATCAAATAGCTCCTCAGGTTGTTCAAAATATTTGGGCAATAAGCGACGACGAACAGCAGAAAACGGTTTTCCTCCACCACAGATAGGAAAAAGTGAAGTAATTATTTCCATACGAGCCTCGGCGTCCGCATCTATTTTTTCTTCACCATCATAGACTCTGTCATCAACTACATCTTCTTGTTGATTCTCATCAAATACGGAATCCACCGATTCAAAAACACCTAACAAATATAGGCTCTATTCCAGTTCATGAGTCCAATCTCAATTTATGGACTCATAAACTGGAGCAGAGCTCAAATATTGCTATGAAAAAATAAAATAAGCTACCAAACCTTTCTGATATTTTGTTGAAGACATTCACTCAAATTTATTCCATTTTAATTGATAATTGTAGAATGAGAATATTAACAAATTCGGAATACTACAACACGGTTAACAAAGGTTAAAATTTTGGGTGAGGATTTGGCATTTTCTAGAGCAGCAAGCATAATAAAGAGTAAATATTCAGCGTAGTTCTTATTGCCAGACTATGGCACAGTTTTTTCTCTTTTTTCTATAGAAAAGGAACGGAAGAGTCGACGCTTGCCAAAGAATATTTGTACATACTTTGGCACCAGATACAATGAATGCTTACCCGTGCCAGAGTTAACTGGCAAGGGAAGAAATGTAGCAAAAAATCCTTTCAAAGAAATATATTTTCTAAATATTTATAAATTGATGGCAATACATATTTCCTTAATTAATGAAGGAAAATTATATAAAACTAATAATTTAAGTAGTTCTAAATTTTAAAATTCTATTAATGTAATGTAAGCCTTCATTTCACTTAAAATCAGAATAGGCCCTCTATCACTTGCGTACTGAAATTTTGCAAATTTAGATTATTTAATATGCATATGACATACATTGGATCAATGTCCATATCGAAAAAGCAAGGTCTCGTCTGTAAAATTAATTTTTAGTTACCAAAATTTCACTCGATAAGGATACTCTCCAAAATAATTTTTGGAAGTTTTTAGATGTTGGGGATTCCTTGTAATTTTATGACACCCTCCCCCGTATGGAGTTATCAAACATTTTTACCGCTAGTCCAGGCATGAGAACAATTTCACCAGCAATACAAATAAAGAAACCGGCACCTACAGAGATACGAACATCTCGAATCGGCAGAATAAAATCTAAATATTAAAATACAAAAATTATTCTTTTACAAACCTTTTGGCGCTCCTTTTTTTGTTGGATCATGTGAAAGAGACAAGTGTGTCTTTGCCATACAAACAGGAAATTGTAGAAAACCTTGACGACAGAATTGTTCCGCCTTTTTACGTGCTTCTGGAGACATTTCAATGTCATTAGCTCCGTAGATTTTCTGTGCAATTATTCGCATTTTCTGTTCTATCGGATCGTCCAATGAGTAAAGAAACCTTTAAAAGAATATATTCTTCAAAAAAGTTCAAAAGATTTATAATAGCATACTTAAAGTTTGAAGGTTTTGCACAGGCATTAATAAGCGACTTTGCCAGTTTTATAGCACCTTTTCCACCCATAGCCCAGTGTTCAGAAACTACGGCATCAACGCCAAATTGTTCTTTGCAGCCGTCAACAACAACAGCCAATTCCTCTTCAGAATCGGATCCAAAACGATTTAGGCATACAACAACGGGAACACCAAAATGCTGCGCATTTTCAACTTGCTTACGCAAATTAGAAGAACAACCTGCTCTAACAAGGTCAACATTTGGATTCAAATATTCAAAAGGAAGCGGAGATCCGGCAACAACAGCAGGACCACCCCCATGCATTTTTAGAGCTCGAACGGTAGCCCTGAATTTCGAATTTTATTTTAATAAAGCTTAAAAAACCAACACAATAACTACAGCATTAGGCAGTAAACCAGAAGAACGACACTGAATTTAGAAAATTTCAAAAAATTTTGAACTTAAGACAATAAACCTTAATATTGAAGAACTTTTCCATTCCAATATCAGCACCAAAGCCAGCTTCAGTAATTACAAATCCTTTAGATCCTACCAATTTAAGAGCCACACGATCTGCAAGAATTGATGAGTTTCCGTGTGCAATGTTTGCAAAAGGTCCTGCATGGACAAAAACTGGTGTTCCCTCAAGTGTTTGCATCAGATTCGGTTTCACAGTATCCTGACAATGAGATAATAATTACTTTAATAACATCTAAAAACCTTCATTAATATTGCAACTGCTCCCGCAACACAAAGGTCATCAACAGTTACTGAATTACCATCCCGATCATTTCCAACAACAATTTGTCTAATACGGTCGCGTAGATCAGAAAAGCTTGTACAGAGTGCAAGAATGGCCATAAGCTGAAAAGATTTACAATTTTAATACTTTATCTTTAAGTAAACCTCAGAAGACACACTAATTGCAAATTCGGAATTCCGAACATGTCCTTTCTCTTGCGGTCCATGCCCAATTTCTATGCGGCGCAAAAAACGATCGTTTAAATCTACAACACGATTCCAGAAAATAGAATCGCCCTCAACATCCAAATTGAGACGAGAAAAGCATCGACGCTGCTCCGTATTTAACAATTCACCGTCATCAATATCAGGAAATCCTAGACGAGCTAATCGACGGCGTTGAGAATCACAAAGAGGTCTTTTTCCTAGAAAAGAAGATTAAAGAATGGGTGATTAAGTTAACCTTCTTTATTCTTTGGTGCTAAACGATTAAATAAAGCTGTGTCAGATTGTGTTGCTTCGTGAAAAATTCTGGCATCCAGAGCAGCAGCTATTAAATTGTGAGCCTAAATAAAAGTTAAAGAGAATTTTAAACATTCTTCTTTTAAAAAATTACTTGACTTATAGCATGAATATCGCCAGTCAAGTGCAGATTAAATTCTTCCATAGGGATAACTTGAGAATAACCTCCACCAGCTGCTCCACCTTTAACTCCTGAAAAATGTTTCAAATAACTTTTGTTTATTCATTTGAAAAGATACCGAACGTGGGACCTTGTGAAGGTTGTCGAACACATGCAAAAGTATTTTTACCCAAATGCGCCGATAAACATTGTGCTCTAAACCTTATTTTGAAAAATTTTTAAATGAAATTTTTTCACAATCCAATTGTTGTTGTTGATTTTCCCTCGCCCAAAGGTGTCGGATTAATACCTCAAAAGGGGTTTATTTCGTAGATCTTTAAAAATTTCAAAACCTGCAACAACAACATATTTTCCTTCAGCACATCCTTCAAAACGCTCCAACACTTTAAGAGATACTTTTGCTTTTGTATGTCCATAAGCTTCAAGTTCTTCTTGACGGATACCAATTTCAAATGCAAGTCTGTCAATTGGCCTGTGAATTATTAATTAAATTAGGATTTGAATTCAGAAAAATACTTTGGAGTTTGCATACGTGAAATTGAAATGTCTGATGGAACAGGCTGGCAGGAGTGAGAATAAAATTTTTTTAAAAAGTCATAAATTACTGACTGATTTGATATGTAATTCCAATGGTTGGAGTGACCATTTGTCAGTAGTTAGGCCCAACTAAAATAATTTAAAGTTTTAATAATGTAAAAATTATTAAAAAAACCTTTAGTTTAGTGCTAATTGCCTGTTCAACTGTATTTCGAATAAGCATAGCAACAGTCATAGGCCCAACACCTTAAATTATATTTTTAATCAATTATAAATGATTTATTAAACCTCCAGGAACGGGAGTTATATAACCTGCAACTTCTTTTGCTTCATCAAAATTAACGTCACCAAAAAGTCGTCGTTTCCCATTGCTCAATTCTTCCACATTTATTCCACTGCGAATATTTAAATTGGATCAAAGATTATACTTAAGCCCTATAGTAGACAGACCAGTCAATAACAACAGCACCAGGCTTTATCCAGTCACCCCGGATCATTTGTTTTTGTCCAATTGCAACAATAAGTATATCGGCTTCTCGGCAAACTTGTGCAATGTTTTGTGTTCGCGAATGACACAAAGTTGTCGTTCCATTATTCCTAAAATTTTTTTAAAATTTTATATTAATTTAATAAATTTAAAACCATGTAAAAAGAGCAGCAGCTGGAGCACCAACAATTTTAGAACGACCCAAAACAACAACTAAATTTAAAAATAAATTTTCCAAATTTTAGAGAAAAAATAGACAGAATGCCAATTCTTAAAATTCTTACCACGTTTGCCTTGTACAAAATTATCGTCACCTTAAAACAACAATATTAAACTCTCGATCATTTTAAAAAAAACTAACCTGTTGCCTTTTGTACTAATCGAAGGCATCCAAAAGGAGTACAAGGAACAATTGCAGAATCCAACTCCCCTCTCGCAAGTTTTCCCACATTCTAATTTAAAAAATAGATTTGCATATTTATAAATGCCCAACCATTCGAGTTAAACCATCAACATCTTTCTCAGGTCGAATTTTATCAAGGATTTTTTCAACGTCAATTTTGTTGACAGTGTCCAACGGAAGCTGTAAAATATAGACGGATTTAATCATTTATAATTTTCACTTACTTGTACAATTATTCCATCAATATGAGGATCATTATTCAATCGCTCAATCACACTTTCCAACTCAAATTCATCACAATCTGTTCCAAGTTTTGACAACTCTGACTGAACACCAACCTGTTTTGCCTTCTCTAACTTTTTACTTATGTAAACAGTTGAATCGCTGCGATTTCCAACCTTTAATTCATTAAAGTTTTAGACTATTAAATATCGTTATTCAACCTGTACTACAGCTAAGGTAACAGAAAATCCAGGAACTTTTGCTCTAGTTTCCTTCAATCTCGCTGCAACTTCATCCAGTACTTCTTGCGCAATTGCTGTTTATGGGAAATTTTCTTAATCACAGTTTAATATGTTTACCCGTTCCGTTGATAAGTTTAGCGACCATCTTAGAATAAGAAAATAAAAAATATTGTCAAAAAATGTTGACTAAAAAATTTCTTTTTAATTAAAAGAGTATAAATTGTACAACAAAGATGCACCACTACTTAAAAATAAAGAGAAGACGTATTCCTTATAAACTCCCTCTCTCTCACACTTATCTTTTGCCCGATAATACATGAGAAATAGTCCATTTACTCTTTAAACATTCAACCAGTTTTTATCACAACTTTCTTGCTGTATTATCGATATCGTTCCATTTTTTGATGTTGAATCGTTCAGAAATTAGAAAAATAGTAAACAACCCCCCCCTCAAGATATAAAATGTAAACAAAATAAAAAAAATACTAATTTGTATTCGTCTTTAGAAAATTATACACATATGTAGATTAGCGATATATCTCTTAAGCAAATTGATTTCGGCAACTTGAAAATTGTTCTCTCCAATTTATTTTATACCGCGTTTACTTCTCATTCATCAGAATATTCATCTCCTTATTATCGATCCAATGCCATAATATAACGATAATTTTCTTCCTCAGTGTGCATCAGAGGTTTTGAAAGAAATCCACCACTACCAAACATACGCATGAACCCACCGCCATTCTTCAAAAAAATTTTTCACACCAAATTTATAAATGTTTAAAGATTATACGCATTTTTGAGGCGTTCCAGCAGCGGCCATTTCAGTGGCACTGCGCATTGTCGCTAACTCTCTTTTATTTTTCTCATTTTTATTTTCAAAAGTAGTACTCTGTGTTGGTGTTTGACGTGCCGACATTGTAAGTCCTTGATCTTCAGCCATTTCCAAAATAGTTGAGAAATGATTGTGTTGTAATGGAGAAAGAGCACCTATACTTGTAGAAGATTTGCGAAGTATTGGTGTGGCAGAAGTGGAAGATGTTGTAGTCTTTTTTGCCGGAATTTCTTTTTGATGGTGTAATTGAGTTATTTGTTGGTTGTTATCTCTGTTGAAAAAAAAGAGAATAAAATGGAAATTACAATTTAAACAATTTTGGAGGTTTAAAACAAAAAACAGTTAAAATACGGTTTTTAAAACTGATGATTTTTATATATCTTGAAAATTAATTGGGTGGTCTTTTTTATTTGTCCGTACTCAACGCAACGTGAGGTTAGTTTCTCAAGTCGGTGCATCCCCGAAAATCACTATTGAAAAAAAGTCACATTGCTACCAGAATATGCACCCAACCACGTGGGGCACAAAGAACTATGAACGAAACATAAACAAAAGAGAATGTTTTTTATCAAATGATCAGTAATCAAGTGGGGTGAAAAAATGTTGATTTGTCCTTCAATCAACACATTTACTTCAAAATGTTTGGTGGATATGAAAGAATACCCAATCAAAACTTTAATTAAAAATAGTTACCTTGGCGAAGTTGAAAACGAATTCCCTTGGTGATGACGATCCTGCTCAACAGATTCTACACTATCTGTTCGTTTACTTGAATATGCTGAATTGCCATCAAAAAAGTCCAGAAAGCACACGGTTAAATGGGTTTAACGCTTAAAGTGATATAAATTGTAACAAAAATATATATTTAAAAAATAACCTTTTTCCGGTAAAATATCCAAACGTGGATCAGAGATTGAACAACGTCGAAGAAATGACGAATGTTTGGTTTGAGAAAAATCAGAAGTGCTAGCTGAAGAAAGCTTTTGGTCAGACATTTTTTTATAATCTTTATCTAAAATCTAAACATTTGTAAATAGAAAAATTTTTTTAATTAACAAGCATTATAAATATAAATAATAAGCATTATGTAATACTTAAAATAAATTTCTAATAATTTTTTAATCATTTAAAAGTGGTTTTATATTATTGTAAATTTTGTTTATGTTAAACAATAAAGAGTGAGTGGGAAGTTTATGTACGCCTACTACTACTACAATAATGTACCCAAATCAATTAGCCACAATAAAAATTAAAAAAGCAGACTGCTCCGATAACTTTTTTTGTCATTAAATAATTAAAAAAAGGAGGAGGTAAAGATGTAAGGCCAAAGTCCGAAAACGTAAAGGGAACAGTTGTGATTAATAAACCGAAGAACCAACCCTCTATCTCCCACTACTATTTGATAAATCAGCGCAAATAATAGACGTGAATAATTCACGTTAAGAATTGACACAAAAAAATAATCAATAAACGAGGGCGTGTGAATAAAATTTGGGGAGAGAAAAATTTGACTTGAAGGTTAGACACATTCAAGAGTTGCTGTCAACTGAAAAAAGCTCTGCCATTATCTATAAGATTTATTAACTGAGGATTTTTGTTAGAACATTTGGAGGCAAGCTAAGGATTATAGTTAAGCCCACAGCTTTTCTGAAAAAAATGTCACGTGTTCTTGAAATTTTATTTTTTAATGCTAGTTATTACATATAGGCGGAAGTTACATAAATCAATAAATGAAAAAATGGCGACAACACTTTCCTAGAAAAAGTGAAAGGATGGGGCGAGGAAATAAGGCAAGTATACAAGAAAAAAAAATTTCTGTATTTCTTATTAAGGAAAAAAGAGTCCATGTTTATGTACAAGTTTTGAAGGATTTTTGAAAGAAATAAAATCGAAGATAAGTTTTGGAATAAATTATCAAAACCCGAAACTAAATTAGGTAGCCAGATAAAGCGCGAGTGAGGACATTTTAATATAAAATATAAGATCACTCTCTATTTTTTCTTTTGCCAACTCATTTGGCTTGAAGATGATGTTTGGGGAATATTATTATATGAAATATGTGTAAGCGAACTGCTAGAGAAATTTGAAGAAATGGAAGAAGGCGCAGACATCTGCCTTTGTAGCTGTTCACCATTTGAAATTCTAATAGAATTTCGGCGCCATTTTCTCATTTCTTCTCGATGTTCCTCTGGTTTAAGTTGATTTTTTAAGCCTCCTAAAAAACAACATTTTTGTTAGTTTGTTAAAAACTTTAAAAATCCTCCAACTAATAGGGATTAAAATAAACGTATATTATACCTAACATATGTACAGTTGCTTTAGTCGCAATTACAATGGGACGGACAGCAGTTGGAGCAATATGCCGTAAAATTCCAACACCCCATCCACCTCGTGCTCGATCCTGTTCAGCTGCTGTCTGAAGTGTTTGAGCCGTATCTGATAATCCCTAATAAATTTAATAATTCCGAGCTATTTGAAAGATTAATAAAACCTCTTTAACGGTATTACAAGCCAGTGAAATACCTTCACGTAAATCTCCAGGTGTTTTGGTACGATGATCTGCACTATAATGTTGATAGGTGAAATTCGGATTTAATATATCATATGTGAACTCGGCAACATTCTAAAATTTAAAAATATTTGTGAAAATCATTTACTAATAAATGCTTACATGTACAAAGCTTGTCACACGTTGAGTAGCATCAAGAGCTGCACTGGCGACGTTCAGACCGAAACTTGTAGTTCCCTTCTGAATTCCTCGACTAAGTTGTCCATCTACTCTTTGATATTCTAAAATGATATTGTTAAAATAAAAAAATATATGGATAAGTAAACCTTCTAATGGATAAGTAACCAAGTCTGAAAGACCTTGCGCTAATAAAACAACCGCATTAATCATTGCCACACCGCCAACCAAATTTCTTAACTGTTTGTCGATAATATCATTCTTCCATTCATCAACAACAAACTTTAAGTTTAATTTTTGTTAATCAAATAAATTATAAATCAAAAAACCTGTATACACTTTCGAGCTCCCAAAAAACCTTTCTCTACGCGAATTTCTTTGAGGGTCAATTCAGCTTTTTTCATATTCGTCATTCCAAGCAAAAGCGAAAGAAAAGCACTTTGCTGTTGATCAGTTCTAATTCTTTTTGCTTCATAATCCATTCTGATAAGACAAGCGGGTGAGAAAGAAAAATCCCTAAATATTCCTAGTTAATCAAAAATAAAATATTAAATATAAACTTGATAAAAATATCTTTGGCAGCGAGCGCTTTTTTAGAAGTTGCTAGATGTATTGTTGCCGTTGAAATTTGAGAAAGGCGTCTACTTTGGAATCTTTCATTAGCTTTATTTGAAGATTGCCGGGAAGATACTTTACAATTCCTATCTTTTTCATGGAAATCAGAAAAGTCAACATCATCCTCAGAGAAAAGATCAGCTTAATATAAAAAATAAATTCATTTATAAGGTTAATTTAAACCTAAATCAGCTTCATCCTGTTGTCTTAATTTATTGAAAGAAACGGAAGAACAACCTTCTTCCGAAAACTCTGGACAGAAACTATTGCGCATCTCCTCTGATTCATCATTATTTCTTTGTGGCGGTATTTCCATAATGGGCACATCCTCATCTTCTACAGCACTATTTGCATTCGAAGACGTTGATGGAAGATTTTCAAAAATATTTTTTGAGAATTGAACCAGTTGATTTTTAAAATCAACAAGAAAATCAAATGTATCTTGATCTAGATTGAGTCGAATAGGAGCAAGGGAAATTCGCACAATTGCTTCACGGAGTTGATCTTCTCGAAGGAAAAATTTTAAGAAATGACCTTGTGAACGAGGTTGACCTTCAATTTGAAGCTGAAAGACAAAAAAACATCATTAAGAAATAAATGACGTAAAAATATACTCGGTGTATCATTTCATTGATATGTGAGATTTCCAAATGATCAAGAATATTCAAATCTCCAAGTTCTAGCAAAAAACTAAAGTGATAAGGAAAAACTTCCTCATTGAAGAATTTACAAACTGCTGATAATTTTGAGAATTTGAATTCAATAAAAACCTTAAAAACAATCAAAAATTTCAAGGGATCTTAAGGGTTAAATAAACCGTGTGGTCTCTATAACGACCTCCTTTTGATCCATAATCATTTTCAGAACAACCACGCCGATTTGAATCCCATTGAGAATAACCACATTGCGGTAAATGGCGAGCAGAATCACAGAAATCAGATCCACCAAAGATTAATATTTTCAAAGATGAAAAACTAATTTTATAACTAAAATTAAGAGTAAAAACAAGTTAAAACAAATGGTAGAAACCTCATTTTAATAGCCGAAGATGGTAATTTATTGTTTTGATCAGAATTCACGGGTTCTAATCGTATTGTTTTAGCGATAAATTCAAATCCTCCAATGGCATCAAAATTTGTATGAAAACGTCCTTCCTTTAATTGAGTGACAGAAGGTCTGTCAACACCATTTTTTGAGACGGAAGTCGATGCTTTAGAGATCTCACTTGGCAACTCAATAAACGTGAACTCATCGGAATCCTCATCCTCGGCAATCTTTTCTTCATCTTCAGACTCATCAGACAAGGCATCAAACATTTTCTGATCAAAAACGCTGTCTGTCATCGCACAACGTTCTGTTGTGATATCATTGGCACGATAAATCGGTGGCATATCACTTATTGCTGCCTCCATTTCTCTCTTAAAATTAAATAATTTTTAAATAAATTTTAAATTTACAATTAGTTGCTGATCATCATTGATAGAATCAATTCTACTCGGAAATCCAGTATCAGATTGTTCAGTATCAATATTATCAGAATTTAAATTTGTTAAATTTGTGTCATTTACTGTTGAATTTAAACTTGCAAAAAGTGTTTTAAGTGTTTCTGAGTTAAATAATTCAATAATAATAGTTATAAATTCAATAAGTGTGTCAGAACAAAGCCAAAGCTAAGTTTATAAAAAATGAAATAAAACCATCAAATTAAAATATTACTGTTAGGTTTTGATCAATGCATGCAAAGTCAATAACAGGATTATTGTTTTCTTGGTTAGAAGTATTTTGTAAAAGATATCCAAGAACGAAATGAATGGAATCTGCAGCAAGCATTTTAATAAAAATATTATCAGAGTTGAAAAATCGAGTATTTATTGGTTCAAATGAAACAGATTCCATTTGTTTTTTACGCATCCACTAGATAAATTAAATATTATTTCTAATTTAAAAATAAAAAATTACCAATATCAAATCCTCAAAAATACAATCAAGTGTTAAGCGATCAAGATTCTTTTTTAAATAAGTGCTGACATATGAGGATCCAATTTCAAACCTTTATAAAAATTTAAAAAACTATTCCAAAATTTATAAAAAAAATAAACCTGAGTTGGAAGGGTGAATTTTGTTGGATGGAGGAGTGATCATATCCTAACAATACATTAGTGCAATGAAAGCGAAGATCAACCTATAGGTAATACGATAAAAAAATACAATTAAATAAAAACACAATTTAAAAAACTTAATTACCTTAGTGGTTGGTGGTCGATAACCAAGATTGAACAAGTCATCACAATCAAAAAATTTTAAAAATTGAAGTGGCCAAAAGAGTTGCAAATTTACAACAGGCCTAAGATATAGAAGAGAATTTCTCAAGCCGACAGCAAGGAGAATATCCTGAAATATTAATATTCTAAAAATTATAAAAAATTAGTGCCTTGGAATTCGTCTCCGGATGAACTGTAGTTCGCATTGAACAAACAAAATTATCATCTTCGATCTTTTCAAAACATGGATGATCTTTAGGTAATTCACACATTTGAACATTATTCCGAATTTTCGGAAAAAGAAAAGTAGAATTATCCAAGACATTGGCACCAAAGGGAGTTTCTTTTTCGCCAGGCAAATCTGCAAGAAATTTTATAAAATAAATTCGATATAACATTAAATCTACTTTTATGAAAAATCTGAGCGTTCGAAGACGTTAAAAACATGTAACTAATGTTTGATGATCCTTTAAAGCCATCAACAAGGAAAAGATCACCATTTAATAATTCTGTTGCGAGCTGACACTCACAGGCATTGAGTGCTGAAGTGGTCAGAGCAGTTAAATCCTTAAGATAAATAAAGTAATCAACCCTTAATCTAATAAAAATGCCCAAAAACGAAAGATAACCTTATGAAGTAGACATCGCGCTCGTTCAAAATGGATTCCAATAGAGAAATTATGAGAACCAACATTGTTTTCAGCATTTAATCGCCTTTTCTTATTTTTAGATGATTCTGCATCAGAGATATTTGCTTCGTCTAAAATTTCATCGGAACTACTTTCAAGATCATTTTCGGAATCTTTAAATAGTCAAAAGATTAATAAAATATTCAGAAAATTAACTTCTAAATGGCAAAAAAGCAGAGTGGCATTCGATAAATTGTTGTTTGGTACCAATTATACCATCTTTACTGGAAGAAAATTTCGAAGATTTGGGCCGCCAATGAGTTAAATCAAATAAATATCTAAAAAAATTAATTTAAACAGAATTCAAAAAATATTATAAAACCTGTTGAATAAGTAATGGAAGAATTCACGACTTGGTAGTGCTAAATTAACATTAGCAAAAGTAAAATCAAAGACAAGATTCGAAAATGCACGACAATCTTCTGCGAATTCCAAAAGTTCTGCTCGGCTACCGGCTTTGACAAGCTAAAAGTTCAATCATGTAAATAAAAAATGCGCATATACCGTTTGGCTTGGATTTTCTTCCTCTCCTTTGACTCCCTTCTTTTTTGAGCTATTATCCTTAAAATGAAAAACATCTTTTGTAGAAAAAGGTCCTTCAATTTTCTTTTCAGTTGCACAAGTTGAATTGAAAACTGATTCAGGGAAACTGCGAGATAAATTCATAGAATTCAGTAGAAGCGCTCGGCTCAACGATTTATCACGCAAATCATATGTAAAATTCAATCTTTAACAAAAAATAAAAATTTGATTTATAAAACTTAACAAAATACCTAACAGCCTGAACATTCCCCATAGCTTTATCGGCATTTGTTGTATCGACAAAAAGAAAGTTCATTTGTTCTTGACTACATTTCAATACGGCCGGATCACCAATAAAGGAGCCTAAAAATAAATAGAAATAATATAATCAAAATAAAGAATAACCTTTTAATGTTTGGCACTTCAGGTTAACAGTCCCACATATTTGCAAATCAGTCAATAAAGATTTAGGTAATTCAATTGTAGCACCTTCAATCTCTAATTGTAAAACCTCATTGTGAAGACATGGACGATAATCATTCATTTCACAATCAGAGTTTGGGGAGGCAATATTTGGTACTCTAAATATGATTAGAAATTATCAAGAATAACTAGTGAACTGTAAAAAATAAACCTTATAATTAGAAGCAATTTTTTAAGAGTACATATGATGCTTAGCGAGATAGGCTGTGCGTCACTTTCAAATAAATCAGATAAAATTCCATGATCAAGTGTAGATGTTTCATTCAAAACACTTTGTTTCATAAGTTGATTCTTGTAATCGTAAAAGAATGGTCGTGAAGTAAAGAAAGTGCCAAAGCGATCAATGATACTTGGATCGATTTCTAATTTGCAAACACCTACTTCAATGAATAATGAGAAGTCACGTTGTTGTGGTTTCTCTGACGAATTGAGTAAACGAAATGAAATAGCAGAATCATTATGAGTATTGTTAGAAAATTCAACTAAACGTGTCTGCTACAAATTTATTATATTTTAGAATTATAATTTAAAATATTTTTAACAACTTGTTCCCCTGGTTTAAGTACTTCAACAATGTCGCAACCCTTGAGAGATCCTTTAACTTCTAATGAATTAACATGCATATTGTTAGTGGCATTGTATTTTATGTAAAATTTGTGCGCCAATATTCTGAAATAAATTAATACTATAAATAAAACATGTATGTCAAACCTCATATGACTGTTCGGATACAAATCTAAAAGTAATGCCTTCTGCTCATTTATCGTAGCCTTATCTAATTTCAAGGATTGCGCCATCTTGAAGAAATGCTCCGCTTTCTCGGCCATTTCATTAATATTTTTTTGAATAAGTTGATTAATATTTGTAGAATCATTATTGTGCTCCTTCAAAGAATCCACATTAAGTGGATCATGATGTGCGACTATTACAAGAGCTGCAGGCGCCCGAATGGAAATCATAAAAATGTCAAGTCGGAAATCGACGAGTGTTGAAGTAGACGAATCTATCAAAATAATAAAAATAAAAGTCTTGCTAATGTTATACCAGTTCGTCCGTTTTTCTTGGCAGAATTGTTGATATTTTTCCAATCATGATGTAATGAATTAGATGCAAGTCGTTGTTGATTAATTGGTGTCCGAATCCCGTGTTTCAGATCTGTAAACGTAGGAAGATCATGTTGCTCGGAAAGATCGAAAAATTGAGGTTCGTTAATGCCACTCCACGTACCAGTAGAATATAAAAACCCGGCTCCAGAATTTTTTTCAGGTGCATAACTTGTATTACCGCCAACAAATTCATTCTTCAAGGAATGAAAAAATGTTAGATAAATTTTAAAATTTTGAAACCTGTATTTGATTCATCATTCGTGTAAAATGCTCCTCCTTCATAGGCATACCGCCTGTAAAATTTGATGTTGTTTGGATTGGTTGTTTCGCTTTAGGCAACAATGACATAAAAAGGCTTTTTAGCATGTCTATTTGACTAGCCGTTAGTAAAGCGTAAAGTGGACTGAAGAGATTGACATCAATTTCAATTCGGTTATTGAAGCGGGCGTCTTCAGAAGTTGATGCTACATTAGTACTACCTCCATTATTATTTGTTCGTATTTGAATCGTGTGTCTTTCAGAAAATAGTTGCGCAAAAAGAACTGGGTTTGGCGAAATTCTAGAAAAAATAATGAATATAATGATCAAATTGCTAAATTACGAGTTAATTGGTAGTCGAGTTGCCGTATTTGAATTAGAGCGACTACTAAAATGTGAATAACAGGACTGAAAATTTAGTGATGAATTTCCCATCGGATCAATATCAGGCTCAGAATCGCTTGAAATTATTTGCGAAGTGTTCAACCTTTGAGGACGCTTAAAGTTAACGGTAAGATTAAAATAAAATTATAAATATACAATGGGTGTCCAAATATCTGTGTAAAGACGAAATCCTTGAACGTTTATTAATTTGTTTAAATCATTTCTCCGATCAGGCTGTTCTGTGACTACATTATTATTAGTGATTAACTCATCAATAACTTCATCAAGAAATTCCATCCTTAAAAAGACAAATTAATTTATTGGCAGGATAACTTTTCTGAAGAAAACCTGTCAATTTGGATTTCTATTCCAGTACAGAGGCCACTATCCACATTGTATGACTCAATCCGCAAAACAACGTCTTCAAAAACAAATTTGATTCTTGCAATTATATGATCAATAACGGTAGCAAATTGTTCTATGCCTCCCCCACTGTCGACGTTTCCACTGGCTAAATGCTCGTCAACAATAAAGCTTTTGGCCAAATCCATACTTGAAGCAATTGAACCAATGAACGAAGAAACTTGAAAATAAAAACATAAAATAGAAACATATGAGAAAAACCAAGATCCTGAGTGTAAGGGATATTGACGTCTGGAAGCGGTTCGAGAGTAAGTTGAAGTCCAGAAACTGAAATAAATGTTAATAGATATTATAAGAAAAAAACAAACTTCTTATTATAGTAGAATCACTGGGAAGTTTTTTCCATGGCACAGAAACACTTAATTCACGAACATAGCTATCGACAAGTGAAAAGATTCCCAATCCTATCAAGTTAAAAGAATAAAAACGATAAAAATATAAGAAATACCAGAAGAAGATAACATCTCATTTATATATTCTGTGTTAAGCATAACTGACTGAACTGTGGCAATCCCATCAGCGAGACTAACTTCTAGTTGATCTGATGTGAGTTCCGTCTTCAAATATTGGCCCATATATCTAAAGACAAAATATTCTAAATTAAAGTTAAAACAAAACCTGTGTATCAAAAACCGGCATAATGGCTTCGAGAAAATAGAAAAATTTAGCATCTCAAATACAATGAAATTGACACTGGCGTAAAAGCACGCAAACCTCTTAAATTTCCGTTTAATTAAATTTTATGTTCCTAAAATTAATGATTAAAAAATAAAAAGCACAAGTAATTAACACACAAAAATTGATTATTTCATTCTCACATGTCAAAGTCATATTTTGTGAACATTTTTTAGTCTTTTCCCAACTTTCTGATGTTTTTTCTCTAATATTAGAGGGAAAAAAGAAGGGGATTTACTGTCCGTTGTAAAACACTATGCCACAATAAAAAAACAAACAAAGATAATTAAAACCCCACACCCATGAAAGACAACCAAAAAATATTGGTTGCTTGAACTCCGGTGCCCCTTTACGTAAAAAAATATATTAAAAGTAAAATACTTTAATAATTACTTTAAAATCGCTTTTTAAACTTTTATCAGTAAAATTATACCAATGGTGTGTCTGATATTTTTAATTTCATGATTCTTAAAAAGTGAGCAATGATTTTTTATTGGACGGGTGCCATCTGTCGAATCTGTTTTATTAAATAAGCTTTTTCATCATTAAATTGCTCGTCATCAGTCCTAAAAATATAAATTTTGAAGTTTTATAATATAACTCCTCACCTATCACTGTGAAACTCTGAAAGAAACTCTGCGAGCCTATCACGATTACGCAATAAAATCTCGGTTATTGGCTTTGGTTTATTTGGATTTGCCACAAACACCTTAAAAAATAACAATACTATTCAAAAAGATAAAAAAAACTTTAAAAACATGGAATGCCTCAAATTGAATATTTTTGCTTTTCTCCTTGAGCATATTCATCATCAACTTCAAATTATCCGGATTACTTATATATCGAGTCATCACATTAAAATTGGAACGATCCAAAAGAATTTCGCCTAACTATTGGTTAATTATTTGAAAACAAAAGTTTAGAACTTATATTACCAATTTAAGACTTTGTCGTCTTACAACATAGTTCTCAGAAAGCAACAATTTTTGATAACATTCGAAAAATCGATCATATTGATTCTCAAGAAAATCAGCGCATAATGATTCGTGTTTCGTTATTAAATCCTAAAAATAGACTCAATTGGATTTGACTAAATCCAATTGAAAAAATATGAACAAACCTTAAAAGTTGAAAAAGCATCAGAAGCAATATCAAAAGTAGCAGATTCAACATAACGAAAAAAATCAAAAAATTGTTCAGAAAGTAAAATAATTTTTGCCAAATGTTCATGGCGAATACATTCCCGTAGCATTGTACCACAAGTGAGCGCTATTTCAGAGACTTCATATCCACGAACAAGCGTCATCAAGATTTCTGGACGCGCACACAAATACTCAACAGTGGGTGAACGAGTGCCAATTTGACGACGTAACAAATTGTTAAAAATTAAAGCAACGTCTTTCTTCGATCTAGAAAATATGATTTAAAAATCAGAAAAATTTATTTTTAAACAAACTCAAAATCCAATTTAGTAAGCTGTCGAATAAGTAAAGGAAGGACGGAAGCATTATATATTTCTTGTACGAGTTGAGAAATCTGCTCTGTATTAGGCTCCTGATTATCTTGTCCGTAGATAATTGATTTACTTGCCTGCAACCAACGATTGACCTTAAATAACATATAAAAAAGTTGGAAAATGTTTTTAGAGAGACGCAAAACTCGGAAATATTAAAAAAAACCTCTTCAACCGCTTTTTCCGATTTGCGATCTTGACCCTTTTCAATCAGCAGCAACGCTTCCTCAGGTTGCGCACAATTTCTCCAGGCGATTTGTGCGATTTTCCAAACAAGGGCATTTATCGTCGCCGCTATAACATATGAAATTTAATATAAGTAAATAATTTTGTAAGATAAGGCAAGAATATATAACTATAGAATTGGATAGCAAAAGGAGTTTAAAAAATTTATCTTTCAAATGATTAAATAAATACATATTGAGAAAAAGTGAATTACTAAAAAAGATTTACTCTCTGAACTTCTCGAAAAATCAAATCTTTTCGCAAACACAAGCAGAGTTAATCTTATTTTAAAAAGACAATTGGCAATGGAAATTAATGAAAGGTAAGGAATGGAGAAATAAAATAATAAAAGGCATTATTACCTTTGAAAGAAATTAGTTGGTTTTTAAGTTAAAGCGTTAAAACAAAATTAAGGAAATTAACCACATAACCAAACCTATTTTAAATTTAATCCTCATGTTCTAAAACAGAATGTCTTTCTTCAACTTTTGCAGCACGGCTTTGTTCACTTGCCAATTGACGTTCCAATGTTTGTTGTAAATTCAATGCTTCAACCAACTCCCTAGAATATTTTTTAAATTTTTTTATTTAAAGCAAAGGAAAACCTATTCTTTTCAGCAACAGCTGTACGCATAGCTGCAATCGTTGTATTTAAACGTTCCGCCTCGGCACTTTCAGCCTCTACACATTTAGGCCATTCAGCATTACGAAGAGATTCGAGAACAGATTGCAAATTCTAAAAAATATTCTATAATTAATAGAATTATAAACTAAATTCAAACATTGTGTTGCTTCCTTAATTGAATTAATTCACGCTCCTTCGAATCAAGCAATGTTAATTCAACTCGTACCAATTCTGTTTTCTGTGCAGCGAGCGTTCTCCTTAAAAAAGTATTATTTCTAACTCAAAAAAGCTAAAACAAACTCTTGAATATCGATCAAAGCCTCCAAATCATTCCAAGTAAATTTATGGGTATATAAGTCATGTAGACAAAAATTGGGTATATTCAAGAAAGTTAAAGGAGTATAAGACCTTTTGGTGTTCATATTATTCCAGCGAAGTGAATTACAACGGCCGGCCATCAAAACATTATAATCTACAAAATTTTAATTATCAAATGACTAAAAAAGTTCATGTAAAATAACCTGGCGGATCCGGGCGGCCTTGATAATGATCGGCACTATTAGAAAGCATAGCATCAACGCCTGAAACAAGACTATTTTAAAAACAATAAAATAAAGAAATCAAACTGGTTGTTGAAGAATTTGTTGAGAGCATATTTTGAGTACATGGCTCCAAGTTTAACTGTCCTCCATCATCACCTTTTTCAATATCCAATTTAAGCAATTCAAATTCGGGCTGAACCCCTTGTTCATTACATTCCATTATAAATTCATATGGTCGTTCATCCGGAGTGAATCGATGCTCTTGCTAAATATTTTTTGCTTATAATAATAAAAAAATAAACTACATCAGATCCATTCAATCGTGCTATCAAAGTAAATCTGCCTTTTTGTTGTCTTGCATGCGCCAATACATAAACGATTTGAGCACACCTGTATTAGAAATTGATTTTAAAAACAAATTTGTATAATATGTATAAAGTTTACGTTGTATTCTCATTCACACCAGAAACACTTTGAATACTACCACCAGCTGTAGACACAATTAAATCCATATTTAGACTGAATACGCGCAGCAAAAGTTAATCTCAAAAAATGGACGATTTAGAGAAAGACAGGGAAAGAACACATTCACTCTAAATAACTTTAATTTACGACAATTTTTTTGAAAAACCAGAATTGTAAACGCAAAAACTAAATTTTTTACAAAAAATTAGAAGTGTTACGACAATTGTATACTGAAACATTTGTGCAATTGACATTTGTACAATGGACAATCGTGAATTAATCAAAACGTCAAGTGACAAATCGCACAAGGCACAATTGTCTCAAAATGTTGAGCGCGAAAGAAATTTTTAAAAATTGAAAGATATAAAATGACAAAAAAACATTTGTTAATATTCGTATGTTCCACAAAAATTTATAAAAACTAAATTATATTCCAATAAATAATTAAAGTTAATATTAGTAGAACGAGAATTAAAACCCGTTTTTGAAATTAATTATTGAAAAAAGAAAAATAAAAAATCTTTTTTAAAAATCATTTTTAATTTCTAAACTTGTTGTTTGGGATTCTATTTGTTGTTGTGGAAGTTGAAAGAAACCAATTGGCAAAATGCTGAGCAAAACGGGAATAAATATTAATCCATGAACCATTCCTAATACCATTGTTAACCTTTAAAAAATTTTAAAAATTAAGAAAAAAATTTTAAAAGATACCAAATTGTTTTAAAAAATGTTAAAATAATATAAGCATCAACTGTATAAAGGACTGAAATGCCTGTAATTGTTGAAGCAGCACCCTAAATTATTTTAAAAATAAATTTAAAAAATTCCAAAAAAATTTAAACCTGAAATATCGGCCAACCAATATGTCCAAGTGCACAAATAACTCTTTCTTTAGATTCTTTTCCTTGTGCACTAACAAAAGCATAAACAATATGAGCTGATAAATCTACAGCAAATCCTATAGACATAATTATAGAGATCATTGAAACACTGAAAAAGAAAAAAATTAAATTAAAAAAACCAAGAGCCATTTCGTCGGGAAGGAGCCTCCGCAGGGAAGAATCCAAGGGCGTAGCAACGGGAAACATAAAATTAGAAAAAATACTTACGCATCCAAATTAACACCCCAAAATGTCATATAACCAAAAACACCAGTTGCAATAGAAATAATTGAAAGAATAATTAACTTGAAAAATAAAAAATAATTTTAAAAAATAAAAAATGAACAAACAATTGCTGAAGGTAAACTTGGAATAAGTAACAAAGCTACAGCAGTCATACATAAAAGTGAAATAAAAACATTTCTTAATGTTGAAGGTAAAATAATTAAATATTGGTCAGCAAATGGAAACATTTCATGGTAAATTTCTAAATTAAATGGTTGTTGACTATCAGCAATTTCTCGAAGTAATTTTGTTGATAATTTATGTTGATTTGGTTCTACAATATTTTTCATTGCTATCTAAAAACAAAAAAATTTTTAAATTAAAAAAAAATTTAAAATGTAATCTAGTTTAAACAATTATAAGGCGAAATGTCTACCTACATTTCAATTTAAATTAAAAAACCTGAAATCGAAAGGCACTTATTTCATTATTTGAACGATTAAAAACAATATCAGATTCCCATTGATTACTAGCTCCAGTAAATTTTAGCCATGAACGCAATTTATGATTCCAAATTCTTTCAGTATTTTCAGCTTCAGCATTTAATTGTTCCAAATAATTTAAAAATTCCAAGAAAAAGAAAACTGTTCCCTTAAAAAATTTTTTTATTTAAATAAATTGTAATAAAAATAAAACCTCTCTCCCCAATGTATATGGCGTATTTTCAAATGCTTCAACTGTTCTCATAAGTTGTTCTCTAAGAAAATATTTTTAAAAATATATTGTAAAGTTTCTAAAAATAAACCTTTGTAAAGGATCCGTAAAATTTGGTGGATTTAATACCTAAAAATTTTGTTAATGAGAGAATTTTTTTTAAATTAAAAAAAGTTTTGGGTCATTCTAAACATCCCCTTCACTTTATTAAAACAAACAAACAAACAAACAAACAAACAAACAAACCGCAACGTGTAATTGTGCTCCCATTTTCCAAAAAATCTTCATATTCTCAAAATATTTTCCAACATAATGATCAGAAGTAACTAAATGACTAGGTTCCAAACCTTCTCTAAAATTTAAACATCCAATAATTGCCAAACAAATATAACAAATAAATAATAAAAAAATTAATAAACGTATTGAATTATTTAATAAAAATGGAGCAAAATATTTTGTAAAAAAATGATGTGAAAAATTTGAAGATGATGAAGTAGAATTACAAGTTGATGTTGAATTAAAAAAAAAAGAAAAATTATTTTCACAATTTTTATTACTTTGTTGTTGTTGTAAAGCTTTTATTGTTGTTTTATTTAATTGTTGTCTAGATGGTTCTATTCTAATATTTTGAATAAAACAAGGTTTTGTATTGTCTATTTTTCCATTACTTAAAAAATTTTTTAAAAAATCAAAGATTCCGTAGTTACGGGGTTAACCAAAAATTTTTACCTCATTTTTCCTTCATTAGAAGAAAGAGCAACTGAATTATTACCATTTTCCTTTACATCTTCCAATTTTTCTATTTTTCGTTTGATCTTATTAAAATTTCCATTCAACTTCTCATTGTAATCATCTTTAATTTTGTAAAGAAAAATACAATGACGTTGTTGTTCTTCTACTTCTCCCATTATTGCCATAAAACCCGTGAAAAAGGTTAACTAAAAATTAAAAAAATTTTCAAAAAAAAAGAAAACCTGATAAATATAACAAAATAAAACAGAAAGAAATGCATAAATACAAAATAATTCAATTCCGGGTAATTCTGTAACACAACCAACCAAAAAAGCTAAAATATCTGTTATCTACAAAAAATTTAAAAAAATTTAAAAAAAAAATTTTTAAGCAAACATTTGTAATAGAAACAGCAACACCACCATCTCTCATCATTTGTGCTGTTCTTTCACTAACAGTTAAAGTTTTTGCTCTAGAATTTGTTGCTGACCAACAAGCATTTAATACAAACATATCATCAACACCAACAGCAATTATTAAAAATGGAATAATTGTATTTATTACATTATATGGAATTCCTAGAAGTAAAAGTAATCCAAATGATGAAATTAATGCAAAAAGTGTTGTTAATAAACCTGTGTGAATTTTAAAAAAATTAAAATTAAATTTTTTAAATTATTGTTTAAGGTAAAAAATTTCCGCGGTGAAAAAAAACACTTAATACTCTAGTGGCGTGTCCACAATCCGGCCCAGCATAATTCGTCCCATTGAGCAAAAACCACGATTCGTCCACTCGTAGTTCATCCCACCCCCAACTCGCCCCATTGAACAAAAATACTCAATTCGTCATATTAATATAAATTTAATTTCAAATAGAAATTCCGATCCTTTACTAGGATAATTTTCAAAAATATTTCAAAACAAAATTATACCAGCACACGCTACAAGAGGTTTTGAACGAATCCAATCAATTGATATTTTGGATTTATTTTCATTATGAACGCGAAAGGTAAAAGCACAAGCAATACAAAATATTGTGAGGGCAATAACACTAGTAACAAAATTTGGAAAAAATCTGCGAGCATTTTCATCCAAACCATCCTTGATTTTAAAAAATATTATGTGAATAGATTAATGTTTAAAAACCTCAATAGATTGATAATGAGCAAAAGAAATATCAATTAAAGGTGATTCAAATCCATGTAACAAAAAACGTTCGACAGCATATTCAAAATCTTTAAAAAAAATTTCAAAGTTAACAAAAATTTCAAAGTAAAGACAAAAAAAATTTCAAAGTAAAGACAAAAAAGGAAGAAAAAGTAAGCAAAAACCTGTAGAATATTTTCGAACATTTGCTGGTTCTTGTTTCAGAAAAAAGAACATCTAATTAAAAAATCAAACTTAAAATTTCTAAATAAAATAAACCTGAATAATTTTTGCAGCTTGAACAGTCCCATCAGTTTTATTTAATTTTATATCACCTATTGCTGTACCCAAATATGCAGGTGTATCCTTTTAAAAATTATATTTAAAAAATAAATTTTAAATAAATACTTTATTTCCTCCTTTTGGGTATGTCAATTCAATAACACGCCCAACTTGTGTCATTTGTCTAAACATTTCAATGTGTTCATTTGCTGAACATTTCCAATCATAACCAAGACAAAGATCCTATAAAATAAATTTTTAGTCTGCTGCATGGCGCGATGCCGAACTCTAAAAATAAAAAAAACAAACCTGATAACTAAGTTGAAAACGTCCATCCGTTGTTGGAACAGTAATATTTTCTGAGATAAAACGATTAAGTAAATCAATTTCATCCAAAATTTCTGGTTGTAAAACATTTCCTCCTAAAATTAGATTTTTAATTTTTAAAGAAAAACTTTTCTTACCATCTTTAGCTTTACAAAGAATATTAACAAAGCGTTTTGTTTCAAATGATTTTCCAGCAATAAATTTATTTTCATCTAAAGGCCAAAGTCTTGAAAATGTTCCAAGTTCACGCTTCCATCTAGAAAATACAATAAATTTAAATATATTTTAAAAAATAACCTGGCATCTCTCGGTGTGAAGACATATGCTATAAAAATAAATATCACTTAATAATAAATAACTTAAAATTCAAAACCTGGATCATCTACACGCAAATCAAAAACCCAAATAAATCCAACTGAAAAACATGCAGAAAGTAAAGGCGGAATAATTACCATTGGCCAACGATAACGATAAACAAAAGTACCAAAAAAATAAAAGAATCGACAGAATAAAGGTTCCAATGAAAAGCATGACTTGAGCAATACCATTTAAGTAAAAAACTGAAAGTTAAAAAATGATTAAAAAATTTTTAAGAAAGGTTAAATAATTTTAAGATTAAATTAATCCTTTAAAAAATAAATTTTTAGCAAAATTTATGTTGAAGAGAAAAAAGGATATTGAAAAAGGATGATCCATGCTTGTCCTAATTTTGTGTTAGAAAGTGAATTTTTTGAAAAAAATGTTTAAAAAACTGGTTTGGAGATCTGAATAAAACGCCAAAAATACAAATTTCAAACAATAAAAAAATAAAAACAGGAAAATATAAAGATAGACGTTAAAAAAATTTTTTGTGATTTTAAAATAACATAAAAGCAAAAATGTTATAAATTCACAGAAAGAAAATTTTTAAAAAATTTGCCTCCCAGTCCGGGAATCGAACCCGGGTCTCGCACGTGACAGGCGCGGATACTAACCACTATACTAACTGGGAACTGAAGGAAAATAAAATAAAAGGGTATATCAACTCATTCTTATCTTTTAAAAATTTAATTTCTTATGTAACGATAAATAAAAAATTTGTTAGATTTTCCTAGGTGTGTCTTAAAGTAATTTTCATAATTTATCTCAATTTTGGCTAATAAACCTAATCGTTTAGATAAGTTATACCTTAAAGAAAAAACTTAAAAAACATTAATTTGGGTCATTTAAGTCCGGTAAAGAGATTAGCCGTAGATCAGTAAAAAAATAAAAAGAAAATGCGCCAATTTTTGGGTGTGGAATAAGTAGAAGAAAGTGAAAGTATATATTCCCCTCGTTTAGATAAGTTATACCTTAAAGAAAAAACTTAAAAAACATTAATTTGGGTCATTTAAGTCCGGTAAAGAGATTAGCCGGGGGATATATAAAAGGGAGAGATAGAAGAATGCCTTAAGGGAAAAAATTGTGATGAGAGCACCCAGTAATGGATTCTATATTTTGAGAGAGGATTTATGAAGAAAAAAGAAGAGCGGATGATGGCGCGAAGAGAATCGATTTGGCTAGTTTTTGGTGGTGAAAAACAATAGCTGGAGGGAGATTAACAAAAATAATTGTTAGAAATATTTAAAAAAAATTTTGGACTAGCGTAACTTGTGAAAATAATTTTTGAAAGATCTTTACTACGTGAGGTACCCAATAAAAGTTATCCCATTTAAAAAATAAAAAATAACGCTAACCTTCTTTTTAAAGTCAAAATATCCACTCAAAAATATTCTTTACAAAATCTGTTGACATTGAAAAAAGTAGACAATAGTAAAAATTCCTTTTTAAATTTTCAAGTTTTGAATCTTGTTAAACAGGTTATTGTTGTTGTTGATGATGACCCTGACGCAATATTTTTGCACGAAAAATTTTTATATTTGACCTTGTCCTTAAAAAAATATTCAAATCTCCGTTAAAATGGACAAAAGAATTTGCAAGAAAAAGCAAAGAACCAAAAAACGGTCACAATTTCCTTTGAATTACCCCCAAAAAATTACTCCGAAATTAGCGATAGCCTCCGCTTTTTCCTCAAAATCTTTTGACGGAAAAAATCCTTTAAATTATACTAACAAATACCTAAAATTAACTTGCATAGTTTTTACATCCTCCCTCAGCTTGAATTCTCTTCCTCTTCTCTACCATATTAGAAAAACAGGATTTTATTTGATTTCATGTTTTTTCATTCATCAGCGTCACATACCAATTTTAAAAACGATGAGAGAAATTTAAAAAAAGATTACAAATTAAACGATAGTTTGCTAAAATATTAAAAAAAAAAGAAAAACAAAATTTAATCATTGACAGGATTAAAGATAAACCAGCTACATCGTGATTTTTACTGTTAAAAACCCTGCCAAATGCTACTAAGAAAATAAAAGCTACAGGCAGTGAACCTGATTTAAAATTACTAATAAAATATTTTTGTTTACCCAAGCATTTATTTTAAAAATTAAAAAATCACATTTAAAGAAAAATGGAATCTTCGATTGACAAATTTAGTTTTCATTGATTTAATGGTTAGAAGCTTATTAAAACTCATGGTGAATATATGTCAAAGATTCCATCTTAAAATACTAAAAATCACTACAGGCCTTTTTATATTTTAGTAATTTAAATATTTTTTTTGGCTGGCATTTTCTTAGCTGGCACTTTTCTTTAATTGCGAGCATTTTAAGCTGCCGTTTGGCTTGAACGTTGAATACAAGCAGCACGTTCCTGAGAGATTAAAAAAAATAAAATGAGTCAAAAAGATTAAAACATACTTCTCCTTCTTTATTGTAGAGAATTGTGTGCACATTTGATCCAACACCAAAGGACTCTTCTCCATCATAAACGAGCTGATCGGGAGGTGCATGAAGTCCACCTTGATTACGTGCCCAAATTTTTAAACGTGCCATTGGTCGAAGGACAAAGTTATGAGGAAGGGTGTACACAATATCACGTTTACCTAAAAATTAAATAAAAAAATTTTCTTGTCTCATTAAAACAAACCATCTATGCGTCGTTTCAATTTCCACTCGCCAATATTCTCCTCCTTTGAACGATGGGTATTCTCGATTACAATGTATTTGCCTTCAGGGGAAGCTTCCAAAATTGAGACATTTCCTTTTGCAGAACGTTGATAGGATTGTCGGGAAGATGTTTCTCCTTTTACAACACGCATAGTTTCTGTTAAAGGTGAGGGAGATCTTGATTTAGACGGTGGTGGTGAGGGAGAGGGTGGTGAGAAAGGAACTGGTGGTGTTTTATCCAGAAGAAGGTATAATTTTCTATACATTTTTATTTTTTAAATCAAAATTAATAGAATTGTTTATTAACCAAGTCAAATAAATTGATCGGTTAAATTGATATAAAATGATAGAATGCAAAAAAGTGTAATTTTAAAATTTATTAGGTAGTAAATTTCGATTTATTTAACCATTATTTCTTACACCCAGTCCTCGACCTAGGTTAACAAAATTAAAATCACTCAATTGGAAAATAAAGTTTAAAGAAAAAGAATAAAAATAAGTTAAGCAACAAATAAAAAATATTTTGAGTATTAGTTACTTAAATTCATTTAACAAAAAATTTGGAAATAAAAATTAAAAAAATTTGCCTCCCAGTCCGGGAATCGAACCCGGGTCTCGCACGTGACAGGCGCGGATACTAACCACTATACTAACTGGGAACTGAAAGGAAATTAAAAAATAATGACTAAAAAGTTTTTTTAAGTTAAAGTGAAAGAGAATCAAAAGAAAATTAAAAGAACCGCCAATTCCTTTCGAAAAAATTATATTTAAAAAGTTTTCAACCTGTATCAGCCACTTCATTAATACCAGTTGTACGAACAACTTGTTCTACTAACTGTTTCAAACCAGGACCATCTCCTTCTCCCTCAAGCATTTTTCGGTATATGGCAATTTCGGCATCCAGTGTCTGTTTTGTATCTAACAACATTTGCAATTCCACCATCAATGCTTGACATTCATCACGCATTTTACGAATTTGAGCTTCTTTAGCGTTAAGGGCATCCTCATAAGCTCGTTGATCATCTTCTAGGTTATAGTTGAGCTCTTGGATTTGTTTTTCCAAAAGAGCATTCTGTTAAAGAAAAAACATCTATCGTCCCTTAAAACCCAAAAAACATACACGGCCTTCCAGATCGCCAAGTTTTCCACGTAAATCAGTCAATTGTTGACGGAGACGTTTCAATTCATCTTTTTGATAACCTTGCTCCATGTTTTGACGAGCAGATTGAGTTTCAATTTCTTGTACTTTTAATTTATACCATGATTCAATGTCTTGTCGGTTTTTGTTGTTTAATGAATCATATTCATTTCGAATATCACGAATGGCAGAAGCCAACTCATTTCTTTAATAAAAATGTATAAGATTAGAAAAAAATAGGCTAAAAATATAAAAACCTAAAGAATTCACGATTTTCACTTGTTGTATCACGAGCAGCCATTGCTTGCAAATCTTTAATTTCTTGATCGTGTGAACTAAAAAGTATAAAATTATAAATTAATTTTCCACATTTTTACCGTCTAATAAAGTCAATTTCTTCAAGTAGTGTTTGAACTTGGTTCTGATAGTCAATACGATTAAGCGTTTCTTGGTCCAATTCGGCACGAACTCGTTGAAGCTCCGACTATTTTAAAGAAATAAAAAACATCAACTAATATTTATACCTGAAGTCGAGAATTCTCTTTGCGAAGACGGCCCAATTCTTCTTCAAGAAGAGCAATTCGACGTTTAAGTAAGGACAATTCAGATTCCAAATTGCTTAATTGAACAAGCAAATCATCAATTTTCTCTCGATCACCGCTACGAGCACGAACTGCTTCCTCATATTTTCGCCGTTGTTCGTCTAATTCATCTTGGAGGCGACGAACTTGAGCATCCAAATCACGACGAGCACTACTAGTGTCTTCAATTAATTTTTTCGCCTCCTGGAAAGGAAAAAAAAAACGTTTCGTTGAAATATAACAGAAACTTACATTTATTTCACTCTCATACATAGTCTTAATAGAGATGGTATCTTTTCCCTTGCGTCCATGTAACATATCCAAGTCTGCCTTCAACTTGCGGTTTTGCGCTTCCAGAAAACGAACCTATTTTAAAAGATAAAATTTTTTGTTTTTTGAAAAGTTAAAAAAACCTTTTCAATATAACTAGCCAAACGGTCATTCAAATCACTAAGTTCCTTCTTCTCACGATCTCGAGCATCACGAATTTGAGCAGCATTAGCACCAAAAGGCGAAGTACCGCCACCACCTCCAGTTGTACTTGATGTCATTGTTTCGGTTACAACTTTCAAAATGCGATTTCCAGTGGCTAAAAAATAAAAAAAATATTTTTTCAATTTTCCTCATTGCTCATCCTCCTTTTTATTTTATGAGCAAGACATTAAAATTATTCTATGTAGGTAAATTAATCATTTACTAAAAAACATACAAGGATAAGAAGATTGTAACATTTTTGAGAGAAGAAAAAAAAAATAAGAATTAATTAAATAAACCAATATTTATAACACAAGAATAAAATGATTAAAGTATATTTAACTAAAATATATATCTTTCTATATATATTTGCAAAATTTTGTGAAAAAAATTTTTTTTGAGGATGGTAGAAACAAAAGTGTGAACAAAAGAATAAAAGAGGAAGTATTGCGAGAAAAATAGGGAGAAGAAAGGATAATCTGTTTTGATCGATTCTTCTGCGGGATTTTCTAGTTTTAATATCTACTATTTATTTCTGTTATGTTAATGGGTGGCCTATATTATTTTTGAGAATTTGTAAAATGAAGAGAAGAATCATAACAAATTATAAAAACTGAAGGAAAGGTCAAAACAAATCAAAATAAATCCAAAAAACCTCCTCAGAATTTAAAAAAAGAAAAAAACTAACGGATTGGTCCAGTAGTACTTGAGTAACTTGTAGAGTTACGAGCAAATGCTGGACGCGATGAAATTGAAGAACGATAATCATCCATTTTTGATAAATCCTGAAATAAAATAAATTATAGTTAAAGTTTTAGAAATAATATTTTTAAAGTTGTGAAAAAATTTTTGTTTGTTTTGATAGAAATATATTATGAAGGATGAGCGTTAGTTTTTATGTCAAGGTCACGTAAAACAAAAATATTATTTTTGTTTTATTAGTACAAATAACTATTTAATCATATTAATTAGACTATTGGAGGATTTTTGATTCATTAGTAAAGAACAAAAATAACGCTAAAATTAAATGAACTGATGAACAACTTTTTAAAGTTTTATATAAGCTCACAGAACAATTTTTAAAAATTAAACTTTAGTTGGTTTTTAAAACCTTATAGTTTTGCCGTTAGTCTTTAAGGACAAAGATTTCTTAAAGTTGAATTATATAATTGAAAGAATGATAAAAGAATAAATATTTGATGACTAATTTTCTAAAAATAATTTAAATAAACGCTATTGGATTAGGCGAATAAAAATTAAAAACATGTGAAGAATTTGAGAATGTTATATGACGTTAAACTAAATAAAATGAAAATAAAAAATAGCCAGAAAGTAGCCAAAAGTGGAACGAAGATATAATTTTCTTGTTAACAAATCAAAATAAACTTTAAGAGAGATAAAGAAAAATTTTCTTAGTTCGGCTTAAAATTAGCTTTGAAAAAATTTTTTGCTATAACAGACATTAATGCTAGCTTATCCACTAAATTTTTAGTGTTTGTGATTAAAAGCAGTAGATTCCCAAAAACAAAAACAAAAAAAAAGATAAAAGTAATCTTTTTATTAATACAAAAAATATTAATTGTTTGCTTGTGGTTGTCAGGCGGCATTCAAAACAGGCTCAAATCGCAAAAACCTTGAGGAGAGGAAATTAATAGAAAAAAAAAAGTGGCAGAAAGAGGGGAAGGATGGGGGTTGTTTTGCTGCGCTCCGCGCAGCAAAATTTTGGCTGGCGTAATCAATTTAAATTCCGCTACATTACACAAAAGTTTTTGTTGTTGTTCTTTTTATATATCTATTTAATATGCTTTAAAATGAAATAAAATAATATAAAAATGCACAACGATTTTACTATAATAATAAATAGTGGTTGCTGTTTAGTTCAAGGCAACTACTAAAAGTTTTTTTCTTAATTTTTTAACCCTGTGTCCCCATCGTCTTCCCCCCTCAAAACAAACAAGAGGAATTAGAAAAAAGAAAATAGGCAATCAAAAAATTGGGGAGAAAAGTGAGAATTAATTGGTGGTATTCTTCACCATTCTTCCCTCACCGCAAAACAATTAATATATCGTAAAAAATAGTGGGACGTCAAATAGTGTGTTTTGAAGCGTGTTGGAGAGACTTGCGCATTGCATGAAGTTTAAAAAAATTTTTTACAAAAATAAAAATGACTCATGAAAGGATAAAAGTAAATAGACTGGCCATAAGATCATTCTGAGTTCAAATAAATATAAGACAAAAAGTGAGAAATATAGGTGAAGAAAAAAATTTTAGGACGTAAGAAGAATTGACTTTTGATGGTGTTTACATTTTATAAAAAAATTTTTCACACAATTTTTATTATTTGCGCATGTTTTTATATTTTATTGTCTGGATAAAAGTGGAAACAAGTAGCTTGCCTAACTTTTGCCTGAAGTGGGAAAATGGAAAAAAAGACTTTATTTTAGATTTAAAAAAATAAAAGAAAATCATTCAATGTTTTGGTATGATTCTAAGAAAATAGGAAACAGAAAAATCAGTTTAAGATAAGTTTTACAAACCTATTATGAGACATTTGTAGAAAAGAATAAAATGATAAGACGAGATGAGTAGAGAGAAAACTAATTTTAGTTTTTAAAATGTTAAAAAAGGCGTGGCAAAAAAATAAATATATAACCTTGATTTAAAAATGGCCCTATGAAAATAAAATTTTTTTTTAATTAAATTGAATTAAAAATTTTATATAAAAGGAATGAGGATGACAAAGAATTTAAATTAAATAAGAAAAAGAGAAAATAATTAAAGAAAAATTTTAAAAGTAATGACAAAAAATATTTTTTTGAAGAACAGGAATACGAAAGAAGAAAAAATTGAAGAGAAGAAAAATTTCCTTAAGAAACCTTATTTTAAATTGCAAATTGATGATACGTTTAGAATCAAATCGGAAATGATCAAAAGAATATAGAAAGTAGAGAAAAAGTGCGCATGAGAAAAGTGAAAAATGAATGAGTAGAAGATTAGCATTCTTGAATTTATTGTGGCAAAAAACCACTCGTTATTGGGGAAAGAGGAAAAGGGAATGAACACACCCGGGTGGCCTTCCAAAACCTTAAAGCGCTTAAAAAATTAAAAATAATTTTAAAACCTTGTAAAAACTGAAATATGATGAAAAACCAACTCATTTGTATATCATCTCATCTTAAATAGAAATCCTCGAACACCAATCTCATCCAATTTTAAAAGTGAATATAATCTCATTTGTTGTTGTTGCATACAAATAAACATTAGAAGAGCATTAAATAGTAGAATAATAATATATTGAAAAAAATAAAAACTGAAATTAATAAAAAAAGAAAGTAAAGCTTTGTAGCTGTCAACAAAAGTAGTACCGACAAGAAAAACAAATTTTCAAAATATATTCATTTGATTAATAAAAAAATTACAAAAAACATTGATTAATATTAAATAAAAATTTAAAATCTTATTATTCCCATTTCTTAAATTTCTTCCTTCTCATTTAATAAGACCCAGGTTTCTGTAGTGTTTGTATAAATGTATTACTGAATGGTGGAAATCCTATTAACAAAAAATCTTTTTTATTAAAGGTTCAATTATACAAAAACCATTAGCCGATGAATATAAAATATTCGAAAAGTTAGCAGCTACATTTCCATTTGTATAAGGAATATAAGCAGCAGGGTTTGAGGCCAAATTAAGAACTCGTTGTGATGGGTAGTTACGATAATCAGCAGTAGCAGCTAGTCGTTCTAAAATTTTGATGACTAAAAAAATTTCATCCAAAAAAACTAACCTGGCTCAATAGGATAAAATGCTGTACAGTTAACGTAAAGCATTTCTGCAAAATCGGCTGCCCGATGAAGTATAAACTCTTTTGGTAAAGGTTCAGGATCAGTTGGGTATTTTGGCAAAAGTTTTTGTAATCGTTGAAAGGCTGTATCGATGCTTGGTTCTGATGATGCTTAAAAAGAAAAGACTAAGAAAAAATATTAAAAAAGAGCTTACAACTAAAAGAAAATCGGATAGAATTGGAACGCATTTTTGGTTGACCTTTTGGAGAACAAAGAAAAACATCAACTGAGCCAGCATTTGGCCTTACAGGAATATTAACTTTAATTGCTTGTGGAGTAATTAACTGTAAGTAATTTAATTAAAAACATTTTTTACATACAAGAAAACTAGAAACCTCAGACCATGTCAATGAATTGCCAAAAAATACTTGCATTCCTTCATGAAAATTTTCTCCAATTAAAATAGCTGAACCACCACTCTGACAACAAACCTCAGATGGAAAAATATGTTTAATTACTGGTAGAGCATTGTTTGTAGAATTGATAGAAGAAGATGAAGGGACTGAATTTGAAGCTAATTCTATAAGCAAATCGGCAAAAAGACTTCTGATTTCCCAAAGGAAAAATCAGAAAAAATTTATAACCTTCAACTGTGCCTGACTCACTCCCACCTCTTTTAACGCGGCGTCCATGTTTAGAGTTGTTATGAACAAACATATTGTCTGATACAGCCAATACATCAGTATCAACACGAGGAGTCATTGACAACATAACCTATGATTTAAGAAAAATTTTACGGTTTGAAAAAAAATTTTGCCTGAAAACGACGCATATCTCTTGGATTTCCAGCGTTTTTTAAGCCTTAAAAATGTTGATATACTTTAAAAAAACAAACGAAACTTTAAAAACTTACAATTTTGGTTGCATTTTAGAAAAAATTTGAGAAAATATTTGTCACAAATAACCTTAAAATTAAAAATTTTTTAAATCAATAATTTCTAAAAAATTAACCGGATCACTAGGAGTTTCATTTCGATTTCCACAACTTTTCTTTTCACAACAGCGTGAACACATAACTTCATGTGTTAATAAAACTCGGCACATTTCAGGATTTTTATCTTGACCTTCATAAGCAATTGCTTGTTTTGTTTGGCTATCCACGAGGCGAACATAAAAATCTTGTTCTGTTCGAATGCCTAAAAAAGTAAAAATAATTATTTTGAGGTGAAATTACAGGCCAATGACTTGTCAAAAATTTAATAATAATCCCGGAAACGTAATATACAGTAAAAGACTTGATTTCTGCAATTTAACTCAAAAGTTATTTTTCTTTCTATTTACTTCCGTTTCATTAAAACAAAAAATTAAATTGACCTAATCCCTGGAGATACAATTAAAAACAACAGCATCTAGCAAAGTACAGTTATTTCCCAAATAAAACTCAGTCAAATGATAAATCTCTATTTCACACCTGTTAGCCCTCCAATTCTTTCTTATACTTGCCATTGTTTACTCCATATATTATTTACATTTTCCCTTCACAATTTTAATGAGTGCTTCACCCATAAGTGGGTGTCAAGGCACATTATTACATTGTTATGTCTATCCTTTATAAATCCCCCTTCCTTCTATTCATCGCTTAATGAGCCGGATTGGCATGTTGTGATTGCGTAAATTTAATTTTTTAATGACTTTGTTTTTGCAAAAATAATAAAAGTTGATTATCTTTGGATCTTTTTTTTGGAATTTTTTGGTTAAAATAATAAGCAAAAATTTTAATCCTAACCTAAAACTGGCCAAAAAATTGTGTATGCTTTTAATCATTTTGGCAACCCCACACATTTTTATGACCATTTTACGGCTTAGACTAGCAAGTTTAATTAGGAAAATTAAGCATCCTTCATTTTTAGGTTTATCTCTCTTCCCTAAAAAAGCTTGTGCCACCACTTTTTCCTTTCTTTCTAAAACGATTCCACGCATTTTTATTGCGCATTCTCTTTTCTAAAAGCAAAGAGAGTCCAATTTCATGTTTTGGTTATTGCCTTATACCCTTCCTTTCCTGCCTAAATTGTTATGACCTCTTCCTCTACAAAAATTGGGAGAAAAAGTAACCATTGTGCGCTAAAATAGGAGAAGCTTAGGAAGAAGAAGATTATTCGACTCTGGATATAACTGAATTAGAGTTTTTAGGACATAAAAACATTTTTTAATTAATACTAGAGAGTTGAGTACTTCTTTTTCCTCTCTTTTTAAATTAAAAGACTCCCTCCCTTTCCTACATACAAGGAAGTAAATAAATATAACAAAGTAATTTATCCTCCCCATATTCTTGTTTGTTTACTGGAAATTATCTTTTATAAAATTTTCACAGATCTTTCTAACTGTTATTTTATTCTCTTTTAAGTCAATTTATTTTTATCCTCTCAAAATTTTACTAGTAATGGACTTAGTACCAGCCCCTTAGCCTAATTAGATTAGGGTCAACTACATACATTTTAACAACTATTCTTCTCTATAAAAAGCCTTCAAAGGTAAGTTGCGTATCATTCAATTACTTGCCCCTAATTTTTGAGCCAGTCTTGTTTTTCTTAAGTTAATATTAAAAGTTTTGGGATATGAGCTTGTTAAAGCTTTTTTGGAAAAAATAATAAAATAAAATTCCTTACCATTAATGAAGAGAAGCACCAACTTATAATGAATACCATTTCGAGTATTTTCACCGGGCACTTCTTTTCCTTTCTCAACAAAACCAGCAAATGTTGCTTGTTCAACTTCAACAGGATGATCTCCATGATCTCTCAAAGTGATGGTAAAATGAAAAAAGTTTGATTTTCGAAGATTGCTTGGTGGTGGGAGTTCAAATTTTGCTTTAGCCAATTGTCCAACACTGTTAAATTTAAATAAAAATCAAGAAAAAATGAAAGAGATACCAATTTTGCAGCATCGGTGAGACATTAGGCCAACAATTAAAAAGTTGACTAGCAGTTGTTGAATGTTCACTTTTCAAAAAATGTTCACTTTTTATTCCTGTTGTCGAGCGGAGCAATAAATTGTTACTGCTTGAAGTAGCAACCCCTGCTGATTCAAGTATACCACCTCCACGTTGAGAAAGATGTGATGGTGGTGGTAATGGCTGTAGAAGCGAATGCTGTGGTGCGAAACCGAACAGTCCCTGGTGATTATTGTACATGCTAGTAAATAGAGTTGGTTGTTTATTAGAAGGTGAAAAGCCTGAAGAGAAACAAAAAATTCCCTACAGGGCTAATCCTTTCGAGAATTCTTTTATAGCTTTATATTGAGGACACAGGATAAATACTAAAATGCGAGCGGATATGCCTTTCCCGTTCTATCTATTTCATCCAAATAAAGGCAAACCTTAGAAAAGGCGGACGCCGCCGGGGAATTGGCACCATCTCCGATTGGTTGCCGATGCTAAAACATTCTTCATTTTCTTTTTTTCAGTCATTTTGCCATTTGGCCACCATCGTCACTCAGCTTCGTTAAGGCATGCTTTCCACTTACAATCCACAACAAAGAGAAATGAATAAAAAGAAGTCAGTCTCCTCCTCTTTAGTTGTTGGATAAAGCTACCATAAGAATAGACTGAATGGCAAAAAATGTGCGGGAATTTGAAGAAATGTGCCTTAGTAAAGAAACGTTTTACTAAAAACTTATAAAATAAGAATTTAAAATTTTTCCTAAAATCTCAAAAAATCACATTCAAAGACATTTAAAGAAAAATTGACCTTAAATAAATATTCAAATCTAAACCTTTTCCATGTCTTTTTTATGACAACAACAGTTGCGCATTCTCGTCTATTTTCCATAAATTTTTTTTTCATTCAATCCAACCACCGCCGTCTGTCATCCATGTGCTCAATTAATGATCATCATAATTCTTTTAAAAGATGTCCATATGTCCCAAAATTTCTATTGTTTTTTGAGGTTTCCTTAAAGAAAAAAATATTTTTTTATTAAATAGATCGCATTTTTCTCACCCTGTTTGTTTTTCCTTTCTTCTTCCGGTTGAATTGTTGCCTTTAAACAAATGAACAAAATTTAAATTTGCATAGATGATTGATGAGCAGTAAGTAGTAGCTGAACTAGGAAGCAAAATGCTTTTTCTTTGGATAACTGGATTAAAAAAAAATTTTTTTAATAAAAAATAAAACTAGAATTTTTCCCGACTTAAAATTTGGGACTAGAACCAACTTTAAAATTTCTCTCGAAAATTAAATACTTTGTGTTTCTGAACAAATTTCTCCTCTTCTTTTCTACCACTTTTGGATAATAAAAATTTGTCAAAAAAATAGTGGAAAGGATATATGGATATTTTGATGGGGGCACCCTTCGGGAATTTGGCAATGGCAGCTGGAAGAAAAAAAAAGAAAAAGCTGAAAATAAGAGGAGTCTCAAGAAAAATTGAAACGGAAGGAAAAAATTATTCTCACCCCAACAACTTAAGCATAGACAAAAACTACTCTTCTTCCAAAATTTAAAGAGTTGGTAGTTGTAGTTTCTGAGCTTGCTTATTGTTAGGTTTAGGAAAAAGAAGTGAAAGCCAAACTAGCCCTATAAATTTTGGACATAAAACAATCCCCATCTCTTAAAACTAGTAAAAACATAAATTTTTATGAATTTGCATATATTTATGCCTTATTCAGCTTACATCTTTTCCATTTTATTTAAACGTGGTGATGGACGAGCATAAAAATATAAGAGGGCAACACAAAAATTAAAAGTAATGGAGACGAAAAAGGAAAAGTGTTGTAAAAATAAGAGATATAATCTTGATTAATAAAAAAATTTTTTTAAGAAAGTAGAAAAATTCTAGAAATTCAACTAGTAAATATTCCAAGGGGTTATTATATAAGATTTATATTTTTAATTAAAACTTGAAAGATTTAAGAATTTATAAAATTAATAAAAAAAATAAAATTCAAAATTTTAAATAGCTCCAGCTTCAGATAATAAGCGTTCAAAAAATTCTGCTGATGATTTTTCTAGTTGTTTTTGTTTAGAATTTTCATCAAAATTACCAGTATTAATATTAAAAGATAAACTTTCTTCATCATTATCAACAATCATTTCCCTAACACAACGACCATAAAGCCAAATATTTTCTTGGTTTTGAAGCGCATTTATTTTTGAAGGAACCCCATTCTCGTAGTAAAGATTATTTGAATTATTGGGAGAATCAAGGCTGGGAGAAAATGCAATATCCAATATTTGAGTAGCAGCTTGTAAAGGTGTTCTAGAAAAATAGAAGTCATCAAATTATCCTCACCAAAAATAAAAAACTAAAACCTCATAAACGGCGCCAAAATCCAATTTATGAAAGATCGAAAAGGCCAAAAAACATTTTTATAAAATTTCCCCGGAACAACTCCTGGATGAACGCTGGCAACTGATATTTGACTGTCACGAGACCTAAAAAATCAAAGAAACTGTAAAAAAGAAATTAAAAAACCTCAAAACTTTATTTAAATATTGAACATAAGCGGATAGTAAAAGCTTAGAATCAGCATATGATTTATATCCATTTAAATGACGACACCAAAAACGCTCTAAAATAAAATATTTATTAAATAAAAGCGAAAAATTATAAATTTAACCGTCTTGTTTCTTCAAAAGTAGAGACAAATCACCAGCTCTAGCTGAACACGACGAAACAAAAATTGCTCTCCCTGAAGATAAAACACTCTGTTCTAAACGTTGAGACAATGAAGCAAATAGCTGAGCATTAGCAAGTACATTAACAGCCAAATGACGTTCTATTATTTGTGCACCAATTATCATTTCACGTCGATAAGGCAACCATCCGATTTTTGGTGACAGAAACATTGCAGCATTCAAAATGAGTAAATCAATTCGATCAGAAGACAATTGAATAGATTCGACAGCGGCGAAGACCTATTGAATCGAGAAACCTTAATTACGCTGATTCATAATTTTGAAATTTTAAGATGGTACCTCATTTATATTGCCCAAATCACATTTTATAAAGTGCAAATTATCCAGATTTTGAAATTGATTAGTTGGAGGAGATAGACCAACAGCAAAAACGTTGAAATCCATAGCAAGCAGATACTTTAGCAACTTTAAATTTAAAATTTGAGAAAAAATAAGCAAAAATACAACCTCGCTTCCAATTGTTCCATCTGCTCCAGTAATAACAGCTACCAATTTAGAAGAATCTACATTGCCTGAATCATCAAATTTGTCTGTTCTCATTTGCTTCAGAATTCGAGTCCACTTCTCTATTTTGTTGTTTAAAAGCATTTTTCTTGAAGTCATCTTAACTCCAGTTCTGCAATCTTCAAAAAATTCATAAATAACGTAGATGATTCCCAAGTAGTAAACATGAACAAGCGTAAACAAGGCTTTAACATAATCTCGAAGATATAATAAAATAGAAAATATCATTTTTAGCTGCCATAAAATAAAGGAAAAATAAAGGCTGGAGACAATTGTAATTGGCCGAAATATTGTGTACATGAGCAGCAATTCGATAAGCAAGTGGCTTAAATCAATAATCTAAAAATTTGAAAAATTTACAGAGAGAGAATGAAAAAAACGTTGAAAAAGAATGAAAAAGATGACAGGACTCAAATGACAAAAAATTAAATAAGACTCTGCTTCTCTAACTATACTATTTTCACGAGACTCTAGATAAACAGAACGCCAAAAAATTTGAAAAATAAAAAAATGAGCGACGTAAACGCTCAGCACAAAAAAATCGATGAATCATCAGCTAATCAAAATCTATCAAACCTCTTCTGATACCAATTTTTGTCATGAAGTTCTTCTGCCAGAAATTGAAACAACCTGAAATCCAATCAACAAACTGAAATCAAGTTAAAAAAATGGTGAAAAGAGAAATCGGTAATAGTTTGGAATTCGCCCCCCCTTTTTTTCCCTTACCCTGACCATTTTGAGCTTTCTTTTGTTTAATATATAATTTTTTATATATCATTCGAAAGAGCTCTTCGAGCTGAGTCGAATGATACCATGTTTGGCTAAATCTGTTAACTTTTAACAAAATTATGAAGCTAAATCCTAGTTGGGTAAACTTTTCATGCCAATGTAAGTGGATAAAATAAACGGTCACAACTTTGTTCACATAAGTCAGAGTTCGTTGATTTTAATATCATTCGACTCAGCTTGAAGAGCTCTTTCGAATGATATATAATTTGTCATAAAATGACAAGAAACTAGGAAAAAATAGAAAGGAAAAAAGGGGGGGCGAATTCCAAACTATTACCGAGAAATCAGACAAAGGACAAAGACAACAAAAAAAACAAGTGTGAGGAAAGCAGGGGACGCGTGCGCATTTTTAGCAAATTTTTTAGTTTTAAAAATGGATGAAGCGTACCAAGCATTTGTTGAAGACCATGTTTGCCACCAGTTTGAGCCACCACTGTTGTCGAGCACCTGGCTGAAAAAGTTCCCTCCCCCCAATTTTTCCCAAATTAAAAAAAACCACCACACCGTTTTACCAACCAAATCCTTGTCCATATTCTCCATATCCATTGACCATATTGAACCAGCCATGTTGCACACATCTTGTTGAACACATCTTTAAAGAAAAAATAGTATTAAAAAAATAATCACAAAAAAAAACCAGTCGTACCAATGTAGACGAAGGTCGAAGAGCTATAAAATGAAAGTTTAATTTCAAAATTAAAAAATAAAGTTAACCAAATTGATGAAGATTGTTGACTGCCACCAATTCTGCACAGGGCCGAAGTCGTACCTGCCTGAAAAACACACACCCTCCGTTAAAAATTTTTATTTTTTTAATTAAAAAATTTAAAAAATAACAACCACACCACACAACCACCAACCAAACAGGGCTGCTCCACCATTGCACCATCATTCTTGAAGAACATGTCCTAAAAATCATCAAATTAGATAAAATATTAAAAAAAACACAAAAATAAAAAAACACAACCAGACCAAACCATCCATGAAGGCAGCAGGCTGGGCCTGGAAATTTGAAAAATTTCATATTTTTTCGTCAAATTAATTTTAATTTTTTTAAATTTTTGGCTAGCGCAGCGAGGGGACAATGAAATGAACAGATGAAACATATAAAAACATAAAAAATAGAAAAAAAACACGCAACAACTCGAGCTGTCACTAAACATGTTTTTGGAGAATTTTTAAAGAATTATTTTTACAGCTCCCGCCAATTTTTTTGAAAATTGTTTGGCATAATGTTTTTTCATAATGTCTTTCTTTTTTTTTAAAATACCAAACATTCAAAACGTACATATTAACTGAAAGTGACATTTTGCCCTTCTTAACTTGATTTTTTAATTTTTTTTCGTTCGCAACCTAAAAAAATTTTATTTAGATGAATTTTAAATTTCTGCCAGCTTTATTTTCACGTCATCTTACTAGAACTTTTAATTCTGTTAACAACTTTTGCTCTTCTAGTGCAGCTACACTCAATTCGCAGTCATCATCACAACCTCGAGAATTATGGAGGTTAGACACTACAAATCCTTTTCTTGAAATACCTGAAGCCTGGGTAACTTCCTTGGATGAAATTTACAACCGGAATTATGACATAATTCAACTGCATCCAGGTTTAAATTTATTGCTCTTTTTTCACTTACTTTTTAGATATTTTCCGCGTCACTCCACGTTTGGATATTTTGCATCGGAATATTGCATGGTTTTTTGCTTATATTTATTTTATTTATTGTGAAATTTTAAGGCAAACAACCTACAAAAACTTGGTACTTACTAGGATGTTAACTCGTGCTGAAATGCCTGGTGGTGGACGAAAACCTTGGCCACAGAAGAGGATGGGTCGTGCACAAGCTGGAAGGTTTGAAATTTTTTAGGCCAAACTTTTATCGAAATTCCTCTAAAATTTAGTATCCGAGCGCCTCATTTTATTCGCGGTGGATTTGTTCACAAGGTTCGTGGGCCGCTAACTCGTTTTTACATGTTGCCATATTCAATACGAATTCATGGTCTACGAGTGGCGCTGACTATTAAGCATGTTCAAGATGATTTAATTATTGTTGATGATTTTGACTCTTTAGCTTCTCCTGATCCACAGGTTTTCTTGTTTTTAGATCTCTTGATTTTTTAAAAAAACGTCTTTTTTCAGTATCTTCATGATTTGGCAGAAGCACGCAATTGGGGTTATTCTGTGCTGTTCGTTGACACGTTAGACATTATTTATTTTAAATTAAATTACAAGAATATTTTTAAGTTCTGCAGACAATATTTCAGCAAACTTGGTTGAAGCAACTTCACATATTCCTTCCTTCACTGTTATGCCTCTTTATGGATTGAATTGTTATAGTATTTTGAGGCATGAGACTTTGGTTTTGTCACGACGTGCATTGGATTTGCTTGAGGAAAGGTTGTTGCAAAAAATGTACAAAACTGGCCAACATGATAAATCTTTTCGCTATATTGACTACAAACAAAAACTATTGGCCGAAGGGGAAGATGAAGAAAAAAATGATATTTATCCACCGTTTGTTTAATTTTTTCTGTTTTTTGTTTTTGTTATAAATTGATTTTTATTTTTAAATGAGTTTTAATATTTGGAAATTATTTATCCATTTAATTTTTTAATTGATTTCGTATTTTTGAACTTATTTAAATTTTCAGCATTTCATTTTAAAACAGGTCATTTAAATTTTTCTAGAAGTTATACATTTTCTTATGAATGGGAAACTTTATACGCTACTTTCGACGACGAAAACTGCCTAGCCAGGAATTGGATGAACTTGTTCAGCAAATTAAAGATTTGGAGGAGCAATTGAAAAATTTGTTGGAATGTAAAATTTGGTGATTTTTTAAATTATTTTGCGGAATTTTACCTCATAGGTCGCAAATTTTGCCAAAAAATTGGTTATATATTTAATTAAAAATCGCAATTTAAGGTTTTACCATTGCCTTCTTTTTGGTGCATTTATTTTAGTAAGCGGCAGCTGTGGCTATTTCTGGCTTCATTATCCTAGTTTAAAATGGAAATTATTCTCGTGTTCTTCGTCTATTTTTCTTTGTGCTCTTTCATTTTTGATATTGCGTTTTTCTTCAAACACTATTTTTGACTGGTTAATTCAAAGAAAGCAAAGAAGACTTCGCTTTTTTACTGAACGAAAAGTTGCAATTATCGAGGATGTTAAAGAAAATGAAAAATTTAAAGTAGCGAAGGTATTTTTTAATTATAAATAGACTTTTTAATTAACTAAAGGCCAGAGATTATGTACTTTTTTTCAGGCAATTATTGAGAAATACGGGTCACAAAACGAAGTTTCGCAATGGTTAGGATCTGCTACTTCCTCTTCACCGTCACAAACGACAACAAAACCTATGACAGAAAATAAAAATTCGAATTATCAACAAGGAACAAATCAAAAACAGAACAATAATAATAATACACCGCAACCACTTCCAAAACTTTATGAAATTAGAGACCCAAGACAGACAGTTTTAAGAAATGTTGGGACATCACCAAATCGTCGAGTGCCTATTCGTCCATTTGTCGAAGAAAGTCGTGGTAGTTTGGACCGAATTTTGGATTTTGTTATGGGAGAAAGCATAAATAATAGGTTGGAAATTTTTTTGCTTCTTACTTTTCTGTGAGGGTCTAGTTCTTTCCGACAAACTAAAAATTTATTGAAATAAAAGGGTTGTCGGTTCTTGTTAAATGTTCGGGTATCCGGAATAATGTTCCTCAAACAAATTAATATTTGTTCTTAAAGGTATGCCCTCATCTGCTCAAATTGTTATACACATAATGGAATGGCCTTGAGAGAAGAATTTAAAACAATTTCTTATTGCTGTTACAGGGTTTTATTTAATTTTTTAAATTTATTTTTTGTTCCTTTTTTCAGTGCAATTTCTTTAATACTTCTAAAACTGAATTAAATAAGAGATCTCATCCATTAAATTATAGTAACAATAATCCCAGTACTTCAAATAAATCACCTCCAATTGGTGCTCTCAACTTTACGGGTCATACAGATGATAGTACAGAAAATGAAGAATTTGAAGAAGAATTTGGACGTAAATGTTCTTTGGCAATTAATGGAAATGGTTTTAATTTGTTTTTTTTTTCGGTACTTGTGAGTTATCGCTAACCATTATTTGAGGACTCATATATACAGAATGGTCTCTCTCTATGCCGTGAGTTGAGGAATGAAAAATTTTGCGGAAAGAAAAAAGTCTAGCCTTTCTGTACATGCAAGTGAGTCTGCAAAACTGGTCAGGGATAATTCCAAGTACCCAACTACCTTTTTTGATTTTAATTTTTAAAATCTATTCTTTAAGACGAATCAGAACGCGAAGACATGGTTACTGCAAGAGACAAATAAAAGAAAACTTTATTATGCATTATAAGTATATATCTTTTTTGACACCCTCTGACCTTTTGTGTTAATTTTCTTTAAATATGTATAATTATGGACAGTTATTAAAAGATTTTTTAAAATTTTAAACATGTATTGAGTGAGTTCAAATATAATATAAATTTTGTGAGATTTTTTAAATTGAATTTTGTTTAAAAAAATTTTAAAGATTTTTAAAAATACTTTATTTATTTTCTTTTAATCTTTAATTTTTTCATTTTCATCGTCCAAATCGAATGAATTCAAATTTGTTGTTCTTTCTTTTCTCTGTAAATTTTGCTGGTGAGGAAGCGGCTAATTTGAAAATGAATTTTAATTGCTTTGAAGGTTAGTTTATAATTTTTTGAAATTAATTAATATTTAGGGGTTTAAGTCAAGCAAATTTATTTTAAAAATTTTTCGGAGTTCCTTAAGATCTGAATATTTTTTTGAGTTACCCCGATAGTTTTGAAGCATTTCCATTGCCCCCATAAGTTGAGCTTCTACTCGTCCAAGCATTTCTTCATCCATTGTATGTACTTGCCTTTGTAATTGAGATTCAGCATTTAGGATATTTTCACCGGGAAATTCTCTTTCTTAAAAAATGTTTTATTCCTTTTGAGGTTTTCTGGGTTCAATTTCTATTTTTTCCAAGATTTCCTTACCAATCAAATGATTTCTTTGTAAATCATTCATATTTTGAACATTTATGGCAAGCGTTAGGGATACAATACAAACTGTAAGGAGTAAAAATAAATTTCGTTGATAGTAAATCATCGTGTTTTTAGAGCTTTAAGAAAATTTGAAAATATTTTTAAAGTTAAAATTTTTTGAAATGAAAATGCACAAAACTTTTTGGTGAAAATATTTTTACTTCCTTAAATATATATTTTGGGCCTTTTTTCCTGTTTTTTGACAGCGTTGACAATAGAGGAGTAATTTACAGCTTTTGGTGACTTTTTTTTTGTTTGCTTTTACTGTTCCGCCCATCATCATCCCAATGGACATTTTTTAATAAACAAGCGAAAAATGCGGATTGAAAATTTGCGGTTTTTTCTCGGGATTTTGGTGATTTTTATGTTGTCAGATTTTTTTGCAGCCTAATTTTCTCCAGCAAAAAACAATTTTTGTTGACAAGTTAAGAGTATACATATCTTTTCTTATTTTTATGTATTTTGTCTCCGGATATACCAACAATGGCACACAATATACATCATTTTGTTTGAGGGGGAAGTTTGGTCGGTTGGTCACATAACCGAAAGATGTTGTCAATCAAACATTAACTCGAAAAAAATATTTTTTTAAGAAAAGATAAATTGCCAGTTTGCATTCTTTTTACTTTAATTATACAAAAAATCCCTTGGCTGACTTCTGATGAATTTTGTTTTTTTTTCTCGAAAGAGGAAACAGGAGGATTGAGAGAATTAAGTAAAGTATTCATAAGCTTATAAAGAGAAAAATAGGCCAAAAAATTTATTTTATACACAAAAATTTATGGAACAATTATATTTTTGGAATAACAAGAAAAAAAAAGCATTTAGAAACACACAAACAAGCAAATACATTATCTAATGAATTTACAATATATAATTAGAAAGTACACATCCTTTTCTTTCCTTTCCGAGATTATTCTTTGATTTATGCTGAATGCTCCTCTCATTTTTTCTTCTTCGAGATTTCGATTTTGTTCCCGTCATCCACCGAGAGTCCCGCGTATGTTTCTATGGTAAGCTCTGGTTTATCTTTCTTCTTGCAACAACAATAGAGCATTGTTCCAGCAATTGAGAGTCTACAAAAATTTTAAAAAAATTCTTAGGTTAAATAATAAGAAAAAAATTGTTTAAAATCTTACAGTAAATAGATGATGGAGATGAGCACCACGATTGTTGAAGCCATTTATTGTTGTTTGTTTGGTTCTGACGTTGCTTTGAGAGAAGTTGTGACGAACCTGCACAGAGTTTAGTTGATTGTTGTTATGAAGATGTTGGGTAAAATGTTGCTTAAAAATGTTGCTTTTATATTATGGTAAGGGGGTAAATATTTTTTCTAATAGATTGATAATGTCTTTAATAAATTTGCTTGACTAGAATGGAATTTTTAAAAAATCCCTCACTTTTTCTTGCTTCTTTATTAATAAAAAGATGAGGCACTTCACTTTCTTTTTTTTAAATATTTACCATCAATTTATTATTGAAAAAATGAAAGGGTAAAAAAAAGAAAAAAACAATTTAAAATTGTCTATTATTGCTTCTCCTAAAGGATTATATTAATTTTTGGCAAAAAGGACGTCATTTATTAATAAACGGCATTCTTTTTCAAACTATTGTTTAGTAGTACTTTTTTATTTTTAGATGGCTGCACGTCGTTTACAAAATTTGCAAGAATGGACAAATCAGAATTTATTTTTAGTAAGTTTTTGTTTTTATTTGATTATTTAGAACCAGAATTATTTTGATTTTGTTTGTTAATTGTTCTGATTTTGTTGATTGCTAGTTGTTTTTCTGTTAATTGTTCTGATTCTGTTGTTTGAATTTAATCTGATTTAATTAGTAAAACTAGAAATGTTTTTTTTGTTTTGGTTTAATTTTTGCATGTTTTGATTTTGATGTTCAAATTAAATTCTGATTTTAGATGTTTTTAACTCTTTTAATATTCACATTTAATTCTGACTTTAATGTTCCATTTTAATTCTAATTTTTTACGTTCCGTTTATATTCTGATTTTCGCATGTTCAAATTTAATTCTGATTTTCATGTTTTAATTTTGTTTATTTAAAAGGCATCCTTCGACTCTGGTTCTTATTCTTACCAAAATACTTTACCTACAAATAATCGACAACCAGAAATTCAAGAAGAGGATGATGGAGAATTCGAACTTCAAAATTTGGCATCTTCGAATCCCTTTAATAAAAAACAACAAAATGCAAGTGATGATAAATTGGCAGATTATGGAGAAATTGGACATTCTACTGGAAGTAAATCAATTACATCATTACAAGCAGCTTGGTTCGAAATTTTTTTAAATTTTATTTTTAATAAAAAATATTTTTTAAGGAATGTTACAAACGCAATTCAAGGTTGAAAAATATTTTTTATTTAAAATTAAATTTATTTTTAGGCATGTTTATTGTTGGGTTGCCCTTTGCTGTTAAAGGTATCTTTAATTTTTTGTTTTTCTAAAAAAATTTATTAGTTGGAGGATGGTGTGCAATTGGTGCATTGGTCTGTTTTGATTTCACGATGTTGAAATTTTTTAAAAATAATTTAATTAGGTTGGTGTTGCTTGGATATGTTACAAAACTGGATTAGCACTTATTGAGTGTCTTTATGAAGAAGAATCAAATGGTAATGGTCGTAAGAGAATTTATCGAAGGTAAGAAATTTTTTTGAAAGGAAAATTTTAAAAATTTTGTTTAAAGTTATCGTGAAGTTGCTGAAGCAGTTCGCCCGGGGATGGGAAAATTTGTATTGTCAGCACAATTGGTAAAGAAAATTTTTTTCTAATTTCTTAAATAATTATTTTTCTCTTTTTACAGACCGAATTAGCCAGCACGTGAATTTAAAATTTAATAAAAATTAAAAAGAAATCTTTAATATTTTTATAGATGTATTTTATATATCGTTCTGGCAGGCGATTTACTTCAAGGTTGTTTTCCAAGTGTTGGTAAATTTTTAGATTTTTCTACGAAAATTTTTTTAAATTTATTTTTAAAGACAGACAAGCTTGGATGATGCTAACTACTTTACCTTTACTTGGCACTGCTTTTCTTGATGATTTACGTGTTGTTTCAAATTTGTCACTTGCAAATGCAGTTTCTCATTTAGTCATTAATGCAATAATGGTGAATTAATTTTTTGAATTTATTTTCTTTTAATTAAATTTTTTAGGTTCTTTTTTGCCTCAGTCAAGTATACTTTTTTTATTTTTCTAATTTAATTTATAGTTTTCTTCATGGCGTTTCTCTTCCCTTGTACTAATCCCGGATTTTCGCTTATTTCCAACAATTATTGGTGTTGTTGTTTTTGGTTATACTTCACATATTTTTCTGCCTTCTTTGGAAGGTTCTATGCAGGTATTTACATTTTTTACGGAAAAATTCAAAAAAATTTTTTCAAAGAATCGTTCTGAATTTAAACAAATGCTTGGATTTTCACATGTTGCGGTTAATTTATAAAATTAAAAAAACTTTCTCTTATTTTTAATTTAAAGGCAGCAATATTTAAGGCTTTATTTGGTTTAATTGGCTTTTTAACTTTTGCAGAATTTACTCAAAAAGAAATTTCTAATTCACTTCCTGATCAAACATTTAAAGTTTGTTTGAATTTTCAACAAAAAAATTTTTATTTTAAAGGTTCTTGTAAATCTTTGTCTTGTTACAAAAGCTTTGCTTTCGTATCCACTTCCCTACTACGCAATTGTTCAATTAATTGGAGAGAACTTTTTTAATGGGATTGATGTTTCTCCTTTTCCAGTATGCTATGGAAATGATAAAAGATTGAGAGAATGGGGTAATTTAAGTTTTAAATAATTACCTTAACTTTTTAATGGAGTTTATTGACGTTTATTTTCAATGGATATCATTGATTGGGCTTTTAATAGGGTAGGGGCCTTATTGAAGCCGGCCTTCTATTAGAACATTTACGCTATTTAGAAATATATTCTTTTGAAGCCCTCTCTCTGCGTGTTCTTCTAATACTTTGGACATTATGGATGGCTTTAACTGTTCCTTATCTTGTTGAGGTTTTTTAATTCTTTCTTTTTTGTATTTTTATATTTTTTAAAGCTAATGGGACTTATTGGCAATTTTACAGGGTAAGTTGATAAAAAAAAGTTTTTTACACCGTTCCTTGAGCGGAAATCTGGTTTTGATTTTTAAAAGTTTTTTTTTGTATTTTTAAATTTTAGAACTGTTCTAAGTTTTATTTGGCCAGCATATTTTCATTTGCAGCTTCGAGGAGCTAAACTTACTCCTGCTGAAAGAAGATTCGACAAAATGGTATTTTTTAAAAAAATTCTTTGTGTGAGGTTTCCTTTTTTATTTTATATTTTTTAAACTAAAATGTTCTTAAAAAAAGGTAATTGCTGGAGGCATCGGCACTTGCATTATTGGAATGTTTTATTCTGCCATTGAGCTAATTCATTCTATTCGTATGGGTGATGATGATGTTGTTGAAGGAGGAGGATGGGAATGACTGATGAAAATAAAATTTAAAAAAAATGTAGCTACTATTCAGGAAAAGTTTCTAAAGGTTTTTTTAGTTTTTTTAACTCATTCCCCCTCTGTCTCTCGTGTATATAAGGAAATAGCTCTTACGTAAATGGGTTTTTCTTAATATACTATAAATAAGGATTTATTTAATTCTTTTAAGCATCTTAACATTAATATATTTTCTATCTCTTTTTTATGTTAGCCAGCTCTTAATTCACTTTTTATAGTTTTTTTTCCTTTTTTGGTTGTGTTCAAACTGCTGTTTGTTTCTATTCTCTATTTTCTATCGCTTTTAAATATTTTCCTTTTTTCATAAAAAGGTTTTTTTTAGCTTTTTTTTGCTTTATTGAGAATTCGAAAAAAATTGAGATTTCTCTCTTTTATTTACAGATTTTTCCAACTTTTTAGTGTGAAATTCTGATAATATTTTGTGGGGATTTTTTCTTCTAATTTCTTTTCTCTTTGGTCTTTTTGTTTTAGGCGCTACTAACTAATTTTAACTGACGACTACCAATTTTCTAAAATATATTTATTTCTTTTATTCATTGCCTCCTTTTCTCTTTTTTCTCGGTTATATATTTTCGTCATTGCCCTAAATAAATAGTGTCGATGGTGAAAATGAGGAAAAAGGCGGAAGTAGTTTGTGTGTGTGTTTTATGCCGATTGTGAAAAATTTGGAACAGGATAAAATAGAAGAAACAAAAAAAGGCAAGTGTTTTATATCTTATATAAAATACCGCAAATGAAAAAATAGAGTTTTGAGCAAGTGCACAGACACAAAAGATGAAAAATGCGTGCGATAGGTGGGGGAGGGAACCTTCACTAGTTTTCATCGCCACTATTTTTCTCCCAGCGCCAACAGGGTCAAAATTGGATAGGTTGTCCATGTCAGAAATTTTTCTTGAAAAAAAATTTTCTTGAAAAATTTTTCAAGAAAGTTTTTCTCAATAAGAATTGTTCTACTTTCTTTTAAAAATAGGTAAATTCTCCTGTCTTCTAAAAATTTTTCCTCAATTTTTTTACTATTTGTCCCGTTTTCTTGTTTGTATAGAGACATTCTGTCCCACTTTTCTTACTCAACCAACATTTTATCCCATTTTTGCCTACATGGACATTTTGTTCTCATTTTTTCCTTCTCATTGAAATTGCATCCAATCATTGCCTTTCTTCTTTCTTCCATTTGTCATGGTGGTTGAAGAAAAGAAAAAAGATTGTTGGGTGATGGTTATGTTGTTTAGTGCACACACTTATTGTTTGGGTTATATAAGTAGAAAAATGCAGAAAAGAGAAAGAATTGGCCTGGGCCAGCAACACACAGACGACAAAATATATATAACTTGTGTAGGGAGGGGAAAATGAAGAAGAAGAATAAAAGAAGAAGAAAAAGGATGAATATATATGAAGAAAGGACACAAAAAAAGGAATATTTTTGGTTTTATATAGAAAGGAGATAGAAAAGCAAAGGCGAATAGCGAATTAGTAGATGAGTAGCACATTTTTGTCACTCTTACCACCCCAAAACCACCCATTTTTATTATTTTTCCTCCTCACTTTTCATTTGCTTTTTGAATGAAGAGAGAGATAGGAGGAGTAGCAGCAAATAGTTTATATACCGTATTTTTCCTAATAGTGCGACCGGTCGGTTTATTTTTCAACCATCCTCTAGAGGGTCGGTTTAATAGAAAGGGTCGGTCTAATAGAGACAGTCGGTTTATTTTTCAACCTTCCTCTAGGGGGTTTTCGCCTCTAGGGGGTTTCGCCATTGTCAATGAAAAAGGAAGAAATATGGCACCTTGGCCCTCCAATTCTTCGAAATTTTCCCATGCGGCGCTGAATAGGAAGAAAATCATTTAGAAAGCTATCGATGGATTAAGAGAGATATCAGTGAAAGGGACATTAGGAGTATCCAGATTAACAGGATCTATGAGGATTAAGGGAATAAAATGATAGGATGAGGATCTAAGTGGATATGAATGGATCAAGGCGATTTAATAGATATTGAGGAATTACTGTGATTAAGAAGTATATTTTACAAATCTCATATCTCTCTCAATCTCTTCAAATTCCTAATCTTCTATATCCCTCCAGATCACTGATATCACATGAAACCTTCCCTAATACTCCAAATTCACTATCTTATATCCCTAGCTTGCTAACTGCGGATTGCGGCTGCGGAAAATTTTTTTATCATTTGCGGTCACCCCTGATTCCAGACAAAACTGGGGCCTGGTTTACTTATTCCCTCTAAATCTATATACCTTAATCCCCGTACCCTTAAACTCCCCTTATATCTTTCGATATCCGACCAAATCCACCGATATCCTTCTTGCTGTTTCTCGATAAAACTTGTTTCAAGTAACGGTGTTTAAATGCCCCGCTTTTAACCTAATTTTACACTTTTGTTTATTTACTGCGAAATTTTTAATTTTTTTTGAAAATCCGGATTTTCCTGATCCAGAAATTCGATCCTGATAAGGAAATTTTAAAAATCCGGAAACCGAATCCGGCATTTTTCAAATTCCGCTCTATAAAAGAATATGGCTATAAAACATAAAAGACACAACATTAACGCTGGAAGTAAGGGGGTCGGTTTAATAGAAGGGGTCGGTCTAATAGAGACAGTCGGTTTATTTTTCAATCTCCCTCTAGGGGGTCGGTTTATTAGAAGGGGTCGGTCTAATAGGAAGAGTCGCACTATTAGGAAAAATACGGTATTATTTTATTATATTCACAGTGGGAAGGAAAGGCGTAAATGTTTTGGAGAAAATAAAAAATTTTTGGAAAAATTTTTAATTTTTTTAGAACCTTTTTTCAAGATTTTAAGACAATTTATCCCAGTTTTTTAAAGAAAGAAATTTTCCTGGTAATTAAAAAAAATTTTTTCAAAATGATTTTTCGAAATTAATTTAGTATTTAGTCTTTTCTCACCATTGATTTTTATTTAAAAATTTTTAAAACACAATTTTAAGTCTTTTCACCATGTGTTTTATGTGCATGTTATTAAATATTTTTAATAAAATTTTTAATTTTTAAAAACAATTTTAGATTATATTATTGTAATTTTTATAAAAAAAATATTTTTTTTATATTGCCTAATTGAAATTTAAAAAGAAGCAAAAAAGATGGACGTTGATGGTGCTGCGCAGGATGAAATGGTTTATTTTAAATTATTTTAAATATCTTTAACTTGAAGGCCTGGCATGTCCTTGTAATGCCAAAACGCCGAAATGCCAAACCTACACAACCAGCCAAATAAAGGATTGGCAGCTTCTATAGGTTTGGTATTTCGGCTGTTGGTGTTACGTCGCCTGGGACCTCAATTTTAAAAGAAAATTTTCATTCTTTCCTTGTTCAGGTCACAGATGGTCCAGGATACAATATTGTCGCCCCAAACAACAATAATTGTCAATCTGGAAGTATGGGAGGACACAATAATGTTGTTGGATCTTCACAATATCAGCAACGTTCAATGTCACCTCTTCTTGGTATTGGAATAGCTACTGGATCTTCGTCAGCATCTTCAACAATGCCAATGGACTTGGGTGGAGTATTGCCTATTGCAGAAAATTGGTGTAATACACAAGTGAAAGTTGTCAAATTTAACTACATGTGGACGGTTATTCTTAATTTTTTTTGAAAAATAATTTTTAATTTTTTTAGATAAATAATTTCTCTTTTTGCCGTGAAGAAATGGGTGAAGTTTTGAAATCTTCGACGTTTAGGTTTGGTCTCTTTTCGGAAACTTATTCTTCTCTGACTTTCTTCAATATTCCTCAATTTAAATTTTTCTTTTTTCAGTGCCGGTCCAAATGACAAACTTAAATGGTGTTTACGAATAAATCCAAAAGGATTAGATGAGGAATCTAAAGATTATTTGTCTCTGTATTTATTGCTTGTCCAATGTAACAAAACTGAAGTTCGTGCAAAATTTAAATTTTCTATATTAAACGCAAAAAGAGAAGAAACAAAAGCTATGGGTTTGTTTTATTTTTAAATTATTTTATAACTTTTTTTTCTTAAGAATCACAACGTGCCTATCGCTTTGTACAAGGAAAAGATTGGGGATTTAAAAAATTTATTCGTCGAGATTTTTTACTTGATGAACAAAATGGACTTTTACCTGAAGACCGTTTGACTATTTTTTGTGAAGTTTCTGTTGTTGCTGATACGGTTTCTTTTAAAAAAATTTTTTTAGAAAATTTCTGAAATTTCAGATTAATGTAACTGGTCAAAGTAATATGATGCAATTTCGTGTCCCTCCATGTCGTCTTTCTGAAGATATGAGTAATTTATTTGAAAAAAGTTTATTTGCTGATTGTACTCTTTACTCAGGGAATAGAGAATTTCAGGTTTTTTTAAATTTTTTAAAATAATTTTGACATTAAATTGTAGGTACATAAAGCTGTACTTGCTTGTCGTTCACCTGTATTTGCTGCAATGTTTGAACATGGAATGGCTGAATCTTTAAGTGATCGTGTAAATATTAAAGATATTGATTCTGAAGTTCTCGGTGAAATGTTGAGATTTATGTAAGATTTTTTTGAATTAAAAACCGGGAAAAAAATTTTTCGAGCGAGAAAAGGTTAGAGGGGCCATTTGTTATTTTGATTTTATCAAAAATAATTTTATTTGTGTTGTTGGGAATCGAACCTTCAACTAAACAGTATTAATGGCTAGATGTTTTTCCACTACACCATGGTGGTTAAAAGATTTTTTAATTGTGATAGACGTGTGTATTTAATTTGTTGTGGGTATAAGGATTCCCGTTGATTGTTAGTAATGTTCCTGTTTAACCTGAACAATATTAAAATTAAAAATTTTTTTTAACAAAATAGGTACACCGGAAGTGCCCCAAATCTTGAAAGAATGGCTGATGAATTGTTAGCAGCTGCTGACAAATATCAATTGGAAAGATTAAAAGTTATGTGTGAACAATCTTTGTGTCTTTCATTGACAAATGAAACTGCTTGTGAAACTTTAATTTTGGCAGATTTACATTCAGCAGAACATTTAAAAACTCAATCAACAGAATTTATTAATTTACATGCTAATGAGGTTTTTTTTTGATAATTTTTTTTGCTCTTTGCTACTTTATGCGTTCATTAACTTTTTTATTGACTTATAAAGCTTCATTGGACGCATAAACTTGACCAGATCCAATTTTTCTTATTAAACAAACTTTAAATTTTTTGCAGGTTATGGAAACTGAGGGTTGGAAAGTTCTGGTAAAAGAACATCCTCCATTACTTGAACAAGTTTTTAAAGCATTAGCAACACAGGTTTTTTAAGTTGTGTTTTTAAAATAATTTTTTACACTTTAAAGCAAACACCTCCAATTATTTTAAATCAACCGCCTAGGAAACGTCCAAGACAATATTAAAAAAATTTGCTACAACAACAATTAATTTTTTTGACTATTAATATGTATTTTTAAGTGGTTTAAAGTGAAGACATACTGGAAGAAAAGAAGAAGTTAAATCACTTTGCAGCTGTTTTTTTTGTGATTATATATATTTACTGTAAGGTTTGGATTTGTTTTTGATATTTTTTTTAATTTGAGAATAGAGTTGGCTTCCTGAGAAGTCTCTGTGTATTCAAAACCGCTGACCGAACTGAAAATTTTCGGATACCCGGAGCCAACCTTATTTGAGAATTTAAAAAATCCAAACTTTCCTGTTTTGATTGTCTTTTTTCCAAATTTTGTATATATACTTTTTCTTTTTTTAAATGCATGATGCAATTATTGGGTATATATGTATTGGATAAATATTTAAATATTTTTGTTGTTTTTTAAATTATGAATTTGGTAAATTTAACCATTCAATAATTTATAAATCTCTAAGAACTTGTCTTTTTGAATTTTTTGCAATTTCTTTATTAGACGGAGAGGATTCTTCTTTTAATGTCCTGTCAGAATCAATTATTGAACCAGATGTTTGTGAGGAACTTTTGGAATTTTGTCCACCAACAATTTCTACTGGAACAGATGAATCTGTGCTTACTGAAGAAGAGCCAACACCTTTTGGAATGGAACAAAAGTTAGTTTTTTTTTAATCTTAAAATTCAATAACGGGGCGAGTAGGGGTTTTTGAGCATATAGTGGAGCTTACTTTAATAAAAAATTGTTTTACGCCAACCGGGTTCGAACCTCCGACCTTCTGTTGAAAAATTTTAAACTTTTCCCACTACACCAAGGGGACTTTGTCTTTAATATTGGTTTATTCCTCACCCCCAGAAATCGAGGAACTTCTTTTACTACTTTTCTTTGTTGTTATACTGCTTTCTGTTGTTTTTGTTGTTGAACTTTCAGTATTTTGTTTACTAGTAACAGTAGAAGTACTTTCTTCTTCATCAGTAATTTTGTTTTTTGTTGTTGTATTTGTAGAGGATGATTTTGAAGATTTTGTGGAGGATTTTGAAGAGGTTGGAGATGAAGAAGAATTTTTAATTGCAGCATCAATGACTTGATTTTTACTAGATTTTGTTGAAGAAGATGTTGATGATGATTTTGTTGAACTTTTTGAATTACTTCGTCTATTTTCTTCAGGTATTTTTTGGTTGATTTTTGGTGAAGATTTGTTTGAAGATGTTGGTGATGAATTTTGGTTTTCCTTCTGAATTTTAGTTGAATTATTTAAATTAAGAATCTCTTCTTTAATTAATTCTTCCTTCATTCTTCTTTTTCCTATTTTTAAATCTTTGTTATTTTCTTCTACCTTCAGTCTTCTTCCAATAATTAAATTTCTTTCATTATTTTTTCCTTCTTCTGATGAATTGGGACTACTAAAAGCTATAGATTGTAATCCAGATGAGGGAGGGGATTCTTCAACTTTTTTATTCATTTTTGGTTGTTTTTGAATATTTTTTAAATTTATTGTTGTTTGAAGTTTATTTTTGTTAATTTTCTTCTTTTCTTCCCCTCTTCTTTCAAAATTTAAAACCTTTTTATCTTCAACTATTGTTTTGTGTACAGAAGAAAGATAGGCTATTTGAGCTCGAAAATGTCCTCGTTTAATTTTATTAATTTTTATTAATTTATTAAATAAATTATCGCTATAAGGTGGTAAAGAGCATTCGGTATTTGTTGTTTTTGATATTTTTTGAAGGTTTTTATTTTCTAAAATTGGAAGGGATTTTTTTTTAATTTTTCAAAAAATACCAATATTTTTTTCATTTTCATTCTTTGCTTTTAATAAGAGGATTAGAAGCAATTTAATTAATTTTTTATCTTTTTGCCGTTGTTTAATAATTGTTTTTTGATGTTCTATTTGTTGAAATGTTGTTGCTGTTGTTTGTTGAATTGTTGTTTCGGGTACCTAAAATTTTTTTGCAAAAATTGGGTTTGAGGGCCCGAATGACACCAAAATCAGCCCATGGTTTCAAATATAGGAATTCTCAAACCTCATTTTTCCAAAAAATTTTAAGTGAAAATCTAAAAATAATTTTACTAATTCTTTATTTGTTTGAGTTCCACGTTCTATAAATTCATTATTTAATAAATCTGTTTGTGCTTCCTTTTCTATTGTTTTTATTTTTAGTCGTCTATCATCTCTTTTCTTTTGTATTTCACTTATATTTAACAAAAAATGTGCTTCTAAATTTAACCCATTTTGTTGTTGCTGTTGTTGTAATGGACAAATAATTGGAAGAATTTTCTTTATAAAAATTTTTAAAAAATATTTTTGGAAGAAACCTCATTTTCATTACTTAAAGAAATTCTTCCTTTCCAAATTTTTTGATTATCTGCACCACTTTTAGCTTCCAATTCTAGCCATATAGGTCCGTCATTTTGTGTAGTTGTTCCTCTAATAAAAAATAGATGTCCACTTCCAACACGTATTTGTCTTTGAGGATATAGAAGAGTTGAAGAATTTGAAGATGAAGGGGAGGAAGGCAAAAACCGAACAAAAGTTGTTTTGATTCCTTCAAAATTAGATTCCCAAGGTGAAGATATTCGTTCAAATAAAAGTTGAATACAAAAAATTGGAGGGGAAAAGTGTTGAGAAATTGAGGAAGTGGTTGGATGATATGTCATCAAAATTTTCTAGAAAATTTCTGAGGAAGAGCAAAAATGAATTGAGACACAAAAATAAGTGAACAATAAATGAAGCAGATGTCAAAGTTTTTTACCTTTTTTTGTGGTTGTCATGGGAATGGGGAAAGGTGAAATAATAAAGAGAGCTTTGTCTGGCCCTTTAAATTTTTAATTCAAATAGAGGAAGATAAACAACTCATTTTAATTAATTTATTAAAATTCAAGAAAATACAAGAAATTTTGTGAGGAAAAAAAGGATCATCTAATTTTATATATCTTCAATCTTTTTTCATCAATACAAGAAGAGCAGTACCAGGCAAGAGAGAAGTCGTTATTGTCATCCATCTATATTTACTCGGACAACTATTGCAGTTTCCATAGGGAATGGATCCATACTAAGAAACATGTCACCAGTTACCTTAAAAGATTAAAAAAAAATTTTTTTTGAAAAATTTTTAAAAAATTTCAAAAAACTCACAGCATGTCTATGTGGAACATTTATGCTTCTTGCCGCTTCAATGGGCCCCCCTGCACCAGTAGGCTTCCTGATTCGAATACAACAACCGCAAACAAAGTAGCGGCCTTCTTCAGCATACTAAAAAAATGAAAATTTTTTGAAAAAAATTAAAAGATTTTTGAAATTTTTTCAGAAGAAAATAACTCACCGAACATCTCCAATATTCATCAACCTTATCTGGTGACCTCTGTCTTTTGTTAATCTTCCATCTATGCTTTCTGTTATCCCACCAACGATCGAATGCTTCAACATTGTCGAAGGTTCTAACAGTTACATATCGAGCTCTCTCCCTCATATTAAGTTGAGCCCTTTCAGCTGCATGAGTCCGACCACGAATCCCTCTACCTGCTCGCCTCTCACGTTCTCTTCTATGACGTCGTAGCATTTGCTTAAAAAATTTTTTAAAATTTTTGAAAAAAATTTAAACGAAAAAATTCCTTACAATGAGTTGTTTGAATCAAGAGAGAGAGAGTAGAACGTTGCCGTTGATGAGATTTATTGTAGTAAGTTGACGGCCAAATAATTTGATTGTTGTGTGTTTTAATTAATGCTTTTATACTAGTAAATGGGGGGATTAGAAGTCTTCAATAAAAGTTCTACAGTTTGTAAAGCCTATTGAAAAGAGTAAATACCCGGAGATTTTTTTCGAACATTTACGATATTTAAAAAATTTTTTTTCAGGCTTAGAGCATCAATTTCCTAATATATTCTATTGATCTAAATTGCTTGTATCGTTCTGTTGTTGTTGATGAACGTTTAATTTACTACAAGATGGTTCAGTTGTATTACTCCTATGGAATTGGGTTCCTTTATGTTCTTACGATTAGAAGGTAGTTTTTTTTTTAATTTTTCTGGTAAATTGCAAACATTTTTTTTCATTTTTATCACTTTTTTCCACATTAACCTCAAAAAATAAAAACAAGATATTTTTTGTATTACTAACTATATCAATTTCCACTCAATTTACCTCTTACTTTCTTTTTTTATTTTTTTTCAATTCTAGTATTAAAGAGGGGGTTCTTGAATAATATTTTTATTGTATTATTTAAAATACAATAAATATTTATTTTCCTTTTCTTTTTTCTAATAAAACTTTTACAAAAAAGAATTAGGGAAAAATTAGGGGAAAGTTGGTGGTGTTTTTATTATTAATAAATTTTTTTATTTATTTTTCTATTAATATCATATACCCCCCTTTCTCTCAATAACTTGTGTCAATATATAATGCAATAAAAACGATAAAAAATATTTTTTAAAAAAGTTTGAAAAAAATATTTTTCCGGGAAATTAGTAGTTGACAAGTTTAGTTGTTATTTTTTTTAAGAAATTATCAAAAAGAAACTCTAATTTTTGGGGACAAAATGTCATCTTATAAGAAATTTTTTCAAAATTAGTCAAAAATATTTTTTAAATGATACTCCCTCCATTCTTGAATGAATAATAAAATAAGAATTTTTTAAAAGGTTAACAAAATACTAATTTTTTAATTTTACTTTTCCTCCTTAAAAAGATATTTTTAAAATACAACATTTTCTTTTTTTTTTCAAATGAATCAGTTTTTTTTTCTAAAAAAATTTTTTTTAACTTTCCTGCTTTGAAAATTCATTTTTTTATATAACTCTTCATTTAACTACCCTACTAACATAAAAATAAATTTAATAATAATTTAAAAACCGTTGCAGAAAATAATATTTTTTTGTCAAAAGTGCTAACAAGTTTTTTCAAAGATTGTTTTATCCTATTTGGTTAATTTTTTTAATTTTTATTTGAAAATAGAAAAAAGTGTAATTGATAGAAAATTGATCATTTTATTTATTTAATCTAAAAATTTGTTTACTATATTACGTATATTTTTAATTAAGTAAAGATATTCTTTGAAGTTTTTTTCTATTTTTTTTTAAATTTTTACGTAGTTATTTACTAGAAGTTGCCAAAAATATTTTAAATTATTTTTGCATTTTTTAGTTAAATAGTGGACCTTGCTAGGTATATTTATTTTTTAAAGACTTATTTTTGTCATTCAAAATTGAATAAAAAAGGGTAACTTTTAACACATCTTTTCCACTATTTGGCATTTTAATGTCTTTTTGGGGGGTTATCTTTTCTGGTCTATCTTTCTGGATTAATTATTGTCTCTTATTTTTTGGGCAATAAAAAATTCAAAAAATGTTATTTTTGATAAAATCAACTCCCAAATTTCTTTTTAATAAATAATGTCCTTCAAACCATTTTTGGACAACAAAACAAGTAAATAAATAAATAAACCCGATTGACAAAAAATTATATTTTTTTGCGATTTCCATTTATATTTTATATACCTTTTCTTTAAATGGCCAGTAGGGGGAAGCTATTTATTTTTATTCTCTCTCTCCTTTTTTGTGCTAATTGAATTGCTTGTTTTTATAAGAGGAAGAAGAAGCATGAGGGCCGGTCACTTTTTTTAATAACAAAACTTGTGTTGGCCTTTTTATTTTTTTATTCTTCAAATATCCATAAAATTGAAGGGGGAAAATAAATTAATTAAGAAAAATGCTTCTTTCCTTTGGCCTTGTGCCTTTTTGGAAAAATTTTTTTGATAATTCGGCTATTGTTTTCTTTCACTTAATTTCCTTGTCTATTATTTAATTTATTAAAAATATTTTCAAAAAATTTTTTTTTCAGAAAATTATGTTGCTCGGTCCTTTAAACAAAAATGTTGCTTCTTCCTCCAATTATTACAATTCTTTTGCATTTCCGTATACAACAACTGAAACTACAACAACACAACAACAAGCTCCTGTAGCTCTCATCAATTTTAGAGTAAAAAAATTTTTTTTAAATTAAAAATTTTCTTAATTTTCAGTTGTTGCTTCCTTTGTTGCCGTTTCTCTTGTTGTTGTTAGTGTTGTTGGTTATTTTGCCTGGAATTCGAGAACAACGATTAATTTCTTTGTTAGCTATTGGATCACAATTGTGTGTTGGGACTTTACTTATTGGTATTTATTTTTTAAAAATTAAATTTTTTTTTAATTTTATTGAGACTTTTTTTTGAAAATTTTTAGAAATTTTTGAAAACTTTTAAAAATAATTTTTTAAATTTTCCAAAAGGTTCTCTAACTCTTCCATACTGGAAATTGTCAGAAACAAGAGAAATTCTTGTACATTTACAACCATTTTCTAAACAACGTCATTTACTCAATATTGGAGTTAATGTTGGTTTAAGTGCTTTAAATATTTCTCTTGATTGTAAGTTTTTTTGGAAAAAAAAGTTTTTTTAATATTTTTTAAAAAAGATGTAAAACCGTTTGATGGACGTTTACCTCATCCAAGGTTTTAATTTAAAAAATTTTTTCGTGAAAATTTTTTTTCTCAAAATAGATCCTTGGCAAGTTTACACTTAAATGAACAATTTGATCTGTCTGGCGTTTCCTCAATGAAAACTGAATTATTTAAAGCTTATAAAGAAGGACAACCATTTCCTGTTTTGTGTGTTTTGGAGGTTTTTTTTAATTTTTTAAACAAATAAATTTTCTTTTCTATTTTTAGTATTTTTCATTGGGTCAAGATGCTTTTTCATGGGGAAATCAATTTAGAAAAGCTGGGTATTATACAAAAGCTTTACTTTGGTATATTTTTTTAGAAAAAATTAAATTTTTCTTCAGAAAAAATTTTTGAAAATTTTTCTTGAAATTTTTTTTGAAAATTTTTGGGGTTTAAAAAATTTAAAAAATTTTTTTTAAATTAAAAATTCTTTTTTTCCCTATAGGTTTACTTTTGGATGTTGGTTATTACAATTTATTTTACTTCCATTTCTTCCACATTATTTTGCTAAAACTGGGCTTTTAATTGGGTTTTTAATTCTTCTGTCTAACATGGTTAATTAAAAAAATTTTTACTTAATTAAAATATTTTATTTAAAAAAAGCTTTATATTTTACTTTCTCCAAATGATTTACATATTGCATTTCCATCACCAAATGGTCATTCCAACTTTACACAATTTCGGTTAATTTTTAATAAAAACTCCAAAATTCTGAAAGATAATTTAAGAATTCAGATTTGGAATTTGTTTTTGGATGAATGTTGTTGCTGGTAACTTCTTTTTGTTTTTATATGTAAACATTTTTTCGCAAACTTATAGTTGTAAACTTAAAGTTTACAAATTCAAATAAAAAATGTTTTGAAAAATCAGAATTAATTATTTTGACGAAACAATTAAAAAATTAACGTTTTGAGTAAAAACCAGAATTAAATTCGAACAATTTTTAAGAAATCAGAATCAAATTCGAACAAATTTCTTACCAATCTTAATGTTTTGGTTAAATATCAGAATTAATTTTAAACTTGTCCAAAAACCAGAATTTTATTCAAACATGTTTAAAACTTGTATAAATTTTATTTTTTATTTTGCATTTTATTCAGGTTTTGTTGCTCTATTCTTTGGTTTATTTTTTTCTCTTCTACAATTCTTTCAACTTTATACACTTTCAACATTTCTTGAGTTTATTTTTAATTTTTAATACTTTAAATTTTTTTTTAATTTTTAGTTGTTCTCTAGATGAAACTGTTTGTCCAATAAAATATAAATTTGGAGGAAAAAGTGAAGAAAATTTAAAAAATTCAATAAAAAATCAACAACAAACAACAACAAATTTATGTGTTGGAGAAGAATCTTCATTAAAAGAAGCTTGTTCATTACAACATTCACAATCTTCGGGGAAATTATCTATTGCAAGTTCTGTTTCTTGTCTTTCTGTTGCAAGTTCAGTTGGTTCGTTTGTTAATATTGCTATTACTACTAATAATAATACAAATAAATATACAAAACAACAACAACAAAAACAAAATAAAGATGAAAATGTTGATGACGAGAAAAATCAAAAAAATGAGAATAAGGATGAGGTAAATTCTATTTTTAGTAAAAGGGATTAGGGTTGCCAAAATGGACCGATTAGCCAAAAAGTCTTGTACGGCTCGACCCGATAAAAATAAGCCCGAAAAAATGCCTCGAACGCCGGTCCGACTCGAAAACCCTCAAGAGGGACGGATAAGGTTTTTCTTAATTTTTAGAAGAATCAAGGAGGGATGAACTCCTCAAATGCTTGAAGAGAGTCCATTCAACTATGACAGTGATTTATATAAAGTTGAAAAATTAAAGAAATAGATTTTAGACGGGTATGTATGTTCGTCCCTACTCTATATAACCAAGAAAACTTTTCGAATACCCTCCATGTCAACAAAAAAAATTTTTACCCAGTGATTTCAAAAAACACATAATTTTTGCCTTTTTTAAATAAAAATTTTCTAAAAAATAATTTTATTTCTCAAAAGCTTTATTTTCGAAAAAAAAGAAGAAATTAACATGAATAATATTAAAATAAATATAAAAATAAAAAAAGGAAGGGAATGGGAAAAATTAAAATTTTTTAAGTGAGATTACTCTTGTTTCTTCCTTCAATACATATTTCACAAATAATAGGTAAATGATCGCTTGGTGCAATTCTTGATGGAATTGCTCCATATTTTGTAACTAAATTATGATCAGGAAAGGGTATAACTTTCAAAACTTTTGTTTCTGGAAATGTCCAAATATAATCTAAACAGCCAACAAATGCATCTTTAGTAAAACCTTCAGCACGTGTAAAATTTGTGTAAGGAGGAAAACCTGTGGCACATTGAAATTTGAAAGGCACTGAAAAAAAATGAAAATATTTTTGAAGGCTCTAATTTAGGACATGCGTTCTATGAAATGCGTCTTATGATCGTTTAAGCGTTCCATATCTCTGGGGACGTGTGACTCACGGGGCGCCGGCCTTAAACTAAAGCCTTTAAAAAATCTAACCTTTAATTTTCTCAATATTGTTGTCTTCTAAAGGTTTTGGTAGCCAATTTGCACCAAAAAGATTTCCAAAAAGTGTCCAGAAAAACCAATTAATTAACAAAAAGAAAGAAAATTGTTGTTGCTCGTTTAAAGTTTTTGTTGAATTTTTATTGTTTTCTTCTCTTTTAATATTTTCTTCTTTATTATTAATCAAATCTAAATCATTTCTTAACACTTTTGCTGCTCTACTAGTTGGTACAAAATTAAAATCACCAGCAAAAACAACTTGAATTTTGCAATTCTTCTGAGATTTTTTTATTTGTCGAATTATATCATTAATATATCTAACACACAAAACTGCTTGTAAATGTTTGACATCTTCAAATAATGGATCATAATGTAAATGAGTATTTGCTGCAAGTATTTGAACATTTGGGTCGTCGACAGAACGGAGATGGACAATCTTTGAAAAAAAATTTTGCGGGAAGTTTTAGAAAATTTTAAAAAAGAAAACCTGAATTATTGAAGGCCTAGAACTAATTACTTCGTAAGATTCAGGCTTATTTTTTAAAAATTCCATAATGTCTGAATTTGATCGTTTTTTTAATAGACCACTTAATTTAGCTGTGTAATTGCCATCCTCGTAAAGTCTGTCATCTCGAATGGCAATAATTAATCCTTCGTTTACTTGATTTTCTTTACAATTAAAAATTGAAGTGTAACCCTAAAATAAGGTTTTCTCTTTAATTTAGGTCTAAAAAGAAAACCTTTAGTTTTAAAAATGGAATCAAAAATCTTCTTTGAAGGCGAACATCAACTTCTTGAAGAAATAAAATGTCTGCGTTGTAACCTTTAAAAATAAAAAATTTTTTTTTGGAAAATATCTAAAATAAACCATGAATTTCTTTAAGAAGCAAAGGGTAGCGATAAGTATCAAATTGGAATTCTTTTGGACAATAAGAATAATACTGATCTTTTTGCTCATTTTTAGTTAAGGAAGTTTTGTTGTAAAGATGGGCAAGAACTTAAAAGAAAAAAATTTTTTGTAAAAAAAAAATTTGAAAAAATTTTTTGGCTCCGATCTAGCCAAGGTAGTCAATTTTAAATTTTTTTAATCATTACCGTTATAGCTCAGAATACGATATCTAAAAATTTTAAAAATTTAAAAATAAAAAATTCTCAAAAATTTTACCTATTTCCATTCAATTTTTCTTTACAAAATTTTTCTTGTCTTTCTTCAAAAATTAACAAATCATTCCTATTCTCAGTTGGCCGTTTAACACGAATGGGGGAAATCGCCATTCTTCCAATTTCCTCTTCGCCAGAAAATTCAACAACTACAGCAACAAATTTATCCAAATCTTGTTCTCTTGCACAATAATATGGGGATGTTTCTACAAAATTGTATCCATTTATTGAAATTCCACATTGACTGGAGTCATCTTTAAAATTAAAAAAGAAAGGTTTTTATGTTAAATTAATAAAACCTTTTGAAACTTTAAGGTTTTTTGAATTGTTATCACCAACAAACCAATGATATTTTGCAAATGGATCTTCTTTTTTCCAATCAACACTAAAAAAATTAAAGGTTATAAATTAGAAAGCAAGAAAGGGAAAAGGGGACTGGGACATGGAACGAAACGACAGATTATCTCATCACGAAGTGCGCCGTAATACCAAACCAAATCGACGCTGTGGTATTTCATCAACCCTAATCATCTCAAAAAACTTGTATAAAAAACCTTGGGATCGAAGGGCAACCAATAAGAGGCTCTAAAGTTATTTCTAAATTGTCTAGCCATGGTACGTCTTTAACAACTGTGTATTTAATATTGTCAAGCTCAATTTTTGTACAAGGCTGAGGGCCAAAGAAAGTCTCAAAATTTGTTATCTTAAAAGTAATCTTTGAAATTTTTAACTTTTTATTTTACAAAATCATCCAAAATTTCTCCATTTTCTGTAATTGCTCGTATACGAGTTGACTCCTTTTTACTAAACGTATCTCTAATTTTTATTTGCAAACGTCTTTTAGTTCCACCAAAATCATCCAAATAAGATCTTAAAAAATTTTCTTCAAAAAGTACATAAATTAAAAAAAAACCTTTTCATGTAAACACGTTTTGTTGTGCCAGCATAAGTATAATCAAAAGCAATTTGAATACATTTATCACTATAAAATAATTAAAAAATTATTTTAAAATTCTTTTTAAACCTTTCCTTCAAGGATTTATCAAAGTCCTGCCAAACAAAAAATTTTTCTTCATGAACCATTTTTTGCTACAAAAAATTCAAAACAGAAAAAAATGAATGCCTAAATGAGCACAAAAAATTATTTTAATTTTTAAAAGTTGAAGTGATGGTTTTAAATAATTGATGAGATTTTAATAAATATTTCAAAAAAAATCTAAAAATAATAAAAAAAATTATTTCATGGATTTTTAAAAGGGAGAATATTGTGACTTGTAAGGGGTTTTGTTATGGATAAGGCCAAAAAGGATTGTCAAATTAAAAAAAATAAAAAAAAGCTGGATCGCGCAGCAGCCGTCGTTTCGTTCCAGACACAAATTCCTTTAAATGGAATCACAAAAAAAAGAAAAAAAAACCTTGGCATTAAAGGACAACCAATAAGTGGATTTAAATAAATCTTTAATTTTTCTATGTATTGAGAAGGTTTCCAATAATTACGACGTCGTTTAATTTGTTGTTGAGCGCAAAACAAAATTTTAGAAATCAACATCTTAAAGAAAAAAAACAAAGACTAGAGAAAAACCACAAACAAGTAGATCGAACTAGTTTGGAGAATTGCACTTTGTCCGAGACTCAAACTGTTTGTTGGCATTTATTAGTTAGAGATTTTGAAATTTTTCAGTTAGACATTTAAAAATGTCATTGTGTTAAATTTTACTTTGGGTAAACTTTCGGGTAAGTTTACCAAAAGATACGATACCGAAAATTTGTGGAGTGGATTTTTATTATGGGCATCTTAAAGGAGTGTATCTGGCTGAATTGTGCCATCTAAGGTTTTTAAACTAGCCATAGTATCAGCTGTGCCATTGTGGCCTGCGCCATAACGTCGCGCTTTTTTGAACCGCTGTGTTGATTGATTAGAAACATGAAAACATTCCTTTGTTATTTTTCCATGTTAATATTTTTTGTGAAAAATCTTCAACCATTTTTATAACGTTTCTTGGAATGTGAAGAATAATAGTTTTTTAATATAGTTAACCGCTATAATATTTCACATTTTTTTATCGATTTTAAGGCCTTAAAATTTAATTTTTTTTAAGAAGACAATTTTTACTTAAAAAAGAATTTGAAAAATGGATGAAAAACATCAACAACAAAGCCCTATAATTATGGATAATTTGATTAATAATAATGGAGAAAATTCATCTTCAAAGATTTCCAGTCCTCTACTTGATACTGGGCAATCTGAAGATCCGTCGATTTGCCCTTACTGCAATAAAAAATTTCGAAAGGTTTGATATTTGAATCTTTGGGTTTTATTAGTACACCTCCATTCCTAATATGCTTACCTTCCTCATCCTTCTCTTTATTCTTTGACTAATGAGGGTGTTGAGGTATTCGATGCCTAATCACCTTCCTCGACTCCCACATATTTTCATCCCAAAAAAACTATCAAATATAAACAATCAAAATTATAGCCTCGAGTGCTCGATTGCCTTCACTCAATGTGCGAAGACTGCATAATTGCTCAATTAGACGATGGCCGAAATAATCAACAAAAGAATTCTAAAAACATTCTAAACAGTTTTATGGAACTGGAATTAGAGGATTCTGTAGCTGGAAGACGTCCTACACCGCCAGGAGTTATTTGTTGTTCTGTTTGTAATCAGGAAACACATATTGGAAATGTATGCTTTTTTGAAGACTTTAGAATAGGAAGAGGGTTTTTAAAGGACCCAAGGTCGTTTTCTTCCAAGTCCATTTTTTTGTGTAAAATGTACATAATGGTCAGTCAGTTGATCTGTGAGAAATCCCAGCCTAGTTACAGCGTTCACAACTTAGTCAAAAAAGACATGAATTACATGGGTTCAAAATGCTCAAAATTTTAAGTCAAAATTCCTTTTAAAGGACCCAATGTTTGTAAGTTTAATGCTTTTGGATTTTGTCAAAATTCGAGAATATGGATTTAATGATGCTAATGATACTGGAAGAATATGTGAGGCGTGTAAAAGTGAAGAGAAAGCTGTGGCAAATTGTATTCATTGCTGTAGTGATTTGTGCCCAAAATGTGTTCAAGTACATCGAGACATGAAAATGTTTGATGGACATAAAGTAAGAAAGTTGATTGTGAAGGGAGGGGGGAGGGTTCGTTCAACGGAGCTTTGTGACTTCACCTTAACTGGAAAAAACAAACCTCTGATTGTTAACTGAATGTTATATATAGTTAACTGAATGTTATACATAGTTAACTGAATGTTATACTCGATACTCTAGTGACACGTGAAAGTCACCAAATATTGCTACTCTAAAATGCCCACTGTAATAATTCGTTTCGTTACTCTTGTGACCTGACAAAAAATCACCTAATATTGTTACTCTAATGACATTTTAAAAAATCACATGCCGGTACTCTAATGGCCTTTTTAAAAATCACTTTGGTCGGTACTCTAGTGACCTTATTTCAAAAATGACAAATGCTCCCGAAATGTCAAAGTGTCATTTACAAATTGTCGAAACGCAAATATTTTAAATTTAGTTATTTTTAAGGAATCATTTTTTTTGTTTTTTGGGGGGATTGATTTTCCTTTAAGGTTTAGTAATTATTGATTATTTGTTATTGTTTTTAATGTTTATTCCTCTCTTTTTTAAGGTAGTAATGTTTTCTGAAAAAGATAAATTGAGTAATCAACAAGAAGGTTTATTAAAAGAAGGAGGAATGGAAACAGTTAAATTAGCTTTGTGCAACAAACATAAAGGAGATTTTGAATTAATATGTCCAAGTTGTGATGAACTTTTGTGTAAACAATGTGCTTTTGAACATGTTGAACATAATGTTTCTCCACTTAATGATTTGGTTTTTAAGTGGTATAAACAAAGTATTCATGATTTGGCTAAACAGGCTGAGAATAAGGTAAGGTGATTTATTTATAATATTTGCGGACGAGACTCTCGGACTGATACTTTTTGAGTTATATTGTCTCTTCTTTCCGTTTTTGCGACCTCAGTTGCTGAGGAATACTGAAACATTCTTCCAATTAGCCTGTTATTTGAAAGTCTCTTAGTTCCGCTGTGTTTAAGGCCTTTGCATTCTATATGTTAATTCGTCCGCAAAACTTTTTTTGCAAAACTAATTATGATAATTCTCATTTTTTCTTACTTTTTTAGGGCAGAACGACTCTAGATGCTCGCTCAGCAATTCCGGACCGTAAATTTTTACTTCAGGTTTTTATTGATTTTTTATTTAAAAACTTGATATTGTCTAGCAATCGTATCACAAATGCCGTGACAAAATTGAAGATGCTTTTCAATTCTATGCGCGTGTGATTGATGAAGTTAAATTGGATTTGTTGGCTTCTTTGGATAAAAATCGAGATGAGAAGGAGGAACATTTGGACTCGTTATATCAAAAGATTGATATGCAAACATCTCGATTGCAGGATGCTTTGAGGTTGTTTATTTAGGACTCGAGGGATATCTTGGCTCGGTTTAGACTGAAAATGCCGTTAAACACAGCATCTTATTGTGAGGTTTGATATTACTGCAATGTTGGCAATTTGATTTCGTTGAACGTGGGCGAGGAGCCCCGCGGGTTCTCACCGTGATTTCCTTCCCCTGGAGAATTCAGTTCCTTGAATACGATTCCCCGCACCGCTATGAACCTCCTACTTTTGTGTTTGTTTAAATGTGTATGTTCTTTTGACAACTTCACTTCCTTCTGGGCTTTAGAACCTCCCTCAACTATTTTTTCAATAAAGTTTCTTCTAATTTTAGTTATACCAATAATCTCCTCGAGAAGGGTACAATTGTTGATTTATGCTTAAATCGCAAAAAGATTTGGCAACAACTTAAATTGCTAATGCATTCAATGCCTGATGTTAATGAAGAAGTTGATTTGGATTTTGATATTCTTTCACAACATGAATTTAAAAAGAAGTTTGAATCTGTCATTGGTGGAATTAAATGTTTGTTTTGTTTAATTATTTTCTTAACTTGTCCACAAGAACCATGAAAAGTAACAATCTTCTTTTTTAGGTCGTATTACTGGTCCACCAAAGGAACCAGCAGTAATAATGAATGCTCTTTTGGGTAATAGTCCATCAAATAAATTGGATACTTTTGATGATTTTGACAATAAACTTAAACAACAACAACAATTAATTCTTTCTTCAGCAATTAATAATTGTCAAAATTTAGCAAATAATTCTTCAATTGATTGGGCAGATTCTTCAAATCTTTTTGCTCAGCATTCAAATACTTCATCAATAATTCCAGCAACAATTCCACCAACAACAAATTCAGGTCCTGGAACTATTGGGATGGAAAGACGTCAAAATCGAAATTCGAATGGAAATAGTTACTTAAGTGGAGATTCTGGTATTTATTCTTCTGCATCTGATATGACTATTTCTTCGCCAATTCAACAACACCAATTGGGTGGTACTCCTGAAAATTTTAATATGGTAAGGGATGATACGGTTTGAGAAAAAGTCGCGTCAGGTTTCGGGTCGTAAAACCAGAAACTGTGTCTCTGTTCAAAGGGAAGTCAGGTTATTTACGGGGATTTAGGAGGGAAGACCATCAAACCTTTGTCTGGCGGGACCTAGACTTTTCTTTCAATTCAAAAATATTTTTTTGAAGGGACGTTTTGGAATTCCTGAATCGTTTGGATCAGCATTTCGTGCTCCTGCAACAACTTTGGATTCAGGCCAACAACTTGATCCTGGAAATTTAATTTTTTCTGATAATTATTTTGGAAATACTCAATCAAAAATTTGGAGCGCTGTAATTTTTATTTTAATATTTTTTTAACTCTTAAATTTTTTAAAGAATTATTCTACAACTCAAAATATGTTTGGAAATTTTGATGCAAACCGTCCACGTGAATTGATGGATTCTCGTTTTGGGCTAAATGATTTTCCTCCATTAGGCTCTGATCCGTCAGGATTTCGTTCACGTTCTTCTCTTTGTACAACTCCTTCAATTGATACTTTTGTGCCACCTATGTCGATTCATCAGGTTTTTTTATTTTTAAATTGGGAGGTAAATTAGAAAATTTTTGTAAGAATTATCAACCAATGGTTGCTGCTGGTCGTCATTATGGGAGCAATAGTCAGCAGCAGATTGAGGTTAATTTTACTAACGATAAGGAGGGAACATTGAATGCGAATTTGACATATTTTTTGGTACCATTCGATAGAGAACCTCCGATGTCCTCCGACCATTCGAATGATCGGAAGACCTCCGAGAATTCGATAGAGGTTCCCTTGTATGAGATTTTGATTTAATTTTTATAAATTTTTTTGTAGATGCAAATTTTGTACACTTTTTGCTCTAATACATTGAGCACTCAAGATACTTTTAATACTCCTCAAGGACTTGCATTAGGTTTGGATAATGAAGTTGCCATTTCTGACACTAATAATCATCGTTGTGTTATTGTTGACGTTAAAGGTTTTCTTTTTTTCTCATTTTTTTTAAAAATTATTAAACTTTAAAAGGAAATTTTTTGCGTTTTATTGGGAGTTCAGGAACTGAAGAAGGACATGTTTATTATCCTAAAAAGGTTTTTTCTTGAATTTTGATTATGTTAAATTTAAGACTATTTTTTTTATTAATTTTTTGTCAGGTCGTCTCTTTGATCCGTAATCGTGATTGTCGTTACATTGTTCTCGATCGCGGCACAAATCAACAATTTAATCGTCTACAATTATTCAAAAACAGCGGTGAATATGTTTGTCGTCTTTCTTTACCATGTCAAATTGATCAAGTTTCTGTTATGACTGTAAACAAAGAAAATGAACAATTAATTATTGTTGACAACAAAAATCTTGTTCATGCGTTTGAATTTGAAACATTTAATCAATTGACTTTGGTACGACAATTCAGTATTTCTGGTAATGTTCATGAACCTTCAGATCTTGGTGTTTATAAAGGATACGTAAGTTGTTAAAGTTTTCTTTAAAAATTGGGGGGGGGGAGGGATTTAGGTAACCCATTCTTTGTTATAATGATCATTTTTTTATAAAAATAATCTAAATTAGGAATAGAAATTTTATTTTTTAGTATTACATCACTGACTATAAAATGCATGGAGTTGTAGTTTATACGCTCGAAGGTTTTTTTATTTTAATATAATTTTTTAAAATTTACTATGGTTTTAGGTAAACTTCATCGAAAATTTGGTGGACTTGATACAACACCATATCCTGTTGGAATTGACTTTTCAAAGTCTGGAGATATTCTTGTAGGTGATTCACATGGTTTGGAAATTTTTCTAAATTTTGCGAAGGTTATTAAGAAAAAAATTTTTTTAAGGTAATCATTTCCATATTGTTGTTTTTAATCTTCAAGGACAAGCTCTTCATCATTATAGATGCTACCAACAGAAGGTTATTTTTTTAAATAATTTTTTAAAAAGTGTTAGGCAAATGGATTGTTTTGGTTCCGGGAGTACCAAAATTCTGAACGGGACGGTTTCGTTATCGAGAATAGCGCGGGAATACCTAACTGTGCAGAGCACTATTTTTAATATGGTTTTCTAAAAAATATTTTTTAAAGGTTTCTCGTTGTACTGGCCTTAAAATCAATTCTGAAGGACATATCGTTACAATGTCTCGACAAAATAGTGCCGTTATTGGTGGGGAAATTTTCTTTTTTCAAAATTATTTTTGGGCATTAAATTATACTTTAAAAAAATTTTAAATTATTTTTTATTTAGTGTTTAATACACTTTACATTCCAAGCGCCTAATTTAAAAAAAAACTACATTTATTTTCAAAAAAAACTACACACATCGACCATCACCTTTTAAAAGCGCCTCGGGTTGCGCTATATTTTGAAAAAAAGTTTTTCACTTTGCCATTTTAGAATTATATTTTAGAGAGAAATTTTGTATATTATTTATTGTAGCTTTGATAATTCTAAAAAGTGTAGGGAATTATTTCTTAAAAAATATTTTTAACTTTAAAAAAATTTAATTAGCTACAATAATTAATATATGTAATTTTTCCTCTATTTTTTTAAATTTCGCAACATTTATTCTCAAAAAACCCTGCCTGTTTTCTTTTAAACAAACATTAAAAACAAACACACACACACACACCTTGGTTAAAGAGAAAAAAATTTTTTAAATTAAATTTTAATTTCGGAAAGTTAGAGGTTGATTTTAACAAATAAGAGTTGTTTGCGGAGTATTTTTGCTCGATCAAAAAAAATTTTTTTATTTTAATTGTTCCAGGTTTTTCTAAAAGTTTTTCAATTTTCTACACGAAGGAGTGTGTGTGTTTATTGTTATTTAAATTCTTTTTCCTTTGGCCACATATTAAAAAATTTGAAAAAAAAACTTCCTTTCCCTTCCCTTTTTTTCTTTTAACACACCAAAGAGATTCTCCAAAATTTTCTCTCTTTTTTTTTTAAATTAACACCTAAGCTCCTCTATATATTATTTTATTTTATAAATATATTTTTTCATTTTCTTTTGTTGAAATTTGACACAACAAACAAAAACAATTATATATTGTTCTCGCTTATTTTATTATTTTTTTTTCGCTTTACCGGGTTCCCACTTTTTTTGACAAAATATTCATTTAAAAAAAATTTTTTTTTTAATTTTATTTTTGCTTTTACAATCAATTTATTTTTTTTAATTTTACATGTTGTGTTTTAATTATTATTTTATTATTAATTTTATTTTTTTGCAATTATATATACGTTTTATTGTTTCAATCCTCGCCACAGTTCTTTTGATTGTTTTATGATCATGCTACTTATTTTATTTTTTTAAATAGTAGTTGTAGCAAGAAAAACTTTGATTTTGTTTAATTTACAATTTGTTTTGAAACAAGTTTTACATACTTGAAATCTAATTAGAGACTGGTAAACTTGAACTTAGCATACCAACTTTTACAAATCAGAATTTAAGAATCAGAAATTTTGCAAACTTTAAAAATCAGAATTTTTATAAAGTTACAAATCTGAATTTGAAAATCAGAATTTTTTTACAATTTTACAAATCAGAATTTGTCTTTTCAAGTAAAAAATCAGAATTTTCTATAATTTGCAAACTTTAAAAATCAGAATTTTATTTTCAAAACTTTAAAAAACATTTTAACTGGTCTCTAATTATATTTACCCTAGTTTAATATATATTTATGTACATTTTACGTACACATAAATTACTTTAAAATACTTTTTTTAATATTCTTTATTTTTTGTTTACGGGACGCCATCTTTTTCTTTTAAAAAATAATTCTCGTTGATTAAAAACCCATTATATTATTTTCCTTTCCCCCATTGCGCATTAAAAATAGCAAAAAATTTCTTGGCACTTTAGCTATTTTTTGTTGTTTTTATTCTTTTATTCTTTCTACCTACATGAGTGCCTCTTATTAATTTTGACTCATCTTTTGTTTCCCATAATATAATTTGGTTGAAATATAATGATTAATATCTTTTTAAAATCAGAATTTAGAAGAGAAAGAAAAATCAGAATTTTTGGAAAATAAAAATCAGAATCTAACCAGAATTTGTATTTCAACCTATTTATATATAAACCACAATTTATTGCGCATGTTTTAGAGTAAATAATGTATCCGCGCCTTGTTTAAAATTGTTAGTGTGCTCATTTATTTTATTATTTTTTTAAGTTTTTCATTGTAAATTTTTTCTTTCCACTTTTTTTAACATATTTAGTCAAGACTTCCCCTTAATTTTATTTTCTGTTTTTTAACTTTTTTTTTTATCTAACAGGATCTTTTCTTTACGAATCAGGTACCTCTTCTTTTTAAAAAATATTTTTTCGACTTGTTGACTACCTAGATATTTTTGTGTGTCCTTTTTAAACTTGAAAGAATTGTTGCTTAAAACTCTCAGATCAATAACTACCAGAACAAAATTGTTAAAAAATATTCAAAAAAATTTTTCGAGAGTTTTAAGCCGATACTGACTCTTCACTTATATTAGAATTGTATAACGTATTTAGAGACAATTTGAACTTGTTTTTTATCCTTTCTGTGTGAGGAAGACTTTTTAGTTCCGCTTACCCTCAAGAATTTTTTAGAAATCAGAATTTTTTAATCAGAATTTTGAAATGTTCTGGATTGGGAATAAGTCTTAATTCCAAAGGAACCCTCGAACCCACACCTTCACTCTCCTCACCTCACTATTTAAAAAATAAATTCAAATTGTCTTTTAAAAATAGCTTTGATTGTGTACCGGTTTTTAGACTACACTGTTTCTTTATTTATAGTTAGACCCCAACTTAAAATCGTCTTTTTTTCTCGTTTTATGTTAAATATCTTAAAAAATATTTTTTTCAGCATTCAGCCAATTTTTTTTGTTTTCATATTTTTTTTTAAAAACATTTTTGTATTCGATCTCATCATATTTTATTTTCATTTCTCTCCATTTTTATTTTTACTATATTTTACCCGTTTAAATCGCTTATATCACATTGAGTGAACTAAGAAAACAATGAAAATATTATGCTGCAACAGAAATGCTCGAAAAGTGTGTCAGCTTCATCCCTGCTTTTTCATCTCATCCTGTGTTAAGAGGATGGTTCTACTGTTTAAAAAATACAACAAACAAAAAAAACTCTTCATTATATTTGGAAGAGACTAATTCCTTTTTTTAATTATTTAGCTATTTTTTTAGTTTTACAATTTATTTTAGACTTAATCCCTGAAAAGTGACTGGAAGGAAATTAGAAAATTGTAAGGAGCGTCCCACGGGCGTTTAACGGTCCTTTCCTAAAATTGGAGTCCACACATTTGGTCAGTTTTACCACAATTTTCATATACCTGGTCACTCTTTCAAAAAATGTATTATAATTTAATTCTCCCCCTAGTTATCTACAATAAAAAATGTAATTATACCAAGTTCAACAATTCAAATATGTATTTTTAAATTGAAATAAAAAATTTTTCGGAAATTTTTTTAATTTTTATAACAAAAGTAAAATTCCTGAGTTCACATATATATAAGTTAAAATTTTTTGACAAAGATATTTTTTGGAACAGAAAAAACATGACAAACAAGAGTGGGAGAGTAAACGAGGCTGCTCTAAGAAAAACTTTTTGAACAAAATTTCTGCTGAGAAACAAATTTTTAGAGAAGCCTACCAATGAGAGGGAGATGGGGAACCGAAGGGGAAGGGAGATTCAAGAGGGGCTAACAATTCTCAAAATAAATTAAAAAGTTGGCTATACTATTCTTGAGATGTTGATGTTGAAGGTGCAAACTCCACAGAATTTTTCATTTCATCAAGTAATTTATCCATTTGTCTTCTACTAATTGGGACAACAGAATTTTTGCAAAAAATGTTTGAAGCAGCCATATTAAATTGTTCATGGAATAATTCTAAAGCAGTTTTCTTCAACTTTTCTCTTCTGGTTATCATGTAGCAAAGGTTGCGAGACTAAAAAGGAAAGTATTTTAAATAGATCTCCCTTTAGAAAATTAAAATTAAAAAACCTTTTCATAATCCAGTCGCATGAGTCTTAAAGGTTTATAATCAAGTTGAACTTGTCCATTATTAGATCTTTGAAAGAGTTGATAATCTTTTGAAAATTCTTTTACATATTTTGACGGATATGTTGCTATCATTTTCTTTGGACTAGAAAAATATATTTTAAATTTTTTAGAAAATTTTTTGGACATCCCACTAGGAGGAAGGGACATCCAAAAAGTACCAAAAAAAATTTGTAAGAAAAAAAATTTACAGAGTAAAAGGCTTCTTGTCACCACTCTTTTTATCAGTCCCCACTTCATCCTCAACATCATCCAAAAGAATATTGGTATTTTCAAATTGATATTTTTCTTGTCTGTAACCCAAAGGCATTTGAACTCCATTAGTACTCCATTCTTCTCTCCATTTGTCTGTAATTCTAAGTAAAGTATTCGAATTATTATTGTGGTGTAAATCGTCTAATTTGTGGTGGTGACTATTTTCTCCTTGATGTTTTATTTTGCGAATAAAATCGGTGCAATAAATTTCTGTTGGAATGCCAGCTGAAAATTTTTTCTTTAGAAAAGAAAATAGGAGAAAAGCAAAAAACATACCATTTTCAACAATATAAAATTTTCGTTTAACCCAAGGTTCCATTTTATTTTGATCAGCAAAATAAACAGATTTATTCTGTTGTTGTGAATTTTTTCGAAGAGCAGTAAAATATCTTGAAGTTGAAGAAGAAGAATTTTTGTCCAAATGTTTTGAAGATGTTGGAAGTGATGAAAAAACTTTTGGGAAATTGTTTTGGTCTTTTTTTGAATTTGTTGGAGGAGGTGTCTCAACAACATTTTTAATTTCTTCTTTAATTTCTTTCTTTGGTAATTTGTTGTTATTTTCTACAAAATGTATATCATCACAATTTTCTCTTCCAAATCTTCTCCGTTTTGTAAGAATTGATGTTGTATCTAAAAAATAAAATGCACTCAGATGCCCAAAATTCCCCGCTACTTTTTCACTTAAATCACAAACTCCGAAAAGTTTGAGCCAAATTTTTCAAAAAATTATTTTTAAAAACCTTTTCCGTCAGATATTTTATTATTCTTTTTATTTGTCTTCATGTCGGTTCTAGTACCATTAATATGACCTGTAAAATTGTGAATATTTTTATATTTTTTTCAAAAAATAAACCATTTAATTGTCTAACGCCATGTTCGTGTCCTCCTTTTTTCTGTTGTATTGGTGTAAATTTTCTCCGAGAAGCAGATTCATGGTGGTGAATCGATGAATTATTTTTTAAACTATTCATTTTTATCTAAAAAACAAAGAAAATATGTTTAACGTTCAACGGTTTAGCTAAAAAGTGATCTGACTCTTAAAAATTGGCTCCCTAATCTCATACCAAATACATATTTTGCCAATAAGGCTAAAATCCTGCGTTATGTCAACAACTATTGGCAAAACATGCTTTTTTAGGCATATTGACAGAATATGGGGTTGGCAGAATAAGGGAGGACATAAAAATGCCTCTGACGTATCCTATGTTTACATTATATTTCGTTATGTCTGCCCGCTTATTTTTAAGCGGCGATAGATAGTTTTTGCCTAATCGATAAAAAGGATAACAAGAGAGAACGCAATGCAGAGAAAGTGGAAAGGGCAGAGAAAAATTTTTTGCTATTCCATTATGATTGTTGACAAAATGAAATATTTGTTGATTTGTTAAGGGACACGCCCGAAACGGCGCGGGCCAAAACGGCGCGACCGAAACGGCGCGACCGAAACGACGCAGGCCGAAACGGCGCAAGGCCAAAACGGCGCACGGCCAAAACGGCGCAACCCCAAAACTTCACAGTGATAGTGTGATTAATCGTGTGATAAACCATGAGAGTGATCACTTGATCTCGAGTGATTGACCTGATTGTGATCGATCCGACCTTAGTGATCGATCAAAAATCGCTAGCGTACACTGATCCTTCGAATTATTATTCAATTCTCAATAAGGTTTTGCGCAGTACGGGGAAATTGTTCTAACAATGTGGAAGATCGTTCCAACATTGAGAAAAGTGTTCCAGCAACGTTGAAGGTTGTTCCGACATCAACAACCAGAATAAAAATAACTAAAGTCTAAATGGTTACAGTAATAATACGGGACAACTATATAGTTCTAGGGGGAACTAACTAGTAATTTAAGTAGTTATAGGGAGAACTAACTAGTGATATAGTTATATTGGAACTATCTGAATCCTGCAGTTATTTCTCGCAGTTATACTTACTAGTACGTATATGATCTAAATAGTTTTGTCATCACTATTAGTTTTTGTTATCACTTTGTTATCACTAGATGTTGTCCAAATGCGACCTTTACATCTGTTATTTTTTTGTTTACATCGCCAAAAGACACGATCACTATTCGAGCTAAACCTGAACATCACGTAACAATTGCCATTATGGGAAATTTTTGCGCCGTTTTGGCCGTGCGCCGTTTTGGCCTTGCGCCGTTTCGGCCTGCGTCGTTTCGGTCGCGCCGTTTCGGTCGCGCCGTTTTGGCCCGCGCCGTAATGGGCTGTACCCATTTGTTAAATGTCAAATGAAAAGAATTTCATAATGTCAACTCTTAAAATGTCAAGATTTTTGCTTGTTATTTTTTCAAAATTTTCTGACTTTTCCTTATCTTTTTATCAGTTTTTAAGTTTAAATTTACTTATTTAATTTGCTAATGTCTTCTAGTGGCGAGGAATTTGTCGATCTGGATCAGTATACTTTAAATATTTTTTGCTAAATTTTCTTTTAAATTTAAGAGAATTGTCTTCATGTGAATCAACTTCTTCAGAATCTTCATTCAAAACGAAACAAATTAAAAATAAATTAAAGAGGGATATAAATATTAATCTGAAGGAATTGGATGGGAAAGATAAAGAAGATTTACCTGAAAATGGTTTGTACAAAGTTATTGGACAAGTTGATGAACAACCTGTGTTGGAGAAAAAAGCAAAGTACTAATTTTTGATCTTTTGGATTTAGTGTACGTTCCCTTTTTATGTTCCATCCTTTTCCCGTTACCTATACCGGGAAACCCGGATACTAGGGAAAACCTGGGTAATAGTGTCGTTTCCAGTCCGCATTTTTCCTCCCCATTTTTTGTCCCTATGTTTGTACGGAATGGTCAAATTTTCCCTTTTCTTCCATCAAATTTGCCTTTCCACATTTTGCCTAAATACAATCAAAAAGATTAATTTGTGATATTTAAATAAGTATTAGAGTAATGAGAAGAATCATTTTCCCAATTAATAAAAATGGAAGAACTAAAGAATTTCAAACCTATTGATTTATATGAAAAATTACGTTTGAGTGATAATGATTTCGATGCATGGCTTGAGAAGCTTGGACTTCTTCATGGAAAGAGAACTTGCTACAAATGTGGGGGTCGAACAGGTATCAACGTTATGAAAAACGAAAGATATGGATGTTGGCGGTGTACAACTAGAAATTGTAGAGCAAAACAAGGTTCTTTTTTCAAGTTTTTTAAAAAAATCTTTACTCTAAGGTTATTTATGTGGTACCTTCTTTGAAGGTACACATCTGACAACAAAAAAGGTTTTTCACCTTTCTTATTTATGGGCATATAGACTTGGTACATATGATTACATAGAGTTTGCAACTGGTATTAGTAGGCATGCAATTGTAGATTGGATGTCATTTTTCCGTGATATCTGTGCAGAAAATTTTGTAAAAAATGAAATTCTAATTGGAGGGGAAGGTAAGGAAAAAGAACTTATATTGATAGTCATTTTTAATTTAGGTATAGAAGTAGAGGTGGACGAGACTGTTGTCGTGAGACGAAAATATGAAAGAGGCAGACAACCATCAAAGAAAGATGTATGGATGATTGGGGGCGTTGAGAGGAACACGAAGCATGAAAAATGTTTTCTGGCTATTATAGAAGGAAAAAGAAGTGCGGAAAATCTTATTCCTATAATTCAACATCATATACTACCTGGCACAACCATATATACAGACCTTTGGCGCGCATATGGGTCTATTCCAAAGCTTCCAGAACAATATATCCACGCCACTATTAATCATTCAAAAGAATACGTTGATAGTGAAGATCCTAATGTCCATACACAGAACATTGAATCATTGTGGTCAACTTATAAGCGAAAATTCAGACATCAAGCTGGCAACAACACTGGAACCTATAAAAGTTATCTCCCGGAATTTCTTTGGCGAAAACGATTTGGCAATATTGAAAATGTTTTTTATAATTTTTGGCATCATGTCTCACTTTTTTATCCTTGTGAAAGAACTGAATAAAAATTAATCTTTTTGATTGTATTTAGGCAAAATGTGGAAAGGCAAATTTGATGGAAGAAAAGGGAAAATTTGACCATTCCGTACAAACATAGGGACAAAAAATGGGGAGGAAAAATGCGGACTGGAAACGACACTATTACCAAAACCTGGCTTCTCCCTATACGTCCGTTCTTTTATTTTCTTTTTTTTTCAAGCAAGTTTACTGAACCTTGGATAGCAAATTCTCACAAATTTTGTGCAAAAATGCTTGATAATTCTGTTAATTTGTTACCTTTGGATGAACTTCTTAAATTTGGTTTAAAACAAGAATTTGTCAATAAATTAAATACATATACAAATGTATGTTTTCCTGTCCAGTCTTCAGTTCTTCCAATTTTATTAAACAATAAAAATGTATTTTTGCCTGCTAGAGATGTTGTTATTTGTTCTCCAACTGGTTAGGTTATTTTTTAAATTTTGAGTTGTGGTATAAATGTTGTCCATTAATAATGTCACTTCATGGGAGAGGAATGGGTACGAAAAAATGGGCGTGGCTTATGGGAGGGAAACTACACAAGAGCCAAATTTCCGAAAAAATTTTTAATCTTTAGGTAGTGGTAAAACCCTTTGTTATGTTCTACCAATATTAAATAACATTCATTTTGTGGAAGATGCTTCAGCAGTTTATGCTTTAATTATAGCTCCTTCAGCTTCTTTGGCTGAACAAATATTTAAGGTTTTTTCTTTTAGGTATTGTTAAATTTTCAAGTTTTTCTTTTAGGAATTTGAAAAGTTTAACGTATTCAATACAAAAATAGTTGCTTTGTATGGAAATACAAGTTATTTTCATGAAAGGTTTATTTGAAATTTTAAAAACTACTTTTTCGTTACATGCTCGCATCTCTTTAGCTGGACTTTACCCGTTGTATCCATTATCTTTTTGGTCTAAAGCAGACAGCAAACTATTTGTGGGCATATAACGGAAAGGTAACAGGTTTTAAACTAATTTTTAAACTTGTTTTTTTCAGATCTTTGCTATTTCCTAATAATTCCTGTATAAGTCAAGCACATTTAATTATTGCAACTCCTGGAAGGTTTGAAAATTTTTTTTGTATTTCTTAAATTTAATGTTTATTTTAAGGCTATTAGATCATTTAATGGATAATGATGGAAATTTTATCAATTTGTCTATGCTTCGATTTTTGGTTATTGATGAAGCTGATAAAATGCAAGATACAGCTAGAATTGAATGGCTTGATGTTATTGAAAGACTTTCTTGTGGTTTGAAAATATTTTTTGAGAATTCTTAAATTAAGACAACTTTTTTCTAGCCTCAATAGCTTCAACAAACAATTTATCAATTTCTTCATTAACAAATAATTATAAACAAAATTGTCATCTTCAAAAAATTTTGGTTTCTGCAACACTTTTATTAGATGTCAATAAATTATATATTTGGAATCTTCGTTGCCCACAACTTTTTTTGGCTACAGATAAGGAAGTGGAAGAGGAAAATAAAGAAGAACAACAAAATGGAGAAAGTGATCATATGAGTATTTTATTGCCGGAGTGTTTAACTCATAAAATTGTGAGTTTTATTTTTAAATAGAATTGAAGGTTTGGATCGGGAATGTTGTCACGGGTTGAGTAAAAAGGTGTGTCAGATCTTGTGAGTTTGGATTGAAGATTTTAGGAGCTTTTAGGAGATTTTTTTGCTATTTTATTTTTAATTATAACATTTTTTTAGTTAATTTGTGATCAAAAATTGAAACCTCTCATTCTCTTCCAACAAATAAAATTACACATAAATGAATGGAATAAAATAATTGTTTTTGTTAATAAAAAGTTCGCGATTTTTATGTGAATTAATAAAATTATCAAAAAAAAATTTTTTAGACAAACTAGCTATCGACTTTCCTATTTACTACAAAAACTAGGCTCGTCAAATTTGTTCAAATTAGCTGAATTAAGTTCAAATTTACACAGATATCGTCTTTTAAAATTGATTAAAAGCTTTAGGAATGGAAAGGTTTTTTTTAATTTTATTGTTTGATTCTTTCCCTTTTTTCTAGATTCGTATATTAATTGCTTGTGATCAGTTTTCTCGTGGTGTTGATGTTCAAGATGTTGATTGTGTAATAAATTATGATGTACCTATAAATGAACGTATTTTTATTCATCGTGCGGGAAGAACTGCTCGAGCAATGAAAGGAGGATTGCTACTTTCTTTGTTTACTAAAGATGAGGTTTTTTTTTAATTTTATTGGGGAATTTTTTAATCGAAACAACTCCCGGCTTAGGATTTTCTAAAATTTTCTTCGGATTGGGTTTCGGGACGAAAAGTTCCCGGGATCTCTTAATGGGATAAATCCTTTAAGTAATCCCGTTTATTTCTGAAAACCCGGTGGATTCTGCGAGGATCCCTTAAAGTCCCGTATGGGATCGCTCCCGTACCGATGCTTAATTTTTACTATAAATTCTATTTAACAGAAAATGAGACTCAGGAAGCAATTATCTGGCCATAATTTGTGGAAAAATGTCGAAGAATTGAATACTTACAAAGTTGAAGACGAAGAAGCAATTAAACAATACAAAAAAGCTTTAGCACAATTGGAAAGTGAATGTTTACCAAAAACTTTTAAAAGAACAAGAAAAAGAATATCAGGAAACGATCAATAGAGGTTTTTTAATTGTTTTTTTTTTGTTATGATGCCGTGTATATAAAACGTCGGAATACCAAACCCCTAAAAAACTAAAATATGGATTGTTTATAAGCTTCCACTTTAACCTTCAGCTTTTTATGTTTTCTTTGGTATTTCAGCGTTTAGTATTACGGCGCACTTCTATTTTTTTGTTAAATTTTAGAAATAAATATTTTTATTCTATCATTCTATTTCTTAAGCATTAGTTTATCTTAAACATTTTATATTTTCTGTCTTATATTTATAATATTCTTTTATAATCTTACACAAATGGCATTGTTGAATCATATAATTGATACATTACCTGTTATGAATGAAGAATGGTCTGATGCTGTTTTATTTTCTCCTTTACAAGGTTTCCAATTTTTATATTTCTAAATAGGAGTTTTTGCTTCAAAAAAATTTAAGAAAATTTTTTGCAGCTGAACAAGCAATGATGGATCAATTTGCCGATACGCTTGCTGTCCGTGTCTTTCTAAAAATGGCCAATCTTCCATACAGATTAGAACAAAGACAAAATGCTTATTTTATGTCGCCAACAGGTTAATTTAAAATTATTTTAAATTTCTTCAATTTCTTATTCAAGGAGAAGTCCCATTTTTGAGAGTAAAAAATTCTTTAACTGCTGAATTTTCTCCAATTGTTGATTTTGTTGGCAAAAAGGTTGTGTTGAATTATTTTTATAAATTAATTTCCTTTAGGGTATTAAACTATCCGATTCCTTAACGGCTTCTGAACAATCTGACATTCAAGCATATTGTGCATTGATAGAAGAAACTTTACGGAATGCTGAGGTTTATTTGTGTTATCTCATTTCTTTTACATTTTTTATAGAAATATATCTCTTGGTTGGATGAAGAGTGTTATGATAAAGTTACTAGTGGACGGTTAGAAAATTTTTTGCTTTATTCTTTTTTTTGTCTTGATCAAACGGAAATTCCAATTAAATTTTTTAAGATATGCAAGTGTATACAATTGGCCTTTAAATTTATTTTTACCCTTGCTTAAACAACGTGAAGTTTATAATGATTTGAGTCAAAATGGTTGGGCTGATTATTCAACAAAAACTGTTATTGAGCTTTGTGATAGATGGTTTATTTTTTTTATTGTACTTTTTTCTATTTTTTTATTGTTTTAGTTTCCATGCGTTGTCAATGAAATTAGGATCACAACAAAAATATTTTATTGGCGGGCAACCAACAGAATTAGATGCACTGGCGTTTGGTCATTTTTACACAATTTTGGTTTTTTTTTAATTTTTTATAAAAATTATTTTTAAATTTAAATTTTATAGACAATGCAAATGCCAAAGGATGACTTGATTAATACATTGAGAAAATATCCAAATTTAATTAATTTTTGTAAAGGAATTGAAAGTGAATATTTTTCATGAAAAATGATTCTGTTTGTTTAAATTAAGTAAATCTATTATAAAAAGTTTGTTTATTTTATTTTTAAAAGCTTATAATGCTTTTTTAATTCCTTTTAATTTTTGCAGATTTAAATAATTTTTATTTTTACCTAAACAACATGAATTTTATAGAATATTTATGTGAATTTATATTGTCAAAATTGGTTGTGTTAATTATTGGATGCATTTAGAAATTGTTTGATGTCAGCTTTTATTTTGCAATAAATGAAGTGGGTATTTTTTTTATAAATTTCTTATGGGTTTAGGATCTTTCTAAAAAATTTTTCTCGAGAGTTTATTTTTTTAAATAATTTTTTCCACGGGTTTAAGAATTGTTTTTCTGAAATCAACCAGTCTTTTTTTAATTAATTTTTTGTAAATTGATTTTTAAGTTTTTTTATTCTATTATTTTTATTTTACCTCCAAACCTCTTAAAATAAGTACCTAGTATATCCTTTACGAGCTATATATCTCTTTTATTCTAATAATTATTCATTACCTTCTATATCCTTTCTCTTCCTACTTTTCGTCCTTAAATACAAAACCTTCGTCAAAAATCCCCCTCATTTCTTCAACTACTAAAAACCTTCCTGGAAAACCTTCCACAATTTTTAGAGTTTTCCCCGTTGTTGTGTTTATATATGTCCTTGAATAGAAAGATCTGAAAAAAATTTTTAAGGGAAAAATTGAGGAAATGTTGGTTAAAAAAGCAAATAGGAGGTGAGAGAAGAAATTACTTCTCTTTTCCACATACACAAACACCTTTCTTATATTCCTTTTAAAAATTTGTTTTTGTATTTGAGGTTACCATTTTTCTTTTCTTTTTTTATGTTAATTCACAAAATTTATTTAAATTTTGAAGCAAAACTTTAAGTTTACAAACGTGTTTTACAATTTTTTACAAATCAGAAATTAAACCTTTTCTTATTAAACTTGAAAAATCAGAATTTAGAATAAACTTTACAAATTGTAAAATAAACTTTTAAAAAATTACAATTCTGATTTGAAAATAAAAACTTTAAATCAGAATTCATTTATTGAAAATATTTTTGCTTCAAAAACTAATAGTTTTTTAATCCTATTTTAATAATATGACCGGAAAACATTCATTTAACGAATTTAATTTTATTTTTTGTTATGTTCTCCTTCTGTTTTTCCTCTTTTCTGATTATTTATTTATTTTTAATTGTGGTTGTTTATTGTTGTGGTTTATCCCACGTTTACCCCCAAAACAAAAATACAAAAATTCTATATTAATGCTGGTGAGTATTGACGACTTTCACATTAGATCGGCGGAAGTTGGAAAAGGGATGAACGAAAAATTGTGGGAAGGAATAAATATAAATTCCACTTAGGGAGGGATTTGCTGCGATCGACATTTTTGTTGTTTTTGGGCCTGCAACTATAACTACTAAATACACACCTTGCGCCTATTTTCTCTATTAAATATAACCAAAACACATGCTTTCTTTGTACAAAATTCTGATTTTTTTAAGTTTGTAATTTCTAAAACTTGTTTTACAATTTTAAAGATCAGAAATTAAACTTGGAATCGTTTTAATAAACTAGAAAAATCAGAATTTGTAAAATAAACTTGAAAAAAATTATAATTCTGATTTTACGCTTTTAATTTTACAAATCAGAAATTAATAAACCTGAAAAATCAGAATTTTAAATAAACTTAAAATTGTAAAATAAACTTTAAAAAATTAATTTACAAATTGTAAAACAAGTTTAAAAAATTACAAACTTAAAAACCTGTAATCAGAATTTTTGGATGCTTAAATATACTTATTTAAATCCGCCGTTATTCGCAAATTTTTACTGAAAAAATCCTGAAACAATCTAACTTGCTTTTTCCTGCTCTTTTTTCTAAGTACAACAATATTATGTATTATTCTTTTGGATGCTTAATTTCAAGTTTTTATTTTTAAATTTTTCCCTATTTTCTCTCCAACTTTCACTTAATCCTTTTTATAGTTTCAAATGAATATTTTTAATTTTTATTTATTTGTTTAATTTATTTTTAACATCAAACAATGAAAATGCTACTATTGTTTGTAACAACTCTATTATCTTTAACTAAAATTTTATTAACAACTAGATCTGGTAAGGTTTTTATTTTTTCTATTTATTAAGTCTTTAATCTCTCTCCCAATCATTTTATTTTTTAATTAAAACTTTCTTCAATTTTAAATTGTTCTTTAAAATTCATTTAAAAATTGTTTTGTTAACTACTAACCACCATCTTTAAGTATAGATATTACTTGTCAAGGTCGAAAATAAAAAATTCTTTTTTGATTTATGCTTAATTTAAAAAATAGTAAATGATCTTGAGGTGAATCAAAAAAAATTTTTTTTAATATCTGTTTTTAACGTAAGGTAAGGAGAACTTTAATGGAACGATTGAGACGTTTGTCGTCGATTGTCTCACACAATTTTTCGCCTTTAAGCGTTATTATAATTTTATTTCTACTAAAAGCTTTTTAATACCTCCCATATTTTTTCGACCTTGACTCTTCTTTTCAACTTGTATCTTTTTTTTGCATATACACTTTAAAAAGTCTTCCCAATTTTTGACCACCTTTAAGTGGGATGTTCTCTAATTTATAATGGTTATTTTTGTGGTTAAGGTTGAAAAGTGTGATTTATTAAAAATGAGGGAAAATTAATTTTATATAAAAATAAATTGAAAGGGGGGGGGGATAATTTAATAAATTAAATTTTTTAAAGAATTTTGTTCATCCTTTGGTCAATTTGAATGTAATTGTGGCAATCCTCGTTGTATTGATTCAAGTTCTGTTGAAGATGGAGTTGCTGACTGTTCTGATGCTAGTGATGAAATTAGGGAATCTCCAAATATTCCTTGTGGTGATGCTAAAATTCCAAGAAGAGGCAAAAATAATTTTAGACGAAATCCTGAGGAAATGCCGAGGTTTTGTTCAAAAGATAAATTGAGGAATTGCCCTGAAGAATTGGGACAAATATGCGTGGTATTTTTAATTTTTAGTTATAAGAATTTAAATTTAATTATAATTTGAGGAATGGCCAAGAAACCATCAAAGATGTGTTTGCCGTCTAGGCTTTTTCCGAGCACCTGGCCATTCTGCTTGTCTTCCAATTGAAAGCTTTCCACATTTAAATGTCTCAAAAGTTGTGGATTTGACAGATGAATATGCTAGTGGTCGGTTAAATTGTTCAAGACTCGTGTCAGATTTATCAATGATGTATCCAGGCATTTTTCTTTTTCGAAGGGAAGGAGAAGCTGGCGGTGATGGAAATGATGAGAAGATAAGGTTTGTAAGGGCGCACGAAAATTTAAAAAAATTTTTTATTTTAGTCCTAATACTAGACGAATTAACAGCAACAATAAATTACCAGCTAGGGATGAACCTCCGGTATCCGATGATGATATTTCTGATAAAGAAGAGTGTACATTGCTTGATGGTATTGATGAAAATAAAATTGGAGGAAAAGGAGGATGTTCAAATGGAAAAATTTGTGTTGTTTCTGGACAAAATAAGAGTGAAATAAAAGGAAGAAATTTGACTGTTAAGGGTATTTGTGTTGGTTTGTTTTTCTCTAAACAATAGAATTTTTTTTTAATTTTAAGTTCCTGTCGATGAGTGTTCTGAATCAACTTTAAATGACTGCCATAAGGATGTAAATTTTTTAAACAATTTTAAATTTATTTTTATCTTTTAAAGGCTCGTTGTATTGACAATGATTTTGGTTATGAATGTCTTTGTCCTGAAGGATATTTGGATACATCTTTAAATCCTCAGCAGGCACCTGGACGTAATTGTAAAAAATGTGAGAGTGCTTAAAATTTTTGGAATATTTTTTTTATTTTTTAGTAGTCAATGAATGTTTAAATCCGCTGCAAAATGATTGTAATCCAAATGCTGATTGTTTGGATGAACTTGTGGGTTTTAGTTGCCATTGTCGTCCAGGATATGTTGATATTGGTGATGGGAAAAGAAAGGGGCGAAAATGTGTAAAAAGAGGTTTGTTTAAATTTTGGATTACAAAAAATTTTTTGCTTGAACAAAATTCTAGAAAAATTTTTTTATTTGAATAATTAAAAAGTACAGAATTTGTTCTAAAGAATATTTTTGTCGTATTATTTTCCCACATCATTTAACAATTATATAATTTTTAATTTAAGAAATATATTTAGAGCAATTTAAAATTTAAAAAAAATTTTCAATAATAAAAAAAATTTAAATTCCAAATTCCTCTCATTTTAGCTGACACTAAGGGCAACAATAACAACAACAACAAACTCTGCATTGGAAAAAATTGCAAATCATCGCCAGAGGCCGTTTGTGACGAAAGGGCGCCAGAAGACGCTACCTATCTCTGCCATTGTCCACCTGGTTTTATTGTTGAATATGTTGATGAATCATTATCAGCGGAATTTTCAAAAGGAAAAAAGAAAAAACAACATCCACGCGGCGCAGCGATTTGTTTACCAATCAGTTCTTCAGAAGGTAAGGGGGAAAATTTTTTTTTCTTAAATTAAATTAAAATTTGGTTGTAGATAAAGAGTATTTAAGTAAGAATAGGTATTTAATTGGTATTAGGTAAATCCTTCTTGTGGGTGTTTTTTTGTTAATCTGAATTATGTATCTGTGTTATTTTTGCGTGTTATTGTGGTTTTCTAAATCAGAAATATGTATATTTCTCTGTCCTTTTTCAAATCTGTGTATGTAATTGTTAAATTTGCTTCCATCCTAACTTTTTTTTCTTTTTCTCGTCAATTAATGTAAATATAAAATATCCGCAAGTTTAACGTCAAATTAATTATGGGTCGGTGTCTTTTTTTTTCTTCCCCACAAATCTTCATTAAAACGAAAAATATTAGATTGGAACAATTCAAGCGCGTTGATCGCCATTGATTGATCATTCGTTTTGCGGGTAAATTGAAGAAATAGATCATCTCACAAAAAAGTTTTGGGTCAATCATCCTAAAATATTTAATAAAATGAAGATGAGAATAAAAAGAATGATAATACATGGATGATTATTATTATCTCTAAGTGGAAAAATTATGAGAAAAAGGAATAATCACTGGGGAGAAAGTGTTAAAAATAGATACAAGAATTTGAGTAATTCCCCCACACAAAATTACTATATCTAGAAATCAACACACTTAAAAATAAGAAATAAATCAGAATTAATTATGTATTTGTTTTTTGTTTCAATATTTATTGATGTTTTTGTTTGTGTGTTTTTGTTTCTCAGAAGTTTTCTGCTTTGAATCTTTGTTTTTTTTGTGTTCTGTGTTTATTAATGATGTTTTTGTGTTTTAATTTTTAATGATGTTCTTGTGTTTTATGTTTATTAACGATGTTTTTGTATTTTTATGTTTATTGATGTTTTTGTGTTTTTATTTTTATGATGTTTTTGTGTTTTAATTTTTAATGATGTTTTGTGTTTTATGTTTATTAATGATGTTTTTGTATTTTTATGTTTATTGATGTTTTTGTGTTTTAATTTTTAATGATGTTTTGTGTTTTATGTTTATTAATGATGTTTTTGTATTTTTATGTTTATTGATGTTTTTGTGTTTTTATTTTTATAATGTTTTTGTGTTTTAATTTTTAATGATGTTTTTGTGTTTTATGTTTATTAAGGATGTTTTTGTATTTTTATGTTAATTGATGTTTTTGTATTTTTATTTTTAATGATGTTTTTGTGTTTTAATTTTCAATGATGTTTTTGTATTTTTATGTTTATTGATGTTTTTGTATTTTTCTTTATGGTGGCTTTTGTGTTTTGATGTTTTTGTTTGTTTGTTTGTTTTGAGTGTTTATTAATGATGTTTTTGTGGTTTTCTGTTGGTCTTATGGGTCAATCCTTTCAAATGGATGTTTTGTTGTTGCTTTATTTTACGGCTACTAATAGAAAAGTAAAAAACCTGTAGTAGATAGTTCGAAAAAGTGATGGTTTGATTGAGAAAAAAGTTAATGATTTGGGGGTGAAAGATGGGTCAAGAATATATTTTTAAAAAACAAGTTTTATGTAAATATTTACTAATTAAATATTTTTTATTAGAGTAATTAATTAAATAAGCAAGGTCGTTATTATTTTTTGAATTTAAAAAATGGAGATTTTTACCAAAATTAAAATCAATAGAAGGGGAGATAAAAGGAATTGATAAAATTTGAGAAAAAAAATTTTTGAAATTAAAAAAATTTTAAATTAAAAAAAAATTTTTTAGACGAGGAAACTTTTCAACAACATCAACAAGGAACAAATTCATCATGTATTTATTGTGATCCTGCTACAACTGAATGTGTTAATAATGTTTGCCGTTGTTTACCTGGACTTGTTGCGTTCAAATCTGAACAACAACAAAACAATTTAACAAATTGGAAATTTTCTTGTGTCAAATCAAATGGAATTTATAAAGGTGGGGTTTAATTTTTTAAATTTTTTTATGTTTTCTGATATAATTCATGCTAATCTGATTATCTTGTCATTGGTCACTAAAAAATAAATCTATGCATTTTTTAGTTCCACCCCCAATATTTTCTTTTGTTATATTATTACAACAAATTTATGGGGAAAGAATATATTTGAACGAGAACAAAAACTATATGTATATTTATTCGTTAAAAACAAAACCAGTCTTTTTACTAAATATATACATATATATTTTTCAATTATCCAGAGGGTATTAAAAAAATATTTGCAAAAAATGTTGTTAAAAGCAAGGCGTCAATAAGCTGTAATATTTTTGTGTTTTGTTTCCATGTTTTTTTTTCGATTAAATGTCTGAGAATGATTTACAAATACGTAAACATTGATTTATGCTTTTGTTTGTTTGTTTGTGATTTTTTATGACTTTTATGTTGATGTTTCTGTGTTTTTATTTTACTGATGTTTTTGTGTTTTATGTTGATTAATGATGTTTTTGTATTTTTATGTTTATTGATGTTCTTGTGTTTTATTTTCAATTGTATTTTTGTGTTTTATGTTTTTAATTATGTTTTTGTATTTTTTGTTTATAGATGTTTTTGTGTTTTTACTAAAGGTGGTTGTTTGTTTTGTTGTTTGTCTTGTTTTGATTTTTGTTTTAGTGTTTGTTTTGATGTTTGTTTTGGCGTTTGGTTATGTTTTGTTGGTTATTTTATGTGTTGTGCTTTTGTATTTTTTGTTACACCGGATTTGTGTTTTTTCTGATTTTCTATTTTTTCCTTATCCAAAATTTTACTTAAAAAACTCACTGTTAATTGCGCATCATTTTTAGGGAATTATTATGATTTTTTTTTATTATTCCAAATTGTTGCTAATAATATTAATAATTCTTAAAGGAAAAAGTGAAAGCTGTGTGGCAATACATGCTTTCTTTTTCCTTTTTCTTAAAAAGAAAATCTTCTGTTATTAAAAAAATTGTGCGCAATGTGTGTGTAGTCTTTTTTAATAGTATATAATTACTGGGAATTTTGAGGCAACATGAATATAAAAAAAAATAGAATCAAGTTGGAAAAAGAGGATTGAAAGTTGGGGTTGGGGGTGGGGGGGGGTTGTTGGTGTGTTTAGTTCATTCTCTAAAAAATAAGACTGGTATTTTTTTGGACAAAAAATTTTTTTGTATTGAAATTGGCCTTTGTTAACATTACCTATGGTTATTTTTAAATCAAAAAATTGGTTTGTAAATTTTTAACTTTTAAAAAATTTTGGTTAAAAATTTTTTGGAAGAAAGTATGGTTAGAATAAGGCTCGTTGTATTGACAATGATTTTGGTTATGAATGTCTTTGTCCTGAAGGATATTTGGATACATCTTTAAATCCTCAGCAGGCACCTGGACGTAATTGTAAAAAATGTGAGAGTGCTTAAAATTTTTGGAATATTTTTTTTATTTTTTAGTAGTCAATGAATGTTTAAATCCGCTGCAAAATGATTGTAATCCAAATGCTGATTGTTTGGATGAACTTGTGGGTTTTAGTTGCCATTGTCGTCCAGGATATGTTGATATTGGTGATGGGAAAAGAAAGGGGCGAAAATGTGTAAAAAGAGGTTTGTTTAAATTTTGGATTACAAAAAATTTTTTGCTTGAACAAAATTCTAGAAAAATTTTTTTATTTGAATAATTAAAAAGTACAGAATTTGTTCTAAAGAATATTTTTGTCGTATTATTTTCCCACATCATTTAACAATTATATAATTTTTAATTTAAGAAATATATTTAGAGCAATTTAAAATTTAAAAAAATTTTCAATAATAAAAAAAATTTAAATTCCAAATTCCTCTCATTTTAGCTGACACTAAGGGCAACAATAACAACAACAACAAACTCTGCATTGGAAAAAATTGCAAATCATCGCCAGAGGCCGTTTGTGACGAAAGGGCGCCAGAAGACGCTACCTATCTCTGCCATTGTCCACCTGGTTTTATTGTTGAATATGTTGATGAATCATTATCAGCGGAATTTTCAAAAGGAAAAAAGAAAAAACAACATCCACGCGGCGCAGCGATTTGTTTACCAATCAGTTCTTCAGAAGGTAAGGGGGAAAATTTTTTTTTCTTAAATTAAATTAAAATTTGGTTGTAGATAAAGAGTATTTAAGTAAGAATAGGTATTTAATTGGTATTAGGTAAATCCTTCTTGTGGGTGTTTTTTGTTAATCTGAATTATGTATCTGTGTTATTTTTGCGTGTTATTGTGGTTTTCTAAATCAGAAATATGTATATTTCTCTGTCCTTTTTCAAATCTGTGTATGTAATTGTTAAATTTGCTTCCATCCTAACTTTTTTTTCTTTTTCTCGTCAATTAATGTAAATATAAAATATCCGCAAGTTTAACGTCAAATTAATTATGGGTCGGTGTCTTTTTTTTTCTTCCCCACAAATCTTCATTAAAACGAAAAATATTAGATTGGAACAATTCAAGCGCGTTGATCGCCATTGATTGATCATTCGTTTTGCGGGTAAATTGAAGAAATAGATCATCTCACAAAAAAGTTTTGGGTCAATCATCCTAAAATATTTAATAAAATGAAGATGAGAATAAAAAGAATGATAATACATGGATGATTATTATTATCTCTAAGTGGAAAAATTATGAGAAAAAGGAATAATCACTGGGGAGAAAGTGTTAAAAATAGATACAAGAATTTGAGTAATTCCCCCACACAAAATTACTATATCTAGAAATCAACACACTTAAAAATAAGAAATAAATCAGAATTAATTATGTATTTGTTTTTTGTTTCAATATTTATTGATGTTTTTGTTTGTGTGTTTTTGTTTCTCAGAAGTTTTCTGCTTTGAATCTTTGTTTTTTTTGTGTTCTGTGTTTATTAATGATGTTTTTGTGTTTTAATTTTTAATGATGTTCTTGTGTTTTATGTTTATTAACGATGTTTTTGTATTTTTATGTTTATTGATGTTTTTGTGTTTTTATTTTTATGATGTTTTTGTGTTTTAATTTTTAATGATGTTTTGTGTTTTATGTTTATTAATGATGTTTTTGTATTTTTATGTTTATTGATGTTTTTGTGTTTTAATTTTTAATGATGTTTTGTGTTTTATGTTTATTAATGATGTTTTTGTATTTTTATGTTTATTGATGTTTTTGTGTTTTTATTTTTATAATGTTTTTGTGTTTTAATTTTTAATGATGTTTTTGTGTTTTATGTTTATTAAGGATGTTTTTGTATTTTTATGTTAATTGATGTTTTTGTATTTTTATTTTTAATGATGTTTTTGTGTTTTAATTTTCAATGATGTTTTTGTATTTTTATGTTTATTGATGTTTTTGTATTTTTCTTTATGGTGGCTTTTGTGTTTTGATGTTTTTGTTTGTTTGTTTGTTTTGAGTGTTTATTAATGATGTTTTTGTGGTTTTCTGTTGGTCTTATGGGTCAATCCTTTCAAATGGATGTTTTGTTGTTGCTTTATTTTACGGCTACTAATAGAAAAGTAAAAAACCTGTAGTAGATAGTTCGAAAAAGTGATGGTTTGATTGAGAAAAAAGTTAATGATTTGGGGGTGAAAGATGGGTCAAGAATATATTTTTAAAAAACAAGTTTTATGTAAATATTTACTAATTAAATATTTTTTATTAGAGTAATTAATTAAATAAGCAAGGTCGTTATTATTTTTTGAATTTAAAAAATGGAGATTTTTACCAAAATTAAAATCAATAGAAGGGGAGATAAAAGGAATTGATAAAATTTGAGAAAAAAAATTTTTGAAATTAAAAAAATTTTAAATTAAAAAAAAATTTTTTAGACGAGGAAACTTTTCAACAACATCAACAAGGAACAAATTCATCATGTATTTATTGTGATCCTGCTACAACTGAATGTGTTAATAATGTTTGCCGTTGTTTACCTGGACTTGTTGCGTTCAAATCTGAACAACAACAAAACAATTTAACAAATTGGAAATTTTCTTGTGTCAAATCAAATGGAATTTATAAAGGTGGGGTTTAATTTTTTAAATTTTTTTATGTTTTCTGATATAATTCATGCTAATCTGATTATCTTGTCATTGGTCACTAAAAAATAAATCTATGCATTTTTTAGTTCCACCCCCAATATTTTCTTTTGTTATATTATTACAACAAATTTATGGGGAAAGAATATATTTGAACGAGAACAAAAACTATATGTATATTTATTCGTTAAAAACAAAACCAGTCTTTTTACTAAATACAGGGTGGGGCAAAAGTTCGGCGACAAATTTTATTTTGTCCTTTCTTAAAATTTTATTTTAAATTTTGCTTTTTGTTTATTTTTCCCATATTCTATGATTCGTGCTCTACAAATTCTATCTTGAAAATTTTTTTCTATCTCATAAAGTAAAAATTTTACAGACTTTTAAAAAATCGTGCTTCTATTATTTCTTTGTATTTTAAAAATGTTCGAAAATGTGACATCGCTAGACGGCTCGATATCTGTCGTATGTTGGTTTCCAAACCAATAAAACGATATCATGAGCTTGGAAATACTCAGGACCGCCCTAGTAGTGGCCCGCCGGTAACCGCAGTTACGCCTGAAAACATCAACGTGGTCAGATTCCGAATTCGCCGTTTTTCTGAACAATCGATGTGAAAAACGGCCTCAGATCTCGGAATGAGCTCGAGGAGCCTCCTAAGAATTGTCATAGTGAAGCTTAGACATCGGGGCTAAAAGATCAGCCGCGCATATTTCCTTATCTATCGAATGAAGCATCAGAAGCTTCAGAAATGTCGAAGCATTAAACGCCTGGTCGCCATAACAGAGTGGTGAAATGTAAAAATTTATGCAAGTCTAAAAATGACATTCTGAGGGGGATTGAGCATCCATGGCCATTATAGCTTTACGGAGAAAACCAATTCTCGCTTCAGCAGGATTGAGCACCCTCGCATGGAGCCAAAACGACAATCCAGCTCTGTGGGGAGCTGTTTCCTGGTTTTTGGGAGTAAGAAATCAGGCCTTCAAACTCGACGGATTTAAATCAGTGAATTATTCTATTTGGGCATTTCTGGAGCAAAAAGTGTGCCGAATCCGATACGCCACATCGGAGGAACTGAAAATTGTTTTGGAGCGGGCTGGAACGAAATAACCGATGAACAATGCGCGACCATTGTGAGTAGCATCCGTAGGCGTTTGCATGCGTGTATTTCAGTCAAGGGCGGTCCTTTTGAGCAATTACTTTAAATAAATGATTATTATATCCTATTGATTATATTTTATCATTTTTTTATGTTAAATAAATTTTTTTTACCAAAGATTTTATTAAAAACATTTGTCGCCGAACTTTTGCCCCACCCTGTATATACATATATATTTTTCAATTATCCAGAGGGTATTAAAAAAATATTTGCAAAAAATGTTGTTAAAAGCAAGGCGTCAATAAGCTGTAATATTTTTGTGTTTTGTTTCCATGTTTTTTTTTCGATTAAATGTCTGAGAATGATTTACAAATACGTAAACATTGATTTATGCTTTTGTTTGTTTGTTTGTGATTTTTTATGACTTTTATGTTGATGTTTCTGTGTTTTTATTTTACTGATGTTTTTGTGTTTTATGTTGATTAATGATGTTTTTGTATTTTTATGTTTATTGATGTTCTTGTGTTTTATTTTCAATTGTATTTTTGTGTTTTATGTTTTTAATTATGTTTTTGTATTTTTTGTTTATAGATGTTTTTGTGTTTTTACTAAAGGTGGTTGTTTGTTTTGTTGTTTGTCTTGTTTTGATTTTTGTTTTAGTGTTTGTTTTGATGTTTGTTTTGGCGTTTGGTTATGTTTTGTTGGTTATTTTATGTGTTGTGCTTTTGTATTTTTTGTTACACCGGATTTGTGTTTTTTCTGATTTTCTATTTTTTCCTTATCCAAAATTTTACTTAAAAAACTCACTGTTAATTGCGCATCATTTTTAGGGAATTATTATGATTTTTTTTTATTATTCCAAATTGTTGCTAATAATATTAATAATTCTTAAAGGAAAAAGTGAAAGCTGTGTGGCAATACATGCTTTCTTTTTCCTTTTTCTTAAAAAGAAAATCTTCTGTTATTAAAAAAATTGTGCGCAATGTGTGTGTAGTCTTTTTTAATAGTATATAATTACTGGGAATTTTGAGGCAACATGAATATAAAAAAAAATAGAATCAAGTTGGAAAAAGAGGATTGAAAGTTGGGGTTGGGGGTGGGGGGTGGTTGTTGGTGTGTTTAGTTCATTCTCTAAAAAATAAGACTGGTATTTTTTTGGACAAAAAATTTTTTTGTATTGAAATTGGCCTTTGTTAACATTACCTATGGTTATTTTTAAATCAAAAAATTGGTTTGTAAATTTTTAACTTTTAAAAAATTTTGGTTAAAAATTTTTTGGAAGAAAGTATGGTTAGAATAAGGTTTTTTTGTTCTCGTTCAAATATTTTATTTTTTTTTTATTTTTTTTTATTTTTTTTAAATCTAATCTTTAAATCTTTTGAATTTTTATTAATTCATATTACTTCACCAGAGGGGTGCCGAAATTAATTTTAAAAGCGAAGGACACGAAAGGCGAAACTGGCACACCTCTGGGAAACTGGCACATATTTTTTTCTCTTCATTTTTAATTTTATCCTTCCTAATCATTAATATTTTATCCTTAATGTTTAAATTGATTAAATTTAAAAAAAATCTTTACTCGATTGGTCATCCCATTTATCTCTCTTCATTTCTTATAATTTATTCGATCAAAGCAACACAACCGCCTTTTTTTACATTTTTTTCTTTTTTTAAAAAACTGTCCGCCCTATAGCTATAATATATTTTTTTCCTTCTTCTCCTGCTGCGCGACTTCCAAAAACAAAATTGCGTGTCATTAAACTCTAAAAAAATTTTTTTCAGAGTTTAATAAAAACGAAAAGAAAGGTGACTTTTGACTTTTAGAGATTTATGAATATTTATTTTTTGATCAGTTAAATAAACAAAAAATGTAACCACAGAACATTGACAATATTCATAAAAGGCTTGCATGAGTTCATGACCGTATTTCGACATAAATCCGCTTCTTGTTCTTCTCTTATAATTTTTTAAATTTGTTCATTTTACCTCTAAAAATAATCTTTTAAACATTTTTAATCACGGCCAGTATTCTTCGAAATATTTGTGCCCTAAGGCGACGGCTGTCACCACCAAGAAAGAATATTTTGGGTGCCCCGCCCAATGTCCTCGAAAATCTCTTTTTTTCCTCCAACATTTTTCTTTCAGTTATTTAGTGTTTGCGCGCGATTTCTGCTAATATAACTACACTTCTTATCAGCAACCACTCATCTCTTTTCTCTCTCACTCAATATCCTTTCAAAAAGTAGTTAGCAATTTATATGTTTGTCTTTTCTCTCATATGCAAAAATATTTTTATATATTTAATTAAATTTTTTTAATTAATTAACGGATTTTGATTATAATAGAGACATATCTATTTATTTTTTTTATTTTTTTAATCTTTTTGGCTTTATCCATTACCCACAATTATTTCAATTTTTATCTCTCTTTAATATCTTACTTGACTATAGTGCTCGGTATGACCCTCGAGCCGGCTTTTGGAGCCGGAAATCACAGAATGCTCAGTACCCATTATTGCTCGAGTTTTTAATATATTTATTTGAACCTATCAAAACCTTACTTTTTTAGAATCACAAAAATAAAAATTTAAAAATCAACATCCAAGTTGGTTTAAAGCCATTTTTTAAATGGTATTATTCTCTTTATTATTTTTATTTTTACGGAAACAACAACAAATTTCTTTCGTTTTATTTAATTTATTAATTTTATTACAATTCTTAATTAATCCAATATTTGGTTAGCAAGAAAATTAAAATTTTATTTTATTAAAAAAAATTTTTTTCAAAAAATTCCAGTTGGAAAAAATTTTTTGAAACCTAGAAAATTGAAACCCTAAAAAATTTTTTCTAGAACCCTAGATAATTTCTCTAAATTTCTTTTTGTGTTTAGGTGCAAATCCATGCCAAGACTATTCATTGAATGATTGTGATCCAGTAGCAGAATGTGATAGTGATCAACCTGGTTATTTTCAATGTAAATGTCCTTCTGGTTATTTAGATGTTAGTCCTGATAAAATTAAAATGCCTGGGAGAATATGTAAAAAAGGTGGGAATTTAATAAATTTTTGTGGAATTCGGAATTTTTCGAATATTACAAAAAATATTTAAAAAAAAAATTTTTTAAATTTTTCGAATATTCCCAAAGAAAGAAAAATTATTCAACATCCATCTATTTAAAAAAAATAAATTTTTGATCCTTATAACTACATAATACATACAAAAACAATTGCTTGTTTTCTAAAAATTAAATCTTCAAAAAAAGTTTCATTGTTCCTTGTCGTCCTTGACGGCGTCACTCGCTCACTCAAGTCCATTCGTTTCCATTCTCATCTTCAGGTCGTTGCTCTTTCAACTCTTTTTTCATTTTTTATCCTTCCAATTAATTCATTCTTTAATTTTTAATTTATTTATTGTTTTCACATGAATGACAATTCAAAATAAAAAAATTTTTTCTTTGTAAAGTTGATGGATAATGTTGAGTAATTCTTCTTTGTCTTAAAAAATTTTTTTTTCTTTTACCTTAAAAATATTTTAGCTGAAATATGTAAGAAAATAATTGTTCTCTTAATAAGAATAAAAAATAATTTTTTTTAAAATTAGAAAAAAATATTTGAAGGGCATACTTAAAATTAATAAAAAAAAATCTGTTAATTTTATTAAAAATTTTTTTTTAATTTTTTTTAAATTTATAGTAGAAAATGAATGCACCACAGGAAAACATAAATGTGATACAAATGCTGAATGTATTGTTACTTCAAGTGAATTAAAAAAAATTAATTAAAAATTCAAATATTTTTTAGATGGATATACCTGTCGGTGTAAGCAAGGATGGTTAGATACAAGTAATGATAAGGTAAAAGAATATTTTAATTTGGGAAAAAATAAATTTATTCAATTTTTTAGGAGCATTCTCCAGGAAGGAGTTGCAAACAAAGTAAGCACATTCAGAAAAAAATTCTGAAAAAATTCTAAAAAAATTCTGAAAAAAATCAGAACAAAAAATCAGAAAAAAATTCTGAAAAAAAAACAGAAATTTTTTTGTTTCATAGGTAGCCAATGCCGTAATATTGATTGTGCTCCTGAAGCTGAATGTGTCGAAAATGTATTAGCAGGACAACCACCTATTTGTAAATGTCAACGTGGCTATGTTGATGTTTCTGCTAAACAAGGAAAATTGCCTGGAAGAGTTTGTTTGTTGGTGCGAAATGAGTGTCTTCAACATGGGGAAAAGTTTGTTTGGTTTTTTAAAAGAAATAAAATTGTAAAACAAAAATCAGAATTACTTGTGAATCAGAATTAAAGTTTAATTTTCTGAAAACTTTTTACAATTGTAAAAACAAAATAAGTTTATTATATAAATCAGAATTAAGTTTAATTCTAAAATCAGAATTAATTACAATTGTAAAACGAAAAAAATTTAAATATATAAGATCAGAATTTCTTAAATTGTAAAATCAGAATTAAATTAATTCTTTAAACTTTTTACAATTGTAAAAAGGCAAAACTTTCTGTTGATTATTAACAGAGAAAAATAAATAAAAAATACAAGGCTTTGTTTACCTTCTTTTTTTCTAGTGATTGTTCTCGTGATGCAAATTGTATTGATACAGATGAATCTTTTACTTGTAAATGTAAAGAGTGGGTTTTTCTTATTAAAAAGTTTTTCCCTTTACAAAAATTTAATTTTTTTAGTGGTTACACCGATGAAAGTCCACAGAAGGACAAAAAACCTGGCCGAATTTGTTCAAGAAGTATTTTTAAAAAGATTTTTTATAGAAAATTTTTTTTATTTTTTCTTAAAGAAAATTTACCTTCAACACCAGAATGTGATGTTAATGATCCTATGGTATATTTTTTCTACATATCTTACTAAAATTCTAAAAAACAAAATAAATAAAAATCTAAAATAAACAGAGGTGTGTTTAGAGGTGTGCTTTTTTAGAGTTGTGATTCAACAAGACATGAAGCTTGTCAATTTATGAGTGGAACATATAGATGTGCTTGTGCAAATGGTTATAGTCGCTTGCCTGATGGACGTTGTTTGGCTATTAATGAATGTTTGGATTCTAGACTTAATGATTGTTCTTCAGATGCTGATTGTATTGATGAGGTGAAAAATTAATTTTTCTTTGAAAATTTTCTAAGAATTTTTCAAAAATATTTCTTTGGAAATTTTTTGAATTTTTCGGAAATGTTTTGAAATTTTTTTAAATTTTTTTCTAATTTTGAAGACGATTGGCTTCAGTTGCAAATGCAAAAGCGATTTTGTTGATGTTTCCCCACCAGGACCTCGTTCAGGAATTCTATGTCGACAAAGAGTTAATGAATGTTCTGCCCCTAAACAATATGCCGTTGATTGTGATTCAAATGCTGTATGAATTTTTATTTAACTTTTTTACTGTTATTTTTTATAGAATTGTATCGACACAGATGACAGCTTTATTTGTCGATGCAGACCCGGATTTGTGGATATATCCGAACAATTTAATAGATTACCTGGACGGAGATGTATTGAAGCGGTGAATGAATGTTTAGACTCTAAACTGAATGATTGTTCTGAACATGCAATTTGTGAGGATTCAAAGGAAAGGTTAGAGTTTAGTAAAGTAAAGGGGTAGTCTTTTAGAGGGAGTTCGTCAATTTATGGCGGTGGAACTGTCCCTCTCTTCTATTAATCATTTCATTTTCAATGATGCCGTAAGCCCTACCTTTCGTTATTTTACATTCCTTCATGAAATTATGGTTATATGGTTAGGAGTTAATAGACTTTTATTCTCGTTCCATCTCATCCTTGAATTTTATATTACTTTAATTTTCTTTTTTTTTTTATTAAAGTTATACATGTAAATGCAAAACTGGATTTTTGGATACATCACCAGATGCTCGTAAATATCCTGGACGTTTATGTATTAAACCTACACAAGAAAAAGAATCAAATTTAACTACAAATCCATTTCAACTTTCTTTGGATACTTGTGATCAAACTAAAGGAATTTATGCTTGTAGAAAAGGATTGGAATGTATTGAGGATACCGATGGAAATTTTATTTGTGCTTGTCCAGAAGGATCGTTTTTATATTCTGATGGAACTTGTCGGTTAACTAGTGCTTGTAAACATTCTATGGAATGCGACAAAAGTATATTTTTTTTTACTTTAAAAGCTTTAAAGTCCTGGGCTTTAATTTTTCAATCGGTTATTCCCTTGTGGACTATTAGGGATAGGCTTCTATTAGAGTGTGCGTTTACTTTTCTATGGTCTTGGGCTTGTTTTAGATATGGGCATCTATTAGAGAGAGCGGGCGTTCATTTTTCGATAAACCTCATTGAGTGGACTTCTATTAAAGACTGGGGTTAATTAGGCGTCTACGGATTTTTTTTAATTTTTAAAATTAAAAAATAATATTTTTTCAATAGATGCTATTTGCGTCAATCTTTTTGACTCGTTTCAATGTCAATGCAGACCAGGATTTTTTGATAAATCGCCTGATCCTGAAACTAAACCTGGAAGAATATGTAAAGAACGTGAGTATAATTAATTGAGAAAAAAATTTAAATCTCAATTTTTAGTAATAAATGAATGTGCAAATCAAGCTCATGATTGTTCACCTTTTGCTGAGTGTGTAGACGCAACTGATGGTTTTGCTTGTATTTGTAAGGAAGGTTTTGTTGATATATCTTCACAACATGAATTGCTACCTGGAAGAAGATGCTCTAATGGTTTGTTTAAGAAAATTTGTTTTCTGTATTAAAGTCCCCGTCAGATTACAGCCCCCCTTTAATAAAACCCTCCTTCCCCACCTGGGGGATGTTGAAAAATAAATCCTTATGGGGCTTTATTACAGAAAATACGGTAATTAAAATTTAAAAAATTTAATTTAAAAAATTTTAAAGCTAGTAATGAATGTGCCGATCGTTCTTTAAATACTTGCGACGAAAGTGCTGATTGTATAGACACACAACAAGGATATAGTTGTCGTTGTATTCCTGGATATGTAGATGTTTCTACTAGTGCAAATTTGCCTCCTGGTCGTGTTTGTACAGTTCAAACAAGTTGTCCAAAGCAAAAGACGGATTTGATGTTTTTGGTGGATGGATCTGGAAGTATTGGTTCTGCTGTTTTTAGAAATGAGGTAGGAAAGAATATGGGATTGACCCTGAAGACCTATACCAAAAAACTAATATAAGGAATCAAAACCGTTTTTCTTTTCAGGTTCTTCGTTTTATAAGCGATTTTGTTGAACTTTTTGATATTGGACAAGAAAATACTCGAGTTGGATTAATTCAATATAGTGATCAAATAAGACATGAATTTGATTTGAATCAATATTCTGACAAAAATTCTTTACTACAAGCAATAGCCCAAACACAATATTTGACTGGTTTAACAAGGACTGGGGCAGCAATACAACACATGGTTCAGGAAGGTTTTGCCCAACGTCGAGGAGCACGTCCTCCTTCCCCTCCTCCTCCATCAAGTAGTACTGATATAAGCCGTGTTGCTATAGTTATAACAGATGGAAGAAGTCAAGATAATGTAACAGAACCAGCACAAAAGGCTAGAGAACAACATATAAATACTTTTGCTATTGGAGTTACTGATCATGTACTTGCTTCAGAATTGGAATCGATAGCTGGTTTGTTTTTAATATAAAAATATACATATGTATAAATTAGGGATGTCACGGGTTGAGAGAAAATTCGGTTTGGGTTAATTTTCTTTGGTTCGAAAAGTCTGAGGCTCCTCGTGTTGGGTTTCTTGTGGGGGTTCTTGGAAATTTTCTTAAATTTGGTTTCGGGTAACCCGTGATATCTCTTTTATAAATGTGTGATTTATCCATAATTATTATTTTTTCTAATAGGTTCTCAGCAACGTTGGTTTTATGTTGATCGCTTCAAGGATTTGGATATGCGACTTCGATCAATTGTATAAATCTTTTAGTTTATAATAACTTTTATGTGCTCTAATTTAAGGTTCAAAAGCTAGCATGCCCCTCCCCATCACGTCCCACTCAATTATCAACTGGTTGTAGTGTTGACGCGCAAACAGGGTGTGATAGAACACGAAATGAAATTTGTACTTTAATTAATAAGAAACCAACATGTCATTGCCCTAATGGTGGATTTGATAGACATCCATTAACCCATGTTTGTGGAGGAGATTTGTGCAATCCTGAAGTATTTTTTAAATTATTTTTTAATTTTTATATTGAATATTTCAGTTGCCAACTTCTTGTCCACATCCTGAATTGTGTCAACGAACACCTTTTGGTAATTTTTAAATTTATCCATTTTTAGAATATATAAGCTCTGGGTTTTTATTCTTCAAATGTGGGTTTATATCAGGGTTTCGATATCTGCGGATTTTTCCTCATTTTGTGGTTTTTTGATAGGGCGATGAGGATTATTTTTAAAAATGCGGATTTGCGGATTTTTGTGGTCTTTTGAAGATTATGAGGATTTTTTATATTTTCTTGTGGTTTTTAGCATAAAATGTCATTATTTTTCCGCTAAGACCTCAAAAATCCTCAAAATTTTCGCCTGCGGCGCTGAAAATGGAAGAAATCTGGCTTCTTGGCCTTCCCAAATTCTCAAAATTTTCGGCTGCGCGCAAAAAAGGAAGGAATCTGTGTCCTTGATCTTCCAAAATCCTCAAAATTTTTTCCTGGCCTAAAAATGAACGATTTTTGGCTCAAGGATCTTCCAAAATTAAAAAAATTTTCGCCTGCGGCGCTGAAAATGGAAAAAATAAAAATTTGCGACATCTTCCGCGACAAAAATGCAAGTGTGATTTTTCAGATAGTTGTTGGATTTTCATAAGATGATCGTTAGTAATAAAAAAATTGCTTAATTCAATTGTAGAAGACGAAAAATACCATGCATAAAGTGATTTTAATTCAATTTTTGGGTTTGATAATTTTTTGCGGATTTTTGATATAAAATGCGGATTTTTTCGATCAATTTTGCTGATTTTTAAAAATTCGAGATCGAAACCCTGGTTTATATTGAGTGGGTTTATATGGGAGCTGGGCTCATATTAGTGTTTGGGCTTATAATAGAGCATTTATTGTATTCCCAATATTTTATAGGAAATCATCGTTGCGCTTGTCCTGCCTCATTTGCACGAGAAATGCATTCAGGAATATGTATATCTTCAATTTCTCATATACCTTCAAATAAACAACATTTACCTTCAAACTTTACTTCATCAACAACATTTTCTCCATCACTTAATGTCAAAACTTGCCCTCCAGGAATGGCTTTAAATCCTCGATCAGGAAATTGTGGACCTCCTGGATCTTGTGACCCTTTAAGAAAAAGTGAAGATGAATGTGATATACGTAAACGTGAACATTGCCTTTTACATACTTCTGGACAATTTCATACTTGTCAGTGTTTACCAGGAGAGAAACGACATCCAGCGACTGAAATTTGCTGTATATATAATTTTTTTAAATCATTTTTTAAAAAATCAAATTTTTTAAAGTGAGAAATGAATGTTTAAACAAAAGAGATAATGATTGTGATCCTGCTGCAAAATGTATTGATACCGATGAAAGTTATTTGTGTGTTTGCCCTCTTGGATATTTAGGTTTTTTATTTTATTTTATACCAAAGTATACCCTTTATTTTTTCTAGACCAATCTCCAGATCCTGTAAACAAACCGGGTCGTCTATGTGTTGGAGAGGTTAATGAATGTGCTCTAGGTCAAACACACACTCGTTGTTCACCTGATGCATTATGTGTGGACACAGCTGAAGGATACATTTGTCGTTGTAAACCTGGTTTTGTTGATTTATCTCCAAATGCTCGACACGAATCTGGAATTGTTTGTCGTAAATTAGTTGATGAATGTTCTCGTGAAGAATTGAATACTTGCCATCCAGATGCATTTTGTGTGGATACGTAAGATAAAATTTTTGAGGAAATTTTTTGGAAATTTTTTTTCTTTTTTTTAAAGTCATGACTCTTACAAATGTATTTGCAAAGCCGGATTTAGTGATCTAGACGAATTTCGAAATCCAGGAAGACAATGTGTGAAGGTACAAGAAAGTAACAGTAAATGCCAGGAAGGAAGAAATGATTGCGACAAGAATGCTAGTTAGTTTTTTTAAATTATTTTTATTAACTTGAGGTCAGAACTACGGGACCTGGCATGGGCAATGGGACAGGATCCTGTACGAGATTTACGTAATACTGTCTTGGACTCAGGGTTTTGAAGCGACGAACGTGATTTCGGTGAATGACCGTCCCGTCGATTTTTTGAGAAAATACCCGAAGGGATCCAGTGAGTTGAGTAATATTTGCCGACCTTTAATAATAACTAAAATTAATCTTTTCCTTAGGATGTATCTACGACGCATCAACAGACAAATATGAATGTGTTTGCCCACCAAACTTTCGTGATAAAAGCGTCGACCTTGTCAACGCTCCAGGCCGTGTCTGTATTCCGTTCATACCAGAGTGTGACAACCCAGCTTTGAATGATTGCGATTTACCGGTTTGCTTTTTTTTCAAAAAAATTTTTATCTGGAAATTTTTCCCCAGGATCATGCCATTTGCACAGATACAGATGAAGGTTATACTTGTCGTTGCCGTCAAGGCTTTCTTGATATTTCTCCAAATGTTACACATAAACCAGGCCGTCTTTGTAAACAACTTGAAAATGAATGTGTTAAAGGAACTCATGATTGTGCTAAGGAGGGAGGAATATGTCAAGATACTCCTGGTTTGTCCAAAAAATTTTTTTTGAATATTTTACTTAAGTGCCAGACTTGCTTTTACTTTTTTCTTTTTAAAGATTCTTATACTTGTCAATGCTCTCCAAATTATTTGGATGTTTCTTTGGATAGAAAAACTAGGCCTGGTCGTAATTGTAAACGTTTGGTTAATGAATGTGCTGCTGGTCAACATGATTGTTTTCCAACAGCAATATGTACAGATACTGAAGACAGTTATCAATGTCAATGCCCTAAAAATTATTTGGATGTTTCACCTGATCCTTTACAAAAACCTGGACGAAGATGTTTGGCAAAGGTTTTTAGCAATAATTTATTTTTGAAATTAAATATAAAAATATTAGATTGATGAATGTACGCAAGGATTACACGATTGCTCTCCAAATGCAATTTGCAATGATACTGATTCTGGTTATACATGTAAATGTACTCAGAATTTTGTTGATGAAAGCCCTGAACCTGCTCAAAGGTATTGAAAAAAAGTTATTTACAAACTTAAAACAATTTTTATTTTTAAAGACCAGGACGTATTTGCAGACCTGCATTAGTTAATGAATGTGTTTTAAAGAAGGATGACTGTCATAGTGATGCTGATTGTTTGGATTTAGCACAGGGGTAAGCAAATTTATTGTAAACTTAACGTTGAGGAATATATGTACTTTTATTAGATTTACATGTCAATGCCGATCAAACTATCTTGATCAATCTCCAAATCGTGTAACACATCCAGGCCGTTATTGTGTTCCCCGACCAACTCCTCCACCAGATGAATGTCAATTAACTGCTGGAAATAAAGGATGTAAAGTTGAATTGAATGAAGTTTGTCGTATTGTTGCTGGCCAACCAAAATGTGCTTGCCCATTAAATTATGAAAGAGCAACTACTAAAAATAATACTAGTAGTACTGCAGCTTGTACAGTCATTAATGAATGTCAATTCCCACAGTTGAATGATTGTCATCCGAGGTTGGGAAGATTTTTTTTATTTTATTTCCGATATTATAGTGCGGAATGCCAAGATTTGATTGATGGTTTTACATGTAAATGTCGATCTGGTTTTAAAGATATTTCTCCTAAAGCTAATGAACGACCCGGAAGATTATGTCAAGCTTGTGAGTTTTAGAGACATTTCTAATTTCTTTAATTTTTATAAAATTAGTGGTTAATGAATGCCAATTTCCTCATCTAAATGATTGCCACCTACATGCAGAATGTATCGACTTGGAGGTTAGAAAAATTTTTTGAACCGTAGAATTATTTATTTTTTAGGACAGTTTTCAATGTCGTTGTAAGAAAGGATTTAATGATCTACGACCTGAAAGACCAGGGCGAATATGCAAACAAATGATTGATGAATGTGAACGTCCCGAACTTAATTCATGTGATAGAAATGCAAAATGTTTGGATGAAGAGGATGGATATAATTGTGAATGTAAATCTGGATTTGCTGATGTTTCTCCATCGCCTAGTTTGCCAGGAAGAGCTTGTCGCCCAATTGTCAATGAGTGCATAGATCAAAAATTGAATGATTGTGATCCGCGAGCAAAATGCATTGATCAGCCAGGTTTTTTTGAAAAATATTTGAATTTAGATTATTTTAATATTTAGATGGATATCAGTGTGAATGCCCTTCAAACACAAAAGATATTTCTCCATCTGCTGCTTTCCCTGGACGAGTATGCCATGTCTTTGAGAATGAATGTTTGACAGGAAAACATGATTGTGATCCACAGGCTGTCTGTCAAGATAATGAACAAGTAAATTAAAAGTATGATTTTTAAATATATTTTAAAGGCTTTTACTTGTGAATGCCCAAAAGGTTTCACTGATCGCTCACCAAATCGACAACATCGTCCAGGCCGAGTATGTGTAAAACTGATAGATGAATGTAAAGAGGGGAGACATACTTGTTCTCCTAATGCTGACTGTCGCGATTTAGAAGAGGTTAATTTTAATGAAACTGTTTTTTTATAAAATCTGTGCTCATCATCCAGGGTTATACTTGTGAATGTCGCGATGGGTATGTGGACAGGTCACCAAATTTAGCCATTCAACCTGGTCGAGTCTGTGGAGGTTAATTTTTAAATAAATTTATTCTTTTATTATTATCTTTCTTTTAGTCCCTGAAACATGTCCAGCCAATCATGAATGCAGTGCTGCTGCTGTATGTGAACCCCAGGGAGGCAATAATTACACTTGTACTTGTATTCAAGGATATATTGATCAGGTGAATATTTTATAAAATAGATTAAATTTGCTTTATTAGTCTCCGGATGGTGTTCAAGGCCGTATTTGTGTGCGCAACTCATTTTGCAGAGATCCAAAATTAAATAATTGCTCAAGGAAGGCAGTCTGTTATGAAGAGGGACAAGGCTATCGCTGTGAATGTGCACGTGGTTATTTAGATAAATCTCCTTCTGGACAACCAAAAGGCCGTGTTTGTGAATTGCCACCACCACCTCCTCCGCCACAACGTTTATAAAATTTAATTGTTTCTTGCATTTTTTTCAATTTTTTAAAGGTCATCCTTGCCAAGATAGCACTCATGATTGTCATCAAAAGGGTGCTTGTCGTGCTACTGGTGCTGCTTCATTTACATGTGAATGCCTTCCAGGTTATGAAGATCGTTCGCCAGATATTAAAACAAAACCTGGTCGTGTTTGTGTACTTACTGAACCTATTTGTATTGATGCAACACGTAATGATTGGTATTTAATTTAAACTTTTTTCTAGAAATATTTCAAATTTTTAAAGCCATTCTGCCGCAGTTTGCACAGAAGATAAACTGTTACCTGAAGGTTTTGCTTGTCGTTGTAGAGATGGTTATGTGGACCAAAGTCCTGATAAAGTTCGTAAACCTGGACGGATTTGTATTGAATTTGTGAATGAATGTTTGGATCGATCATTAAATGATTGCGATCCTTTGGCTATTTGTGAAGATCAATCTGAAGGGTATTTTATTTTTTTAGTTTATTTTTTATCTACCCTTAATTTAAAAGAATACTTCAAACATTTTTTGACAGATATACTTGCCGCTGTCCTCTTAATGCAATGGATCGTTCGCCAGATAAAGAACGACGTCCTGGACGAAAATGCATCTCTCAAATTAATGAATGTTCAAATCCATCTTTAAATAACTGTAGCCGATTCGCTGATTGTTTTGACAAACCAGAAGGTTATGAATGTAAATGTCGTCCAGATTATCATGATTTGAATACTGCACAACCTGGAACTTCTTGCAAATTTAGTAAATTTTTTTTGAAATTTTTTTTTAAAATTCTTCAATTTATAGTGCAAAATGAATGTCTTAATTTTGCACTTAATGATTGTTCACCAAATGCTGATTGTTTTGACACTCCTAGTGGCTATAATTGTAAATGTAAACAACCATTTAAAGACCATGGACCAGCAGAACATCCAGGACGAATTTGCCTTTACAATGAATGTCAAGATCCTACAAGAAATAAGTGTGATAAGAATGCTATTTGTGAAGATACTGAAGATGGTTTTACTTGTAGATGTAAGGTTTTTATTGAGATTTTATTGAGATTTATTTTTTAAAAAGAATTTTATGTTGACTATTTTTACAGGTAATGATGGCTTTTATGATGATTCTGGAACTAAAGGTTTAGAAGCTGGTCGAGTTTGTATTGGTAATATTTTGTAGTAAAAATTTCTTTTTTAAATTTATTTTTTCAGCATTTTCTGAAAATGAGCAACCCGAAGTCATTCAACGTCCCTCTAAACAACAACAACAATCAACGGTATTAAAAGGAATTGCATGTGGACGTAATCATTGGTGTTTGTCTGAACGTAATGAGGTTTTTGTTAATTTTTATTTTATCGTCTTTATTAGGGGTTATTTTTTAAGCCTGCGGCTGCTTAAATTTGTTTTTATTTTATTTGAACCAGCCCAGTGAAAAAATTAATCGGTCATCAACAACTCCCTAGTTTTTTCCTTTATTTCTTGTAATTTTCTAGGTTTGTGTTGGTGGTACTCGCTGCCTTTGCCGTCCAGGCGATGGTCGCGCTTCTAATGAAAACAAATGTATTCCTGTTGAAAAAACTTCTTTTGCTTTTAGGTTTTTTTAATTTTACTTTGAAAATAATACTTTTTTTATTTAGAGTAATTAATCGTGGACAACAACCTCTCATTTATAGCAGTGATTATGGTGATAGTTCAAGTAGTACTTATGTTGAATTTGTACAAGAATTTCAACGGGAAATGGCTAAAGCTGTTGGAAGGTTTTGAATTCTTTTTAATTTAAAAAAAAATGATTTTAATTGGTTATCACATTTTAAGCACAAAATTTGCACCTCATTATGTTACAACTGATGTTTCATATTTAACACATCCAAAAGCAATTAATAGTTCTTGGAGTGATGGTATACTTGTAAATTTTACAATTTCTTCAAATAAAAATCAACAGCAACAACCTTTAAATCGGTTTATTTTATATTTAGAGAATTAAAAAAAAAAATTTCTCTAGTTGTGAATTATGGGAACATCTTTCTACTTCAATTCAACATTCTAATGGGTTTATTTTTTTATTTAAAATTTTAATTTTGAAAATTTTTTTTAAAGTGCAATTGGCAATAATGGACAATTAATTGTCGCTCCCGATTTTGAATTACTCAATCCTTGTATTAAACAACAACCAGTTGAAGATTATTGTGGTGGAAATGAAGATGACTCTTCTGCTGCTATTTGTAAAAAAGAATTGGGAGAGGTATACTAAATTTATGATTTTTAAGGAATTCTAAATTTGAGATCACAAAAGGTTGATCTTCCAGGTGGTCAGCAACAGATATATGGAGATGACCTCCATAGTCACCTCTAGTGTGTTGAATTCCTGGGAGTTGACCTTTTTGTGTGGACCCCCATAAATTGATTTTTAGGAGGTTTTCTAGGGTCAGCTGACCTCCTTGGCTCTAGGATGTTGTTTTCTTGGGGTCTTGGAGTGGACCCGATTTTAGAATGGAACTTAAAAAATGTTATTATTTTCAAGATTTGTATTGCTGAAACACTTTGTGGATGCCCTAATGGACAAAAAAGGCCTTCAATAGAAGAAAAATGTCGTCCAGTTGAATCTTGGCAAATACCTTTATGGATTATAAGAAAAAATAATAACCAACTTTTGTATAATGAAACATTTGCTAATCCATTAAATCCTTTAAATAAAGAATATGTTCGTCTATTTGAAAAAGGAATTGCTCAATGTTATCCACAAACATTGCTAAAGTTTGTTTGATTTTTTTGAAAAAAATTTTTTTTTTAATTTCAAGAAAAAAATTTTTTTTAAGGAATGCCTTTGTTTCTGTGGAAGTTAATGAAATTCTTGATCCAATGTTAATAAATGCTAGCTGGGATAATGGACTCTTATTTAACGCAACAATGCATTTTAGAAAAGGAGCAGTTAAAAATCCTTTGGATGTATATACACAATTAGTTAAATATATTATTGAAAAGAATGGACAACAAGTGGGAAATTCTGGACTTTATTTAAGTACAAATCAAAAAAGTCCATTCAGTTCTTGTTTCAAGGTTTTTTTGAAATTTTTTTGAAAATATTTTGAAATTTTTTTAAACATTTTTTTTCAGAATAATTGTCATCCAAAAGGTATTTGTATAGAATTGGGTCCAAATGCTTATCGATGTGAATGTACTAATGGACAAAGAGACTTGAATCCTTCAGATCCTGGAAGGGTATTATTTTTTAAATTTTATTAAAGAAATTTTTTTAAAGAAATGTGTGCCAACTCAAAGTTACAATGAATGTGAGAAAGAAGAAGAAAATGAATGTTCTTCAGAAGCTAGATGTATTGATCTTGTAAGTCTTTTAAAGATTTATTTGACAGGTTTATATAATAATGGAGGGGGTACTCGAATAGTTGACCTATGACATCCCTAATATAAACCAAATTTTGTTAATTTTCAGGAATTCCTCTACAAATGTGAATGCAAAAAAGGATATACAGATGCATCACCAAAAGGTTCAATTCCTGGAAGTGTTTGTGTACTCGACTATTGTAGTGATGTTAATTATTGTCCATCAAATACAAGTTGTGTAAATACTGAACAACAAGCAGAATGTCAATGCCATAAAGGATTTGTAGATATTAGACATTCTGAATCTAGAATGGTTAGTTTTTTTTAATTTTTAATGGGATAATTCCTGAAGGGTGTAGGTATTCGGGGTTGGACTCTTTCTATTAATTTTTTATTTTTAAAAATAGAGCCTTGGATTTTCTTCTGATCAATATTGTCTTTCTCCTCATGATGTAGATGAATGTGCTTTGGGATTACATAATTGTTCGAGTTATGCGATTTGTACAAATCTTCCAGAAGGTTATTCTTGTCAATGTCCACCGGGATGGGAAGATGGAAATTTGGAATTACCGGTTTATTTTTTAGTCTCTAATTATAATTTAATTTTTTAAAGGGTCGTTTTTGTGCAAGCAAATTGTGTGCTCAATGCCATGAAAATGGGGTAAATTTTATTTTTTTAAATTTTTTTTAAATTTATTTTTTCAAGGCTTGTATTCCCGATCCTACAAACAATACAAACGTTATATGCCAATGTTTTGATGGTTATAGTGGACAATTTTGTGAATTAGCGCCAGCATCAGCTTCTCTTGTTTTACTTGTTTTGTTAGCTTTGGTTTTCCTTCTTCTTTCACTTTGGTTTTTTTTGAAATTTTTTTTTAATTTCCAACAAATTCTTTTTTAGTTTCCTTCTCTATTTATGCACTCGTTGCCGTTGTTTCTATCGACGGCCTGAATTTGCAACATTAGATGCATCTGCAAGTAGTGATAGTGGTGCCGATTTTTCTCTTTATGGAATTCCTCGTGCAAAATTAAAACAATCTTCACATACTGATTCGGTTTTTTTTAAATTTTTGAAAAATTTTTTTGAAAATTTTTAAGGCCGCAGATAGTAGAGCAGCTCATTTAGCTGGATATTTAGAAGATGGGTTAAGAATTCCTCGTGCCCATTTACACCATGATGGGTCATCTTTAGCAAGTGCAGCATCCAGTGAATTTACTATTCGGGAAGAAATTGAGAGGAGAGTTACAACGGTTTCTTTTTAAATTTTTTAAAAGATTTACAAAAATATTTTTAAGGATATTATAAGAACAGAAGAAATTGTAACAGATGTAGATGTACATAATGAGGCGACAAATTCCTCTGAAAATATTGCTGCTGAAGCTTCGAATGTTTATACTTCTACTAATAATTTGGGGAGAGCAACGGTTAGTTTTTTTGAGGAATTTTTATTTTTTTTTCTCTTTTAATAGACAAATATTCGTAATAATCAGCAACAACAATATCATCAACAACAACAACAGCAGCAACAACAACACAAATTTGTCGATTCTGAATTGGATAGAGGTGAAAGTATTGCAGAATTTTCAAATTCAAGAAGAGAAGGTGGAAGAGATATTTCTTCATTAAAAACTTCAACAACAACAAATTATCCCTCCTCTTCATCTTGGCGTCATTATGCAACAACTAATGATAGTTTAAAAAAAGGATTTGCTTTTAAAAATCCTTCATTAATATTAGAAAATGATGAAGAAAATGGTGGAGAAGATGTTGATGTTATTGATAAAAATACTAAGGTTTTTTAAATTTATTTTTGGGGAAAAATTAGGAATATAGGGGCCACTTGGGAAGAATTTTGGAATTATATGGGTGTTCTTTCTTGGGAATACGGGTATTCCTGTATTTTCATGGGAAGAATACGGACCACTCGAATATAGCGGACATTTGAAAGAGTCTTCTTGACTTTTTCCTTTTTTTAAATTATTTTTTATTTATATTAGGTTCGCCATCATCGTCATTTTGATCCAAGAACAGGAATTACTAGTGACAAACATGTTCAACAAACATCAACAATAACTAGTACAACAAGGAGTGGAGGTGGTAAATATTAACAAAAAAATAATAAATAAAGGTTTATAAATTTATTTTTAATGCTCATTTTTTCCTATTTTTAAAGTATTTTATACGCCGAAATACCAAATCCCTCAAAAAAGACATGCCGAAATGCCTCAAAATTAAATTGATAGAATAACCTTTCACCTTTTGTTGAATGTCCATATGATTGGAACATATCCTGCTGTATTTTTCCACAGTTTGGCTTTCTTTGGGCAGCTTTTGGAAGGGATGGGGTGTTTTTTGGTATTTCGGCGTGCTCCTATTATTTCAACGCTGCCATTTTATTTTTTAAAATTAATTTTCAAATGGCATCGAAATCTTTAATAGATTTTCATCAATAATTTTGTATTTTTTGAGAGAAGTTTTGATTTAATTTTTGGAACTTCAAAGAATTTCGATACCTTTCTTTTGCATTTTTTTCTCCTTTTTCTTCTTGCCTTTTTTATTTATATTCTACATTGCCTACAAATTTTACAATTATTCAATTATTTATCCTTTCAAAAAATGTGCCAATACTTTATTTTCCCCAAATTTTTTAAACAATTTTGTTTTTTTCGTATAAAGTTTTTAAATCTATCACGTTTTCCAGTAATCCATAAATCGGTTTCAGGACCGCTACATCTTTACCATTTAACAATATTTGTTTCAGAATTCAAAAATTTGCGCTATTTGGCATAATGCAAAACATTGGGAATAAATGACACTTCATCCCAAAAATCAATAATCGATTTTTGATGACTCTCTAGTGTTCTCTGTTGCCATTTTAGCAAAGATGTTTTACAACAGAATGCAGGGCTTTTCCTTTTTTTGGGGTTAAGCTTTTTGAGGGGTGGGGAGGACTAATGACTTGCGGACAAGACTTGCTTTTTTCAATTTTTGAAAAACGTATCCAATTTTTAGCAGCAGCAACAACAGCAGCAGCAACAGCAGCAGCAACAACAACAGCAACAACAGCAGCAGCAGCATCAACAAAAGCCCCATGTATCGCTTCGGCGAAATATGGGCAAAAGTCCCATGTTAGCTTCGGCGAAATATGGGCAAAAGTCCCATGTTAGCTTCGGCGAAATATGGGCAAAAGTCCCATGTTAGCTTCGGCGAAATATGGGCAAAAGCCCCATGTTAGCTTCGGCGAAATATGGGCAAAAGTCCCATGTTAGCTTCGGCGAAATATGGGCAAAAGTCCCATGTTAGCTTCGGCGAAATATGGGCAAAAGTCCCATGTTAGCTTCGGCGAAATATGGGCAAAAGTCCCATGTTAGCTTCGGCGAAATATGGGCAAAAGTCCCATGTTAGCTTCGGCGAAATATGGGCAAAAGTCCCATGTTAGCTTCGGCGAAATATGGGCAAAAGTCCCATGTTAGCTTCGGCGAAATATGGGCAAAAGTCCCATGTTAGCTTCGGCGAAATATGGGCAAAAGCCCCATGTTAGCTTCGGCGAAATATGGGCAAAAGTCCCATGTTAGCTTCGGCGAAATATGGGCAAAAGTCCCATGTTAGCTTCGGCGAAATATGGGCAAAAGTCCCATGTTAGCTTCGGCGAAATATGGGCAAAAGCCCCATGTTAGCTTCGGCGAAATATGGGCAAAAGTCCCATGTTAGCTTCGGCGAAATATGGGCAAAAGTCCCATGTTAGCTTCGGCGAAATATGGGCAAAAGTCCCATGTTAGCTTCGGCGAAATATGGGCAAAAGTCCCATGTTAGCTTCGGCGAAATATGGGCAAAAGTCCCATGTTAGCTTCGGCGAAATATGGGCAAAAGTCCCATGTTAGCTTCGGCGAAATATGGGCAAAAGTCCCATGTTAGCTTCGGCGAAATATGGGCAAAAGTCCCATGTTAGCTTCGGCGAAATATGGGCAAAAGTCCCATGTTAGCTTCGGCGAAATATGGGCAAAAGTCCCATGTTAGCTTCGGCGAAATATGGGCAAAAGTCCCATGTTAGCTTCGGCGAAATATGGGCAAAAGTCCCATGTTAGCTTCGGCGAAATATGGGCAAAAGTCCCATGTTAGCTTCGGCGAAATATGGGCAAAAGTCCCATGTTAGCTTCGGCGAAATATGGGCAAAAGTCCCATGTTAGCTTCGGCGAAATATGGGCAAAAGTCCCATGTTAGCTTCGGCGAAATATGGGCAAAAGTCCCATGTTAGCTTCGGCGAAATATGGGCAAAAGTCCCATGTTAGCTTCGGCGAAATATGGGCAAAAGTCCCATGTTAGCTTCGGCGAAATATGGGCAAAAGTCCCATGTTAGCTTCGGCGAAATATGGGCAAAAGTCCCATGTTAGCTTCGGCGAAATATGGGCAAAAGTCCCATGTTAGCTTCGGCGAAATATGGGCAAAAGTCCCATGTTAGCTTCGGCGAAATATGGGCAAAAGTCCCATGTTAGCTTCGGCGAAATATGGGCAAAAGTCCCATGTTAGCTTCGGCGAAATATGGGCAAAAGTCCCATGTTAGCTTCGGCGAAATATGGGCAAAAGTCCCATGTTAGCTTCGGCGAAATATGGGCAAAAGTCCCATGTTAGCTTCGGCGAAATATGGGCAAAAGCCCCATGTTAGCTTCGGCGAAATATGGGCAACAGTGCAACGATTAAACTCCAATGCTCTCGTCTACATGGTTAGCTTTTTTACTTTATTAAATTCGCAAGTTTTGTCCACAAGGTTTCCCCCTTAAATAAGTTTATCCTATCCCAATGTTAAAGCCAATTGAATGGTGGCAAAGTTCTTGTCAAACGAGAAGACATACATCAAATGTTCCATTGGTTAGATGCATTGATTTGCTTGTTTTGAATGGTTGATCTTTTGATAGGTTGTTTTTATCTTTAAAATTTTTTCAATTACTTAATTTTCAGCTTTGAGAGAGTGTCCAGAAGCCTTAAAAATTTTTAAGAGGTTATTTTTAATTATTTACTATGGTTTCAAGATTATTTTTAGGCGGGTGAATTGTTGCTGGAAGACCGTCTATTTGATGAGTATGCTTTAGAAGAACAAGAATTAGCAGAAAAAATGGCTGAAGAACTCCAATCTTTTGTTTGAATTCAGAAAATTAGGTTTGGAAATTAATTGATTGTTTCGATTATTTGGTTTCCGCAGTTATTAATTCAAGTTTTACCCATTTTTAGAACCTACTAATTAAAAAATCCCCTTTAGCAATGTTGAAACCCCCGTTCCCTTGAGTGTAGGGTGTTTTTGTTGGCCCACCCGATTTCGACAAATTGTATGTCGTTCGGAAAAGCTCGTTGAGCTGAGTCGAATTACTCCAAACCAACGCGATCTAACATGATTTGACCAAGTTATGATGTTTGTGTTTAAGCTCCTTACTTATGGTCAGCGTGGATGTTTTCGCTGCTGCATGCCAGCCGCAGCTAAAATGGGTTTATGATACCTAGTTTAGTTAGTCCTTGAATAACTTTTCTATAACAACTCCCAATATCTTTTTAACCTAATCTGGTCTCAAATTTTTATAGATTGCGATTTTTTGAAATCTCCAGTTAAAATAGTCTTTCTATTTAATATAATTTTTTAAATTTAGATAAAGAATACGACTACAACATTTAATGGTCAATTGGTTATGTAAAATCAATAATTAAATCTGATGTGGTTTGTTTTTTTCTTTTTATTGATTTTAGCTTTGCTAGATTTCTTGAAAGATTTACTCACCTTTGAGGGATCGGTTACATCTTTTGATGTTTTTCCTTATTCTCGTTAGATTATAGTCGATAAAATTTCATTTCTAATTATATGTCTCTGTAGTGTAACTGGTAGGAGTTTTGGATATGCTAACTTATGGGTGTAGGTTCGAATCCCAGCAAGCGAATAAATTTTTTTGATTCAGCTAAAAGTTAGAAAATAACCTTTTTTCAATTTAAATGTTTTTATTTAATTTTTATTTTTAATAGATTGGATACAAATGCAATTTGCAGTCCGAATGAGAAGTCGAAAAAGAAAAAAGTTTATTATTTATTTGTCTGTTGTTTAATTTTTTAAAAGATAAAGTTGAAAATTAAAAATTTTTTAAAAATAAATTATCGATTAGTATTGATTTTATCGATTAGTATCGATTTTTTGAAAATTAAAATTTTGAACATTTCACATTGCCACTCAAGAGACTGTACTAAGTTTCTCTAACTATGCTATTACTTCAGCCATTTTCTCTGTTTATAGGGGATAGAATGTCATTTATTTTTAAAATTTTCATTATGCCAAATTTCGTGAATATTTTCAAATTTGAACATAGAATAAGTAAATCTTCATGCCATCACCGTTCAAGTATATTCATCAAATCAGAAGACAGGATTAAAAATTTAATTTAGAATCCACAGGAGTATCAGCTCGTATAGTGTAAAGTAGGCGTTCTATAAAGCTGAGTCCTCAAGTTCATTTTTATTGATTTTTAAAAAATATTTTGTTTAAAACTAAAAAATTTATTTAAATTTTACAATTTATTGAAGCAAATCCCCCACAATCCTTGGATATATTTTTAAATTTTTACATAAATAAATATACTTAAAACACGTTGTCTTTTAATTAACAAATTTTTTGAAATCCTCTAGGGATTTCTAACTTTGAAAAAACAGAGAGGACATTAGAGTCTGAGAAATTGGTAGAAAAGAGAAAGTAAATGTTCTAATAGAAGACCAGCTCCGTGGGAAGCCACCTCTCTAATAAGAAGCCCGGGCCTATTAGAAGCCACTCTATACCCTTTGAAAGATAAATGCCCAGGGCGTCTATTAGAATAATTTTTCCCAGAATATTCAGTCTCTGACAGCCGAAAAATAATATTTTGTATTAAAAAAAACTAAAGCCAAATTTGGCTAATTATTAATTTTCTTTTTCTTGTGACAAAAGACTTGGGGAAAACTTTTTAAAGGACAAATATATGGAGGATAACAAGGCTTTTCCTTCCTTTTTTGAATAATATTTAACTTGTTTGTTGAAAAGTCAAAACTCTATGGATATAAACAAAAGTCTTTTTTGCCTTAAAAAAAGATTACAGGTTTTTGGCCTTTTAAATTTCTTCTTTTTTTTTCTTTACTCTAACGTCATCATCCCCCATCCCCGACTAAATTGAATTTTAAATTTTACCAAAAAAATTTTTTAAAAAAATATTTACTTAAAAATCTCCCAATCTCCATTGGTGCGAATCCTTTTTTTATCCAATAAAAACACACAAATAAAATAAATTTATTTGTCAATTTATTTTTCACATTTTGTGTTAATTACTGAATGCCTTTGGCATAAAAAATAAAAACTTCTTTGGACACTTCCAATAAATCCGAAAAAAATTCATTCAAATCTTTATAGCCTCAGGCAGAAAAAATTTTTTTTCATGTCAAAAACAGAAAATTTAACATAAAATTATTTTACGTAAAAATTAATTTTTATTCTCTCCTATGATTTTTGCAGGAATTTTATGAGGATGTTTTTTTAGAACATTTTTTTTCTTAATTTAAAGGACCACCAAGAAGAAAAAATTAATTTAAATTAATTTTTTTTAAATTCACCTCCTTTTTTAAAGCTTTACATGGTGTTCTCATTAATATAAATATATGCTAATTCTTTTTAAAAAATATTTAAAGATTTGTAGGAAGGCCAAAATAAATTTTTAAAATTCTTAAAAAATTCTTTTTTTAATATCTAAAACCTAAAGGACCCCTAAAAAACCTAAAGACCCTTAAAAAATAATTTTTAATAAATCTAAAAAAATAAAAAATAGGAAGCACAAAAATAATTTTTTTTTCTAAACTAAGGGACCATAGAAACTTTAAAAAAATATTTTTTTAATTAATTAAAAACCCCCAAAAATAACAGGGGAGGGATTAAATAAAAGCATATATATTCATTAAATATAAAAACATATTTCTACTTTTTTTGCCGTTCGGGGGTTTGCCCTTTTTAGCTAGCTTTTTGATTATTACTTTAATTTAAAGGACAGGACAAAAGAAAAAAAATATTTTCTCTTTTTTATTTTCATTTTTGGTTCCTTTAATTTTTTGGTTCCTTTAATTTGCCAAATTTTTTGTCCCCAAAAAAATTAATTGTTAAAAAAGAAAAAAATATAAACGGAAATGCTCTAATATAAAAGAAGCCCTTATATATCCATTCTCTAATAGACAACAACTTTAAAAAATAAATTTTGGAGCTATTAAATTAATTTTAGGGTAAAACAAAAAAGTTTGGAACTGGTAGGGTTCGAACCACCGACCCCAAACAATCGAGAACCAAGCACTTTCCAACTACACCATCTGCCTCATATTAAAAAAGAATTATTAAAGTTAGATATTCCTTCCGGAAAATAAGTATAATTCCGGAAACATTATTAACATAAGCCAGTCAAAGAGCCATAATGAAAAATAAAAGCCCAGGGCTTTAATTAGAGCATTTACGGTTATATTTATTTTGTAGTCAGAACTATTAAAGAAAAAGATTATTTTTCTCAAAAAATGCAGCCATCTAACAATTCCTTCTTAATGGTTATTTTATCTTTATTTTGTGTTTTGGTTTGTTTATTACAACCAGGATTAGCTGAGAATGGAGGAGATAATTGTGCACAAGTAAAAAAATTTTTTAAAAGAAAAATTTTAAAATTATTTTTTAAAAGTTGGCCGGGGGAGATGAAGAACGTTTACTACTTTGCCAACTTTATGAATCTTCTACACTTTTGTCTCAATTAGGAAATTTTGTAACTGAAGGAATTGAAAGATTAGCTGCTACACATGGTTAATAAAAATTATTTAAAGTCTAAAAAAAATTTTTCCATTAAAGGACTCGCAGAAAAAGATGCCGGACGGGAAAAGAGAAAGCATGAGGTAACGAAAAAAATGAAAAAATTTCTCAAAAAAATTAAAAAATTATTTTCAGTATTTGCGTTTTGGAAAGAGAAAGCACGAATTTGTCAGATTTGGAAGGAAATAAAAAAAGAAACGTAGAAGATAAAGAAAATTTTAAAAAGAATTAAAAATTATTAATTAAAATATTTTTGACTTAAAAAAATAAATGCTCTCGCTTCGCTCATTTCCCCCTTTATCTATTTTAAAATATATGAAATTAAATTCACAGCAACTTTAAAAATAAATTTGTCGGTATTAAATTAATTCTAGGGTAAAACAAAAAGATTTTTAGTTAGCAGGATTCGAACCACCAACTATTAACACTAGAGAACCAAGCATACCACCAAAACTACACCAAACAACTATTAATCAAAAAGTTTATTAAAGTTAGATATTCCTTTCCAGAAAATAATTATAATTTTCCGGAAACATTCTTAAAGTTGCTGTACTGTGCTTATATTAATTAATAAATGAAAAGAAAATAAAAGATCTCTCAAGAAAAATAAATAAAGGAGTGTATATTAAATTTAAATTAATTTTTAAACTAAAAGAAATATTTTGTTCAAATTTGTGGAGGAGTATAACGATACTTTCTTCGTTGGGGGCTCAAAATTTTGTTTGTCAAAATATCCAAAGCAAATAGGGCCAACTAAAAATTTTTTTTGATAAAAAAATATTTCTTTTAATTTTTTGGCTTACTACTCCAGCAAAAAGGCAAACAATTATACCGGCACATGCCTAATATAATTTGTTTAAATAAAAATATTTAAAAAAAATAAACCCACCCCAAGCCAACCAAAGTATTCTCCAGTCTAAAATTTAAAAAATTTCTTTAGAAAAATTTAATTTTAATTTAAATTTTTTATTTACATCAATTATTGTCCGTTGGGCGACTGTTCCTCCAATGCCGCAAACCAACATCCTTGAAGAAAAAATAATCAAAAATTATTCTTAAAATTAAAAAAAACCAGCAAATCATACCAGCACCAGCAAACACAATTTCCTACAAAATTAGAACGATTTTAGTTTAAAAATAAAAAAATTTTGTTAAAAAACTAACCGACAATGAGCAATTAGTTAAATGGAGTTCTTCGCCTTCCCGCACACTTCGTTGCATTATAGCATACATTATGATCTTTAATAAAAAAATTTTTTTCTTACACTATCAATTTTAAAAATTAAAAATTTAATTTACCGAAACAACACAATAAAGAAGTGTTAAAGCAGAAATAATATAAATTAGAACAATTTCATAATTTATCTGAAAATTAAAAATCCAAAAGAGAATTTCAAAATATTTAAAAAATTTACAGAAATATAAGCAGTAACATAGGAAGGATCAAGCAGCACCAACACCACAATTGTCAACAAAATTATAACAATTTTTAAAGCACTTCCAGCCACGAATTGTATAGGTGCTGATGTTGTTGCCATATTTTTCTTTTTCTAAAAATTGAAAAAATTTTTATATCAATATTATAATAAAATTTATACATTGTCCTGTCCTCAAAGAAAGAAAAAATTTTTTTCCAAAGCGCTGGTTGTGCACACTCTCGAATCTTGACTCTTAAAACAAAAATATATTAAAAAAGAAATCGTTTCCACATTTTTACCTTTATTTTTCCTTGTGATAGAAAAGCAAATAAATACAAAAGCAATCCATAGAGCAAAAGAAAGGGTGGAGGAAATACAAACATTGACCGCGTTTAAAAAGAGAAAAAGGTCCGACATTTTTGCGCTTATCGGGCCAAATAAATTAAATGATGACTCAACTATGAGGGATTTTAAAGGTAGGGGAGAAAAGGGATCATTCTAAAGCTTAAAATTTTTGTTTTACGAAAAAATTTGTTTGTTGTTTTTGGGGAAACAATGCACTATCCAAAGCATTGTATAAATAATTAAAAGAATTAATCGAAAATTCAGATTATTAAATTTATTAAACAAAAATAAAAGTAAAACCAGAAAAGTTTTTTTAAAACAAAATATTCAAAAAAATATTTTGAGTATGCTAACCATTGGAATCAGGAATGTCACACGGATTGAGAAAAAAGAAGGTTGGGTCGATTTCGTATCGAGAAAGAGTCAGAGTTTCGGGCTGAGTTTCAGGTTGGGCCAGTTAAAAGAATTAAGAGGGAAAAAGTCAAGTTGCGGGTCGAATGTTGAAAAATTTGGGTCGAAAAAAGTCTAGGTTTTGGGTAACCCGTGACATACCTGATAGGAATGCCACCAAACAGTTAAATCGAGAAAGGAATAAGTTACAAAAAATTTTTTGAAGGAAACCCACTGTAGTAAAAAACCACCAAAAAACTAATACCCAATGCTACAACTATTTGGTAGCATTAATTAATCAAAAACAAAAAATAAAAGAAAAATATACTTTTTGTAAAGATCAGTCTCTCAATCACAAAAAAATCAACTATAGATCATCTTAATCTCAAATCAAAATTTTTTTACATAGCAACTTGTTGCGGAGCCAAACGTTCAATCAACGCAATAAATTTAAGTATTGAGGAAGAAACAAATGTAGGACACGAAGGATTGTTGGCCCAAGAAATAAAAATAAATTTTAATTGAGAAAACATTTCTCTGTGGAAAAAATTAAAGAATTTTCTTTAAAATAGAAGAAAAATAAAGAAAAACCTTGTATACGGATTTCGTCGAGACATATATCGCATAGTCAAAAAGCGATAATAAACAAATGGCCCAACTAAACTTGCTTTGCCCCTAAATAGAATGAATAGTTAAAAAAATTTTTTTGTGGTGTAGTGGAGTTGCTTAGATTATGAGGGGGTATAAGGTTCGGACCCTTTCAAGGAAAATAATTTTTAAACTGTATAAAAATAATTTCTTTGAACAAAAGAGAGTCAAAAATATATTTTTAAGTTAAATTTCTCCCAAATAGACCAAAAAATTATTTTATTGTAGTGCATTTGTTAGACTAATACTTAGGGCGGGGGTCTAAGGTTCGAACCCGTACAGGGAAAATAATTTTTAAACTTAATGAAAACAATTGTTCAGAAGAAAAGAGAATCAAAAACGTAGTCTTAAGTTAAAATCCCTCAAAAAACCCTCCAAAAATTTTTTAAATAAAAAACCGAACATAAAAATCATCAAAATAATAATTGGCAAAAGAAATATTTCAGCACAAGCAGCAGTGCTTAACATATTTGGAGATGCTTGTTGCTTAAATTGAACCAGCCGAGAGATTATAAAAGAATTATGAGCAATTCCAGTCTCGGTAGAAAATTTGTTGAGAGTTGCAATTAAATTGAAAATGGCATAAATTGAAACTGGGAGAAGAGCCACTGGAAATAAATAAAAGAAAGAATTTTTACAAAAAATTTCAAATCATTACATGTAATAGGAGAAGATATGACAAAAATCATACAATAAAGTAGATAATGCGCAGAATCTCTAAAAATAGAAAATAGAGTAAAACAGCTAAACCCATCAAAAAAGGGAAAGGATGGGATAGGACTTGATCCAAAAAACTCTTCGAGGCAAGGATACTACCCACTTAACCAACAAACAATTGGATTATACTTTTAATTTTTGCTTTATCAACCCGCTGGGAGGAAACCACACCAGATAATTAAATTAAGAAGTCTTTTAATTAAAATTCTGTCTCTAACCGACCACGGAGAAGATGCTGATCATTTAAAGAAAATATTCCCTCTTAATAAAATTTAAAAAATAATTTAAAAACAAACTCAAGCATAAGCTCATAAAGAAACATTTGACTAAAAAATGGCCAATTTACAGCTCTTAAGCGTTGATGAAGACGAAAAGCATTCGTTGCCGCAACTTAAATTTTTAAAGAGAAAAATAAGTAAAAATAAACAACAAAAAAATATAACCTGCTGCAAAAGCTTTTGTATACGCTAAAGCTTGGAATTTTGAATCAGTAATTGGAAGTATATAACAAATCACAAAATATAATGTTGCCAAACGTAAACCAAAAGCTAAAACATCATTTGGGTATTCTTTGCAAAACTCCTTAAAAATGAAAAAAAATAGAATAAGAATTGTATCAAGGGCTATCCTAAATCAGATCCGATAAATTTTCCAACCCCCGATCCGAAACCCAACCCGCCTTTACCTCCTAATCCACCTAACTGACACAACATGAGATCTAGACCTTTTTGTCCCGCACCCCGATCCGAAACTTTGGATCACTGACTCGAAACCGGACTTTTTCACAACCCAAAGCATCCCTAATTTGTATTTTATTAAATTAAAGAAACCATTGGCGTTTTTCGTTGGACATTAGAATTATTTGGTTGTTGGCCTGAATTGTTTGGTTGTGAAGATTCTTCTCTGATTTCAACCATTTTTGATATATTATGTAAAGGAATGTAGAAATAAATGAGATTAACTAAAAAATTAAAATTTATAATTCGAGTTCTGACAATTCAGTCATAGCGCAACAATTCAAACTGAAAACATGTTGATGGATAAACCACCAAAAACCGATGAAAACAGTGGTAATTACAAATAAACAGATGTGAACGGAAAATTTGTTAAAAATTAACAATTGTTTTAAAACAATGAAAAAAAGGATAAACAATTTTAATTTAATCATCAGTTTAATCCAAAGAAACATTTAAATTATTAAAAAACAAATAAAACAATCTTTTATTGAGATTGAGTGAGATACTTTGTCTAAGAGAATGCCTTAAGAAAAAAGGGTGTCCAATTTTGAATACACCACAAAATCATATAAAAATATTTAAGGCATTTTTAACATTAAGGAAAAAGTCAAAATGAGGCAATATTTAATTTTAACAGTTAAAGACACCCTGAGATTAAATAAATATCAACTAAGACGACAATAAAAAGTCATAGAAGGCGCCAAGATCATTCAATGTTTCTACAAAATATTCTTTCTTTCACTCTTCTCTAATAGTTACACCACATATTCCGACGGCGGATGTCGGCCTTCTCATCTTCAGTCAAGTCATCCTAAAGAATAAGTAAAAATTATTTAAAATATGGACAAAAAACCTCAAGTCCAAAGAGTTCTCGAAGCTCTTCTGGTGTCTTATTGCCAATAACATTAGCCAAAGCATGGCAACCAGAATAGTACTAAAAAATTTTGATTTATTTTATTTGTATAATTTAAAGCATTACCAAAGATTTGATGTCCAGATAGTTGGCGGCCTTGATCAAGTTCGCAATCTCCTCAACGCCGACCTAAAAAATTGTAAAAAAGTTACTTATTGTTAAATTATTTCTTATATTAAAAACCTTGAAGAAATCCGTCTCATATTCAGAAAAAGCAAGAGGTTTACGCTGACGAGTAGCCGGATCATCTTCAATTTTAGGATCCTCCTTACCTAAAAGAATAAATGTTTTTGAAAAAAAAATATATAAATTTACCAATATGCTCTCCCATCCACTCAACCACTTTAGAGAAAATATTGGTCTCGACGTTGACCTTAAATTCGAATTCTTCCAAGTCCTTAGGCGACATGTCCAAATCCTAAGAAATATTGATAGTTAGAATGGAATCAACCCTAAAGGTTACTCTCTAGAGGTCAATCCCTAGTGGTCAACAGACAAACTCAAAATTTATATTTTTTATCTCAAACATAAAAAACCTCCAACTTCAAATATTTGGGCGGATAGAGGATTTGTTGGGATCAAGAAACATAAGACAGAAATTGTGTCGCTCAACTGTCGAATAAGGCAAAATAATATAATACCTTCCACATGTTCTTGAAGACACTGCTCTGAAGAAGATGAGACAAACGAACATTGATCACCCCTCCATCGCTTGTCTTGCATTTAATCTAATAAAAGAAAAATAATTTATATTTTTATCTCAAACAGAAAAAACCTCCATTTGCATCTGTTCGTCAGTAAACGGAGCAGGCTGTTTTTCAACTGATCCTTCAGCGTTCACCTCAGAATCGGACGCATCATGTTGTTCACCGTCAGACATTTTTAAATTTTATTTTTCTTTAAATTTATTTTTGAATATCTGAAAAGAAAAGATTTTAAGAAATAAGGGAAGGGGAACGAGGTTCAAATTCAACAAAAACTGTGGAAAATGAATCAGCAAGAAAAAATGGACTGGACATTTTCTATTTACCTTTTATACTATACATTTTCTATTCACCTAAACACAAAATGTCCCTAAGTTAAAAATATGCCACTTTGTAGAAGAGAAATATTATTATATATTTTTCATAATATCAACTTTTCAAAATGTCAAATGTTTTTTCGCACGCGTCAGCCAACAAATTTTCAGTTTTTCTCAAAATCTTTTTAAAATTTAGACGTTTATTGTTACTATTTTATTAAAAAATGAAGTTGATTGAATCAAGCGACACTGTCAAGTTTCCAGAAGGCGTAAAGTTTTCTGTTAAGAACAGACTTGTCAAAGTGACTGGACCTCGTGGAACGCTTACACGCGATTTTCGTCATCTCAATATTGAAATAACACAAGAAGGAGCTAATATACTTCGTGTTCGCAAATGGTTTGGAATTCGAAAGGAATTGGCTGCTATCCGAACAGTTTGTTCGCATATTGTGAATATGATTAAGGTTTGTCTTTTTAATCAGGGAACAGTCAAATTTTTGTTTTTTAAGGGAGTGACTAAAGGCTTCCGTTACAAAATGCGTTCCGTTTATGCTCACTTTCCTATCAACATTACGCTTCAGGAGAAGGGAGAAGTTATCGAGGTTTGAGTTTTTAATTAAAATTTTGGTTGTATGTCTGACCGGATCCCCATACGTCGGGGCACTTTTTACAATTCGGCTTTTGTCAATCGTCTCTGGACAACCCTTCGAGGGATAAGTTCGTAGTTGTTGCTCTCCCACCCATCCTCCACAGAATGAATGTCCAGCCTCCATAGGCGGGCATCTTATACAAGTAGGTGACTGAACCCCCAACTCACCCTCCTTCACAAATTGATGACGTCTACTGATCGATTTTCTAATCAAAACATTTTTCTCTCATATAGATTCGAAACTTCCTTGGCGAAAAGTTTGTTCGACGTGTCAAACTTCCAGAAGGTGTTTCTGCTGCAATTTCGACAAAATTGAAAGACGAGCTAATTATTGATGGAAATGATGTTCAGAAGGTTTCACAAGCTGGTAAGAGTCTCGTTTTATTTTCTCTTTTCAAAAAAACTTTTTTTAGCCGCGCGTATTCAACAATCAACGACTGTCAAAAACAAAGACATTCGTAAATTTTTGGATGGAATTTATGTGAGCGAGAAGGTTACAGTTGCTGATGATTAGTTAATTGAGAGTTTAAATATGGTTATATAAATGTTAAAGTTTTTTTTGTTAAATTGAAAAGGAAAAATAAAATGTTTGTTGGAATTTTTATAATTTATTTGTACTGTAAGAATTTGGCGAAACTTCCCCTTGGTATTATCTTTAGACAGGGATCGTTCCTGGGACTTTCCCCCTGGCAGTTAATGTTAGACATAGGCTGGGATCGAACTTTGGATGCTAGCTGTTTTGTTCACCCCGTACAAGTGTTCCAGGGGTGTGCCTTTTCATCTGTCGCTAAATTTTCGACTTTTTTGGCCTCTCGTCCTTCGCTTTTTAAAATCACTTTCGGCACACCCCTTCCCCCATAGTTTCTACAATTAAAAAATAAAAGAATCTACACAGAACAACAAGGAAAATAAATATATAAATCAACTTTAAAAAAGTTTCTTTTTGCATAAATATTGAGAAAAATACTCTAATTTTTATCACAAAAATATAAAAATGAAGAAAAAAATTTTCTTTCCTTGAAACAAATATATAAAATGACTAAATAACTAAAAAACAAATTACACGATCTTAAAATATATATAATATATCTAAATTACAATTAGAATACTGGAAAGTTTTTTGTATGTAGAAAGGGATAGATAGACCGAATTCTATCTAGAAAAATCGAAAATTTAATGGAAAAATCCCTGGAGGAAGTCAACTCCAAATATTTGGACCTTTAGGATCACTGTTTGACTACTAGAGTGTTGATCTTCCATAAACTGACCCCAAATTAACACAGAAATAAGAAAAATAAAATTCGGCCATATCCCTTAAGTTTTCTCTACTAACCCCTACGTCGTCCTCACCCATATACTTAAAATAATCTTACAAAATAATATAATTTTTGGTAAATCTTTGATATATTTTTTTAGAATTTAAAAATAAAAAATGGAAAATTTTGCCTAATAATTTTCCTTAAAAATAATATTTTTGTAATACTTTAGTCTCAACTCTTTTTTTTAAACTCTTACAACTCCCCCCAGAATTACCTATTTAAAAACATATTTAATTAGTAAAACCCGAAAAATCTTCAAAATTATTATTTTGACCCATTTGTTCATTTTCATAAAATTGTTGAACTGCACTCTCCTTAAAAAATTAATTAAATTTTGACTTTAAAAAATTTAAAAAATATACCCATGTATTTAATATATCTGTTATTGTTCGCGAATTTAATTTTCCAAATTGTTCATGAATATAATTTTGAAGGTCATCAAAATAGAAGGAATCTTTTTAAGAAAAAAAAAATTTTAAATAAAATTTAAGGTATGATTCAGTAATGCCAAACCGACGTAAGCTAAACCCCCAAAAGGCCGCCGAAATGCCAAACAATGGGAAAAACCCCCCTACAAACTGCCAATGTTGTTCCAATAACAGACAAAGTTGCCCTAATGGTCGCCAAAAAAATTTGGCATTATGATGCCTTGTCCAGTGTTTGACATTTCGTCATCTTTTAGGGGACTTTGGCATTACGACGCGCAATTTAAAATAAATTATAAAATAATCAATACCCAGATCAAGAATTTCTCTTTTTACTGAAACTGCTCCAACGGGATAAGCACGAGGAATAATAATACGAAGTGGTGGAACTTGCTGGCTTCCTTTAAAAAAATTTAAAAGATTAAGGCGGATAGGGAAATTCCTCTACATCCTCCTAAAACCTTAATCCCATATCCCTCTTAATCCATCCTATTAATCCAACGACCACTATTACCCCGCCAAATCCCCTTATATCCACCTAATCCCCGAAAACACTAGATATCCAACTAATAACCCCCAAATTTCACCGATATCCCACTTAATCCCTTCAAATACTTACTTAAAATACATTTTATCACAAAAGAGTGCATATCTGAAGCAATTTCAACAATTGAATCAAATTGAAAGCGTTGCTCCAACTCTGCAATTTCAGAACGTATTGCATCGGGAAGTTGAGAAATATTGACGGTAATTCCACTTGGACGGCCTAGAAAAAATTTTTTTCTTGAAAAAGATTTAAAAAATAATAAAAAACCTCCAACATTTCCACTTCCCAACATATTATCCAAAGGACGACCAGAATTAGAACTTGAAGGCGTTTGTTGTTCAGTAGGCACAGGTAAAAGATCATCCATGGAAGAATATAAATCATCAATAGCAGTATCACCTGTGAGAAAAATTTTTTAACAGAAATCTTCATGAAAGATTGTTCCGCTATTCTTCTTTTTGCCCCCTTCACGTTTTCCTTAACTCAATATGCGAGAGGGATCTCACGCATTATACGAAGCTCGGACTTTTTCGACTCGAAACCAGATCCGAAAAATTTGTAAACCTAACCCGACTTTTTCTCAACCCGTGCCATACATGTATGCGGAGTCCACCGATATCAAATCGGCCTTTTCCTTTTCATTAAACATCATTCCCTTCCATTATACCCAAGGCCCACGGGATGGATCGCTTGATTAAAAATCAAAAAAAACCTGTAGAAGTCGGCCATTGTTGCTGTTGTTGCATTTGTTGAGTCATTATAGGTTGATTTGATACAGACATTGTATTTGTATTATCTATAACATTACTTCCATATGTTTGACGTTGTTGTTGGGGATATTGTTGTTGTTGTGAAGTATATGTTGAATATTGTTGAGGTTGATATTTTTGGTCAATCATCATTCCAGAAGAGGAATATGGAGGTTGTGATTGGGACGAACTATTAATAGGAGCTACTCCTCCATGTTGAGAAGAGGGAGGAGCATTGCCGAAAAATGATGAGGACGTATTTACACCTAGAAATTTAAAAGAATTAAAAACTAGACACTTCGTCCCAATAGGCCACTTAATCACATTTGTCTAATTTATCCCAACTAGTCCGCGCAAAATCATTTTTCCGGGTTGGAACGGGATTTTGGATTTCGTATCCGGCAGGATTTTCCTGGATTACTCCGGTCCGGAAAAAATCCTGAGATTTCGAAAAACCTGAGTTGGGAACCGAACTCAGTCAGGAAAAATCCCCCCAGATCCGGTCCGATGGCACGCACTAATCCCACCCATTTATTATTTAAATTAAAAACCTCCAGGCATATAAGACGAAGCTTGTGTTGGCTGTACCATTTTCTGCATTGTAGTAGCTCCAGAAGAATAACCACTTGCAACACCACCACCACGCATCATTCCTGAAGAACCAACCATTGCTGCGTGTTGCGGTGTATTTTGTAAAGTACTCCATTCACTCCAATTTGCAGCGGCTGCAGTAGGATGCATTTGATTACCACCAGCCATTTGTCCATAAGGATCTAATGTGGATGAGTGGTGCTGTTGTTGTAATTGTTGTGCTGTTGCAGCATAACTTGGATGTGAAGTAAACATCATTTTACGTATAACAATTTCAATATCATTTAATTCATTCATTCCCATAAAACTGCAAAAAAATTTTCAAAAATTATATTAAATAAAAAAAGATAAAGTTTAGCCCCAGAGCAGGTATCCCTGAGCCCTGCAACCTCCTGAGCCCATAATAACCTGTAACGTGGTTGCATAACTGTTGGTATCACAACGCGTTTCGGATCTTAAACCTTCCCCCACCTAATAAAAAAATATTCTACAAACCGTTCAAACCGCAAAACAGAAAGCATTGTATTTATTCTACTAACCATAGCTCCATCACTTTGATATTTAATTAAATTATTTTGTAAAAATCCAACAAATTGTTGAAGTTGACAAACTTTTTCAAAATATGGACGTTCATTTGGACCCATAAGTTTTAATTTTTGAATAATTTCATGTGGGAAGTTTGGGGGATATTCTGGTGGCATCATTTGTATTGGTTGTTGTCCTCCTGAAATAATTAAGAAATAATTTTAACGTACAAATGTCTCATAAAAAAGCGAGAGAGAGAGAACCGGGCAAAAAATGGCAGTCTAACAAATATATATTTGTTAAATAAGAGTGAAACCGAGACCCAGGAGAAGAACCCCAAAAAACAGAACTCAAGAGTTCCTGGTGGAACCAATGAGAGGAACAACGCCAGGAAACCAGAACCAAAGGAACAAAACCCCAGGAGTGGAAGAGAGGGGGGTGTTTCCACTCATGGGAGTTCAACACCAACTATGTAGCTCCTGGAAAAAAAAGATTAGAATATATTTTATACCTCCATATTGTTGTTGCTGTGATAACATCATATTATTTTGAGGAATCATTCCTCCTCCTCCAGGCATCATTTGTTGTTGACTCATAAAATTTTGTTGAGAAATTCCAAATTGTTGCTGCTGTTGTAATGGAATATTATTATAATTTTGTGGTTGTTTTTGGTGTTGTTGTTGTGCTGTCCAATATCTTTGTTGTTGTAATAATAATTGAGAATGTTGTTGTTGCATTTGGGAATCAGACATCATTTTATTATTATTTATTGAACGTCCAGAAGTAACTTGTTGTTGCATTGCTAAAGGAACAGCTGAGGAAGAACCACTCAAAGGTTGTTGATGAGGCATTGGTTGACCCATCATTGCTATAATTTTATAAAAATAAAAAAATTTTAATTAGGGTTGGTCCTTGTCAAATAGAACAGTTTCGGGGAACGAGGATGTCCGGGGACAAGGATATCGAACGAGGATGTCGGGGAAAAAATAGGAACTGTCGGCCATCGGGACCAACTTAAAATAAAAAAAATGTTAACCTAGGGTTGGTTACCAACCCGTCGGGGAGAACTTTTCGGAGAATGGGATGTTAGGGACCAACGCCCTTTATAAAGAATATTTACCTTGTTGTTGATATTGTTGTGGAGTAAATGTTGCCCCAGGTTGGTGTTGCTGAATTCTTCCATAATCCATTACTCCCATTGAAGAATTTGAATTTTGCATTAACGGATCTGGAGCAACACCATCAATTTGATCAGAAGGAGGAAATTGTTGTTGCATCATTATTGGTGGAGGTTGTCCCATTTGGAATGAAGTTTGTTGGTCTATTGATGTATTAGAAGGTTGTTGTTGCAAAGGAAATCGGGCCTCAGGTTGTTGTTGATGTGTAGGCTGTGGATCAGGCGGAATCTAGAAAATTTTTTCAAAAAAAATTTTCAAAATTTTTCCCGTTGTCATATTTAAAAGAGAAATTTTCGACTAAAAAAAACCTGTGCCTTTGTTGTTGGTGTTACACTTCCTCCCATCACTCCTCCTCCACCATTTCCAAGTTGAGTTAATAAGGAATTTGGCGATTTAACAACTCCTCCTTGTTGTTGTGCTTGAAAACCTGGCGGCATAGCTGTGCTTTTTGAATTGCAATTTATGGCGTTTATAACCTAAAAATGATAAAATTGTGATTCACATTTACATAAGAAAAAAAATTCAAAATTAAAAAAACAAAACCTTTGCAATAGTTCTCATATATTCATCTTTACTTGAACATTTTTGAAAAACATATTCTTCTACTTGACGTGCATCGCCTGGGACCTAAAGTTAAAAAAATAATTTTAATTTATTTTAAAAATAAACCGGAAGATTAGGAGCATTTTGACGGTTTCTTGCCAACTCTGGCTCACTAAAAAAATTTTTTAATCGATCTATTAGAAAAGATAAACTCACAGTCTAATAATAACATGATCTCTAAACAATTGTGAAGGCCAATCACCTGAAAAAATTTTTAAAAGAATCAAATAAAATTAAATAGGGTTGAACCCCGAACCCGACCTTATTACTTTGCCCCATCATTTCCGACCCCAAATTTTTGTGCGAAGGATGGGCCTAACCCTAATTGGATCCAATCCCAATCCAACCCCCCCCCCCCCATAAAATAAAAATTTTTTTACTTCTACTAGTCTCATCACCATCCGCAGTTGGAGCATCATTTGTTTCATTAGGTGTAGTAGCCGCCATTCTCTTCTACTAATATTATTTGAAAAAATTTTTTAGTAGCTGATCTATTGAAAAATATAAAAATTAAACGTGAAAATGAATAAAAAATAAAAGATAATTAAAATTGAGAATTTAACAGAAATAAAAAATGAAATTTAAAAAAAATTTCAAAAATTTTATAAAACAAAAAAAAATAAAAATGAAAAAATGGTTCATTTTAGTTGGACGATCATGGAACTTATGTGCATTAGAGCAAAAAAAATGAATTTTTGGATACCTACAAGTCCATGAAAAAATAAAATAAAATAGTAAAATGACCGGAAACATCATTAAATTTTTATCTATACAAAGTCTCATCTTGTCTTCTTTTTTGTACGATAGTTCCAGGTTTATTTTGTGCATCTGGATGATTTGCTAATTCAATTGGACAACTTGATATTGGACTTTCTAATAAACATTGCTTCAAATCATAAAATAAATCTTTGTCTTCAGGTGTTAAAAATGTTATTGCTTTGCCTTTTTTGCCAGCACGTCCTTTAAAAAAATATAAAATTAATTTTTAAATTTTTGCAATAATTAAAAACCACTAGCGGTAAATAAAATAAATTTCAAAAAATCTTAAAAGCTTCAAGCTAGGTTAATGTTAGGGCCTTTAGTGTTGACAGCGGTATTATAAGATCATAACCACAACTCATTAACCAAACATGGTCAAGTAACGGTGGTCATTTAACCAAGTTTTTGTATCACAGCCCAGATATGAGAATTACAGACTTGATGAGGTTACTTAAAAGGTTATCATCTAAGGGACATAAGCCCCGAATAAATGATGAGAAATGGAAGGAGGAGACCACAACTCAATAACCACGCTTATAACAAGAATCACTAAATTTGAAATTCACCCAATTCCAAAAAAATTTTTTAAATTATTCCCAAAATTCATTTTAGTAATAAAATTTTAAAAAAACCTGTTCTTCCAATTCTATGTGTATAATCTTCAATAGATTTAGTCATATCATAATTTATAACCAACGAAACATCTTTAACATCAATTCCTCTTCCAGCAACATCTGTAGCTACCAAAATATCTTTCGCTCCAGTTTTTAAAGCATCCAAAGCATATTCTCTAGCTTCTTGTCCTTTTCCACCGTGCAGAATACACGGATTAAAACCAATTTTTTGTAAACCTTTTCCTAGCAAGTCGGCACCTCTTTTTTGATTAACAAAAATGATAATTGGTGGAATATACAAATTTGGTTCAAAAAGTAGTTCAACAATTTTTTTACGTTTCATTTCTTCAGACATCATTATTACAATTTGTTCAACGCGTTCTGTTGGACGTCCTGCAGAACCGATGTATACTATTGCTGGACGACGTAAATATTGACGTGCAACACGTTCAACTGCTGATGACATTGTTGCGGTAAACATAACAGTCTTTAATAAGAAGAAAAAAATTTGTTGACATAATAAAAGGATTAATAAGGGAAAGAAAATGTTTAAAATATGTACTAGAAAAACATCCTTAAGTATAAGGATTAAATTATTTTATTTATTTACTATGGCTAATTTAAAAGCATCATTAGACTAATGGATAGAAAGTAAATTCCAGTAAACAAAAATATCAATAAAAATAAAATAAAAAATGCTTTAGCTAGTCTTGGAGTTAAGCTAGAGTTTAGAAAATAATAAGAATACCCCTGGGTTTAAAGTAGCTGGACTAGGTTCCTTAAAATCACCCTCCCCTTCCAAAAAAAAAGTTTAAAAAAAACCTGTCTATATTTCTTCTTTGAAGTATAATTTTCCAGCAATTTATTTTCATCTTCAGCTTCCTCAGTGTCTGGTTTCAAATTTGTTACAGGAATAAATTCCAAAATACGAGTAACATCAGGTTCAAACCCCATATCAAGCATTTTATCTGCCTCGTCCATAATTACATAAGAGCATAAATTTAATGACATATACCTGTTTTCAAGAACGTCAACAAGTCGACCTGGGGTTGCAATAACAATCTGAAAAATTGCTTTTTAATTAAAAAATTCTTTTTTAATTTTGGGAAAGTTTTTTAGGGGTTTTTATATTTTTTTGGAATTTTTTTGAAGAATTTTGAGGCGAAATTTCTCAATATTTTTAATTAAAAAAATTATTTATTGGAATATTTTAATATAAAAAATTGTTTTTTCCATATAGTGGAATTAAGTAGCGGAAAAAATTGCATCCATTTTATAAATTTTTAGAGGAAAAAAAGTATATATAATTATTGAATTATTTTATTGATCCGAAAAATAAATTTATGTGGGGAAAAATTCTGCCTCAAAAATAATTTTAAAAAATTTTAATCGAAAAAGAAAAACTCTTGTCTCAAATTTCCTATAAAAAATTCCAAAAAAATATTTAAAAAAAATACGAAACCCACCACAAAAAATTTTTTTCTTGGAATTATAAAATCCCAAAAAATAATTTCGCCTCAAAATTCATAAAAAAATTTCCCAAAAAAAACTCCCACAAATTTAAAAAGAAATAAAAAATTATTTTTCTTACATCAACACCCATTCTCATACGTATTCCTTGATCTTCTCGAGATGCTCCACCAATAACTGAGACTGTTCTAATACCCAAACGATCACCAAATTTATGTGTTTCAATTTCAATTTGTTGTGCCAATTCTCTTGTTGGAGCAAGAATAATTGCATATGGCCCTTGTTCATATTCTGTTCCTTCATCTAATGAAATAATTGGTGCTGCCTGTTTTTTTGGAACTGTTGTTATCCAACACAATAAAGGAATTAAAAATGCTGCTGTTTTTCCTGAACCAGTTTCTGCAACGCCTAAAAATTAGAGGGTGGGAATTTTTATATTGAGAAATAGGGCATAGAAGCGACCCTGACCGAGAAAAACAAGCGATATCTGAACAGTGTCTGTTGTTGAGTAGTGTGGGGCGCGAGACCAATCCTATACGGGATGATTCGAGATCCGATCAGTTACCGGACTCTAATAAAAGTGATTAAATGATGGAAAGTTTAGTTCTCGCAAGCAGGATCGCTTTAATGACTCATTTAAATAAAAGTAAAGGCTTTACCTATAATATCACGATTTTGTAAACCGATAGGTATTGCTTGTCGTTGAATTGGTGTTGGCTCCTTTAATTAATAAAAAAATTAATAATAAAATGTAAAATTAATTTTCAGTTAAAAATAGGGGTAAAAAATATTTTTCTAAAAATAGGGGAATCCACGTATTTTTATGAGGAGAAGCTGGGAAAAATTTTATTTTTTTCTCGGCTAAAATAGAAAAAAAATTTTTTTTCCTTATTTATAAAATTGGAAAAATAGAGTCTATATCAGGGATGCTTTTTGTCTTTTTCGCCCCTTTTATTGTTTCGCCCTTAGTCTTTTAAATTTACTTTCGCTTTTTAAAATGTTTCGGCACAACCCCATGGCCTATATTTAAATGACGTAAAGTTTAAAAAAATCAGAAATATTTTTTTAAAAAAAGCATGCGTAATATAATTCCTTCTTTTTTATTGAGACGTTCCGGTCAGTACCAGTTACCAAATAAATTAAAAAAAAAAAAGGAAAGAAAAAAAAGGAAAATTTGGAAGGAAAAAATATTTGTGTGACAAACAACCATACTAAACCAACTAATAAATAAAAATAAAAAAGAGAGAGAACAAGGAATGTTAAAACTGAAAAAAAAATTTTTTTAAAGAGAAGGACGAACACTTAGGCAGAATTTTTTGTTAAAAAAATAAAAATTAATTTAGAGAAAAATAAAAAGAAAATACTTGTATAGAATTGAGAGACGAAAAAACATAACCAACATTAATTTATTAAAAATAGTTGAAAAATAAATAAATGTAAAAAGAAAGAAAAGAAAGGAAAAAGAGAAAATAATATAAGAATTGACAATTACCGGTTGGTGCTTTTATTTGTTTTAATAAATAGTTAAATGTTAGGAAGACAAAAACGTTTATTTTTTATCAAGTAAAAGGTTGTCAAAAAATTATGTCAAAAATTATTTGTCAAAAAATCTTTTTTGAAAATAAAATATGTGAGTCTTAAAATTCGAGGGGTTTTCAAATTCGACAGAGTGTGTGTGTAAAATTGAGAGACGAAAAACAGAAAAAAATTCTGAACAGAAAAAAGAACAGAATTGAGAACAGAAAAAATTTTTCAAAAAAATCAAAAAAAATTTTTGCGGATAAGACTTAAATAGTTGATAGAATGAAATTAGAAAAAAACAGAAAATTCCCAAAAAAAACATCTCCCATAAAAATATTTTCTTTTCCAATCAGTACATTACCCTCCTATTCCCCTTATTTTGAAATATTAAATTATTTACAAAAATAATAATTTTTGTTGTCAAGGAAATAATAAAAATAACGTGTGTTATTAATTCCTATAACAGTTAATAAGATGGAAGAAAAAATTTAAAAAAAAGAAGAGGACATATGAATGTACTAAGTAAAAGGCAACAAAAATCAAAACTGGTTTAAGAATAATTAAAGAAAAAATTCTTAAAAAATATAGCGGTCAAAACTTGCAGATTAGAAAATAAAATATATTATTTTTGTGGGAATATTCGAGAAAGAATAGAAAAAATATTTAAAAAAGAAGTTTAGAATGAAATGATTAAGTGAAACGAATGAAAAACCATCCCAAAAACAACTACCACGAACCCCTATCCCGGTGAGCATCATAAACGTCGAAATGTCTCACATCCCCTTCCAAATTAAAAAAAAATCCTAAAAATGCAAACCTTATATCCAACTTCCAAAATAACATCATGGACATCTTTAGGTAAATTCATTTCAGCCCAATGTCTCATAGGTCTAGGGACACGTCCACCTTTTATTGTAATATTAAAATCTTCACGAAATATTCTCCAATCCCGATCAGTCATTTCATTTAAAGCTTTTTTTGTCCAATGCCGATTATCCCAATCTTCTTTTTTCTGTTTCTTTTGAAGTTGTTTTAATCTTTAGAAAAAGAAAATTATTTGCAAAATTATTTAAGTTCAAGCTGAACGATCAGGCATCCCTATAACTAGGCAGAGGACTTGGTCCGTCCAGAGGACGTGGTATGTGGACTACAAACGAAAAAAGCAAAGTCAGCACCCTGTAAAACTACTGGTCGTAGAGGAAATGGCTATTTAACTGTCATGAGATCCGGCATCATAAAGGACGTAAGGGTAGAAACAGTATTGTGGTGAATTCTGTCGATTGTGGTGAATTCTGTCAGGAGATCGCAGGTTCGAACTCAGCACCCCTGCAGATCTAATAGTACTCATAAACTCTCTTAAACACCCAAAAAAATATAACAAACCTATGCTTTTCTTGTTCTTTTTCTGCTTCACTTCTCCGTTGTTCCAACAATTTTTGATAAAATTCAGATTTTTGTTTCTTTTGTTGATTTACATCCATTCCAGCAATTGAACCTCTTCCCAAAAATTGAACTTCATGTCTTTCTTTATATAGATCATTGTAGTCATTTGAGGTATCGTCTGTTGGTTCCCAATCAAAAATAAATTTACGTTCATGTAACCGACGTCCCCATTTACGTTTTTCTTTTGGGGCACCTTTAAAAATTTTAAAAAATTTTAAAAACAAAAGATAAGAGAAACTCATAAAATGAGTTAATGTCAAGGCTTTAACGAGTTTTCCACATTAGTTCCGAGTTTCAAATTTCCTCACCCCTTCACATTAAAATTTAATGGTAAAAACGAGGTTGACATTAACTCGCTTTAGAAAGCAGTAACAACTATTTCTGAAGCCAGACGCGTAGCTAACAGGGAAGGGGACCGAAAATCGAACCTTCTTTCGATCCGACCCTATCCGAAGAAAATTTAAAAAACCCCCAATCTGGCTTTTTCTGACTGAACCCATCCCATCCTTGGTAGCTACATGTTTGTCCAAAACACGTCCCTGTCCTAACCAGAAATAAAAATTCTGACAAAATTTTTCCGTCCCTAAAAAATAAAAATTACCCAAATAACGCGTCTTAATAGCCTCTTGCATTCTTTCCTTATCCTTTTCAGCTATTCTTTCATTACGCCTTTCTTCTCTTTCTTTGCTACGAGTTCTTGAACGTGATCGACTTCTTCTATCCCTGTCTCTTCTATAGTCACGATCCCTTCTACTGTCACGATCAGATTTTCGAGCATCGCTAAGAAATTTGTTTCGTTGTTTTTCCAAGTCCTTCAATTCCTTTTGTTTTCGTTCAACTTCCTCTCTTCGACGTTGCAATGCTTCTGCCTCACGTTCAGCTTTTGTCAAAAATTTTGGCTGAAAAAAATGAAAAATAGGTGAAAATGTCGTTTAGGGCCGACCTCTATTTACAACTATTGTTGTAAATAGAGGTCGGCGCGGGATGGAATCCCGCGACGGATTTTGCGGGATCCCGTCCCGAAATCCCGCACTTTTTTCGATTTGCGGGATTATTCACGAGGGACCCCATCCCGCAATGATTTAAAAAAATCGCGCATGCGGGATCCCGCAAAAATGATTTCGCCTATCTCTAGTTGTAACATATTTTGGCTGGACCGTGTACTGTTTTTAGCCTAACATGAGGAAAAAGGGGCGCCTAACCTAAAATTTTCCCAAAATAAAAAAATACAAAACCTTGCTATTTACTTCCTCCATTTGTTTCTTCTTTTCTAAAAGTTCTTCCAAAGATAGAGGCTCCCTTTTTACAGGCGGTGCCGGTTCTTTTTCTGTTAAATTCTTCAAAACATCTTTTTTGTCTTCAGTGTTTTTTGAAGTTTTTGAGGAATCATTTCTGCTTTTTCTATCAACTTTGACATCTTTTGGTTTGTCTTCATCAAATTCCATTGTAGAAAAATATAATCACTCCTAAAAATCAGTTAAAAAAGCTTAAAAAATTAAACAAATCTACGACGAGTAAAAAAGGAGGCAAAATAAAATATCAAAAGACCGTAAACACATTTTGCCAATACGGGTAAAATCACACATTTTGCCAATAACATTATTGGCAAAATGTGTGATTTTAGCCTTATTGGCAAAATAGGTAAAAGCAAAATATGTTTTTTTTAATTTTTTTAAATTATTCTTTTTTATTTTAAATTTTTTCTGTTTAAACAAATTTTTTCTGTTTAAACAAATTTCCAATTAAAAACTAGAAGTCCATAAATCGGTTTTAAAACCGCTACATCTTTTTTCCATATAAGAATATTTGTTTCAGAATTCAAACATCTGCGCTATTTGGCATAATGCAAATTATTAAGAGTAAATGACACTTCATCCCAAAATCAATAATCGATTTTTGATGACTCATCTAGTGTTCTCTGTTGCCATTTATAGCAAAGATGTTCTACAACTTGGAGCGTGGCTTTTCCTTTTTTGGGGTTAAGCTTTTTGAGGGGTGGGGAGGACTAATGACTTGCGGACAAGACTTGCTTTTTCAATTTTTGAAAAACGTATCCAATTTTTAGCAGCAGCAACAACAGCAGCAGCAACAGCAGCAGCAACAACAACAGCAACAACAGCAGCAGCAGCATCAACAAAAGCCCCATGTATCGCTTCGGCGAAATATGGGCAAAAGCCCCATGTTAGCTTCGGCGAAATATGGGCAAAAGTCCCATGTTAGCTTCGGCGAAATATGGGCAAAAGTCCCATGTTAGCTTCGGCGAAATATGGGCAAAAGTCCCATGTTAGCTTCGGCGAAATATGGGCAAAAGTCCCATGTTAGCTTCGGCGAAATATGGGCAAAAGTCCCATGTTAGCTTCGGCGAAATATGGGCAAAAGTCCCATGTTAGCTTCGGCGAAATATGGGCAAAAGTCCCATGTTAGCTTCGGCGAAATATGGGCAAAAGTCCCATGTTAGCTTCGGCGAAATATGGGCAAAAGTCCCATGTTAGCTTCGGCGAAATATGGGCAAAAGTCCCATGTTAGCTTCGGCGAAATATGGGCAAAAGCCCCATGTTAGCTTCGGCGAAATATGGGCAAAAGCCCCATGTTAGCTTCGGCGAAATATGGGCAAAAGCCCCATGTTAGCTTCGGCGAAATATGGGCAAAAGCCCCATGTTAGCTTCGGCGAAATATGGGCAAAAGCCCCATGTTAGCTTCGGCGAAATATGGGCAAAAGCCCCATGTTAGCTTCGGCGAAATATGGGCAAAAGTCCCATGTTAGCTTCGGCGAAATATGGGCAAAAGTCCCATGTTAGCTTCGGCGAAATATGGGCAAAAGTCCCATGTTAGCTTCGGCGAAATATGGGCAAAAGTCCCATGTTAGCTTCGGCGAAATATGGGCAAAAGTCCCATGTTAGCTTCGGCGAAATATGGGCAAAAGTCCCATGTTAGCTTCGGCGAAATATGGGCAAAAGTCCCATGTTAGCTTCGGCGAAATATGGGCAAAAGTCCCATGTTAGCTTCGGCGAAATATGGGCAAAAGCCCCATGTTAGCTTCGGCGAAATATGGGCAAAAGCCCCATGTTAGCTTCGGCGAAATATGGGCAAAAGCCCCATGTTAGCTTCGGCGAAATATGGGCAAAAGTCCCATGTTAGCTTCGGCGAAATATGGGCAAAAGTCCCATGTTAGCTTCGGCGAAATATGGGCAAAAGCCCCATGTTAGCTTCGGCGAAATATGGGCAAAAGCCCCATGTTAGCTTCGGCGAAATATGGGCAAAAGCCCCATGTTAGCTTCGGCGAAATATGGGCAAAAGCCCCATGTTAGCTTCGGCGAAATATGGGCAAAAGCCCCATGTTAGCTTCGGCGAAATATGGGCAAAAGCCCCATGTTAGCTTCGGCGAAATATGGGCAAAAGTCCCATGTTAGCTTCGGCGAAATATGGGCAAAAGTCCCATGTTAGCTTCGGCGAAATATGGGCAAAAGTCCCATGTTAGCTTCGGCGAAATATGGGCAAAAGTCCCATGTTAGCTTCGGCGAAATATGGGCAAAAGTCCCATGTTAGCTTCGGCGAAATATGGGCAAAAGTCCCATGTTAGCTTCGGCGAAATATGGGCAAAAGTCCCATGTTAGCTTCGGCGAAATATGGGCAAAAGTCCCATGTTAGCTTCGGCGAAATATGGGCAAAAGCCCCATGTTAGCTTCGGCGAAATATGGGCAAAAGCCCCATGTTAGCTTCGGCGAAATATGGGCAAAAGCCCCATGTTAGCTTCGGCGAAATATGGGCAAAAGCCCCATGTTAGCTTCGGCGAAATATGGGCAAAAGCCCCATGTTAGCTTCGGCGAAATATGGGCAAAAGTCCCATGTTAGCTTCGGCGAAATATGGGCAAAAGTCCCATGTTAGCTTCGGCGAAATATGGGCAAAAGTCCCATGTTAGCTTCGGCGAAATATGGGCAAAAGCCCCATGTTAGCTTCGGCGAAATATGGGCAAAAGCCCCATGTTAGCTTCGGCGAAATATGGGCAAAAGCCCCATGTTAGCTTCGGCGAAATATGGGCAAAAGTCCCATGTTAGCTTCGGCGAAATATGGGCAAAAGCCCCATGTTAGCTTCGGCGAAATATGGGCAAAAGCCCCATGTTAGCTTCGGCGAAATATGGGCAAAAGCCCCATGTTAGCTTCGGCGAAATATGGGCAAAAGTCCCATGTTAGCTTCGGCGAAATATGGGCAAAAGCCCCATGTTAGCTTCGGCGAAATATGGGCAAAAGCCCCATGTTAGCTTCGGCGAAATATGGGCAAAAGTCCCATGTTAGCTTCGGCGAAATATGGGCAAAAGCCCCATGTTAGCTTCGGCGAAATATGGGCAAAAGCCCCATGTTAGCTTCGGCGAAATATGGGCAAAAGCCCCATGTTAGCTTCGGCGAAATATGGGCAAAAGCCCCATGTTAGCTTCGGCGAAATATGGGCAAAAGCCCCATGTTAGCTTCGGCGAAATATGGGCAAAAGCCCCATGTTAGCTTCGGCGAAATATGGGCAAAAGTCCCATGTTAGCTTCGGCGAAATATGGGCAAAAGTCCCATGTTAGCTTCGGCGAAATATGGGCAAAAGTCCCATGTTAGCTTCGGCGAAATATGGGCAAAAGTCCCATGTTAGCTTCGGCGAAATATGGGCAAAAGTCCCATGTTAGCTTCGGCGAAATATGGGCAAAAGTCCCATGTTAGCTTCGGCGAAATATGGGCAAAAGTCCCATGTTAGCTTCGGCGAAATATGGGCAAAAGTCCCATGTTAGCTTCGGCGAAATATGGGCAAAAGCCCCATGTTAGCTTCGGCGAAATATGGGCAAAAGCCCCATGTTAGCTTCGGCGAAATATGGGCAAAAGTCCCATGTTAGCTTCGGCGAAATATGGGCAAAAGTCCCATGTTAGCTTCGGCGAAATATGGGCAAAAGCCCCATGTTAGCTTCGGCGAAATATGGGCAAAAGCCCCATGTTAGCTTCGGCGAAATATGGGCAAAAGCCCCATGTTAGCTTCGGCGAAATATGGGCAAAAGCCCCATGTTAGCTTCGGCGAAATATGGGCAAAAGCCCCATGTTAGCTTCGGCGAAATATGGGCAAAAGCCCCATGTTAGCTTCGGCGAAATATGGGCAAAAGTCCCATGTTAGCTTCGGCGAAATATGGGCAAAAGTCCCATGTTAGCTTCGGCGAAATATGGGCAAAAGTCCCATGTTAGCTTCGGCGAAATATGGGCAAAAGTCCCATGTTAGCTTCGGCGAAATATGGGCAAAAGTCCCATGTTAGCTTCGGCGAAATATGGGCAAAAGTCCCATGTTAGCTTCGGCGAAATATGGGCAAAAGTCCCATGTTAGCTTCGGCGAAATATGGGCAAAAGTCCCATGTTAGCTTCGGCGAAATATGGGCAAAAGCCCCATGTTAGCTTCGGCGAAATATGGGCAAAAGCCCCATGTTAGCTTCGGCGAAATATGGGCAAAAGCCCCATGTTAGCTTCGGCGAAATATGGGCAAAAGCCCCATGTTAGCTTCGGCGAAATATGGGCAAAAGCCCCATGTTAGCTTCGGCGAAATATGGGCAAAAGCCCCATGTTAGCTTCGGCGAAATATGGGCAACAGTGCAACGATTAAACTCCAATGCTCTCGTCAACATGGTTAGCTTTTTTTACTTTATTAAATTCGCAAGTTTTGTCCGCAAAGTTTCCCCCTTAAATAAGTTTATCCTTTCCCAATGTTAAAGCCAATTAAACGGTGTCCAAGTTCTTGTCAAGCGAGAAGACGTACAGCAGTTGTACCATTGGTTAGATGCAATGATTTGCTTGTTTTGAATGGTTGATCTTTTGATAGGTTGTTTTTATCTTTAAAATTCTTTTAATTACTTAATTTTTAGCTTTGAGAGAGTATCCAGAGGCTGTAAAAATTTTTAAGAGGTTATTTTTAATTGTTTACTATGGTTTCTAGATTATTTTTTAGGCCGGTGTTTTGACGCGGGAAGACCGTCTATTTGATGAGGGAGCAGGCCAGCCTACCGCCGAGGCTATAACTTCGTTCAGAATTGTCGAATCCGGGGCGCCCTTGTATGGTTCGATGCGCCTCATCGAACTGAATCCAACCATACCAAGTTGTCCCAGATTTGACAATTTTGAACGAAGTTATAGATTCTGCGGTAGGTTGGGGTGTACCCATTTGATGAGTCTGCTTTAACAGAACAAGAATCAGCAGAAAAAGTGACTGAAGAACTCCAATCTTTTGTTAGAATTCAGAAAATTAGGTTTGAAAATTAATTTGATTATTTGGTAAATTATTTTATTTTCGTTTATTAATTCAAGTTTTACCCCTTTTAAAACCTACTAATTAAAAAAAAATCCCCGTTATCAATGTGTAAATCTCCGTTCAGTTGCTTCCCTTAAGTAAAAACATTTATTCACTCTCCGGACTCGGAGTTGTACGTTCTTCAGCTAATTTTAAATTATTGCGTAAAGTGTTTTCCAAAACTTTTTCATTTTCTTGTTTCTTTTTTTCTTCATCATTTTTTTCCTCATCTTTTTTGTTTTTCATATCAAAAGCACTTCGAGTCATCAAAAAATCTGCTCGCCTATCCTGTACAATGTCAGGTTCAGAAGCTGCGTCGTCATCGTCTTGATGTTGTTGCTGTTGTTTTTGTGCTTCTTAAAGTGAAAAATTTAGTTTAGAACACATTTTGGCGTAATTAAATCAACCAGTTTATAATGTACGTACATGTGGGGGAGTGGGAGTGTTAAAGATTTCGTATCAGGTTTTCTAAAATTTTTAGGTTTGGTATCGGAAAACTGTCCGGGGTTTCGTATTTCGGGTATCTGGCTTCAGATAACTCGTTTGATATCACTGGCCTGCTGCTCCGGGATAGACCCGAAGCTAGACCCGCAATTGCCTCCCCCACTTGGAACGTGCAGGCGTCAACAATTGCCACCAGGCATCGAACCGGAGTCTCCAACAGGAGATGTTTCCTTCTAAAAAAAACTCACTTATCGGTTTATTATTTCCAACCAAATTTGGATTTGTTGCCGAACGCATTCCATGACTTTCCTTGTTTATAATACGCTCAAATTTTGCATCATAAACGCGTTGTTCTTTTGCTAATTTACTTAAATGGGATAATGAACGTGGCGTTGAAGAACCAAAAGCATAATTTTGTGAAGCTGCCTTTTTGCGATCTGTGAAAACTTTAACAGATTAACAAAAAGATTGTATAGTGATCGGATTGAACCGACGTTGTTTTTCAGTATTCATTGTTATTTGCGGATTTTTTTGTCCGCAAAAATTGTCCGCAAAGTATTTTTCGGTATTACGGTATGGAATACGCTACAAAATTTCGATCACTATATTTTTCAAAAATAATCCCCCACCTCTCGGCCCGATTGATCTTGCTTGTCTCATATAATAAATAATATCTTTATCTCCAACAGGAGGCAAAGGCTTTTTTCGTCTAGGCTCTGTATCAATAAGAAGACGATCTTGTGGAGAAACTTTTGTTTTATTAATATAAGAAATCTCTCGAGGTGTTGATGAACCAAAAACAAAAGAAGAAGATTGTGTGAGAGGTTTAGGAGGGTTTCGAGGGCGACTAGTACTACTGCTGATAGCAGAAGAATGATTTTTGGTTGAAGCTAGGGCAGACATTGTCTCACAAAAAAATGGAAAGAAAATTCTAATTAGAAAAATAAAAATTTTTTTAACAAGTCAGAATTCAGGTAATAAAAATAAACTAATATAGAGAGGGTATTTTATCTAAATGCCTTTTTTTCTTTCAGAGAATGGCAAAAATTTAAAAAATGGACAATTTTATGGGCGATTACCCACCCCCTTTTATTGTTGTTGGTAGAATAGCAGCGGCATTCTCCCAAATTAAATGCCTTTTTTTTACTTTTATTGGAGGCACTTTCTCAATTTTGTAAAAATATATGTATAAAAACAATCAGAATTTCCGACAAAAACCCTAAAATCAGAAAAACCAGAAACTAAAAAACACAACAAAAACCGAAATTAAAAATCAAGGCGAAATACCTATTTAAAACACACAAGCTTAAAATAAAAAAACAACATTATTTTAATTGCTTGCCAAGTTTTCACACTGAGAGAAAGCCATTTTCTCTCCTCACAATGTGAAAAATTCTGGACATGTTTTTACTAAAATAATGCAAGTTAAAAAAATAATAAACTTGCAAATATTATTTAAAAAAGTTTAAAAAAATTATTAGAAATTTAAAAAAAAATCGAAAAAATTTCCAAAAATTTTTTATGAAAAAATATTTTTTAAAAATTCTCTTGGACAAAATTTAAATAAAAAATACTAAAAAACTTGTCTTTTTTTGCTTCTTGTCTCGGTTGTCATTTAATACACAGAGTTTAAAGCTCATTATGAAGCACTCAATAATAAACTGACAATCATTCCATACAGGCCGAGAACCTTAAAATATTGAAATATAAAATTTAAAAAAACAATGAGGGGAATTCTGAATGACCCCTTTTTATTTTCTCCACACATCTATGGCAATAAGTACCCAGTTTTGGATGTTAGAATCTATGGTCCTGCATTGTTCATCTGACAACCACCAGCTTCTGTCAAAGTTGGTTCTAAAAAGTTTGGAATATTGTGAGACACAATTCAAACATTGTTAACTACAGCTACTCCACGTCTTGGCCAGGCAGAAGAGGAACATTCCAGCAGTCATTCGCTCAAACTGCTCTGGCAGTGATCATCCTATTGATATGGGTTCTACTCACCCATAGTTAAAGTACACACGCACAAACAATACTGGACCGTAGGTTCGAACACCCAAAACTGTGTACTAACCGCCTAGGTCAGATTTGGAGAAAGAACAAAAACGGGTTCAAAATTCCCATAATAAAGTACAAAATCCCCATATTAAAGAATAAAAACCTCTGAAAAAATCAACATTAAAATCATCCCAACAAAAAGTCTCGGTTGTTGTGCCAATCCTCGAACACCAGAATCACCAACAATTCCAATAGCATAACCAGCACCTAACCCACAAAGTCCACAGACTAGACCAGCTGCAAATTGTGAAAAACCGGCATTTACAGTGTATTCTTTCCCACCAACTCCCAATTTTCCAGAGATTATAACGGCAACAACTAATCCATAAATGGCAACGATTCCTGCCATTACAACTGAAAAAATGTTTAAAAAATGATAAATCAAAGTTGTTTCCTTTTAATTTTTAAAATTCCAAGAACCATTCTCCAAGAACTATTCTCCTAACGGCTCCAAGTTTAAGCTTGTTTCCTGGAACCGGTTCAATTGGGAAAGTACTAGTAAAAAGAACATTGATAGTTCTACATACGATAGTACCCCCGACCCCTAGGATTTGGGTCGAGATTTTTGCCAAAAAACACCGGGATTTTGGAGGACGGAGCGCTACCATTACAAGAATAAACAAGAAAATCAAAGAACCTGGAATAATTGCTTTCATTACCAGATCAGGCCTTGCAACAGACATGCAAGCAATGCCAGTCCCTAAATTTAAAAAATGTTAAGAACAAAAAACTTAAAAATAACCCGATTTAGCGGTTCCATAAGCAGAACCGGCAGCTGTAAAAATCATTGCAGCAGTCACTCCAAGTGATCCAAAGAAAGGAGCATACATGGCCTGTTCGGCTTCTTCCAAAGCTGGGGTTACTACTTGAGACATATTTTTCGCAACAAAATTTTCTGAAAAAAAAGAAAGGAAGTTTAAAATAATTTTAGAGCAAAAATATTAAAAAAGCAACAAAAATGCTGAGGAATTGAACAAAAAATCAAAAACCAATAAATGTAAAAGAACAAAACTTTGAGTTAAAGATGCATAAAAATATACACAATAAATACATAACAAATTGAGAAAGAGTACATATATTAGAGATAAATTGCGGGTAGAGAAATAATTATTTAACGCTATTTTCTTGAGTCTCGTTCTCTACTTTCGCTATGAAAAACAAAATGCAAAATTTCGTTACACCAAATTTTATCAACACGACATTTTGCCAGTAAGGGTAAAAATCCACGTTTTGCCAACAACCTTACATTAGGCAATTCTTAAAGAAATTCCTGCTTCTCAAAAATATTTTTAACATTTTTAGATTTTCTAGGATTCAACACAATAATGTACATATGTCACGACAGAGAAAACAATATTTTAAATTATTTCCAATACTTCTGTTTGCCATTATCTTTTTTCTCTTAGCCAATTTCCTATTTATGATTATGCTTGAAATGCCATCAAACAAGTATTTTTTTAAATTAAAGGGTTTTCCAGGTCTAGAAATTTTTTTAATTTTTAAAAATTTTCCTAGGGTCCTGGGTCCTAAAGTCAACCTTTTCCATCTAAAAAATATTTTTTTCAGAAACCTCAACAATAAGACCAAAAACAACGACAATAGCCATCAACTTTGCCTTCTTTTCCCCTTTAAAAATCGCTGGGATTTAGCACAATTTACTATACCAAAAATAGATGTCTTTCTAAAATCTCAATTGATAAATCTTTCAAAATTTATAATAATTAATCAAACAGACAATTTACGCTTTAATCGTGCTTCTCTTTTAAATATTGGAGCTTTACAAGCCAAAGAAGAAAATTGTGATTATATTGCTTTACATGATATAGATATAGGTTTGTTTTAATTTTTTAAATTTTCTAGACTTAAAAAATTTTCAAAAAAATTTTAAAATTAAAAATTTTCTGAAAATTTATTTTTTTCAGTTCCTCTAAATCCAGCATTAAATTATAGTTATCCAGGAGAAGGACAATTATTTCATATAACACCTGGGAAATATCATCCAATAAAAAGGTTATTTTATTTTTTTATAAGGCTCTTGAAATTTTTTAAAAATTTTTAGAAATTTTTAGGCCTAGAAAATTTAAAAAAATTTTTCCATTTTTAGGTATGACTATAAAAGTTATATTGGAGGTGTTCTCTTGATTACATTAAATGACTTTACCAAAATAAATGGAATGTCAAATAATTTTTGGGGTTGGGGATTAGAAGATGATGAATTCTTTCAAAGGTTGAGGTTAGAAAAATTCTTAAAACTTTTAAATTTTTTCCTCAATTTTTTTAAAGAGAAGCAGGATTATCTAATAATATAACAAGACCTGATGGATTAAATACTTCACGTTCAAATACTTTTTTACATATACACAATAAAAGTAATAAAAGAGATTATGTTCAGGCGGATTATAAAAAAAAGGTTTTTTGAATTTTTTAAATTTCAGAAAAATTTATGAGAGAAAAAAGTCTAGGCCTAGTCCTTCCGGAAGTTTTTTTCGGGACCAAAGGCTCAAAAATTTTTAAAAGGCTACTATTTCCAAAATAAATTTAAATTTTTCTAGGGGCTGGGGGTATCGAAATTTTTTTTAATTTTATTTTCGAGGCCAAGTTGAAAAATTTTCTTTTTAATTTAAAGTAAAAAATCCATTTTTTACCTTAAACAGAGAAGAAGAGGTCGTGATCGTCTGTCAGGCTTGTCAAATTTAAATTATACTTTAATATCTAAATATCAAACAAAAATTAATCAAACAAACATTTTAATAATTAATATAAAATTATTTTGTAATTTTAACGAATTTCCTGAATGTTTAAAAAAATAAAAGTGGAATAATAAAATAAATTTTTTATATAAAATTAAAAAAATAAATTCAGAATCGAAAGGTTAAATAAAAAGACAAGCTTTTAAAAAAATTTTTTACAAAAATAAAAAAAAATTAAATTATTCCCACGGCAATCCCCCCTTAAAACAAGCATTATTTTTTCAACAAACTGTGAGGTGTAGTGGGAAAATGTTAAATTATCATTAAAGCCACCACCATGGTTCGAACCCGGTGACGGGAAATATTTTTTTTCAAGACTCCAAAATGTTAAAATCTTTTTTTACCATATTTTTAAAGGATATTGCCGTGAAAGTAGAGGGATATCTGATTTTGTCAAAGGCAGAGATCGAAATTTTTAAGCGCACTTAAAATTTCTCATTCTCTTTTTTATGGATAAATAGATAAGTAAATTTGGAAGGAGATATGAGAGAGAGAAAGTCATAAAATTTAAAGGATATGAAAAAAATTTTTTTAAGAGAGACAGAATAAGGTTTTTATAAAAAAATCATGAGCTTATTATTTATAAAAACACCAAAATTTTTTTTTAAATTTCAAAAAAAAATTTCAAAAATTTTTGACGAAAATTTTTTTGCACCCCATGATTTTTTTATTTTTTATATAATGAAAGAAGAGATCAATTTTTTAGATTGAAATTATTTTTGTGAATTTTCCTTTTATTTATTTAGGCACATAGGGAATTGATTCGATTAAATTAATTTTAGCAGTGTTGAAATATTTTAAGTAAAAATTGAGACAGAGAGAAAAAACACACGTATTAAATTAAAAAGAGTCTAAAAATTTAAGGAGGTCAAAAAATATATCGTAAATGTTCTCATAAAAACCCCTGATCCAATAGAAACTTATCTCTAATACCCATTTATAATAGAAGCTCCCAGTTCCCATGAAAGTCCATGTCCAACTAGAAGCCTCTCGATGTGACTCATCGAAAAAATAAACCCCAAGGGCTTTTATTAGAACATTTACGGCATATAAAAAATTAAAAAAATACTTGCGTAGACAGAAATGCGATGAAAATTGAAAAAATATAAGTTGTTGGTTGTGTCCTCACTCAAACAATTTGGCTATTAATTAATCTTGTGTCCTTGTTTACAACGTAGAATTCAAATTTATTAGAACATATACCCATTAAAACAGCCATATTTTCTATCCAAATATTAAATGGGATAGCTACAAGTGCAGCTAATGTATAGATGAGCAATCTCCAAGAATTGTTTCTGAATTGTTGAATAAAATATAGAGTTATTAGGGTTCTGGAGGAGTGTGGCTAGCGGTCCAAAAATGATCATAAGCCAGGAGGTGGTGTTTAGTGGTCCAGCAAAAATTCAGAGGGTGGCTAGTGGTCCAGAGAGGGAGACTGGGTGTTGATGGCCTAGGGGATTACTTACGGCACCAAAAAAATCCAGAGGAATGGTAACAGGAAGTGGTTAGTGGCCCCAAAGGGGATGTTGGTGGTGGTCCAGAAATGATCAAGAGGACTCCTCCCCTGAAAAATTCTTTTAAAGAAACCTATATTTATGTGAAAATGATTTGATAACACCAAAAATGTACATGTACAAATTTACAGCGCCAACAAAAGCAACAAGAAAATCAAGTACAAAAGCTTTTGGAAGAGGCAAAAGAGGATTTAAAAAAATCTGAAAAATTTTTTGAAAATACCTAAGAAATTTTTTTTCTCTAAAAAACCTGTAAAGTTGTTAAAGGTAAAGTAACCCAAGCATAAAGTGAACTTGCCAACAAAAATTTACATCGAAAAGGAATATATTTTGAATGAACAGTTAAAAATATCCCTTGTAACCACCGTCGTCTTTGTTGAAGAAAATCCCAAAATGTGAATGGACTAAAAAATTTTTTTTTGAAAATTAAAAAAAAAGAAAAACCTCTTTTCATGCATTTCCCCTTCAATAAAGTCAAAAGAATAACCATCACGAAATGCAACCATAGAGAAAAAACAATCTTCCGCTATAGAACCTTCAGGTCCATGATCAAAAGAAACTTTCTTTTCGGCACCAGCCTGAGGGAAAATTTTTTTTTGAAAATTTTTTGAAAATAAAAAATATACATTTGTAACAACAAAAGATCCTTTCCAACCAAATAAAGGTTTATGGAACACTTTAAATTGAAAACGTAATTTACCCATATCGTCAGCTACCCTAGAAATTTTTTTAAATTAAAAATTTTAAGAGAGAATAAAACCTGAAAGAGTCAGATAAAGTAGTCAGCCAATTTACAATTTCGCCTTGAGCATAAGTTATTACACCTTGGCCAAAATGGTGTTTTCCATCTTCACAAAAATTTAAAATTCCGTTCAACTAAAAAAAATTTATTTTCAGGAAAAAATTTTAGAAAAAATATTTAAAAAATTACCGAATTAACAGAAAGGAGTGTTTCTTCATCCAAATGAACAATCCAATCATCATCTCCAAAAATATTAACTTTGTCTTCCAAGCAATATTGTAATGCTCGAGATTTGAATTTTGCTCCAGTTTTTGTCCTTTAAAATTTTTTTTCAAAAAATTTTTCAATTAAAAAAAAACCTATAATCCAAAGGAACAACAACTTCACGGACTCGATTACAATGAGGCAAATTGACAGATTTGTCTGTTACTACTTCAAAAATAAAACTTTCAAGTCCAGCTTCATGACACGTTTGAAGATTTTTTTCGAGATTCATCTAGAAAAATATTTCTTTTAAAAAAGCCAGAATTAAAAATTAAGCACCGCCGAGCCCAACGTACCGCAGAGACTTAAATGCTCAAAATCATCGAATCCAGGATGCCCTGATATCTTGGTGATACGCAGTACGATGGCCTGCTTCCCCAACGGGATAAGTCCCACAACCCAGAAAATACAAACAAAAAACCGCGGGATTGTGGGAGCTAAATCTCGCAAAATCCCGCATTGGATCCCGTCCCCCGCATTTAAAAAAGAAATAAAAGATAAATATTTACAAACCTTAACTAATTCAGGAAAATTTCCTTTAGTAACAACTCTAAAACAAATAAATGGAGCAAATAAAGGCGTTGATTTGAGCTTTATTTTGTCTTTAAAACCATTGAAGAGAACAAGTCCAAGTGAATTGCAAATACATTGAGGAAGAACCTTCAAAAATAAAAAACTTTTTTTGAAAATTTAAAAATAAAAAAAACCAGTAAAGACACTAATCGAATTAAATAAAGCAAAATAGTCACAATAGTGCCATATCTGTAAAATTAAAAAATAAATTTATTTAAAAAATTTTTTGTTGAAAATTAAGTTGAAAAAAAGAAAAAATAGACGTCTTATAAAATTAAAGAAAAAATAAAAAAGGAATTCGCCAAGAGAGCTCGAACCCCCATCCCCGTACTTAAAAACTCAAAGCTTCCCGACTACACTAAAGACGTCACTCAAAATTTTCCTTTTCTTGAAGATACAAAATCTCTTATTGTTAATTATAAAAGGAACATAAAAAAAGGAACGTTCCAAAAATATATTCTATTCTAAATTAATCAAAAAACCATGGTAACCAAGAAATAATTTTTTCGTTCCAATTTTAACTAAATTAATTTTTATTCTTTCTATTTTTAGAATTAATTAAAAAAATTAAAAAAAAAACCTTTCAATAGGATTAAAGTCTTCACCAAAATCTTCAAAATCGTTGCCTGATTTTCTAAAAAAATCAAAAGACAGAACACCATAAAATATTTCCACAAGACTTATCCAGCAAATAAAGGCAATTAAATGTAGAAAATATTTTAATTCTGAAGATAATGGCATTTTTTGAATTTTTTTTGTTGGTTTTTTGAGCTGATATTCTTAGTTTAAATGTCTGTTTTGTTGTTGTTGGCAGTATTAATATTTGCAAAAATGGTGTTAAATTATAGGCAAAAAATATATTGGAGATATATGAATGTCAAATGATGAAAGAAATTAAAAAAAATTTTCCAAAATTATTTTGAAAATTTTTAAAATTTTCTGAAAAATAAAATTTTTTCCAAAAATTTTATTTTAAAAAACCTTCAAAAAATTTTTTTTCTTGTTGTTTTTTTGTAGCACACAAAATAATAAAAATAATAAAATATTTTTTGTGTTTTTACACTCAAAAGTGATATGAATATAAATTTATGTAGTAGTGAGATGAGCCTTTTATTACCCTAAAAATTCTATTTGGGTATTATTATTTAAATGATTAGGCAAAAAATATTTTTTAGAAAAAAATTTAAAAAATGAATAATTTAAAAAGGCAAAATCGTTTAAAAATGATAAAAAAATAAAATAAAAGCGAACGTTTCCGGATATAATTTATTGGAAATGGCTGCAATTTAGAAAAAAAAATTAAAATAAAAAGGAGCGTGAAACATACACACATTTTAAAAAATATGAATCACGCTCTTTGATAAAATGGAAGGAATTTGTGTTGGTGATTGATGAAGAAAAAAGGGAGAAGCAAAAATATTTTTTTCAATTTTGATCCGATTGAAGCAAGCCAAAAAATATTTTTTTTTCAAGCCAAAAACCTTTGGACTGCAAGGATTGAGAAAAAAGTTGGGGCAGGTCTAGGGTTTCCAAATTTTCTTCGGATCGGGGTTCGAATTCGAAAAAAGGTCCGGGTTCCTAGTAAACAGATTCATCCCATTCGGGCGGGTGGTCCCTATTGAACCGGAGCTCCTTGAGCAGCGTTATTTTGGTGCTGCGGTATTTGGGTGGCCCGTTGGCCCGTACCCTCTTTTTTTCTAGCCAAATAAACTGATAAAAAATTTTTTATCAGTTAAGATAAACCCCTCATTCAAAAAAGGAAAAGGTAAAAAATTTTTTGGAGCTAGACAAAAGAAAAATGAAAAACACAAACGGAACCTATTCTCTAAAATAGATTAAATAAATAAAATAATTTTTAATTGTGGCAAGTAACTTAAAATAAAATATACGTAAAAATACAATTATTAAAATATCTTTTATTAAATCTCTCTCGAAAAAAATGGGCGGGGGAAGGAAATAAAATTAGAAAAAAAATTATATTCGGAAATTTTATGGTGTGGTTGCCTGGGAGAACAACAAAACGAGAAAAAAATATTATTCGATTATTGTTATTTAAAAAATAAGGGGGAAAAGGTCGTCGAGATTAGAAAAAGTAACCCCTCTTTCCAAAAAATATATTTACAGAGAAAATCAATAGAAACAAAAATGTAGTAAACAAAAATTATTATTACATATTTTTGGTGTGATGGCCCTCTTCCCTCGTATAAAAAAATAAATTTGGGGGATTTTTGGTAGGACTTTGGGAGGATCTTCCCTTCCCTTCCGTTCCCTTCACAAAAAATGATTTTGGGAGGACCTTCCTCCATCCTTTCTCAAAAATAATGTTTATTATTGTATTCTTTAGTGTTTTCTAATAGATCCCAAAATTTGAGATTTTTTGGTTAAGTATTCAGAGAGTTGTGATTTTTTAAAAATATGTTGTCCAAAAATATTTAAATATTTTTACAGCGAAAATAAAATTTGGGGGACCTTCCTCCCTGTGTTTGTGAGAGCTTTCCTCCCTGTGTCCTCCCAAAATTATTTAATATTTTTTAATATTAATATTTTTACATTCATAAAAAATAATTAAATTAAAATTTGGGTGAAATTAATAAAATTAAAACAATTAAAAAATAATATGTAGATTAAATCAAAAAATGATAAATTAAAAAGGAAAATTTCAAGGGGAACACGAAATTAATATACAATTAAAATTGATTTTTGTGTAAATAAAAAAACGGGAAAGGAAAGAGTAATAATTAACATTAGCTAATTAATCAAACGTAAGGGAGAATATACCTGTTATCAGGCAAAAACTGGTTTTGACAAAATGACATTTTACACAATGATATTTACAAAATAAATTTTTTCTCCAACTATTTGTTTTTAAATATTTTGCCAATACCATATTTTGCCAATAAGGGTAAAATCACACATTATGCCAATAAGCGTGTTGACAAAATGTAGGTTTCTGGCCTTATTGGCAAAATATGGGGAACGAACTTCTATTCCAATTTTTCTCTTCTTCTTTAAGCTCTCCTCTTTTTACATACTTTCTCATTTATCCGGCTGTAATTAAAATTCGATTTTTGATGAATTTAAAAGGTGTTTAATAAGGCTTTTTAAAAGGCTTTTAAATGGTATTTAATTAAATGTGTTGGGAGAATAATAATGAACAACAACCGGAAGCTTTTAATGATGACTTTTCAGCATCATGTAGTAAAATAGCCAAGCAACGAAGGTAAAACTTTATTTTAAACTAGAGATCGAGCTGGATCAAGGCCTGGGTTTTCCCTAGACTACAGGCCCAAGCGTTTTTGACCTTCTTGGGTTTTTGCTGTACACAGAGTCCAGGCCCAGGCATTTTTTTACTTTCCTGGGTTTTTCCTGGGCCTGGGGTTTTTTTCTGGACTACCAGGCCCAGGATGCGGCTTAGGTAAATAAATTAAACCGAAGAACAGGCCCAGGATTTTCAAAAATCTCGATCTCTATTTTAAACGATTAATTCCTTTTTTATTCTTCTCTTTTTTTAAAGATTTTTAATAAATCCAATATTAAATAATTCTTTAACTACAACTCCTCAATTAATTCCAGCAAAAATTCTTTCAATAAAAAATAAAAAATTTATAACAAAAATTGTTGCAATTCTACCTAAATTAGACAAAAAATTTCAACATTTGAAGAGAGTTTGGAATAATCAAATTTTAATTTGTATTAATGAAGAGGAAGGAGAAGATGAAGAAAAATCACTTTTGACTACTATTAAACAATTGTTAGAAGAAGAGGAAATTAAAATATCTCAACAATTTGTTCCAAGGTTTATTTTTTTAAATTTAATTTTATGCTAAAAAGTCCGCAAGATTAATTGACAATTTTTTTAATTTTTGGTCACACAGTCCGAAAGGTTCCCTGGTGTGTTATAATAATAAAGTTGAATTGCTATACAATAGATTACTTTTGCGGTTACCAATCTTTTCAGTTGACCTGAATTCTTTCCTCCCGAAAATTATTTCCGAGGCCCTCTCCGTCCTTTCAAAAAATTTGGTTCAGGATCCGAAGATATCCGGCGATTTCCCAGAATCCGCCAACCTAGAAATATATTTTTCTCTTATAAAAATTTAAAAAAATTTTCCCTCTTTTTAGAAATGCTCCACTAACTCAAATTCAATGTGAACTTGCAAAAAAATATTGGCCAATTTCTTTTCATAAAAATTCAATTTTGGAAGCAAAATTAAATGAACAATATTTTTCAACAAAAGAAATTGAAATTTATAGCAATTTATTTTTTAAAGTTGAATTAACTAAAGGTTTAATTTTTTTAATTTTTAACATAAAAATTTTCACAGGCGTTTTATTTTACGATCCAAAAAACAATAAAATTGTTTGTTCTTCTACAACTAATCCAAAACACCCATTAAAACATGCAGTTATTCAATGTATTGATATTCTTGCAAAAATACAAGAACAAGAAAAAATTTCAAAAGATGGACAATATTTAGCTACAGGTTTTTTAAAAAAATTTTTATGCTTCTTAAGGGATAGGGGGAAATAAGAGAATTTTTTTACACTGGAAAAACCCTTCCCCTCAACTCTAAAAAATTTTTTTGGGCTTCTTAAAGGAGAGGGACCATGAAAAAATATTTTATTCCTTTCCCTCATCTCATAATAGAATCCCGAAAATTTTTTTTAATTTCCAAGGTTTCGATGCCATATTATTCAAAGAACCCTGTACAATGTGTGCAATGGCTTTAGTACACTGCCGTGTTAAAAGAATATTTTTTGGGGAAGAAAATAAAAAGAATGGTGCTTTAATTACAAAATGGAGATTACAAGAATCTAAATCATTAAATCATCATTTTGAAGTTTTTCAAATAAAAGAAAAAATTTTTTGAAATTTTTTTAAAATTTTGTTTTGAGTAGTTTGTACTCTCTGGTAATTTTTTTTAATCCAAAATTAAAAAAAAAATTTTGAAATTTTTTTTGGAAATTTTTGTTCTTAAAATTTCTTTTTTTTAATTTCATGATTTCATTTATTCATTTATTTTCACCCAATTCATTTTTTCCATTCATCTCTCATTTTCATTTCATTCATTCATTCAAAAACATTCAAATTCATTCATTTTATAAAAAAATATTTTTAAAGAGAAGATGACTTGCAATAAAAATAAAAATTCTAATTATTATTTGGACGAAATTCCCTCAACTTTTCAATGTACAGAACTTGCTTTAGATTCTTCAACATCATCACAAAATGAATTAATTTCCAAAACCTTTACTCTTTCAAATTTAATGGAAATTGCTCAAAAAATTTTAAATTTATTTAAAGAAGACAAAAACCAGGTTATTGGAGCTGTAATGGAAAAAAGTGCTTTACTTGTTTGTGTTTTAATTGGGTTAGTTTAATTTATTGAAATATTTTTAAATTTTTTTGAGAGAAAGCTAAGCAAAACAAGGATGAGACGTATTGAGAAAAAAAACCGATCAGATTTCGGATATTTAAAATTTTATTTGGTTCAGGATTTTAGGTCGGATCAGGGTTTGGATTCTTCGGTCAGGTTCTAAAAAAAATTCTCTCACATACAAAAAAATTACCATCCTTTTCACACTTTATAGAACCCTTCAAATTTAATTTTCTCTCATTTCTTTAGAATAATTAAATCAAAAAATTCATTCATTATACTTGAACCATCATCACCAGAATTTACATTATCACAAATTAAACGTTTCAAAATTGCCAAAATTATTTATCATTCTACAAATTTACTTGAAGAAATTTCAATAAAATCATTTCCAAATTCAATTCAAATTGAAGAAAATTTATTTTTTTATGATACGGGACAAGAAGAGGAAAATAATAATTTCGAACATGAACAAATTGCTTATGCTATACAAACATCTGGTTCAACAGGTTTTTTTTAATTTTATTTTGAGTAATAAAAATACCAGGAGAAAAAATCATTACAAAAAATCCAACTGAAATCGTTTTAAAAATTCTTTTTAAAATTTTTTCCCCTAATCCTTTCCAACCAAAAAAATCATTAAAAACATAGAAAGCATAAAATCCGAAATTCCAATATGGCTTATTTACAAAAAAATTTTTCAATAAATTTTTAGGAGAACCAAAAATTGTTCACGTTCCTTACAGCTGTATAATGCCTAATATTGATGATTTTATGTATTTTTTAAATTAATTTTTCTGTTAAAAAATTTTTTTCTTTAAAGCCAACGCTTTTCTTTAACTCAAAATTCTTCAATTTTATTTTCAACTTGTCTCGGATTTGACCCTTCAATGGTTGAATTATTTTTATCAATTAAATTGGGTGCTCAATTAATTATACCTCCAAAAGAAATTATTGGCGGAATTTCCTATTCAATTTTGAAAAAATTTGAAAAAATTAATTTTGTTCAGGTTTTCTTTTTAAAAATTTTTTCTAATCGGAGGGCGCCAATCACTCACCCATTCTTCCACTCTCCCATTTTATTTGGAAAAAATTTTTTTAATTTTTATGGAAAACCACCAGCAACACAAAACAAGTCCACAATCGTACATTAGCTTTTCTTAAATGAAAAAAATTTTTCTTACACCAAGGGACGCCAGTTAACATTTTCCTTAATATTTAAGTCCATACATTAAATTTTTTTAATTTTCTCCTTTTAAAGACTACCCCAGCACTTTTACAATGTCTATCAACAAATTGTTTAAATTTTATTTTTGGGCCAAATTCTTCAATAGAATTTTTATTAATTGGAGGAGAAAATTTCCCTTTAAATTTAATTCGTCGTTATATTAATTGTTCTACAAAAACAAGGATTTTTAATGTTTATGGACTCACTGAAGTTAGTTGTTGGGCTTCCTGTTTTGAATTTAATTGTGAAAATATTGGGTAATTTTTTAAAAAACTTAAAAATTTTTTTTAATTTTTCAAAAAAATTTTTCAAAAATTAAAAAAAATTTTTTTTTAATTTTTCAAAAAAAAATTTTTCCAACTCGAAAAAAAAATTTCAAAAATTTTCAACTCAAAAAAACTTTAAAATTTTTCTTTAATTATTTTCTACAGACAATTTTCTAATGATTCAATCCCTATTGGAAACCCTTTACTCGAAACAAAATTTGGAAGAAATGAAGAAAAAATTTTACAAATTTATGGACGTAAATGTTTTATCAATTTTTTGAGAAATAATGAAGAAGAACCTACAAATACTGGAGATATTGCTTTTAAAAAAATTATTAATAATGAAAATTTAATTTGTGTCAAAAGCAGAGTGAGTAAAAATTTATTAAAATTAAATTTTTTTTATCAAAAATGGAAACCCTCTCTATTTATAATACCTTTAAAAACTCTCTTATCTTCTGACTTCTTTTTTAGAAAAATCTTTCCAAAATTATTTTTAAAATTTTTTGAGTGTCAATAAGATTCTAAAATTCTCTCTCTATAGCGACGAGACAAGAGTTATAGAGATCCAAATTTTTCGAGATTTTTTTTTATCTTGTACGACCCTCTCCCAATTTTCCATTTTTATACTTTAAATTTTATAAATGACAAAAAAATATTTATTTTTCCCCTTTTTTTAACAGTACAAACCTCAAAGTCAACTACCTTCACTTGAATTAGAAACTTTTATTTTAAATAATTGTCTTAGAGATACATTTGTTAAACTTGTATTTGTTGGAGCTTGTAAATTTTTATTTTTAAAAGTTGATGGAAATTATGGGATTGATACTAAAGATCTTCTTAAGCAAATACCTAAACGTTTGTGGCCAACAAGAATATTTTGTATTGCCGAATCGAATATACGTTCAGACTTTTTAACTTTAAATGGTTTGCTTTTTTTAATTTATTGGGTATTTTAGAGGGTTATCGATATTCTCTCCAAATCCATTCTACCCTGAAAATTTCCGATATCCCTCTTTATCCGTCTAAATCTATTTTTATTTCTCCCTCGCTCCTCTTTCAGTTATTAAATTTTCAGTCAGCATAATACCTAAAGAATTATAGGAATCTGATCGACCTCTGACTAATAAAAATCCTTGATATTCCTGAAATTTATTTTTCCAAATGTCACTCACCTTCAGGTCATCTTCCTCAATCTTTTCCAATTTACTTCCCCCTAATATCTGTAACTCTAATACCTCTAATTTTTTCCTAAATTTTTTCAGGTAAAATTGACGAGACAAAATTAATTGAATATATCAAATTAAATTATTACAACAAATTTACTTCCCTTTTAAATTTTTTAAACAAAAATTACAACATTCCACTAACCCCAACTTTATCAGATTTATCATCTTCACTTAGAAATTTTGGTATTGGATCTTTAGAAGCTGTTGAAATTTGTTTTTATCTTGAAAATTTTTCTTCGTCTTCATCAAAAAATATTTTTGAAACTTTTGGAGATAAAATGCAATTTATTTTGGATGAAAGCACTACACTTGGAAATTTTTTAGAAATTTTTGAAAACTGCCAAGAAAATGAAAATCAAATAAATATTGTTGAGGATACTAGAAAAGAAGAAAAATGCTTGGAACTTTCATTAACTGATGAAACTTTAAAGTCAAAAGAATGTTGGAATGTTGATTTAGGAAAATGTATTGATGGAACCCCTGTTTATTCTGATGGGTAATTTTTTTTTGAAGTTTTTCCTGGGTAAATGGATGAAATTCTAAGGTATCCCCTTAATCCTTTCCTGATATTACTTCAATTTTTTCCAAACATCCCCCCTTCAACCTCTTCCAGCTATCCCCCTCTCAATCTCTCCCCACTAAAAATTTTTTATTTTTTTAAAGAGTCATCTATGCCGCTTCCCATTCAGGAATACTTCAAGGAATTTCCCTTACTTCTGGTTCTACAATATTTAATTATCTAGCTGAAAATGAACGTTTTGAAGCTGGATGTGTTGTAAATCAAAATTATTTGGCTATTGGTATTTATTTAAATTTTTCTGATTACTTAAAAAAATTTTTTATTTAGGTGGATTTTCTGGCAATTTGCTAGTTTTTGAAAATAATTTAATTTCAAATCAACAACCCTTTTTAACAATTTCGTGTTCTAGTGAAATTCGAATGACGCCAATTTTTGATGAAAAATTTAATTTAATTTGGGGTGATTATTCTGGAATTATTTACAATTTAAATATTCAAAATGGAGAGTTGAAACAAATTTTTAATTGTACTAAACACTCTTTTGGATCGCTTAGAACAAGTCCTTTAATTGTCAACAATTTGATAATTTTTGCTACTTTAAATGGAACTCTTTTTGCTATTGATAAGGTAATAGATACTAGGGATGTCACGGGTTACCCGAAACCCGGATATTTTCCGATGCGATATCCGAAACCCCCGAGACCCTGACTTTTTTCGACCAACGTCTTTCCGACTCGAACCCCGATCAGAAAAAAAGTTGAAAACCTCGTCGCGAGCCCCAACTCGACATTTTTCTCAGCCCGTAACAAAATTGGTACCTACACCTTTTCCCCGCTCCTCAACATTCTTTCAAATATTAAAAAAAATTTTCAAACAGATTAGTGGACAACTTTATTGGCAAACCAAGCTTGATTCACCCATCTTTGCTCAACCTATAAGCTTTTTAGTGGATGATAATCGTTCTTTTTGTATAGCTTTGACGGTTAAAGGTGGATTATATTGTGTTAAAATATCTGATGGAGACGTGGTAAGGAAATTAGGAATTATAGTAAATGTTCTAATAGAAGCTTATACCCAATAGAAGCCCATGCCCTATTAGAAACCCATCTCCAATAAAAGCCCTACTAGAAAGCCCTCTCTGAGACCCATTGAAAAATAGAAAGCCCAGGGCTTCTGTTAGAACATTTGGGGTATTCTAAAAATCATAAAAAATCTTTCTAAAAATATTTTTTTCAGGTTTGTCAAATTAATTTAGACAACAACACTTCTACAGCTATAACAAATACCCCAACCTTCTTTGATTCTCCAACACCTCTAAATTCTCCAAATTATTTTTTAATTTCTGCTGGTAAATCACACTTACTTTTAATTAAATATAATGAGCTTAACAACAACTTTGAATTAATTAAACAAATTATTTTACCAAACACAACATGCATTGTTAAAAGACCTTTAATTTTGAATGAAGACGTGTTTGTACTTAATTCTACGGGTTAATATAATTTTTTTAATAAAATCAGAAATATGAGAAAACAGAATAAAAAATCAGAAAAATCAAAAAATCAGAAATGAAAAAACAGAACAATCAGAAATACTAGGCATCGGAATTAAAAATCAGAATAAACAAAAAAATCAGAATTCTTTTAAAATCAGAATAATCAGAAAAACAGGAAACCAGAATTTTTTAAAAATCAGAATTTCTTTTAAATTTCCAGGTTCTCTTTTTCTCCTCAAATCAGAAACAATAATTTCTAACAACGACAATCAACAACAACCTTTAGCAGCTCATTTAATAATTGATCTCAATGCTGAAACATTTGGACATCCATTAATTTTACCCCTACAGAAAAACAATGAGGAAGGAGCTTTTAATATTGTAATTGGAACACGTAAAAATTTATTACATTGTTTTGTTTTTAATTTTTTTTAATGATCAAACCGAGTGATAAACAAATTAAAAAATTCTCCTTTTTTTAAACTTAGGTAATCTCAACTAGAGACTGGACTGGGTCCCGAATATCCCGAAAAATCGTTCTCGTCTTGGTCCTGTATCTAATCTCATCCCCTCCCCCTTTTAAAAAACAAAAAAATTCTTTAAAATTTCTTCCCTCAACCTAACCTTATTTCTTTATGAGATTACTCATTTTGACAAACTAAAAAATTTTGTTGACACACAAACCAATATTTAGAATATTTTTCGAAATTTCCTCCTTTTTTTTCAAGTTTATTATTAAATGCTTACCTAAATATCCAAATTTTTATTATTTGCTTTTCCCTACAAAAATATTTATTTTGTTCAATTACTTAACTATTATTAGGTCATCACTTATTTACAGACGGGGATATTTTTGAGTCTATTTCCCCCAATTCCTTCCCTTTACTTCCCAAGACTTTTACTGACTGGTCATGATCTTGAGGTTAAACTTTAAAATTTTCAAAGAGAAAATGGGGAAAGGATTTTTGTGACGGGAGGAAAGAGGATGAGGAAAAGAACGAGGATAAGGGGGGGGGGGGGTGGTGAGGGATATGATTAAAAATAAAAGAGGAAGAACACGGACTAAAAAAAATTTTTTTATTGTTTGTTGAGGAAAAGAAAAGGACACTGGTCATTCTAAGTAGGCGGAGTTTTTTAAATCGCTCTAGCGGGGCGATTTGTTTTACAAAACGTGGAGAAGTACACAAACAGAAAAGTGAATTTCTTTTGAATTTTGGGTGTTGTTGCACAAAAAGTGGTCACGATTTTGTACAAAAAAATTTTTGAGTAAAATTACAACGAAAAAACACACACAAATTCTTGGCAAGCAGCATTAAAAAAATAAAAAAATTTTTTAAATGGAACAACATCACCAATTAATTTACAAACCTATACCTATTAAAATTGAGGGAATTTTTAATAATTATTTTGAAAAGAAAAATAAAGAGGATGAAGAACAGTTAAATTCAAAATTATTAACACAACAATTAAATACTAATAGAAGAATGTCTGCACCAGCATCACTTTTTCCAAAAAATTTACAATTTCTACAAGAACAGCAACAACCAACAAAAAAGGTACTTTAAAAAATATGTTCAAAATAGGGTTGGGGAAAAAATTTTAAAAATTAAAAACAGACATGATAGGGTTTAAGACACAAAAATTAATAATCGGTTCCTCTCTTGAACTAAAAAACAATTCTTTCAATTTTACAGAATCACCAACAACAACCAACAACAACAATATACAACAATAATCCATTATCTCCCTTTTCACCTAATAATAATTTTGGAACAAATTTTGTTCTATTTCAACGTTTACTAAACAACTTAATTTTGTTAAATCAACAACAGAATCAACAACAAAACAATGAACAATTATTTATTAATGCTTCATCTTCAACTGAACAATTACAAAAAATAGGAACTAAACAAGAAAATGGTTAAAAAAAATTTTTTTCTAAAATTATCTTCAATTTTCTTATAATTAACTAAGAAATACCCCTTCTCATTTATAAATTTTTTCAAATAAAAAATTGCTTTAAAAATTCAGAAATCCTTTAAAAACCCCCCAGAAAATCCCCTCTTATCCTTAAAAAATTTTTTTTCCCTTCTTATAAAGTCAGTCATCTGTTAAAAAATAAATAAACGTGTAAGAAAAAATTATTATTTGATGGCAAACAAAAAAAAAGTGAAAATAATATATAATAATTGGGATATAAATATTATTTATTTGTTTATTTTATTGGAAAAACGGAGAAAGAAAAAAAGTAAAAATATGATTTTTGTATTTTTAAAAAACCGGTTTACGAAAATAGGAAGAAAATCGAAAAAAACGTGTTTTTTAAACGCCCATTAAAATCCAGCCAAACCTCCCTAATTTTTTTAGTTTAAAATTTTTATAAATTTAAAAATACCTCCTATCCTAAAACTAATATCCAAAAAATTTTAGAGGTTCAAAATGTGATTACGACAAATGTTGAGAATTCCTCCCAGCAAAATAAATATCCTTTAGTTTCTAAACTTTTGAACGAAAACGTTTCAAAATTTGATGACAATAATGAAGAAAAACAACAACAAAAATATACAACTTCCTCCTCTCCTTCCCATTTAAATTTTAACAATCTTTCATCATCACAAAATCAACAACTTCAACAACAAAAATATCCTCAAAAACAACATTTAAGACGATTGAGTGAACCAACAATATTAATTAATAATGGACAAGAAGAACAACAAAAATTAAATTTGGATATTAATGAGAATATATATCAACAACAATCAAAAATTAGAAGAAGAAGCAGAGAAGGTTTATAAATTAGATATTAGCGAGATTAAGAATTTGGATATTAATTAAATTTGAAAGTCGAAAAATTTTGAAATTTTAAAAATATTTTGCCTATTTTTAAAAATCCCAGAAATCCCCTTTAATCCCAATTTTTAAAAATATCACCAATTAAATATATTATTTCCAGGACAAGTCACATATCTTTGGGAGTTGTAAGTTAAGTTTTGATATAATTTCTATTTTATCCCCTTCACCCCCAACATATCTCATTCCCTAAAAACACCTTTTTTCTCATACATACAGAAACCATGTAATATTCCAACTATCCTCTTTACATCATCCTCCAGTCCCATACAAACCACCCAAAATAGAGCACCCACCCAAAATAGAGATTTAAAAATATATCCCTCCCACATTGACTTAAAAAACTTGCTTAAAAATCTCTTCTAGTTTACTACATCTTCTGTCTGATAAACAATACACACCAAAATACATCAAATGGTTAGACCAACAAAAACGTAAAATTTTTCTTTAAAAATAAACTAAAATTCCTTTAAATTTTTTAGGTGTTTTTAAACTTGTTGATTCCAAAACTGTAAAACTTTCTAATATTTTAACTTAAAAATTATTACTTAAAAGGTTTCAAAATTATGGGGAGCCCACAAAAACAAGCCAGGAATGAATTATGAAACAATGGGGAGAGCACTTAGATATTACTACCAAAGGTAACCGTAAAAAATCAGAACTCACGAAAATCAGACTCTACAAAAATCAGATAAACCAGAATCAAAAATCAGAACAAAAATTTTAAAAAATCAAAATACCTATATTCGTTTTAAGAGGAATTTTGGAAAAAGTTGAAGGACAACGCCTGGTTTATCGTTTCATTGATGAAGATGTCTTACATACTATTATCTAATCACCATCACCTGTCCCGAACCCTAGAAAACTATCAAAATAAAAACTATCTTTTTTATCCAAAATAAAAATTTCCAAAAAAAAATCAACTTAACTTAAAAATGTTCTTTTTTCTCTCGTTTTTATCCATTTTATAGTCATCCAAACTCCCAAAGTACAATTTTTGAGAAATTCAGAATGAAGAGAAATAATATTCTCCTTCCAAATACCCCTAAGCAAATTTTAATTAAAAAAATTTTTTTTTGAAATTTTCCAACTAACCTAACAGTTGTTATAGCCTTTTTAAAATGCCCATCTTGTGCCAATCCAAGTGAAATATAAAGATAACAACGAGCAATAGAAATTGGATCACCCAAAATTTGAGCAATTTTTAATTGACGTAAAGAGACGCGCAAGGCTGCTTTGACCTTACAAATAGAATAAAAAATTAAAAAAATTTAATAGAAAAATATACAAATTTTTCGCTGAAAAATCCCATTGCAGAAACAGCTCCACCCAGAGTACCTAAAGAAGAAAAATTATTTACACAAGATTCTCTTCTCATCATGAATAGTGTTGGCACCAGTATTGGGGATGGATCCGAAACACAGGACTACTTCGAAAACCGAAATGATCTTAGAAAATAGGAAAACGAAAATAAGAAAAAAACAAGGTTCGAAATAGCCCCGGGAGCAGCCAAGAATTTGAAAAAATCCGGAACCGGAGCCAAAAACATCCCCAACACATCCAGCACTACTCCTTCAACTTACTTAGCCTCCACATTTCGCTTTCCAATTCAAGAACTTTATGAAGAAATTGTAAAATCAAATTGTCCCTTTAAAAATATAAAAATTGTTAAAAAACGGACGAAGAATTTCTGTTCGAAGAAACACTCGAATCGTCTCGTTGAGCCAAGTAGAAAGGTTTCTAGTATTTAAACTCGAAAAATCAACTTGGTTCACTCTGTTTTTGACTCTTTTGAAAGACCCTGTATTTCGATCTTATGTTAAAACGTTTTGTCAACGAGACAGATCGAATACTCTGTTTCAAACATAAACTCTGCCTCACAAGGGAACATATGTTACTGTGAGTACGAATTTGATAAAATTTTTGGTACCATTCGAAAGAGGACCCTCGATTTACTATTGTTGTGTGCGGGTTTTCTTGCAAAATTAGTTTGGGCCGAGTTATGGCCGTTCAAAGTTAGACCGCTAGAGTCTGGAGTTATAGGGTAAGTAAACAATTTCTCTCTTATTTTTCATACTCAAAAAACGGACACACCCATCTTCTCTTTATTTACAGTGTCTAACATTTTTCCTCCCTTTTTTTCTTTCACGCCTCTTGCGTTCTTTCTCATTGTTGTAAGTCAATATAAAGAAAGCAGAGAGAGTGAAAAAAGGACATAGTTCGCTCATTTTCTCTCTTCTTTCTTATTTTTCTGTTACGACCGGAGGTGTCCGAGGTTTCACTAATGCCAACGAGCACAATAATAACACTTTATCACGAAGAGAAATAAACAAAGTAGGCGAAGGGAATGGGACAGACGAAGGAGATCAGTGACTAGCCCCGCTAGTATGATCCAAATAGACTGACGCTTTCACTGGCTTTTATACTAAACACTTTAAGGGCTGACGCCCATACACAACACCTCCCCCCTTGAAAAAAAGGTTCGGCTTTTACTTAAAGCCGAAGCTTTACAACTTTAACATTCACTATAGCTTCCACGCTATCAATACAATCAAAACTAAGCCAGAGCGTCTAGTCTCTCACTAACACTCAATTCACAACAAAATACAAGAAATGTGGGATGACAAAAGGGCAAACAACAAATTAAATTACAATACAAAAATTACAAAATCACAAAATTTGTCATCTTATTCCACATTTTATTTTTCTTCTTGCAGCGGTCATCTACAGTGCATACAGCAGCTCACAACAAGGCAAATCGCACGTCCTGATTTGGGGTCACACTTGTTGATCACTGCTTGTCCATAAGCATTTCACTTTTATTTTTCACTTTTCCTCACTAATCACTTTTTATTTCACTTTTTATTTTTCACACTTTCTATTGCGGCACTCCATTTACTTTTCAACACTATGCCCAATAACTTCACTGAATTGCATCACTAACACTATTTAATGACTTAATGAAGTCAAACACCACAACACTAACATTTAGTTAGTGTGCAGTTCGGTGCCGTTTTCCCGTGCTTTTAGGATGGCTCGTGGTTTGAATACTAACACTTGAATACTACTACTAACTAACCACTCAAAGGATGCCTGTTACATCCTGCCTCTGTCAAAGACTCAGGTACCGCAACACTTCACTGAACTTACACTATGTGTAGTCTGGGTTGCTTCACTCACTTGCGCTGGTCTAATACTTCAATCACTAATAATATTCACTCCTCAGCGCCTTGACTCACTGCAATTCACTTCACTACTTTTCATTTTCAAACTTCATTATTTGGTCTTACCCACCCTTCTTGGCTGCCAAATTTTAACTTTTTTCACTTCATTATTTGGTCTTACCCACCCTTTAGGCTGCCAAATTTAACTTTTTTACACTTTTCACTTTTCTCAATTTCTGGACTTACATTCTCATGAATGCCAGACACTTCAAAACTTGATCGGCAAAATCTGCGCACTTCCAGGACCACTAGGCATTTCAGCCTTAAACTTCGACCATTGGCACTCTCACTAAGTCCTTTTTCAGGTCACTACTCACTAACAGGTCCATGCGCACTAACAATTCACTCAATTCACTTCCGACTCATGCCGATCACTAAATTACGACGTCTGTCCACTCACAATCAAAACAATCACTTTCACTAATTGCCAAAGCAATTCACTACACTTCGCCACACTTCACTTTTTGTCGACCGCGCCATTGTTACGACCGGAGGTGTCCGAGGTTTCACTAATGCCAACGAGCACAATAATAACACTTTATCACGAAGAGAAATAAACAAAGTAGGCGAAGGGAATGGGACAGACGAAGGAGATCAGTGACTAGCCCCGCTAGTATGATCCAAATAGACTGACGCTTTCACTGGCTTTTATACTAAACACTTTAAGGGCTGACGCCCATACACAACAGAGTATTGTGACCAGGTCGTTTAAAGAAATTCGGCGTGATGAGTGGAGTAATAAAAAGAAGTTGCTGAGTGAAGACATCAAAAGGATGAATATTAGTGAAGAAACAATAGTGAGTGAAAGTAGTGTAACTTCGTCAAGTGTCAACAGTGTGGACAAATCAAAGAAGATCAAGGCAAAGACGCAGGACACACATTTTCTCTCTTCTTTCTTATTTTTCATCCTCAAAGAACAAGCCACGCCCCTTCTCTTTGTTTATTGTGTCTCCCTTCTTTTTTCCTCGCGACTTGCATTCGTTTTTCCTCTTTATAAAATAATGTGAAGAAAGCAGAGAAGTGAAAAAAAAGTTATAGCGCGCTTATTTTCCCTCTTGCTTATACTCAACCAATCCCAAGGACTGAAACTTTGAACGGCCATAACTCGGCCCAAACTAATTTTGCAAGAAAACCCGCACACAACAATAGTAAATCAAGGGTCCTCTTTCGAATGGTACCAAAAATTTTATCAAATTCTTACTCACAGTAACATATGTTCCCTTGTCAGATAACATCCAAAAATTATTTTAAAAAATACCAATATTTATCAATATGACAATCACCAACATCCTTCGAACATTTTCTCGTCCGTCTCGACAGTAGCAATATTACACCCGAAAATTAAAAAAATTTTAATTAAAAAAATAATTAAAAAAAAACCTCTTGATTTTCAACAGCACTATCACCAACAACTCTTTCATAAATTTTTCCAATCCATCTTTCCCTTGATTTGTATTCAATTTGTTCCAAATAATTTTTAAAAAAGAGAAGAGTACGCATTGGGACAGCACGGAAAATTAATAAATTTGTAGTAGAATCAAGTCTTCTTCCATTTAAATTTAAATCAAAACGATAAATTGAAGTTTTTGTTTTGTTGTTTTGTAAAGAAAAAGAGGTTGTTGTTGTTGTACTAGAACATTCATCCATTTAATTTTTTTGGTAATTAAAAAATATTTCTGAAAAATTTTAAAAATTTTTAAAAGTATTTATGGAAATATCCAACAAAAGAAAAATAAAAAATTTAAAAATAATTATTTATTAAAATTTTAAAAACAAAACAAAAACGGTAGGAAGAGAAACATCGGGATGGAACACATATTGGGTTTACGCTGAAAAAAATATGTTTAAAATTTCTTTTCTCAATCCAAGACCCATTGGCATTAAGTCCCGAAACCAGTATAGTATAGCTGCTCGAAATTTGAAATATCCCGATATGTCTGTCTCCCACAAAAAAAATAAAAAAATTTTCTCCTCCCTTTATTTAAAAAGAGAAAGCTTTTTTAATGCATAAACAAAAAATTTTGGCATTTCTGCTCTAATAACATTAAAATTAATATTATTATTTAAACCTATACTTCCTCTTCCTCCTCCTTCTTCAAAACAATTTTCTTCATTTTTCCCTTCCATTCCTTTAATTATTTCGGGTAAATGGACTTCCCCCAAATGCATAAACATTGGCAATTTTCTCGAATCATTTTTTCTTAAATTTAATGCTTCCATTGCTTGTTTGTTTAATGCTGTTTTTATTGGATTTAAAGCTTGATTTTTTGGATTATTTGGCCGGATATATTTTTGATCACCAATTAAAGGACAATCCAAGCCATAATATAAATGACTTCTGACCACATTGATTAACCCTTAAAATTTTTTTTAAATTTCAAAAATTTTTTTTAAAAAACCTGTTCTAGTAAATGCATCAATTAATGAAACTTGAGCACCTTTGTTAAAATCAATCAATTTACAATCCGTATTTAAATGAAAAATATGGTCATCACTGGAAGCTCTTCCTAATAATGGACAAAATTTTACGTTGCCATTTTTAATAACCTAAAACTTGAAAAATTATTAGAATAGAAAAATATGCTTATCCTGACTATGTACACTCAAATAAGGCTAGTGTGGATCCGGATCAGAGCTGTTCGAAACAAAAAATCCTTGCAAGTTGCTAATCGAATTTTCGAAGCCGCTCTAATCCGGATATTCGGATCCGCAAATAGACCGGATATAAATTAATTTTCGGTTCGGATATCAAACTCGGATATCTGGGAATTTCCTAGAATTCGTCATCCCTGTTCCCAAGACCGTTTTAAATTTTAAACCCGACTCCAAAAGATTTTGGGATGAAATGTCACCACAATCCAGAAATTACTTTGAAATTTAAAAGCTTTAAAAAACCTTAATCAAGGGAATACTGACACGCGTTTTATCAGGCACTTGAGCAGGAAAATTTTTGCATAAACAACGAAAACGAAAATAAAAATGTTGTTGATCAAGTAGAGTTCTAAGTTCTTGTTGCTTTTTAGAATTTCTTTAAAATAAAAATTATATTAAAATTAATTTAAAAAAACTTTGCAAAAATAATAATTCCACTGCATGGCTTGTCCAATGAATTAACCAAATGAAGCCTGTTAACATTTGGGGCTACTCTCTTCCGAAGCTTCTAGAAAAAATAGGTGATTTATAAATTGTCATATCCTGAAGTATTTGCCCTGTATTAGTTTTTATAGCCATATAAGGGGAGAGAACCCAGACCGATCAGTTCAATCACCTCATAGTCAAATTTTCGGTTTGGTTCTCATCCCAGCATTTCTCTGGTCATTTATTAAACACTTTCAAAGGAGGGTCTTTTTCCTTTGTTCGGTGAGTCGAGCTTCGCGGTAAGGTTCGCTCAACACACGGAGCCCAACGACAGACTTGTCGGAGCCGACGACAAGTCTAACATAAACATTCTTCAAAAAATCAAAAACCTGTAAAATTCTGTCCAGTTGAGCCTGATCTTTTGGAGCACCAGAATAAGCAACTTGAAAGGGTTTATCAAAAGCAATCACTTCATCTTTAAAAAAAATACTTAATTAAAAATCTACAAAAAAACCTGTTTCATAAACAATCCTTTGTGTCATAAATTCAACCAATTCTTCATCACTAAATTTCCAAACAGGATCCACATGACTCCATAATTCTCTAATTCCCGTATTTTGTTGATTAATTAATTCGAAAACATCTTTAGTAGAAAGCTCTTCATAACCAGATGTTTGTCTGAATGAAAAAAATTATAATAAGGGTTTTCAGGACCTCGATACATAAAGAAATGAACCATAAAATCGCCGGAAATCGTAGTAAAAAGTAACAAAAAGCCAAAGCCTCAAAAGCCGCCGAAACGCCAAACTGGAAATGACGCTTTTGCTGGTTCGGGTTTAAGGCAGTTTGGCATTGCAGCATCCTACGAAATAGACTATAAATCTGAAATCCTAAGTCTAATGGAAATCGGGCCAAGAACAAGGAAAATTCAAAAATTTAAGGGGTTTCTATCAAAAAAACACCCCATCCCCCTACAAACCCTTAACCAATTTTAAAATAAAAAAGAAGTAAAACCTTTCAAAATGTTCAGTAAAGAAATCCTCTCCTTCTCCTTCCTGTCCACTTTGTTGTTTATTTTCTTCTTTTGAATTTTTAATCAATTCTGGAAAAAAATGTTCATCAAATAAATTTCCATTTTCTTTAAATTTTGTAGCATTTCTGTTGATATTTTGTTGCTTATTAAAATGAGAGTTTGGCAAAGGAAGTGAATCCAATTTCTTTAAACCAAAAATATCGTCTTCAATTTCAGACATTGGAAAAATATCTTAAAAATAAAAATTGTTTTTAGAAAAATTTAAGCTGTGGCAAAATTTAATTTTTTCCCTTAATGGCAATATGTCGAATTGGCATTTTGTCAATATTTTTCCTTAGTGATATTTTGTCTAGAGAAGGAGAAACAGAAAATACAACAGATTTTTGAGAGACATAACAAAGGAACAATTTAGCGACAGAGAAATATGGGAAAAAGAAATAGCTTTACAAAATTCATAATAATTTTTCCACTCTACTTCACGACACTAAATTTAAAAAATAATTTCACCCTCTATATATACTCACATTTTTCGTCATTTGCCGGCGCGCTCTCTTTCCGAGAGACAACCAATCTCAGAATGGGCCCCCTCGGTCCGAGTAAAAAAGGCTCCCGCGCCGCTGGTCAATGACTGGTGCTGCACGGTTCAAAAGAGCTTAAACAATTAGGCAAAAAACCAAAGTTAAATCTCTCCCACCAAAAAATGGTGTTTCGGATGAGTGAAACGAAAATACAGCGCGCCAGGTGAAGTCCTCCGTGTTTGGTCACTTTGTGTCCTTTGGAGGTCGCTCTTTTTGCTCTGGGATATGGAGGGGATAATAAAAATAAAGCCTAGAATTTGTCGTTGCCATGGCAACCGTTTAAAATAATTTTTACTCAGAAAATCTCTTTAAAAAATGCCAAACTTGCTGTCCAAATTAATTTTCATTTTTAATTTAATAATAAATTTTCTTCCATCAATTATAGCGTCAGAATTCGAATTATTACCCCAAGAATTTTATTTGCCCTTTATTGATGTCTTAAAAATTCAAAAAGGCCATTTTCTACCAATTATAAAATATCAATTAAAAAATAAAGATGAGGAATATTTAAATTGGTTAAATGACCAAATTGAAAGAGAAATTGATGAAGACGACACCAAAAATAATTTAAAAAATTTTGAACAATTTTTAAAAATTTCAGAGGGGATATTAGAATCTAGAAAAAATTTTCAGAAATTTCAAAATAATTTTTTAACCAAAAATGAAGGATTTTTAAATAATTTTACTTGTGAAGCGACTCAAAAATTAATAGAAGATAGTAAGAGAATTTTTTCTGTTGCTTGTTTGGATGAAAATCGAAGTCCAAAAATAATTAGAATTAATTCTTGTAATGAAAATAATGAGGAATGTGGTGAAATTGAAACAAGGAGTAGATTTGAATTGAAAAGAGGAAGATTCCATTGCCCTTCTGGTATATTTTTTTATTTAAAAATCATGAAAAATAAAAGGGAGGAAATCAAGGATTTTAACCCCTTTTTTGAGAAAAATTTAAAAAAAGACCTTGAAAACTTTGGAATTTCAAAATTTTGCCCATAAAAATAAAATAAAAAATAAACCTCTTTTTTAAAAACAGAAATAACATGTATTACGGAAATTCTTCTGGATAAAATACCAACAACGTTTGAATTCCAATTATTAATAAATATTATTTTATTTTGTCTAATTGTTTTTGTAACAAAAGAAATATCAATATAAAAAATTTTGGATTAAGAGATCAAAAAAATTAAAAAAAAACTTGTTAATAAATTGGCGTTATTTTTTCTTTGAATTAACATTCTTCCATTTACACTGCCCATATTTATAAAGTAAACAATCCAAACATTTTGGACCAACAGGGAGGCAAATAGTCTGTCCAAAACCAACAAGTAATTGATTTATTGTACTCCATTCATTTCTTTAATGGAAAAAATTTTTTTCTCATTGTTTTAATTTTGAAATTTTTCCAACGTAAAAATGTTCAGACACCCCCCCCCCTGTGGGAAATTAATTTTTATTTTTAGAGGTACTGGTATTTCGAAATCTCTTATACCTCCGGAGCTAGCATACCCAGCACTCTTTTAAAGGAAATAAATTTTTATAAAGCCTACTAGTATTAAAAAATTTTAAAAAATACTTTGACAAAACTTCTCTCAATTCGAATTCTGTTTGTTCTGGCGTTTTTGTTTTAACCCAATTTAAACGATTAGATATTCTATGTACATGAGTATCTACGCCAATTCCTTCTCCAATACGTCCAAAAGCTATTTGAATTGTTAAATTTGCCATTTTTGGGCCAACACCTAAAAATTGAAAATTTTAGGAAATTTTCACAATTTTTGGAAATTTAAAAAATTTAAAAAAATTCTTAAAAATCAGACCTGGAAGTTCACATAAACCTTCAAAAGTATTTGGAATGTCATCATTATATTTTCCACGAAGAATAGCACAAACACGCTTCAAATATTCTGTTTTCCTCTTAAAAAGAAATTTTTAAGAGTTGAGAAAAATTTAAAAAACCTTGTAAAATCCAACAGGTTTCAACAATTCCTCCAATTGTTCTTTGGGAAATTCAAGAAGTGAAGAAATTGAACAGCCGGCAGTTTTAAGTCTCTAAAAATATTTAGTAGAATAGTTGATACTCGAAGTCCGATACATGAAATACAAACCCTAGACATGAATCCGATGCTCTGGAATCCGAAACGAATAAACTTTCGACCTTTTTGTCTATTCGGCCCATCGGTTACAAGGACCTAATTCATGTACCCGATCCAAGAATATTTTGACCCTACCTCCCTCCCCCTGCACAAGGACCCATTTTATGTTAATAGAAGAAAAATTTCCCCAGACTTTATGCCAGACAATCCCCTTATTAAACATTTATTCATTTACCTACTTCCATAGCAGCACTAGTAACTTGATCTTTTGTTTGGCTCGATAACATTAAAGCCACAAGTGTTTGAAAACGAAAAGTTTTTGGGTCAGCATTTTTATCAGCACAAGTATGGCATCCCATCAAATCCACTGGAGCATCTGCATTTTGACGCATTGATTTGATTAATAAAATGTTTTGAGAAATTTTGTCTTCTTTTGTTTTGTTCAAATCTTCAATTTCATTTGATGTACAATTAGAATTTTTGTTGTAGCTATATTTTTTAATAATTCTTGCTGATGAACGTCTAAGTGACATTAGTAAATAATAAATTTGAAGGGGCAACTGAAAAAAAAAAAAAAAGGCCTAAAAAATCAGTTAAAAATCAACAAAAACATTAGCAATGCTTTTTGCAATTTTTTAGACATCTGGACATTTTTAAATTTTGGGATTTTGACATTTTATTCACTATTTAACACTTTTTCGAGAAATATCTCTCTCTATTTCTCTAACGCTGTAGTGTCTCTTAATTTTATTTTAGTATAAAAAGACTTTTATTTCAAATGATTCTCGAATAATGGTTGATGACAATTCACCGATTTTTTTCTTTTTTTTTTCTATGATTTTTTTTCATTTTTAGTGATTATTTATTTATTTATTCTTTTTTGAAAAATGGGTGAAAAAGGTTCGGAAAAGTATAGTTTCTCTCTTACGACGTTCAGGTTATTTTAAGTGTTTAACTTTTTTTAATTTTCATTTTCTATAGCCCTTCTGGGAAGCTTATGCAAATTGAATATGCTATGAATGCCGTTAAGAGTGGTTCTCCATCTGTTGGGCTTAAAGGTTTTTTAAATTAATTCTATTGTAAACCGGGGTTCGACCTCTCGGGACGGGGAGAGGTCGTCCATATCCCCCCAAACATTCCATGTTCATGTTCTTACGAGGGACAGGGGTTTGAGGAACATCGAGGAGAGGAATCCGAATTGCGGAGCGGGGTAACGGGGGCTCTGGGGTAGACCTCCCTCCTCCGTGAATTCCCTTCTCCGAGGAGCAGTGATCGAATTCTCTTTTAAATTCACAAATTACTTTTTCAGCAAAGGATTGCGTTGTTTTGGCTACTGAAAATAAGAATTCTCTTCTTCTAAATCCTGAAAATAAAATTGAGAGTATTACTTCTCATGTTGGATGTGCTCATAGTGGAATGGGGCCTGATTCTCGGTTATTTTTATTATTAAAAAGTCAACTTTAAAAAACAGTCTAAAAGTGATTTTAAAACCTTAAAAATTATTTAATTCCCTATTTTGGGGATCGGGATTTCCAATCCAAAAAGCGTCAGGGATTGATGATTTTTAGGAATCGGGACGGCTAGAAAATTTTTGATTTTTATCTTAATTTTACTTTTAATTTTAAAGAATTCTTGTTCGCAAAGCACGCAAGATCGCTGCTGAATACAAATTACAACATGGTGAACCTATGCCAATAACGCAACTTGCTGCAAAGATAGCTGCTATAATGCAAGAATATACACAATCTGGGTATTTTTTAAATTTATTTTTCAAAAAAATTTTTTCCTTTCAAAGCGGTGTTCGGCCATTTGGTGTTTCTTTGCTTATTGGAGGATGGGATGAATCAAAGGGGCCAATGTTATTCCAAATTGATCCATCGGTTTATTTTTAATTTTTTTCTAACGGAATAAAATTTTTTTCGTTCAAAGGGTTCGTATTTTGCGTGGCAAGCTACTGCAATTGGCAAAAATGATAATAATGCTAAAACTTTTCTGGAGAAACGTTATGATTCTAATAATGAGAAGATGGATGCCATTCATACTGCTCTGTTAACTTTGCGTGAATCTTATGAGTAAATTTTTTTTTATTTTTTTTTGAAAATTTTTCTGAAATTTCGGAACCTTTAAAAAAATTTTTTAGAAAATTCTGGAGAAAATTTCCAAAAATTCTAAAAAAATCTCTCAAAAAATTTTTTTCTTTTAGTATTGGAATGACTGAAGAAAATGTTGAATTGGCTATATGCTCGAAAGATGAGGGATTTAAGCGCTTGACTAAAGAAGAGTTGAAGGAACACATTATGAATCTCTAAAGATTAAAAGTGATAGGTATTTTTTTGAAAATTATATTGTGTGTTTGTTAAATGAGTATAAAAATTGTGGAATATTTTTAAAATTTTTGTTCTTTTCCAAAGTGTTATCTAATACACTATAAATTTTCTTAATATTTTTTAAATTATTGTTTTTTAACTAGGAAGGTTGGTGACCGGTTAATTTAGGTTAGTTGGTGACAGGCTCAAATGGGGACTTTTAAGGACATTTAAGCCGCCACAGGCGAAGATTAAACAGATCGATCGTCAAAAATCCTCTTTTTAATCATTAAACCCCCTATTTGTTTCCTTGGTTAAGTTGGAAAATTTTTGGTTTCAACGTAAAGGGGGTTGAAGGTTCGAACCTTTTTGAAGAAATTTAAAATTGTCTTCCATTTTTTAGTTAAAATTAAACCTTTTTTAATTTCTTTTTGTATTTTTTAGAGAAGCATAAATTTAAAATGAATAACGTTAATAAAGAGCAACAAGACAAACCTATACCTTCACTACCAACATCATCGGGACCATCAGATTTGTCAGCAAAATATGCTAAATGGGATAAATTGGCAAAAGAAGTTGATGAAAATGATGAGGCAGAGGATAGTGTTGACAAATTATTTCAGGTTTTTTTAAATAAAATTTTGAAGGGAGTTCCCTTTAGGAGTGTCACGAGTTGAGAAATAAGGTCTGGGTTCGGGCAGTATTTCCAAAAAAATTTTAGGATTGGGTTTCGGGCCGAAGCTCGGATTTCTTGTAACCCACGACATCCCTGGTTCCCCCTTAACTAAAATGTGTAGAGGATTAAACCCAATCTAAAAAACTTTTTTTTAGAAAATATACCAAGATGCTAGTGACGATACAAAAAAGGCAATGATTAAATCATTTACCGAATCTAAAGGAACTGTTTTGTCAACAAATTGGAGTGAAGTTAAAAAAGCTCAAGTTGCTATGAAACCACCAAAAGGAAGTGAATTTAAGCCTTATGAAAAATGAAAAGTAAGGAGAGGTTAAAGAGAGGTTTCAAGAATTATTTTTAAAATGTAACTTTTTTGATATTTCGTTGACTGACACCTCCTCCTTTTTTTTCTTCCTTTTTGAACCTTTAGGGGGTCCCCAAATGTCGGCATTCTCTTAAAAATGTTTTCAAAATTACCATCAGATTCTCCAAATGTTGTCCTTTCAAAAAGGAAGGTTTTTTGTCCTTTCCTTTCAGAAACCTTCATCACCATACAATTTTAAGGCATAGATTAGGGTCGCTTCAAGAAGAATAAGGGGAAAAGAGGGAAGGAAAGAAGTAAAAAAGGAAGGAGAGTCAGTCCATATTATACCTAACTTTTAAAAAAGAAATTTAATTGTTTGGAATTTTTTAAAATAAATAAATCTTCCAAAATAAAAAAAAGTTCGACTCGCATTTTTTTCTCTAAATCCTATTTTAGAACGTTTTTTAAAATAATTTCAAATCTTTTAATAAATATAATATTAAAATAACAAATAAAAAAGAAAAAAATACTTCATGTTTTTGCCAATTTAGCCCTTTTCTCCTCCAAAACAATTTCAGCCCTTGCACGTCTTTTAGTTCCACGTTTAAGCTTCTCATATATTCTTTTATGCTTTTTGGGTATCATCATTTCTCTCAATTTTAAATTATGACCCTAGAAAAATGAAAAGAAATTTTAAGAGAATTTTTAAGCTTAAATAAATACACCATGGAAGGGCCGTGCGAGAAAAAGTGTGTCGGCCTGTGTTTAGTGTCGGGCGGGGTTTCAAATTTTTCTTTGAATCGGGTCTCGGAACGGTTAGTTAAAAAATTTGAAATCCATCCTAACTTAAGAATATGAGTGGAAAACATTTTCATTGAAAATATCAAGCTTTGGGTCGGGGTCTCAAAATTTATTTCAAAACAGGTTTCGGGTCAAAAGGTCTGGGGTTCGGATACCCGTGACATCACTGAAATACTCCCCTAGATTTAAATAAAATTTTAAAAAATCAAAAACCTCTTCATTAATTTTCTTCTGCTCACTTTCCTTGTAAATTCTCGATTTTTGAACACTCATACCTTTATTATTTTCATCTTGTTGTTGTTGCTTGTTCTTTTTATTCTTCTTTTTAAGTAAACCTTCTCCTTTCTTTTCCTTCTGATTACCTTTAAAAAAATTTTTTCATATAAATTTCGAGTAGGATTGGACATAAACGGTTAATCGAACCGAAAACTGGAGGTCAAAAACCGGCAATAAACCCTCGGAGGTCGAAAACAAACGATAACCAAAGACCTTTTATGTCCAACTCTAATAAAAAACCTTTTTCTTCTGATTTTCCCTCCACATTTTCTTCTACTTTTGTTTCATCCTTATTCTTTTGTTGTTCATTACTTATTAACAAAGAATTATTTAATCTTTCATTATCTCCAATAAATGGTGATAAATGTGGAGGTAATGTTGTTGATGGTGCATACAATATTGTAGGTAGTAAACGACGAGAATTGAAACAATCAAATATCCATTGAGGTTGAATATATATTCTTTAAAAAAATTTTTTTGAAAAAATTTTTGGAAAAAATTTCAAGAAATTTTTCGAAAAATTTTCAAAAAAAATTTTCGAAAATTAAAAAAAAATTTTTCTTAAAAAAGCAAACCTATTTATAATCATTTCTTTCATTTGTCTATCAACAATTTGATGTGTAATTAATTCACTAGAAACATTTGTAATTGATCCAACAGGATAACAATCTTCCCAACAAACATCACCACCCCTGAAAAAAATTTTTTTGAACAATTTATAGACAGAAGAAACAATCTGAATTAAAGCCAAGATGCTCTTACAAAAATTATGACATTCCAAAGGGTTATCTTAGGTAGGCACAAGTAGGAGCATCAGGAAGCAACTAGGAACTATGTCACCCTCCCAAAAAAAATAAAAGAAATTTTTGACAAGCAGAAGGGGATTACAAAACAGTGAAAATCCTAACCCTTATAATCATAACGCTTATTTTTAAAAATAAAAAAATTTACCCAGCCCGTATAACAAAAGCTAAAGGTTCTTTAGGAACTTCTCTATTAATAAAAAATCTCATTTTTGAAAATAACGTTTTTAATGCTTCATTTTGTCTTAATAATTCGCACAAATCTTCCTCTTTGATTTCTTTCACATCTTCTTTTTCTTCTTCATCATTTTCGTCTTCTTCTTTTTCAAAAGTATCAATTTGACAAATATCTAATTCTTCTTCAGTTTTTTCAATTTTAGCTAATGGAAATGCTAAAGAAAATACACGATCATCCAAATGAGTAAATGAAGGAGTTGAATTAACTGAAAAAATATAGAAAAATTGTAAAAATAAATTTATTTAAAAAGTGATTAAAAGAAAAAATGCTTTAGGCAAGGAAACGGGATTACTCCAGTGAGATCCTGTCCGGTTCGACATTTTAAAAACAGCCTGAACTAAAATTTAAAAAGGGAGCCGAAGCCAAAAATGCCCATCACCCCAGCATTGTTCCAACAGAGACAAAAATATACGACAGAGACAAAAACACTATGTATTGACAACATACTCTACAAGTCTGCCCTAGCATATCCAAGAATCCCCATAATTTTTTTTATAAAAAATATAAAACCCCCAAACCTTCATTCTCCGATTTATTTTGTTTTAATTGAAGTTGTGGCGGATAAAAAAGTCCAATAGATTTGTAAAGTCGAAAATTGACAAAACTAAGCAAAACAGAATAAAATTCAACAAAATAAGCAACTGTCTAAAGTTTTAAAAATACATAAAAAATTATCTAAAAAATAAACCGTCAAATCCAATTCGTTTGCACGTCCAACAGAACGTTCATGGCCTACAATCCAAGTTATTCTTTCACCCATAACTTCTGCTTGATAATATATTCCTTTTATTGAGATGAAAACCTTTAAAAAAATATTTTTTATTTTGAATTTAAAAAAATATAGGAAATGAAAATTAGAAATTATAATAAAAAAAAAGTTGTTGACCGCTAGTGGGTATCGAACCAACAACCCTTAAGGAAGTGAACATGCACACTACCAACTGAACCAAGGCGCCATACACAAACAAAAAATTATGTTGCATAATAAATTATGTTATATAAAGCGCACAGCTAAACCAGTGCAAACCCAAAACTGACTGGGAAGTTGGTTATCCTCCCCTATCGAAAAAAATCGAAAGGCATCCTTATATTTTTTCCAACTAAAGATATTAAAAAAAACCTTTTTAAGTGATTTAGATTCAATAATATAATGCATAAATTCAATAGTCAAACGTCGACATCGATTAATTAATTTTGAATTAGCAACTTTAGATTGGGTCAAAGCAGCAAATGCAAAACATAAACAAAGAGCATCATCCAAATCGCGTAAAGCAGAAATAAATGTTGGGTAACTAGAAAAAAATTTAAATAATTAATAAAGGGGTACTTTATGGATATATCACCCCCCTCCTATTTTGAGTCTCAGAGTTTTCCTTAAACGTAGAAAATGGTCAGAGATTATTTTATTCTCCATGTCAATAATTTTTTTCTTCTTATGTATTTTGCTTGTTTATTTTGCCTTTTCACATATTTTGTACTTACATTTCACTCATTTCTTTTCTACATTTACCACATTTCACTTATTTTGCTTGAAGAAAGAAAAATGATTGACATGGAGAAGAAAATAATCTCTGACCATTTTCTACGTTTAAGGAAAACTCTGAGACTCAAAATAGGAGGGGGGGTGATATATCCATAAAGTACCAATAAAGGAGATTGTTAGCTTTGGGGCTGTGGGAAAGGCTCTAAAAATCAAAATTTTCCCCTTGCCCCCCTCCCCGAAAAAAATCCTGGCTAAGGGCCTGGGCCCCAAGGAGGGACAAGTAAGAACTAACGATCAAGAAAAATCTCGATTCCCTCATGGCCCTCTCATACCAGCCCGGTCACTAGTAGGAACCACATCCGCCTCCCAAAAAATATTAAAAAAAATTTACCGTTCTTTAATAATATGATCATAAGTAAACTTTGGTTTTCGACGAAACAAACTTTTAACTTTCAATTCTTCCTTCTTTGCCTTTGCATGATTGACTTTTTTAAGAAAAATCTTTAAAAAATGGGAATTAATAAATAATTTTAAAATTAAAAAAAACCTTATATTCTCTAAATTTGTTGATTAACGGCTCCTGAGCAAGAAATTTAATATCTCGGACATGATAATAAATTTTAGGTTCAGTACTTCCTCCTTTATTTGCCTTCTTTAAATGATTTGGCTCTCTCGGGTAAATTCCTTTAAGAATGCAAAGCCTTCCAAAATCTTTGAGGCTTAATTGAAGCTTTCTGAGAGCCTTCTTTCTTGAAATGTAGGTTGCTGCTGTTCCTGTTGTGTACTAGAAAAAAAATTTTTTTAATAAAATTTTCGTTAAAAACCTTTTTCTTTATCCTCATGGTGATCAGTCAGCCTAAGCAAATTGTGAAGAAGTCAAGCAAATAATAAAATTGTGGAATTTATTTTTCCTAAAAGAAAGAAAAAAATTATTTTAAAAAAATCTAAAAAAGGACAAGATTATTAGAAAAACGGACAAAATACGCCAAGACTCGAATGTCCTATTAAAAAAAGTTTTTTAAACTTTTAGTTATTTTAAGCAAGAGCGTGCAGGGCAGAAATAAAAATAAATGAATGAAACGTAAAAAAAATTAAAAAAAAAATAACGGAGGCCTCCGACCTTTGATTTTTCAAAAAAAAATTTTTAATTACTTATTTTTGAAAATTTGCCTCAAAAATCGCAATTATTTAATTTGGCATAATGTCATTTATGTGGAAATTAGAGAAAAAAGGAAGAGAAAAGACTTTGTTTAGGGGAAGAGAAAAGTATTGATTTTCTGTTGTGTCTGACCTTCATAAAGAGAAAATAAAAATAAATCTCAAAAATTAAGCGAATTTGATTAATCTCGCGAGAAATTCTTTCAAAAATGATTAACGACGGCGAAGAAGAATGTTCTTATTCATCATCAGACGAATCATCACAAGTTGTTTCCTTAGAAAATCGGTTACAATTAGAATCTGAATGGTTTCAAAAAGCTAGGGCTTCGTCTACTATTGAACAGGTTTTCTTATTTTAATTGGGATTTGGCCTTAGTCCTCGGGAGGGAATTACCCGGGGAGAAGCCCCGTCCGAAGCGATTCCCCGAGGGAAGCCACAGAACTTGAATTCCTCGCAACTCCTGTTCTCCGTAGGGTCGATCCCCTGTTAGCTTTACCCCTGGGGCACCCTTAAAATTCTTCGGAAATTTTTTAAAAAATTCCTCTTTTAAGCTCCGTTATTTGCTAGCTGATTGTTGTCGTCGGTTAAATGCCCAACACAAATGTTCAGACCCAACATTAGCTTCTGAACCTCGAGCAAAACCTTCAACTGAACGTTTTCAATTGTCTTCAAAAGTTGTCCCTCCACAAGAAAGCAATTTAACTGCTTTGGTTATTTTAGCTGGAGATAGTGTTGTACAAGCTGAGGTTTTTCTTTAATTTTCTGGTCCAAAAACTTTTTAAAAAATTTTCAGGTTTCTCTAAAATATGCAAAAAGTGCCTCTGGATTTTATCGAGCAACAGCCCAACCAGATGTCCATTGGAAAATAGTAAGTGGTTAAAAATTGGTAAATTAACGAGAGGCCTGGATCTGGATTTAAACCTTGATTTTTCCTTTGAACACGATTTTTCCTTGACTCAAGGTCAAGAAACTGGTCAAAGTCCTCAATCGTAAGCAGGGTCAAGGTTTTTTAAAATTTCTGATCTCTAAGGTAAAATTGGATTTCTTACTCCTTTCTCCCTTTTTTCCTTCCTCAGCTATCAAAAATGGTCAGACTTCACTCTAATGCTTCATTAATCTCTACTTTTCCAGCAACAACTTCAAGATGCTGCCAATACAATTGTGAGGGCATTGGGTTCATTATATCGAGTATTCTTTTTTTTGAATAATAAATTTTTTTTAAATTCAAGGGACAACGTTTATATGCAGAAGCAATACAAAAAGGAGCGGATACCAGCCAACTTTTGCTTCAAATTTTCCAGTCTGTTAAAAATGATATTAAACTTTCCCGGTCTTCTTTGACAACGTAAACATTTTTTTTGAAAGGTTTTCAAATTTTCCAAATTTAGAATTTAAAAAAGTTCGAAAATTTTTTTTTTGATTTTTTCAGAAATTTTTTAGATTTTATAATTAAAAAATTTTTTTTCTAATTTCTAAAAATTTTCAGAAAATTTTTAATTTTTCAAAATTTTCTTTTTCAGCCCAAAAAAGAAATCCTTAACAGAGCTTTGTAATTTCCATCCAATAAAATCATTTGTGCCTCCTTTACCTCACGATATTCTTCTTTCATTTTACCTGTCTTCTGCTAAATTAATTTGCGCTGCTTATCAGGTTGCACAAAAAGAAGGGACGCAAACTGTCACGGTTAATTTTTTTAAAAAATTATTTTCTTTTTAATTTTCTCAATTTTTAAAGGTTTTTCAAGCAGAATGTCAAATGCCTAAAATTGTAGAATTAATTCAACAATTAAATGTTGCTTTTGCTGTTGTACACGATTTTTTGGCTAATTTTAATCTTTTAATTGATGCAAAGAAATGAGAGAATTTTTAAGTATTTTAAAGACTTTTATTTGTAATATTCTGTAGGTGCTCTAATTAAACCTCCCGCCTGGGCTTCTATTTTTCAGTGGGGTATTTTAGTGGGGTTATATGAGAATGAGCCTATATTAGAGAGTGGGCTTCTATTTTTCGAAAGGTGAGTAGTTCTGGATGGGCCTCTATTAGAGAGGGGACTTCTATTTTTCAATGGGATGTTTTAGTGGGGAAAAGCTTTTAAAAGGACTAATATTGACTAGAAAAATTTTAATTAGAGGATGCCCACATGGGGAGGTTACGGGCTTTGTTTGTTCGTTAGCTATCTATATTTTATATTGCTATCATAACTAAAAATAAAAATTTTTAATTATACAAAGATTATTTTTAAAAAAACTGGGATTGCAATTATAAAAATAAATAACGGCAAGAATGGAAAAAATGAAAAAATATAATGCACACATTTAGAATTAGTGAGAGGAAAAAAATAAAAAATTACGCGAATCCATTTGAAGGAGTTATTGCAAGAAGAAAAAGTTTTGCTAATTGTGCTCTCGTTCCAAGAGCCAATCTTCTACGTCTTTCACAACGTTGTCTTTGTTCAATAGAAGGATAATAATGTTCAAAAGTACAAACACGTAAGTGTGGTCTAATTCTTAATGAAGGCTCAACAGAACGGAAAATGTGGACATTTGATTGATTGAGAAAAAGTGTAACGACTGAACGAGCATTTGGATGAAGAATACGAGCTGAAGCAAAATCGGCACTAAAAAATAGAGAAAGAAAGAGTAAAATACCAATACCAGTCATCTTTGTTTTAGAGCCTTCTCCTAAATAATTCCCCTCCATTTTTTAGAGAAGGTTGGAAAATGAAGCCACCCTTTGAAATAAAGCCCCTCCTTTGGCGGCTGATTTGCCAATAGAGGTGGCTCCTTTGTACTATAGCCACTGAGTAAAACACCCTCCCCTCTAGAGGACGGTTGAACAAAGTCTCCTTCCTAATACCCCCCCCCCCTCTCATTAGAGAAAAACTGAAAAATGGCGCCCTCCTTTATATTAGAACTCCCTCCTTGCTATAAACCTCCTCCTTAAAGGATTGTTGAAATATAGAGTGGAGTTCTATTACAGAAATTATGGAAAACATTCAGAAAAATAATTACAAAAAGAAATACCCAAATAATGCAGCTACTGGCCATTCATCATCCGAATCAAATCTTCCCCTATCTTTATGAATTACAAATGCTTCAGCTTCTTTAGGTGTTAGTCCAGTTACAATTTGATTAAATTCTGTAAACCCAATAGGAAAAAAGACTTGAAAATGTTGAATTGTATTTAACCGGACGCGATCAAGAAAATCTGGTTGAAAATCAGAAAATGGTGAAATAAGCAAAAAAAGATTTTGTTGTCCAAAACGATCAACCTTTTAAAAAAAAATTTTTTTTAATAATATTTTTAAAAAATTAAAAATAAAAACCGCTTCATCCAATGCTGCTAATTCTATTGTTGTTCGATAATTTGGATCGGGTTTGAGAAGTAAAAGGTCTGATTCCATTGAACGACATCTTTAAAAAAAGGAATTTGAAACTTGGTTTTTTATTTTTTAAAAATTGTGAGGGGGGAGCGCGCAGAAAAAGACCAAAACCCCAAACGGTCGCCGAAATACCAGACTGAGAAAAAAAAATAAAAAAAACAGATTTCTATTACAATCACGTGGAAAGTTGCTTCAAAAAAGGAAGGGTTGTTGCTTGCTAACAATCCACATTTTGGTATTTTAACGTGTCTTTTGGGATGAGGTTTTTCGGCGTTTTTGGTATTAACAAAATTTAAATTCTCATATCCAAACCTTCGTCTCATTTCTGCCAAGTTTTCCCCCAACAATCGAAGGGGTAATGCTTCAACATTTCTAGCAGCAACCAAAACTCTTAATTGACGTCCTTCTACAGCTCCCGATACACAAATTGATAAAATTCGACGCAAAAGGGGATGAAGACTATAAATTTGGGCTGGAGTTTCTACTGGAACTAGAAAAAAATTTCAAAGGATTTTTTTTAATTTAATTAAAAAAGAAACCTAAAAGAGCAATTTCTCGATCCTCTTTAACATAAGGAACTTTTTCCAATAATTTTGTGGAATGAATGGGTCTGCTTACTTGTATACGTTCAAATATTTCAATATTATAGCAATCCAAATCAATTAAATAATCAATTCCTCGAGTAGGGTTAAAATGTCTAAAAATTAAAATTTTTTGATAAGGATAGTTTTTTGGCTTAGGTCTAGTTTTTACGTCCTATGAACCTTTATGAGTCCAATGAAAAAGTACTGGTACTTATCGGGGACGACACGGGTTTCCTGAAACCAGGACTTTTTTCAGACCCTAAACCCAATCCGAGAAATTTTCCAAAACCCAAACACAAAATTCTCAACCCGTGAAATCCCTGGTACTTATAAAGACACCATCTTCACTCAAACCAGCACTACTTTCTTCATCGTGCTTATAAAATTTTGTTCACTCATTATTGGATTAATAAAAATTTTGTCAGGTTTCATAAAAATTTAGTGGACTTATCTTCGTCGGACTCAGAAATTTCACTGGAAACCTAAAAATTAGACCATCAGCCTTCTTTAAAATTAAACAAACTTGTATCCTTCAACAAATTTTGCCCCACCATTTAAACATTTACTTTTAGTTAATGCTTCGTTAAATACTTGTGTCCATTCTACACGTTCATCTTCACTCAAATCAGCACTACTTTCTTCTGGATTATTGCTAAATCTTTTCCAATCTGAAGTAATTAATTCCCAAACTGGAGCTGAAAAAAGGAAATTTTAGTGTTGAATAAAAATTGGCACTATCGTCGTTCTCCTCCCCCATATTCTCCTTCCCTTTCTCCCATATGATCTATTTCAATAGGTTCCTGTAGTCTCAAAAAATCTGTTAAGGGAATAGCGAGAGCTCTACAAACTAAGGTTGTCGGATAGTTGGAAATTTTCGAATATCCGGCCTTTTTTCGGATCTGGATCCGACAACCTTAGAACTAACCTAGAGTTCTGATATACCTCTCGAATACAGACCCATTCGTTGAATATTAGTTTTGGGTACTTACGACATATATACCTAATCTACTCCTACTCCGCATGAGGGGGAGTACCAAAAAAATTCTTTTAAAAAACCTTGAAATCGATTTAATGGTTTTGAAGCATCCATAATTCCAATAGGCCATCCAGTCTCTTCTTTTGAATAATACTTTTCTGTTTCTTCCTCTAACGATTTAATTTCTTCTTCGGTTCGAATAAATTCAACATTTAAAAAATGCAGGGTTAAAGCAGAAATATCCAATTCAGAAAGTAATGGAGAAATAGTTAATGATTTATTGAAAAGAGGAAGGAGGGCAAAACGTTCAATTTGATCTAAAAAATTATGGCGGCTTAAAAAAATTTTTTTTCAAATAACTAGTGATTGGACGCTCGTAGCAAGGAAGAAGCGAAGGAAGACAAGAGAAGAAAAAGAGAAGCGAGCACAAGCAAAAAATAAAATGTTGCTAAGTACGGGTAGGAGGCACAAATTTTACCCTCCCCCAAGCCCATAGGATTTTTTGTCCTCCAACCCCCCTCCCCTTGAAATTTGAAACGGATCTAGAATAAGATTGGTACGAGAAAATCCGAAAGTTCCAATAACTGGTAGTAAAAACAACAAACAAACCATGTATAGACGGAGAAAGGCTTTGTTGATCATCAGAAGAAACACGCCACCAACGATGCTCGTATCCTTGAAATGTTGAAACACAACTTAAATTCGCTGCTAGACGAATACACGTTTCCAAAGCAAAATTCTTTTAAAGAAAAAATTTTAAAAAATTTCAAAAAAAATTTTTTTAAAAAAACCTCTCCATTCCCGGAAGATCCTAAAGCCAATCCATTACATAAATGTTTTCCTTGAGCTAATACATTCATTGCTGGTGATGAAAATAAAATTCCAGCTTCAACAAGACAATGACCTACATCTTCTTCATTAATGTCCTTATTTTTTATTTCATTAATATTCCATCCAAAAGCTGTTGGAGAATTCCATAAAAGTGAATTTACAAGTCTTTCTAATTCATAAATATTAACAAATGTTGAATCTGGTAAAAGCAAATACCAATTTGCTGGGTTGTTGAGAGACTAGAAAAAAAATTGAAATAAATTTTTGGGGTGAGAAGGGGGTGTTCTCCTTTACTGAAGCTTAATCCCTCTACCGAAGCCTCCTACTCTCACAGGCCTGAAGTCATCCCTGGGTATGAGCCAGGGATGTTACGATTTACCCGAACCTGGACTTTTATTCGACCCGAACACCGCCCCAAGTTTTTCACTTTTAATCTCATAACTGACCCGACCCTTTCAAAAATACTAGTCTCCCTGGGTACGGGCCTGTCCGTCCCCCATTTATAAAAAAATAAACCTTACAATATTGGCAATAGCATTGAGCAACGAAACAGGATCAGAACGAACAATAACTGGCTGAGAATTTGCAGGAAAATCAGAAACAGCAAGTTTACCAGCAGAAACCAAAATTTTGACAGGCACTTTTGGAGACAATAATTGATATAAGGAAGCGGCAGTAGATGTACGGGCCAATAGAAATATTAAAAGGTTTGGCCGAATACCCAATTCTGTTTCTGCAAATCGAGGGCGATTTAACTAAAGGTAAAAAAGTTTTTTTGAAAATTTTTGAGTTTGTAGAAAATTTGGGGGGATAAAAATTAATTTTCTCTGTGGGACCAAGAATGTCATGAGTCATCCGAAACTCCCAACTCTTTTGACCCGACCCAAGAAATCTTCGAAAACCCGACCTCCCTTGAATTTTTTCACTGATCCAGCCCGAACTTTTTTTGGCCCGCGCCCTCATCCAAAAAAATTTTGAAAAACCTACCCGGGTCACGATCATTTTTTTTGACCCGAAATATTGAAAACAGAAACCAGACCGGAATTTTTTTTCTCAACCAGTCAAATCCCTGGTTGGATCTTAAGACGTTTAAAAATAATTAAAAAAAATAAAACCTTAATATGTTGATTAACAAAATTATTTTGTCCATTTTCTTCATGTTTTTGTTCCAAAATTATTCTTTCCCAATTTTCAGCTAATTGAATTCCTCCTTCTCTTCCTTCATAATTTTCTTCTTCTCTATTTAATTCAGCTTCTTTATTTCCTCCAAAAATTAGCCAACTTAAAAATAACCCAAAAATAAATCCAAAGATAGAGTTCCAACGTCGGATGCCCATAACTCCACCATAGAGAGAGGCTTTTAATTAACTTTAAAAAATTTGAAAAAAATAATGGATTTTAATTTGAAAAATAATTTACGAAAAAAAGAAACGATTTAAAAAACATATATTTTTGTAAAAAAAAATTCTTTTATAAAAAAATAAAAAAAATTTTTAGTGAAAATAACGTAGTAGTTATACATAGACGCGACAAAATAAAAAAAATAATTTTGAAAATGCTAAAAAGATATTGAAAAACAATTAAAAATAAAATTATTACGTCTTTAAAGGGATGTCAAGGGGTAAAAAAATGTATTGAGGTCAAGTTTTCGAAATTTTCTTCAGATCGGGGTCTGGGTCACAAAAAAATTCCGGTTATCCCGTGACATCCCTAGTCTAGTACTAGTTTACTTTGAACTTTCCTAAAAATTTTTTTTCACCGGTAATCAAAAGATAAATAATTTGAATTAGGGTAGCAACCCAACCCTTCGGGGCCGGGTATGTCGGGGTTGACTTTTCGGTCGGGTTACGGAGGTCGGGTTGCTACCCTACTTTGAATAATAATACAACCTTTGGCCCAGTTTTTATTTTTTTTTCTCGTCAAAAATATTTTTTTCTTCTTCCTTCTATATTTCTTCTCTTTCCCCAACAATTAATATTCCATTATTAGCATTGGAGGGTTCTTTTGAATTAAACAATATTTCTGATGATTTTGGAGACATTTTAGTTAAATTTCTCAATTTAATAGTTTTTTCCCTTTTTGATTCGGGTAGAGCACAGAGCAAAACTGGGAGGAAAAATAGTCCATGTAACAAACCTAAATTTTTTTTAATTTCAAAAATTAAAATAAAAATTTAAAAAAAACCTATAGAAACAACAACAAAAATCTTCAAAAAAAAATAATTTAAAAAAATTTTAATTAAAAAAAATTTTATTTTACCGTTTTAGCAAACGCAACCTTAACATTTGGAGGAAAAGGGAAATATTTATAAAATAAAAAAAATAGAAAATTTTACAATGGCATAAGTTGGAAGAAAAACAAGAGGAACCATGCAAAGAGCAGTGGAAATTCCTTTAGAAAAAAAAATTTTTTTTTGAATTTCTCAAAAATATTTAAAAAAAACCTGCTTGTAACATGGGTGGACACATTTCTGTTTTTGAAGAAAAAAATTAAAAATTTTTTTAATTTAATTTCACTAACCTTCCAAGCTTTGTGCTATCCTTTCTATACTTGATCCTTGTTTTGTGTAGTATTGATGAGCTATGTGGGCCTTAAAATAAATTTTTTGGAAGTTTTTATTGTTGGAAATTATTGAAAATATGTAAAAAAATCGGAAAAATTCTTTCTGAAAATTTTCGAAAAATTTTTTAAAAAATTTCAGAAAATTTTTAAAAAATATTTCTAAAAAATTTTTTTTAAAAAGTTTTCCCAAAAATTTTTCTCATAAAATTTTTCCACAAACCGTATAATCCACACTAAAACCAGTTGCCAAAAGTACATCCACCATTGTAATCTTAACAGAGAAAAAATTTTTTTAGTTAAAAAATAAAATTTTTAACCGGGTCCAAATCCGCACCACACCAACTTAGAGTTCCAACAAGCGCTGTAATTTTAAAATTTAGATTTTAATTTAAAAAATTTTCTGATTTTTTCTTAATTTTTGAAAAAAATTAAAAAATCCAAACTAAAACAAATCGAGCTTATACAAATCCCAATAACACAAACACCAGCAGGGTGGGCGATAAATAGAGAGCATATTAAAACCATACAAACAACAGTTACAGCAATAGAGCCAATCAAATCGATTTTAACGGTTAATAACATGTTTAAAACTGGGCTGAAAAATTTTTAAAAATTAAGAAAAAATTTCTGAAATTTTCAGAAATTTTTCAAAATTTTTCAGAAAAATTTTCAGAAAAATTTCAAAAAATTTTCAAAATTAAAAAAAAATTTTTATTTCTTACGAGTCAGCATCATACATAGAAGCATTAAAATTCTTTTCATATTTTTCAAGTATTATTCTAACTTTTTCTTCCATAACAGCACGATTCCACCATTCAGTCATTCCTTTGTTTACAATGGAGAATTGAAAAGATTTTAATTGGATGCTGCCATTTCTGTGAAAAATTTAAAAAAAATTTCAGAAAATTCTATGAAAAATTTTTCAAAAATTTCTAAAAATTAAAAAAAAAATTTTGAAAATTTTCTGAGAAAAATTTTTTCAAAAAAAAATTTAAAATTTTTTTCAAAGATTTTTTTCATTTTGTTTTAAAAAAAATTTCAGAAAAATCCAAAAAAAATTTTCAAAAAATTTTCAATTAAAAAACACAAATTTACCCATTTTTCTCATATTTCACAGTCGGCGGATTTCCAATAGAATTCATAAAAAAGGGAAGATTGTCCAAACTAAATTTATATTTTCCTTTGGGTCCAAGGCCCAATGACTGCCAAAAATGAGCATTTTTCTTGTCAAATTCCTCATAAGGTCGAAGGAAGAGAAGTGTTCTGTTTGGGCCCCAACTTTCTGGTAATCCTTCCAATTCGGCAACCATTTTATTGAATGAAGAATACTTTAAAGAAATAAATATCAATTTTAAAAATTTAGCGCATTAGCTCCCTCCATTTTTTTATTTTTTTATATGTATTCCTTTCCCCCGAAAAAGCTTTCCAAAATAAGGCTTCCGGGAACTCTTACTTTTCTTAATTATAGTGGAAACGAGTATATAATCACATTCGCAGGATAGGATTGTTCTATAATAATTCTCTTAAATCCCATTAAATCCATTGACTATTTGTAATTTTTAGAAAAAGAATATCTAAAAAATGGAGGTAGACTAATGCGATAGTTTCCTAAAAAAATTAAAAAAAAACCTCTTCCGGATCAATCAAATTAGGCGGTCGATTAACCAAAATACAAAGTGGGAAAAATTCATCAAATACATCCCCCACAGAATCCAAAGAATACGCCAAAGGTGAATCAGAAGGAAATGCTTTGGATGGCTCAAATGTTGATTTAAACCTGGAAATTGTTTTTTAAAATTTTTTTTTCATTTTTTGAAATTTTTTTCAGAAAATTTATTAAATTTTTTAATAAAAAATTCAGTAATTTTTAAATTTTTTTCAAAAAAATTTTTACTCAAAAAAAAACCTCAAAACTCCACTCGTCCCAACAATATAAAGAATTATAGCCAATAAAAAAGCAGAAAAACGTCCTCTAGTTGAATGAATAAATTTTGCGTATTGAAAGGTTTTTGAACAAGTTTGAGGAGTTGAAGAAAGTTGTTGAGGTGTCATTAATGCAATTAAAGGTTTTTCATTATTTTCTGGTTGTTGAGGAGGTAATAAAGTTGTTGGTTGTTTTGTAGTTGGAAAATGAGTAGAGAAAAGAACCAGAACTGGGGCTAACAACTATTAAATATTATTAAAAATCAGAATTATTTGTTTTTTAATTGGAAATATTTATTTTTAATCAAATCAGAATTTTATGTGTTTTTCTAAATCATAAAGTGTTTTAAAAACCAATGAATGTATTTTCTTATTTCAGAATTAATTTCAGAATCAGAATTTAATTTTAAAAACAGAATTAATTTCAGAATTATTTGCAGGATTATTTTCAGAATTTTTTTTCAGAATCAGAATTATTTTTTTACAATTAATTAATTAATTAATTAAATCAGAATAAAATACAACAAAATTCTGATAAATTTAAAAACACACAAACCGTAAATGTAAGAATATAATCAACCAAAACACCAATCTATTAAAATAAAAATTAAAGTCCGTTCCAAAATAGGTTGACACCCCCTAATTTTTCCGATAAGTCAACTTAGGTTTGTCCAATTTTTATAATTTCTTTAAATATTGATTTAGCAGCAAAAATTACCCTATTTTACAAAAAATTTTAGAAAAGCAAAAATTTTAACAAAAGTTATGAAAAATTTTCAGAAAATGAGGTGTTCCAAAATACATTGAACAGTTTGTAAAACCTAATAAAAAAGCCCTTAAGCAATTACTAAAAATGAAATAAAAAATTCTATGAACATTTCTATTGATATTGAGTTAAAAAGAAAAAAGAACGAAGTCTATAACTGTTTTCTTCATCGAGATCTCAAATCTCGAAAATCAACGGGAAACCGGGGTACAGTACTTCAAAAAATATTTTAACCCCTTTAGGGCATATATAAAAATTTTCTTTTAGGCCTATCTGAAAGCCCATAAAATTTGCTATAAAATAGTCCTGGCCTTAGTGTTTCTAAAATATATCTGTTTGAAGTATGCCCACTTAATGCTCAAAACCCTCCAAAATACCCCAAAAATGATCACTTAATGATTCCACGAACAATATCTCCATGTGTTCTTTATTGTGAAATTTAAGCTTGCTCTATTTTGTAGCAAATTTTATGGGCTTTCAGATAGGCCTAAAAGAAAATTTTTATATATGCCCTAAAGGGGTTAAAATATTTTTTGAAGTACTGTACCCCGGTTTCCCGTTGATTTTCGAGATTTGAGATCTCGATGAAGAAAACAGTTATAGACTTCGTTCTTTTTTCTTTTTAACTCAATATCAATAGAAATGTTCATAGAATTTTTTATTTCATTTTTAGTAATTGCTTAAGGGCTTTTTTATTAGGTTTTACAAACTGTTCAATGTATTTTGGAACACCTCATTTTCTGAAAATTTTTCATAACTTTTGTTAAAATTTTTGCTTTTCTAAAATTTTTTGTAAAATAGGGTAATTTTTGCTGCTGAATCAATATTTAAAGAAATTATAAAAATTGGACAAACCTAAGTTGACTTATCGGAAAAATTAGGGGGTGTCAACCTATTTTGGAACAGACTTTATTTAAAAAAATAATAAAAAAATTCCTTACAGAAGTACACAAACAAAATAAACTCATTGTTGGGGCAGGAGTAAAATAACCAATACCAAAAGCTGTTGTGTTTGTTAATGAAGTTATTGTTATTGAGGGGCCGATGTGGACTAACAAAAAAAATTTTTAGATAAAAAAAATATTTTTTTTGGAAAAAAAAATCAAAAAATTGTAAAAATTTTTTCAAAATTTTTTTCAAAAAACCAAAAAAAATTAAAAAAATTTTTTTAGAAAATTTCCCAAAAATTAAAAAAAATTATTCAGAAAAAAAACCTAAAACTTTTGATAGTCTTTGTTTTAAGCATTTAATGTCTCTGTGTTGCTGCCACGATTGTAACATTATAAATCTGAAAAGAAAAAATTTTTTTTTATTAATTAAATTAAAAACTTACGCGTCATCCACACCAACACCAGCTATCAGAAATGGTGTTACACACATTAAGATATCTTTTAAAAATATTTTTTAATTGAAAAAATTTTTGGAGATGTGATTTTTATAAAAAAAAATTTTTCTATTCTCATGCCAAGTACCAAAAAAATTTTTTGGAAAAAAAATTTTTTTTTGAAATTCTTTTTTAATTTTTTCGTAATTTTTAAAAATTTCAGAAATTTAAAAAATTTTTAAAACTTCCAAAAAAACCTCACAAATTCTATTTCCAAGCCAAGTAGAAAATCCAAAAGCAGCAACAGTTGAAAGTAACGGGCACAATATAGAAATTATAACAATCAATCCAATTGCGGGTATTTTGACTAAATTACTCATTTTTTGATAAACAACAAAAGAAACAAAAATTAATAAAAGTAAAAGACCAATTGACATTAAAATTGTTGCCTTTAGAGAAGAAAAAAATTTTTTTTCGTTTTTAAATTAAAAAATTTTTTGGAATTTTTAACGGTCAAAAAATCCAAAAATTAAAAAATCTAAATTCAAAATAATTGAAAATTTTTAAAAATTTTTTCAAATATTCTAAAAAACATTCTAATTTTTTGGAATTTTTAAACAAATTTTTTAAAGAATTTTTCAAAAAATTTCCAAAAAATCTTAAAAAAAAATTTTGTTAACCTGAATAGCTCCACGTATCATTTCTCTTTAAAAAAATATTTTTATCAAAAAAAATAATTTCCAAATAAACCTGTTAGCAATTTCATCCCCAAATATTTGAAATTGAACATATTTAAATCTTTTCCCTCTCTGAGATTCTTCAAATAAATTTAGAGTAACATTTCTCAATTGTTTAATATTTTCTTTTGTGTCAGCTCTACTAAAATACCAAAGAATAATTGTTCGGACATAAATTTGAGAATTTTTTGAATTTTGATTTTTATTGATATTTTTGGGTGATTTGTCATCTCTATCTGTTAAAGAAAAATTTTTTTTTAATTTTTTTATAAATTTAATTTTATGACTAAAATAAATTTCAAATAAAAAACTCCAAAATTTTTTAAAAAATTTTCAAAGAAAAATTTTAGAAAAACTTCAGAGAGATTCAAATAAAATTCTGATAAAAAATCAGAATTAAAAAACTTTCCAAAAAATTTCAAAAAAAATTCTTTTAAAGTGAATTTTTCTATTTAAAATAATTTTCTTCTGAAAAATTTTCATAAAATTCTGATTTTCAACAAATTTGCAGTCTTTTAAAGAATTAAAAAAATTAAAGTTTTTAATTAAATCACCAACCAGTAACAACTCCAAACAAATTAGATCCAACAAAAAGAGGAGAACCAAAATAATAAGAAAATGGATGATCCAATTTTAAAAATGAAAAAGAAGAAGAAGAAGAATTGTTAATTAAATTTTGCTTGAAAAAAAAATATTTTTTTTTTAATTTTAATAAAAAAACAAACAGCAATTAAATGGAAAGGCCTATTCAAATTACAAAGAGGATCACACCCACGCATTCTGAAAATAAAAAAAATGAGTTTATTTATATATTTATTTACACCACTAGGGTGTGTACACCACTAGGTTATCAGAATTTAAAAAATTGAAACATAAAATTCTGATTCTTTAAAAATAAATTCTGATTTAAAAATTCTGAAAAAAATTCCCGATTTAAAAAAATTCTGATATTTTTAAATTCTGATCTTTTAAAAATCAGAACCAGAAATTAAAAATATTCTGATTTTTAAAAATTTTAACTCTTACCCCGTTTTTCCATCCCTCAAAGACAAAGTTGAATCCAATTCAGCATCAAGTTGTAAAACTTCACGTAAATGTGTTTCACGAAGCATAGTGCCTCCATCCTTAGCTTTAAATAGCATAAAAGCGCGTTGGGGTGAAGTTGAAAGATTGAAAAATTCTTTGTAGATAGTAGCTTCTCTAAAAATTAGGGGAAATTTTTTGTTAAGGAGAAAAAATTTTTTTTACCTCATTGATTTTGAATTTAAAGGGCTAAAAGACGCTCGAATATCATATTCTATAAGATAAAAAAATTATTTTTATAAATTCTGATTTTTTAAAAATAAAATTCTGATTTACAAAGAATCCTTCGTACTCTGTATTTTTCAGAATAAAATCAGAATTTTTTTTTAATTCTTAAATTTAAAAAAATTAAAAAATTTCCAAACCAATGTCCATATTAATTAATTGCAAAGAGAGCACTATTAAAAAGCAAACACTTGCAAAAATATGCCTAATTGGATGACGAGCAATAAAAGCACCAAAAAAAGCATTTGCAGTGTCAAAAAGACTGTAGATATTGCAGCACATTTCTTTTGTTTTTATTTATTTTTATTTTAATTATATTTTTTACATGGAAATCAGAAATTCTAAAAATATAGAAAATCAGAATTTTTCTAAATTAAAAATCAGAATTTAAAAAACCAGAAAATTTAAAAATATCAGAAACCTAAAATACAGAAATCAGAATTTAAAAAGATCAGAACTAAAAAAATCAGAATTTAAAGAAAACCAGAATTTTAAAAATATCAGAATTTTAAAAAACAGAATTTAAAAAAAATCACAATTTGAAAAATCAGAATTTTAAAAATATCAGAACTTTTAAAAAAATCAGAAATTTAAAAATACAGAAATCAGAATTAAAATATCAGAATTTTAAGAAAATACAAAAATCAGAATATTAATAAATCAGAAATATTGATTTTTAAAATTTCTGGTTTCTTTTCCCTATTCTTTTAAAGTTGCAATTTAAAATTAAATTTAAAAAAAAAATAAAAACGGACCGTCCTATAGCAACAGCAATATAAATAGTTGTCGTCGTTCGGGCCTTATTTGATGAAGAAAACGGCCGCAGAAATAAATTAAAACAAGGCAAAGAGAAGAAAAAGAAGGAGAATAACAGAGCTGAAAAAAAGGGGGGGATTAAATAAAAATTAATGGGCGGGACAAAGCACCCACCCACACGAAAAAAAAATTTTTTTTTTCTTATTTTAAAAAGAAGAGAAAAAACCGTTAATATAATGGCCAAACGAAAACTTTTGTCTTCTCCTTCCTTCAACTTCTTTTATTTGTAAATGGGTGGCTTCTTCTTCGATTTTAGTAGCGTTGTTAGTTACTTCATTTTCTTCAGCATCTTCCTCTTCATCATCCTCATTCTCTTCACCCTTTTCATCTTCTTCATCATACTCTTCCTCCTCTTCACCTTCTTCCTCCTCATCCTCTTCTTCTTCCTTCTCTTCATCCACTTCCTCCCTCTCTTCCTCCTCCTCGTCTTCCTCATCCTTCTCATCTTTCTTCTCTTCCACTCTCCTCATTTCCCCCTCTTCCTTTTCATCCTCTACTTTTCCCATTTTTTCAATTTTCTCTAAATTCTCTTCATTTTCACCAACCAAAATATTTGTAGAAGAAGAAGAAAATTTCTTCTTTATTGGCCAAAACCGGTTATTCTTCTTCTCATCTATTTTTTCATTAATAACGTTGTTGTTGTTGTTGTCCTCTTGTTTTTTTGTAGTAATTAAGTTTGAATGATTACTTCTTCGTCTTCTACTTAATTTTATGTTGTCTTTAGTTAAGTTAACAAGAGTTAATTTTGTTGTTGTTGTTGTAGTTTTATTCATAAATTATTTTAATGATTAAACAATTTCTAAAAATAATGTAAGGGGGAAAAACATTAAAATATTTATGAAATAAAAAAAATTTCTGAAAAAATTTTTTTTCAGAAAATTCGAAACTGAAAAAAAATTTTCTCAGAAATTTCAAAAATTCTGGCAATATTTTTACTATTTTTAATTTTTTTCCCTTTTTTATATTTTCAGTAAAGTTGCAAATAAATTTAGAAAAAAAATTCCGGAAATTTGCACGTTTTTTATTATTTTTTTCAAAAGGCTACTACTCTATAAAACATTAAAAAATGACCGTCAAAATATTGTTGTCGTTAAAAAAATAATTCCTCCAAAAAATAATTCCTCAGTTTTTAGTTAATCCCCCTTCAATTATTAAATATCCTCTCCTACGCTATTTTTTTCTATTTTCCTAAATATTTTTTAAATATTTTTGGATACCTAACAAGTCCAAATCGGGGCTGAGAAGCAATTTCGAATTGCGTAAATTTCGTGAGTTCGCAAAAATCCGCGAAAAGGCGAAAGTTGAAACTGACACCCCCTATGTAGGTATCATTGTTGTCCCCAAATACAAGTCCAGCCCCTTTTTTGCCCACTATAAAAATTATTTTTGAGGAAGCTAGACGAAAATGACTTCCAATAACAGTAAAAAAAACATTGCTAGAATTTCCGAGAAGAATTGGGGAGAAATTTTAACATAAAAAAATAAAAAACAAACCTCAAAAAAATTTCTTTCCAACGATTTAGTCCAAAAAATCGTTCATATATCATCATCATATTACCAAAAAACATAAATTTACAACAAAGCCACAGCAGGAGAGAGATCATCTTATATTAAGTAGAAGAATGCGCATACTAAACTGGTTATTCATCTCCCTCTCTTCTTCTTCTTTTTATTCATCTCCATAAATTATTTTTTATATATTTTACTAGAACACTATAAAAATAAAAAAATTGATTGAAAAGATTGTGGACTGGACAAAAATCATATCTAAAAGTACAAAAAAAATTTTTTTATTTCGAAAAAAATTTTAAAAATAGGGGAAAAATTTTGTTTTTGAGGGGGAGAGGGGACTCCAATTTCAAAAAAAAATCACTGCCGTGGTGTAGTGGTTAACACCCCCGACTTGCACTTAACGGGAGACTCAGGTTCGATGCCTGGCGGTAGTTGATGGGTGCTTTAGTGTGGTCTCTGTATAGCACTTACACAGGTGGCACACAGAGGCAATCGGGTCCCCTCAAAAACAAAATTTTTCCAAAAAAATTTTTCCAGAAAATCTCTGTTAAAAAAATAAAAAGTATTTATTTTTATTTTGTAAAATATATAAAATTATATAAATATAAAATATATCAAAAAATTTAATAAAATGCAAATAATCTTTTTATTCATTTTTATATATTGATCAAATAATAAAAAACAAACAAATTTTTAAAAACAAAAAAAAACGAAAAAAAATTTTTAAAAACAATTTTTATGATTTCATGAAGCAGCCTGACAAAACAAACAAAAATTCTTTTAAATAATTGAAATACATAATATATTTTAATACATAAAAAGGCAAATAAATTTAAAAAAAGCATCTCGATCTCCTTAATTTTTTTCTCTCAAAGATCCCTCCCAAAAAAAATAAAAATTTTATTAAATACAGGTTTAGAGAAGGACTGGGGGTAAGTAAAACAACCAAGAAAAATTAACGAGAATTTCCTCAATAGGGGGATTGCGGAAAAAAATTTTTTTAAGTATATTTGAAGGAAGAAAAAAATTATTTTTTGACGATCTGTGATCAAAAGAGAGATAAAATAAAATAAATAATAAAAAATATTTTTTTTTAAATACAAAATATATATTAAAATGTTGTCCATTTTAAATGAAAAACGAGTGTGTGTGTAAATACATAAACCCGCAAAAAAATTTTTTTTCAAAAAAATGAAGTAAAATTTTGAGAAGCAAAAAAAAATATTTTTTTTATATATTAAGTAGATTTTTTAAGTTATTTTTCTTTAAATTAAAAAATGTTATAAAATCTAAGACAGTCTAGTGCCAAATTTTCGGTCGACTTTCGGTGTCTTTTCCAAAGTTTGGTATTTCGACTGATTTAATATTATGATACGCTCCCAAAAAATCAACGAAAAAAGGGATACTCCACTTAAAGGAGAAAACAAGTTTTTGTTATTTTGGCGACTCATGGTCTTACTGCACCCTCCCAAAAAAAAGATTAAAAAAATATTTTTTACACTTCCCAAAATTTTAGAAAAAAATTTTAAAAATTTCTAAAAAAAATTTTTTTAAACCTTTTTTTTTTCCTTCCTTCCACAAATCTTCTTCTTTCATACTCATTGAATTTGTCTAGATTTATTTGAAGCATTTTCACCACTAACACTATTATTTTCCAATAATTTTAAATTTGAAGCATTTCCACTATTTAATTGTTGTTGGGCTAATCTAATTTGTCTCATTAAAAATTCTTGTTCAACTGGATTCATTTGTAAATTTGTTGTTAAGGAATTTGAAATAAGTGAAGATGGAGGTGGAGGTAATAATAAAGATGATGAATTGTTATTATTTGTTTGTGTTGTTGTTGTTGATGTAGGAGTTATTCCTCCAATTTTTGACAAATTCTTTAAAATATTTAGGAAAATTTTTTATTCAACTTTTAAGACACCCTAATCTAGTGTTCGGTTCCCATACCAAAAAGTACCGAAATATTTTTTCTAGTATCGAGAAAGTAACGAACCGAGCCAAAAAATAAACTAACCTCCCTAAAAGAACCCAAAAAGATATTATTTTTGGTTAGTACACCTTAGATTAGGTATACCATTCAGTCAAATCCGCTCCCCTAGTCGTCTATCAGTTTTTTAAAGACGCCTTAAATTGAAAAGAGTGCCCAGTTTTGGGAGGTATATTATGGTGAATTGTCAGACTATATATAAATAATTAAATAAAAAAAATCTTTTTTAAATAAATACCAACCAAATCTCCTCCACCTCCTGTCCCTCCTCCTCCTCTAGTACCTCTCATAAGCAATCGTTGTTGATCTGCTGTCAATGAAGCTGGTTGACTTTGATTTTGAGATGGAGGAAAAGCAATTTTTGGTTCCAACTGAAATTTTTTTAATTAAAAAAATTTTTTTTCACAAAATTTCATACCGATTGTCCACTCAAAAAAGCAGCCAAAATACCTTCTGTTCCACCTCCACCACCACCACCACTTCCGGCAAGTAATAAATCATTAGCAAAATTATTATTATTTGTTGGTGGTGATAATAAATTTGTCAAATTATTGTTGGAAGATTGAAGATGATTATTTCCAAGTAAAATTGAAGAAGATGAATTTAACAAGGAAGAGTCTAGAGAAGAATTAAAATTTGATTGTTGTTGAGGATTTAAAATCAAATTTGAAGATGTTGACAAGGAAGAGGAGGATGATGAAGCAAACGTTGAGGAAGAAGATGAGGATGAAGGAATTGACGTTGCGGAAGAAGAAAAGGAAGAAGAGTTATTGTTGGAATGTTGTTGATGTCCTTGTTGTCCTCCTTGTACTTGCTGAAGTCCTTGTCCTTGCCCCTGTCCTTGATTTCCTAGTTGCTGTTGTTGTTGAAGCAATGCAAGTGCTCTTAATTGTTGCTGCTGTTGTTGTTGTGAACAATTATTATTTGAAGCATTTTTTAATCCATTTTCATACATCATTAAGGACGATAATAAATTTGTAGACGAATTATTGTTGTTTAACATCAATGAATTTAATGAAGAATTATTTGGAAGAGCTGGAGGTGGTTGCTGTTGTTGTTGAGGAATAGAAGGAGGTGCTAAAACTGGTGCTGCTATAGCTGCTGCAGCAGCTAATGTTGAAAGTCCAGAATTATTTGAATTATTGAAAGAATTGTTGTTATTTATATTAGAATATCCTCCTCCTCCACCTCCACTAAATTGAGCAAGTAAAGAAGCTGCCAACGTATTCTAGAGAAGAAAAAAATATTTTATTGAAAATTATGTTGAAAAATAGGGCTGTCGGCTCGTGGAGAATGTTCGGTTACCCGAAAATGAACCAAAAAACTTAACCGAAATTTTCAGCTATCCGAAATCGAACGAAAAACTGAACCTAAAAATCAACGGTTCTTCGATTCTATTCCGACCCGACAACAGCAAAAAATCATTTTTTCTGTATTGAGGTTGTCCTCCCCCTAGTCCTCCCACGCCTCCATTATTTAATAAATTTGCTTTCAGCTATCCGAAATCGAACGAAAAACTGAACCTAAAAATCAACGGTTCTTCGGTTCTGTTACGAACCGACATACAACATAAAATTTATTTTTTCCTTACCGAATTCAACGCATTTTGTTGTTGTAGTTGTAAAGCATTTAATAAATTTGCTTGTTGTTGTAATTGTGCAGCAGCTGCAGCATCACTATTACCACTTGTTAATGACCCTGTTCCTGGACCTAATGGTTGGATTGGAAAACCACCAAATAATTGTTGTTGTTGTTGGTGTTGAGGTTGTCCTCCCCCTAGTCCTCCCACGCCTCCAGAATTTAATCCAGCCAAAAGAGAATTATTGTTTATATTTGGAGCCCCAAAAGGTTGTTGTTGTTGAGGAAATAGTCCAGTTAATGCTGCAGCAGAAAGCAAACTATTATTAGTATCAGAAGATGGCTTATTAATATTTTGTAGGCGAGACAAAAGAGTGGAGGTCAGAAGAGATCTATAGAAAAACAATTAATTGTTTTAGAAAATTCTGATTTTTGTGTGTTTTCCTATTATAATTAAAAATTCTGACTTTTAAATAAATTCTGATTTTTAAATAAATTCTGATTTTTGTGTTTTCATATTAATAAAAAAATTCTGGTTTTCCAACAAATTCTGTTTTTTAAATAAATTCTGATTTTGTGTATTTTCCTATTAATATTTAAGAATTCTGATTTTTCTGTATTTCATAATTTTATTTAATATTCTGATTTTTGTATTTTTAAAACCAGAACATTAGTCTATCTTTTATAAATTAATTCTGAAATTTTATCCTTACTCATTTAAAGCCATTTGTTGTTGCTGTTGATTTGATTGTTGCTGCTGTTGTTGTGTAAATAGCAAATTTAATTGTTGTTGCAAATTTAATAGAGAAGGAGCAGCAGCAGACAAATTTTGTTGTTGTTGAGAAGCAGCAACAATATTTCCACTATTAATTACTGTTTTTCCGCCTGAACGTTGTAATTGTTGCTGCTGCTTTTGTTGTTGTTCTTGTAATTGAATAAATTGTTGTTGTTGCTGTTGTTGGGGAGTTGATGTTATTGAAACATTTGATGAATTTTGAGGATGTTGTATATTATTATTATTTTTCATTTGATTGTTGTTAACTGTAAAAATAAAAATTATTTTTTTTGAAAAATTCTGATATTAGAAATTCTGATTTGCAAAAATTCTGATTTAAAAAATTCTGATTTAAGAAAATTCTGATTTATAAAAAATTTTGATTTTAAAAATTCTGATTTAAGAAAATTCTGATTTATAAAAAATTCTGATATCAAAAGTTCCGATTCTAGAAAACAATTCTGATTTTAAATTCTGATTAAGAAAAAATATATTATCCCGTCAAGCATCGAACTAGGGTCGTATGAAAAGTACAAATCGAACGTGTTAACCACTACACCACGGCAAGCAAAATTTTTTATGGAATATTTTTCTCCTATAGCCACCCTCCCCTCACTACACTCCGCCACATAATTATATGAACACCCCTAAATACCACTTTTTACCGTATTTATATGCCGAAATATTTTTTCAACCTTAATATATTTTAGAAATCGGCTAAAATCGTCTTAGAAAAAGATAAATCTGAAAATCGTTTAAAGGTAAAATTTTTTAAAAAAATTTTAATTTTTCACCCGCCACATAATTATATGAACACTTCGGGTTTTCGTATTTCTAACGATAGGAAAAATCTATAAAAATTCCAATAAACTTATTTATCGATACTAAAAATAAACAAAAAAGAACTAAGCCCATATCTGTTTTAAGTGTCGAGATCTCGAACCCCGAAAATCAACGTAAAACAGGGGTAAGCAGCTTCGAAAAATTTTTTCGACCCCTTATGCAATATTTTAAATTTTTATTTTAGGCTTATCTGAAAGCCCTTGAAATTTGCTACAAGATACCAAAAATCTTATTTTTCGGAAAAAATCCAATTAAGAGACATTAACCTTCAATCTTCGATAACGATCTTATAGGGCATTTTATAGGGCAATTAGTCTTTTTTCGAGACTGAGAGATTTAACAGTCAATAATATGCCAGAATATTTTTTCTGGGAAATGAGGTAATTGCTATCTTGTAGCAAATTTCAAGGGCTTTCAGATAAGCCTAAAATAAAAATTTAAAATATTCCATAAGGGGTCGAAAAAATTTTTTGAAGCTGCTTACCCCTGTTTTACGTTGATTTTCGGGGTTCGAGATCTCGACACTTAAAACAGATATGGGCTTAGTTCTTTTTTGTTTATTCTTAGTATCGATAAATAAGTTTATTGGAATTTTTATAGATTTTTCCTATCGTTAGAAATACGAAAACCCAAAGTGTTCATATAATTATGTGGCGGTCGAAAAATTGAAAATTTTGTAAAAAATTTTACCATAAAACCATTTTCAGAATTTCTTTTTTCTAAGGCGATTTTAGCCGATTTCTAAAATATATTAAGGTTAAAAATCGGTATTTGCCTTCTAGATACGGTAAAATGTGGAAATTTAGGGGTGTTCATATAATTATGTGGCGGAGTGTATTAGAGTCTCTAGAAATTAATTTTAAAAGTTTTTTAAATTTTTAAAAATTAAAAAAATTCTTTCCACATACTTTTCCCTCTCTGTTGTAATGTATTATGTAATGCCGCTAATCCAGATTTTCTTTCCATTTTTCCTCCTCCACCACTGCCACTACTTCCACTACCACTACAATAAGTAGCATGTCTACCAGCAATTCCAATTGTTGGGGTTGTTGTTAAGGTGGAATTTGTGGAAGGAGCACGCCCAACACAAGAAGAGGTGGATGATTTTTTGGTTGTTGTTGTTGTACTTGCTTGGTGTTTAGCAATTTCATGGGCAATTACAGCATGCATATTACACCAACGGCGATTCTAAAAAATTTTTTTTTATTTTTTAAAAAAAATTTCAAAAATTTCAAAAAAAAAAATTTTCAAAAAATTTTAAAAAATTTTTTCCAAAAAAATTTCAAAAAAATTTTTTTTCAAAATAAAAAAATTTTACTTTAAATGGAATGTTTTGTTGTTGTTGAGGCAAATTATTTTGATGAGATTTTGAAGTTGTTGTTGTGGTTGTTAATGTTTGAGAGGCAGCCAAAGAAGCAGCCAATTGTGATGCTAATGGCAAGCCTTGAGGAAAGGTTGAAGAAGATTGATTATTGACAAGTCTTTGGAGATCTGTTGGAGCTAGCTAAAAAATTTTTTTTTAATTTTTAAATCAAAAAATTTTTAAAAAATCGAAAAAATTTTCAAAATTTTTTCAGAAATTTTTTGAAATTTCCAAAAAAAAAAATCCAAATAATTTTTTAAAAAATTAAAAAAAATTTTTCTAAATTCACCTTTTGAAGAGAAGGAAACCCTGCTGAAAGATTTGACGCCGCTTGAGCCATTAAAACTGGGTCGATGGAATATAGAGAAGCAAAGGATTGCAACTTTAAAAATTTTATTTTTTTTAATTAAAAAAATTTTTATTTCCATACATTAAATGCCAATTCTGGATTTTTTTGTAATGCTTGTTGTAATGATTCTTGTGAGGAAGATAGCAATTTTTGTTGTAAATTAATTGATGAACCACCATTTGAAATGGATGAAAGACCATCTACTTAAAAAAAAATTTTTTTTCCTTTAATTTTAAAAATCCAAAATTTTCGAAAAAGTTCTAAAATTGTTCAAAAAAATCGATGGAATATTCACATCTCCAAAATTTTTCCAAAAATCGAAAAAAAAATTTTTTTCAAAATTTTTCGAAAAAAAATTTCAAAATTTTCAAAAAAAATTTCTTTAAATTTCCGAAAAAATTCTTAATTTTTTTTCAAAATTTTCTGACGAACATCTTTTTGAAATTAAAAATTTTTCCAATTTCCAAAAATTTTTTTTATTTTTTTTCTTTTTCTCACCAATCATTCCTCCACCTCCTCCTGCACAATCATTATTCTTTTTAATATTATTATTAAATAACAAATTATTATTTTGCTGTAAAATTGTCGTCGATTTATTATTATCAGAATTATTATTTGAACGTTCAATACTTGAAATAACTGAAAGTGAAGGAGTTTGTTGATAAGTAGTAGAAGAAGAGGAGGATGTAGTTGATGTTGTCGACGATGTAACAGCAATTCCAATCAAAATACCACTTCTAAAAAAATAAAAAAAGAAAATTAAATTTAAAATAAAAAAAGAGGTGAAAGTGTGTGTGTACTTTTAAATTTTTTAGAAGGAAAAAAGTAAAAAATTAATTTAATTTTGAAAAAAAGTTTTTTTTTCATTATTAAATTAAAGAATGAAAAATTAGGGGAAAATAAATTTAAAAAATAATAATAAATTTTGAACTAAATAAAAATATATTTAGAAATCAGAAAAGAAAACAATTTTCAATTAAAAATTCTGGCAAAAATTAAAAAAAAATTTTCTCTCCAAAAAAAATTTTTTAGAGGCACTAAAAGAAACTAACTAAGGAGAGGAACAATATAAAAATTAAAAAAAATTTTTTTTTAATATTTTTAAAAATTTCATAAAAAAGGAAACTTTGAGGATATTTCGAGTTTTTAAAAACAGAAAAATTTTCCCAAAAAAAATTATTCGTTTAGAAAATTTTTCTTACTTATTTCCATCATCCGATTCCAATTTTGCCATTTTATTTGGAGGTTGTCGAATTAATGACGAATTATTATGATTATTATTCAAACCCATTGGTGATTGAATTAAACCGTTTCTATGAACAGTAGCAATACCAATAGTAGCTGAAGGACGTTTCATTTCTAAACAAAAAAATTTTTAGAGTAATTTATTAATAACCTTCCCCACTTCTCAGATTAATTTTTCTTTTATTAATTCTTTTATTTTCCGAGCAATAAAAATTAAGAAGCGATTTTTCTAAAATTTTCAAAAAAAAATACGCTTATTAAAAACCCTTTTAAATTTTTGTTCGTCTAACTTACTAGAGAATCCAAGAACCTTGGTCTCAGATTTTTTGAGTTTTTTGAGGTATTTAAATCTTTTTGGTCTTGGACATCTCTATAATTTTTATTTAAAATACTTAAGGAAAATGATTGATAATACAAGAAAAATTAATCTGAGAGACTCAAATAATGAGGGGAATGAGCAGATATTAAATAGAGAATAAGATTTTTAAAATACCTAATTTTGATTGTTCCCTCAAAAAATCATTTTCATTATTAAACAAATTAAAATTGTTGTTGTTTTCATTTTCTACAACAAATTTTTCAATTTTTATTTTGTCTAAAAGTGAATTTGAAGAGGAGCTACTTGTACTTGTACAAGGAACATCAATTAAATTGTTATTATTTTTAATTAAATCAGAATTTGATGATAATAAAAGTGATGTTGTTGTTGAACCATCAATAAATTTGCCGTTAAATGAAGGAAGAAAGTTTAACTGAAAAAAAATTTTTTTTTAATTTTTGAAAATTATTTTAAAAAAATTTTTTTAATTTTGGAGTCTAATTATGTGTCTATTTTTTCTATTTTTTAAATTCTTTTTCAAAAAAAAATTTTTTCAAATTAAAAATCATTGCCAAACAATCAGTCTATTTTATAATTTTTAATCCAATAAAAAAATATTTTTTTCCAGAAAAAAAAATTTTTTTTTTCAAATTTTTAAAATTCTAAAAAATATTTTTTTTAGAATTTATGTCTATTAAAAAATTTTTTATTAAAAAAATTTTTCTTCAAATTTTTAAATTAAACATCAGTGTCAAACAGAGTCTGTATTTATTATTTTTAATCAAATTATAAAAAAATTTTTCCCAATTAAAAAAAATTTCGAAGTGTGGGAAATTTTTTTTTATTTTTTTCGTAGTTTGATTAATCAACAGACACTGTTTGGCAATGATTTTTTAATTTTACAATTTTTTTATTTGTTTAATCAACCCCCTTTTTTCGAAAAATTTTTTAATGACTAAAAATAGAAAAATATAAATGTGGAATTTAATGAATTATATTTTTGTTTGTTTGTCTCGAATAAAAAAAATAAAAAAAATATAGTAAACAAGACCAGAAAAAAATTAAAAAAAAAGGAAGAAGTTAAAATAATGGATAAATTTAAAGATTAATCAACAAAAATAGACAAAAAATTGAGAGAAGGGGACTAATGTTTAAAAGTTGATTTCTAAAATTAAAAAAAATATTTTTTTTTAAAAAGAAAAAGGGAGAGACTGAAAGTCGATTTAAAAAAAAAATTATTTTATTTTTGTAATTTAAAGCAATTAAAAATCATTTTTATTTTTCAAAAAAAAATTATTTTTTCAATTTTTAAATATTTAAAACATCAACATAAATAATCTCTCAAAATTTTTTTCCTATTTTTCACACAAAAAAATTTTTTATTTTCACGCAAAAATATAAAAAAAATTTTTTTCAATTTGAAGGTATTCTATGAATGTACTTTCATAAAAATTGATTTTTACATTTTTTTGTCGGGGAGAATAAAAGGAGAATAGAAAAAATGTGAAAAGGGATATATAACAAAAAAAATGTAAAAAAAAAGTGGGGTTGTGGCCTGGGGTTCAGGGGAAACACACACACACAAATGTTTGTGTGTGTGTGTACTTGAATGTTTAACAAAAAAAAGATAGAGAAGGAATAAAAATAAAATAAATATAAAAATAGTAGAGAGGTAAATACTCGTTTATTTATGTGAGTGAGGTGACAGACTAACTACATAGAGAGACGAGAACCAAGAGTAATAAAATTCAAAAAAAAATTTATTTCGAGAAATCTCGTCTCAGTCCAGTCATTCTAGTGTGAATGAAAGTGACAGCATAATATGGCAAATAAAATCCTATCCCTACTTATCAAGGTATTGTTCTGATAATGATTTGAATATTATTCTTTTAATTATTCTGATTATTATTCTGATTTTTGATTCTGATTAGTACCACAAACGCTTTCTTAAGCGTCCTGTACTAGGGTCCCCCATGTTTTTAAAATTGAGTTAGGGGTTGAATTTTAAATTTTTTTAATTGCTATTTAGTTTTTGCTAGCGAAAAATGTAAAGCGGTCGAAGGCCGATGACTTAACCCCCCGCTAGCATTTAAAAAAGAGACGGAACAAAAATATAAAATATATATGTATAAATAGTAGAGAGGTAAATGTGTGTCTGTGTGTATGTAAAAGGTGCCAGACTAACTGCCAACAACAAAACAAAAAAAACTAGAAAAAATAGAGGGGGACAGCAAGATTGAGAGCCAATTTTCTCTTTTATTTTTTTTCAGCCAATTCGAGAATAAACATAAAAAAAGGCAAAAAAGTGCAAAATTGTAAAAGCGACGTGTGGGGACGACAAATTGCCAATATGGACACAAAAAAATAAAAATATTGTTTAAAATAAACAAAAGAAAAAAAGGGGAACAAGAAAAAAATTTTATAAAAAAATGGGGAGGAAAGGAATTTGATCAAATTACTACAAAAAAATTTTATATTTCCTTATTGCCTCACTAGAAAAAAAAATCTTTTTTTTTCTGATTAAATCTCTAAGGGCAGCCAAGTTGACAAAAAAAGTCTCTCAGCAGAATAAAATTTTTTTGCAGAGAAATTCAGGTCCAAAAAATCTGGTAGACATCCCCAAATCTAAAAAATTTTTTATAGACTTTTGAATGTCTCAGTCGTCTTAAAAAATTTTTATTCGAGGCAACCAATTTTTTTGGACACAAAATATAGTAATGGAATAGTCGGGGAAAATTTGGAAAAAAAAATTTGGACCAAAAAAGATATCCAAAAATCAAAAAAAAATTTTTAATTGAGACATTTTGTCAACTTGGCAATTTATCCAAAAATTAAAAAAAAATATATAAAAAAATTAAAAAAAATATACAGTCTGGTGCATAAGTATATGATCAAGGGTGTGTGAATTTTAATTTTGTTTCGCCTCGCTGTTAAATCGCAAAATTTTAAAACTTTTTTATTTTATATTATAGCAATTTTTGCGGGCTTTAAGATGATGATAAATTTATAGAAAAATATTTCCATTTCATAGAGTTATGATTTTTTAAACAAATTTAATCCTATTTTTGTTGGTGCAAAAGTTTACGATCAAAACTTTAGATCTTATTTTTTCCCAAAAATTAGACATCTAATATTAAAATAATTTGTTTTTATTTTAGTTTAGACATTCATAAATCAAAAATAATTTCAATTCCGGTAAAATATGCCATTGTCGGAGCAAAAAAGTGGGTCAAAATGATCGTACATTTCCAACTTTTCTCCTACATTTCCAACTTTTACTGCATCTCCAACTTTTCGAAGAAATTTTTTTGAGGTCTGTAAAAAATATATGTGATTCTCCTCTAGATTCTGCATACAATACAAAAAAATAATCCAAATCGGTCGAGATTCGACCGAGTTATGAATTTTTGAAAATCGAAAAAAACACGATTTTTTACGAAAAATGGCAAAAATATGGTGTTTTTTCGATTTTCAAAAATTCATAACTCGGTCGAATCTCGACCGATTTGGATTATTTTTTTGTATTGTATGCAGAATCTAGAGGAGAATCACATATATTTTTTACAGACCTCAAAAAAATTTCTTCGAAAAGTTGGAGATGCAGTAAAAGTTGGAAATGTAGGAGAAAAGTTGGAAATGTACGATCATTTTGACCCACTTTTTTGCTCCGACAATGGCATATTTTACCGGAATTGAAATTATTTTTGATTTATGAATGTCTAAACTAAAATAAAAACAAATTATTTTAATATTAGATGTCTAATTTTTGGGAAAATAAGATCTAAAGTTTTGATCGTAAACTTTTGCACCAACAAAAATAGGATTAAATTTGTTTAAAAAATCATAACTCTATGAAATGGAAATATTTTTCTATAAATTTATCATCATCTTAAAGCCCGCAAAAATTGCTATAATATAAAATAAAAAAGTTTTAAAATTTTGCGATTTAACAGCGAGGCGAAACAAAATTAAAATTCACACACCCTTGATCATATACTTATGCACCAGACTGTATATAAAAAATAAAACATTAAAAATAAAATTCCAAATACAGACAAACAAAAAGTACAAATTATTATGTGCCAACTAGGTAAATAAAAGTAGACATTCCCCCACCCCTCACCTCACAAATAAGTACATTTTTTAAAATAATATTTTTTATTATGAATAAAAATATTTTTAAAACTTTTGGCAACACGAAAAAATGTAAAAAAATTAAAAAAAGAGACGTGAGAAAAATAAAAAAAAATAAAATAAAAATGAGGGTAAAGTCAAATAAAAAAATATAAAAACTTTTTTTATTTTATTTTAAACAAATATTTGGAATAAAATGTAAACATTTTTCGAGAATTAAAAAATTCTTTTTTAAAAAAATATAAAGTGCAAAAAGAAAAAAATTATGAGAATATTTTAAAAATAAAATTTAAAAATATGAGGAGAACCTAAAAAAATTATTTTAATGAAAGTGATGATTTAAAAAATATTTTTTTAATTAAAAAGACTTGGGAAATCAATCAAGAGTTGTGTAAGTAGCGAAAACCACCAAAAATTTTTTAAAAATATGAGAGATTCTAGAAATTTTTTAATAAAGAAAAATAAAGAAAGGAATTATTTTTTAAAATATTAAAAACACGTGGACAATCATAATTTAAAAAAATATTTTTTAAAAAATAATGTAACTATTTCAGAAGGAAAAATAAATTTAAAAAAATACGAGAGATGCTAGAAAAAATTTTTTAAATAAAAGACAGAAATTATTTTTTTTAACTTAAAAACACTCGGTTAATCATTCCCTAATTCTTTCAAAAAATTTAAATTATCTCTAGTATTTTTAAAGACGAAATTCCACAACAAAAAATTAAAAGTACACGGAAGTAGATAAAAATAAATAGACTCTCTCTCTCTTTAATCTAAAAATAAAATTTTTTATATTAAAAACGCGCCATTAACAGACACAAATACTGACTGACTGTGTCCTTTCCCTGTCATTTTTAACAAGTCCTGTCAACCCCTCTTTTAATATAAAAAATATTTTTTAATGCCAAAAGAATATTATATAAAAGAGGAAGCACAAGTACAACATTTTTTATATGGCACTTTTTTATGGCAATTCCAAAAATGACAGCACCCCCCCCCCCCCCCCCTCCGTTAAGCAGAAAAAAAGGGAAAAAAGAAAAATAAAAAAAATAAATGTAAGCCCCGAGTTGATGTTTTTAGCCTGTATATGCCAGTCAATCGTCGTCGTAAAAAGGAGGCTTTTTCTTTTTTAGATAAAAAAGAGAAAGCCTTCCTTCTAGTGATGTTCGAGACTCTCGGTCTCGGTTCCCGAGTCGGGAAATTTCCCGGGTTTTTTGAGCTCTCGGTCTCGGTCTCGGTGTTTTAGTCTCGGAAAACGAGACTAAATTTACACCCCTAATGACGGAAATTTTTTGAACTTTTTGAAGGAAAAGGGAAAGGAATATTTATAATTTCTCCCATTTGCCTTTTGATGGTCGATGGTTGAGTGGTTAAGTTGACTGACTTTACTCACTTGCATGAGTAACTCACTTGCATGGGGATAAAGAAAATCGTTCGATTTGGAGGGACATCGAGGGAATAAGGGGATTCTATTCGATTAATGTGAATATCAGTGGATTAAGGTGGATATCGGTAGATTTAGAAAGAGTAAAGTTATATTGTGGATTTGAAGATTCAAGGGATTTGGGGGATTATGAAGGATTTATAGGGATTTTTGGGGATTAGGGAATATATCAGGTGATAACCCTCCTAATCTCTCGTCTCGACTCTCGGTCTCGACTCTCGGTCTCGAGTCGAGACTCGGTCTCGGGGTTGATTCCCGGTCTCGGTCTCGGCTCTCGACTCTCGGCTTTTTTTCACTCCCGAACATCACTACTTCCTTCCCCCCTATTTATTTTCCCTTTTTTGTAACAACAATGTTGTTTTATATTTTTTTAAGTGAAAAAAATAAAGGAAGGCTGACGGCTTTTCTAAAAGCTACACATAAATTTTCTCCCTCTCCATTTTTCTAGTCTCCTTTTTTGGCACATGAGTGCATAAAAGTACACACATATTTTTATTTTTTTACACACAAATACTTGTACATATTTGTGTTAAGTAGGAGAGAAGGAGATATATAAAAGGGAAAAAATTTAAAAAAAAAAGAGAGAAAATTAAATAATAAAATCAAAAAAAAAAAAAAGAAAAGGAAAGAAAAGAAAATAAACAAAATTTTTTAGAGACTAGAAGATAAATTTTTTTAAAGAGTGGAGGGTGCAAGAGATTAAAGAAAATTTTTAAAAAAAGTGTAGAGGGGGGTAACCTAGGAAAAAACAAATTTTTTAAAGAGCGAAGGGGTAAGGCTAAAAAATATAAAAAATTTTTTAAAAATGGGGAAGAAAAAATTAAAAAAAAGTTTTAATAATGGTGAGAGGAAAATAGAGAAAATTTTTTGAAGAGGAGAAAGGGGAAACTAGAAAGAAAAAAATTTTTTTAAGAAAAATTGTATGGAGGAGAAAATACAGAAAAAAAATATTTTTTGAAAAAATGAAAGAAAAAATTTAGGAGAGCTAATTACAAGGGAGATATAGACTAACTAAAAATAGAATTTGTATGTAAAATATATATAACAATTTAATTTTCCTAACCAAAAAAAAGATTTTTTATTTAAATTTATTTTTAAAATAAAATAAATTTATTACACTTTAATTAATTAAAAAAATACCACCATCAAAACAGAAAAATTTTATTTAAAATAATTATTCTATAATTTCCCCCACCTTCTTTTGTTGACGTGCAGCAATTTTTTCAGCAGCTAAAGCAGCTTTTTTCTCCATTTTTAAACGTTTCTTTTCTTCACGACAACGCTCTTTTTCAATCTTTTTAGCTTCTCTTTCAATTCGTTGTTGTTCACGTCTTGAAGTTATTTTGCTGGTATTATTTAATAATGATGATGATGATATTTCTTTTTTATTATTATTATTGTTGTTATTCACAACAGTTAATGGAATCTTCAAAATTAAAAAAAAAGATTATTTTGATTCTCATTGGTTTGTCCCCTCCCAAGAGCTTTCAACACCGTCCCCAGGGAAAGGAATTCTCTGTGGAACGGGGAGGATTTAGAGAAAGTATCCTTCCCAGTTTAAACTAAAATTCGACTCACGTCCCATGGGAAGGTGATTTTTTGAAGGAACGAGGGAGGTCTCCCCGGAAGGGCAAGAGAGAGAGACCTTAAAACAAACACTATTAGCTCCCCTATCCAGTTAAACCAGAGGTCGATTATGTCCCCTGGGAAAGAAATTTACAGGGAACAAGAGAGGTCTCCCAGAGTAAAGAAAAAAGACCTCTCCATTCCCAATGGTGATGAGGAATCCCCATCCTCAATGATTCTCGAAAAAACCGAGAGAAGTCCCTCTCCAAATCAGAATCCCCCTTCTATCGAAATAAAAATTTTTAAACAAAAAAAACCGTTTTATTTACTCCATTATTTTCTTCATCATTATCATCATCCATACAATCATTATTATTAGCAAAAGGCATTGGTGTTGAAGCAGCATTTGTAGAAATTGACGACATAATATTTGGCAAATTTTCATTTGTTGCTGTTGTTGAAATAATTAATTTATTAGCATTTTTCCTTTGCCGATTTTCTTCTTTTTCACGCTTCCTTCTTTCCTTGCGTTCCAATCGAGCAAGTTTACGTTGTTCAGAATTTTCCTTCTTTTCTCGTTTCAAATCATTTTCGGCCTTTAGAAAAAAAATTTTTTTTGAAGTTCCAAAATTTTCAAAAATCAAAAAATTTCAAAAAAAAACCTTTCTCTTCCTTCCCATCTTTTTAATTTTTCCAGCACGAACAGCTTCTTCATAACGCCTTTTTCTCTTTTTATCCTCTTCCATTTGTTTTAAACAATCTTCGTGTTTTTTCAACAACTAGAAAATAAAAAATTATAAATTTTCGATTAAATTAAAATTTTTCCAGAAAATAACCCCCAATTATGTGTTAGTTTTTAAAAAATTTATTTGGACATGAAAGAAGAAACTGATACCCTGAGGTTTTCAGTTAATCCAAAAGTTTAGAAAAATCTGGTTTTTGATTTTGAATTTTTAGCCAAATGACGGTTTCTTTTTTTGAGGAGGGGAGAGGGGGGAAATTTCAAAAGACACTTAAATAAAAAATTTCTAGTATCAAAATAGGTAGCCAAAACAACCCTAATTTAACCCACAAATTTTTGTTGCAGTCTAAAGAAAAATAGAAATACTTCCCCATTTTCAAAAATTTAAAAATTAAAAATTAATTTTTTTAACAAAAATTAAATTAAAACCTTAATTTTCTCTCTTTTTTAAAAACTTACCAAAAAATCATCCATTGAATGAAAGAGCAAAAGAGAAAATTCATCAATCACAATTTCTTTAATCAAGTCCTCTTCTTCTCCCTTCTTAATTTCTTCGTCTTGTTGTTGTTCATTTTTTATTTTTTCTTCTCCATTTTCTCCTTCATCTTCAAAATCTTCTTCTTCTTCAATTTCACCCATATCTATTGCATTTTGTTTATTATTATTTATTTTTGCACAAGACGAAGAAATGTCACAGTAATTAACACATTTTTTACGCAAATTTAAACCTGGGTATTTTTTAGCCAAAGCTTGTTGAGAACGTGGACAGACAAAACTTAAAAAAAATTAATTTAATTAATTAAATTTGAAAAAAAGAACAAAAATGTGTTTAGGTTCTTTTACCATTTTTACATAATCTCGTTGGAATTTAAGTCCTATTTGACTGGGGGCATAAAACGGGGGGATATGCCATGGCGTATTTTAAAAACTCCAAGACGGAGGAAACATAAGAAAATAAAAACCGGAAGAGAAAAAAGACGGAAGAAGGTGGAAGACCTCTACATTTTACAAAATTATTAAAATTCAAGAGGTCCAGAATTTTGAAAAAATATTTGAAAAAAAAGTTCCTATTTCGTTATAGACTTAAATTTCTTTTTGTCTGGTAAAATAAACACATTAAAAATTTTTGAAATTTTAATTCAAAAATTGGAATTTTGAATAGGAGAGTGTTTTTGGAAAAATTTTTGAATTGAAAATTTTAAAAATTTTTCCGAAAACACTCTCCTAAAAATACCATTAAAAATATTATTTCCCAAATATTTGCTTAATATTTACATACAAAAAATAAGAAAAAATAAACGTCACAAAAATTACACCCACATATTTTCCAAGTCTTCCTTCCCTCACTCACTCCCTTACCTAACCCCCTCCCTCCCTTCTCAAAAATAAAATAAATAAAACCTGTGTTTGCCAATGCTGACATATTCTCTAATTAATTCTTCATTTGTATATTTAATTGATGAAATTTCTTTATTTTGAAGTATTTTAAGTTGTTGATTTTTGTTTAATACATCCAGTTTGCAACGCTTTTTGATGTTGATATTATTGTTAATTAATGGACGTGACTTTCTATAAAAATAAAGTTAAAAAACGTTCAAAATTGTCAAAATTTTGATTATCCAATAATTTAAAGTGTCATTTTGGAAAAAAATTTTTTTGACCCGGAACAGAGTAAAAGTAGCAAGAAAGGGTTGGTTGTCTGATTTCAACAATTTCTTCGGTTAACCGTTAAAAACCGAACCATTAAAGTCGGCCAAATGTTTCAGTCGTCCGAAACTTACTCAAACTTTGGGTAAACTAAAACCGACCCGAGAACCCGATCCAAAATCTTGTGGTCTTGTGGTTATGGTAAACTGAACTATAACCATGATTTTTAGGTTTAGGTGAAATCGATAACCCTACTTTGAAAGAATTATTCCCCAAGGAACGCCCTCAGTAGAAAACAGCTCCTTTAAGTTGGGAGCTGTTTGTGAACTTTCCAGTTAGAAATCCTTGGTCACCCCCCCCCTCCTTGTCAGAAATCATTTTTAAAAAGTATAAAAAAACAAACAAACTTATTGCAAGGAAGTGCTGGCGTCTTAAAACAATTTTGATCATCAATAGTTGCTGCATCTTCAATTTTAGTCCCATCATTATTTGTCTCTTCCTTGTCGTCCACATTATTTTCTTCTTGTAAATTTTTTTCATTTTCTTCAGCAAATTGCACAATTTCATTTAAAACGCCATTTTGAATTGGTTTATGTCCACATTCTTTCAAATTTTGTTCATTTTCATTGTCAAAAGAATTTTTATTTTCTCCAAAATTGGATGAGACATTTGGTCCCACATCAATTTTTGTATTTATAATTTTTGATGTTGAAGCAATATTTGTGTCAAATAATACAAAAGAAGCTGGAGAAGAATTATTTTGTTGTTGTTTATCTTCTTCCTCTTTCATTTATATAGATGAAAGAATAAAGATGAAAAAAATAATAGCAGTAGCTTTATATTTATATAAAAATAGCTAAAAAAATATAAAAAAAATTAGAAAAATTAAGAAAAATTTTTTTAGAAAATTCAAAAACAAGAATTGAAAATGGCGTTTGAGTCAGAACCCAGTAAAGATGACGGATCCTGGTGTACGGAATTTTGGTCACTGGAATTTTGGTCACCAAGATTTTTCGGAACTTTGGTCACCAATTTTTTGGAATTTTGGTCACCAGCGGAATTTTGGTCACCAAGTCAAAAAACGGAATATTGGTCTCCGGAATTTTTAGGCGCGGGGATTCTGGGCGTCGGAGTGAATTTTTTGATTTATTCGAAAATAACACGAAATCAAATAATAAACTATAAATACGTATCACAAATAAATCTGGACAAAATATGTCATTCGCAAGAGCTTGTCGAACTAGGTCGAACGACACGAAAATCATCCCGATTCAATCATTCTGGACAAAATTATCAAAAATTGAATCTTACTGAATAACTAACTGTTTTTGTTCTGATACTTAGTTGGTAGGTCGGCATTTAGAAGCTGAAAATCAGTAAAAAGGGATAGGTTTATGTTACTGTTGTAGAACCCAGCAACCATTGACTCCCGCGAGGCGCGTGCCGCAAAATCCCGCGCGAAGCGCGGGATTTTGCACAAGCGCCTCGCCGACGCCCATAGGTTTACGTTGTTTGATTTTGCGTTATTTTTCGAATAAATCAAGAAATTCACTCCGACGCCCAAAATCCCCGCGCCTAAAAATTCCGGAGACCAATATTCCGTTTTTTGACTTGGTGACCAAAATTCCGCTGGTGACCAAAATTCCAAAAAATTGGTGACCAAAGTTCCGAAAAATCTTGTTGACCAAAATTCCAGTGACCAAAATTCCGGCACTCACGGATCCTAAGCCCAAAGCCCGTGTCGGATCCTGAGACATTTGGTCCCACACCGGAGCCTCAAGTCTAATCAGACACTAAGACCAAATTTCGGTCCGGACCCTTGGCTGAGGTCCTGTCTCAGAAAAGACTTAAGGCATGGCCCAGATCATGCTTTATTTCTAAAACCAAGAAAAAGAGGTAAATGACTCAAAAGGGTCAAATTTCAAATAAACGTTGAAAATTGAAAAAATACAAAGAATATATAATATTTTTATTTATTTAAGCGAGTTAACAATAAGTCTCAAAGCCCAAAAAAACCCCACAAAAAATTATCCAAATATAGAAAAGGAAAAAGCATCACACGAATTTATTTTATTTTAAAAAATGCAAAAAAATGCAACGGGGATTTTTAAAAAAATATACAAAAAAAATTTTTGTCATTGTTTAAAAATTGCATAAAAATATAAAATAAAATTTACTCTACTAAAATAAATATTTACAAGACAAACAAATCATTAATACCGTTGAAAAATGTTTTTAAAGAGAAAATGAAGAGAAAAATTTTTTTTTATTTTTTCAATTTTTTCTTTGCGATCTGTGCTATACAAAATTCTCTCTTTTCTCTTATCTTTTAAATTATTTTTCTCTAACCTTTCTCTATTATACACAGAAACTACCTCTCTAACCCCTATCTCTTTTCGTCTTCTCTGACTTCAAGGCTCCCACATTTTGCCAATTACACATTTTGCCAATAAAGGGAAAACACCCCAACTCGACAACAAGTGTGTTGACAAAATGTCTATTTTTAGCCTTCTTGGCAAAATGTGGTATTTGCAAAAATGAGCACACGGACTTCAAATGAAGTAATTCAACACACTATTTCCCTTATAGCTTTGACAATCTTCCCCACGAACGAATCAATAGAGTATAAGAGCGTCTATGTATGACTACTACCATTTTTCTATAAACCTCCGAAAAATGTCCTTGCTGCCGCCCTTAAAGAACCAGCTGCTTTAGGAAAAATATAAAAGAATATTTATTTATGTTCCAGACAGAAGATCACATTGAAAAAAAAAAGATTTAAAAAATAAAAAATAATTAAGACTCTAATGGTTAGGGTTAGATAACAATTGATTTTTGTATTGAAAGGACTATGGTTTTAAGGGGTCAAATTGGTAAAAAAATTTTTAATCAAAAATTTTAATAAAAAGGTTGTAAAAGGGTATACAGTCGAATCTCTCTAGAACAACACCCTTCCGACTGAAATTTCTTATGTAAAATGGAAAAAACGGGAGGCAGAGATGACCCTGGTTAAGAAAATGTCGGGACAGCTTTCGGATCGGAGATTTCAAAAATTTCGGCTCCCAGTCAACCCGACCCATCCTTGGGAGGGAATCGAAGTCAAATCAAGCTAAATCACCGAACCGAAGGGGGGAAGGGAATCGTAACAAAGAGATATTCCACTGCATTGCCGTAAAAAGAAAATTTAGAGATGATTTTCATGGAGTAATTTAAGATAAGAAAAGAGAAATAAATGAAAAAAAATTAAAAATATATAATCAGCTAATAAAAATAGTTGTGAAAGGGGGGAGTAGAATTATAGCGCTTTTGCACCTTTTGGAAATTTAAAAAAAAATTTGAGGTAAAAGGGATTCGAAACAATCGAAAAAAATTTTTCTAATCAAATTAGAGTTCGACACTGGAACAGGTTCTCGGTAGCCGGGAAACCGGGTATTTTGATAAAATCCGGTTTTTTGGGGTTTCCATGGTTTTAGCCCGGAAAACCCCGGACCTGCTCAGCATGAAAGAAAAAATAAGATACCGGGCCCGGCAATTTGAAAATGTCCAAATCCACTCTAAAAAAGCGAAAGATGAATTTCTCATGTTAAGCCAAAGAACCTGTCTCAAAATGTTTAAAAAATTTTTTTAATTAATAAGGAAGTATTTTCAGAGACTAATAGTTAACCTCTTTTTTAATTTTTAAAGAAAATGAAAAATATATAAAGATAGCCGCCACACATACAAAAAAAAATATTTTTAAATAGACAACATTTTTATTTCAACAAATTTCATAAAAGTACTTAAAAAGTACATGTAAACTTTTACCTATATCACAGTCTATTGCACTTTTTTTTAAAAAATCTAAAAATATATAAATATCTCTCAAAAAATTTTGAAAAAAAATATTTTCTTTGGTCTAGAGAGTCTTTAAAAAAATTTTTTGGGGATATTTAATTATTCTAATAAACGCCCCTCTTATAGGTAGTCGTCAGGGATAGGCCCTGCCGTATTTTAAAAAACGCGGAAGGTGGAAGCAAAAATAAGAGAAAACGGCGGAAGCCGGAAGAGATCCCCTATCCCTGGTACTGCTCCAAGAAATCATTATTGAAAAAAATTTTTTTCAAAAAAAAGAAAAATCAGATTGAAGCAATTAAGGAAGGATCAAAATAAAACTAAAACAAAAAAATTTTCAATAAAAAAATAAGGACAAAAATCAAAAAGATATATGTATTTTACAGGCTTTTTAATTAAAGATTTATTATTATTCCTTTAAAAAAATTTTAAAAAATAGAAAAATCAAAAAAAATTTAAAGAAATTTGAAAAATAAATTAACAAAAATAAAAGTAAACAAAAATAGAAAAAAATGAAAATTTAAAAAAAAATTAAAAAAATTTCCCAAAAATATATTTTTATATATTAAGCAAAGAAAATCAATAAATAAAAATAAAATAAAAATTTTTCAAAAAAAATAAAAAGGGAAGGAAAAAGAATTAGTAAATTTGTGTGTGTAAAGTAAAAAATATAGAAAAGTAGAAGAGTAGCAAATATAAAAGAGCGGTAAAAAGAAGAATTGAAGGGGAGGGAGGGAAAAATATAAAAATATATTTTTAGTGGCCAGCCGTCACACAGCACAACAAAATATTAGATAAATATACACGAGACAAATATTAAAAAATTTAAAAAATAAAAGAAAGAAAAAAGGGGATGAGCTGAAAATAAAAATAAAATAAAAAAATAAAATATTTTTAATTTTTAAAAATTATTTTCGAAAGATTTTTCCCCGAAATTATTAAAAATAGACTCATTTTTAAAATTAAATTTCATTTAAAAAATTAACAAAAAACCCCAAAATTAATTTTAAGAAAATTCAATAATTTAATAAAATACATATTAGTCTCTCTGTCTATTTTTAATCGATTCTTGATTTTTTTTTAAATTGATAAAGAAAGAAATTTGGCAAATTAAGCAGGGCAAGACTTTTATAATTTAAAAAATATTTAAAAAATTCTCCCACTTAATTAGTGAAATTTTTGAAATTTTATGAAAACTTTTTCTTATTTTTTAGCTTCTAAAAATATTTTTTTACAAGTTAAAAATATTTTAAAAAACACAATAGACAAGCATACAGTTAAAATAAAAATTGCACCTTCCACTGGTATCGAACCCACAAGCCCTACAAACTAGGAACCCATCACCCTAACCAATACACCAAACTGCTTCATGTTAGGAATATTTAATTACCTCTTTTCTTATTAATTAATTAATCAAAAATTAAATTAAAAATCACTAAAAAAATTAAAATACGCAAAAAATATAAAACACAAATTTAAAAAATTAAAAATCTTAAAAATTAAAAAAAATAAATTGAAGGACGATAAAATAAAAATGAGAAGAAAAAATAAAAATTGAGAAAAAAAAAGAAAGAAAAAGGGTAAAAATCGGGAAAATGGGGGAAAAAAGAAAAGGAAAAATTAGAAGGGGGGAAGCAAAAGAGAAAAAAAAGGAAAAATAAATTTAGGTGAACAACAGCAAAAATGTAAAGAAAATAAATATATTCTTTTATTTAACAAAAAAAATTTTTCTAATTCATTTGCAAAAAAAAAAGCACGTTTTCTTTTTTTAATTTTCAGTGTTTTTATTTTTATTGGTCAATTGAAAATTCAAAAAATTCAGAAAAAATTTTTTTTGTTTAAAAGATGGACTTTTATTTTTAACATTTGAAAATACAGAGCTCAACCTTAATTTTAGAACAACAAAGCCGAAAATAAGGTATTTTATGATGGGTGAGAGAATCAAAGCTTATTAAGAAATTAACCTCTCTCGTTGGCCCACAAAATTTTAAAAAAGAATGTGTCGTAAAATTGAGGCCTAATTCTAGGTATTTTAGGGATCTAATTCTAGGAGCTCACTGTATTTTTGAGAATTAAAAAAATGTTAGTCCCACGAAACTTATTTTAAAAAGCCTAAAAATTGTCCCAATGTCCTAGCAAATTTCCAAACTTTTCAAAAGTTGGAGAAAATGTTCGAAAAAAATTCGAAAAAATAGAGTAGATACGTTAAAATAGGGTGACAGATAAATAAACAAAAATTTTAAAAAAAATTTTTAAATTAAAAAACCTTGTACAAAAAAATTCCGTATCAGCACACAAACAAAATCAATAAAAATTAAAACCACCAATTTTTATGTGCAAATAGTAGTAAAATAAATAATGCTGCTTGCTCTCTGATGATGTGAGTGTTGACAACAAAAAAATAATAAGAAGAAGAAAGAATTATTTAATAATTTTTTTTAGACAAATAAAAATATTTTTGTAAATTTTTATCTAAAAATTATTTTTAAAAAAATTAATAAAAATAAAATTAAAGATTAAAAATTCTACCATAAATGCACTAATATAAGCCCACTCTCTATTTGAAGCCCACGAAAAATAAAAGCCCATCCCTCTCTAATAGAAGCCCATACCTCTGACCCACCTCTAATAGAAGCCCATCTCTAATAGAAGCCCACTCTCTATTTGAAGCCTAGTCCCAGGCATTGAATACATTGAAAAATAGGAGCCTAGGGCTTATATTAGAGCATTTAATATTAGAGCATTAATAGCATTTAAATTAAATAATATTGATTTTCTAAAATTAAATATTTCTTAAAAATCAATATGTGATGGGGTAAGACAAATTATCCAATATTAAAAATAATGAAAAAAAATTTTCCGAGTAAAACACGAATGATTAATAAAATAAAAAAATTGTAAAAAAGGAATGATAATTTTGATGAATTATTAAATTTTAAAAAAAGCGAGAAAAAAATTCAAGGTTATTCAAGGCTTCCCTAAATAAATTGAAAAATTCCCCTTAAAATAATTCGTAAAAATATTTGGACTATGGTAGAGAAGGACAGAACAGTTAACGAGGCATCACTTCCGAGGGGAAAAGCGTTTGAGACTATTTGGAGACAGAATAAAAATAATAAAAGCCTCTACCCAACAGCGAAATTTTTAGAAAATTGAAAAAAAAAATTCAAAAAAAAACTTTTCTCATAAAAATTTTAAAAAATACGCGCAAAAAAAAAAATTTCCAAAAATTTCAAAAAATTTTCAAAAATTTTTCGAAAAAAATTCTCAAAAAAATTTCAAAAATTAAATTTTCATTTAATTTTATATTGATGTAACTATTAAATAAAATAAACTAAAAATAAATGAAAGAAGGAAAAAAAATTTTGTTGAGAAAAATGCGAAAAAATGTCAATAGAGCAAAAGAAGAAAAAAGAAGAATTTTATTTTATTTTTTCCTCTCCCTTCCCCTTCCAAATAAAAAAAAATTTTTTTTTACTCTATTAAAAATGTACTACCAAGCACAACTCTATAAACATTTCTTCTCTACCATAAGACCCTCAAAAAAAAAGAAAAATAGAAAGATATCTTTTTAGAAAATACCCTAAAGATCAACAATTTATTGAAAAGAATATTCACACGGATTTTTTGTTGAAAATAAATGTTTCAAAAAATTTTCGAAAATTTTTTTTGAAAATTTTTACAAAGGAATTGGCCTACAGTGTACGAGAATTGGGTACAGAATGTGCTGATAGAAAAATAAAAAAAATATAGAAAAATAATGAGCCGAGTTAAAGGGGTTCAAAAATGTAAAAAAACACAGGGGCTCAAAATTAAAATAATAATTAAACAAGAAAATGTTTCGATTATTCTCAAAAAATATTTTATAAATCCAAAAAGCTTCCCGAAAAGTTCGAAAAAAAATCCCAATTTTTTTTGAAAATTTCAATTAAAATTTCAAATTAAAAAAATAAATCAAAAAAATTAAACATTCAAAAATCTTCCAAAAAATTTTTTAAAAATATTTCCTAATTTTTAAAAACCTTTTTAAAAAACCTGTTTTAATTTTTCAAAAAAATTGTTGATCTATAGGAGTAAAATAAATTGTCGCTTTCCCGCTCATCACCACCACCCTCTTCCAATTCTCTTGTCTAATAAAATAGAAAAATGTTTGTTGTATTTTATCTTCCTAGAGAAAAAGCAAAAAAAAAAATAAATAAAATTAAAAATATAAAAGAACATTGAACAAATAAATTAAAAATATAAAAATTATTTTTTTAACGTAAAATAAAAAAATTGGTTCCTAAAAATAAAATAACTTAAAAAATAAAATTGGAAAAAAATTTTAAGAGGATTTGGGAAAAAAACGTAAAAGGGAAATATGTGAAATTTTTTTTAGGGGAATAGGCTCAAAGGAGAAATTTTTCACAAATTTTTTGGTAAAGTTTCTCCCCCCCCCCCCGTTTTTTTCTTTTCTTCAAAAAATATCCAAAATTTGGAAAATTTAACGAATTAAAAGGGAAAATTTTTTAAAAATAATTTCATTTAAAATGTCGATTTTTATTTTAAAACAGTATTATCATACTTAATTAATTTATTTCTTTATCGATTTTAAAAAATCTAAAAATCGATAAGAAATTAGGGGAACACCTACCAACGAAAAATTTATTCAAAAAAATCCCACATATTCCTAAAAAAAATTTTTTTTGCTGTTTGAAATAAAATTTGATATTTTTAAATATAAAAATTAAAAATAATTCCGGAAAAGTGTAATTTAATAAATAAGCAGAAAAAGAGTAAGTAATAGAATATATCGATAGATTTTTTTGGACGATAAAAAATGTTACGCGAAAGGAATGCAGCTGCACTAACCCCTTTTTAAACACCCACTTATAAAAATATTTTTAGAATTTGTTTTTCTTTTCAAAGATTAATTTAAATGGATCTTTTTAATTTAAAATTCAGAAGACGAAAAAAATCATAGAAAAATTTCAAAAAAATTTGCCAAAAATAATTTCACATTTCTCCAAAAAATAAAAAAATTTCAAAAAAAATTTAAAAATTGCTAAAATTAAAAAAATAAAGAAAAAAAACCACTGACAGATTAGAACCTGGACATAGTTGAAACCAAAAGCTAGGCATCAACAAAGTCAATAGCCATTAAAAAACACTTTAAAAAAATTGCGAGCGTCAAAATAGGCCTTTCCAAAAATAGAAAAAATACAGCATGTGAAAAAGAGAACTAAAAAGAAAAAATAAAAGTTTAAAAATTTGAAGTTTTTAAAAACTAAAAATATTAAAATAAAAAATTTTGGATTTAAATTTCCAATTAAGTGTAAAATAAAAATAAAAAAATTAAACAAAATTTTTATCAAAAAAACCCTAAAATATTTTTAAAACAAACAAATAAAATTTTTCTAATTTTCAAAATATTATTTTTCATCTCAAATTTATCTATACAAAAATTCTGCTTGTAAATTTGCTGCCAATTCTGGCTCCCAACGATCACCATTTGATAAAAGCTTTTCTTTATTATAAAGCAATTCTTCGTGTGTTTCTGTTGAATATTCAAAGTTTGGACCCTAATAAAAAGAGAGAAATGTTAAAAATATTTTTTTATTAAAAATTTAAACGGTTTATTGACTTAAAATTAGGGTTGGACCCTTCCTGTCGTCAGTATAAAAAGTAAGGGGTCGGATCTAGTCGAGGTAAAAAAAAATTAAAAGTTCGGGGGTCGTCAAAGCTGAAAATTTCTTCTTGGGATACTTCAGGGTTGGCAATACTATAGTTTCGAAATTTAGATTTTTGAGGTTTTTACCTTTCAAAAAAAACTAACTGAAATCTTTCAAGTAGGAGTTCTCAAGAAAAAAGGCTGAGGTTCGATATCGGATATCCAAACCAACCCAAAAGATATTCAAAAACCTTTTAAAAATCCAAAAAAATTTATACCTCCACAATAGCATCAACAGGACAAGCTTCTTGACATAATCCACAATAAATACATTTTGTCATATCAATATCATAACGTGTTGTTCGTCGACTACCGTCTGGACGTGTTTCAGTTTCGATTGTTATTGCCTGAAAATTATTTAAAAAAAAAATAAAATTTTCAAAAAAAACCTGGGCAGGGCATATAGCCTCACACAATTTACAAGCAATACAACGCTCTTCACCTGAAGGATAGCGCCGAAGCGCATGTTCTCCTCGGAAACGCGTGCTAAGCGGACCCTTCTCAAAAGGGTAGTTGATTGTTGCCGGCTCCATAAACATGTGTCCAAAAACGTGGGCAAAACCTTTAAAAAATATTTCAAAGTAAAAAATAATAAAAGCTAATTACGAACCTTGAACCAATTCTTTAAGCATAACTCGCTCCATCCCTGCTTTAATGTCACCTTTAAGCGTTCCATCGGATTCTTCAATCATTCCAACATATTCTACAAACAAAAGTTTTAATAGAAGTTCTAGGCCTGTATTTTTCAATGCCTCCTATAGTGGGCTTTTAATAGGACATGGACTTCTATTGAAGCCGGGCGCCTATTAGAACACTCTCGGGTATTTAAAAAATATTTTAAAAAGAGATAAAAAAACAAACTATATTTATTCCGAACTGATCCAAGCGCCACAGAAAATACACGATTTTGAAGTAAATTGCGGAAATAATTATGCATTTTCTAAAAAAAGAGTTATAGTAAAAAAATAAAAATCTAAACTATTAGATATTGAAAAAAAGAAATTTCAAAAAATAACCCTTAAATCTAAAATTAAAATCAACAAGAATTAGAAAATTTTATTAAAAAATGACTAGGTATAGAAAAGACTAGATTATTAAAAGAAAATTACATAAAATTTAAGAAGCTTAGAATGAAAAATAAAAAACTCAAAAACTCCAAGAAAAATGCAAAATAAAGTGTGACGAAATGTCCGAAACCATTTTGTCGTCGCTAGTAAACTTTCCCCATTTTTGGTGTTTTGAAAGAAAATTAAAATAAAATAACAAAATGCATATACAATGTTTCGTTTTCTCTTTATCTTTTCTCCACTTTTCATCTCTTCTCTAACATTTTTTCTCAAGCCTCAGCCAAATTTTCCTTTGATCTATACATATGATGGCCTTTATTTACTGAATGAAAATGGAAGTTATTTGTGTCTGTATGGCTTCCATTTTTGTCCTCAGCTTTGCAAGCATGGCCTTTCAATGTTTCCACCAATTCCCCAGCTGGACATGGCCCCATAGCAGCTAATTTATTTGTAAATTCTGCTCCATATCCACTTTTAAATTCTCTATCACCCTGCAATTTTAATGCGGTAGATGGGCGTACTGCTGCAGGGCGAGAAGCATAAGTATCCGAAGGGATTTGTTGGAAATTATCGTTGTAATTGGTGGATTTATTGAAAGATTCTGTTAAGGAAAGAGGAAAATTTAAGCAAAAACCCTCAAAGCATCCCCTTATATCCCCAATATACCTTCAGGTCCTGCCAACACAAACTCTGATCTTCGGGGCACTGGATGGGCTCTCTCTACTAATTCTTTATGGCCATAATGCTCTCGAGTGACAGTACTTTCTGGTGCAAATTCTGATCCTGGAGGCGGTAAAAATATTCCTGAAGGTTGTGGCACTTTTCGTTCAGCACGCTCTCCACGGGTATGCGAATATTCGGTAGCATTGACTGTTCTTTCTTCTCCTATTTTGCCGCTACGCTAGAAAAAAGTTTTTATTTTTAGGCAAAAAATAAAAATTAAAAAAAAATACTACATCAAAAATTTCCGTATCCTTTGGACGTCGCATTGGATGTCGATCACCCCTTTTTCCTTCTTCGAGTTGATAATCATTTTTGCTGACAGAACCTTCAGCAGCCATTCTTCCTTCATTACGCCAAATTTCTTCATTTTCTCCTTGTTTACGGCTTTCAAAGCGTTCTCCTGGACCTCTTTGAGCATATTCACTGTGTGCAACACTTAGAGACTCGAAAGGTCCTTGTACACGTAGAATATCAGAATCTGGAGGTTTTCGCATTTCAAAGCGATCCCCACGGCCTCCTTTGTATTCGCTTCGATTTACAGTTGTATGCTCATTTGGACCTTCATTCTTAAAAACAAAAAATTTTTGTAGGTTCAAGCCTGCCCCCCCTCATTCCAAAAATATTTTTTTAAACTCACAAACCTTCCAAATCTCAGATTCCACAGGTCGTTTAGCCTCAAATCTTTCCCCTCGTTTAGGTCCATATTCTGAACGCTGATTCGTTTCCACGTGAAATGGACCTTCACCACGAAGGATGTTTGATTCACGAGGACGTGCAGCTACTGGCCTTTCACCTCTCCCTCCTCCTTTTCCATATTCCGCATTAACTCCACTCATCTCAACCGAAGTACCGTTTGAATTCTTCCAAAGGTCTGAAGTTTTTGGCCTAACAGCTTCAGCTCTTTCTGAACGTTTTGGAGCATATTCGCTTTGATTCACTGTTTGATGAATATTATTAGAGTCAGAACCTCCAAAGATGGGTGTTGTAGCGGTTGGACGGGCCGGGCGTACTCGTTGTTGAACTGGAAAAAAAATAAAATTCTTTTTACAAGGGACCATCGTCTACTGTGTACAAAAATTTATTTTTTTGGTACCACTCGATAGAGATTCCCCGACTTTCTATTGCGAAGTGATATCCGTTTTCTAGCAGAATGACTTTAGATCAGTTATGGCCAAGTCAAATTTGGCAATAGGAAGTCGGGGGTCTTCTATCTAATGGTACCAAAAAATACTAAATCCTTGTATTCAGTGACGTGGTTCCTTGTTAGAACTAAAAAAAATTTTTCTATAAACCTCCATTTTGCAAAGCACGTTCACTTTCTTCTCTATAAGTACTTCGAAGCATTTGTTGTTGTTGATTATTTTGTCCGTCGGTTAACTGAATTTGAGAATTTTGTCCACGTTTTCTAAATGCGGCAGAAGTAACAAAACGTTGATTACGTGCTTCTGTTAGTGCTTTTTGCTGTTCAGAAAAATCTACTGATTTTTCGTTTGAGTGAAATGGCTAGAGGAAGGGAAAAATGAAAATTTTGTGAAAAATTTAGAATTTATTTTTTGTGCGCAATTTAAAAAAATTATATTTTTTTGTGCCAACAAGTGCCAAATGAAAAAAAATTCTTTTATAATAAAAAGATTATGGGTAAATTCATTTTCTCACTCACTTAGCAACAGAAAGAGACGACAAAAAAATTTCCTTACTTATATCCAATAAAATATAAAAAAATATAAAAAAGGATGTGCTGGAAAGCTAAGAAATCTTGTGTTTAACTAAAATTGACTGGAATTTCCCTCAAACTCAAATTTCAAAAAAATTAAATTAAAAAAGAATAAAATTAACAAAAAATCAATAGAAATTTTAGAAAATGAAGGTGTGCAAACAAACCAAAAATTTTAAAAAATAAAATAAAAAACTATGGATCGGATTTTTAGGGTGTAAAAACCTAAAGATAGGTAACTAAATGTTGAAAAAATGCCAAAATAGGTGACAATAAACTCAAAAACATTCAAAATAGTTTACAAAAAGTCCTTGTAAACATAAGATCTGAGCGCCTCAACCGATAACTATTTTAGAAAAAAGGTTACAACCTAAAAATCCGCTCCTATCCATTACACATTTTCTCAAAAATGCCAAAAAGATTTTTTGAAATATTTTTTAAAAATTACTCACAATTGTCCTGTCAAGTGTCAGCTCCGGATTAGGACGTGCCGGCTTTGCCCTTTCACTAACATTGGCAGTTGTAGCAAATTCTTTTCGGTAAAAATGGCTGCTGTTTCCATTCCCATTATTGCTGCTCTTTTCACCAAAAGGGGAAAAACCGGTGGCAGATGAACGATTTAATGGGCATTGATGCCGTCTTTAAATTTAAAAAAATTTTTTTTAATTTCTAAAAATATTTAAAATTAAAAAATAAACCCGCAAGTACAAATTTCACAAATACATTGAGGGCCGTGTTGAGTTGTTACCATTTTTTGTGAATTAATAAAGGTTGGAATATCAAGAAAAAATGGAGTTTGAGTGGATTAATCTGAAAAATAAATTTAAAAATTTTTTAAAAATTTTTTAAAAAGGGGTGAATTTACAGCATTTTTAAAATAGCAAAAAAACACAAAAAAAGTAAAGTTAAAAACATGCACTTTTCTTAAAATAAAACCAGCAATGTAAAATGCTTAAAAATGTATTTATTTACTTATTTGGCTTCTCTTTTAGTCTATACTAATTTTTAGTTTTTATCTTGAGATTGAATTATTTGAAGGAAGAAAAGTGCAAAGAATAAATTGAAAATTAAATTTGGACATTTTCCAAAAGAGAAAAGGAAGTGTACTTGAGAAAGAATTGACTCATGTCAAGAAAATTGAGAAAAATTTAAGTAAATTATGGATGTAAGGGAAGATTTTTTTGATTAAACTTGTTAAGTTTTTTGCAAAAGTTTTTATATATAAAAAACTTTTGAGGGAACCACTTTTTGAGGGTCCATATTACCCTTGTTTTTTGAGGGACCCACTTTTTTCTTCCCCAATTTTTTTCCTTCCCAGACATCATACCTTGAAGAAAAAAGGAAGGAAAAGTGTCTTTTCCTTATACTAATTAATCAAAAATTAATTAATTCCTTCTGAATGTTTTTTACGAAATACAAAAGAGGAGAAATTGGGAAGAACGGAAAGCAGTCTGATCCAGCACAGGAAAAAAATTAAAGGAAAAAACAATGGGAAGAAAAAAGGGGTTCATAAACAACAATATTACCCTTGTTTTGCTAAACTTATTCAAAAATCTAAAAATTCAAAAATATTTTTTTACAATTTTACTACTATTCTGTTATTGTTTGTGTCAAATGTCCTCTTTCATTTCCGTTTCTTTTTTTATTTTTTCTCTTTAGGGATTTATTGCGGGAAATATTTGTGGGTGACAAAAAAAGAGTAAAATGAAACGAGTGCCCTTGGATAGATGAGGGAAAAATTTTTTTCTTTTTTTTTTCTTACTAGGCATGTCCTTATTGGTGGTAAGTGGAAAGAAAAATAAATGGGTGAGACTTACACGTATATATAAAATGCATGCCACCTAAAAAATAAAAAGACGGCATTGGGGAGAAAAGGGGAGTGCGCAAAAGGGGGTTTTGCGTTATTATAAATTTTTAACAAAAAAGAGAAAAATTGAAAAGAAAAAGTTTAGCAAAACAAGGGTAGGAACAAGACTTAAGGGTTCTTGTGTCGTTTCCCTCCCATACCCTATTTTTTCCTTGATCTACAAATGGTCAGTCAATCTTTCCTTACATAATGATGCCACAGGTCATCCGATGAAGCAGTGACAGACCAGTTTGTACTTCAAGGAAAAAATTGGGTAGGGGAGGGAAACAACACTAGAACCGACTTAGACGGCAAAAATTAATTTAAAAAATAAACCTGACTTAACCAAAATTTTTTGGCGCACAGAAAAGATGACAAATAAGCTGTCAAGCAATAATATTCGAACGTAGGCAAAACAAGAAAAAATTCAAATAAGTGAAGGTATGGTGAAATGAATGAGCCCAATTTGCGCTAAAAGGCGGCCGTCCCATCCTCCCCTTTCTCTTTTACGTGTTTTGCGAACCAAAACAGGCTTGCCTGGCCATAAATGATAGAAAATATTAATAAAAAAGATAAGAAAAGAAACAAAAATAAAACCTTTAAATGTGTAGAGTAAAAATATTTTTTCATGTTCCATTCGGCTGAACACACAAACAAAAGCGATTTCAAAACTTTTTTTAAAAAGGAAATTATTGCTGAAAAGTAAAATTTTCATGTGACTATTCTTTAGTCAAAAAATCAATTTTAATAATAGAAAGGTGTTTTTGCAAAAAATAAAAATATTTTTCACTGAAAGGGTTCGAACCCACGACCACTTATAATAGAAAACTAAAAGTTTTCCAACTACACTAAAGAGTCCAACTCTAACAAAAACTACACTTTGAGGGATTTTAATGGAATTTTGCCTGGAGGATAAATAAAGATGAATAAAAAAAAGATATTAAACATAAAAATTGAAATTTATATAAAAAAATCGACATAACAATAAATTTATCAATTTTATTTTAAAAATTAAATCAAAAATTTTTTAATGTGTAAAAAATAAAAAATTTAAGTATATTGTAAGGCACTTTAATGCCATCCACCTCCAAACCCCAACCCTCCCAATCACCAACACCAAACCCTCTATTATTTCCACATACATATTGTTCCTTCACCTTTAATCTTCCCCCATCCCTTCCTTTTAGTTATTCATACACCTCTTCACGTGTTTTCCCATATTGTTCACCTTTTTATTTGTTTGTATTTATCCTCCCTCCTTCCCATCATCCATTGTAACGCCCCACTTATCTACAACTACATAAACAACATTGGAAGAGAAGAAAGTGATTCATTCGGGATTCATTCCGTGTTCATTATTGGTTCAGTTGGGATGTTCGTTAAAGAATTCTTTTGATTGGGAAATTGTTCGAGAGATGGATGTTTTAGAGAATTAATTTAACCCTTATTCAATACACACATTTATTTTTACTCATTTGTTTTCGTGCTTTATATTTAAATGCATTTATTCACCTATATTATATTTGGCTATCACTTAAATAAACATAATCAATTAGACTTAATTGTGTAAGTGATTTGTCCCTTTAGCCGATAATTAGAATCCTTATGATTTCCCAATAGACTCAGTGGAATGCCGCCTTCATCTCGTCCTCCTTTTTCCCTTTCTAAAGACCTGACCAGTGAACTCTGATGGACGGTGCCATCAAACATGATGCCATCGGATGATTCACTGGGGCAGAGTTACTGGTAGCACCGGATCTCCACCCGCTCACCTCCCCCTGCGCAAACCCCATAAATCCCTTTAAATAGAAGAACCATTAAAATAACAGTAATTCGAAAATTACAGTTAAATTGTTTTAAAAACCTTTTTTCTTACTCCAATATATCCTTCAAAAATTCCATTATGTAAATGTTAAATGTTAAACTCTCCCCGTTCAAAAAAAACATATAAAAAATTATATGTCTAGGACATTTCCATCAGTTTCATTGCTTATGCCATTTAAAAATGGCTGCATTTGGCCCTTCTTTTTATTCTACCATAGCATCCACCAACACTCTGATCGGAAAAATTAGCATTAAAAAAAAAGAGAGAAAATGCTAGAGAGCACATCACAATTTTACTTCTTTCCATCAAACCAAGCCACTCCTATTGCAACAATTACCCGGCATAAATTATTTTTCAATCTCTTTTCCCCATCCCCAGTATATTTTTAAATATATTTATTTTAAATTGTTTTTATTAAAAGAAATTTTTCCTTTCCATTAAAAAATGGAAAAAGTATTTTTATTTCTAAACCCAAATTATTTTTCGAAAGATTTTTATTTTAAAAAAGCATTTTTGTTAAAATAAATTTTTCTTAGATTTACTTATCTCCTTTCAATATACTCTTATAATTTTTAGTTCTTTAAGTTGAAAATTTTTCTCTAAATCAACTTTTAGGCTGATTTTCCCAAAATTACAAATAACATTATAATGCCTTAAATAATCTCTCTCAACTCTTTCAACCAGAAAATTCGAAAAAGTTCTATTGTATTTAAATAAGAATTCCATTCCAATAAATAATAAATTCAAAATAAAATTATTATTATTACACTCTTTAAATCTGTCATTTTGAGAAGACCTCCGGAATATACTTAAAAGAAATTTTTGTAAAGAATATTCCAAATGTTCAAATTCCACTTCTTACTTACCGTATTTACTCGACTAATTCACCTCCCTCGATTAATTCCCCTCCCTCAAATAATCTTCCCTGATACGGATGAGTTGAAACAATAATCCCCCTTCCCCAAATACCCTACTACACATTCATATTTCAAAACTCGAATAATTCCCCTCCCTTGAATAATTCCCCAGTGGAATTAATCGAGTAAATAAGATATATCCGACACCACAACAGAAAATATTATTCTAACATTTTATTTTTGACAGTTTATCAAAAATAAATTAAGTAGAAAAGGTCTCATTGTCAACTTATCAAACAAATCCCACCTTTTCTTTTCTTTGGAAAGGGGAATAGAAACCGAACAAATTTTTTTTTACAATTTGTAATTAAATAATTAATAATTTCAATGTAATTAATTTTTAATTTAATATGTAATGTAATTATTAATTAAAAATCACATTCTTCAATCTCTATCTCTACGAACAAAAAATATTTTTGGTTACAAAATTGTCTTCCCTATCCAAGAAAATAACCAATAGGAAGATAAAACTAAAGACAAAGAGGAGCTGACAGTACCTCTTTTAACGTTAGTCAAAAATAAACTCTCTTTCCTTTATGTTCTCACATTAAGTGTCAGCAGATGTGAGAATGAATATACTAATTTTGCCTTTCATTGAAAAAATAGCCCAATCTAATATTTTTGCCTAATCTAATATTTTTGCAAAATAAATAATTGTAATGAAATTTTATTAGGCCTCTGTAGAAGAAATCCAAAAATAATAGGCCTCCATTTAAAAAAAAACAGTAAACAATAAACAAAAATTAATAGGCCTTTGTTGAAGATATCCAGATTTAAAAAAATTAATAGGCTCCCGTATAATAAATGCAGTTAAAATATAAATTTATAGGCCTCCGTATAAGAAATCCAGACTAAAAAAGAGAGGAGTAATAGTCCCATTTTATAAATTTAATAGGCCTCCGTTTCAGAAATCCAGTTTAAAAATTTAAAAGGCCTCCGTTCAAGAAATCCTGTTTAAAAAACAATTTTGATAGGCCTCTGCTTAAGAAATCCATTTAAAAAAATTTTTAATAGGCCTTCGTTTAAGAAATCCTATTTAGAAAATAATTTTAATAGGCCTCTGTTTAAGAAATCCATTTTGAAAAATTTTAATAGGCCTCCGTCAAGAAATCCAAATTAAAAAATAAATAAATTTAATAGGCCTCCGTTTAATAAATCCAGTTAAAATTTTTGATAGGCCTCTGTTTAAGAAATCCATTTTGAAAAGTTTAATAGGCCTCCGTCTTGAAATCCAGATTAAAAAATAGTTAGATTAATAGGCCTCCGTTTAAGAAATCCAGTTTAAAATTTTTTTTATAGGCCTCCGTTTCAGAAATCCAGTTTAAAAATTTAATAGGCCTGCGTTAAAAAAATCCAGTTAAAATAATAAAATTATAGGCCAATACAGTAACCCCATAGGAAATTTCATTACAATTATTTATCAAAGTTCAAAATCAGATATATATTTTTCTTCCGTTAAAAAGAATTTATAAACAATTCTCATGTATTACAATCTCCATTAAAAAAAAATTTTCAATTAAACTGTCTTGAGAAAAATTTTCTCAAAACATTCTCCTTGTTTAAAAAAAATATATTTTTGTTCCTTTCTCAAGATATTACACTTTTTCATTTCACTGTGAATCCAGAGAAAAGAAAACCAGCCCCCATCTAATCCTAATCAAACTCTTTCATCTTTATATATCCAATATATATAAGGACTACTTTCAACCATCTCCTCACCATAAATCTTCATAAACAGCTATAAAAAAACTTATACAAACAATTACAAAACAAAATCTTTTAAATAGTACTACTAAACAATTATTATTCTAATTCAACAACTGGAATAGAATAGGCTTTTTGCTTTAACTATTACGCATATATTCCAAATATTTCCCGTACCTTTTTTCGTTTTATTTTTTAATCCCTTTTAAATTTTTATACGCTTTATTTTCAATAACTCATTTTAATTTTTTTTTATTATTCAAATTCATTTTTCACTTATTTAAATCGCATTTAATTATTTTATTAATACATTCATCCAACCTACCCTTTAAATAAATAATTTTCCGGCATGGACGAAGGTGACATTGCCGTGATTGATCAAAAACTTTTTACTGGAAAAACCGGAACCCCAAAATTCACTGACCTAGAAGCTATAATATCTAATACATTAATGCTTGAAAATTCGATTAACCTCAAATTTCAAGCAGTAAATCGAAGACTTAATAGCGCAACCGAAGCCATTACCACCATTTCCGACGACCTTAATACCGGACTCCATACCTTGGCCAAAAGAATTGATGATATGCCCCAATTTACCTATTCAACCCCTAAGCCGAACATTCAACCCAGAATAACCCTGAACCGCGAAGACCAAAATTTAAATGTAGTAGGATCCTCGATCCAACAACAAAGCTCCACTTTAAAATCAATCCATACTGATGACAATAACATACAAGATTCTGACCCTGAAGATGACAATATTAATAATAATATTGGCACCATAGCAGGACTGACATTTGATTACAATATTCCCAACTCTCATGGCCCAATACCTATTTATTCAGGGGAATCAAGTGGCACTTTTTCCTCCTGGGCGCAAAAATTCTTGGATTATATTGAAGGTACTGCCCAGAAACTTGATGAACCCTCAAAAATAGGGCGTCTTAAAATGTTTTTAGATGGAATTCCCAGACAAGTACTCGAAGAATTACCCCTGAAGATAAGAACACCCTGATCAAAGCCATTGAATCCCTGAAACGATCCTTAGATACTCCAATCCGCGCTCAACTCGCAAAACAATCCCTGTCCCTTTGCCGCCAGAAAGAAGACGAGTCAATAGATCGATTTGTTGACCGTCTTGTACCATTAATATTCGCCGCGTATCCCGAACAAAACCCCCAGTCTAGGAAAGATATACTAAAGGCTGCCTTCCTAGATAAAATCAAGGAAGAGATAGCATTTTACGTTAGAGTCGGAATCACACCCCAACAATCCTTTGAGGAAGTAAGAATAAAAGCTCTAGAAGTTGAAAACCTTATACAGACCCGAAAACGTAAACATGAAAATGAGGAATGGCTCAGCGCCATATCTCAAATAAACCAACAGGTCCCATCTAGATTCCCAAGTGGAAATTTTTCCACATGGCAAAATGACTCTAACCAGAACAGAAAAACAGTAGGATTTTCTGATGCAGTAAACAGAAATTATAGTCCATCACCCAGAAACTCAAATTACTCAAGACTCCAAGAACAACCCAGAAACAATAATTTTTCGAATAAAAATTACTCCCCTAGAGGAAATTCCCAACCCAACTCCTTTGCACGAAACTTTAATCAACCAAGAAACTTTAACCAATCCTTTGGACGTCAACCGAACATGAATAACTTTAAGATTTGTAACTATTGTCATAAAGCAGGACACTTAATTTCTGAATGTTATACAAGATTAAGAAATTATGGCCCTTACCAGAACACAATTCGTGCACGTAACCCAAATTTCCAACAACCATTCCGTAACGCTTCATACCCCAGAAACCAAAATAATTATACATCTCAATATAACTCTGGACGTATAAACACTTTAGACGTTCATAACCTACCTAATCATTTTAACAACCTTGACATTAATCACGGCCCACATAATATAAAGACCCTGTCAATAAATGAACAACCTGAAATAAAACCAAATGCTTCGAACCCAACGAATTACCCAACCGAATTAAACAAACCTGAGGAGATCAACCGAGCAAGCGAAATTGAAAGGTGGGAACCTCCACTAAGTAAATCTAATTATTCTATTGCACCTTTCATAACGCGCTTGTCCACAATATTTCTTCTTATTCTAATTATTCCCGGATACTTTGCTTATCCACAAATACCAGCCAATTTAAATTATAAACCTAATAGTCCAATGGTATGTCAAACAGAACAACGAGGTGAATACTGGTCCCTTCCTGAATTTGCTCCTTGCCCACGAATAAAGCCCAACTTGACTGGATCTCCCGTACCTCAGAATATTCGATTATATCGCCTTAATGCCTTCAAGCAAAATAACCAAGCTTGGGCATGTAGAATCATTAGGAAACAAGAAAATGAATACACAAACCCTATGAATGATCTTATAACAAAGAACATTCTGCCAACTAACCTTTACGTCCCTCCACTAACTTGCCAAAAAATGATTTTAGATAAACGTTGTGAGTTTGGAACCCTCAAAGAAGAATCGGGCCTTTGGCATACAGATAACCGAATATATTATGAGAAAAGATACCCCATAGTTGGATGGTCCTGGAGATCTCATTCTTCCCTTAACTGTTACATTTTTAAAACAGAAATTTCAGTTCCACATACCTCTGAAACAATCCAATCCTCCCTCGGTAACATGAACCATTGCCTATATACAGAAGGAAATTGTACCCTTTCTGATAACACAACGTTAATCTGGAACCCTGACCCCGAAAAACAATGTCTTTATATCCCGGTTGGAGAATATAAAGGTCATGTAATGGCAAATGTATGGATGGGAAACCAGATAGAACTAGGCCTCACCCTTGACCCTAAATTCCAAAATATCAGTGACTGTAACAAAACCCTCAAATTAACTGAACAAGGATTTGCCTTTGAAGTAATCAAAGACAATAAACCAAAAAGACACAAAAGGTCCCCATCATCATTCGAATGGAACTGGAACCACGAAACTCTAGTAACTGACAGCCAATTAGAAGGGCAATTAACCTATTTGGACCAAGAAGTAAAAGACTCCTTAACTTTCCAATTTTCCCACTCACTTCACCAACTTTGCGAGTTTGCAGAAGAAACACGCAAATGGACCACAACTGCGATGCTCTCAGACCCAACCACATTAGCCCGGACAATGTTTCGCAACCCCAATTTAATAGCTCGATACATTTCCGGAAATACACTAAAAATATGGCCTTGTATTCCCCTTTCTTCAACACAATACAAATTTGCACCCACTAATCTTGACACATGTTTTGACTTAATACCCGTTATTCTAAACACCCAAGGGAAAAGTGAATTATCTTTCATAGATCCCACAACTCTAATTATTTCATCAAAAGCCCGAAAAGCCCCTTGTGAACAATATAGGAAAATTCCAATTCAGATTAACAATACATTAATAGAAATTGACCAAATAACTGGTGAAGAAATCACTTTGCATAGTCGGATACTCACCAGTAATTCCCTCCATAAAATAGACTCACCTAAAATCGAACCTCATGCATTCCACCATATGGTACTCGTAAACCTTACGGACATAATTGCACACTCATATCTAACAAATTTAGCAGAGATTAGCCAAATTACTTACAGAATTGAGCAACAAAGTTCAGGTATAACTTCCTCAATTTCAAGTGACTGGGAACAAGTTAGACAAGAAATAATCCGCGAAACTTTAGGGGATTGGTCAAACTTACAAAACAATTTTTGTCTTGTTATATGTATAATTGCCTCAATTGACATACTTATTAGACTCTCAGTCCTATTACTTGAAAATTATCTGAAGAAATTCTCTCTAATTCGAGCAATTTCAGCACGAATTTTCTCGTCTCAACCCCCATCTAAACCAAATCCAGAACCCGAGAATAAGCCAAAAGCTGAAGCTACTATTAAGCATCAGGCTAAATTTAGAAATCACCCTTCTCAGATATTATTAGAGCTAGGTCGTCCTAGTGAGGGACAACCCTCTAAATGGCCACCTTCGGCTACAAAATTCCCTCTTGTTTATCCTCCAGCACCTGCCCCAAGATCCAATACGAACAATTCAAAAAATCGCTTAAACCGAAGGCGATCCCACTCATTAAATGTACTAATTAATTGGTCCAATTATGATTTTTCTACCAATCATCCTACTTGGGTTCACCACCCCCTTCCAATAGTAAATGCAACAATCGACTCGATGAGTTTCGATTGCCTCATAGACACCGGTTCGACAATCTCACTAGCCCCAATAGGACTTGCTATTGGTTTGCTCTGTCCCATAATAGAAGGGGAACTTATAGTAACAACTCCTTCTGGTCATAACGTCCCTATAATAGGTAAGACAATCGTAGAAATAATTATTTGCTCACACTCAAGAGAAATTGACTTGTACTTAGTTCCCAACGACAAATTTATTGGAGAAGGTTCATTCCAAATTATATTAGGATGTAATCTCTTCACTAAGCTCCCAGCCATGATCATAAACTTTGAGGATTCTCTTCTCTCAATTGGCAAAGAAACCACACCACTAATCCAGACAAACAATCCCCAGCCACAAATATTAGCCCTGACAAATAACTTCTATAACTCCACTATCACAGCTTACATAAATAACTTTAAGTTTAGTTGCCTTGCAGACACAGGTGCAACATTTACAGCAGCCCCTATAAGTATAGCAGAAAAACTAGTAGCTCCTATTAAATATGAGAAACTAGGTGCAATTAGCGCTTCCGGCCACCACATGCCTATAATAGCATCCTGCAACGCTCAAATATGCATTGCCGGACACATAATCCCAATTGAAATAAAATTCGTAGACGATAAATATTTCCATAATACCAAAGATTACGAAGTAATTTTAGGTTGCGATACTTTTGCCAAACTTCCCCCTCTTACTTTCAACCATAAAGAAAACACATTAACCATTGGAATTAACTCAACTCCAATGGGAATCAAACCGAAATTTCGAGTAATAGGAATTCGAGCATTTAAATCCCTAAGTATCCCACCAGAGAGTCAGTGCTTAGTACCAATAAGAACTGAAACAACCGATGATACTCAAATATTTTCTGTGAATACTCTTGACAAAAGACTTGTAGATCAAGACTTTAGTCTAATCCCGACAGTAATCCAACCGAAAAACAATCTCTCAATAATTCCTCTTATAAATCCAACTCAAGAACCCAAAATTATCTACCAGAACATGAAAATAGCATTTGCTACAGAACTAACTCTCGATCAGGAGAATCTCTTATTTAATGAATGCCCCATTGAGTCAATCAACAGTACCAAGCTCACCGGCCATGACACTTTAATAGAGGTTGACCCGACCTTTAAGATAGATTTTAGTAAATCATCTCTTAAAGAACCCGATTTAGGACTACTTAAATCGTTATGTGAGGAATTCTCTGATATTTTTAGTAAATCCCAATATGACCTTGGATCATGCAAAGCAGGATCCCACAACATAGTTACAACAACCCAAGAACCAATTACTAGCAAACCACACAGAACCCCATTTAAATACCGAGATGAGCTAAAAAAGCACATCCAACAGCTACTAAACTCAGGAGTAATGGTTCAGTCCGACACTCCTTGGGTATCAAACTTCGTTTTAGTCCAAAAGAAAGACGGAGGTCTCAGACCCTGTATCGACTTTCGTAAATTAAACGAAATAACTGTACCAGACTATTTCCCCTTACCTCGATTAGAAACCATAATGGAGAAAATAGGGAATTGTCACTTATATAGCTCCCTCGACCTCTCCTCGGGATATCTCCAAATTCCATTGACTGAAGAAGCCTCAAGAAAATGCGGACTAATTACGGAAGAAGGGATATTTCAAATGACTCATCTTCCGTTCGGATTAAGAAATGCTACGGCAGCATTTAGCCGCACAATGACCCATGTCCTTTCCGGAGTTGAAAATGTACTCGCATATGTCGATGACATTTTGGTATACACTAAATCCCCTGATGTTTCAGATCATTTAAAAACACTTCGTAGTGTTTTTGAACGGTTTAGACTCTTCGACCTCAAACTTTCCCCTAAAAATGCAAGTTCGCAATAGATTCTATGGATTTCTTAGGATATACAGTATCTCCAAAAGGATATACTCCGTCACTATCTCGAATTGAAATAATTAAAAATTTATCAGCCCCAACGACCCTAAAACAAGTAAGAAGAATTGTAGGGATGGCAAGTTTTTACCGTAAACATATTCTTGGCTTTGCCACCATTGTTGAGCCACTAACCAGACTTAATAAAAAGAATAAAGCATTCGAATGGGGAAAGGACCAGATGAATGCCTTTCAAAAAATTAAGGACCTCCTTTCCGAAGAACCCATTTTAACTTTCCCTGATTATACATCCCCCTTTCATATCTTTACCGATGCTTCCGGTGTTGGTCACGGAGCAGCCTTGATGCAAAAGCGCGAGGAAAAATTCTCTGCGATAGCCTATGCCTCCCGAAGTTTATCAGCGAATGAAAGAAAATGGCCCCCGGTACAAATAGAACTTGGAGCTATAATTTACGCTCTAAGAACATTTCGTCCTTATATTTATCTCTCGGAGGTCGAACTACATTCAGACCACCGACCGCTAGCCTATCTCCAATCTAAGTCTCACCAACACCCTCAATTAGCTCGTTGGTTAATTGAGATTCAAAATTATAATATTAAAATTGTTCATATAGAAGGAAAGAAAAATACACTCGCAGATGCTCTCTCCCGTGCCCATAACTCTGAAAACGATAATACCTCAGAATTGGAAGATATTGTCGAATTTCCGGTTTGTTTATCACTAAGTATATATGACCGAACAATCCATGATCCTGTTCTAAATACACTAAATATTAGAACCCGCGATGGAGAAACACAGCAGGTTGACCTAATCAAAGAGCAAACAAATGACCCAGAAATTTTCAAAATTTTAAAATTTCTGTACGATGGATCTCTCCCAGATATTTCTGAAGAAAAACAAAAAGATTTTGTAGTCAATGCCCAAAATCTAAAATTAATGTCTGACATTCTCTATTTCCAACCTCCCGAATCCGTCCCTAGAATTTATGTTCCAATCTCTCTTCGTGCTCTTATATTCGATTCTTTCCATAACAATATAGTTGGAGGTGGACACATGAATCTACGTAAGACACTTAATAAATGTTCCCGTCGATACTATTGGCCGAAAATGTACTCCGATATCCTCATGTGGACAAAACAATGTTTAGTCTGCCAACTCCGCCACAATCCCATTCCTCTTTACCGAACCGAAATGAGATCTGTTCCAGCAAACACTTTATTTGCTCGGATAGGACTTGATCTTGCAGGCCCTCTCCCCTTAACAGAATCCGGAAACAAACATATTCTTAACATTATTTGCTGGTTTAGCAAATATGTTATTGCAGTTCCAGTCCCAAATACAAAATCCCAAACCATTGCCCACGCACTTTTTAAAAATGTATATTTAAAATTTGGTGGATGTACAGAACTCATTACTGATAATGCCACAACCTTTACTTCTGAATTCTTTAGATCATTCTGTTCTCTTCTATATATCAATAAAACATATTCTACCCCGTACTACTCTCAAGGTAATAGTGTAACTGAAAGGTCTTTTAGGACCTTTCATAACATCCTAGCCAAATATATCAATCCAAAAGAGCCGAATTTTGACGAATTCTTAGATGCGGCTGCTTTTTGCTATAACACCTCCATCCACGAAACGACTAAAGAAACCCCATTTTTCCTTGTATTTGGTAGAGATCCAATCTTTTCCATTGACCAAATACTAGACTCAACTATATATATGCCCCTTCCCGAAAATGACCTCTCTGAATTTAAAACCAAACTCATCCTCTCTCTTAGGAAAGCTTGGAATTCGGCGGCTGAAGCCACCAAACAAGCACAACAAAAATCCAAGACCCAATATGACAAAAAATCCCGGTCTCAAATTATTGCTATTGGAGACCGTGTCCTCTTAAGAAATTATACAGGCAAGATAGGGACATCACAAAAATTTCATCTTCCCTGGAAGGGACTGTTTCGAGTTATTGAATCCGATGGCATACATGCAACAATCCTAAGTTGTTCAGCTCCCCAATCTAAACCACACAAGGTACACTTGAACCAGATAAAAAAATTTATCGGTCCCGAAATAACCACCCCGGCCCTAACTACCAATGAAACTCCATTAGAAGAGCTAGAAGCCCTAAAGCAATCTCAAGCTGAAGAATTAACCGAATTCGTTGGATATAATCATGAATTAAATGATAATACCAACAAAAATAAGACCACTGAATCCGAACAAATAACCAAATCCCAAAACCAACAAGTCACTGAAAAATTGCTCCCAGATAATGTAAACAGTAATACCCATCAATATAATCTCCGAAGTAGAAAACAATAATTAAAAATGATATCTTACAAATACAAGCATTTTCCCCACCTCCCCAATTATAAATTAAAATATTAACAAAAACAATTTGTAAATATTATCAAAAAATAAATACCACAAACAATAGTACCAAAATAATTTAAATATTAAACTTCAGGATTTAACTAAAAACCTGAACATAAGTTAAATCTCCACCCACTCCCAAAGGTCGATAAAGTCCAATATTAAAAAAACAATAAAACAGAACTAATTATTAGGTCTGTTCTAACATTCAATCTCTCCTAACCCAATCATGTCCTAATATATACATTATTCTCACAACTCTCCCTCAAACTTTTCTCAACTCTCTGTCAGTCAATTTTGAATTTATTTAATTATAATTTTATTTAATTTTGTTTAATGATTTTTAATCAAATTTAATTAAAATTTCAGATATGAACGTTATTCCTTTTTATTCGTCAACAAAAACCCACTTTCAATTATCCAATTTCCACCCATGTGAAATTTTTATTAATAATTATAAATATTCATCATCCGAACATTACTACCAACAAAGAAAAGCCGCAACATTAGGAGCCTCCCAAGAGTTAATTGATTCCATCCCAAAATATACTTGCGCACTTGCTAAATACTCCGCTAAAAAATTAGAAAAAGAAGCAACTATAGATCAATTAGAAGAATGGCAAAAAATAAAAATCGAAGTTATGAAAAGAGCCCTCTTTTCAAAATTTTCACAGAATACCAATCTCCTGTCAATACTAATGGAAACAGGAGATGCAATCCTTGTAGAAGCCTCCCCAAGTGACAATTTCTGGGGTGCTGGAACTTATGAGGCAACGATTCTTCGTGAGAAACGTTGGCCCGGAGCGAACGTTATGGGAAAGCTCCTTTCAAATCTAAGATCTGAATGTAGGTTTCCTTTTTATCACACTAAACCCAGTGAGCCAACCGTGTTTTTAATTTTTTTGTTCGTTTTTCGTGTTCTTTTCACCCAAACATTTAAAGAATTTTAATTAAAAATCTTTTAATTTAGAGAAATAAAAAGTTAAAGGTAAAACTTTAATATTTCATTTATAAATTATAATTGACCTAATTAAAGTTCTTACTGTCTGAAATTTTATTCTGAATTTAAAATGGAATCTGTACCACAAAACCCTCCTAATGAATCATCTGAAAATCCAAATGGACCTTCAGAAATTGAACAACAACAAATAAATGCTGCTACCCCAACTTCGACAACTCAATTAAATAATAATGACAACAACATTCCTTCTTTTAATATTCCAAACCCCGCTCCCATTATACCCGTTACTGAGACAATCTCCCAATTATCCATTTCTGGAATTCGTGAGAAGAAATCTCACTATTCATCCAATTCATCCTTTAGCTCATGTGAAGGCGAATTGTTAGAAGAACAATTACATTCACCTCCCAACTGTTCTCCGTCACTTAATGATTTAAACCCTACCCCGGAACCCAAGAAATTCAGACCCCTTCCTGGCCCCATCACTGGTCTTGAATATAATAAGTACCTGGTATCCCAAACTTTTCCCCGTTTAATTGCCGCCAAATCCTCTCGCGGAAACCGTTCAAGCTCCTGGCCCGAGTTCCTTTTATTTGACCAAAATGAATTAGACTTTAAGGCAGAAATAGGTGATCAATTAAGCTTTAAAGGATTTAGAGACCTCAAAGAAGAAGAAATGGTGAACCAAGACAATGACCCACCCGAAACCTTACATTTAGGTATTTCTCCACAATCCGTAGGCCCCCATCTGAAATCTATCAATACCCAAGGATTCATACTTAGAACAAAAGAAATTATTTCTAAGAATGGAAAGCCTCTAGGTCTAATGGCTCTTGTTCAGACTGACTTTTCTCCCATACCTAATTTTGTCCAGATTAATCCAAACAATAAACTCACAGTTGGCTCACGAATAGGTGTAATTTGTAAGAGTCTCCAAATAGGAACTGTCGTATTTGAGAACCACATTTTACCTCAATCCTTTCCAGTTGCACCTATGGCTTCTCAACTAAGAAAAAGAGCTGGTCCATCAACCACATTTGCTATTGAACTCACTGAACCTGCCAAGTTTGTTTTTCCTTTTAATGTGCATAGAAGTCAAATAGATGAGATCAATGCACAGAAAATTATCTCAGCCTCTCTTAATTCCCTAACATACATACAAAATGAAATCCATGAATCCACTCAGATAACCACAAAACTGATTGAAGATAAAAACTTGCAAAATGTATTTATCATTTATCACACACCCAAAAATCTCAGAGCACTAGTAACGTTTAGAAAAGTTTGGGAAGAAGACTCCCCAATTATTGTAGCTAGTGACCCAACTTTTCAAAATCCCATAGCCCAAGGTACCATATCTGAAATTATCACTGCCCGAACCTCATTTAAAACTACCATTCGAGTACATCTAAGACCCATTGATACAATAGATGAGTATGAATGGGATTACCTTACTAATAAAACCAAATTAAGCCTTCAAGTACCATATTCCCCCACCAGCCTAATTGAGAGAGCAAACTCATGGGCCTCTCTAGAACCTCAAACCGTTTCACAATCTGACACTCCCCAAGGAATATTAATGCAACAAATGTTAGGAATTTACCCCAACCCACCTATCACTAACTCAACTAATCTCCAGTATGCTAATTTCGCCAAGAAATTAGAAACAATCCCCAATACAGAACAATTGAAGGCAATAGACCTTACCTTTAATCCCACTCCCTCAGTTGTTGTGGCTCTTGCGCCACCTGGCACCGGAAAGTCCCGTATTATTTCTCAAATGGTTATCGAACTGTCTAATATCGGTAAACGCCCCATCGTCATTACACACAGCAATCTTGCGATGAGTAAGATAGTTGAAGATGTCTGTCCCAAACTCTCCCACACTAACAAACAAGCACTTATCCTTCTGTCTGCGCGCGCAAAAGAGCAATATATGAATCTCTTTAATCAATTCTCTGACCACCTCCTAATGGCCTCTATCACAGATACACAAATAGAATCCGCTAAAAGTAAGGATAGAAAAACCATAATGAGATATAAAGATAATGCCTTCACAAAACCGAAACAAGCAGATGAAAAATCAACTGCTTTAATAATTTTAGAACTTGATGACCTCTACCCAATTAAATTTTCCACCGTTTCAATGTGTGAAGAAGTGATTTCATTAATTACAAAATGTACCCATCTCTTCCTTGATGAAGCTACCCAGACTCCCATAAATCAAATTTTACACATCCTCACCTTCGCTCGCAACTTAGAAAAGATATTCCTTGCTGGCGACGCTTTACAGCTAGGTGTCCACTTACAAGATGTCCCAAAATTTTTACACCCGTATTGTTTCGAATCAATACTAACACACACACTTTTGATTCCCTCAATTCCCAAAATCACACTTAGGACATCATACAGAAGCCACCCAATCTTGACTAGAATCATCTCCGACTCCTTCTACGGATCCATGTTAGAATCTGGAACCATAGAATCCGAAAGAGCTGAAGCCTTATCCTTTCCGTTTCCCATACAAAATATTCCACTATTACTTGTCCACACTCCTGATAAGGATACAAGAGACTCCCATTCCTTTTCCCGCCACAATATATCACAAACCCAGTTAACAAAGATTGTTGCTGAAAAATTTATCAGTACAACAAACTTACCAATTGTCATTTTAGGTCTATACAAAAAACAAGTTGAGGAAATAAGATTATTAAATATCCCTCGAACTACCACCCTCACTATCGATTCTTATCAGGCTCGCGAGCAAGAAATAGTCATACTAATTACCACAAAAACCATCCCCGCAGATTCCCTGGAAAATGAGAAAATTATTGGATTTATAAATGATTCCCAAAGAGTAGCAGTATCAATTTCCAGAGCCCGACAAGCATTCTGTATTATTGGAGACTTTAACACCCTTTTAAAATGCTCATCTTGGCAATCATTTATAAACCAAGCTCTAAAATATACATATATACTTAATCATAATTTACTTTTTAGTATACAGGACAATTCATCAGCATCAGTTCAAAATAATTCAAATCAACAGCAGCATAAACACATTCCAACCATCACCAGTCGTCAACCACCACCACACAAAAAACAATACCGCCCTTATCCTCTCATTACCCCACTCAATTCAATTAAATGTAGCCCTAAAATTAATCAATTACCACCATACTTCTCAGAATATCCCCCACATAACCCGACCCCAATAAATAAATATTCTTCAATCCAATCAAATATGTACCCCACAATACCCTCACAAAATACAATGCACCACCCAAAAATTCAAAAATCATTTATACCTTCTCCGATGCCCTCAAATTTTCCACAACCAACTTACCCCACAATTCCATCTACCTCTTTTGCTGTACCACGCACAAATATAAACATTCAATATTTTAATAACAATTACTGGCAATGGTCCGAAGAGGACCAGAAATGGATTAAAGTACCTCCTCCTCCCCCTCAATAAACCTCTGCAAGGAGAAAATATTTAAAAATCACCTTGTAAACCCCACCTCAATCCAAAAAGCAATACAAAATTCGTAAATTTCGAAATTTGAATTTTCCAAAATTTTTCCGATATCAGAAATTTCAACAAAATTTCAGATTCACACCACCCCTTTTCCGAAACCCCTAAAATACAAATATTTTTCTTTTAAGTCGTGAATTTCAGAAATTTGAAAAATTTCAGAAATCCACCTCCCCCGACTAGTTTAAACCCCATTACAAAACAAGTAAGCTGAGGGACCAGCTTATGTGGGAAGGGAGATGTAAGGCACTTTAATGCCATCCACCTCCAAACCCCAACCCTCCCAATCACCAACACCAAACCCTCTATTATTTCCACATACATATTGTTCCTTCACCTTTAATCTTCCCCCATCCCTTCCTTTTAGTTATTCATACACCTCTTCACGTGTTTTCCCATATTGTTCACCTTTTTATTTGTTTGTATTTATCCTCCCTCCTTCCCATCATCCATTGTAACGCCCCACTTATCTACAACTACATAAACAACATTGGAAGAGAAGAAAGTGATTCATTCGGGATTCATTCCGTGTTCATTATTGGTTCAGTTGGGATGTTCGTTAAAGAATTCTTTTGATTGGGAAATTGTTCGAGAGATGGATGTTTTAGAGAATTAATTTAACCCTTATTCAATACACACATTTATTTTTACTCATTTGTTTTCGTGCTTTATATTTAAATGCATTTATTCACCTATATTATATTTGGCTATCACTTAAATAAACATAATCAATTAGACTTAATTGTGTAAGTGATTTGTCCCTTTAGCCGATAATTAGAATCCTTATGATTTCCCAATAGACTCAGTGGAATGCCGCCTTCATCTCGTCCTCCTTTTTCCCTTTCTAAAGACCTGACCAGTGAACTCTGATGGACGGTGCCATCAAACATGATGCCATCGGATGATTCACTGGGGCAGAGTTACTATATACAGGGAATGGGAACAATTTTTAGTCCCTTTTCAATCAAAATTCGACCTTCAAAAAATTTTTAAATTGATCCCATCCCAAATTTATTAATCAAAAAAAATTCAAAAAATTTTTAAAAAATACTTCTTAAGCCTTTCCCCCTCCACAACAACTCGTAAACCGCCAATAATTACCGTCACCATGCCTTCCATTAATTTCTGCAGTCAATTCTAAAACAGATGCCTTTCTTTCTTTTTCATCATTTTCTCCTTCTTTATTTGCCTCAACAGCGTTTAAAAGCCTCGTTGTAAGGTCAAAAAACATTTCGCTCACATTTTGGCCAGATTTTGCACTTGTCTCGATAAAAGGAATGTCATAATCCTAATTGAGGGGAAAATTTTTAAAAATTATTTTAGTTAAGTATAGAGGATAATCATCTTTTTAATGGGGAAAATATTATTGAAAACTCTAATCCCTCCCAAAAATCTCCCTATCCCAAAAAATCACCCCAAAAACCTCCCAACACCCTTTTCAAGCCCCGCCCAAAAATTCCCCTATTACAAAAATCTCCAAAACAACCTTTGCAAGTCCCTTTCAAAAATCCACCTATCTCCCAAAAACCTCCCTGACCTTTACAAGTCCTTCCCAAAAATTCATCATTCCCCCAGAAAACCTCACCAACAACCTCTACAAGCCCCTCCCAAAATTCCCTCCCCTCTCTCCCCCCCCCCTCTCCTCCCAAAAAACCCTCCCAATAACCTTTGCAAGTTGTCGTCCTTCATCTGACCTAACTTTCCTTTGATGTCCCAAATCCACTTTATTCCCAACCAGAGTTAAAGCAACTTCGTCCTTTGCATATTCTTTAACTTGGGCAAGCCAATCCCTTATATGTTCAAAGCTTGCACGATTAGTTACATCATAAATAAGCAAAAGGGCATCAGCATCTCTGTAGTAAGAAGCTGTTAGGCTGCGGAAACGTTCTTGGCCTGCAGTGTCCCAAACCTAGAAAAATGTGAATTTTATTTTTCAGTGTTTTTACCTGTAATTTAACTCGTCTCCTTCCCAATTCAAGCACCTTGTTCTGTAAAATTAAAAAAATCAAATTACCGTAAATTCTATAATAAAAGCCCGGGGCTTCTATTTTCCGAATATCTTGCTTGGGCTTCTATTAGATAGCGATTTTTCAATAGGCTACTTTGAGTGGACTGGGCTTCTATTAGAGAGGGATGGGCTTGTGTTTTTAATGTCTCTTTGACGGCTGTAGAGGACTCCCATTAGAGAGTGGGCTTTTATTAGAAAGTGAGACTGTATTTTTCAATGGGTATTATTTGGGCTTCTATTAGATATGGGTCTCTAATAGAGCCGGGCTTATGTTAGAGCCTTCAATAGTATCAAAAATAAACCTACTCTATAATCAATGCCAACAGTTGAGATAAAATTACTTTAAAAAATTTAGAAAATTAAAAAGAATTTTAAATAAAAACAAACTTGTTCATAAAAGTATTGTCCTTGAAACGAATTAAAATACAAGTTTTGCCCGTACAACTATCACCAAGTAACATAACCTTAAAAAATAAAATTTTAAATTAAGGAAAAATTTAAAAAATAAAATTACAGTGAAGCCACAGTCGACGTCACAAAACAAAGAATTTTTTCTTTCACGTGGCGTTACAGGCAAACGCATTAATTAATATTTTTTAAAAATTCAGTTTCTGGTTTTAAAATTTCAAAAAAAAAATTTGTTTTCTCGAAAAAAATTTTCTTCAGACAAAATTTTCAAAAAATTTTTTTTGAAATTTTTTGTTTCAAAAATTGTATTTTTTAATTAATTTTAAAATTATAGCCTTTAAAATAATGAGAGGATATTTATAGAATAAAAAGCTTCTACTTTAGTTAAGCCATTATATTTATTTACTTTACATTAGTAAAAAAAAGCATTGATAGATTATTCCCCCTTTAAAAAAAACTCGGGAGTGCGCCAAAAAATTTTTCTTACTCTAATTAGCCATCAAAAAACAATTTGAAAGCGCACAAATATAGCGCTAATTGCCAGTCGATTTTACATATTTTATAAATATTGCCTTAAGTGAGGGCTTTTTTTAAGAGAAAATCTCTTTAAAAAATAAAAAAATATTTTCAAAAAATAGCTACTTTTTACAAAAGGAAAAAAATTTCAAAAATTGTACCAAAATTTTCATTGTTTTTAAAAATTATTCAACGCCTACTAGTTACACAAAAATCCAAAAATTAAAAAATTTCAAAAAAAAAGCCTGAAAAAAGTCCTAAAAATTTCTAAGGATAACCATAACAACATAAAGAATAGCTACTTTTTATAAAAAAAAAAGTAAGCAAGAAAATTTCAAATTTCCTAATTTTTAAAAATTATTCCACGCCTATTAATTACCTAAAAAAATCCCAAATACCCCACAAAAATAAAAAAAAATTTTTTTTTAATCCAAAAATTCCAAAAAAAATTTTTCCTAGCATAACCATAACAACGTAAAATATAGCCCCTTAATTTAAAAATTTTTTTGTGAGATTCGTGAGAATAAAAAAAAAGAATTTACTTATTTATTTTGTATTCCCCTTTAAGCATTTGTTTATAACTTATTTCTTTTTAAAGAGAGAATGCCCTAGCTAACGAGGCCAATCAAACTTTATAAAAAAAATTCCAGTATTTTTACTAGCTAGAGAGAAGGAAAAAAAATATTTTTGGAAAAGAAGAAAAATTGGAAAAAAAAATAAATTAAAAAATAAATTTTGTTGAAAAATATCTCCCCCCCCCCCTCATCATGTGAATTATTATTTTATAAAAAAATAATATACGCTTCTCCAAGCTTTTCAATTTTATTTTTCAAAAAATTGAAAAGATAAAAGCCGGTTATTGGCTCAAGTACTTAAAAGGAATTCAAGGCTTTTTTGAAGCAGCTGCAAAAACACCTAAATAAAATTATTGAGTTCATCCCAAAAGATCGAAAATATCGGATATTGAACTATAAATTAAACGCGGAATGAAAAAATGGTGAAAATGAGGAATAAAATTCTTTTTCATAAATTTGCAAAGGAAAGAATTTTTAAAAAAATTAAAGAAACCTTTCAGCTAGACATAGGGTCGAGAATTAAATATATTAAAAAGCTTTCTTGACTTTAAGGGATGAAATGGAGAATTTAGAAAACAAGAGCATAAAAGTCCACAACTCATAAAGTTACAAATCTCGGTAATCTTCATTTTTCTGGCCTTCATTAATGAGGTGCCAGTTAAGTATGCTAACAATAAGACCGAATATGAGTTTAGAATTCGTTAAGTTCGGACTCTGAACCGGAATTCGACAGCCGAATTCAGGGTTAAAAATCTAAATTAAAATATTTCCAGGGACCAGTAAACTTGAGGATCACCCTAACCTTAAAATTAGTTGTCTTAATGTCTCAAGTCCTTAATTTCTCAAGCATAAAATCATTAAAAGTCAACAAAAACATTTTTTCAAATCCAAAATCTTTTAACAACTTAACAGAATTAACTTTCAACGTTTTATAAACCTTTAGATATTATTCAATCCTCTTCATCGTCACCGCCTCCTCCTCCACCTCCCGAAGCAGCCTTCTTCAAATTCTTTCTCTTGACACGTCCAGGAGGTCCACCAGCAAGATAAGATTTTGTGGAGAAGTCAATGTGCTTTTGAGAGTCGAGACGAACAATGAATGATGGAATATTGACTACTTGTCGACGAATTCTGAATTAGATTAATACGAAAAACTATTCTAGAGGTTAAAAGTCAGAGAGTCCCTTTTATATTCTAAACTGGTGCCGAAACCTCCCCAAACTAATGGGTAAAACAAAAGGTGTTTCAACCGTTGTCCTTTTTCTCCTATAAATCTTGGGAACAAAATGGTAAATTTGTACGACAAACATAGGCTGATGCTGGTTGGAAATTGCCAGTTAAGAGACAATTAAAAACCGGAAAGGTGACTTAGTTAAGATCAACTTTTGGCTTGTATTTTCTAGTGACCCCCTACATCCGCAATCTCTACTACCCTATAATAGTCCAAAAAGGGGAACAAACTTGTTTTAAATTAAAAATAAACCGAATATGCTTTTGACGAATAAGAACACGAGCATGGTGAATTGATTTAGCCAATCCCAATTTGAAAACTTGCGTCTGCAAACGACGCTCCAAAAAGTCTTCAACACGCAAACCAAGAACATAGTCCAATTTCATCTTATCCTCCAAAAGAACTCCAATACGAACCAAACGACGAAGAAGAGCATTTCCTTCAAATAAGCGTCGAGGATCCTTGTCTTCCAATGTTAAAAGTTCACGAGCAGCTTTACGAATCTTTGCCAAAGTTAATTTGACACGCCAAACTTCACGTTTATTTCGTAAACCGAATTCGCCAATTAATTTTAATTCCTAAATAGATGAGTTAACGTTGGGAAAAAGTAATTAAAAACCTGATCTAAACGCTCCTTTTCGAATGGACGACGAGGCACGTCATAAACTTTAGAAAATACATGCTTTATACGAGGCATCTTGTTTTACTTTTTAAGCTTAAAAAAGAAAAAAATTTAGAAAGAAACATGAAAAATAAAACAATCAAAATACAACCAAAAACCCAAGAAAATGATCAAAAAAAGTTTGGATAAAACAAAATGCTAGACTCGACTTTCATAAAACATCGACAAGAAAAGATAATAGAAAAAAGAGAGAATTTAGAGAAAAAGAGAAATAGTAAGAATTTTGAAAAGTGGTAACTAGGGCAAAATATTTCAAAATATCAACTATTGTTAAATACCAAAAGTGTTAGTAGAGTCACGCACCCACCTTGTCATTAAAAAATTTCGAAATTTGAACCCCCTAAAATTTACCCAAATTTTTTAAAAATTATTTTTTAGTAGATTGGCGCAAATGAAGCGACACGACCCTTCTTGCTCATCTTCAGAAAAACAACAAATTTATCACGAAAAACAAAGAAAGCAACTTTGCCTGCTTCACACCTTGAATAATTTATTTCAACGAAGGGAATTTAGTCAACAAGAGCTTGATGAAATTTGTGAAAGGTTTTTTTTCTCTAATTCTAAATTTAGTTTAAAAAAATTTTTAGACTTGACGACCGCAGATGTTTTAATCCCCACCGTTCATGGTTTGGTTTGGGGAATTATGATGCAAATATTTTATTAATTGCCTTACAATCTAGAGATTTTACAGGACGATATTTTGACAAAAGATTGTAAATTTTTTTAATGTTTTTTAAGGTGTAATTTAGGTATATGAAACAGACACCAATCAGGCAGAATTACATATCTTTCGAAAAAGAATGTCGAGCTGATAATGAGTCTAATGATACCAAAATCAGCCTGATTCGATGTTCCTGAACAAAATTATCGAACCAAAAATTCGGCTTGGTCTTACAAATAGTTTTTCAGTTTTCAGGGGATCTCGAGCCCATATTTGAGTCTACAGCCTAATTTTGGTACCGTTGACTCAGCTTGGCGAACTCTGAATGATCTATAATTTGACCAGTTTGGTTCTGTGTCGTATACCGAAATTTTTCCCTTTCTAATAATTTTTTCAATCTAAGACCAGCTTCTCGCATTAAACATGATTTAATTTATGCCTATATTTTCAATATACCTTCGCTGCCATTCACTCTCTTGCCATTTTTTATAGGCAGACATTGGGTATTTTTTTTAATTTTTTAACAATAATTATTTTTTCCTTTTTCTCAGTTTGCTGTATTATCAATAAACAACATTTACTACAATTTAGACTCAAAACTTGATGCTCCAACAAAAATAAATGGAAATTTTAACGCTTTTATTGATAAATTATTGGAAGCTGGAAATGAATTGTTGTTGGTAGTTAAACCAGAAAATGAGAATAATTGTATAATTAATTTGGAAGAATTTAAAGATAAATGAGAATAGGTATACAGATTTTTTTAAAATATTTTCTTGCGGGTTTTTCTAAAATATATAGAATAAAAATTTTAATGAACTTTTTTTGCTGATGGGAAAAACTGTCCCAAGATGAGAAAGTGTCTTAGGAGCGATTCCCTAAAATAATTCTACGAGGACAGGTACACCAACCCAACTCCTCGAGGGTGGGTACACCAACCCTCTCCTGTATTGTCAATCGGGAATAAAGTCCCTTTCTATAGTCCTCCTTGTAGGGAATAAATCTCGTAGTTGACTCTCAAATTGATTTTCCACCAAGTCAACCTTTGTATATTTTCTCGCAAGATCCTATCTCTGCCATTTTTTGGTTCTTTAATTCATTCTACTATAGAAAGAGAAACTACCAATTTATTAACTCTTTTTAATTATATTTATTTTAATTATCTAAAAATACTTGTCAAATTTAAAATTCTCAAAAATTAAGGCTTTGAATCATTTTCAAGTTTATTTGTTCCTTCTAATGGATAGGCAGTGTTTTTGTGAATTTGAGGATCTGCTGGGTCGATAGGTCCGAGTTCGAGCTTTTAAAAATTATTTTACCAAAAAATGCCAAAAAAATTAAAAAAATACCCTCAGTCGATTATCCCATGGATCTGAGTGTGCAACCATCAATCCTCCTTTTTTGTATGGTTCACCCAATGGTACAACACAAGCATTTGGAATTAGTCTTCGACGAAGTAGTAGAGGTCCGAGAAGACTAAAAATAAAAGGGTCCACCCCAGAAGCTCACCAACTTAGTGGTCAAATGTCCTTAGAAGTCGCTCCCACTAGAGGTCAACTGACCCTGGAGGACAACTCCGAGCAGGGGAATTGATCACAAGGGTCATTTGACTACTGAAACGTTTACCTCTATGGAGCTGACCTTCTGGGCTGATCTCAAATAAAATTAAAAAAATAAACAAACCGAAGTAACATTTCTCCAATGGGAGAACAAAAAAGGAGAGCCAATAAAATTGTTTCTAGAGAAAGCAAAATCCCACCACTTTCAACACTTTCTCTTCCAGTTTCCCTCATATGAAAACATACAATTGCTGGGGCAATAATTAATTGTAAGCTTCCTTTAGGTAAAATCGCTAATGAAATAAATAGGCGTTCTGAAGGGGTTCTTCTCTGTCCTGTTGAACAACAGAAAGTACAGGCTAGTCCTGTAGCTAAGCGGACTAACAAAGAAAGAAGTAAAAATAGGAAGGCATCGAGAAGTTTTGTTGAGGAGAACTTGAAAAGAGAAAACATTCCTGATAAAGCGCTCAAAGAGTACTTATGTCGTTTCCCTCCCACACCCAACTTTTTTTTAAAATGTACATAATGGTCAGACTTTTATTCTAGCATTATTTAACAGTCAGTCTTGCTGTAAGAAAAATAAATGAATCTATGGAAGGAAAAATGTCTGACCATTATGTACATTCTAAAGAAAATGTCTGGGGGAGGGAAACGACACAGGTTCCAGACTTACAATTGAAGTAAAATCAAGAAGAGATCCAAAAAGAAGAAAAAGAAGAGGAGAAGCTATCAATTCCCAAAAAAGTCTCAATCCGTTTTCTTCAGTCCTCGTCTTGAAGATTAAAAAAATTTTAAAGAAACCTCTAGAAATTTTTTTACTCCTCTCCTGTTATCAATTTGCCAATTTATAGCAGCAACTAAAGTCATAATCAAAACAGCTGTAGGCCCAGCAATTACACAACCAATCTCTCTAGCGCCAAAATGGAAGGCGGAACCAACACTTGTTAAAATCAAAACTCTTGTAAAATGAACTAAATGGGCATCAGGTCGAGGAAAAAAGCGCAGAAGAAAACCAGCAGAAATTCCAATAATTGCACCAATTAATAATTCTCCTGGAATTCGACTTAGAGTGTAGGAAAGTTGTTCTGAAAAATTTGAAAAAGATTGTTATTAATATGGGGAGAGAGGGGAAGCTAGGGCTCTGGAAAATTTTTTAATCCTGAAATATGGGGGGGGGCCGAACTATGAGGAGTGCTTAAAAATTTTTCTTAAATTTTTTTCCAACCCCTAAACATTTTCTCTCACATTTTTGATGATCTCCGTTATATTATAAAAATTGATGACCCCTTTATTCTATTTCCTATTCTCACTACAATCACAATCTTTCTCTCCTATCCCCCCACCCCCATTATTTTTTTTATTTTCATTCACAAAGGTTATTGGGATGATTCCTTCCCTTTCTCACCCTTTGATGAGCTACAAAAAATTTTTTTAGAAAGGAAATGAGCAATTCTTCCCAGTTAATTTTCTATTTCTTCCCAGAAAAATTTTTCTTCCGTTTTCTCTTCCCAAAAAAGCGGGAAAACTTCATCCTATCCCCCATCACATTTCTTAATTCTCCCATTAATATTTTTAATTATACCATATTTTGTTGTCATCGCTTCAAAAGCAATACCAAAACCGGCTAGCGCAAAAATATTATCCAAAATAGTGCTACAAAAAAATTTTTCAAAAAAATTTCAAAAAATTAAAAAAAAAATTTTTTTTGAAAATTTTTAAAAATTTGCAAAAAAATTTTGGTTAAAAAATTTCTTAAAAATTCCAAAAAAACCTGAATAAAATAATTGTTGGAATTCCAGAATCATCATTATTTGTAAATTGTTTTTCTTCCAAACGCTTAATTGTTGGTACAATAACTGGGGGAGAAGAGGCAGAAATTGCAAAACTTTAAAAATTTTTTTTGAAATTTTAAAAATTTTAAAAAACCCAAAAAGTATAGCAATTGATAAATTAATTTTAAATAAAAGTGTAGCGGCCAGTAAAATAATTAAACATTCAATTAGAGGGCAGAGAATGCCTAACAAGCAAATGAGTGACTGAAAAATAAAATTTTGAGATGATAAAAAAAATGTCGATTTTTTTGAGAAATGTCGAAAAAAATTTTTTGCGAAATTTTGGAAAATTTTTCAAAATTTTTTATTGAAATTTTTTTGAAAATTTTTTAAAATAAAAAAAATTGCCTTTTAATTTTTGAAATTTTTTAGAAAATCCGAAAATTTTTTTTGAATTTTTTAAAAATTTTTTCAAAAAATTTTTTGAAGATCTTTAAAAACCGAAAAAAAAATTTTGATAATTTTTCAAAAAAAATTTTTTTAATCCGGAAAAAAATTCTTGAAAATAAAAAAAAATCGAAAAATTTTTTTGAAAATAAAAAAAAATAAACCTAAACCTCTAAGAATTTAAAATTTTAAAATACAAACCAAATTATGCAAAAGAGAAGACGAATTAATTCCCAACATTGCGCGAATAATTACAACAAGAAAAGCAATTTCAACAATTAAAGTCCCTCCATTATTCGAATTTGGTAGAGTTAACAATTCCCTAATTTGTCCAAAATTGGCAGTTAAACATCCAACAATTAAAGGGCCAGCAAGTGAGGGGAGATAAATTTTATTTAAAATTCTGCCGATACACAATGAAAGTGCCAATAAAAGGAATATTGATAAAATTAAATATGAAGTATTTGTAAATGTTGAAGGAGGCAAATTTTGGTTCCAAAAAATGGGAAGAAAAATTATTAATTTTTTAAAAAAAAAATTTAAGGGAAGGTACTTTTCCGTAATAAGCCTGCAAATTTTACCCAGCGAGGGCTTAACTGGTCGCAAATTCTGTTCAGAATAATCGAATCACGTTGAGTTTGGTATCATTCGACTCGGATTGACGGGCTCATTCGAATGAGTTGTCATTTGTAATATGTCAATTTTTGGCCCTAAAAATAAGCTTGGCCTTCTATGGTTTTTCCAATTTTGGGGGGACCTAGATCTCGATTAGCAGGCAACAATCAACTTACACCGACGAGAAAAACGAAAATATAAATCGAAAGACTTTGGAACCGGACATTGGCTAAAATCAGAACTAAAGAATTTGCGGGTAAATGGAAAAGTACCAAAAAAATAAAAATAAAAAAATACGAGTTAAGTTGACGACATTGACGAAAAGGTGACGAAAATGGAAAGTCTCCAAAATGAGTTTTCTCTTCCCAAGTATGGTTGCTCGGGGTTAATGACAATTGAGGAGGGTAAACTATTTGTTGTTTTTGTTGAGTAATTGTTAAAGGATGAAGTAAAGATCTTTCAAATATTGCTGTCAAGGAAGCATATAGAGCGGCGAAGATGATAAATGAAGTAATTATAAAGTTGGTCTTAAAAAAGGGTTTTAAAAACGAGGCAGACTGGATCCTCAAGGAGGGGCTCTGTCGCTGCCAGAAGGTGATTGCAGTTTCGTCCACCCCTGAAGTCCTACAACCTCAATACCTATTGATCCTGAAGGCCTACAAACTATTAATAAGTACCCGGTTCTGTATTTTAGTAGATCAAGGATGGACCGGGTTTGAGAAAAAAAGTCGGGTTGAATTCTAGGTCGAAAAAGGACCGGGTTTCGGGTATTTGGTAACACGACCCAGCTCTGCATTCTAGCCCTATGGCCCAGGGTCACTCGGTTTAGGCAGTCATGGTGTAGGAATCAGGGCTGACCCCGCAGTTTTTCGATCCCTGCCCGGTTCTAAGCTTTGCTAACCCTTATATAATGCTTTTAAACCCTACCTCTCGATGATTAATAACATTGATGAACATATTTCGAAGATTGGCACCTAAACGTGTAGCAGTAATCGTAGTGGTAGAATGGGCATAAGTTGAATCCATTGTTGTTTAATTTTACAAAAAACAATAAAATGTATAGAAGGAAAAAAATGATTTTGTTGCAGGAATTACTCATTTTTTCTAAAGTTACTGAAAAAAAGATTTGCATAAATTTATACCTTTGAGCGAGTGAGAAACGTAAAATCACGGAAAATCGTATTTTAGTACAAAGTAGTCAGCAGCGATTAAACTGTGGCGATGAAATGGCCGTAATAAAGTCAAGGCGATGAAAAAGTTGGCGACAAAAAGTATTTGACCTAGAAAATTTTTTTCTGATTTTCCTGTAAATTTTTGCAAGGGCTCGGGTTTTTTTCTGTTTAAAGGGGCTTAATTTTTTCAATTTTTTTGTCTAGTTACATTAATCCAATTTTATACTTAATACAATTTTCTACTGATTTCTTCGTGTTTTGTTGATTAAAGTAAAGCCTATTGATTGCTACGAATGAAAAATTTCTGCAGGTATTCATTTTTTTTAATTCTACTTAAAATTTTCTTTCTATAGGAGTTTATCACACGCCTTACCGGCCATTTTAACTTGGTCTCTAATTGTTGGCTGTTCAGCGGCTTTTTTCTATATTCTCGTTCCGGCATTAATTATCAAGCTTGGCACCTTTGGTTATCTTTTTTGTGCGATAGATTTTGTTCTCTTTGCTTTTTGTATTTCAAATCTTTTTATGGCGACGACAATGGATCCTGGTTTGTTTATTTATTTCCATAGCTATATTAATAATTTAAATTTTAAGGTACTCACCCAATTGGTTAGTTTACTTATTCTCGGTTCAATTGGTGATATTCAATTTCGTATCCCCTTCTTTTTTACTTCCTCAAAAGTACTAAAATGGTCAGAATGGTTAAAATGCTCATACACCTCTCACTTCAGTACCTCCACTTTTTTCTTTTTCTAATTACCCAAAATGGTCAGAATTTACTTTGGGTCATGGTTCGAACCCGGTCCGGTGTCAGAATTTTTTAAGCACTTATTTTAGTATTTAATGGAAGTAAGAAGAGATAGGGTTCGAAATTGAATATTGCCGTTCAATTTAAACTAAAATTTCAATTTGTAGCAACCTCTTCTGAAGTAGCCAATTTGGACGATTTCCGTTCGCCTCTTTATAAAAGTGTTGAAATAAATGGAATAACAGTCAGAATGAAATGGTGCGTTACCTGTAAATTCTACAGGCCTCCGCGTTCTTCACATTGTTCTGTTTGTAACAGGTAACGATTTTTCGGTTGGAAATCCGCAAGTTTTGTCCGCAAACTTTCGCAGATGTCCGCAAATCTTAAAAACTGCTGATTTTTCCCATTTTCAGATGCATAGACTGCTTCGATCACCACTGCCCTTGGGTCCACAATTGTATTGGTCGACGAAATTATCGCAACTTTTTCTTGTTCCTTTTCTTCCTCAGCTGGCATATGATCTGTGTGTTTAGCCTTTCATTAAGCTACACACTCTTAAGTCGTCGAGATATCCTTACAAGGCCAAATCTTTGCTCAATTGTGTTAATGTCAATTTGTACTTTACTTGCTGTCCCTGTTATTGGGTTGACTTGCTTTCATATCGTTCTTGTTTTGAGAGCGAGGACGACAAATGAACAGGTTTTGTTAATTTATTGTTTTTAAGTTAATTTTCCTTTAAGGTAACAAATAAATTCCGTGCTGGTCTGAATCCTTTCACTGTTGGATGTTGTGGGAATCTGTGTCATTCTTTATGTTCCAGTCAATTTCCAACGTATTTTTTAAATTTAATTTTTAAATAGTTATTTCTTCAATTAGCAGTTATGAGAGGCCTAACAAGAAAAATCAGAGGGTACCGAGGGAAGCAGTTATTGTTTATGTGCCGGAATGCGACAATCAAAAGGATGGTCAAATCAGGGTAAATTTGGCTTATTTTGAGAAAAAATCACTTTAAAAATAATTTAGTTGAAGAGAGGTGTTGGTGAAGATAGCGCTGTCTCGATTGGTACAGCGGTCTCAGGCGTTGGATTTAAATCGGCAAATTCTTTAAATCGTGTAAGAATGATTGCTGATTCAAGGGAAGACGATTCTAGATGTAATTTATTCAATGCGGATGAAGAGGAAGAAGAAAATCAAAAGAAGCTGGAAGTGAAAGTCAACGATATTTCTGCTAATATTGATTGTGAAGTTTGTTTTGAATTTTTTTGGGGGGTTTTTGGATATTAAGGGCTAGGGTCAGATTTCATGCGTCTGCGCCAGACTTTTGGCGTTTAGACCCTGGATACGGTTTTGACTGATATTGATTTTTAGTTACCTCTCTCGGCATATGAACGTAGTCTTCATGAAGCTTACAAGGATGTTTCACATGTTCGCCTTTCTAGTTCAGAAAATTCAGCTACACAATCATTACTTGGTGGTGGAAATATCAAAGGTCTTTGCAAAGCGGATTTAAAAAATGTCAGAAGCAATAGAAGGAACAACAGCAGCCCAACAAAAAGAAATTCTTTTCATGGTATGTTATCAATTAATAGAAAAAATGAAGCATCACCAAATGGAGTAATGACAAGTATTTCGGAATGTAGTAGAGGAAATTCTACAATTTATACTAATACAACAACAACATCTTTACTTACTGAAAATGAAATGGCAAGGAGTACTAGACCGCTTAAATTTACGGAGGTTTGCCTTTTATTTTTAATTCAAACGAGGTCTTTTCTATTCGTTAGTTTTGACTTATTTCTGAGAGCTTAAGACGAGGTCCGTACTGTATTGTACGGGATTCTGTCACGGAATCCCGTGTTTTAAGCGATGAAGGGATTCCGTGATTTACTAGATTAATTTCACAAGATCCCTCCCTCTAGACTTTTTGAAACTCAATCCGTTACGGGATTCCGAGAATTAATTTTCCGACCTCTAATTTAGACAAGCCAAAAGAATTTAAATTTTAACATATGTATTAATATTTTAGGTGTAAAATACCTACCTATAATGCTACAATAAATACTTTAAGGCTGTTCGAGTACATGACAATCTAAACAGTAACAGTGTTGGTAGTCGTGGTTGAGAGATATGGATTGGTAGATGTTGTTGTGTCTCTAAAAGAAGGTATATCATATAAATTCATTTATTGCATCCAGAGATTCTTTTTTTGCTTTACTCAACAAACAAACATATAAAAAATATGTATATTCTATATTTTTTCCATTTTTACAAAGAAAAACTTCATATCCCTTGTTGTAATTAATTGGAAAGGTCATTTGATTTGCAAGAGGATTTTGAGAGGTTCTCGTTGGGTCGGCGTCATTGACCTTTCCAATTATGTTATATTTTCATTTTTTTTGTTTATCTTCCCTTTTTCATCTATATATCCATAATTTTTTTTCTCCTCAAAATTTTGCCAGGCTTGAATATTTTTTTGCATGTTTTTAGAATTGTTTCGGATCTCAGAGTCTGATGTGAGTGTGCATTGAAAGTTAGTTATAAAAAAATACTATAAGTTTTATAAATATATTTTTCCAGTTTGAAAATTCATGACTTGTTGTATTTTATTCGTTCTTTTTTCATTTTGCTATAAAATTATTTTTGATTACAAATGTTGATTCATTTTTAATTTAAAAAAAGTCGACAGGCTTAATAATACTTTTATGATTTTTTCATTAATATTTTAAAATAATTTGAGGAGATAATGGTAAAGTTTATTGGACTTAAAATTCAAGGAATCAGAAGTATTGGTGATTCGCCGCAGTGCATTAATTTTTTGACTCCGTTAACTATAATTCAAGGACCTAATGGAACGGGAAAGACGGTTTGATTAATTGTTAAAAATTTTTTAATTTTATATTTTTCGTGTTTAGACAGTCATTGAAGCTTTAAATTACATTACAACAGGTGCTTTGCCAGCAGGAAAAATGCCAACATTTATTCACAATAATCAGGTTTATTTGAATGCTTTTTAAATTCTCATTCTTAATTAGATCGCAAACAAGCCGAGAGTTGACGCTTTGGTGCAGCTTATCTTCAAGGACATTAAAGGCAATACCTGCACTGCAACCAAGCGATTGAATGCGAGTGTTGTACGAGGGGTAAGTAGTTTGAAACTTTTAAAAATAATTTCCCTTGACTTTTTTCCATCTTCTAGGGAAAATTGACTACGAAATCTGATGAATTTAATCTCAAAATTGTTGATAAATTTGGTAATCCAAAGTCTCTTTCCTCAAAAATTGGTGATTTCAATAAAGAGGTTTTTAATTTTTAAGAAGTAAAATTAATCAATTTATTTTTAAGATGCTCAATTTGATTGGTGTACCTAAAGCAATTCTTGAATTTGTTCTGTTTTGTCATCAGGAAGAGTCAAATTGGTAAGGTTTTATAGCAGAAACTACCTTGGCCAGGGACCGGCCTTGTCTGAGCGTGTCTTAATAGAAGGAAGGCAGAAGTGCTGTGTGATAGGTCTGATAAAAAAGGAAAGACAATGGGCAGTTCACGAGCCGGGCCAATCTATTTAAATATAAATCCGCTTTATTTATCAGGCCTGCTATATAAAAATTATTAATTTTTTGTTTAGGCCTCTCTCTGAACCAAAAGAATTAAAACAGCGTTTTGATGCAATATTTGAAGTTACAAAATATGTTAAGGCTTTGGATGCAATCAAAAGGAATATTAAAGAATTGGTATTTTTTAAATTTCTTGAGTTTTGTATAATTTTTAATGTTTTTTAGAACCTACAAATTCAATTAATTGACAAAGAACTTCCTCATTTGGAAAGTAATTTGCGTTCTAGAGCTGAGGTATGAAGCTAAATTTAATTAAAAATCAATTTTAATTTTTCAAGTTAACTATGAATTATGACACAAGCCGTACAACATTAAAACAAAATCGTGTAATAATTGACAATTTGTTGGAAGAAAAGAAAGTTGTTGAAGCAGAATTAGTTGTAACTAGAGAAAAGTTGGAAAAAGCTGTTAAGGCATCACATAAATTTGGTTATTAATTTATTTTTGTCAAATTAATAGTGAAAAAATTTTTTAGAAGTAATTAAAGGGAAGATAAACACACATCAACGTTATATGGAAGAATTTCTTACTGAAAGTAATTATCCTGGAACACGTGAACAATTGTTAATTGCTATTAATGATGTTTGTTTTTTAACTTTTAAAATTCTTTTTAAATTTTTGAAATTTTTAGCTCAGCCATTCTAGTGAAATACTTGAAGCTGAATCTAATAGAATGAGTATTGTTCGTGATATTTCAACTTTTGCGAAGAAAATTGCTGATTTGAAGAAGGAAGAAGAATATTTTCGTGAAAGAATGATTGAATATGATTCCAAACAGATGGTTTCTAATTATTTAAAAAAATAATTTTATAAATTTAAGGTCATGAAAAATCGTGAGGATGAATATTTGATTTTTTTGAATCAACTTTCTGAAAAATACCAGATTCCATGTAATTTTTTTCTCTTTTTTATATTTAAAATAATTTTTTAGTAGGACCAACCTTTATTGACAAACTGAAAGCTCAGGCTGATGTTACGATCGCGAAAGCGGCTGAATCGACTGTGAGTTTTAAAAACTAGAGTTGGACCCCGATCCCTCTGACCGCGATCCCGATTGGTTTTGTTGAACCCGACCCCGAACTTTTCGACTTCGATGGGTCGGGGTCGTCTAACCCTAGTAAAACCATCAATGTAAGATTTAACTTGTAAATTTTAGAAACTTGAGTCTGCACGTGCAGATGAATTATCTGATAATATTGAAAGTTTGCGCATTCAATTGGCTGAATACAAAAGCGAAAGCCAGTCTAAACGACAAGAATTTTACAAACTCTCTCAAGCAATTTGTATCGCTGAACGAGATTTTAAGAATGCAGAAAATGCTTCAAATGCGTACGTTTTTCCATTTTTTAAAAATAAAATTTGTAAGAAATTTTGCTTTTAGAGTTGTCAAACTTTCTCAAGAAATTGTCAAATGGGAGACTCAATTACAATCACTTGGCGACTTCAAATTGTTAGATGATATTTGGGATAATCTTCAAGAGATGCAGAGTGCTTTGAATGTTCTTCGATTGGATTTGATGGAATTAGGTGCTGGTACTTCTATTGATGATGCTAGAGAAATGTCAACAGCTGTTTTTGAGAGAATGAATGGTAAATTGGAAACTGTCTATAGCCATATTACTGTTTTGAAAAAACGAGTGCAAATTACAAATCAGGTAAAAAAATTAGGGATGGGCTGTCTTCCGCATTTTGCAGAACTCCTCTTTTTGGACCCTTCCGCGTTCCACTTCCGCATCTTGCTTTCATCTGTTGCCCTTTTCTGCATCCGAAAACTTCCGCTTTTTGGACCCTTCCGCTTTCTAAAATGTGTTAGGGCCCATCCGCTGTAAAAAATGGTGGTCCTGAAAATACAAAATATTTTTTCAGTTAATGGAATATAAAGATAGAAAAGCTTTGGCTGGAGAAAAAGTTGTTCAAATTGAATCTATGAAACAAAAGTTGGATCAAAATAAAGAAAAACTTAAAGAAGTTGAATCATTACTTGCTTCTGCAAATCAACATTTGCCTGGTTTAGAAAAAGAAATTTCAAAACTTGAAGGGGAAAGGACCAAAATTTTGAAGGAAATTTGTACCAAAGAACGAGATGCTCAAATGGTTGTTGATTCTATTGATCTTGCAATTTCAAAAATAAATGATATGAAAAATTTGAATGAAAGAGATCGTGATTCAACTGATTCAACAGATGATTATAGAGAAAAAGTATTTTTTTTGTTTTACTTAATATATATTTTTAAATTTAAATTTTAGATGGAAGAAAAAAGGCGCGAAATTGATGGATTATTGGAACAACGACGTAAATTAGAAACTCAATTGAGTGGTGTTGAGAATAGAAAGTATGAATTAAAACGTTTACAAGAGCAATTGTCGAGAATGGATATTCAGAAAGAGGTTTATTTATATTTTTCGTAATGATTGAGGCTTCGAAAAGCAAGCAAAATTGATAGGTTCGATCCCTTTTTATATTGTTCTCCTAATATTCCTAATTTATATTTTCCTCATGTTGGAATCGGGAAAGGAAAGGGGCTCAGAACTACCAATTTTGCTCGGTTTTCCTACCCTTTGTTAGTAATGATAAGATGCATGTTTTTATTTCTAGATTGACATGTTGCAAAGAGAATTAAGAGAAGCAAAAGAAAGTGCAATGATGGAAGGAATTGAAAGTTTAACTGAAACTAGAACGAAGGTTTTTATTTTTTTGAATAAAATTTTTAAATTTCTATTGTTAAAGGAAAACAGACTTAATCAACGTGCTGTTGAGATTAACAATAAAATTCATGAAAAGAATGGAGAACAATTACAATTGAGAAAGAAAATTGAAGATTTGAAGAGACAATTATCTGAAACTCGTTATGTGGATGCAAAAAAGCTTTATATTGGTAAAATGGTTGAACGACAAGTTACTTTAGAAGCTATTGAAGTATGGGGTTTTTTCTAATATAATTTGAATAATATGAGGCTACCAAAGACCGAGATACCAATGTCCCTAAAACATGCCGAAATACTAACACTAAAATGTGGATTGATAACAATTTTCCACGTTGATGGAGCAACCTTCACCTTTATTGAGCAACCTTTTCCGTGGTTGCTCCCTATATATCGTTTGGTATTTTTCCATGGTTTGATATTTTGGCAGTTTTTGTGGGGGAGTGGTATTTTGGCGTTTCGTATAGCGAGACGCTCCGATTTTTATAAGACAATCAAAAAAAATTTTTTTAAGGATCTTGATAGATATTACAAAACTGTTGACGATTCAATTATTGAATTTCATCAACACAAAATGGAACAAATTAATTCAATTTTGTCTGAACTTTGGGCACGTGTATATCAAGGAAATGATATTGAAACAATTAAAATAAAATCACAAACTGTTGGGTCTGCTGAAAAGAAAAAGTCTTATGATTATAGGTTTTGTTTTGATTTTTATTTCTTAAAAAATTTTTTAGTGTTGTTATGACTGTTGATCAAACTGATATTGATATGCGTGATAGATGCAGTGCTGGACAAAAAGTTTTGGCTTCAATTTTAATTCGAATTGCTTTGGCTGATGTATTTGCTGGAAATTGTAGAATTTTGGCGCTTGGTTTTATTTTAATTTTATTTTTCTTTTTAATTTTATATTTCAATTTGTAGATGAACCAACAACTAATTTAGATGCTGATAAGGTTTTTTAGTGTTTTTCGAATAAATTTAACGTGAAAAAATTTTAGGTAGAAAATATTGGGACAATGTTAAAGAATTTAATCGAAGTTCAAAAACCACCAAATGATAGTGCAATTGGTGTACGAGGAATATATGATAGTGATGATGCTGATTTTGAAGAGCCAACTGGACGAGGTGCTGGAGCAGTACCAGAAGAAGATATTACAATGCCTGAATCAACAATTTCTGGTTCTGTGAAAAGACAATTGGATGGTACTAATGCTACTACAAGTACTCAAGCAACATATTCAAAATCTCTTCAATTAATTGTTATTACACACGATCGACGACTGGTTTTCTTTTTTTAATTTTTTTGAATTTTTAAAAATTTTTTCAAAAAATTTTTAGGTCGAACATTTATACATGGCTTGCCGTCCGGAATATATTTATGGACTTTCTAAAGATGAGAATGGCGTTTCACATATCAAAGCTTACAATCAAATTGCATCAAATGATCTTTTTAATTGATGAACTTTTTACTTGATGATGACAAAAGTATGCGGCCTTATGGACTTTTTTTTATTTAATTTATTTTTTAAAATTTTTAATATTTATTTTAAACAACTTTTGACTTGAGTCGTTTCTTTCTGTTTTTATTTCTAAAATTTTTCGAAAAGATGAAGGCCTGTTATGTGTATTTTTTTAACCTGACCCTGTCCGGGGTTTCCGGGTCAAACTCCGAAAAACCGGATTTTGTCAAAATAAAAGACAAGAGACGCCACGAAGCAAGTCAAAAGTTTTTTCCGGTATTTTTTAATACCCATAAAAATTGATCTGATCAAAAATCAAATTTTTGTGAATTTCAAAAGAAAAAATCTCGCTACAATCTTATAAATATTTTACTATTTATTTTTGAACATTTTATAACGGATTTGTTTGATACACATTTCAAAACAATACTTTTATTTATTTTTTAAGTTTAACAATTTTTTGTGTCGTTAAAAAACAATCATTTTACAATTTACTCTTCTCCTTCTCTTCAATTTTATTTTTTAATATTTGAAGAGTTTGAGAGGAGGAATTTTCAATAAGATTTCCACTATTAAATAAATTTTCTGGATCAAGTTGGGAACGCATTGATTCCATTAATGAAACACCCAAAGGTCCAATAGTTGTGGGTAACCAACGTTTTCGAATTTTTCCAATTCCGTGGTGGTGGGAAATGCTTCCTCCACAAGCTAAAATCTCGTCTCGGGCTGCGGACTTTTTTTTAAATAAGCTTAATTTTTTTGGAAAATTACCTCAATATGTTCATATATCTCCAATGCTTTAAGTACATCCATTCCACGATAATTAAACGCGTAATAAAAATAGACGCAAACACCAGAATCGTACACTTGGGTTACCCTTGGAATTTTTTAAAATTTATTAAAAAAATTTTTTTCAGGTTTTTAGAAAAATTTTATATTTCAAAATTTACCTGCAAGTAGCAAGAATATGTTGTTCAATTCCTCTTTTACGTGCTTCAAGTACTAGCAGCGTCTTTACGTTTTTACACAAATTTAATACTTTAGTCCAAGGGACGGATGTTTCAAAAGACTCTCCTGCAGTTAAAAACAGGTTTATTTTAAAATTTTTAAAAATATAAATTACCAATAACATTCAGATCTAAAGCCAAATCTCGAAGATAGGCTATTGCAAATGTTAGCCGGTAGCCGAACTGTCCATTCTCGTCTGGTGCTCGAATACCTCCAAAAGTGGAAGCAAGTGTGAAAAGACGCTGTCTTTCTGTTTGGACTTCTTCTGCGGTACCTTCAAAGACGCATGTTGTGGCTACCATTTGGTCAGGCTGGTTTGTTATAAAAGATTTTTAAATATAAAATTCTTTGAGGATCCTCGTTCTGGGATTCTAATTTACCGTAAATTCTCAAATATAAGACCAGGGTTTCTATTTTTACTGTTGACTGCTTATATTCTGATACCGGGCTTCTATTAGTGAGCCTATATTTTTCAATTTGTCTCTTTGAGTGGGCTTCTAATAGAGCCAGGCTTTATTGGATGCATTTTCTTTCTCAAAATCCTCACCCGAAACCCTTTCCATCGCGTAAGATAAACTCTAGCCAATGATTGCCATATCGCACTAGTAATATACCCCTCTTGTACTCGCATAGCTTGTCCCATTTGAAATTGTGCATTGTCAACAAGTCTAAGGGAGGCAGGTTGCCACCTCTTTAAGAAAATATTTTTTTTATTTTGAAAAGTATTTAAGTTACTTTAAGTGCGACAGCTCTAAAAAAGTTTACACCGCTCTCAAAATCTTTAAAAAAAATTTTTTTTCATTTTTCTAATCTTCGTTTATAAAATTAACTTACCGGGAAATATTATAGCCCCAAAACAGCGCTGTTCTGGCATCGGAAATATTTTTATTGTAGCTTCACTTATCACCCCCATTTGTCCTTCAGACCCAAGCAATATTTGTAATAGATCGGGTCCTGAAGATAGGCGTGGGACTTGCCCTAGCCTTCTAGGCTGTAAAATACCGCGGCTGGTGCAAATACGCACAGAAAGTATTAAATCCTTTTAAATTCTTTTTTTAGATTTTTTTCTTCTCTTTTTAAATTACCTCAATATTGCCGTATTTATTCTTTTTCATTCCTGAGGCGCGAGTCTGTATTTATTATTTTCAAAAAATTTTTCTCTAATTTTTTCGAAACTTACAGAAATCCAACCGCCCAATGTACTAAATATTAATTTAAAAAATTTTTCTAAATAATTGAACATAATTCTGACCTAAATTCAAGTGAATCAGGCTCGTGTCCACAAGTAAATCCTCTATCATTTAACTTTAAAATTTCATAGGATTTTTTTAAAAATTTTTAAACGCCTACTTGTCTCTCTAAATCCTGTCCAAGAATTCCCTAAAAATTCTTTTAATTTTTCTTTTTATTTTTCCACTAACCGCTTGTATTGTTGCTGTCATATTTTTTATGTCCAAATTTAATATTGAAGACATCATTCCCATATCTACTGAGCAAATTAATTTTTGAGAATTTTCTGGACATAATAATGCTTGTGAAACACAAGTTCCACCTCCTATTGGAATTAATAAAGCTTCAAATTTTTTAGCTCCTTCAATAATCTTTAAGATGATTTATGTTTTCCAATTAATTTCTCGGCTTTTAAATTTACTTTTAAAATTTGTTTCTCATTTCTTGGCCAAATAACCAAATCAGGAATTCGTCCAATTTTTCCTGTTCTAATACAAATTATTTCTGCCAATGTTTGTCCATGTGAACGTGCAAGTCTAGTCAATGGAGCATCCGAAAAGTAAATATCTTCAACTCGAAGAAATTCCAAAAATTGTGGATTTGGAATTAATGGTGACGGAATTTGAAGTGATTGAATGGAAACACTCGGCGTTCGAAGTTCAACATCAATTCCAAGATTTTTCTCTACCCACGGTCTAAGTCCGAGGAGAGGTTTTCCATCCAGATCGGCATATCTTAAAGGACGATTTTTAGGGTTTAAATATACCTTAAGTATCCTAATACAAGCCTATCTCTTATAGAAGCCCATACGCTATTGGAAGCCAACTCGGAGTACACCCAAAATATCGCGAGGTCAAGTTCTTCGTTCAAAGTCATCGAATTTAGATCGCCCTGGTGCATCGAACCATGCCAGTGCGTCCCAGATTCTTATTTCTGCGGTACCTTGATCTGCTCCCGCCCACTCAATGAGACCCTAGTCGGCTATCGTTTCTAATAGGATATTTACGATATCTCAAATCCTCTAGAAAAATACTTTTTGCTTCTCATATAAAAATGTCCATTCTCTGGCGAAAGTTCAAAGTTTGAGTGAATATATCCCCATCCATTCCATTTTAGCTCGTTATCTCGAAAATAATTTGTAGGAGATTGAAATTGGTTGATTGAAGTATTTATAGTAGTTAATTTTGAAGAGGAGGAGGAGGACATTTTGCAAAGAAATGTTTGTATAAAAATTGATTGGAGTAGAAAGTCATTTTTAGGGAGAAAAGTTATTTTTGATAAGCTAAAAAATGATAAGAAAAATAGGGTCAAAAATTGAAAGTTATTTTTTCTTGTTCTATTTTAATATCTCAAACTTGCTAACTAGGTGATATCTTAGAATTTTTCCAGAAAAAATAATATTTTTTCGTTTTCTTTTTGTTTGATCTCGAGATTTTTCTTTTATTTTTACCTCATTTTCTCAGTTTGTGGCGGCAACCGTTTTTGAAGGAACGTCTTATTTACTTTCTACTTTGAGATGACGTATTTATATTAGCGAGAGAGAAATTAGGGGGAAAAGATAGGGAGGGATAAGTGAGCTAATAGACTGGATAAGTAAAGTAAAGCTTAACTTGCACAAACAACTTTAAAATCTGCTAATTACCTATCTCAACTTGAGTTGAATCTCTGGGATTTTAAGTCAATAATTCTGTTGGTTTTGAATATTTCTCAAGCTTTTCTTGACAATTTTTGAAGCTTTTCTTGTCAATTTTTTCTTCTTTTTGTATAAGATTGATTTAGATACTACGAGATTTGGATTTATTAGTATCGAGAAAAAATTTTTCCAATTATGTTTGACTTGATTGAGACTGATCAGAGATTGATCATTATTCTCCTCTGGGAAAAGGATCATTTCAAAGAAAAACACTCTTCTTTCTTAAAATAATTTTTTTTCTTTTTTTACTTTCTTTTATTAGATACCTCAAAAAAAACAAATATTAGCTCTATCTATATCCATTCTTCCACGCCAACTCTTTTCTTCTATTTTCTATTTAACCTTTCATTTCCTCAACACCAAAATATCTTCTTTTTTTTCAAAATTTAAAGAGCTCTTTACCTTTATATTATTTTTTCTTGACACTCCAAGCATATGGATTATGCTTGGAGTGTGTAATCTGTCGCTTTCCATGCTTTTACTTAACTAATATTTTTTTATTTCCAAATTTTTTTCTTTTGTCCCATCAAAAATCGAAATTTTCTTTTATAAATGTCCAGTTGTTCAAAAGAAGTTGACAAAAATTGTTCAAAAACACCTGAAACCCAAAATATTAATGATCAACTATTTTCGTTCCATAAATAATATTTTTGTAAAATTATTAAAGTTAAAGGATATACCTTACACGAACCCCGATTCGAGAAATTTTCCAACCCCCTACCCAAACCCCGATCTGAGAAATTTTCCAACCCTTTACCCGAACCCCGATTCGAGAAATTATCTAACCCCCGATCCGATCTTGACCCGATTACCTTTTTATCTCTCTAACTGACCCGATCCGAACCCCGGACTTTTTGTGACCCGATACGAAGAAAATTTTGAAACCTGGCCAGTAAATATCCCTACAACCAGTGAATAATCCCTACCACCTATGCTACAATAAGTTGATTTTAGATCTTAATTTTTCTATTAACTGTATGTAAATTAATTGGGAATTTATTTGTATTTTCTGTATATTTCTGTGTATTTATTTGGTTCCTTTAATATTTTTTCCAAAATTCTAGCATTTAATTTTCTAAATTTATTTTTCAACTCTTAACAATTTTTTTATACTTTTTAATATTAAAAATGAAAAAAAAAAAAGGGAGATTAATATATAAAAATAATATATAAATCTAATATATCCGAAAAACGAGGGAGAGAAAGTAAGAGGAAGGAAATCAACAAGCACAGCAGCCTTTCTTTTTCTGTTATTCTTTTCATTCTAGTCGATCACAAGTTTATATTATAAGAAAAGACGGCAGCTTTCTGCCTTGATTTTTGGGGCAAACAAAAAAAATTTTTTTTCAGTTTTTGCTTTATTATAAAAATTGAACGAAATGACGAGATTATTGATTAATGTCATGGCTAATAATTAGTGCATTTTTTTAATTTTTTTAAGGATATTTTTATTTATTTTTTTACCCTAATATTTTGGGATTTTTAATTTTAATATGTACAAAGTTCAAAAATATACCCAAGCAAAACACCTACTTAATATACCGTAAATGCTCTAATTAAAGCCTTAGGCTTCTATTCTTCAAGGAGGTTTTTTTGAGTGTGATAGGCTTCTGTTAGAGAATTGGTGTTTAATTTTTGATGGGCCTCCTGGGGTGGTTAGATATGGACTTCTATTAGAGAGGAAGAGTTTATTTTTCGAAGAGCCTTCTAGGGTGGGCTCGTATTAAATATGGGCTTTTAATAGAGCCGAGCTTTAATTAGTTATTTACGTTAAAATTTTCTTAAAATTCAATAAACCCACATTTTCTTGCATTTTCGCAGTAAAAGTAATTTTATGAATTTATTTTTCAGAGAATTTTATTATGGTTCTACGCAATGGTAGCGCGTTATCAGAATCTTTGGCATTGAGTGCAGCTTCTGATGAGCCTAGCACTTCACAACCAATTCGTGTGGATGAATTAGACCATTATGATGAAGATTGGATTAGACCATTTCCTTTGAAAGATGGAGTTAAAATTCGGAAAGGAGAAAAATTCTCAGATTATTATGTAAGAGAAATTTTTATTTAATGTATGGACGGACATATCAGGACGAACTATAGGGATTGCTGTGAGAAAAATAACATCTTACGTGTTTAGTTCTAAGGCGTAAAAACTCTGTGACACGCCCAAGTAGGCGCGAGGCCATAACGGCGCAAAGCCATAACTTGCTGGAAAATTTCTGGCTCTTAAAAATTTTGGTATCAATCTCTTCTGCTCGATGAGAGGAATCGTTTAATACCAAATTTGGTAAGATTCGGAAATCTTGAGGCAAGTTATGGCTTTGCGCCGTTATGGCCGCGCGCCTATTTGGGCTGTACCCAAAAACTCGTTTCTTGACCCAATGGATCTATTTCTGGACTTGATTCCTGGTTCGAAGACCCAGTGGCCATAAGTCCTGAAATCGGTAGTGTTTAATTGAAATATCTTGATATGTCCGCATACCCTTAGAGGATATTCTTAAACATCACTTTTTTCCAGACACTTTACGAAGAGATTGGCGAAGGCAAATTTGGAAAAGTTTATAGATGCATTGAAAAAGCAACTGGGCTTACTTTGGCAGCTAAATGTATCAAAATTCGAAAAGATACCGATTTTGAGAAGGTCGAAAAGGAAGTTAATATAATGACACAAGTAGAGAATATTTTAGAAAATTTTTATTTTTTGTTTAATTTAGATGAGGCACAAATGTATAGCACAAATATATGATGCATTTGCAACAGATTCAAATGATGTAATTCTTATAATGGAAATTGTGCAAGGTGGAGAACTATTTGACCGTGTAGCTGATGATAGCTATATTTTAACGGAAATGGCTGTAGCTCTAATAATGTTTCAAATTTGTGAGGTGTGAAATTTTCAAAAAAAAATTTTCTAAAAAAATTTCAAAAAAAAATTTCAAAAAAATTTCAAAAAAATTTCAAAAAAATTTCAAAAAAAATTTCAAAAAAATTTCAAAAAAATTTCAAAAAAATTTTTAAAAAAAATTTTCAAAAAAAATTTTTTTTTAATTTTTAAAAAATTTCCACTTAAAGGCAATTCGCTACATTCACAGTCAAAACATTATTCACTTGGATCTTAAACCAGAAAATATTATGTGTGTATCTCAAACATCTAACAAAATTAAACTTATAGATTTTGGACTTGCACAATGGTGAATACAAAAATTTTTTATTTAAAAATTTTGAAATTTTTTAAAGGTATGATGGTAGCAAAGATTTAATGTTTATGGCTGGAACTCCAGAGGCAAATAATTAATTTTTTTATAAATTAAAAAAAATTTTTTTTTAATTTTAGTTTGCGGCTCCAGAAGTGATTAAATATGAGCCGCTTGATTTTCATACGGATATGTGGTAAGGCGTTTAATTATAAATAAATTTCCGGAAAAATTAAATTTTAAATAAAAATGAGAGTTTAAATAAATTTAAAAATGAATTGCGGGGAAAAATTTCTCCAAATATAGTAATTTTTAAATTTATTTTTAAAGGTTATTTAATTTAAAATAATTTATTCAGGTCTCTAGGCGTCATTGCTTACATACTGTGAGTTTAGATATTTTTTTTAATTATTTGATTTTTAAATATTATTTTTAAAAAATTATTTTTAAAAAAATTATTGATCCAATTAGAGCCCTAGGCTTCTATTTTTTCAACCCCGATGTATCGCGAGCCCCGCGTACACCCCGTTATACCGCGAGCCCAACCTACCGCCGAGCTATAACTTTGTTTAGAATTGTCGAATCCGTGGCGCCATGGTATGGTTCGATGCGGCTCGACCAGCTGAATCGAACTATACCAAGGCGCCACGGATTCGACAATTTTGGACTAAGTTATAACGAGGCACTTTACTGGGTTTCTATTAAAATGAGCTTCTATTAGATTATTGGCGTTTATTTTTCGATGGACTTCCTTGGGTTAGCTTGTATTAGATATTATGGGCTTCTAATAATTAGAGAATTAGAGCTTTAATTAGAGCATTTACTGTATTAAAAAAATTTTTTTTAATTTTTTCAAGCCTTTCGGGTCAATCTCCTTTCCTCGGTGAAACATTAGCACATACTTATTGTAATGTAGAAAAAGGAAGATGGATGTTTTGTGAAGAATTTAGAGAAAATGGAATATCAGATGATGCAAAAGATTTTATTTCTCGTCTTTTAATTGTTGAAAAAGAGTTGAGTTTGGGTTGGGGTCATAAGGGCGCGGGGCCATTAGGGCGCCAGCACTAGAAACTGACACTTAGGTGAAACCGAAATTTCTGAAAATTTTCTCAAATTTCTTTAACATCATTGACTACCTCCTCCAGAAATTTTAGAATTTTTCATCGAATATTTCTCAAGTTATAGTCGATAAACCGCGAAAAATTAGGGTTTTTTCGGAAAATCAACATTTTTGGCCATAATTTCTAAAATTCTTGATAAAAAATTATGAAATTTTTGGAGAACGTAGATAAAGGTACGAGAGTTATTACTGCAAAATTTTATCATTTTTGATAACCACCCCGCTATCTTATAAGCTCGAGCCCTAATGGCCCCGCGCCCTAATGGCCCAGTCCCTTGAGTTTTTCTAAAAATATTTTAAAAATTTTTTTTTCAGAAAAAGAATTCTTCCAGATGAATGTCTCAGGCATTGTTGGTTACTTAAAAACAGAGAAAGAGCAGCATTGGCCGGTGCAGCAAGTCGTGCAATAAGTCCAGCATTATTACCTTGTGAACAACAAAAACCTTTGGCAGTTGAAAAATTGCGTAGCTATGTGAAAAATAAAAAATTTAGGCGGCTAGTTTTTGGTGTGCTTTTTGTTAATTCGGTTATGAGAATGTTGAGGACTTTGCAACAAAATAAGAGTAATCATGGAATTGATTATGTTAAGGTATTTTTTGTTTGTGGATTTTGAGGGGGGGTTTTCTCGGAGCAGTTCAACTGAGTCCCGGCTCAACTGAGTCCCGGCCCTATAACTTAGCAAGGAATGGTCACTCTTTCATGTTCTTGGTATCATTGGATAGAGAATCAAAAGCTCTATAACATGCCAAAAAATCAGAATTTTTGACCAATTGATAAAAAAGTTATGATCTAAAAACTAACTTTTTCAAAAAAATCGGATTTTTCGGCACTTTATCGATCATAACTTTTTTACCAATCGGTCAGGAATTTTGTTTTTTTGGTATATTGTAGCCTATTTAATGCTCTATCCAATGGTACCAAAAGTAACAAAAAGTGACCATCCCTTCATAGGTTATAGGGTCCGGGACTCATTGAGTCGGGACTCAATTGAGGTGTACCGGGTTTTTCTCTTAAAATTTTTGTTTTTTTTTTAGAATATGTTAGCTGTAGCTGAATGTTGTCCAGAACGTCAAGATGAAAGCAGTATGTTATTAAAAGCATTTACTAAAAAGAGGGGAGAACCAACACCAGAAAAAACGCCTGAAAGATTAGCGGCAGCAACAACAACTGAAATAAATGGACAACAACAACATAAGGAAGAAATTAATATTGTTAAAGAAAATGAAGAACAACCACAAACTCTTCCAACAACTCGTAGAAAAATTAAAAAAGAAAAGGAACGTAATAATGGAGAAGATTTGGCAAAGAAAAGAAGTAAATCAGAAGCTAGACGTACTGGGGTTGATCAGCAAAGAACAAGATCAAGTACTGAACATACATCAACTAAAAAACAACGACAGGATAATGAAGAAGAGGGGGATGGAGGGAATATTAAGGTAGTGAAAAAATATTTTTAGTGATCGGAACGTACCATAATACTGAAAAGACCCCTATATCGATAGGGTACACCCCAACCTACCGCGAGCCCAATGTACCGCCGAGCTATAACTTTGTTAAAAATTGTCGAATCCGTGGCGCTCTGGTATGGTTTGATTCAGCTGGTCGTTGCGCATCGAATCATAGCAGGGCGCCACGGATTAGATAATTCTGAACGAAGTTATAGCTCGGCGGTACATTGGCCTGCTCCCTATCGATAAATTCCGATTAACTTCACAATTTTACTGCACCGTTTTCCGGGCCATACTACCGACACGAAATACCAAAAAATGCGTCGATAGTGCGGAACGGTCCGATCACTAATTATTTTTTAAAAATATTTCAAAATTCTAAAAAAAAAATTTTTTCTAAAGAAAATAAGCAAATCATCAATTTCCAAATTTGGGTCAAATAATGAGAAAAATCAAAAACTAAAAACAGAAGAAAAAGAAAAACAGAATCAACCCAAAAATAAATCACCCCAACCATCAACAAAAAATTTTGGAATTAATGTAATGAAATTAGCTCAAAATTTGGAAGAAGAAGTTTCACCAAAACAACAAATAAATGCCCTTACAAAAATTAAGCAACAACAACAACAAGAAGAAGAAGAAAATCATCAGAAAATTTCTCCTAAAAATTCTTTTGTTAGTAAAATGTTACAAAAATTAGAACAACAAAAACAAGAAGAAAAAGTAAAAAATAACGAGCAACAACAACAACCATTAATATTTGCTGTAGCAGCTATACCTTTAAAGAAGGAAGATAATTTAATTGCTAAATCACCCAAAGTTGAAAGAAAGATTCCTATTAATTGGAGAGAAGAAGTGGCAATGAGAGCAGAGGAGGAAGGAAAGGTTGGGTGGTTGATGGTTTTTTAAATTTATTTTGGCTAGACAATGAGTAGGGAGGTCTTAGTCTCGAGGCGACATTTTGGACTATAACTTTTTTGATTCTTGTACGATTTAAATAATTATCTTATCAATCGAAAGCTCTGGATATAAAGATTCTTTTATCAAACAGGATTAATTTAATCCATTAATTAACAAAATGTTACACCTATATAAGTGCGCAGTCGTGGTTTTTGCTATTTATTGGGCTGTAACTCTTTGTAAGATGTTCTGATATAATTAATCCTCTGAGATAAAATAATCCTCACATCCAGAACTTTTTACTGGAATAATAATTATTTAAATAAATTACGAATTAAAAAAGTTATAGCCCAAAATATGGCCTCGAGACTGAGGGCGATTGAACTTTCCCTATCCTTGAAAAATCCAATTTTTTTATCAAAATCCAAAAATCCAGCAATTCCTAAACTTCTCCTATATTTGAAAAATCCACAGATATTCAAAAATTCATATCTTAGGTTCTAGGGCCCGCATGATCTTCATTTTTTATTTTGTTAGACTACAAATTGGGCTCAATCGAATGAGCTATGGTACAATACCATTAGGAGCCTCAAACTTGTGATACCATTAAAAGAACAAAAAAAACCCCTGTGATACCATTATAATTTTTAATTTTTTAGTATGTCGCAGACGATTTAAATCCATATGAAAGAGAAAGGTCTCACACAACAACAGAAAAACGCAAAAAACTTGTTAAAAGAAAAGTTAGTAAAGTAAAAACTACTGAAAATGAAGAAGAAAAAATAAAATTTGAAGAAAAAATGGAAATTGATCATCAAAATAAAAAAGAAAATAAACAAAATGGACATTGTAAAAATAAAAAAAAAGAAGAAGAAAAAATGGAATTGGATAATAATAATGATGAAAATTTAATTAAACCACAAACCCCTAGAACAAAGAAAAAAATGATTTTGGTTAGAAAAAGAAGAGAATCAACTGTGGCACCGACTGATGGAATAAGTGTTGAGAAAGGGGTAAAAAATTTTTTTCTAAATTAATCCGATCTTAATATAACTGATCTATATTCAAATAGAAAGCTCTAGGTTTTCTATTTATTATTCCCAATGGGACTGATAAGATCTGATCATTCCTTTAGAGTTTTTAACTTTTAATTTTGAAAAATCGCGTTTTCCTATTTTTGTTGGGTAATAACTTTTTTGTTTTTCAATCTTTTCTCAAGATTTATATATCTATCAAAAGCTCTGGATTTCTGGATGATTTTTTCCAATGGGACTGATAAGATCTGATCATTCTTTAAGAAGTTATTACTTGATAAGCTCGAGAAATCGTGATTTTCTATCGTTATCGGGCTTTAGTTTCTTTTTATTTTTCAATCTTTTTTCGTAATTTATATATTAATGAAAGGCCCTAGGTTTACTGATTATTTTTCCTAATGGGTCTGATAAAACCGTTCAGTCCTTGAGAAGTTATCAGCTAATAAGCGCAGAAGATCGTGACTTTCAGTATTTATTAGGCCATAACTTTTTTTGTTTTTCAATCTTTTCTCATGAATTATATATCAGGCGAAAGCTATGGGTTTACTGATTATTTTTTCCAATAAGACTGTTAAAATCTGATCATTTATCGAGAAGTTATCAACTGATAAGTTAGGAAAATCGTGATTTTCTATCTTTATTGGGCCATAGTTTCTTTATATTTCAATCTTTTTTCGTGATTTATATATCTATCGAAAGCCCTCGGTTTACTGGGTATTTTTTCCCAATGGGTCTGATAAAATCCATTAAATCCTGAAGAAGTTATTAACTGATAAGTTCAGAAAATCGTGATTTCCGATATTTATTGGGCTGTAACTTTTTGTAGGTTAATCCGCTCAAATTAATCCTGTTAGATAAAATAATCCCCACATCCAGAGCTTTCGATTGATATAATATTATTTAAATCGGTTAAGAATCAAAAAAGGTATGGCCAAAAATACGACCTTGAGACTGATAGTCAATTTTGTAGCCCCTCAAAAAATGTTTAAAAAATTCCCATTTTTTTTAATTTTATAGTTGAATGGATTAAATCATTTACGACAGCAACGTATCTCCAAAAAATTTGTAAAATCAAGCAACTCAATGGATGAAAGTCCAGTTGTTGGACATGATGTTTTTGATTTTAGATTGTTACGTATGAAATTGCAAAATCGGATTATGGGGTACCTTTTAAGTTAAAAAAAGATTTTTTTTTAATTTTTCAGTATGAAAGACGAAGAAGAATTAGCAACAGAAGCAGAAAATAAACGAAAATTTGAATTACAAAAACAGCAACGTGAATTACAAACAAATTTAAACATTAAAATGGCTATGCGCAAATGGCTAGCTATGGATAAAGAAAGTAAACAACAAAAGTTTAGTTGTCGGCGACCACCAACACCAATAAACGGGCCAATCCCTGAATGGGCTAAATAATCAAAATTTTAGATATTTTTTTTGTGTATTTTACACATTTTCTTTGTCCCAGTTTTTTAATAATGCTCAACTTTGTATTTTTACACAACCACTTTTATATTATACGAGTTAATCGTTCCGATTTTAAATTGAATTTTTTACAAGAGATAAATTAATCAAGTGTTTTGATTTTTTTGAAAATTAAAAATATTTTACAATTTTAAAAAATCAATATATCGATTAGTATCGATTTTATTGATTGATATCGATTTTTTGGAAATTTAAAAATTTTTAAAAAAATAAATTATCGATTAGTATTGATTTTATCGATTAGTATCGATTTTTCGATAATTAAAAATATTTTACAATTTTAAAAAATCAATATATCGATTTTATCGATTGATATCGATTGATATCGATTTTTTGGAAATTTAAAAATTTAAAAAAAAATAAATTATCGATTAGTATTGATTTTATCGATTAGTATCGATTTTTCGATAATTAAAAATATTTTACAATTTTAAAAAATCAATATATCGATTAGTATCGATTTTATTGATTGATATCGATTTTTTGGAAATTTAAAAATTTTTAAAAAAATAAATTATCGATTAGTATTGATTTTATCGATTAGTATCGATTTTTCGATAATTAAAAATATTTTACAATTTTAAAAAATCAATATATCGATTTTATCGATTGATATCGATTGATATCGATTTTTTGGAAATTTAAAAATTTTTAAAAAAATAAATTATCGATTAGGATTGATTTTATCGAGTAGTATCGATTTTTGGATAATGAAAAATATGTTGCAATTTTAAAAGATCAATATAGCGATTTTATCGATTGATATCGATTGATATCGATTTTTTGGAAATTTAAAAATTTTTAAAAAAATAAATTATCGATTAGTATTGATTTTATCGATTAGTATCGATTTTTCGATAATTAAAAATATTTTACAATTTTAAAAAATCAATATATCGATTTTATCGATTGATATCGATTGATATCGATTTTTTGGAAATTTAAAAATTTAAAAAAATAAATTATCGATTAGTATTGATTTTATCGATTAGTATCGATTTTTCGATAATTAAAAATATTTTACAATTTTAAAAAATCAATATATCGATTTTATCGATTGATATCGATTGATATCGATTTTTTGGAAATTTAAAAATTTTTAAAAAAATAAATTATCGATTAGTATTCCCCCCCCCCCCCCCCCTCGATTTTTCGATAATTAAAAATATTTTACAATTTTAAAAAATCAATATATCGATTTTATCGATTGATATCGATTGATATCGATTTTTTGGAAATTTAAAAATTTTAAAAAAAAATAAATTATCGATTAGTATTGATTTTATCGATTAGTATCGATTTTTCGATAATTAAAAATATTTTACAATTTTAAAAAATCAATATATCGATTTTATCGATTGATATCGATTGATATCGATTTTTTGGAAATTTAAAAATTTTTAAAAAAATAAATTATCGATTAGTATTGATTTTATCGATTAGTATCGATTTTTCGATAATTAAAAATATTTTACAATTTTAAAAAATCAATATATCGATTTTATCGATTGATATCGATTGATATCGATTTTTTTGGAAATTTAAAAATTTTAAAAAAAATAAATTATCGATTAGTATTGATTTTATCGATTAGTATCGATTTTTCGATAATTAAAAATATTTTACAATTTTAAAAAATCAATATATCGATTTTATCGATTGATATCGATTGATATCGATTTTTTGGAAATTTAAAAATTTAAAAAAAATAAATTATCGATTAGTATTGATTTTATCGATTAGTATCGATTTTTTCGATAATTAAAAATATTTTACAATTTTAAAAAATCAATATATCGATTTTATCGATTGATATCGATTGATATCGATTTTTTGGAAATTTAAAAATTTTAAAAAAATAAATTATCGATTAGTATTGATTTTATCGATTAGTATCGATTTTTCGATAATTAAAAATATTTTACAATTTTAAAAAATCAATATATCGATTTTATCGATTGATATCGATTGATATCGATTTTTTGGAAATTTAAAAATTTTTAAAAAAATAAATTATCGATTAGTATTGATTTTGTCGATTAGTATCGATTTTTCGATAATTAAAAATATTTTACAATTTTAAAAAATCAATATATCGATTTTATCGATTGATATCGATTGATATCGATTTTTTGGAAATTTAAAAATTTTTAAAAAAATAAATTATCGATTAGTATTGATTTTATCGATTAGTATCGATTTTTCGATAATTAAAAATATTTTACAATTTTAAAAAATCAATATATCGATTTTATCGATTGATATCGATTGATATCGATTTTTTGGAAATTTAAAAATTTTAAAAAAAATAAATTATCGATTAGTATTGATTTTATCGATTAGTATCGATTTTTCGATAATTAAAAATATTTTACAATTTTAAAAAATCAATATATCGATTTTATCGATTGATATCGATTGATATCGATTTTTTGGAAATTTAAAAATTTTTAAAAAAATAAATTATCGATTAGTATTGATTTTATCGATTAGTATCGATTTTTCGATAATTAAAAATATTTTACAATTTTAAAAAATCAATATATCGATTTTATCGATTGATATCGATTGATATCGATTTTTTGGAAATTTAAAAATTTTTAAAAAAATAAATTATCGATTAGTATTGATTTTATCGATTAGTATCGATTTTTCGATAATTAAAAATATTTTACAATTTTAAAAAATCAATATATCGATTTTATCGATTGATATCGATTGATATCGATTTTTTTGGAAATTTAAAAATTTTAAAAAAAAATAAATTATCGATTAGTATTGATTTTATCGATTAGTATCGATTTTTCGATAATTAAAAATATTTTACAATTTTAAAAAATCAATATATCGATTTTATCGATTGATATCGATTGATATCGATTTTTTGGAAATTTAAAAATTTTAAAAAAAAATAAATTATCGATTAGTATTGATTTTATCGATTAGTATCGATTTTTCGATAATTAAAAATATTTTACAATTTTAAAAAATCAATATATCGATTTTATCGATTGATATCGATTGATATCGATTTTTTGGAAATTTAAAAATTTTTAAAAAAATAAATTATCGATTAGTATTGATTTTATCGATTAGTATCGATTTTTCGATAATTAAAAATATTTTACAATTTTAAAAAATCAATATATCGATTTTATCGATTGATATCGATTGATATCGATTTTTTGGAAATTTAAAAATTTAAAAAAATAAATTATCGATTAGTATTGATTTTATCGATTAGTATCGATTTTTCGATAATTAAAAATATTTTACAATTTTAAAAAATCAATATATCGATTTTATCGATTGATATCGATTGATATCGATTTTTTTGGAAATTTAAAAATTTTAAAAAAATAAATTATCGATTAGTATTGATTTTATCGATTAGTATCGATTTTTCGATAATTAAAAATATTTTACAATTTTAAAAAATCAATATATCGATTTTATCGATTGATATCGATTGATATCGATTTTTTTGGAAATTTAAAAATTTTTAAAAAAATAAATTATCGATTAGTATTGATTTTATCGATTAGTATCGATTTTTCGATAATTAAAAATATTTTACAATTTTAAAAAATCAATATATCGATTTTATCGATTGATATCGATTGATATCGATTTTTTGGAAATTTAAAAATTTAAAAAAAATAAATTATCGATTAGTATTGATTTTATCGATTAGTATCGATTTTTCGATAATTAAAAATATTTTACAATTTTAAAAAATCAATATATCGATTTTATCGATTGATATCGATTGATATCGATTTTTTGGAAATTTAAAAATTTTTAAAAAAATAAATTATCGATTAGTATTGATTTTATCGATTAGTATCGATTTTTCGATAATTAAAAATATTTTACAATTTTAAAAAATCAATATATCGATTTTATCGATTGATATCGATTGATATCGATTTTTTTGGAAATTTAAAAATTTTAAAAAAAAATAAATTATCGATTAGTATTGATTTTATCGATTAGTATCGATTTTTCGATAATTAAAAATATTTTACAATTTTAAAAAATCAATATATCGATTTTATCGATTGATATCGATTGATATCGATTTTTTGGAAATTTAAAAATTTTAAAAAAAATAAATTATCGATTAGTATTGATTTTATCGATTAGTATCGATTTTTCGATAATTAAAAATATTTTACAATTTTAAAAAATCAATATATCGATTTTATCGATTGATATCGATTGATATCGATTTTTTGGAAATTTAAAAATTTTTAAAAAAATAAATTATCGATTAGTATTTATTTTATCGATTAGTATCGATTTTTCGATAATTAAAAATATTTTACAATTTTAAAAAATCAATATATCGATTTTATCGATTGATATCGATTGATATCGATTTTTTGGAAATTTAAAAATTTTAAAAAAAATAAATTATCGATTAGTATTGATTTTATCGATTAGTATCGATTTTTCGATAATTAAAAATATTTTACAATTTTAAAAAATCAATATATCGATTTTATCGATTGATATCGATTGATATCGATTTTTTGGAAATTTAAAAATTTTAAAAAAATAAATTATCGATTAGTATTGATTTTATCGATTAGTATCGATTTTTCGATAATTAAAAATATTTTACAATTTTAAAAAATCAATATATCGATTTTATCGATTGATATCGATTGATATCGATTTTTTTGGAAATTTAAAAATTTTAAAAAAAAATAAATTATCGATTAGTATTGATTTTATCGATTAGTATCGATTTTTCGATAATTAAAAATATTTTACAATTTTAAAAAATCAATATATCGATTTTATCGATTGATATCGATTGATATCGATTTTTTGGAAATTTAAAAATTTTTAAAAAAATAAATTATCGATTAGTATTGATTTTATCGATTAGTATCGATTTTTCGATAATTAAAAATATTTTACAATTTTAAAAAATCAATATATCGATTTTATCGATTGATATCGATTGATATCGATTTTTTGGAAATTTAAAAATTTTAAAAAAAATAAATTATCGATTAGTATTGATTTTATCGATTAGTATCGATTTTTCGATAATTAAAAATATTTTACAATTTTAAAAAATCAATATATCGATTTTATCGATTGATATCGATTTTTTGGAAATTTAAAAATTTTTAAAAAATAAATTATCGATTAGTATTGATTTTATCGATTAGTATCGATTTTTCGATAATTAAAAATATTTTACAATTTTAAAAAATCAATATATCGATTTTATCGATTGATATCGATTGATATCGATTTTTTGGAAATTTAAAAATTTTAAAAAATAAATTATCGATTAGTATTGATTTTATCGATTAGTATCGATTTTTCGATAATTAAAAATATTTTACAATTTTAAAAAATCAATATATCGATTTTATCGATTGATATCGATTGATATCGATTTTTTGGAAATTTAAAAATTTTTAAAAAAATAAATTATCGATTAGTATTGATTTTATCGATTAGTATCGATTTTTCGATAATTAAAAATATTTTACAATTTTAAAAAATCAATATATCGATTTTATCGATTGATATCGATTGATATCGATTTTTTTGGAAATTTAAAAATTTTAAAAAAAATAAATTATCGATTAGTATTGATTTTATCGATTAGTATCGATTTTTCGATAATTAAAAATATTTTACAATTTTAAAAAATCAATATATCGATTTTATCGATTGATATCGATTGATATCGATTTTTTGGAAATTTAAAAATTTTTAAAAAATAAATTATCGATTAGTATTGATTTTATCGATTAGTATCGATTTTTCGATAATTAAAAATATTTTACAATTTTAAAAAATCAATATATCGATTTTATCGATTGATATCGATTGATATCGATTTTTTTGGAAATTTAAAAATTTTTAAAAAAAATAAATTATCGATTAGTATTGATTTTATCGATTGATATCGATTTTTTGGAAATTAAAAAATTTTTTAAAATAATTTATCGATTAGTTTTGATTTTATCGATTAGTATCGATTTTTCGATAATTAAAAATATTTTACAATTTTAAAAAATCAATATATCGATTTTATCGATTGATATCGATTAGTATCGATTTTTTGAAAATTTAAAAATTTTAAAAAATTAATTATCGATTAGTATCGATTTTATCGATTGATATCGATTAGTATCGATTTTTCGAAAATTAAAAATATTTTACAATTTTAGAATCAATATATCGATTTTATCGATTGATATCGATTTTCTCATCTAGCCAGACCACTCCCAACAGGCCGCGCTCAGCCGACCTCAAACCCATATTTTCTTTTCATCTCTAACTATACTATTTCTTTTCTGTAATTTCTCTAACTTAGGGGACAAAGTGTCATTTATTTTAAATATTACATTATGCCATTATTTGGCGTTTTTTTAAATTTTAAAATTTTCATAGAAACCATGCTTTATTAAAAATTAAATACAGAATAAAAAACAATTTTACATTGTGTTTTTCTTAAATTTTCCTCTCTTGCGTTCGTGTTGTAGTCATCAAGCTTCATCTAAAAATATAAAATAAATATAAGGAGTTTACTTGAATTTATGAATATTGTTACAAATTCGGGAGCAGTTTTAAGCCTATAACTTTTAAGTTTTTTGACCATTTCGAACAATTCATACATCTCTCGAAAGCTCTAGATGTGAGGAGGATTTTAGCTAAAAGGATAGATTTGATCTAATTATTTTACAAAAAGTAACATCTGGATAAGTACACGCAATCATGATTTTTGATATTTAGTAGGCTATAACTTATTGTAAAATAAACTGATCAAATCAATCCTGTTATCTAAAATAATCCACATTTATCCACATTATCCACATTTACCAACACACCCCCACACACGTAAACATTTTAAAGTCCTCAAAATAGAAAAAAAAATAGAAAAAAGAAAATCTTCAAGTATGGTGAACTTAAACATTGGGAACCTCTAAAAGTGTTTTTATTTTTTCTTTAGCCTCTTTTTATATTCATAAAATAAAACAACTCTTTTAAAAAAAACTGGAGCTAAAGGAACCTAACCCCAGCTTTCTTTAGCCTATAAATGCGCACAAAAACAAAAGAAAGATTATGGGCCATGCATCAAAAATTATTTACTGGCCAAAAACAAAGTCCTCCTCCTCCTCCTTCTCTAGGCCTAGTTTTTAAAAAAACTGAATAGAGGAGGGCTATACAGTTTAAAAAACAAGGTGGAGGAGAGGGAAAAAATAGGTGTCTTATAAGTGCCCATTACCCACCCAAACAACATTATCAACAAACAAACACATACAAACGTAAACAGTTTCCAAAATTAGAAATGTGGAATTGACATCAATTTTTTTAAAAAATATCACCTACTATACACTTTTGTATTTGTCAGTTTTTTTTCTCAAAACAATTATTTTTATTAAAAAATTCTTTTATTTTACTTTTTTTTAAAATTTATTTTTTATTATTAAAAGGTTATAGAGAAAATATATATATTTACTTAATGTTTTTGACATTTTATTTTTTTAAAAATAATTTTTTTTTATTTATAATTTTCTTATATATGTCTCTAAAATGGAATATAAGCACGCAAATCTAGAATGAAGAAGATGGGCAAAAGAATAAAAATAAAAATATTTTTTTTTTTTTTATAAAATCATCTTTTTTTTGGGACAAAAACTTAATAAAATATTAATTAAGAATATACCTTCTTAGAAAAAAAAATATTTTTATGTTTTAATTTATATGGCATTTTTTTAATTTATTGTGTTTTGAAAAGATCAAAAATCTTTTTTTTTTCAATGAATTTAGCGGAGCAATTCAACAAAGTCCCAGGTCAACTAAGTTTCGGCCCTATAACCCAAGAGGGTGTCAATAAATTTTAAAATTTTTGGTATCATTGGATAGAGCATTAAATGGACTACACGAAACCAAAAAATCAAAATTCTCAATTGATTAATAAAAAAGTTATGATCCAAAAACTAACTTTTTTTTAAAAAAATCTGATTTTTTCGGCACTTTATCGATCATAACTTTTTTAGCAGCCAGTCAAAAATCTTGATTTTTCGAGATATCGTAGCCTGTTTAATGCTCTATTCGGCGATATCAAGAACATAAAAAAGTGACCATCCCTTCATAAGTTATAGGGTCTGGAACTCAGATGGGTCGGGACTTAGTTAAGGTGTGCCTGAATTTAGGTATATATTTTTAAGATAACGTTTTGGATATATAAAAGGATTTGAGAAATAAACCTCTGTATTCGAAAACTCCCCAAAATTAAATAAAAATAAAATTCATAAATCTTCTAAAATAAAAACAACTTAATCCCCTATAATCGCTCTATATTATTTCCTTCTAATTATTTTTAAAACTTTTAAAAATATCAATTTCCAAAAAATTTTTTTCTAAATAACACACTTTTAATTAAATATTTTTATTTTTATTATATTAATACACGTTATCACACACTTAATTAATCGCGCGCCCTCAAAAATCTTAAATCATACATTTATTAATTAATTAGACATCCCCCCCCCCCACGCCTTCTAAAATATTCAAAAAATAATAATTATTATTATGGCGTGATCCTAAAATTTTTATATTTTTTATATTTATTAAAAATTATTTTTTTTTTTCTTATTAATTTATTCCCCCGCAATCCACGAAAAAATACTAACATTTTTTAATTAATAAATACTTAATAAAAAATATTTAAAAATATCTAAATTAATAAAAAAATATTTAAAAAATAAAATAAAAATTTTTTTATTGTGTTTTGACCTCTAAAATATATAATATTAAAATTTTTCGAGCTTACCCCAAGAAATTATTTAAAAAAATAAAAAGATAAGATTATTAATAAAAATATTTTTTATTAAAAATAATAAAAAAATTAAAAAAAAAATTAAAAAAATCTGTTAAGTTCCAAGTTCCAAAAACTTTGTGTTGACTAGAGATCGGACTGGGAGGGTCGTACGAGAATCGAGATATCGAAAAATTCTCTCTCGAAAAAATCTCAATCTCGATAATCAAGATTTTTGATCGAGATCGAGTCTCGATCCGGTCTCTAATTTTGGCCAAAAACTTTTTTAATAAAAAATTATTCTTAAAATTTTTTTTTAATTTTAATAAAAATTTTTTTCTCAAGGGGAACTAATCCAAATTCTATTCTCTTTTTAAAAATCCTCCAAAAAAAAATAAAAATAAAAAACTGCGAACAAAAAAAGATAATGAACTCTTAAAAGAACAAAGAATTTATTTGTTCCTTTCCAAAAATAAAAACTTTAAAAATATACCAAAAATAATTTTTGCCGAAAAAAATTAAATATTCACAAAAATATGTGTGACATACCCATCAATCATTTTTTTACATCATTTTAATAAGTTCAAAAAATTTTTAAAAAAAACTTAAATATCACCCTCACTTCAAAAATTGGCAATTTATTCTCTTTTACATTTATTTTTAAATTTTTTTTAAAAATTAATTTTCTCTTTTTAAAATAAAATTTTTTTTTAATTAGCTCGCTAAATTATTACCGTTTTAGCTTACGAAAAAAAAAAAAAATAATTTTTAAAAACAACATAGTTGCTTTAATATAAACCCTGCTCAATATTTAATACAAGCCCTCGCCCGAGAAGCCCATTGAAAAATATAAGCCCTCCCTCTCTCTAATAGAAGTCCAGAAGTCTATATCTGATAAAAGCCCAGCCAAAGGGAAAACCCCCTCTCTAATAAAATTCCCCTCTCTAATAGCAACCCCTCTCTAATATAAACCCAAGCAGAGACATATTAAAAATAGAAGCCCCGGGCCTATAATATTAGAGCATTTACGGTATAAAAATTAATTTTACTAAAAAATTGTTATCATAAAAAAATTAAAAAACAAACAAAACAAACAAGGGATCAAGAAAATTTCAAAAATTAAAAATTCCCCCAATTTTTAGATTAATTATGGATATATTTCAGAGAGAAAAAATTTTTTTTAAAAAAGGAAGGAAATCGTCAACAGATTAAAAAAATATATATATAATTAATAAAAAAATTTTTTAAAAAATCTAAAAAAGGAAAATAAAAAATTTTTTTAAATTTTCCATTTTCTCATGTTTTTTAGTTAGTGAAGAAGACTCATTTTTAAAAAAATATTTATTTTTATTTTATTTTTTGCTTGAAAGGAAGTTTCCTCTTTTCTCTTATGCGCAAAAAAATATTTTTTTTCTTGTTTTCGTCACAAAAAAATTTTTTAAACCCAAAAATAGGCATGTTTTTAGTATCTTCCTCATTTTCTTATCAAATGTACTTTTAAAATATTTAAATTTAAAAAAAATATTAAGAGAAAAATTTTTTTTTGGTTAATATTAAAATTTATTCTTCCACTTTTTTTCTTAAAAAATGCCACATTTTAAACTGACACATTTTAAGACAATTACAATATTTAAAATTTAACACCCATCCAATAACAACACACACTCAAATTTAGTGCTAGGCCTTTTTCGGTATTCGGTAACCCAGGAAAAATAACGATACCGAAAAATAACGACTTTTTCAAAAATTTTTCCAGTACGTTATCGGTATATAGCATACTATTTCCAGCATTCAAACATTTATTCAAACAGAAAAGGCTATTTTTAAAAACAGACCTAAACATTAAAACACCTCATAACAGACACCGGATATGAGTAAACCGTCAAAAAAATTTACTCCATATGATAAAAAGTACCTTAACTTACCCATTCGCTCCCTTTGCGCATTACTATGTAAAATCTAATCTAGCTTAATTTAAAGTCCAAATTCTCATATTCTCTAAAAAAAAATTTTTTTTTTCTAACCTACATCATAACTGTAAAAATAAAATAGTAAACATTGCAAAATTACCAGAAAAAAAAGTTCTAAAAAAATACATTATTATATCCAAAATTTACTTAAAATAGTTTCTAATCCATCTATTTCAAAAAAAAAATTTTTTTTGCTGTTTATGGAATATTTTTTTAATGTTAAACACATAAAAATAATTATATAATTATTCTCTTCTTATTCATTTTTTAATAGTGTTTTTAAATAAATAATAAATTTTTTTTCTAAATTTAGTCAATTAATCTTTGTAACGAAAAAAAATTAAAGGATTGATGGTCTTTTGTGTGTTTTAATTTAAATTTTTTTTTAAAAAATGTTTCATTTTTTCCAGTTTAATAATTTTATTATTTGTTAGCTAAAAAAATTTTTCAGAAAATTTTTTAAGGCTCTAAAATAGATATTTATTGTCCCTTTCTTTTGATAGCCCAGACATACATATCTGGATGGATATATCGAGATATTTTCAATGTACAAACAGATAATCTACGGGGTTTCACGACCTAAGGCCATTGGGTCTTGATGGATAGTGAGTACATTGCCCTATTAAAGGAAAGAATTTTTATGTTTTAGAACTAAAGTAAATATTCCAAAAAGTTATATTTTTGTAACTGAAATCCCGATATGTCCTTCCAACAATCCCGATATGTCCATCCCTAACTTCCGAATATTTTTAAAAAACAAAAATAAGTATATCCTTTTTCTCTCACATTTTCTATACCTAATAACTACATTAAATCTACTATTAAATGATGATAACCTAAAATTTAGTAAAAGCACAAAATAAAAAATTAACTTTAAAATTGCCATTAATTATTTTTAAAAACGTCTATAAATATACAAAAATAATACACACCAAAAAAAACAGGTACATATCCATTTTTAAAGCAACATACATATAAACACACACCTTACCCTATTTATAGAAAAATTTATTTTAAAAAACCTTTTTTTTTTATTTAAAAAAATAAACCAGTCTTTTATCAATATACATTAATTTTAAGTAAACAGACTTAAGTAATTTAGACCAAAAATTTTAGAAAACCCTTCCCAACAACAACTTCGCAAACAACAATCTCCCTTTAAAATCTTAATCTCTTATCCGTCCCTATAAATAAAAACTTTTTTTTCAAAAAAAAATTAAACACCAAAGTTGACGACAAATTTTTTTTAAAAATATAATTGCGTCACTTAACTAATTTTAAAACTTTTTTTACGCATCCTTCCCCCTATCATCTTCCCCCCCCCCCCCCCCAAAAAAAAACGCGTCATTTTCTTCCATGTTTTTTGTTTATTTATTTTTTCTTGCCTTCTTTTATGCAAAAAAAACTTTTTTTTTCTGTCTAAAATTTTCTCCCCTTTTTTAAAAATTCTGATCTCATTTCCTTTTCATTTTTTATTCTTTCATTGTTTATTCATTTTCTTCGGTTTTCCGGATGTCTTAAACACATAATAAATTGTTAAAAGTGCAAAAAAAGTTTTTTTTTCGTGTATCCCCCAACTTATATACATAATTCCTCCCCCCTCCTTTTAAAAGTGTGCGCAAAGCCAATCTTGGCGCACGTTTATTCCTCCCCATTTTTCTTCTCTTAAAAAAAATTTTTTTGGCGCACACATTTTTTAATTTTTTATTTACATAAAAAATTCTGTAAACCCCCTCATATTTTTAAAAAAAATTTTTTTCAATATACCGTGATATGTTTTTATTAATGCGCACAAGAACACTGGTGGTTGTCTAAAAGAAAAAGAGGCGGGCGGTGTCCATTAAAAACTCGCGCACAATTTTTTACAAACTTAAAGCTGAAAAAATGCTTTTAATGAAAAGATTATATATATATATAAATATTAAAAACTTTAATGTATTGGCAAACCATCTTTTGATGATGACTTTTGCGCGCGCTTTTTACTCCAAAATAAAATGACATTTGCGAAAAATATATTTCATAGTAATCTTCAAATATTCCATCCACATATCATAGAATACACACTAGAGATCGCCAAGGCCTAACATTTTCCAAGAATCAAGACCAAGACCGAAAGACACCCAAAAAAAAAAGTCTTGAGTCAGGACCAAGTCTTTAGACGTCTCTAATCTCCGGAACCGGAACCGATATCCGAACCGAAATTTTCGGATATCCGGTCTTTTTCGGATCCAGATGTCAAAAACCGCACTTTCCCCACAAATAACCCAGCCAATTTTACATATCCCCTTAAAATATCCTTGCACCCCCTCTTTACCTTACCCTAAATTTCTTCCAAAAAATCCAAAGCCTTATATCGTCTCACATCAGTAGACAAAAAAACTGATTTCATTTAAAATGATTTCACTTATTATATAATAATATTTAAAAATTATAATTTTACTTCCAAAATGGCCCCATATTAATATGCGCATAAAACACACAACAAAAAAAATAATAATTTTATTATTATTATTCATCTCCTATATTCACACCCAAATAAAAAAAAAGTAAATGCCAGTACTTAATTAAATTATATAAAAAATAATAAAAGAAAAAAAATCGTAAAGAAAGATAAATAAAAATGATGAGATAAAATAGAGCCTAAAATATATAAGAAAACAACAGATTTTTAAAGGAAGCATTTTTTCAGAAACAAAAAAGAAACGTTTCCCTATTTTATTATTAATAAATAAAAAATGTATTTATTTATTTATTTCCCTTTATTTAATTTTTAAATTTATTAAGCTCCTTTATAATATAATTTACAAAAATAACTGAGGGAAGAAAAAAATTTTTTTTATCAAAAAAAAGGGATAAATGATATTACTGATTGAATCCAAAGGCTGTGATTTATGTGAAAAAAATCGAAGGCTTTAAACAATAATCTCGGAATAATTGAGGCTAAAAATGGAGTGTAAACCAGACATGTGCATGGACACGAATTTTGGTATCCGTATCCGGATATTTACGGCGGATACAGACGGATATCCGCAGGCATCTTGATATTATTTGTATCCATATCCGTATCCATGCACAGGTCTGGTGTAAACGATATATTTTTTAATTGAAACACCTAAAATCTGTAGATTTTTTTTCTTATTTTTTATACGAAAAAATCGCATCTTTAACTACTAATCTCAAATTATAATCAGAAAAAAAGTAAAAAAACATTTTAAAAAAATTTCCTATTTTTTTGGAAGTACTTTTTTGTTGCATAAAAATGCGTGCACTTTTAATATTTACGTAATATATAAAAAATATTCATCAAAAAATTTGCATTTACGGATTAAAAAAATTTTTTTTTCAACTCAATTACAAGAAAATCCCATTCCTCATTACAAAAATTCTTTTATCATTTTTTTGAATAATTATCAATTATAATATTTATTCTATAACCTTTAATATTAGTGTTCTACTAATAAATAATGAACTACTTTCCATGCATTCTTATTTACATTATTTAAATTTTCTTTTGTTCGTGTGTGTGTGTGTGAATTATTCAAAGTAGATAAACTAAACTAAATGTCCCTCCTCATCCCCCTTCTAATTAGCCTTTTTTTCTTAGAAAAAACTCTTGCCTATAAATTATAATAATTTTTTTTTATATTTTTTAAGGGAACATTTATCGCAACTTTCAAAGATCTTTTATTCTATTTATTTTATCATCCTCAAAAAAAATTTTTTTTTCTTCCTTCAATGCTTTTTACCGAGCATAATAATTCTTGCGCATCTTTTAATATTAACAATTTTATTTGGAATTTAATGACGTCGCTACAAAGTGATGATGAACAAAATAGACAAAGGCAACAAAAACAACTTTGCAACAAGTATATGCAACACAACAACAACAGACAAATTAATAATGAAACAATGAATACAAAAATAGGACAACAACCAACAAAGGGGCAACTATCAAAAAATTCGGAAGACAGTAGAAATATAACAAGAAAAAATTACAACAAAAACAACATCAGAACTACCAACAAAACAGTCATTTTAAGAACACAAAAATCATCTAGAAATAATTCACATTCCCGAATATTACCCAAAATTGTTGTTCTTTTCCTTTTTTGTTATATTCCAATGATGGTAAATGCTCGCCAAAGGCGTTTATTGGATGGAGAGTCTTCCTCCTCAGAAGGAGAATCATTGCCAAATAGTGAAATAACTTTACCAGAAGAGTGCTATCATCGGTAGGACCCAACTCTTAATAGTTCCTCTCCAATTTCCTCCTTTTTTAGATACTCCAACACAGACCATCATTCATCATTAATGCATTGGTTACACAGAAAAAACTCTTCTCATTATTCACCAATTTCGCCATCATATCAGCAGGCACTGCTCAAGTTACAGGTAAAAATTTCATTTCCGGAAACTAACTTTAACTTGGTTTTTGAAACTTAAGTCTGTACTATTTTTATCTATACTAACTAAAATGATGACTTAACAGTTACATAAACACCTATTTACTTTGCCAACTTTATTTTAACTTTTCAAAAAAATATTTATAAACAACCAAACAAACACACTTATTAACGTCATCATTCCATTTTTAACTTTTTTTTAAATTAAACCAAGTGTTTATTAAGCTCTAAATATTTTTAAAATACTTCCAGATGTCTTAAAGCTTTTTGACTACAAAAATTTTTTAACTGCTTAATCCCCTCTTTTTAAACAAAAGTAGAAGGGAGAGAATGAAGAAGATTTAAGTGAAAAATGTAAAAAGTTAAATTAGTTTTGTCTAAAAATTTTTGTATTAGTTAAAAGTGCTTATTTTTAGTCTCAGAAAAATTAATTTATAAAGCCTCAAAGAAAAAAATATTTTTAAATTAAAAAAAATTTTCTTTGAAAAAATAATTGAGACAGATGTTTATAATTGGGTATTATTAAAATAAGTAACATTTATTATTAGTTATGCAATAATTATTTACGTAGCTAATGTCAAAAATAGAAATATTTTCCAAAAATAAACAAGTCCAAAAACTAAAAAAAATAAAAAAAATGTATTACTTAAAGGCACAAGAACTAGCGCATGGAGTGCAGGTTACATCGGGAGCTTCAAGTTGTAATACAAGAAAGATGAAAGTAAGCGATTTAGATTTGTAGCTGGAGATGTCTAGAGTTACACGAACCCATTTTTGACTGAAATCTGAAATCCAATCCACAGAAAATTTTGAAAATACGACGCAAAATTTTTCAACCCTAGACATCCATGATTTGTAGATAAAGATAAAAAGACGAAATAATTAAAAATATTTTTTAAAGGTTATTAGTGCAACTACCCCATTGAGGGAAAGAGCATTGTGTCAGTTTGAATATGTAAGCAAACAAAAAAATTTCTTAAAGTCTAAAAAATTTTTTTCAGATTCTCAATTACAATCCACAAAGAATTCCATCAACATTTACCGAAGTAAAATGTTCCTGTCCAAAACCATCAATTAGAATGGTTGGAAATCGAATGTTTGAATGTGAACCTTTGCGTTATCAAGTTCGAGTTCTACTATTTGATCCACAATGTTTAACTTATGTTGAGCATATTGAAACAATAGCATTAGCATGTCTACCAGTTATTCAGGTGGTTTGCATTTTCCCCAATACAAAGAAAAACACACAAAAAATCAGGGATGTCAAGGGTTGAGAAAAAAAAGTTGAGTTGAATTTAGGGTCCAGAAAAAGTCCGAGTTTGGGGCCTGATCAGTTAGGGTAATAAGAGGGAAAAAGGTCGGGTGTCGAGTTTTGGGAAATTCCTCGGATCTGGTCTGGGTTCTCAACTCAAGACATCTCTGATACAAACACCCAAAAACATCCCTTAACCAAATTTTAATTATTAAAGGCAAATACAAACGCTGAAGGTGAATCAGATGAAGCTATGGTACAAGTACCTGCAGATGCACCTTCATTTATTCCAACATAAAAAATTCCTATTTTTTGAACTACTTTTTTTTTGAAATTGTACAGGAAATTTGTTATTTTACTAATTAATATTTCTCTCTCTCTCTTTATCCTTTTCTTTTATCCTCACCAAAAATATACTTATTTTCCTAATAGTTTTTAATTTTTTTCCTTACCCATTTTATCGTTTTTTTAAATTTTTATCCTATTCTTTTTTGTTAATCTCTTTTCTTTTCTACTATACATATTTAATTCTTTTGCACTTTAACAATTAGAGATGTCCAAGACTCTTGGTCTTAAGTCTTGGCATAAGACTTTTCTTAGTGTTTTTCGGTCTTGGGATGTAGTCTTGATCTCGAGTCTAGGAAAATTTTCGGTCTTGGACATCTCTACATACTAACATTATTTTTTCTAATCCTACTAGAAAATAGCTTGATTATTATTTAAAATTCAACAACACATTTTCAACTTTTAAAACGCACCTATAATCATTCAAAAAATCCACACAAATTGTTTCCAAAAATTATCTAAAAATTAAGCCAAACATTTTATATTTTTACTAAAATTCCATCCAAATATTTTTTTACATATCTCTCTCTCTCCCTTTTTTGTTATTTTTTTCTTTTCACCTTTTTCTTGATCTCCACACAAAAAAAATAATATTCAAATAACCTCTCTCTCTTTTTTCTTTTTAATTTTTTTATATCCCAGTTATTTTATTTTTTTTTTAATTATATCTAATAATCTCACATAATAATCCCTCCATTCTAGTTTTAAATAATAATTAATATATATTTTTATATTAATTTACAAAATTTTTGATAATAAAATTTACAGAGAAAAAGAAATTTTTTTTTGAATTTTTGTGAAAAATAAAGTGGAAAGAAAGAAAAAAATTTTTTTAAAGAGCAGAACTATAGAATAAAAAATAAGGAAAGGATAGTAAAAATAAAATTTTTAAAGTAAAAAAAAAATAAAAAAAAATTTTAAAAAAATTTTTAAAGTAAAAAATAAAAAAAAATTAAAAATTAATACGGATGTGTTGGTAATGTTTGGGCGCGCGCTCTTATAAAAAGATACACAAGAATTTTACCCCATTAAAATACCGTTAAAAAATTTTTTTAATTAATTTAAAACAGCACCCACCTTCAAAACATATTCTCACCCTTCTATTGATCATCATCATCATCTGGTTCATCCAATTGTTGTTGCAAATGTGTACGTTTTGTCCATCTCTTGATACGCTTCCATCGCAAACTTGCTCTAAAAAGAAAGAAAATTTTTTTTTAATTTTAAGGTAAATTATTTATTATATTCAATCCCATTTTCGTGCCTCAAAAATTAAATTAATAAAACCAAAATAAAAAAGGGATTGGTCATCCAAAAAAAATTTTCCTCGTAATGTTTTTTGTTCATAAATTTTTTACCACTGCCATATTGACCAATTTTTAAATTAAATAATAAAAAAAAATAATTTTTCTTACTTTCTCATTTCAGCATTCTCCGTTTTTCTAGTCCTTCGTTTTCTTGACCATATCATTGAAGCCAAATCAACTTTTAAACGACCTACAAAAAATTTTAAAAATTAATTTTTGTTTATTTAGAATTTTATAGTCTCAAAAATTAAATTAATAAACCTAAAATAAAAAGGGAATCAAAAAAAATTTTTCTAGCGACTTTTTGCCCCCACATTCACTATACCCCATTAAAATTTCTGTTTAAGAAAGTCTAGTTTAAGGCTTAAAAAATTTTTTTAATTTCAAAAAACCCCCGCAAACCTTTAACTCTTGTAATTCCTTTAGATTGTAACATTTTTAATTCTTCAATTTGGTCCTTTAAAGTTTCCATTGCAGCAACATCTTTAGCCAAATGATTAATTGTTTCTCTATCGGCAACTTGTCTTAATTGTGCAAATATTGGACGATAAGCATCTTCTTTACTTTTTGTAGAAAAATAACGATCAGGAAAGACTAAATATTTTCCTTTTTCAGAAATGTTTGTCTTGAAAAAAAATTTTTTTTAATTCAAGAAATATTTTGAAAAAGAAACCTTAACAATATTTAAATATTCTGCCAACATTCGATGTTCCAAAATAATAGCACGTTTTGCTGCACGTATACGCATTAAACGATTATAACGATTAAAACGGGCAAAGTTAACTTCTGAAAAAAAATTAAAAAAAATTTTTTTAATAATATAATAATTATTGAAAATTTTTAAATAAGAATTATAAAATGAAATAAAAGCGTCTCCCCCCAAAAAGGTTCGAACCAATTAGAATTTTCAGAAAAGAAGATTGCCACAAAGAAACCCAAAGACAAAACGGAATTTAAGGATAAAAATATATTTAATTAATGTTGTAAAAACTTGAAAAAATAGGAAAATGGAAAAAGAATCCAGGTCGAAAATACTATAAAAAATACTTCCAGTCCAGCCGATAATTTAAAGTTTAAAAATTTTTTATTAAATTTTCCTCACCATTCAAAAATCTATCAGATTCTGTTGTTTGTTCATTTTCTGCCAAAAAGACAAGTTGTGTAATTAATTGTTCAGCCTCGTTCTTATATTCCTAAATGAGTAAAAAAAATTTTTCAAAAAAAAAAATTAAAAATAAACCGTTTCAAATTCATCTCTATAAGGCAAATAAGTTAAAAGCTGCAAATCTTCTTCATCAAATTTTGCAACTGTATGGGCATCCATTGGATGTGGTGGATAATTGTAAAAATATGGATTGTATTTGGAACTTGCATAGAGTAGAGTTATTTGCTCAGGAGACAGAAATTCTTTTAAAAAAATTTTTCTAAAAATTTTCAAAAATTAAAAAAAAACCTTTTTTCTCTTTAATTTGTTGATTCTTTTTGTTTGGAGTATTATTGACACTACTAGCTTCCCCATTACTATTTCCATCCAAATTAATAGCCGCTTCGGAAAGTTCCAAAGAAGTTTTTCGTGATTTACCACGTATTGCTTCAGCAGCAACATTTTTTGCAGCAGCAAGTAATTGTTCTTTTCTGGACTGAAAAAAGAGAAAATTTTTTTGTCGATTTTTCTGAAAAAAATTCTAAAATTCCCAGACTAGAGGTACAATCAAGGGATGCCATGACTAATTAGAACAATGATTTTTTTCGACTCGAAATCCGATGAGAAAATTTTGAAACACTATTTTCCTTCCGCCCGTGACATCACTTATACAAAAATTATAAAAAAAAATAAAAATACTTTTCTTTCAAACACTCCATTGCTAGCAATCTCATTATTGTCTGTTATTGATTCTTGCGATGAATTTCGTTTTTCAACAATTTCAGGTAATTCCTCATCAGATTCTTCCTAAATACAAAAAAATTAAATACAAAAAAAAAACAAAAAACCTCTTCATCAAGATAATTTCTCTTTGTGCTAAGAGGAGACGAATTTATTAAATTTGAACTTGATGCTATCGGACTTGATTTTTCCTCAAGTTTACGAGAAGAAATATCCTTTAAAAATTAAAAAAATTTTTAAAAACATTTTAAACAAATTTAAAACCATTTTTCCATTCCTCGTATTCCCATCACATTCAAAATCATTTTTCACAACATTGGTACTAGTGGATGTAGAAGGGAGAGTAATATCACTACACGTAGCCAAATAATCAGAATCTGGGCCTTAAAATAAATTTGTTAAAAGTGCAAACAAAATTATAAAAAAATATACTTTGCTGATCGTTCTCGGACCAATCTTTGACATAACCACTAAAAATAATTTAATTTTAAAAAACCGATTATGAATTATTTAAAAATGCCATGAACAAGGGAATTAGAGATCGAGCTGTGTCTGGACTAATGCTGGATTTTCCTGTACACCAAGGACGTAGCCAGAGGGGCTGACGGGCTATAGCCCCCCCCCCCCGTGAAATGGGTGAAATGAAAAATTTTTGAGAGGATAGGCTCATGTCAGGTCAAATCCAGAGCATAAACCCAATCTCGATCTCTAAACCCACCCAAACCCAAAATTTTAAGCAAACCGAGAATAATTTTTCAAAACATATTGGCCTATCGGACCACGTATAAAACATTTATCCAAACGTTCCAAAGCATCTGTTAATGTCTTCTTTCTTCCCCAATCTTTGCTTAATTCAGGCCATTGGTTTAAATGTGAGTGTAAAAGAGCATTTAAAAGTTGTAAATCTTCTTGTGCTCCCCAAGGAGTTTGAGTATCATTTTCAAAAAATGTGGGGGGTCCAATTGCATCACAAAAAGTGTAACGATGAGATCGAGTGTGAGGGTGTGATTCCATACCCATGCGAAGACACTAAAGGGGAAATGAATTATTATGGATTTTGGAGGGTTGATTGAATCCGCAAGATTTATCCGCAAAAAATCCGTGGAGTATAGTTTCTGTTTCTGGGCCGATTTGTCGAAAGAGGTGGCTTCGAAAGAACTAGGAAAACTGAGTGGAATAAAGTGCTGATAAAGTCGATCAGACATCCCGTAACCGAGTTAAACTTTTAAAAATATTTAAATCACAGGGGCCAAGACAATTTCAGAGTAAAAATTCAAATGACCGAGAAACAGAAAAATGACTATAAGTCACAATAGCCTAAAAGACACCCAACCCTCACAAGTTAAAACCTAAAATTAATCACAAACCTCAATACAAATAAGCACTTCACATTGTTCACAATCCAAACATTTTGCATAAGTTATCGAAGGAGACAATTCATCCAAACAAAATGAACAAGCCAATTTATTTGCATCAGAAAACGCGGGAAGATTTTGTTGCTCTCGCTTCATTTCATACCAAGAAGATTCAGTTATAGGTTCAAGCAAAACAGTTACACGATAAAATTGAAGAGTTATATCCTTTAAAAATTGAAAAATATTTTGATCAAAAATCCCAAAAATTTACTTTATCTTCTCTAGTCTCGGATATAGCCTTTTGCATTAATTAGCAAATAAAACAATATGCATACTTCAAAATTTAACTAATAAATATAAAATTTCTAGGAAGAATATTGGAGCACCAATTAAATAAAAAAAAATTTTTTTTGTTGATATAAATTGCAGGACGAAGTTTTTTGTTGTATAAATGAATAAGCTTTTCTTGTATAAATCTGAAAGAGTTTAATATGTCATTAAAAATTTAAAAAAAACAAAAAAGTGATTGAAAACTCAAGAAAAAACTCAAATTTTTAGAAAATAAATGGGCAAAACATTTTTTACCAAAATGACATTTCAGTTTGTTTACAAAATAATATTTTAAATAAACATAAATTTCAAAATGTAAACCCTTCCACCAATCGTCAAAATACCTAATTTCTCTAACCTCCTCCTTCCTTAGTCAATAGAGTCTCACATACTCGTTGACATCACTCTCTCCTCCCTTATATTCCCATACTCTAATAGTTTAATTATTTTTCCTTTATTTGTGAACTTAATTTTTTTAATCTCGACTTAAAGATTGATCTTAATATTTGACAAACTTAAAACGGGAAACTGGAACGGCGCCTTTCTCGTTTTACATCAAACAAAAATTATTTTTTTACGTCAGCATATGCCCACTAGAAAAGAGAACAGAAAGAAGAAATGATCTCGTTCCTTATTTAACCTTTTTCTTCTTTTCTTTTTAAAAAGTGATTATGAAATACTAATGTGTTCAAGAAATCAATAGACGATAAACAAATTAATTAATCAAAAATAGAAAAATATTCTAATTTAATTTTCCCTTTCCCCTACCATTTTTAGATGTAAAAAAATTCGAAAAAAAATTCAAAAAAAATATTTCAAAAAATTTATTTGGCATGTTCGAATTTTTAAAATGCTGGTTTGCTGCAATTTGCAAATTTATCGAAGAAACGGTAAGGCTTCAAGGATATGGAGCTATTCCTTATTTGATGGCAATTAATTCGCTTTTTTGGTTAGTTTTTTTTAAATTATTTTTAAAAATCTTTAAACAATCCCTTTTAGTTTTGTTTGTTTTTATGCTTCTAGAGAAGTGCAATTACGTGTACTTTATAGCCTTGTTGGTTCTATTCTTGTCAAGGATTTATTATTAACAAAAAAACGCCAACACCCGATATTGGTAGTGCTCTCGTGGTGCTTTGCTGATGTTTTTAGAGTATGGGTTTTATTTTAAAAAATTTTGGGAAATGTTATTAGGTGACTTAAAAATTTTTTTATCAATTAAAAAAATATTTCTTATCAATGAAAAAAATTTTATTTTGCCTAAAAACTTTCCAAAAAGCTCCTTACATAATAACCCCTTCCCACCCACAACGGGACTCGAACCTCATACCACCTCACCTGTAGGCTAGCCCGCTAACCATTACGCCATCAAGAACACATAACATCTTTCTTTTATTTTTTACCTTAAGTAAATTAATTTTTACCCAATTTTTAAGTCCATCTCCGTCGGACTCTTCCTTTATTCAGTACAAATTCTCACTGAAGGGGTAGACGAAAGAAAAGCATTTTTTGCATCTCTTGCCGCAGGTTTTTGAATTTTTTATTTTTTTCAACTTCAAAAAATTTTCTAAAAATTTTTTTTTAGTTTTTTGTTTAATAATTTCTCCCGTTTATCACCACCACCAAACAAATGAAAAATTGGCATATTATGCAAAGATGATTTTAAATTGGTTAAAAAATGTTTTTATATATTTAATTATTCAACCAATTCTATGGTTATGGGAATGGACAAAATTTTTGTTTTTATTTGGTTGGATGCCTAGTAAGAAGAGTTTTTTAATTTTTTTTCTTGCCTAGGGTTACCGGCTTGGGAGAACCGAAAACCTCAGATTTTTTGTTTTCGGATATCCAACAAGACATAAGAACTGATAAACACCTTCTCCTTGACTTATCTCTTTTTTTAAATTTGTCCTTACAATTAGAATTAAATTTTTTCGACGACATCTGCCCTTTTATTAATTTATCTTTCTATGACCTTGAAAAAAAATACGCGAATCAAATTTGATCTTTTTTTTTACAAAATAGCTGTCATTTAAAAATATTTTTCTAACCTTCACGCACTCTTAGAAAAAACATTTACACGTAATTATTGCGTAATTATTTAACTAACAAATTTTTTTGAATTTATCCATTTCAAGAAAAATGTCTAAAAATTTAATTAAATTGCTTTCTCGACTATTTAAAAAAAATTTTTTGAATTTTTAAAAATCTTATTGTCAAAACAAAAATTTAGTAGGAAAACTTGAAAAAAATTTTCAAAATTTCTTTAATAAAAAAATAAAACTGCATCACCTATTAAAATTTAATCCCCCCTCTCCTTTTTTATTTCCAATATTTAATTCAAATAAAAAATTTTTTCTATTATTTAATTCCCAAATAAAAAAAATATTTTTAAGGTTTTTCTGTCTAAAAATTACCCCTCTTTTTCTTAATAAAAATTTAAAATTGTCCAAAAATTACCCCCTTTCTCTTAAAAAATTTCTTTAATAAAAAAATAAAACTGCATTACCTATTAAAATTTAATCCCCCTTTTTTTATTTCCAATATTTAATTCAAACTAAAAAATCCTTTTTTTCTATTATTTAATTCCCAAATAAAAAAAAATATTTTTGAGGTTTTTTTACCAAAAATTACCCTATTTTTTCTTAATATTTTTAAGAAAATATTTTTAAAAAATAGGTAATTGATTTTTTTGTCAAAAATTTCATAACAAATTTTTTAAAAAAAATTAAAAATTTTATTTCTTTCCCCTAATTTAATTTTTTTTTCAGTTTTAACCAATCAATTATTAAATTTACTGTCTACAATCAAAAATTGGGTAAACTTGTACTTTTGGCAGCCAATTTGCACTTTTGGCAATTTTTTAAAATTGTGGTTTCAATATTTTTTTTATTTTTATTGGTTTGTTGATTTGTGGAATTTTACAAAAAGTAGACTACTCAATCCTTTATTTATTCAACTTGAACGTTTACTTGATTTTTTTGTTTATATTTTTGGTTGTTATTGGCTTAAACCTGCGCTTTTATATATTGGAAGGTAAAAAAAAAAGAAAAAAAATTTTTTTTGGAGGGTGGAAAGAGAGTGAGGAAAAAGAAAAAAGTTTTTTTTTGTTTAATTAGTAGACAAGAGGGAAAAAATATTACTTAAAAATTATTTATTTATTCTCTCCTTCTCTCGAAAATTAATTTTTAAATAAAAAAAATTTTAAATAAAAAAAAATTTTCTAAAATTTTTTGCTGAATTTAATTTTGAAATTTTTTTCCTAGTCTAAAAATTTCAGAAAAGATTTTTCTTTTTTTTCTCAATTTTTAGTCAACCCAATCTTCCAAAAAAGCTTTTTAAAGCTTTATTTTAAAAATTAATCATTGAATAATTTTTTCCATCCATTTTTAAAGTTTTCCCTATTCCCTCTTGTAAAAATGATTTTTTTATTAAATTATTCTCCCCTTTATTTTTAATATTTTTTTTTGTGAATTAATAAAAATATTTCACAATTTAAATAATAAGATTTTAAAAAAAAGTATTTTTTAAATTCTTTTCCACAAAAAAAATTTTTTTTCTCGATTAATTTTTAAAATAAAACTTCTTCCCAACAAAAATTCTTCCCAAAAAAAAATTATTTTTTTCTCGATTAAATTAAAAAAAAATATACCTAACAGGAATCCAGCCAACATATAAAAAATAAATTCTCAATTTCTCCCAATTTTTTAATTTCCGATTATTTGGGGATTGGGACAGCTAGATCTCCATTAAATAATTAATTTAAAAAATTTCAAAAAAATTTCAAAAAAATTTTTTCCCCTCCAGAACAATTGGACATCTTATAAAATCAACTTTTGGCCTTATTTGGCGTGCTTCAAAATCTTTAGCTTCGCAAACTTTTATTTATTTAATTTGGCCCATATTTTTAATGGTTGGGAATCAATTAAGTTTAATGGCTTTGTTAATTTATTCTAATGCAATTTATCCTTTAATTATTATTTTATATGGAAAATATAAAAAATTGGAAGATTTGGTTTTAATTAATTTACTTGGGCCTTTAGTTAAAAAAATTCTTGATAAATTACCGCAACGGAATCCGTTGGAGAGTAAGTTTTCGAAATTTTTTTTTCAATTTCTAATATCAAAAATGGTGGACAGGGATGGGAAATGGTGGACAGGGATGGGTCGGTTTAAGAAAAAAAAGTCTGGCTTAGGTTTCAGGACAGGTTCTCAAAATTTCTTTCGATCGGGGTCTGGTAATCCAGCTAATCCTGATAGAGCGTTAAATAAAATATTTTTTAAAGAAGTCTAATTTTAGAATTTTAACAAGAGTTTTACACTGGGACATTCCAAGAAGGGGTCTCCGGGGTTTCAGTTTTTCGAGTTTTTCTAATTTTACTTCCCGCCACTTCACTATCCACGTTCCCACTCCCAATTCCACCCCTTACTTTCATCCCCACTTCCTCCTCCCCTTTGCCGTTCTTTAACACTATTTGAATCATAAAAAAAAATTTTTTTTTGAAATTTTCCAGCAGATTCGGAACACGAATTCGACGAGTTTTTACCTTCTGATTTTGAAAATGAAGAAGAAAATGAACAACAAAATATAGAAATAAATGAAAATAGAATTAACAATCAACGTGAAAATTTACAAGGAGGAAACCATAAAAATAATAATAATGGATTGGGTATAGATGAAATAGATTCAATTTCTTCTCAACTTTCTTTTGGTATTTAAAAAAAAATTTTTTTTAAACTCACTTTAATTCCCCTTCCTAATTTAACCAAAAAATCTTCCCTCTTTTACCGAACTTAAAAATAATTTTAAAAATCCCCTACATTCATACTAGTTCAATAATAAATTTTTTCCTCCTTTTTGTTGCCCAACTAAAGTTCTAAATGGTAGAGTGACGTTCAAGACCAAAAAAATTTTTTTTCTAGACTCAAGGCCAAGCCGAAAAACTTCCCAAGAAGTCTTGAATATCTTTCTACATACTAACTTGACTATTCCAAGCCCAACAAAAAATTTTTTTCAGAACTCAAGATCAAAACCGAAAACCCCAAGGATGTCTTTCCCCCTCTCCTCCTTCCTCATATAACCAAAAATAATTAAAAAAAATTTTTCTAATTTAATTTTCCCCTTTTTTAGACGATGAGGAGGAAGCTCACGCTCTTCTTTCTGGTCTTCGTCAAATAGATATATCCGAATCTGATTCCGATACTGATGCTTTTCTACCTTCTTTTGCTATTAAAAAACGACAACAACAACAAAATGATAAAAATCTTGTTGGGGAATTTTAGTCAAAAATTTTCAAAAAAATTTTTAAAGTCTATTTTCGTGCTTCTAAAGGATAGATTGAATTTTAATTTAATTTTACTACTCAATTTATTCTTTTAGGATATTTTTAAAAATACACTAACTGATCTCAACTTCCCTCTATTTTATCTTTACTAATAGGGTGCTCGCTCCTTTTTTTTAAATTTAAATTTTATTTTCTCGGTGACTAGAAATCTTGCTTGGAAGATAAAATCCGATATCCTTTTTTGATGACCTCGAAAAAAAAATTTTTTTTGAACATTTAGCAGAAACCCAAGTCATCTTAAATTTTTCTAGTCACCAATTCTCCTATATTTTCTAAAATTGTCCACACCTTATTTTTGGGTATTTTCCGAGTTTCTCAATTTTTTTTATTTCATTTTTTAAATTTAATTAAACTACCAAAGCATATCCCGATTTGTCCAAATTCTTTTTTTTCCAAATGTCCAAAAGTTGCCCAATTTTCCAAATTTGTCCAATACGTGTCCAAGTTCCAAAATTATTTTTCAATCCAGAATTTAAAAATCTAAGAATTAAAAAAATCGGGATTATTATTTATTATATTTCTCTGCTTATTAAAATATTTTTTCGGCATTGATTCGACAATTTTAATATAAAAATAAAGTATAAAAACATTTTTTAAATCACATTTTAAAAATTTACAAAGAAAGACAAGTAAAATAAGGGAGGGTTAAAAAAGCTGTTTTGAAAGAAAAATTTTTTTCCTTAATTTCTAAAAAAATCTAGAAAAATTTTTTTTGGAATTTTTAGAAATCCTGAAATTTTTTTTTTTGAATTTAAAAATGTCGGAATCCTAAAAATAATCTCTTTTTAATACAGCTTTCTAATAATAATAAAATTAGAATATTTTGAAGAATTGGGAACCCGTTTCTTCTTTGGCTCTAATAAGTAAAATTGGAAATAGAAGTGGCAAGAGTTAAAAGGGAAAATTAATTAAGAGAGGAAAAACAATAAAAAAATACCGGGAGAGAGAGGATTTGGAATTTTTTAAATTTAAATAAAATGAAAGAATTTTGGTAATTAAGTGCTTAATTAGTGCCTAATTAATTAACAAAATATAAGAGAGAAACAAGAGATTTTTGAGGATTAAAAATTTTTTTAATTTTGTAGAGTAGTTGAGCAATCCAACAAAAAAATTTTTTTTGTACACTTCCATCCATTTGTTAAATTTTTCGAATAAACCTCAAAGTAAATCTTGCTGTCCTTCCATTTGGTCGAAAGATTATCTTTAAAAAATAAGAAAAAATATTTTTAAAAATTTTTTGAAAAAACACCCTTCCCTTTAGGAGTTTACAAAACCCAAAAAAAAAGTTTTAGAATCCAAAAGATTTTTTTTCCTTTTTAAATTAAAAAAAATTCAATAACTAAAAACAACTCTGACATTAAAGAATTATTTTTTTTGAATTCCCTTCTCTTTTAGATTTTTTTTTAAATTTTCTTTTTTATTTTAAAAATTCAATTACTTATTTTTCGAATTAAAAAAATTTTTTTTTAATTTTCTCCCTCAATAAAAAAACAATCCTTACATAAATTTGACTTCCATCAGATATTGTATCTTCCTTTGGACGATAACAACAACTTAAAAAAAAATTTTTTTTAATTAAATTTAAAAATTAAAAAACCTCCTAAATCCAGTTAACCGAATGTCCAATTTATGTTTAATTTCGACATATGACTAAAGAAATTTTTTTTAATTTAAAAAATTAATTATAAGCAAGCACCTGGCATCCATATGAACAAGGAAACTAAAAAAATTTTTTAATCAAAAAAATTTTTTTTCAATTAAATTACCTCTCCATCACTTAATCTAAATCGAACATGACTTCCTTCAGGTGCCTTTAAATTGAAAGAAAAATTTTTTTAATTATTTTTTAATTTTCAAAAAATTCAAAAAAAATTGAAAATTTTTTTGAATTTTTTTTAATTTTTAATTTCAAAAAAAAATTTCAAAAATTTTTTTGAAAATTCTCCTGAAATTTTTAATTTTTCAAGAAAAAAATTTTTTTCCTTCCTTACAGAAATTCTCCAATAACATTGAACATTCTTGTTAAAGGAAGGATTTAAATTTGTTTGTTGAGTACGAGAATCCTTAAAATAAAATATTAAAAATTAATTTAAAAAAATTAATTTACATGCAATTCTGGTGACCTAAGCGTTTGCCACTGATCGGTAGCTATTAATTCACCTCCACAAACACTTGGTTGTAACCTTTCACATTCAACACCACCAAGTGCTATTTTAGGAAAAAAATTTTTTTTAATTAAATTTGAAAATAAAATTAATTTTTCATTTTAATTAAAAAAAAATTTTTTTAATTTTTTCAGTAAATTCTCCCCAGCAAAAATTTTTAAAATTTTTTTTCTTACCATCGGGACATTTACAAACATTGCAATTATTTGGATCTGGATAACCGCCAGCTTGGCAACGCAACTAAAAAATTTTTTTTCCCTAGTAAAAAAAGATTTTTTACGTTTCTTCCAAATCCTTCACAAGCATTTGGACAATAAATATCATTAATCATTTTTGCATCAAGAAAGGCCATTCTTTCTGTTCCCATCTAAAACTTGTGTGTATTTTTTCAAGTTTTAATTTTAAATAAAAAAACACAAAATTGGAAAATACAAAATAAAATAAACTTGAATTAAATAATAATTCAAGTTTGTATTTTTCAAGTTTATTTAATGTATTTTGCTTGTATTTTTTTCAAGTTTATTTATTAATTTCATTAAAGTTTGTATTTTTCTCGTTTCATGTATTTTTTCCAAGTTTATTTTTTCAAGTTTATTTTCTAGTTTATTCAAGTTTGTATTTTATATTCTGATCTCTTTTATGTATTTTTCCAAGTTTATTTATTTCATGTATTTTAAATGTATTTTTCGCATTTTCAAGTTTTATTTTTCAAGTTTATTCAAGTTTGTATTTTATAATTTGTATTTTCTTTTTTTTGTATTTTTCTTCAAGTTTATTTTCTGTATTTTTTTCACTTTTGTATTTCTTTTGTATTTCTCCAAGTTCTATTTCTCAAATTTATTCAAGTTTGTATTTTTCTCTTTTTATGTAATTTCCCAAGTTTATCTTTTTAGTGTTTTTGTATTTCCTGATTTTGTATTTTCAATTTTATTTTTCAAGTTTGTGTTTTTTATTTTCTTTTTTATGTATTTTATTTCAAGTTTATTTTCTGTATTTTTTTACTTTTTGTATTTCTTAATTCTGTATTTTTTCAAGTTTTATTAATTAAATAAAATACACTCACAGTTGTAACATATTTTAATTCTTTCGGTACAATTGTAAAATCAGTTACTTGTCTAGCATGCGCAACCCAAAAAATAAATTAATTTTTTAATTAATTGAAAAAGTAAAATTAACTGCATGATAATGCATTAATGAGCCATAATCATAACTTTTAAATAAAAAATAAATTTTCAAAAAAAATTTTTTTAAGCTTACGGAGAGCGTCGGCCTGAGACCTTAAAATTAAAAAAATTAAAAAATTTCAAAAAATTTTCAAAAAAAAATTTCAAAATAATTTTTCAAAAAAAAATTTTCAAAAAAAATTTTTCAAAAAAAAATTTTCAAAAAAAATTTTCAAAAAAAATTTTCAAAAAATTCAAAATAAATTTTCAAAAAAATTTTCAAAAAAAAATTTTCAAAAAATTTTTCAAAAAAAGTTAAAAAAAAAATTCAAAAAATTTTTTTAATTTTTCAAGACCTGTTTAATAGCAAAAGCTTGAAGCATTGAACGGAAGGGCATAAAAGACTAAAAATTAAAAAAAATTTCATTTAAAAATTAGTCAAAAATCATCCGTCAAAGCAACTTACAGCAGTTGCCTCCTCCAAAACATTTCTCCAATTTATACTTATATAACGCTCCCTATCTGGCCTTTGACTTTAAAAATTGAAATCATTCTTTTATTAAAATAATTATTTAACTGTGTATGCCAAAATCCAAGGGCATGGCCTGTTTCATGTGCAACTACATACTCTTCTGCACATTCTGAGCCAATAACTTTAAAAAACAATTTTTGTAATAATAGTGAGGTAAAATGAAATTTAAAAAAAAGTTTAGACTTTAGCAGGCAACATACTTGGAAATTTTAATTTTACTCGTACCACCCCTATTTTTGCCTTTTCCAAGCGTTTCTAGATACTTGAGCGCTCGTACCAAAATTCGTACTCTCATCTCGAATTTTGTATCAAGTAGTAAATAAGCGTACGAAATTTTGATACAAGCGACCAACCACTGATTACTAAGCGCTTTGATTATAACATGCGGGTCTCCAACAACTTGAGCTTAAACTCCCCTTTAATAAATCTGAGACCCCCTCATAGTAATCGTTTTTTGGTTTTTTCTACCTTCTTCCTTACAAATTTATTCAAAAATTTAATTTTTTATTAAAATTTTTTAAACTCACTAATATCTTGAAATCCACCATTCCTTCCAATATATTCAGTAAAACAACTTTAAAAAAATAAATTTAAAAAAATTATTTAAAATTCCCCCCACCTATCTCCCCTTTCAAGCACATATCTAATTGCATCTGTAGATTGCAAATTTTCACGGAAACGTAAACATGTTGCTTCCTTTCAATAAAAATTAGTTAAAAAATTTTTTTTATTTTTAAATTTTTTTACCTCCCACATTTTTATTCCACGACGAATTAAACTTTGAAAATTTGCTGAAAAAAAATTTCATTAAAAAAAAATAAAAAAATTTTTTGAAAAAATTTTTTTTCAAATTTATTATGAAAATCTTTTGAAAATCTTTTGAAAAAATTTCGGTAATCTTGCGCTTTACTGGTCCCTATAAAAAAATAAGAAAAAAGTGTTAGTTCGACATTTTTGAGGCATGCCAGTAGGTAATCGAGCTTGCTGAGTCCGAATCTGAGCTTAGAATTTGTTTATTTCGAACCCCGGACCCGAATTCGACCATGTCAAACATGGGGTAAAAATTCGAAATTTCTAATTTTATGTTTAATCGGACTCGTCTGAGTCGATTGGTATTAAAATTATTACGTTTCGACAACCAAGCGTGTTAAAGTTGTCGAAACACAATAATTTAGATATCATTCGACTCAGCTTGAAGAGATGCGTCAGAATAGCGATAGCCTTATAGTTTCGAATTCTTACCCCATATTTGACATGGTCGAATTCGGGTCCGGGGTTCGAAATAAACAAATTCTAAGCTCAGATTCGGACTCAGCAAGCTCGATTACCTACTGGCATGCCTCAAAAATGTCGAGCTAGCACTTTTTTCTCATTTTTTTCTAGGGACCAGTAAAGCGCAAGATTACCAAAATTTCTGAAAAATTTTCAAAAATTTTTTTGAAAAATTTTTTGAAAATCTTTAAAAAAAATTTTTGAAAAATTTTTTTTAAAAATTTTAAAATTTTTTTTTCTGAAAATTTTTTAAATTTTTCTGAAATTTTTTCAAGTCTTAAAATTAAAAAAATCTCCATACCATCTCCTCCCCATATTTGAAATGGAACTAAATTACTTGGCCATTCATATACTTGACCAGCAATTACCTTTTAAATTTTTTAAATAATTTTTTTCCTATTTTTTAACCTGTCTTTTTCGTCTCAAATTCAAATTGGACATTTTTGTTCTCGAGAAGCGCTCTGAAAATAAATTTTTGAAATTTTTAAAATTTTCTAAAATTTTCAAAAAATTTTCTAAAAAAAAAATTCGACCTGTAATAGTAAAAAAATGTGGAGCTGATTTTTCTCCAGCCATAGGTTCAAGCCCAGGTAATATTGGAAATGATCTATTTGAAGGGATATGAAGTAATATTGGCCTTCCCATTTTTGCGATATTCAAAACAAAAAATAAAAGTCCAGTCCAAAAAGGGGAAGAAGAAGAAACCATTAGATGGATGGCCTAAAAATTATTTTTAAATTTTTTTAAGAAAATCCAAAGGTTAAGGCCATGCAGAAGGCATTGGCTCTCTTAAGCCTTCCGTCTGCCGCATTTTATTTTGTTCCGTTTTTTAAAATTCGGCAGGGCCTATCCCTGACATTCAGCAAAATTATTAATAATACAATTGCGCATGTACATGTAATAATGATATTTAAAAATACATCGATCCGGCGCCGCGCAACTTATACTAGCTAGTAACACAACATAAAGCAGAAAGCCCCGTAAGGTAGAAAAAATCAGTAAAGGAAATAATAAAATCAGAAAGAAAAAAATTGATCAAAAAATGAGGAAAAGAGTCATTCATACAAAACAACATAAAAAATAATAAGTTTTTAACAATTAAAAAAAATTGCTTTTGTTAGTTGAGGTGAGGAGAATAAAAAAAAGGTATGAGGAGGACAAAAAAAAATTATATATTTTTTGAATGGAAAAGCTTTTGCCGGTTGTAATTTTCTCTCTCTAATAGTAAAGTAAAAAAGCTATATTGCCGGTTCTAGTAGAGCCATCAGAAAAAAAATTAAAAAACCTGTCTCTTTTCTGAACGGAGAGAGAAAAGAGGAGGAAATTTGTGAAGGGAAAAATGAAGAGGAATATAACAATTAAATATTATTATTGCCCAATTGTGAAGAATGAATTAGAAAATTTTGTAAATAAAAGAATTGGCTTTGAAATGATGTCCAACGGAATTAAAAAAAAATTAAATTAAAAAAATTAGAAATAGTCGAGAGATTGCATCGAGAGATCCACCTTCCTCTTCAAGAGAGAGATCCCCCCCCCCACCACCACCACTCCACTTCAAGAGAGAGATCCCCCCACCCCTCCCCTTCAAGAGAGAGACTTGCTCCCTCCCCTTCAAGAGAGAGAGAGATCCCCCCTCCCTTTCAAGATCCTCTTCTCCCCCTTCAAAGCACCTCTTCTCGATATAATTTTAAAAAAAAGGAAAGCCAAAAAATATTCATCGGATATGAATGACTCCTCTGGATATTATCACCCTTATAAATGGCAGATCTCTTGAAGGGTCCTCGGTCACCTTAAGAGAACCAACGTAATCAAAGTTCCTTGTCCCAAATTTTATCGCGATTTCGCTATAGTTGAGAGATCCCCTTTTCCTTCCGGATACATTTAAAAAAAAGAAAATTCAAAAAATTCCTTCGGATAGCTTCTAACGTCATTAGAAGCAATCCTAATGACTGGTCCTTTTGGGGGAACTACCCTAATCAAAGGTCCTTTGTCCCACTAAAAATAATTCAAAATGTCAAAGGTCCTTTGTCCCACTAAAAATAATTACAAATATTTTTCGCGAGTTCGCTATTTATCAGAAAATATTTTTAAAAAAGATATGGTCTCGGGCAAATGAATGTTCTGAAATTAATTTTATATATATTGCGCTAACAAAAAAATCAAATAAATTGCAAGGCCGTGATCCATCCTCACACACGCATTTTTTCTTCCCCATTTTATTGGCAACCTTGACACTTTTTTTGCCCCAAATTTTAACACAAAAAAAGGAAAGAAAAAAATCGGATTTAGAATTTATATTTTTATAAACCCTTTTAAAGGAAAAAAAAATTTTTTCCAAATGCAAATAAAAATATTATTATTATTGGAGGTCGCGGTCGATCACTCAACAAAAGACGTAAAAAAAAATAAATTTTTTTGGAGCATGTACCCTCTTAAAAAAGACATATAGGAATAAGTGTGTGATGGCCCGCGGGCACTTTGACCGCGTAATTTTCTCTCCCCCCTTCTATAAATTTTTTAATACCTTTTAGAAAATTTTTTTTTCTTCTTTACCCTCGAATGAACGGCCGATAGTTTTATGTTGTTAGAGAAGACGACCTAAGCGCCCAAAAAAAAAGCTTCTTCCAAAAAGGTAAAGCAATCTTTTCTTTTGATGATGATCCACCTCTTCTCTTCTTTTTTTTCGCATCGCTTGAAAGAATTACAGCAACAGCGGCCTCGAAATGGGACGAATAAAAGAAAGGAAGAACCTGTCCTGTTGCTAAAAACAAATCAAAATCTAAAAAAAAGATTGAAATCAAATAGAGAGAGAATTAGTAAATATCTGACATAATTATCTAGCTTGATTAGTTCTCATTAAATATTCATTATTGACGAATAATTGACAACTAATAAGTCCAAAAATCTATTCAAGACATATTCTTAACTAATAAAAAAATTTCCCTCCAAATCTATCTCTCAATAGAGTTGGAGACTTAATTGATCTGGAAATTGAACAAAACTATTCAGAAAATCACCAAGGAACCCGATCAACGTTAAATCTCCTCCTGAATTGATCAATTAATCTCATCAATTGATCCTCCAACTATCTCAGTTCTTCACCTTCCTCCATCACCTAATAACTAAACCTCTTCTCCTGTGGACAAACCCTTGACACCCCCCTCCAACTTCTTCCTGTCCCCCCCCCCCTTCCTCATACCTCTCCCATCAGCTTCGTCCTGTCCCCTCTTCAGACCTCCCCCCAGCTTCTCCATGCCCCCCCCCTTTCTCACCTCCCCTCCCCCATAACTTCTTCCTGTCCCCTCTCTCTTCTCCCTTCTCTTTCTCTTTTTTATCTTATTTTCCAAAAATTGTTTCCCAATTTTTAATCCAAATCCTAAAAATTTTTTTTTCTTTTTCTAAAAATTGCGTTTCAGATAAGCTTTTTTAATAGAAAACAGGAAAAGTGTAAATATAATTTTTTAAAAAAAAAGGTAAAGCGTAACCACCACCAACCAAAAAAAGGGAGAAAATGGGATTATTTTATTTTATTGCGCGCTTTTTTTGTGTTTCTTTTTATTTTTTTGTGTTTTATTTTATTTTACAACCTTGAACTAAAACAATCTCTTTTAGAACAAGAAGTAAAATTAAAAATAAAATTACATAATTTTTAATTATGTAATTAAAAAAAGGTGTTTTTTTCATTACCTTTTAGGTTGGGGTTAAAAAAAATTTTTTTTTCTTAAATTGACAAAAAAATTGCCGAAAAAATTAAAAAAAAAATTTCCTTAACCCAATAAAACATTAAATTTTCATTAAAGAAAAGAAAATTAATTGTTTTGCTTATAGTTAGGGTTGCTGTTTCAAGTCGGGTCATACGAGTCACTTTCAGGCCTCATTTTTAGCAAGAAGTCGGGCCGTACGAATATTTTTCGGGCCAAATATATTTATTAGACCTGACTCGATCTTACGGTCCGAGTCGGTCAATTTAAGCAACCCTACTTAGAAAATTTAGAAAAAAATTTTTCTTAGTAATTTTTATAGTAATTGAGCATTATTTTATTTTTATTGCACAAAAAATTTAAAAAAATTTCTTTAGAGATTATAATATTTTTGAAAGAAAATTTTTTTTTGTTGAAGAAAAAATTTTCAAAAAAATTTTCTTTCAGTTTAAATGCTTTACATAAAATTTTTAAATCTTCAATTAAAAAAATTTTTCCCTTGAGTTTGTTAAAGCTTTAATTTAAGCAATTTTTATTGTTATTGTTGTTAGTAATGTTACAGGGTTGTTGATGTAATGGTGGTGTTATGTTTGATAAAATTTTAAGATATTCGGGCAATTGAGAACGGTAAAAATTGACAGTTTTGACTTTTAATTCTTGAGAGGCTTCCTTTAAAAAAATTTTTTCAGAAAAAATTAAAAAAAAATTTTCGGAAAAATTTTTCCAAAAATTTTCTATAAAATTTTTTTTTCAGAAAAAATTTTCAAAAAAAATTTTCGGAAAAATTTTTCAAAATTTCCAAAAATTTTGAAAAATTTTCAAAAAAATTCCACCCACCTCATCCACCAACCAAATACAATTATTGTGTGATTGCAAAGCTGAAAAAATTAATTTTTTTTTAATTTTTAATTAATTTTACAATTCAAAAAATTTACCACTGGCAGTGCACATATGAGAAATTCCCTTTTCAACAGCTTTGTGTACAGCTAAAGCTTTATGAGAACCACTCGCCAAAACCAAAATCTAAAATAAAGAAAGATTTTTTCTGGAAAAAATTTTTTTCCGAAATTTTCAAAAAATTTCTGAAAAATTTTTTCAAATTAAAAAAAATTTAAAAACCCAATTAAAAATTTTCAAAAAAAAATTTTTTTCTAACCTCTTTAGCTTCCATTAAAGTACCAACACCAACAGTTATTGCCTTAAAAATAAAAAAAAATTATTTTAAAATCATTTAAAAAAATAAAAATTCTTCTAAAACCTTTATAGGAACTTGACTACAATCATTTTGAAAAAAACGTGAATTTGCTAAAATTGTTTCATTATTGAGTGCCTGCACACGTGTTCGACTCTTAAAAAATATTTTTTAATTTTTAAAAAATTTAAAAAATAAAAAAAAACGTTTAGACTACTGCCAGGTTCATTAAAAGCCAAATGTCCATCTGAACCAATACCTTCAATAAAATTATTTTTTTTAATTTTAATAAAATTAATTTTACCAGAAACAAATAAATCAATGCCTTCAGCAGTTCGAATTGCTTCTCTAAAAATTTTTAAAAAAATTTAAAAATAAAAAAAAAATTTTAACTCATAACGATTGCATTCATCTAAAAGAGAAGGTGCTTGTCCATTTGGAATGTCAATCTGAAAAAATAAAAAAAAATGTAAAATAAAATTTAAATACGCTTACATTCAAAGGATCAATGTCAATGTGACTACAAAATTAAAAAAATTTTTTAAATTTATTTTAAAAATCAAAATTCAAAGGTTTTTATTTTTTTTCAACGAAAGACCCAATTTGAAAAAAAATCAAAAATAAAAAAAAATAAAATCTTTTGTGTTTTTTTTGAAAACAAAAATTTAGGAATTTACTTTTCAACAAAACCAGAATTTAAAAAAATAAAAAGAATTCAGGGTAATTCTTCGGTTTTCGCCCCCCTCCTTTTTTCTTCCTCAAAGTATTAAAAAATGGTCAGTCAATTTTATGTTATAGAACTTATCAAGCTGTGTCGAATGACACCAAAATCAGAAAAATCGGACTTGATTTTACAGAGATACAGACCCCTAAAAATTGAAAAACCATAGGGGCGAAAAACCATAAGGACGAAAATTTTTACAAATGATAGCTCATTCGAAAGAGCTCGTCGAGTTGAGTCGAATGACACCAAAATCAACGTGATTGGACAAGTTTTCGACAAAGTTATGACATAAGTCGCCGACTCTAAATAATGTCATAACTTTGTCAAATCTTGTCCAATCACGTTGATTTTGGTATCATTCGACTCATCACGATGAGCTCTTTCGAATGAGCTATCATTTGCATGAATATTTTTTATCCCAAAAAATCGCCCCTATGGTTCTCAATTTTTAGGGGTCTGTATCTCGGTCAAATCAAGTCCGATTTTTTTGATTTTGGTGTCATTCGACACGCTCGACTAGGTACTCATAAAAAATAAGGGAGAAAGGGAAGTAAAGATTTAAAAATGGTTAGAAAAAGAAGGGGGGGCGAAAACCGAAGAATTACCGAATTCAGAAAAAACAAATCCAAAAAAAAATAAAAAACAAAAAATTTTCTCCCAAAAATTAACCAAAAATAAAAACTAACCTAAATAAATTTTCAAACATAAAATGTCGATAACTTTGTGGATGTAGAGGAGAAATTCCAACATATCTTTTAAAAAATTAAATTTAAAATTTTTTAAAAAAATTCTCTTACTCATCCATATTAAAAGTTTTTACACGTTTAAATGAAATTTTTCCCAGTTTGTAAAATTCAACAAGTTTTGTATACATTCCGATTGGAGTACTTCCTAGGAAAGAAAAAATTTTTTTCTTAAATTCAAAAAAAAAATTTCTAAGAAAAAAAAATAAAAAAAATTTTTAAATTAATTTCAAAAAAAAATTTTTCAAAGAAAAAAATTCAATAAAAACTTCAAAGAAATTTCAAAAAAAAAATTCAAATTTTCAAAAAATTTCAAAAAAAAATTCAAAAAAATTCCAAACCTGTAGGAAGACCCAAAACAAAAAATTTCTTATTATTTTCATTTTCTTTACAAAAATCAACAATTTTTTTACATACAAATTCAGCCGCAAAAGTTGAGATTTCATTATAGTCTTTGAGCAATACAAATTTCATTTTTCTTTAAAAATATTTACAGAAAAATATAAGAGAGAGATCTGAAAAAAAAATAAAAATTTTTTTTCAAGTATAAATTAGCTCTTTAATTGTTTTTACCAAATATTTCCTTATCTAAAAAATATTTTTTAAAGGGAAAAATTGATAAGAAGAAAAAATATTTAAAAAATATATAAAGAATATTAATTACTTAATTAAATAAAAAAATTTAATTTACCTAAAAACAAATTTATTTTTGATTATTATTTAAATAAACATCAAAAATAACAATCAAAAAATAATTAATTAACCAACCAAAAAAATATTTTTTCAAATTTACTAATTTTTTTTCCAAAGTCATCTTTTCCTCATTTTTCAATTCCAAAAAAAATATTTTATTATTCTCAATGTCCAGTTGCTTCCCTTCTAAAAAGTTCTTCAGCAGGATTGTTACTTGGCGATTTTGAATAATCCGGCTTGCAAGTCTTTTCCCAACTTGCCTCATAAGGATTAAAACCAAGTTCTAAATTAAAATAATCAGAATTAAAAAAATTCTGAATTTTGAATAAAAACACAAAAAATTCTGATTTGAATTTCGCAAATAAGAAAAGAATTTCCCATTTACAAAAATCAGAATTAAAAATTAAAATTCGAAAAAACTCTGATTTTATAACAAAAAAAAACACAAAAATTTAATTTAATTAGAAATCAGAATTTTCGTGTCATTATTTTTAAGCAAAAAAATATAAAAAATTCTGATTTAAATTTCACAAAAAATTCAGAATTTTATATTATCCTTTGTTAACCAGAAATACAAAAAAATTCTGATTTTTCTTTAAATTTAAATCAAAATTTTGTGAAAAATCAGAATTTTCTGTATTTTCATTTTTAAACCCAGAAAAAAATACAAAAATTAAACTTACTCTCCATAACTGCACGCTTTTGTTTTTTGCGATTTCTTTTATCTTTCTCCTCAAATGTCATTGGTTCAAGCAACTCCAAAAATACACCACAAGCAACTTTAAATTAAAATTAATTTTTCCGTAATTAAAAAAAATAAAACTTGTAGAATTTTCAGAATTTCGAAGAGTAAAGCGTTGCTGGGGTACCATAAATTGATCAACACTGGAGAAAAAAAAATTTTTTTTAATTTTTAAAAAATTTCAAAAAAAATCCTTGTGACTCACTTATATTCCAAAATAATTTCAGCATGCTACAAAATTTAATTAAAAAATTATTATTTTTAAATAACCTCTCCAGGCATAATAAAATCTTTATTTGTATCCAAAATTCGAATATTTCCAACACAATTCCAAGTTAACGAAAAGACTTGTTCCGCAAAGTAATTGGCAATAGGAAGTTTTGAACCTCCCTCTTCTGGACGTAAAACGTAAATTTGAGCACGAACTAAAAATTTTTAAAAATAAAAAAAATTTTTGGACCAAAAGGGTAAATGGAACATAAGGCAGGAAATGAAAGACATCCAAAATTTAGAATTTCCCAAAATAATTTTAAAAAATGAAAAACAAAATCCCCACAAGCCTACGTAAAAATAAAATTTATTTAAAAAAACCTCTATCAGTAAGCAAATGTTTATGTCCTTGAGGTAAAAGAACACATCCTCTTTTAAGATCTTTCGGTTCAACACCACGAAGCAGAATACCTTGACAAAAAAATTTTTTTAAAACTTTCTCCAGTGGCGGCTCACTCAACTGTCTCTACATTTTATTTGAGCCGCCACAAGCAAAAATTAAACGGTCGCCAAAAACCCAATTTTAAAAATAAAAATAATAATACCCAATTGATCTCCAGGTTCACCTTTATCAACAGTTTTACAAAATGTTTCCAAACCTATAAAATTATAAATTTAATTTAAAAATTATTTAAAATCAAAAAATATAACCATTAACAACAGTAGTCTTATTTTTTCCTTGCCCAGCAATTACCAGTTTGTCACCTTTCTTTACTGATCCTTGTTCTAATTTACCAGTGACAACTCCTCCTTTTCCTGTAAGAAAATTTTTTTTTAATTTAAATTTATTATCATTTTATCAAAATAAAACCTTCAATATTATAAACTTTTTCAACAGCAAAAATTGTTTCATGATTAACCTCACGTTTAGGAATTTTAAAATAATTATCCAAAGTTTCAAGAAGTTTAAAAACAGATTTTTCACCAATTTCAGGATTTTTTCCTTCCAAAGCAGATAATGCCGAGCCAATAATTATCTTCAAAAAAATTCTTTTCGAAAAAATCGGACAACAATATAAGCTAAGGGAAAAAATCTATCCTATAATCAGTACATTATTTAAATAGCTCCCTTTCGCCCCATGACCATCCAAACTAAAAAATGGATTTTAAATCGAGGCGTATTTATTGTTAGTATAGGACAGGGACTTGACTGGTATTCAAAACGCCAGTCTCTTATCGACCGGAAATAAGAAATCCGATACAAAAAACTTTCGAAACTCCGTCCGAGACCCGAACTAACAGCTTTCACAACCCATCCCACTCATGATATGAAGGGTATATTAATGGTGAGGATTGACTGCAAAGGGATTCTCTCCAAATAATCATTTAATGGCATACCGGGATTTCATCTCCAGGATATTCATATTCATTCAAAAGTTCTCTAACTTCCATTTCAACAAGTTCACGAGTTTCTTCATCATTTACTTCATCACATTTATTTAAATAAACACAAATATTATGTTGAGGAATTCCACATTGACGAGCTAATAATAAATGCTCTCTAGTCTAAAAAATTAAATTTTAAAACAAATCGACATAAAAAAACCTGTGGCATAGGCCCATCAGTAATTGCTACAACAAGAATGGCTCCTTCCATCTGTGCAGCTCCTAAAAAAATTTTTTTTAATTTAAAAATCAAAAAATTAAAAAAAAACCGGTGATCATATTTTTAATGTAGTCAGCATGTCCAGGGCAATCAATATGTGCATAATGACGAGCATCCGTTTCTAAAAAATTTTTTTTAAAGTTTATTAACTTAATTCAAGTCCAAAAATGATAGAAATAGAGCTACAAGTCCAGAAAGAAATTTAAAAAAATTTAGGCCGGAATATGAAAAAAACACCTCCTCCTCGAAACAACTGAAAAGAAAATTTAAAAAAATCCCAAACCATATTCAATATGAGCAGTATTAATGGTAATGCCACGAGAACGTTCTTCTGGTGCATTATCAATATCCTCATATCTAAAAGAAATTTTTCTTGCAAAAATTAATAAAAACAAACTTTGCAAATTTCGCCTTCTTTGAAGCAGCAAGTACTAAAAATTAAATAAAAAATATTTTCAAAAGCGATTTATAGTTAACCTTTTGTAATCGCAGATGTAAGAGTAGTCTTTCCTATAAGAAAATTTTTAAATTTTTTTTCAAAAACTTTTCTTAAATTACCGTGGTCAACATGCCCAATTGTACCAACATTAAGATGAGGCTTTGTACGCTTGAAAACTGGCCTCGAGCCAGGAATGTAGGTCGCATACAAACGCTCTAAATTTAAAAAAAGGAATTTAATATTTTTAAACAAAATAAAAAGCAAACTTGAAGCTAGAAAAAAAGAAGTCCTTGCCAAAATCATTGAAAAAATTCTAAAATATTTTCTAAAATAATTTCTAAAAAAAAATTTTTTTTTTGAAAAATTAGAAAAATTATATAGTTATAAAAATAATAAAAAAATATATAGACAAAATAGTAAAAAAATAAAATTTTTTCTTAATATTATCTTAAACTTACAGATATGTATGCGTATTATTAAAAATCTCCCAGAGTTAAGGAGAGCTTATGTCACTTAAAAAATAAAAATACGGGGACATATTTCATCAAAATTTTGTTTTAAAGGGACAAAAAATTTTTTAAAAAATTTCAAATAAAAAATTAAACATGTTGATCACCAGGGGTGTGCCTTTCATTGAATTTCGCCTTTTTTGGTGCTTTACCTTCCGTCAATCATTTATAAATCGTTTTTCCCCTTTTGGCCTTCTAACTTTTAAAATTTGTTTTTGGCAACCCCCTGATGTCCACAAATTTTTTGCGGAAATGAAATATGTCCGTAAAAATTAATATAACAAAATTAAACAACAACAAAATTAATTTGAGAACTCTATTTTTAAAAAACCTCTCAAAAAACCAATTAAATAACAAAAGTAGTAGAATCAGAATTTGAACAAACCAATGAAGCATTAAATGGACTACAAGTTAAAACATTTATAGGTAAATTCCATTTTACAGTTTCAATATTTAAATTATCTGCTAATAAAGATTGACCATTTTTAAATGAGCTCATTAATTTATCACGAGTAATTACAAATTGAAAATGAATACGCCATCTTATTTTAACTGAAAATAGAAAAAAGTAAAAAATTGATATTTACTAGGATTATTTTTAAGGTTCCAAAGACGTACCCAGAGTTCTGCTTTTGACGAGAGAAAGGAGATAAAATGGGACTAATAAAGACAGCACATTTTAAAAAGCTGGAAATTTTAAAATGAAGTCTTTCAGTCTTATGGACTCTCTCGATCCACTGGGTATGAATGTTTCTGGGTCAGGGTTTAGCCAAAAAAGGCCCGGGACGAATTAGAGTTCGGATCGGAATTAGAAGAGATCCAAATAAGTTCTTATAAGCGTGTCAAGTAATAAAATAATTTAAGCAATATTAGCAATAAAAATTTTTTTCTAAAGCAAACCAAATTCTGTAGTAAAACATGGCACAGCCGTCATTGGCAAGGCAAGTTTAAAATAAGTTTGTTCCATAAATGCAGTAATTGAATGCTCTTTACAATGTGAACAAAAATTTTCAGGTTTTGAGTCATCTAATAAATTTGTTTCGACTGTTTCAGCAATTATTAGAGTCTTTTTAAAAATTTTTTATAATAAAAAATTGAAAAAAAACCTGAAGACAATTGATCCCATCACGAGGAAAATCTAACCTTCCAATTACATCATCGCCCAATTTAAATGTATTTTTTAGCATTGTAATTCTTGCAAATATTGTTCCAGAATTACCAATTTCATAAAGTCTAGAAAATAAAATTTTTAAAAATTAGCTAATGTCCTCAACCTTCTCTTCCTTGAAGAACAAATTTCTTGAATTTTAGCCATAGCAATTTCAACAATTGATAGTCTAAAATTAAAATTATTTATTAGAAAATTAAGCATAATTGTAATGTGGGATCTAATGTCACTAGCAGTGATTGAAAATTTAAAATCTGCTCGTACTCGTGTTCACCCCCAAATTTTGGCCCAGTACCACTACACCCCATATTTGATGTTGGCAAGCGTCCAAGCAGTAGTACCCAGGTCCAAAATGTCACAAGGTTAATCCCAAACTACAAGTCCTTCAAATCTAAAAAACCTTGACAACTCCAATTTAAAATCTGGACAATCAAGCAATTCTTTAGGAGTCTCTTCAATTTCAATTGGCGGTTCTTCAACATCAACACCTATATTTAATACTTTAATTGGTAATTGTGACATTTTTAATGGAGATTCTGGTTGTTGAGCAGCACAAGAAATATACCAAAAATATTTTTTGTAATGACCCTTAAAGAGAAAAAATTTTCAAAAATTTTTCAAGAAATTTTCGAAAAATTTTTCCACAATTTTGAAAAATTTTTCAAATTTTCCAAGAATTTCAAAAAAAAAATTTTTTCAAAAAAAACCTTAAAACTAGGCGGAACATCAAGTAAAGGAATCAAATGTTTTGCTTCAAATTTTTTTACTTCTCCAGGATTCATTGTCATATCACAAAAAAGAAGTGTTGGATCAGACGCAAAAATTGCATTTTTCGCTTTTGTAAAAGAAGTTTTTAGCCTTTGCCTTTTTACACTTTCTTTATCGTTAGGAGAAGAAGCTTCACAAAATAATTGAACACAACTCCAAGCTATTGATTTTGACAATTCTTGATGGGTATTTTTGAATGTTACCTACCAAAAAAATTTAAAAAAAAATTTGAGAAATTTTTGTCTGCAATTGGCTGTCCGCAAAATAAAATAAAGCAGAGCTTAGCTCTCCTTAAGATGATGCTAAAGGTTATTCGGCGGCTGCGAACAAGTATCTTCAATTGCCCTGACAATGAGTGATGTTTAACCCAATCGTTTATACGACCTTCTGTAGCCCAAGTAAAGCTCACAACAGTTCTCAACCTTGCCGGATTTGTTTTGAATTCCAAAAAGTTCAAGATAAAGTTAAAAGAGGACCTTTCCACCGAAAGAACTTTCCGCCCCCCCCCCCCCAAAATGCAGCATCAGACGTTTCTGACCTAGCCAAGTTTGTTTGTTTCCCAACTACTAACCCCTCAAACAAATTACAAAGTAGTCCAGCCCTTTAACTTAATTTAAAAAAAATTCTCAAACCTCAACTTCAACATCTTCTCCAGTCAAAAAACAACCGCCTTTCCTTCTCAATTCCATTATAACTTCAATGCTCATTCCAAAAATAAAAAATCTAAAAAAATTTTTTTTAATTTAAAGATAAAAATTGAATAAAATCAGCATTAAAAGGATCAAAATAAAATTTCAAAAATTTTTATATAAATAAAAAATCTATAGAATAAAATCTAAAAAACTATTGTTGTAAAGCTTCTTTTGTTGCTGCTGTTCTTCTTGATCCAATAATATTTTTAAGGTAAAATTCACCAGCTCTATATGAAGAACGTACTAAAGGACCAGAAGCTGTATAACTGAAAAAGATTAAATATTTAAAAAAAAATTTAAAAAGACAGGGATATCCTAAAAGAGAAACACAAAATAATAAAAAAAACAGGAGCAGGAAAGGACATACAAGGGTATAGAAAACTTAAAAAAATTTTAGAAAACTGAGTTGTCGGCTCTTGGAAACCTTTCAGATATTGGAAACTTTTCAGGAAACCCAAAGAACCGACCCGAAAAGTCCCTCGGTTTTCGGTTAGCGACAATCCTAGTAACAAGTCTACTCTGATACTGTCCGACACAACTCAATGGAACAAATCTAACCACAGCAGAATCTATTATATCCCCATTTCGAACAAGAGCGTGCCCAGGGAGCCTAATTTTTGAGCAGCTACAGATGTTCAAACTCGAAAACCCCCCAAAAAAACTTACAGAAAACCCATTTGATCCCCTCTAATTTTCCATTCATCAAATTTTTGCGGTGTTATCCAATTTTTAACAGCCATATGCCTCTTTGTTGGTTGTATATATTGACCCAAAGTTAGGGCTTCCACACCAACTAATCTCAAATCTTTCATTGCTTGTTCAATTTCTTCATCTTCTTCACCCAATCCCAGCATTATTGAACTTTTTGTTACAAGTAAAGGATTTTCCTTTAAAAATGGCAAAAATTCAAAAATTTAAGAAAACCTCTTTAGCAAATTCCAAAACGTGCAAAGATTGGTTATACTTTGCCCTAGGATCTCTTACAAAAGAAGTTAGGCGTTCAACAGTTTCGATATTGTGAGCAAATACTTCTAATCCTGAATTTGCTACTCTTTGAATTGATTGGATATTACCCGCAAAATCTGTTTAGGAAATAGATAAAATTAGAAAAATATAAAAAAGTCAAGTAATGAATCAAATGAGATAAGCTCCGACACAGGATAAATACTGAACCTGAGATGAAGGGCCTCAAAACCCAGACATTTTAGACGCAACCCATATCCAAAAAACCAACCTATATCCAAACTCGACTTTTTCCACAATTCGTCCTATCTCAGGTATCGAACCTAATTGTTCAAGTATTATACCGAATATTAATAAACAAAAAAATGAACCTGGAACAAGGCACTCCACCAAAATATGAGGACATTCTCTTTTTAAATGTTCAACCGTTAGTGCTATATGCGAAGCACCGCCATCAGGTAAATCATCTCTTTAAGAGATAAAATTGATAAAAAAATATCAAAGACGAGCAAACCTGTCAACAGAAGTCAAAACAATATAATCTACACCCCAACTACTGATTGCAATAGCAGTATTTTTGGGCTCATCTGGGTCTAACGGAGGAGGTCGTTTGGCCGTTTTGACTGAACAAAATCTTTAAAAAAGAAAAAAATTTTTGAGTTAAAACAAACAAAAAAATACCTACATCCACGTGTACAAGAATCTCCCATTAACATTATTGTTGCAGTTGAGGGTGTTTCTGGTCCGCCACCCCAACATTCACTGAAACACAAAATCTACAAGGTAAAATGAATGAAAAGAGGTTACCCAATATTTGGACATCGAGCTTCCTAAAAAATTTTTTGGTAATTGTTCGGTTTGTACCCCCCACACATTTTTCCTTCCTAAGAGTATTAAAAAATGGTCAGTCAGTCATAGGATATAGAACTCGTCGAGCTGCGTAGAATGACACCAAAATCAACCCCGTTCTTAACTTTGGGCCGAGATACAGACAAAAACCTGCGCAAAGAGGAAGGTTTTGCAAAAGCTCTTACGACTACAATAGGATTACTTTATGACATGACTTTGTCAAATCTCGTTCAATTACGTTGATTTTGATGTCATTCGAATCAACTCGACAAAGCTCTTTCGAATGAGCTATTATTTGTTTAATCGAATTTTTAGCCCAAAAAATGAGCTTGGTTCACCTTTTATTTTTTAATTTTCGTGGGTCTGTATCTCGGCCCAAAGTTAAGAACGGGGGTTGATTTTGGTGTCATTCTACGCAGCTCGACGAGTTCTATATCCTATGACTGACTGACCATTTTTTAATACTCTTAGGAAGGAAAAATGTGTGGGGGGGTACGAACCGAACAATTACCAAATTTTTTTAATAAAAATAAATGAAAGTCTAAAAAACCTGACAAACTGTCGAAAGTTTTAAACCTTTCAATTGTTTTGCCAATTTTTGACGATTAACCTAAATTAAATGAATTTAAACAGAAAAAGGTTTTGGGAAGTAGGTCAATCTACCTACCACTAGCCCAATGTCTATTGCAGAGCCCTAACTAAACTTAAAAATGCCATAGCAAGTCAGTCTGCTTAAGTGGACACACAAACCCCAAACAGTTTGGCCGCATACCACATGAAATGATAAGGCGGTTTGCTGGCTATTTTCAAACGGCTTTATACATGGTACCCCTAGAATCACTGCCGACATGACCAAATCAAATAATTCAGGAACCTAGTTAGTCTAAAGAAAACCTGACAACCTTAAAAGACCCTTAAAAGGCGGGCCCATCTTTTAAAACAAACATCTTTTTCTGTCATTTTAACATCTCTTTTTAACCATTCAGGCAATCTTAGACGACCATCAGTTGTTCTTAAATCCATATTTGTTGTTGTTGGTTTTTCATTGGAAGAAATAAAATCATTAAATGTAAGACCATCATTAGGCAAATGGGCAAAATTTCTTCTAATTTGATTTAAGGCACTTCTGTTGCTATATTTAAATAAGGTCATGATTCTGTTGCTTGTTGATCTTTGGGGTAAAAACCTGCAAAGAAAACCTCAAACTGTTAAGAAAAATGATAAAAGAACTCGAGAAAAGTTAAGAAAAATCAATCGAAATTTTAACCATGTTTAAATAAACGTCTTAATTTTTGGCGTAATTTTGGCATTCTATTTATTTAACGTTAAACTGTCTAACTCTCTAACCGTCTCTCTTAGATTACCATTATCTTTTCTGTTACAGTTTTACTTCCGCTTTCACCGTAATTTTCAACATTTTTTTCTGAATTTTTTTCTTAAAAATCCTATATTTTTCCAAAAAAAATTTTTTTTCAAAGGCAATGGATGGACTATTATTAGCTTCTATAACGTTTCTTTGTACAGTTTTTGCAATAATAATTGGGTATATTTTTTCCTTTTTTTAATTTAATAATTTCTATTTGTCTCTAGATTTGTTCTCAAATTATGGTTTGATGAACGTAATTCAAAAATTGCTGTTGATGAAATGCTTAGACGAAATGAATCATCAAAAAGCAAAAGTATAAGATTTTATTTTAATTAAAAATAGCAATTTTCTTGGGGCTTTGACGCGTTCTTTCCTATACGCAGAACCTACGTAGCCCAAGAAATTTTCGAGGCTTCCTGGATTTTTCTAAAAACTCAGACTGGTTTGGGGGTGTTCCGGTTCACAGAGCCTAACTCATGCATCATTTTTGAGCTCTTGGACCATATCTTCTAATTCTGATGGATTAAAGTTTACTGGTAGATGGTTCGAAAATCAGTCAGAACCCCCAAACTTATACACCCTTCCCTCTAGAAGTTTACAAAACCCAAAAAAAAGTTTCGGAATCCAAAAGATTTTTCCTTTGTAAATTTCAAAAAATTCAATAACTAAAAACAACTCTGACATTAAAGAATTATTCTTTGAACTCCTTCCTCTCTTAGATTTTTTTAAAAATTTTCTTTTTTATTTTAAAAATTCAATTACTTATTTTTCAAATTAAATTTTTTTTAGTTCCCCTTAGCGAAAACAATCCTCACATAAATTTGACTTCCATCAGATATTGTATCTTCCTTTGGCCGATAACAACAACTTTAACAAAAAAAAATTTTTTTTATTAAATTAAAAATTAAAAACCTCCTAAAGCCAGTTAACCGAATATCCAATTTATGTTTAATTTCTACATACGACTAGAGAAAAAAAATTTTTTTTTGATTTTTAATTTTAAATAAGCAAGCACCTGGCATCCATATGAACAAGGGAACTAAAAAAAAATAATTTTTAATCAAAAAAAAATAAAAATGGTTAATACCTCTCCATCACTTAATCTAAATCGAACATGACTTCCTTCAGGTGCCTTTAAATTGAAAAAAATTTTCAAATTTTTTTCGGAATCCAAAAAGATTTTTTTCCTTTTTAAATTTCAAAAGATTCTATAACTAAAAACAACTTAAAAAATTTTTTCAAAAATTTGAATTTTTGAAAAAAAATATTTTTTGAAATCAACCAAAAAAATTTCAAAATTTTTTTGAAAATTCTCCTGAAATTTTTAATTTTTCAAGAAAAAAAATTTTTCTCTTACAGAAATTCTCCAATAACATTGAACATTTTTGTTAAAGGAAGGATTTAAATTTGTTTGTTGACTACGAGAATCCTTAAAATAAATTTTGAAAATTAAAAAATAAAGGAAAATTAATTTACGTGCAATTCTGGTGACCTAAGTGTTTGCCACTGATCGGTAGCTATTAATTCACCTCCACAAACGCTTGGTTGTAACCTCTCACATTCAACACCACCAAGTGCTATTTTTGAAAAATAAAAATTTAATTTTTTTTTCAATTAAAATTTTTTTCTTAAAAATTTTTTCAGAAAAATTAATTTTCCCAGCAATTTTTTCAATTTTTAAATTTTTCCCCTACCATCAGGGCATTTACAAACATTGCAATTATTTGGATCTGGATAACCGCCAGCTTGGCAACGCAACTAAGAAAAAAATCTTTTTCCCAATAAAAAAAAAATTTTTTTTACGTTTCTCCCAAATCCTTCACAAACATTTGGACAATAAATATCATTAATCATTTTTGCATCAAGAAAGGCCATTCTTTCTGTTCCCATCTAAAACTTGTATTTTTTCAAGTTTTAATTTTAAATAAAAAATACAAAATTGGAAAATACAAAATAAAATAAACTTGAATAAAATACATAATAATTCAGGTTCGTATTTTTAAAGTTTATTTAATGTATTTTGCTTGTATTTCTTTCAAGTTTATTTATTAATTTCATTAAAGTTTGTATTTTTCTTGTTTTATGTATTTTTACAGGTTTATTTTTTCAAGTTTATTTTTTAGTTTATTCAAGTTTGTATTTTATATTTTGTATGTACTCTTTTATGTATTTTTCCAAGTTTATTTATTTCATGTATGTATTTTGCATGTATTTTTCACATTTTCAAGTTTTATGTATTTTTCAAGTTTATCCAAGTTTGTATTTATAATTTGTATTTTTGTATTTTTCTTCAAGTTTATTTTCTATTTTTTTTTCATTTTTGTATTTCTTTTGTATTTCTCCAAGTTTTATTTCTCAAATTTATTCAAGTTTGTATTTTCTTTTTAAATATAATTTCCCAAGTTTATTTTTAGTGTTTTTTTGTATTTCCTGATTTTGTATTTTTCAATTCTATTTTTCAAGTTTGTATTTTTTATTTTCATCTTTTATGTATTTTACTTCAAGCTTATAGTCTGTATTTTTTTCCATTTGTATTTTTTAATTTTGTATTTTTTCAAGTTTTATTAGTTAAAATAAAATACACTCACAGTTGTAACATATTTTAATTCTTTCGGCACAATTGTAAAATCAGTTACTTGTCTAGCATGCGCAACCCAAAAGAAAAATTAATTTTTTAATTAATTCAAAAATTAATTAACTGCATGATAATGCATTAACGAGCCATAATCATAACTTTTAAATAAAAAATGAATTTTCAAAAAAAAATTTTTAAGCTTACGGAGACCGTCGGCCTGAGACCTTTAAATTAAAAAAATTTCAAAAAATTCAAAAAAAAATTTTTAATACCTGTTTAATAGCAAAAGCTTGAAGCATTGAACGGAAAGGCATAAAAGACTAAAAATTAAAAAAATTTTTTTTCATTTAAAAATCAGTCAAAAATCATCAATCAAAGCAACTTACAGCCGTTGCCTCCTCCAAAACATTTCTCCAATTTATACTTATATAACGCTCCCTATCTGGTCTTTGACTTTAAAAATAAAAATTTAATTCTTATTTTAATAAAATAATTATTTAACTGTGTATGCCAAAATCCAAGGGCATGGCCTGTTTCATGTGCAACTACATATTCCTCGGCACATTCTGAGCCAATAACTTTAAAAAATATTCATTTTTTCTTACAATTTTAGTAAGAGAAAAAGGTAAAAGTTTAGACCCTCGGCTAGGCATCAATACTGCAATCTCCTGACAGCTCACCGCGCATAGATGTGCTCTACCGCAAAGGCGCTTTCGATGCGCTTTATGCTTTACATTCCTCCCTTTCTAATAAATCTTAAATCTCAGACTAGGGATTTTTTAAATTCTAACCGGCTTGATACAACTTAGAGATATCAATCTCACTACTCGTACGACTCCCAATCAGAGGTGGGTCGGAATTCCGATTTCCGAGTTCCGAAAAAAAATTTTGATTTCCGATTTCCGAGTTCCGACTTTTGAGCCATTTCCGATTTTCGACAGTTCCGATTTCCGACACCTCTGACTGTTCCGACCCACCTCTGCTCCCAATACGGTACCTAATTAGAACCCTTGCTTATTAAATGTCTTTTAATGCTAGCTATCTAAATCTCCCTTCTTCCTTACAATTTTCAATTTTTTACTTGAACAAAAAAAAATTTTTTTAAACTCACTAATATCTTGAAATCCACCATTCCTCCCAATATATTCAGTAAAACAACTTTAAAATTAAAATAAAAAAAATTATTTTAAATTCCCCCCACCTATCTCCCCTTTCAAGAACATATCTAATTGCATCTGTAGATTGTAAATTTTCACTGAAACGTAAACATGTTGCTTCCTTTCAATTTAATTAAATTTTTTTAAATCTAATTTTTAAATATTTTTACCTCCCACATTTTTATTCCACGACGAATCAAACTTTGAAAATTTGCTGAAAAAATTTTGATAAAAAATAAATAAAAAAAATTTTTGAAAAAATTTCGAAAATTTTTTTCAGAAATTTTTTTTTAATTTCTTTCGAAAATTTTTTTCAGAAAAAAAAATTTTTGAAAAAATTTAGAAAATTTTTTTTTCAGAAAAAAAATTTTCTGAAATTTTTTTAAATTTAATCAAGTTTTAAAATTAAAAAAATCTTCATACCATCTCCTCCCCATATTTGAAATGGAACTAAATTACTTGGCCATTCATATACTTGACCAGCAATTACCTTTTAAAATTTTTAAATAATATTTTTTTTCCTATTTTTTAACCTGTCTTTTTCGTCTCAAATTCAAATTGGACATTTTTGTTCTGGAAAAGCGCTCTGAAAATTTTTTTTGAAAATTTTCAAAATTTTTCCAATTAAAAAATTCGACCTGTAATAGTAAAAAAATGTGGGGCAGATTTTTCACCAGCCATAGGTTCAAGCCCAGGTAAAATTGGAAATGATCTATTTGAAGGGATATGAAGTAATATTGGCCTTCCCATTTTTGTAATATTCAAAACAAAAAATAAAAGTCCAGTCCAAAAAGGGGAAGAAGAAGAAACCATTAGATGGATGGTCTAAAAAATTTTGAAAAAATTTTGAAAAAAAATTTTTTCAAGAAAATCCAAAGGTTAAAAGGCCATGCAGCATGGATAGACTTTCTTTCCCTACGGCCTTCCGTCTGCCGCATTTTATTTTGTTCCGCTTTTTTCCGCTTTTCGTTTTCTGTTTTTAAAATGTGGCAGGGCCTATCCCTGACATTCAGTAAAATTATTAATAATACAATTGCGCATACATGTAATAATAAATACATTGATCCGGCGCCGCGCAACTTATACATACTAGCTAGTAACACAACATAAAGCAGAAAGCCCCGTAAGGCAAAAAAAATCAGTAAAGGAAAGAATAAAAAAAATTGATCAAAGAATGAGGAAAAGAGTCATTCATACAAAACAACATAAAAAATAATAAGTTTTTAACAATTAAAAAAATTGCTTTTGTTGGCTGAGGAAGGTGAGATGATGAGAATAAAAAAAGGTACTATGAGGAAGAGGACAGACAAAAAAAAATTATATATTTTTTGAATAGAAAAAGCTTTTGCCGGTTGTAATTTTCTCTCTAATAGTAAAGTAAAAAAGCTACATATATATTGCCGGTTCTAGTAGAGCCATCAAAAAAAAATTAAAAACCTGTCTCTTTTCTGAACGGAGAGAAGAGAGAAAAGAAGAGGAGGAAATTTGTGAAGGGAAAAATGAAGAGGAATATATAACAATTAAATATTATTATTGCCCAATTGTGAAGAATGAATTAGAAAATTTTGTAAATAAAAGAATTGGCTTTGAAATAATGTCCAACGGAATTTTAAAAAATTAAATTAAAAAAAAAATTAGAAATAGTCGAGAGATAGAATCGAGAGTCCTCTTCCCCTTCAAGAGAGAGACTGCTCCCTCCTCTTCAAGATAGAGATTCCTCCCCTTCCCTCCCTTTCAAGATCCCCTTCTTCCCTACAAAGCCCCTCTTATGGATAATTTTAAAAAAAAGGAAACTCAAAAAATATTCATCGGATATGAATGACTCCTCTGGATATTATATCACCCTTATAAATGCTGATCTCTTTAAGGGTACTTACTCTCTTTAAGAGAACTAACGTAATCGAGGTTCCTTGTCCCAAATTTTATCGCGAGTTCCCTACAGTCGAGAGATCCCCTTTTCTTTCCGGATATATTAAAAAAAAGAATACACAAAAAATTCCTTCGGATACATATCTTCTTATGTCATTAGAAGCCCTCTGGTCCTTTTGGGGGAACTACCTTAATCAAAGGTTCCTTGTCCCACTAAAAATAATTCCAAATATTTTCGCGAGTTCGCTATTAGTCAGAAAATATTTTCTAAAAAAGATATATGGTCTCGGGCAAATGAATGTTCTGAAATTAATTTTATATATATTGCGCTAACAAAAAAAATCAAATAGATTGCAAGGCCGTGATCTATTCACACACACGCATTTTTTCTTCCCCTTTTTATTGGCAACCTTGACACTTTTTTTGCCCCAAATTTTAACAAAAAAGGAGAAAGAAAAATCGGATTTAGAATTTATATTTATAAACCCTTTTAAAGGAAAAAAAGAAAATTTTTCTAAATGCAAATAAAAATATTATTATTGGAGGTCGCGGTCGATCACTCAACAAAAGACGTAAAAAATAATTTTTTTTGGAGCATGTACCCTCTTAAAAAAGACATATAGGAATAAGTGTGTGATGGCCCGCGGGCACTTTGACCGCGTAATTTTCTCTCCCCCTTCTATAAAATTTTTTAATACCTTTTAGAAAATTTTTTTCTTCTTCTTTACCCTCGAATGAACGGCCGATAGTTTTATGTTATTGTCGTTGTTATTAGAGAAGACGACCTAAGCAACCAAAAAAAGCTTCTTCCAAAAAGGTAAAGCAATCTTTTCTTTTGATGATAATCCTCCTCCTCTTCTTTTTTTTCGCATCGCTTGAAAGAATTACAGCAACAGCGGCCTCGAAATGGGACGAATAAAAGAAAGGAAAGAACCTGTCCTGTTGCTAAAAACAAATCAAAACCTTTAAAGAAAAGATCGAAATCAAATAGAGAGAGAGAGAGAATTAGTAAATATCTGACATAATTATCTGGCTTGATTAGTTCTCATTAAGTATTCATTATTGACAAATAAATGACAACTAATGAGTATGAGACAAATATCCAAAAATATATTCAAGACATATTCTAAATTAATCCGAAAAAAAGTCCCCTCCAAATCTTTCAATAAAGAGTTGAAAATTTAATTGATCTGGAGGTTGAACAGAACTATTCAGAAAATCATTAAAGAACCCGATCAACGTTGATCTACTGAATTGATCAATCCCATCTTCCAACTATCTCAGTTCCTCACCTTCCTTTCCTCCACCACCTAATAACTAACCCTCTTCTCCTATGGACAAACCTCCATGACACCCCCCCACTCTCCCAAGCTTCTTCATGTCTCCCTCCCCTCCCCCAGCTTCTCCATGCCCCCTCCTCACGTCCCCCTCCCACAGCTTCTTCCTGTCCCCTCCTCCTCACACTCCCCCCCCCATCTTCTTCCTGTCCCCCGTCCTCGCCTCTTCCCCCCCCAGCTTCTTCATGCCCCCTCACAGCTTCTTCACACCTCCCCAAGCTTTTTCATGCCCCCTTCACACCTCACACACCCTCCTCTCTCTCTTTTTTATCTTATTTTCCAAAAATGTTTCCCAATTTTTAATCCAAATCCTAAAAAAAATTTTTTTCTTTTTCCAAAAATTGCGTTTCAGATAAGCTTTTTTTTTAATAGAAAACAGGAAAAGTGTAAATATATTTTTTTTAAAAAAAAAGGTAAAGCGTAACCACCATCAACTAAAAAAAAGAGGAGAAAATGGGATTATTTTATTTTATTGCGCGCTTTTTTTGTGTTTTTATTTTTTGTGTTTTATTTAATTTTACAACCTTGAACTAAAACAATTTTTTTAGAACAAGAAGTAAAATTAAAAGGAAAATAAAATTACATAAATTTTTAATTATGTAATTAAAAAAAGATGTTTTTTATATTAACCTTTATATTAACCCAATAAAACATTAAATTTTCATTAAAGAAAATTAATTGTTTACATAAAAAAATTTTTTTCAAGTAAAGTGTTAGTAAAAATTTTTATAGTAATTGAGCTTTATTTTATTTTTTATTGCACTGAAAACTAAACAAAAAATTTTCTTTAGAGATTACAATAATTTTTGAAAGAAAAATTTTTTCGAAAAAAAATTTTTTTGAAAAAATTTTAGTTTGAAAAAAAATTTCAAAAAATTTTTTCTTTCAGCTTAAATGCTTACATAAAATCTTTAAATTAAAAAAAATTTTTTTCTTGAGTTTGTTAAAGCTTTTTAATTTAAGCAGTTTTTATTGTTATTGTTGTTAGTTATGTTACAGGGTTGTTGATGTAATGGTATTATATTTGATAAAATTTTAAGATATTCGGGCAATTGAGAACGATAAAAATTGACAGTTTTGACTTTTAATTCTTGAGAGGCTTCCTTTAAAGAAATTTTTTTTTCAGAAAAAAATTTTCAAGAAAAAATTTTTAATTTTTTGGAAAATTTTTCAAAATTTCCAAAATTTGCAAAAAAAATTTTCGGAAAAATTTTCCAAAATTTCCAAAAATTTTCTATAATTTTTAAAAAATTCCACCCACCTCATCCACCAACCAAATACAATTATTGTGTGATTGTAAAGCTGAAAAAATTAATTTTAAATAATTTTTCAATTTAAATAATTTACCACTGGCAGTGCACATATGAGAAATTCCCTTTTCAACAGCTTTGTGTACAGCTAAAGCTTTATGAGAACCACTCGCCAAAACCAAAATCTAAAAGAAAGAAAGATTTTTTTTTGGAAAAAAATTTTTCTCAGAAATTTTCAAAAAAAATTTCTGAAAAATTTTTCAATTAAAAAAATTTAAAAACCCCAATCGAAATTTTTTTTGAAAATTTTCTCATAAAAAAAATTTTTTTTTCTAACCTCTTTAGCTTCCATTAAAGTGCCAACACCAACAGTAATTGCCTTAACAATAAAAAAATTATTTTAAAATCATTAAAAAAATAGAAATTCTTTAAAACCTTTATAGGAACTAGACTACAATCATTTTGAAAGAAACGTGAATTTGCCAAAATTGTTTCATTATTGAGTGCCTGTACACGTGTTCGACTCTAAAAAAATTTAAAAAAAATTTTTTTAAAATGTAAAAATTAAAAAAAACGTTTAGACTACTGCCAGGTTCATTAAAAGCTAAATGTCCATCCGAACCAATACCTTTAATAAAAATTTTTAATTTTTATAAAATTTAATTTACCAGAAACAAACAAATCAATGCCTCCAGCAGTTCGAATTGCTTCTCTAAAAATTTAAAAAAAATTAAAAATCGAAAAAAATTTTTTCAAACTCATAACGATTGCATTCATCTAAAAGAGAAGGTGCTTGCCCATTTGGAATGTCAATCTGAAAAATTTTTGTGAAAATAAAATTTAAATACGCTTACATTTAAAGGATCAATGTCAATGTGACTAAATTAAAAAAAAATTTTTTTCGTTTTTAAAATTTTTTTAAATCAAAAGAATATTCAAAGGGTCTTTATTTTCTTCAACGAAAGACCCAATTTGAAAAAAAAAACAAAAATAAATAAATAAATAAAATTTTTTATTTTTGAAAATCAAAAATATAGGAATTTAATTTCCTAAAGTTTAAAAAAATTAAAAGAATTCAAAAAACAAATCCGAAAAAATAAAAAAATTCCCCCAAAAATAAAAACTAACCTAAATAAATTTTCAAACATAAAATGTCGATAACTTTGTGGATGTAGAGGAGAAATTCCAACATATCTTTTCAAAAATTAAATTTAATTAAAAAAATATTTAAACTTCTTACTCATCCATATTGAAAGTTTTTACACGTTTAAATGAAATTTTTCCCATTTTGTAAAATTCAACAAGTTTTGAATACATTCCAACTGGAGTACTTCCTAAGAAGGAAAATTCTTTTAATTAAAAAATTTTTCAAAAAGAATTTCAAAAGAATTTTTTCAAGCAAAATTTCAAAAAAAAAATAAAAAAAAATTTTTTTTCAAAGAAAAATTTCAAAAAAAACTTCAAAAAAAAATTCAAAAAAAATTTTTTTAAAAGAAAATTCCAAACCTGTAGGAAGACCCAAAACAAAAAATTTCTTATTATTTTCATTTTCTTTACAAAAATCAACAATTCTTTTACATACAAATTCAGCCGCAAAAGTTGAGATTTCATTATAGTCTTTGAGCAATACAAATTTCATTTTTCTTTAAAAAATATTTACAGAAAAATATAGAGAGATCTGAAAAAAATTTTTAAAGTAGAAATTAGCTCTTTTAATCGTTTTACCAAATATTTCCTTATCTAAAAAATTATTTTTAGGGGAAAAATTGATAAGAAAAAATATAAAAAATATTTAAAGAATATTAATTACTTAAATAAATAAAAAAAAATTTTATTTACCTAAAAACAAATATTATTTTTGATTAAATAAACATCAAAAATAACAATCAAAAAATAATTAATTAATTAGCCAACCAAAAAAAATTTTTTAACCTTTTTAAATTTACTAATTTTTTTTTTCAAACTCATCCTCCTCATTTTTCAATTCCAAAAAAAATTAATTATTCTCATCAATGTCCAGTTGCTTCCCTTCTAAAAAGTTCTTCAGCAGGATTGTTACTTGGCGATTTTGAATAATCCGGCTTGCAAGTCTTTTCCCAACTTGCCTCATAAGGATTAAAACCAAGTTCTAAATTAAAATGAAAAATAATCAGAATTAAAAAAATTCTGATTATTTTTTAAAAATTCTGGTTTAAATTTTGCAAAGAAGAAAAATTTTTTGTGTTTTTCATTCAGAAAATCAGAATTAAAAATTAAAAAAATACAAAAAATTCTGATTTTCTAACAACAAAAACACAGAAATTTTAATTTAATTAAAAATCAGAATTTTCGTGTCATTATTTTTAAGCAAAAAAAACAAAAAAATTCTGATTTAAATTTTACAAAAAATCAGAATTTTATATTATCCTTTATTAACCAATAATACAAAAAATTCTGATTTTTCTTTAAATTTAAATCAGAATTGTAAAAAAAATCAGAATTTTTTTGTGTTCTTTAAACCAAAAAAAAATACAAAAATTAAACTTACTCTCCATAACTGCACGCTTTTGTTTTTTACGATTTCTTTTATCTTTCTCCTCAAAAGTCATTGGTTCAAGCAACTCTAAAAATACACCACAAGCAACTTTAAATTAATTAAAATTAATTTTTCTTTAATTAAATTAAAAAATAAAACTTGTAGAATTTTCAGAATTTCGAAGAGTAAAGCGTTGCTGTGGTAACATAAATTGATCAACACTGGAGAAAAAATTTTTTTTTAATTTTTAAAAAATTTCAAAAAATCCTTGTGACTCACTTATATTCCAAAATAATTTCAGCATGCTACAAAATTTAATTTAAAAATAATTATTTTTAAAATAACCTCTCCAGGCATAATAAAATCTTTATTTGTATCCAAAATTCGAATATTCCCAACACAATTCCAAGTTAACGAAAAGACTTGTTCAGCAAAGTAATTGGCAATAGGAAGTTTTGAACCTCCCTCTTCTGGACGTAAAACGTAAATTTGAGCACGAACTAAATTTAAAAAATAAAATAAAAATTTTTCGGACCAAAAGGGTAAATAGAACATAAGGCAAGAAATGAAAAGGGACACCCAAAATTTAAAATTTCCCAAAATTTTTTAAAAAAAATGAAACAAAATCCCCACAAGCCTACGTAAAAATAAAATTTATTTAAAAAAACCTCTATCAGTAAGCAAATGTTTATGTCCTTGAGGTAAAAGAACACATCCCCTTTTAAGATCCTTTGGTTCAACACCACGAAGCAAAATACCTTGACAAAAAAATTTTTTTTAATTTTTTTAAAACTTTCTTCAGTGGCGGCTGTTCCTACATTTTATTTGAGCCGCCACAAGCGAAAATTAATCGGTCTCCAAAAACCCAATTTTAAAAATAAAAATAATAATACCCAATTGATCTCCAGGTTCACCTTTATCAACAGTTTTACAAAATGTTTCCAAACCTATAAAATTATAAATTTAATTTAAAAATTCTTTAAAATTTAAAAAAATATAACCATTAACAACAGTAGTCTTATTCTTTCCTTGCCCAGCAATTACCAGTTTGTCACCTTTCTTTACTGATCCTTGTTCTAATTTACCAGTGACAACTCCACCTTTTCCTGTAAGAAAAATTTTTTTTTAATTTAAATTATCATTTCATCAAAAAATAAACCTTCAATATTATAAACTTTTTCAACAGCAAAAATAGTTTCATCATTAACCTCACGTTTAGGAATTTTAAAATAATTATCCAAAGTTTCAAGAAGTTTAAAAACAGATTTTTCACCAATTTCAGGATTTTTTCCTTCCAAAGCAGATAATGCCGAGCCAATAATTATCTTTAAAAAAAATTTTTTTAATCAGATAACAATATAACCCTTACAGAAAATCTTTTTTACCCCTAACCTTTTGTTAGGGTAAAAAAATCGAATCTTATAATCAGTACATTATTTAATAGTAGCTCCCCCGCCCCATAACCATCCAAAGTGGAAAAATGTATTTTATATTGAGGCGTAAATATTGTTAGTATGGGACAGAGATTTGACTGGTACTCACAATCAAAACGCCGATCATCTTTCGACCAGAAATAAAAAAATCCGATACAAAAAATTTTCGAAACCCAGATCCGAAACCCGATCCTAATTGCTTTCACAACCCGTCCCTCACATGGTATGAGGAGTATATTTATGGTGAGGATTGACTGCATGGAGGTTATCTCCATATACTACTTTAATATCATACCGGAATTTCATCTCCAGGATATTCGTATTCATTCAAAAGTTCTCTAACTTCCATTTCAACAAGTTCACGAGTTTCTTCATCATTTACTTCATCACATTTATTTAAATAAACACAAATATTATGTTGAGGAATTCCACATTGACGAGCCAACAATAAATGCTCTCTAGTCTAAAAATTAAAACTTTAAATCAAGTCGCCATAAAAAAACCTGTGGCATAGGCCCATCAGTAATTGCTACAACAAGAATGGCTCCTTCCATTTGTGCAGCTCCTAAAAAATTGTTTAAAATAAATTTAAAAAGCAAAAAATTAAAAAAAAACCGGTGATCATGTTTTTAATGTAGTCAGCATGTCCAGGACAATCAATATGTGCATAATGACGAGCATCCGTTTCTTAAAAAAATTCTTTACATGAGAATGTTAAAAATCCATCTATAGATCCGAGAAACATTAAATTCCAATCCCTCCAAAAATGAAATTTAAAAAAAATCCCAAACCATATTCAATATGAGCAGTATTAATGGTAATGCCACGAGAACGCTCTTCTGGTGCATTATCAATATCCTCATACCTAAAAGGAAAATTTTTTTACAATTACACAAAAACAAACTTTGCAAATTTCGCTTTCTTTGAAGCAGCAAGTACTTAAATAAAATTTTTTTAGAAAAAATTAGAGCTAAACCTTTTGTAATCGCTGACGTAAGAGTTGTCTTTCCTATAAAAAAATTTTTTATTTTAAAAATTTTTAAAAAATAATTATTACCGTGATCAACATGCCCAATTGTACCAACATTAAGATGAGGTTTTGTACGCTTGAAAACAGGCCTCGAGCCAGGAATGTAGGTCGCATACAAGCGCTCTAAATTAAAAAAATCTAATATTTTTAAGCAGAATAAAAGCAAACTTGAAGCTAGAAAAAAAGAAGTCCTTGCCAAAATCATTGAAAATTCTAAAATCTTTTTCTAAATAAATTTCTAAAAATTTTTTTTTGAAAAATTGAGAAAATTAAATAGTTATAAAAATAATAAAAGATATTGACAAATAAAATAGTAAAAAAATAAAATTTTTTAATATTATCTTAAATTTACAGATACATATGTATGCGTATTATTAAAAATCTCCCAGAGTTAAGGAGAGCTTATGTCACTTAAAAATAAAAATACGGGGACATATTTTTCAAATTTGGTTTTTGGTATTTTTTTTTCAAATAAAGAATTAAACATGTTTATCACAAGGGGTGTGCCTTTCATCGTATTGGGCCTTTACCCCCGAGCCTTTCGCCAAATTTCGCCTTTTTTTAGGTTGGTTGGACCTTTGGTCCTTCGTTTTGGCCTTCTACTTTTTAAAATTTATCTTGGCAATCCCCTGAGTTCCGTAAATTTTTTGCGGAAATGAAATATGTCCGCAAAATTAATATAACAAAATTAAACAACAACAAAATTAATTTGAGAATAAAAAACCTCTCAAAAAAAAACAATTAAATAACAAAAGTAGTAGAATCAGAATTTGAACAAACCAATGAAGCATTAAATGGACTACAAGTTAAAACATTTATAGGCAAATTCCATTTTACAGTTTCAATATTTAAATTATCTGCTAATAAAGATTGACCATTTTTAAATGGATTCATTAATTTATCACGAGTAATTACAAATTGAAAATGAATACGCCATCTTACTTTAACTGAAATAAGAAAAAAGTAAAAAATAGATATTTACTATGAATATTTTTAAGGTTCCAAAGACGTAACTAATGTAAGAGTTCTGCTTTTGACGAGGGAGAGGGGATAAAATGGGACTAATAAAGACTAACCATTTTGAAAAAAACTGGAAATTTTAAAATGAGCAGTGTTTGCACAGTCTCATGGATAGAGTTGGTCTCTCCGATCCACTGGGTATGAATGATTTTGGGTCAGAGTTTAGCCAAAAAAAGGTCCGGGTCGGGTCGGAAATAGAAGAGATCGAAATAATAGGCGTAAAATAATTTTAGAAATAAAAAATTTTTTCTAAAGCAAACCAAATTCTGTAGTAAAACATGGCACAGCAGTCATTGGCAATGCAAGTTTAAAATAAGTTTGTTCCATAAATGCAGTAATTGAATGCTCTTTACAATGTGAACAAAAATTTTCAGGTTTTGAATCATCTAATAAATTTGTTTCGACAGTTTCAGCAATTATAAGAGTCTTTTTAAAAATAAAAAATTTTCAAAAAAATTCAAAAAAAAACCTGAAGACAATTGATCCCATCACGAGGAAAATCTAACCTTCCAATTACATCATCACCCAATTTAAATGTATTTTTTAACATTGTAATTCTTGCAAATATTGTTCCAGAATTACCAATTTCATAAAGTCTTGAAAATAAAATTTAAAAAATTAGATAATGTCCGCAAAATATTTGCGGACAAAATTATTTCCTTAAACCTTCTCTTCCGTGAAGAACAAATTTCTTGAATTTTAGCCATAGCAATTTCAACAATTGATAGCCTAAAATTAAACTTATTAGAAAATTAAGAATAATTGTAATTTGGGATCTAATGTCACTAGCAGCGCTTGGGAACTTAAAATCTGCTCGTACTCGTGTTCACCCCAAATTTTGGCCTCGTACCACCAGACCCTATAATTTTTAATTTTGGCAAGTGTCCAAGCAGTAGTCACCAGGTCCAAAATATCACAAGGTTAGATCCCAAACAGCAAGCCCTTCAAATCTAAAAAAAACCTTGGCAACTCCAATTTAAAATCTGGACAATCAAGCAATTCTTTAGGAGTCTCTTCAATTTCAATTGGTGGTTCTTCAACATCAACACCTATATTTAATACTTTAATTGGTAATTGTGACATTTTTAATGGAGATTCTGGTTGTTGAGCAGCACAAGAGATATACCAAAAATATTTTTTGTAATGACCCTTAAAAGGAAAAAATTTCAAAAAAATTTCAAAAAAAATTTTTTTTCAAAAAAACCTTAAAACTAGGCGGAACATCAAGTAAAGGAATCAAATGTTTCGCTTCAAATTTTTTTACTTCTCCAGGATTAATTGTTATATCACAAAAAAGAAGTGTTGGATCAGACGCAAAAATTGCATTTTTCGCTTTTGTAAAAGAAGTTTTTAGCCTTTGCCTTTTTACACTTTCTTTATCGTTAGGAGAAGAAGCTTCACAAAATAATTGAACACAACTCCAAGCTATTGATTTTGACAATTCTTGATGGGTATTTTTGAATGTTACCTACCAAAAAAATTTTTTAAAAATTTGAGAGATTTTTGTCTGCAATTGGGTGTCCGCAAAATAAAGTAAAGCGGAGCTTAGCTCTCCTTCAGAGAGCTCAGCTCTATTCGGCGGCTATGATCGAACAAGCATATTCAATTTCCCCAAAGTTATGTTTACCCCGAACATTTTCAGAATGAGACTTGTACCCCAAGTTAAGGTCAAAACAGTTTAGGTCAACTAGGATAAAGTTAAAGTCAAACTAGGATAAAATTAAGAGAACCCTTCCTGAAAGCACTTTCCGGTACCCAAAATGCAGGCCCAGATATGCTTCTAACCTAGCTGGTTCAGATTTTCTCTACCGGTCAAACAAATCGGAATGGTAGTCCAACCCTTTAACTTAATTTAAAAAAATTTTTCAAACCTCAACTTCAACATCTTCTCCAGTCAAAAAACAACCGCCTTTCCTTCTCAATTCCGTCACAACTTCTATGCTCATTCCAAAAATAAAAAAATCTAAAAAAAAAATTAAAAATATTAATTTAAAGATAAAAATGGATTAAAAACAACATTAAAATGATCAAAACAATTTTCAAAAATTTTTATATAAATTAAAAATCTAAAATAAAATCTAAAAAAAACTATTGTTGTAAAGCTTCTTTTGTTGCTGTTGTTCTTCTTGATCCAATAATATTTTTAAGGTAAAATTCACCAGCTCTATATGAAGAACGTACTAAAGGACCAGAAGCTGTATAACTGAAAAAAGATTAAATGTCTAAAAATTAAAAGACAGGGAAATCCTAAAAGACAGAAAATAATTTAAAAGAAAAGTAGCAGACAAGGGCATGGAAAATTTAAAAAAATTGTAGCAAGCTGAGTTGTTAGTTCTTGGAAACTTTTCGGATATTATAACCGAACCGAAGAACTGACCCGAAAAGTCCCCCGGTTTTCGGTTAGCGACAACTCTAGTAACAAGTCTAGGCCCGTAGCCAGGGGGTCCTCTTTCGAACAAGAGCGTATCCAAAAAGACTAATTTTTAAGCAACAAAAGATGTTCAAAGACCCTAAAAAACCCCAAAAATACTTACAGAAAGCCCATTTGATCCCCTTTAATTTTCCATTCATCAAATTTTTGCGGTGTTATCCAATTTTTAACAGCCATATGCCTCTTTGTTGGCTGTATATATTGACCCAAGGTTAGGGCTTCTACACCAACTAATCTCAAATCTTTCATTGCTTGTTCAATTTCTTCATCTTCTTCACCCAATCCAAGCATTATTGAACTTTTTGTTACAAGTACAGGATTTTCCTTTAAAATGCCAAAAAATTTCAAATATCCAAAAAAATTTAAGAAACCTCTTTAGCAAGTTCTAAAACACGTAAAGATTGGTTATACTTTGCTCTAGGATCTCTTACAAAAGAAGTTAAACGTTCAACAGTTTCTATATTGTGAGCAAATACTTCTAATCCTGAATTTGCTACCCTTTGAATTGAATGGATATTTCCAGCGAAATCTGTTTTGGAAATATATAAAATTAGAAAGATATATCAAATAAAAGTCAAGTAATGAATCAAATGAGATAAGTTCCAATACAGGACAAATACTGAACCTGAGATAAAGGGTCCCGAAACCCAGATATTTTTCGACCCAACCCATATCCAAAAAACCAACCCATATCCAACCCGACTTCTTCCTTAATTCGTCCTATCCTTGGTATCAAACCTAACATAAGCGTTCAAGCGTTATACCGAATAAAGAAAATTAATAAACAAAAAAATTAACCTGGAACTAAGCACTCCACCAAAATATGAGGACATTCCCTTTTTAAATGCTCAACAGTTAGTGCTATATGTGAAGCACCCCCATCAGGTAAATCGTCTCTTTAAGGGTTAAAATTGATAAAAATACAGAAAGACAATCAAACCTATCAACAGAAGTCAAAACAATATAATCTACACCCCAACTACTGATTGCAATAGCCGTATTTTTGGGTTCATCTGGGTCTAACGGAGGGGGCCGTTTGGCTGTTTTGACTGAACAAAATCTTTAAAAATAAAAAATTTTTGAGTTAAAACAAATGAAGAAAATACCTACATCCACGTGTACAAGAATCTCCCATTAACATTATTGTTGCAGTTGAAAGTGTTTCAGGTCCACCGCCCCAACATTCACTGAAACACAAAATCTACAAGGTAAAATGAACAAAAAAGTTTACCCAATATTTGGACATCGAGCTTCCTAAAAAATTTTTTTTGATAAAATAAATGAAAGTTTAAAGAAAACCTGACAAACAGTAGAAAGTTTTAAGCCTTTCAATTGTTTTGCCAATTTTTGACGATTAACCTAAATTAATTGAATTTAAACAGAAAAGGGTTTTAGGAAGTAGGTAAGTCTACCAACAGCCCACTGTCTATCGTAGAGCCCTAACTAAACCTAAAAATGTCATAGCAAGCCGATCTACTTACAAGGAAAGGTTACGAGGTGTCCGACCTAAAAACGGCCGAGACCGGCTCATTCGATAGAGAATGTGCCACAAAGACACACAAACTCCAACCAGTTTGGCCGGGTACCCCATGAACCCCTTAAATGATAAGGCATTTTGCTGGCTATTTCCAACGGGTTCTCACGCTTAGAATGCTTTATACCTGGCACCCCCTAGAATCACTATCGGCATGACCAAATCAAATAATTCAGGAACCTAGTTAGGCTGCATTGAACCCCTAAAAGTCGGGCCATCTTTTAAAACAAACATCTTTTTCTGTCATTTTAACATCTCTTTTTAACCATTCAGGCAATCGAAGACGTCCATCAGTTGTTCTTAAATCCATATTTGTTGTTGTTGGCTTTTCATTAGAAGAAATAAAATCATTAAATGTTAGACCATCATTTGGAAGATGGGCAAAATTTCTTCTAATTTGATTTAAGGCACTTCTGTTGCTATATTTAAATAAGGTCATGAGTAATTCTGTTCTTTATTGATTTTTGGGGTAAAAACCTGCAAAGAAAACTTCAAACTGTTAAGAAAAAATGATAAAAGAACTCGAGAAAAGTTAAGAAAAATCACTAAAAATTTTAACCATGTTTAAATAAACGCCTTAATTTTTGGCGTAATTTTTGGCATTTTATTTATTTACGTTAAACTGTCTAATTCTCTAACCGTCTCTCTTAGATTTCCCTTATCTTTTCTGTTACAGTTTTACTTCTGCTTTGACCGTAATTTTCAGATTTTATTTTCTTTAGAATTTTTTTCTTAAAAATCTTGTTTTCCAAAAAAAAATTTTTTTTCAAAGGCAATGGATGGTTTATTATTAGCTTCTATAACGTTTCTTTGTACAGTTTTTGCAATAATAATTGGGTATATTTTTTCTTTTTTTTTAATTTTAATATATTCAATTTTCTAGATTTGTTCTCAAATTATGGTTTGATGAACGTAATTCAAAAATTGCTGTTGATGAAATGCTTAGACGAAATGAATCTTCAAAAAACAAAAGTATAATTTAATATAAATTTATCCCACAAATTAAGAAGGTGGACAGGGGCAAGGTTTAGGGGTTTTTTAACCAGAGCCTTACACAAGTGCTTTTTTAAGGAAATTCTTTCCATATGTCGAGCTTGGATCTGGAGTAAGACGGAGGGAGGGAGGGGGGTTCCTACACCCAATGTCTGATCCAACCACTATTTTCTTGATCTCCCTTGATTTTTCCTTTTCCTTGGATTTTTTGGCTACGTTGGGGTTCTAGAGAAATTAAAAAATTAGTTCAAACCCCAAACTTATTAAAAATATTTTTTATAGCAAAAGCCAAAACCCCCTCACCAACTTCTTCACCTTCCACTTCACGAAAAAATAATATCAGAGAAGAAAATGAAGAGAGGAAAGAAAATTTTGACGATGAAGACTCGTTACCAAAGAGAAGTAAACACAGCAGAAGTCCTGTGAATGATGATGAAGATGCCGGTATATTTTTTAATCTCAAAAAATCCCCAAAAAAATTTTTGAAGGCCCTTCTTTTTTGGATGAATCTACCTCAGAAAAGAAAATTGGCAAAAAGAAAATGGCTAAATTACAAGCTAAGGCGGAAGCAAAAGTTTTACGGGAACAACAATTAGAGGAACGTGAAGCTAAAAAACGAAGAAAGGAAGAAATTGAACAACTTAAGGAAGAGAAAAGATTGAAAGAGGAAGAAGAGGAGAGGGAAAGAAATGAAAGATTGAAGAAAGAAAAGGAAGAAAAAGAAAAACAAGAAAGGGAAGATTATTTAAAGGTTTCTTTTTTTTGGGAGACCCAAGACATCGGACGGGGGCATATCGGGTCAATGCAAGAACAGTTACTCTACACTGGTTTCTGGACCTTTTGGGGGTTACCTTGATCCCAATGAACCCTCAAAAACACAAAGAAATTTGTAGTAAAAATTTCTTTAAAGAATGACATTTGATCCCATAAGATCCCCCACTGCATGTTGGATTTCCAGATGTCCATCCCAATATGTCTCCCTACCGTTTAAAATTCATTTTTCAGTTTAAAGAATCATTTAATATAAGTGAACAAGGCTTTGATAATGAAAATAATGAGGAAGATGACCCAACTGAATTTACTTCAAAATTACTTGAATATTTAAGAAAACGAAAGGTTTGAACATTTTTTGAAAGGGAAAAAGAAAAAATATACCGATACCCGGACTTTGTTCAACACGAAATCCAAAAAATCATCAAAAAATTTTTGTGACATTTGGCCCCATAGGACCCTTTCCCCCTTAAAAATTTATTCCAATAAAAAATTTTCTTAAGGTTGTACACGTTGACCAAGTTTCTTCAAATTTTAATTTAAAACCAGATGTTACTATTGAAAGAATAAATTCATTATTAGAAGAAAAATTAATTACTGGTGTTTTTGATGATAGAGGTTTAATTTTTAAAAAAACTCAAAAAAATTTTTTCCAAATTTTTCAGGTCTTTTTATATTTATCAGCCCAGAGGAATTAAACAATGGTTTTCTTAAATTAAATTTTAAAAGAAAATTTTTTTATTTTTAAAGTTGCCAAATTTATTACCCAAAGAGGAAGAGTAGCCCTTTCTGAAATTGCCGAGAACAGCTCAAAATTAATTTCTTTCGTTACGCCTTCAGATTAAATGAATATACCTATTTTTGTTTTTAAGGATTCGGTTAGATCATTCCCCAGGGATGGGCCATGGTTAAAAAAATTGTTTACCCGAAATCAGACCTTTTTCCGACCCGAAACCCGACTTTTCTCAGTCCGATCCATCCCGGTCACTCTTTCACCTTTAAATTGTTCTTTCCAATTGGAGGAATCACCCACCAGAGGTGGGCCTTGGTTAACCCCCGAGACCCAAATCTTCTCTCTTTAACCCCGGCCCGTCCTTTCCCTTTACTTCCCTCCTCATTTTTTAAAATTGTTCTTTTCCTGTCCCATTTTATTGTAAAAAATTAAAAAAAATTTTTTCTTATCTTTTTTTATTAAAAATTCAAATCATTAATTTTTATGATTTAAATATTTTTTCTTAAATTTAAATATTCTTTTTAATTTTTTTAAAGAAAAAAATTCATTTTTAAAAAACTAACTGAAAAATGAGCAGTGGAATGGATTTACATTTATTTCAACAAGCGCGTGCTGCCGTTGACCAACTTAAACGCGAGAAGAATATTAATCGAATTTCGACTTCAAAAGCGATAGAAACGCTTCTCAGGTTTTTTCTTTAAAAAATTTATTTGATTAAAAATCAGAATTCTGATTTTATTGAATTTCTTCGAGACCAGAATTGTTCAACTCAGAATTTTCTATAAATCAGAATTCTGATTTTTAATTTGGGAAAATCAGAACAAAAGCCCTGGTTTTTAAAAATCAGAATCATGCAAATTTTTGATTTTATAACCAGAATTTTTAAAACAGGGAATTCTGGTATAAAATCAGAATCCTGATTTCCTTTAAAATTCTGATTTTTTAAATTTTCCTATATTTTTTTCTTTCATCAGTTATACGCGTGAAATGCAAAAAGATGACTATTTACTTAACGGATTCCCAACTGACAAAATGAACCCATTCCGTCAAAAATCAAGCTTCCAATGCCTTTTGCTTTGAAAACTGATTTAAGGACTGATGTGAGATTTTAAAAAGAATAAGATAAATTAAAATTGGTGCTAAACAAAGTTTTTTCTAACAAACAATAAAAATATTTGTGTCATTTTATACATGAATTTGTGGTAAAAATATTTTTAAAATTTTTTGACAAAAAAATAAAAATCTAAAAAAAACTTTTATTAAAAAGAGAATTCTCCCTAATTAAGATATTAATTTTTAGTGAGTCATAAATAGGGTAGCGGGTCAAGAAAAATCCCTGGATCTTATCTTTTTTTATTCAGATAAGATCGAACCGAAAATTTAAGATATCCAGGCTTTTTAGATCCGGATCCGCCAACCTTAAAATAATTTTGAGGGGGCACAAAAAGATATTAAAAATTTTCTCAAATTAGAAATATTGAGCGTCACAAAAAATGCATGAGGATATTTCTTAAAAAAACCTCTCTCCCTTTCAATTTAACTCCAAACATCTGCTTGATATAACCGTTGACGTTCCATATCCTTCATTAATTTTTGACCTTCCTCAGTTCCAAGCCCACCAACTTGTTCAAAAATTTTATACATTGTATTTTGAACATCTCTAGCCATATTACGAGCATCTCTTTAAAAATGAATTTTTTTTTGAAAATTAAAAAAAAAATTTAAAAAAACTAACCCACAAACATAAACAGCTGCCCCTTGTTTTATAAGAGACCAAATACGTTCACGATTATCCCAAAGTTTGTTTTGAACATAAACTTTTTCGTCTTGTAAACGTGAATAAGCAACATGTAATTCTGTTAAAACACCCGAAGTGATAAATTCCTGTAAGGGAAAATTTTTTAAATTAAATGTTTTAAAAGAATCCTTGGGGTAGGATATAATCCTCTTGGGTAGGGTTGTCAGTTTTTAGCTGAACCAAAAACCTAAGATTTTTCTGTATGGGTTGTCGGTTCGTTTTCGGTTAACCAAAGTATTTGAGGAACCCGACAACCTTATCATTGGTCCAAAAAAAATCTCGTGCCTTATAATGAGGCGTAAGTCTGTTGGAGGTATCGTTAGGTGACTCTATTGTCAGATGGATAACTAACATAAAAACTCAACTAAAATAAAGGACCTAATTTTTAGGAATATTTAGGGAAAATGAGGACTGACTGTATTCAACTATCCCAGGTTCAAGTCTCACATCACTCCCATTCAACTATCCCAAGTTTCACCCCCCCCCCCCTCAAAAAAAATTTCAAAAGCAAAAAAAACCTCCATTTCCTCTCTATAAATATGGTCATGTTCCGGATGTCTACAACCAAAATATAAATGCATTTCACCAATATCTTTTCCCCCAGACTTCTTTTGCCACAATCTTTCATGTAGAAATCCTCTAAAAGGTGCAAAACCAGTTCCAGGTCCAATCATCACAACTGGGGTTAACAATTTATTTGGAAGTCTCAAAGTTGATTTTCTTATGAATATTGGGACAGAATGTCCTTGAGACAATTTATACAAATAATTTGTACAGACTCCTTTGAATACTCTTTTCTCATCAATTTGGTGTCTAATTAGGAGGGCGGTGATTGCAATTTTTAAATTTGTTGATTTTGGTGAGGAAGAAATTGAATAATAACGAGCTTGTAAACGTGGTAACATTTCTAATAATAGATCCAATGGAGGTTTACAATCAGTAAAAGTAGCCAAAATGTCAACTATACTACGTCGCTCTTTGACAATATAATCGGCATACAAGGCCTTTAAAAATTAAAAATAACGCATTTAGGGGAGGGAGGCAATTATTTTGTCAACCTCTGGCTGGAAAAGGTAAGTAACAGGGAGGGGATAATTATTTGAGTAAATATGGCAGGTTTTCTGACAATGAGCTGTTTTTTTAATTTAATAGAAAATCAGAAAATTATTAAAAATTATAGTGTGAAAAGGACCCAAATAAAAAAAATAAATAGATTTTCTGACAATGGAAGAAAATTTTCTTTCGGTGAATTTATAAACAGCTCATTGCCAGAAAATCCCAGAATAATTTTTTTTCAAATTAAAAAAGAAATTTTCGAAATTTTTTTAATTTGAAATAAAAGGACGGAGAGGTTGATAAACCTCTTGCTTGAAATTAAAGACCCCTAGAAATTTTTTATTAAAAAAAATAAAAAAACAAACCAATCCTTCCTCGCTCGCTGTACTCAACAACAGTAAACGTTCTTTAGTCTCATTATTTTCACAAAAATCGGCCAAAGCTTTCAAAACGTGAGATTTAACAGGTGAATTAATATCAACATAATGAGTTAACTTTAAAAAATAAAATTTAATTTTTTAAAGAAAAAATAAAAAAATATACCGCTGTTCGATAAGTACATGGACAAGGAAATGGATGTTTTTTGGTGCTTTCCTCTAGAAAATAAAAAATTTTTTTTCAAATATTTTTTGTGGTGTAGCAGGTTAAATTTAGGATTTTATCATTTTTACTTTTTGGAGGATTAGAGTTCGAACCCCACACATTACCCAACAAAGAAAATATCAATTTTAAATTTTTGATCGTTCTATCTAGTGTCAGTTAAAATTATATCATTTGTGGTGTAGTCGGATAAAATTAGGTTTTTTCCGCTTTTTATTTTTTAAAGGTTGAAGGCTCGAACCCGGTCGAAGGAAAATAATTTTTCCTGGGAATATATTTTATCAGAAAATGTAGTGCCGTAAAGATAAATTATGTCCTTTGTGGTGTAGTGGGTTAAATTTAGAATTTTATCATTTTTACTTTTTGGAGGTTGAGGGTTCGAACCCGGTCGAAGGAAAATAATTTTTCCAGTCAATATATTTTATTAAAAAAATAAAAAATTTTTTTTCAAAAAAAACAAACCGTCAAGATTAATTAATTTAAATATTGTATCCAAATTAACTTCAAGTAATTCTCCCAATTTTTCAACCAATTCAGGCTCATTTGTTGGAAAAACAGCAACATGGTCACCAGCATCATAACGAACTTTTGCTGAGTCAATATCAAATTCTACATGTCGACAAGATCTTTCACTTTGATTTGTGTGTAATTCTCGATTAACAGAGATTTTTGAAAGGAATGGATTTTTTTGGTCAAAAGGCCTGAAAAAAATTTTTTTGAAAAATTTTTTAAAAAATTTTCGAAAATTTTTAAAAATTCTTAAAATTTTTTGTAAAATTTCCAAAAAAAATTCTTGAAAAATTTTTAAAAAAATTAGAAAAAAAATTTTTTTACGGTCGCTGTTTTTCAAAAGCTCCAATTCTCCCAAATTCTCCTTTAAAGATAGGTCCATTTTGTTCAGTTATTATTTCAAGCTTATATTGACGATCCAAACTTCCATTGTTTACCAAATCCCATCCAAAACGAGAAGACACAGTTGAAAGGAAATGTTCCCTCCACCTAGAGAAAAAAATTTTTTTAGGTAACGGTAAAAGATTTAGGTAAAAGGTACTAGCTTTCGCTGGTCCTTGGGAAAATTGAGGCCTGTCCGAATTCAGGTTCGGGATTTGAAGTAAAGAGAGAGACAGTTCCCTCTCTTCCCAAATCCTCCAAAAACCCAAAATTTTGACTGGCCATAACTCGGCCCAAAGTCATCTTGCAAGAAAACAAAAATCACTTCTCAATAGGAAGTCTGGGGTCCTCTATCGAATGGTACCAAAAAATAAATCAAATTCGCACTCACGGTAAACGATGTTCCCTTGATCAGCCCGCTCGATTACCTCCAGACAAACCTCAAAAAATATCCGAAGAGCAGGCTCTTCTCCATTTTTCCCCAGGTAAAAGGCTCCCCCTTTACCAAAAATCCCTTAAAAATCAAAAAATACCGCATAAAATCTTCTTCCAAATTTCCATCATCATCAGCCAATCCAAGTTCACAAATTCTTTGAGCCCCAAGTTCTTCCAATCTTTTATCAAAAAATTTCCCTACAGCATTGTAATGCTCATATGTTTTATTTCCAAGTCCAAAAACAGAATATTTAAGTTTTGTCAAGTCTGGCTCATTATTTGTAAAATATTCGTGTAAAGCTTGGGCACTTAAAAGAAAATTTTTTAGTAAAAAAAGAAGCGAATAAAAAATTTTTATTCTTCGAAAGTGGGATCAAATGTCACCCAGAAATTTTAAAAATAATTTTTCGAGGACACTAAGGAGGGGAATAAAAAATTAATAGAATTTAATTTGTCGAGGGTGGGATCAAATGTCACCTACAAAATTTTTACAAATAATTTCCCCAAAAAATCAAACCCTTAAACAAACAGAACGACAACCTTGCACGCTTAAAATCTCTTAAACTGGACTTTACGCTCCCTCCTATCCCTCCCAAAAAAGAAAATAAAAATTCAAACTTGTCAGTAGGGTCACCCTCTCCATAAGTCGCAACAAAAAGTAAAAGAATTGGATCTTCAAATTCTTCAGTAATTTTTGGTAAATCTTCCGCTTCAATTTCTTCAGGGTCAATTAATAAAGGCTTTTTGCCAAAACGTCCAAAATCTTTTGCTAAACGTCCAGCCAATTCCTCCCCAGTTCCAGTCTGGGAACCATAGAGAATTAAAATCTGAATAAAAAATGTGTGCCTGAAAGGCTTTTCTGGCAGTCCAAGGCCCGTTTTTGATTAAAAAAGCTTCTCATTAAAAATTTAAAATGTTGGTCCATCAACCGGATTCGAACTCGCGACTATTTAGCAGGAAATCCCAGATGGTTCCCACTACACTAAATATATCAATTTCGTGGTAAGAAAAATCTGGAAAAAAATTTTCTGACAAGGCTAAAGTCAATTTTTGATCAATAAAATCTTTCTAGTAAAAATAAAAATCTTTGTCACCCAAAAGGATTCGAACCCTCACCTATTTCCCAAAAAAATCTAAACTTATCCAACTACACCAACCACTCACCTATCCGATTTCCTCATTTAAACGCTTAAAAACCTGTCTATTTTCATTCTTCATCCTATTCAAAAAGGATTTATCCATTTTATTACTAGTCAATGATCCATTTGATAAATTATTTGTTAGAGTAGTACTGCTATTTTTAGGTGTCGAAGAATGCAAATTAAAATAATAAATTATAGCTATTGTTGTTATAATTAAAATTACAGCTATATCGACAATGTCAAACATTTGAATTAAATAATTTAATGAAGAGGTTAACCAATCCATTTTTCTTATTTAAAGAGATGATTAATATTTTAATTAAATCTAAAAAATAGAAAGAAAAATTATTCATAAAAAATCAATAAAAAATTTGAGGAAAAAAATTTTTTAGTAAGAGAGGAAAAATAAAAGACCCATTAGAGTCTGGCTTTTGTGGAGAGATAATTTTCCCCTCCCCTTAAGTTGAGACTCTAATGGTAATTCTAAAATTATTTAAAAATAATTTTAGAAATATAAGAGATAATTTAATTAACTCTATAAAATAGGAAAAAAATATTCATAAAAATCAATAAAAAATTGAGGGAAAATTTTTCGAATTAAAAAAAAAGGAAAGATCTACTCTTGTCTAATTTCTAGTCTCTAAAAAGAGAATGAAAGACGGCTCCCCCAGTCCCCCACTGCGTGTTTCTTTTAAGGTCATACGTTCCCTATTAAATACTATGTGTTAATTCATGTGCGTAAACGCGCAAAGAACATTTTTTGACATTTTTACCAAATTTTTAGTACCCCAAAAAGATCTAAATTTTAAATTAAAAACCCTATTAGGGTCTAGTGTTCGACGCAGTTCGGTATTCCCGCGGCATTAATTAAAGACCCACTAGGTATTTTCCGCCACTTTTAGGTATTCCCAGTCTTGCCAACCCATTAGAGTCTGACTTTTGTGGAGAGACAATTTCTCTTACCCCTTATATTCAGACTCTAATGGTACCTTTGAAAAAGGGACTTATTCTAAGGAAATGTCATTTAATTAGAATTTTTTATACTTTTATTTTATCGATAAAGATGACACACATATACAAAAATAATCATTAGTAGATTAAATTAAATTGTTATCTTAATTATAGTTTGTGAAGAAGAAAAATGTCTAATTTTTTTTCTTCAGTACTTTAAGTTCCCCCTACTGCCCGGGTACAGCCGGCGCGCAGCCAAATAGGCGCAAAGCCATAACTTGCTTCAAAATTTCCAAATCTTTCAAAATTTAGTATTAAACGATTCCTCTCATCGAGCTAAAGAGAATGGTACCAAAAATATTAAGGTCCAGAAATTTTCCAAAAAGTTATGGCTTTGCGCCTACCTGGCCGCGCGCCTAATTGGGCGTGCCCCCTCCTACCTCAATGTTTAAAAAATCTAAACACATTGTTTTGTAGTTTATGATTCTTACTAATTCAAATATGTAATTTTTTGTCTTGATAATTTTATTTTTTTTCTTCTTTTATTTTTAGGTTAAAAACTCCAAAAAAAATCCAAAAAGCTTTAAAAAAAATTTTAAATAACCCCTAAGAGAACCATTAGAGTCTGGAAATAAGGGAAGAGAAAATTATCCCCCCACAAAAGTCAGACTCTAATAGATTATTTTTATAATTTGTGTGTGTTTGTGTTAAAATTGGAGCAATAAATTATACAAAATCTAGGTATTTAATAAATAAATTTTTTTAATATTAAAAAATTATTTTTGTAATAATAAAATTTATGCTGGTAATATATTAAAGATTGACAGAATTAAAAAATATATATAACATGCAAAAAATGGTGATAATTGTTAATTAATTTATAAAAGGCTTAGTAAAAGTTGAAAAAAAATTTAAAAAAAAATTTTTAAAAAAATTTTTTATTTTTCAACTTACAGAAAAAATTTTTTAGTGAGGGTAAATTCAATTTAATTTTCAATTTATTATTCAAAACTCTTTTTCCAATCAAAGTCTTTCAAAATATTTAGGATCAGAACAATTTAAAGTTGGTATAGAAATTAATAAATTAGAACTAGTAGACGACTTTAAATTTAAACTAAAAAATTTAAAATAAATTGTTCTTTCCATTTTTTTCAAATCCTCAAACATTCCATCAATTATTTTTTTATTTAATATTTTTAAATTTTTTATTCCAATTTCTTCATATTTTAATTGAAATAATTGTCGAACCTCTGGAAATTGGTAATTTATTAATATTAGAGGTCGGAAAATTGCATTCCCGGGGTCCCGGGAACTGGAATCCCGGGAATTTTCCCGGAACTGGAAAATTTTTGAACGGGAGGGATCCCGCGGGATTAATCCCGGTAATCCCGTTTGTCGCTAAAAACCCGCGATTCAGGGACGGGATCCCGTAAAATCCCGTACAGGGTCCCTTCCCGTGCCTACTCTAATTAATATCTCACCCCCACCCCCATTTGGGTCTCTAATCTTTCCTTTTTTACTATCAATCAGAGGTCGGTCGGAATTCCGAAAATTTAGGCTGATTTTCGATTTCCGATAGTTCCGATTTCCGGCACCTTTGTATTTCCGACCGACCTCTGCTGTCAATCATTCATTCCCTCAAACATTACAGGTAAAAGCAAGTATTAGGAAGAAAAAAAATATACGGAAACCTCAAAAATCGGCCCAACGGCAAAATTTAACATTTATAAAGAAGGAAATTTGACCATTCCGAGGCAGGAAAAATGAAAAGGACAATTAATCTGAGAGGGGTGAGGGTAGGATATTAATAAAGTACCTGGAAATTTTTTGTCTAAAAATTTGTTGGCATTTTGAATATCTTCCGGCCAAAATTTTAATTCAGCAACTAAATCTTCAGAAAATCTATAAACCTTCTTTTTAAAATATTCTAATTTTGAGTTATTATATTTTATTGGTTCGCCCTAAGTAAATGTCAGTTGAGCGCTAAATTTTACACACCACACCTTCCTTATAAAAATAATCCTGACTAGTGAACGGTAAAATCGTTTTTTCCGGACCCGGATTTACAACTAGTGTAAGGATGATTCACCTAGCAGCATTTAAAACGCTTAGGCGGGGGCTAAACGATCTAAAAGGGTAAAAGGGAAAGTCGATGCCCCGGTAGCTCCTGTATGTGGTGAGCGAAAGCGCCTAGCAATAAATGTCATGAGGTCTGCCTTGTGGCTAAACTTTTGCTAAGATCTTTCCCTAGGGCAGTACTGGAACGGCCGACTTTTTCCAGATAAATCTGGAGGCACAGAAAGCTTCCAACGAACGGGGGCGACTTCCAAAATATTACCAAACACACCTACAAAAGTTGAGCGAAAAATCAAAAATTTCCTTGTCAGTCAGTCTTTCTCACAATTAGCGCTCAACTGTCACCTCTTCAACTTCCTCATTGACTTTATCAACAAAATTTATTTTTTGTTTTTTCAAATTTAAGCATTTGCGAAGTTCATTTAGTCCAATTTGTTTAACAGCTCCCTCAATTATAGAAGGAAAAAAGGTTGAAATAAGGCCTGGTTTTATTAACTTGATTCTATAAAAATCTTCATAATCTTTATTTGTTATACAGTAATTTGAAATTTTTTCTAGCAAATTTTCATAAATTTTTGTGTAGTTATTTGTTAAAATTTGGGGTGTTGTTTGGCTAAAAATGTTTTCTGACTCATTTGGAAATTCATAATTTAAATCATTATTTTGCAATTTTACAAAATTAAAAATAAATAATGTAAATAAAAGTTGAATTAACATTAATAAAATATTTGGAGTAAATTGAGTTTTAGGGCCCCTTTCCCTAAGTATTTTCCTTTATATGTACAAAATGGTCAGAATTTCTTCCTCCCTCAATTTCACTCTGTTTTCCAAGTGATTTGGGGTATTAAGAGGTCTTAGCTCCTTTAAAAGGAAGCTTGGAAAAATTTATTGGATGGGAGATGGAACAGAAACATGAGCGAAGGACTACCGACTATGCAGCCATCCAACCCGATGATCGGTTATTTTTATTCACTTATGTTCCTTCTGCAAGTGCAGAAAGAAAAATGTGGCAAAGAGGCTACAGGAAGAAGCCACAGAGTGAAATTGAGAAAGGAAGGAAAGACCGACCATTTTGTACATATAAAGAAAAATACTTGGGAAAGGGACCCTAAAACTTGGTTTTACCCGTTGTTTATAATTAATATAAATTTTTTTTAATATTTTTCGTTTGGATATTTGAAAGATTAAATTGGTAAATTATTTACTTTGTTAATGGAATTTATAATAAAATGGTATAGTAGAAAAGGATGAATTAATAATAAACAAGAAAAATTCGGTCAAGGATGTGTTGCTGTTAATATTATAAAATGAACGTTAAATAAAGAAAAAAGAATTTTACTAAAACTTAAAAACAAATTATAAAATTGATCAAATTCCCGAAATCCCGGAACGTGATTTCTTTTCAAAATTTTTACGGGGTGGGGTCTTAAATCTTTAATCCCGTAAATCTCGTTTATAGCTTACCGGTTTTTATACAATGCCGTACGGGCTCCGTTACGTGCTTCACTCTAGTTAAAACTAAAAAATTCCATTATCTACAAAAGTAGATTTTTAATTAATTTTTAAGGGATATATTTCGGCCCATAGTTGTTCGGTAAGGCTCACTTTTGCCTTAAACGACAATTAGAACAAAAAATTATATAAATGTAGATATTTAATTAACTAAATACTTTATAGTAAAAAATTTTTTTGTAATAAAATTTATGCTGGCAATATATTATAAATTGACAGAATTTAAAAAAATTAATTTAGAAAAAATATAACACAAAAAAGATATAATTGCTAATTAATTTATAAAATGTGTTAAAAGTTGAAAAAAATTTTTCAAACAAAATTTTTCAACTTCAAAAAAATATACACGTAAAATAGGAATGAATATAGGTAAATATAAAATATATGTAGTATGGGCAAAAAAGCATTTAAAAAAATTACAATTATACATGCATACTTCCTTTTTGATTTTATTATTTTAAAAATCTACAACCAGTGGTTGGAATTTCGAAATTTGCTCGTATGTACTTCGTACACAGGTACGAGTACGAATTTTGGTACGAGCTTCCAACCACTGTCCACAACATAATAAAAAAAATCTTAAAATCAAGAAGAAAAAAATTTTTTAAGAAAAAAAATGTCACAGGTTTAATTGAAACTTTAGTCTCGAAACTCGATCCTAACAAATTTTTGAACGACCCAACTTTCTTTTCTCAACCCGTGACATCTATGATTTACATATTTTCTTGAGATTATGCACGAATGTAACAAAATATGTGTTAGTGTATGCACGAATGGAATGACATAGAGAAAAAAAAATTTTTTTGAAGGTAGTTTGGAAAGGTTAAAAATTAAAATTTAAAAAAAATTGGTGGACAGAAAATTCCATCAAAAATTTAAATCAAAATAATTTTAGCCTAGAAAAAAGCTCAAAATGGTCACCAATTTTTTAAAAAGGTTAAAATAAAATATTGAAAAAATTTAGTGATTAATCAACCTTTTCTATTATTCCATCATCTAAACAATTTTTTTCATTATTTCTCCTATTATTAATACAGACTGGATTTAATTCCTATAAATAATAAGTTTTATAAAAGATTTTTTATGAAAAAAATATTTAAAAAATTTTTAATATAACGAGGTAATAAAATATTATCACTTATAAGACCCCCCCCCCCGTTGGTTCTAAAAATCTTCTTGAGAATAGAAATCATAGATCACCTTAAGATCACAACCCCCCTCCCCCATGCAAATCAAATTAAAAAAAAATCGAATTTCAAATCAAGGAGTAAGTTAAATAGGGGGTATCATTTAGTCAGCATTCCAGTCACCATCTCAATAAAATTTAAAAAAACATTAGTATCTCAAAAAAAAATTGAGAAGTAATTTACATTAGCGTATCTTATACTTAGAGGTCCGAATAATATTCCAAAAATATTCTCTCTCCTTTTTTTTTAAACTTACATCTTCACTAGCAAAATCAGCAAGATCCCCACCATCACCAATATCAACATCGTCCAAATCTTCTCCATCTTCTTCTTGTCCATAAACAAATTCTTCATTAATTACGTTTCTTTTCATTATTTCATCATCCAAATCTACAGGGTGGGGCAAAAGTTCGGCGACAAATTTTATTTTGTCCTTTCTTAAAATTTTATTTTAAATTTTGCTTTTTGTTTATTTTTCCCATATTCTATGATTCGTGCTCTACAAATTCTATCATGAAACTTTTTTTCTATCTCATAAAGTAAAAATTTTACAGACTTTTAAAAAATCGTGCTTCTATTATTTCTTTGTATTTTAAAAATGTTCGAAAATGTGACATCGCTAGACGGCTCGATATCTGTCGTATGTTGGTTTCCAAACCAATAAAACGATATCATGAGCTTGGAAATACTCAGGACCGCCCTAGTAGTGGCCCGCCGGTAACCGCAGTTACGCCTGAAAACATCAACGTGGTCAGATTCCGAATTCGCCGTTTTTCTGAACAATCGATGTGAAAAACGGCCTCAGATCTCGGAATGAGCTCGAGGAGCCTCCTAAGAATTGTCATAGTGAAGCTTAGACATCGGGGCTAAAAGATCAGCCGCGCATATTTCCTTATCTATCGAATGAAGCATCAGAAGCTTCAGAAATGTCGAAGCATTAAACGCCTGGTCGCCATAACAGAGTGGTGAAATGTAAAAATTTATGCAAGTCTAAAAATGACATTCTGAGGGGGATTGAGCATCCATGGCCATTATAGCTTTACGGAGAAAACCAATTCTCGCTTCAGCAGGATTGAGCACCCTCGCATGGAGCCAAAACGACAATCCAGCTCTGTGGGGAGCTGTTTCCTGGTTTTTGGGAGTAAGAAATCAGGCCTTCAAACTCGACGGATTTAAATCAGTGAATTATTCCATTTGGGCATTTCTGGAGCAAAAAGTGTGCCGAATCCGATACGCCACATCGGAGGAACTGAAAATTGTTTTGGAGCGGGCTGGAACGAAATAACCGATGAACAATGCGCGACCATTGTGAGTAGCATCCGTAGGCGTTTGCATGCGTGTATTTCAGTCAAGGGCGGTCCTTTTGAGCAATTACTTTAAATAAATGATTATTATATCCTATTGATTATATTTTATCATTTTTTTATGTTAAATAAATTTTTTTTACCAAAGATTTTATTAAAAACATTTGTCGCCGAACTTTTGCCCCACCCTGTATATCAAAATTATAAGCTTCCGGCATTATTTGAACATTATTTAAAACATATGAAGCCTTTAAAAGGAAAAAATTTTTTTTTGAAATTAAAAAAAAAATTCTTCTTACCTTAACAAATTCATCAGAAGCATAATTTTCAATATATCTTACAATTTGACGAAATGTTGGACGCTAAAAAAATTTTTTTTGAATTAAAAAATTTTTTTTTAAAAATATTTAAAATTTTTTCGAATTTTCAAAAAAAAATTTAAAATAATTCAAAACACCAAAAAAATTTTTTTAATTTTTTTACCTCTCTAGGATCATATTTCCAACATAAAAGCATCAATCCATACCTTCAAATAATTAATTTAGAAAAAAAATTTTTCAATAAAAATTTTACCAAAAATCAGGACATCCTGTAGGTTTATTCAAAACATGCCTTTGAACACCCGTATAATTAAATACTTGATCATTTCCTAAACCGGCATAAGGTTGTTGACCTAGAAATTATTTAAATTAAAAAATTTTAACAACAAAAATCGACACAAAAAAATATGCGAGGACAATAAGAGAAAGAGAAACAAGCGATCAGGTTTATTACCTAATCAGACCAGGAATTTTTTCACAGGCCCCCAAGGCCTGGTAATTTAAACGAAAAGATTATAGCCCCGGGAGTTTTAGCTTAAAATTAGCTTGGAAAACAAAATTTAAAAAATACTACAAATTGAGGACTTGTTTTCATGAATTCGAATTTTAGCTTGAAAAATCCCACGACCCTGATTTATCTAAAAATAAAAAACAGGCCATATGAATCTCTAAGGTTTGAATTTTTCAATTATTTTATCCCTACCCTCTCCCAATTTTCCACCCCCAATTTAACAAAATAAATTTAAAAAAAAACCTAAAGTCAACATTTCATATAAAACAATTCCATAAGACCAAACATCCGATTTTAATGTAAATTTGCCATCTTTTAATGATTCTGGTGCCATCCATCTAACAGGCATTAAACGTTTACCAGCAGGTTTGTAATATTCCTTTAAAAAATTATTTAAAAATTTATTTTTTAAAAATTAAAAAAAAAATACATGATAATAAATATCTCTTGCCATACCAAAATCACCAATTTTTACTGATTCATTAGCATGTACCTTAAAAATAATAATTAAAAAATCTTGGTGCGACATTTTATCCCAAAAATATTTTCCCAAAAAAATCAAAATTCAAAAAATATTTTTTGGGATAAAATGTCATCTCTCAATAAAAAAATATAAATTTAATAAATTAACCATGCAATTTCTAGCAGCCAAATCTCTATGACAAAATTTCAAAGATTCCAAATATGCCATTCCATCAGCTATTTGTGCAGCCCAATTAAAATATTGATTTGCTGTAGGTAATGGACGATTTTCTTTGTTTTCTTCTGCTCCAGGTCTATGTGAACGAAGAAAATCACGCAAATTTCCCTTAAAAAAAAAAAAATTTTTTTTAATTTTTAAAAATTTCTGGGATAAAATGTCACCCCAAAAAAATTTTTTTTTCCAAACCTTTTCCATAAGTTCCATAACAACTAAAACAGGTTGACCATCAGAAACAACACCATAAAGTTTTACAATAAATGATGTATTAAATTGTTTCATAACGCTAGCCTTTAAAAAAGTTTTAAATTTAAAAAAATTCAAGCAAATATTCTCATATTTTTACAAAATGTTTCCTTCTTTTAATCTGACCAGAAAAACAACCATCGGTGTCCGTTGTTAATATGGAGGGAGGGAAAAATAACAAATATAATAAACAACCTAGAATCCCAACCCATCCCTAATTTGACCATAAATTTAGACTAATTGTGGTCCTCCCTAGGGTTGTTCCCTGTCCCCGAAAGGCTGGAAATTTGAGAGATTTTTTGAAAATTCCCAGCCCCCCCCCCGTGGAAAAATAAAAAATCCCACGCCTCACCCATGGCTGTCTCCCCGAAAAGTTCTCCCCGTGCCCCCCCCCGTCGTGGAACAACCCTAGTCCCCACCCTAACGTGTGAAAGTCATGAACCATAATTTTGAGGGAACAAAACTATAAAAAGCCTAAGAACCCTCACCTTCAAAAAAATTTTTTTATAAATAAAAAAAACCTCAATAAGAAAATGTAGTCTTTCAGCATTTGAAGCAGTTTCTGGAACAGTTTTAACAGCACAATCACCAAAAGTTTCACCCATTATAGAACGAACATTTTTTCCATAACCACGAAAAACTTTCCCAAAAGTTCCTCTTCCAATTTCTTGTTCCAAAATTATATCATCTCTTTTTAATTCCCATTCATCTGCTTTATAAAGTTCCATTTGACTCAAATATTCTGGATTGGCAGATATTGTTTGTCTTAAATTGAAAAAATTTTTGAAAGAAATTTTAAAAATTTTGCAAAAATTCAGAAAATTCTAAAAAAAATTTTTTTTTGAAATTTTTTAAAACTCCAAAAAAAAAAATTTTCAACAAAATTTTTTAAAAATTTTCCAAAAAAATTAAAAGAAAACCTCCAATATTCTTCAACTTTCTTTCCAAACATTCTATTAACAAAATAATAAATTACAATTCCTGATATAATTAAAACTAAAACAACAATTGATGCAGAAATTGAAACAACCTTTATGAAAAAAAAATAATATAAGTTATTTCAAACCTCGTTTTTAAAAAAAACTCCCCGTTGAGATTAAAAATTATAATGAGGGATATTTTAAAAGAGGGTATCGCTTAAACATAGATAGGGTTTAGGTTTTTCCCCATCTCATTAGGCACAGATAGCTTATTGTTAGGCAACTCTTCCCAAACATGAGCGAAGCATTTCGCTTCGTTGTTTCGTTAGATTTTTTGTTTCGTGACGAAAATTTGAAGTTTTGTCTAGAGATCGGACTGGAAGTGTCGTACTAGAATCGAGATCTCGTTTCGGTCTGGTCTCTAGTTTTGCCTATGTCTGGTAAAAAGTAACCCAATCTCTAGGGTATTTAAAAAAATGGGGCTCTATTGTATTTATTTGAGAAAGATTTTCTTTAAATTTACCTTAAAAGTAAATATACTTGGTGTACGAATTTCAAATAAATCTTTAATTATTGTATAATTTGGATTAAAATTGCTAGCAATTAAAGCTGATGTTTCTGTTCGAATGTGTAGAGTATATAAACCATCAGCAATGCCAGAAAATGTAACGCCCGATTCATTGATAAATCTTTCGAAGGTAATACATTGATCATATGGTGTCTAAATAAAAATAATTTTTTAATTAGAAAAAATTTTAAAAAAATTTTTGCGGACAAATTTTGCGGAGCGAAACATAATGTAAAACATTAAAATGTCAAACAGTCAAAAGGTACTTATCTCCTCCTCCTCCTCCTCCACCCCTACCCACAATTCGTGTTATAGTTAAAATGTCATTGAAATGCCAAAGGACAATGTTTGACATTTCAACCCCCACTGTTTGAGATTTCAACGGATTTGGGGGGGGGGGGGGTGTTTGACATTTCAACATTTGACGTTTTGAAATTATAACCTTATCTCTTTTCATAATGAAAACCCCAATTATTAAAAAGACTAATTCAGAAAAAAATTTTTTTCAAACTAACACTGTCATCATTTTTTGTAAGTTTAGCTCTAAAAGCAAGAATAAATCCATTGGGAAATTCTGGTGGTTCCCAATAAATTCTCTTTTCATTAATTTTGTCAGTTGTTGAATTTGATAATAAAATTGTATTTGGGTCAATCATATCATTTTCAGCTAAAATTTTGAAGAAAAAATTTAAAAATTCCAAGTATTTTTACGTATAGGCAAAGTCCTAGCAGATGTCCAAGCTGGCCTTCCCGAGCAATAATTATCTGGAGCACTAATATTTTGACAAGCATAGACCTAAGAAAAAAAATTATTTTTTGAATATTCAGAAAAAAATTTCAAAAAAATTTTTGAAAAAAAAATTTTTCCTCACAGTAATATGATATTCAGAATAATGCGGTAATCCAGATAATATAAACGTTGTCCCAGTTACATTCATTTTTCCATGGGTATAATTTAAATTAATTCCTTCAAAAACCATATTTCCACTAGAAACATTTAATTCTGTTGAATTATAATATTTTATTGTTGGTATTGCTTTTTGACTATTGTTGTTAACATGTCGACGAGTACGATTAGGTTTTTGTTGTTGTTGTTGTGATGGTTCAGTATCTGCAGAGGATTTTGACATAAAGTTTGGATCCCTTGGATATTTGTATCTGTAGAAAAAAATTGGATAAAAAAGTCAATATTATTACTATATTTTTAAAGCAAAGAGATATTTTTAGACAAATATTTTTTAGTGACAAAAAATTTATGATTGATGACATGATATCAGACCTGGTAATGGACTTGGATTTTGGTAGAACAGTATCCGGATAAGTCGGGAAAAGGTGAGGTATCCGCAGGAATTTCGAAATTATTTGTATCCATATCCGTATCCATTACCAGGTCTGCATGATATCATTAATAATATGATACATATCTCAAGGAAAAAATTGAGAACAATTTTAAAAAATTTCAGAAGGCATATTTTTCTCTCATTTTCCAAACTTGGAAATTTAAAAATTGAAAATAGAAACTTGGAATATTCCAAATACTTGGAGGAACTCGTGGAAGAACCAAGTCGGGGAATTGTGAGACACACACACCTAGGCCCTAAAGCTTTCAATTATATATTTTTTTATTTATTTACAATATTGTATCAAGCGACCCAGCAAAAGCAAAATTGTTATGCCTACGATAGCGTAAATTTTGTGATAAAATTTTTTGTTGTTGTTGTTGTTGTTGCTGATGTTTTTCTTCAAATTTTTGTTGTAAACCTTTATGTTTATTAATATTATTAGCTTCATTATTATTATTAGTTGTTGATCCAGTACAATGATTTGGATCATAATTTACATCGCAACTTAAATTAGTTATTAATAAAAGCATAATAGGGGGGGGGGGGATGTGTGTGAAAAAAGCATTAAAAAGCAGGAAAATGTTAGTGTGTTTTTATTAATTTTTCTAAAGTGCAGAAAAAAAATAAAACTTACTTTTGAACAAAAACAGTATTTTGTAAAGTATCTAAAAAAATAAAAAAAAATTGGTATTAATCAACGAACTTTTAAAGAAAAAAAAAACAATTTTTAAGTAATAATACCACCCCAGAAAAACGACTGTCTAATCCACAACTCCAAAAATTAAATAAAAAAATCAGAACGATTTCCTAGAGTTTTAAAAAGGAACCAACCAAACTGTAAAAGTCAAAACTTTGTACATACTTACCAAAAGAAAGAGCGTTATCAAATTACTTTTTACGGGAAAAAAAAGCTAAAAAAAAAAGTATATGGCTACAAAGTTTAGGAAAATTGGTTTGGATGGTTCATTTATTAAAAGGCAAAGATCCCCCAGATTCAATTTATTTCTAAAAAAAATTAAAAAAAAAACCTTCAAAACTATTGCTATCTTTACGTGCAGCATCTAAATCATTTGAATCTTTTTTCTTTTTATTAGAATTTAATTCTCCAGAATAATCACTTGCTCCATTATTATTATTATTACTACATTTACAACATCCTTCTTTTGCTGAACAAGTATCTTTGTTGTTATCTTTTGTAATAAATGGAGGAAATAAATTTGATGGAATATTTTTTGATGAAACAATTGTATTAACTATAAAAAAATTTTTTTTTGATTTTTTAAAAAATTAAAAAAAATTTTTTTTTGAAAATTTTCAAAAAATTCCAAGAATTTTTTTTAGAAATTTCAAAAAAAGAATTCCAAAAATTTTTTTTTAATTTTTCAAAAATTTCTGGAAAAAAATTTTTAAAAATTTTTCGGAAATTTTTCGAAAAAAATTTTTTTCCTTCCCCTACTTCTTTTGTCACAAACATCATCAGCATTAACTGTATTATATTCAATTGCAAGATTCCAAGAGACATGAAAAAAATTTTTTTTATAAAATTAATTAAAAAATTAATACCATATAATGTGTAATATCACCATACGCTTCTAATGGTGGGTCCCAATTTAATCTAAAAATTTTAAAAAATTTGAAAAAAATAGTAAAGCTAAAAATAAATAGGTATATATACGCATCAGGGGTCAGTCAGAAAAACAAAACTGCCGGAACTGTCGGAAATCGGAAATGTGTTAAAAGTCGGAAATCAGACTTCCGACCGACCAAACTCTGATGCGCATTAATTAACTAATAAATTCAAAAAAAATTTAAAAATTACTTGATAGAATTTGGACTCAATGCAATAGAAGCTCGCATTCGTGGAGGATCCTATAAACATAAAAAAAAAATTAGAAACACTGAAATTCTTGAAGAAAAAATTATACCGGGACACCAAACAATGTTTTAACATAAAGAATAGGAGATATTGCATTCTTTGCACCTAAAAAATAAAAAAATTTAGAATTTTAATATTAATCTTTCAAATTAAAAAATTTCAAGTTTTTGAAAACTTAAAAAAAAATTCTGAACCTTCAAAAAAAACTTTTTGAATTTTTTTAAAGGTTCAGAAAATTTTACCAAAAATTTTAAATTCAAAAAAAGTTCAAAATTTCAAAATTTTTGAAAATTTTTTTGAATAAAGAAATAAAATACCAGGATGATTAACTACACGTGTTTGTACATAAACAGCATAAAGTGTATTTGCTTCAACTCCTTGATTTATTAATTCCCCTTTAGGCGAACTTGTTCCAGCATCTTCCCCAGAAATATCTTCTTTTGTTGAATCACTTCCATCAGTTACAAAATACATACTCCACGAATCTGAACAAGCTGAACGATCATCATCAATTGTCATATTTAAATTGATTTTGTCAACTTTTTTGTAAAATATCTGCGTGTGGAAAGAAAAAAGTTTTAATAAATTTTTGATAATTAAAATATTTTTTTTTCAAAAATTTTCAACAAATTTTTGAAAAATTTTTTTAAAAAAATTTCGAAAAATTTTTTTAAAGAATTAAAAAAAAAATTTGTTGAAAATTTGAAAAAAATTTTTCTGGAAATTTTCAAAAAAATTTTTACAGAGAATTACGTAAAAAATTTCGCAAAATTTTTTAAAAGAATTTCAAAAACCCAAAAAAAATTTTTCGAAAAATTTTTCTAAAAAATTTTTTTACAGAAAGCCCATGTGAGTATTTAAACATTTCATTAAAAAATTTTTACAAAAAAATCCACAAACCATATATCCCAAAAATTTTCTATGGTCCATATCAGTTGTATTAAAAGGTGTCCAAGTAATCACAAATCCATAAGAATAAACAGAAACAATTTTTACTTCTAAAGGAATTTCATCACAAATAGCTTTATCTCCATTACTAAATGGGGAAACATCACTTTCACCAACACATTTAGCTTTGTTGTTTTCATCTCCAAATTCTGTACACACTTTCATTCCCAAATGTTCAATAAAGTTTTTAATCTTTAAAACGGGGAAAAAATTTTTTTAAGAAAATATCAAAAAAATTTTTTCAAAATTTTTTTAAGAAAATATCAAAAAAATTTTTTCAAAATTTTTTTAAGAAAATATCAAAAAAATTTTTTCAAAATTTTTCTAAGAAAATATCAAAAAATTTTTCCAAGGATTCCTAAACCCCAACCCCATTATTTTATTTTCATTTACATATTCTAAAAGATTTCCCTAATTTATTTTCCTTATTCCTTCTTTTAAAAATCAACAACGTTCAATAGGGAAGGAAAAGAAAATTAAAAACCATGGAAGGAATAGTAACAAATTTCAATTAAAAATCATATCAAAATTTTTTTTAAAAATCGCAGGCAGGACTAGGGAGCAAAAAGGTCCAAAAATCTTATCATCGTGTGAGCAGGGACCGCTTTTACGGAAAACCTTGGTTGCGGTAAATTCAGTTTCAGAAAGAAAATTAGAAACACCCACGTGAGCTTTACTCCAGGAAATTCCCTTTATTTGGGGACAAATGTCGAACCCTATTTTATGTCCCCTATTTTTTAATTTCAAAAAAAAAATAAAAACCTTATCATAACACAACATTCGATTATTTTGAAAGCTTATTTTTCCTCTCAATATTTCAATTTTATGTTCTTCATCAACATTAAATAATTGTCGCAAATTTTGATTTTCAAAAACAACTAAAGCATATAAATTTTTCCATAATTGTTGTCCATGTATTCGCCGAAGTTTTTTAAACATATGAAGTGACATAAATGCAGAAGAAAAACGAATAAGAAGATAACTGAAATGAAAATGAAAAAAAAAAGTTACAAGCAGAAAAGGCAAGCCTTAAGAGCAGAGCTGTTCCGAAACAACTCTGCTTGGATGGGAATCTAACGCTAAAGCCCAGCCCGGATGGGAATCTAACGCTAAAGCCCAGCCCGGATGGGAATCTAACGCTAAAGCCCAGCCCGGATGGGAATCTAACGCTAAAGCCCAGCCTACCGGAGAACAAAAGCAAAAAATTTCTGTTTTGTTCGATTTTCAAAAAGGAACACTCCTCACCAGGGTTGACGGCTTGAACCGAAAAGAAGAACCGATGTATTTTCGGTTTGGTTCCTCGATTCGCTTTCGGATATCCAAAAATTTTTCAAGACCAGAGAAAATTATAATAGATTCACCCAAACTTACCCAGTAATTTCTTCAATTTCACCAAATGCTTCAGTAAATTTTTCTGCACTAGTAGATTCAATTCCAATTCTCATATCAATTTCTAAATTTCCTTCAATCATATTACATTTTGAAAATTTGAGTGCAGAGCTAATTGAATCAACAGTATCACCAGGACATTTTTTTGGACAAAAATTGATACATTCAATACAAGAATGGGAATTTAATGGATCTTTAAAAAAATTTTTTTTTGCCTTTTTCTTCCAATAAAAAACAAAAAAAAACCTTCTCTATAACCATTAGGACATTCATAACTACAATGTTTTTTAAATGCTTTCCATACAGATTTTTCATCAGCACTAGGATATGATGTTACTGGATATAAAGCTTCACATTCATATTTTGTTAAACAACGACGACCAAGTTGCTCATATCTTTTTAATGAAAATTTTAATTTTAAATAGAATTCGAAATTTTTAAATTACCGGACCCGGTATCCGGGTTTTTTCCATAAACTAACCCGTGTCGAGTTTTTAAACCCCCGGTCCTGGACTCGGTTCCGTGTTTTCCTGGGCCCGATCGGGTTTCTAAGACCGGCCTGGTTTTTATTAAAAATGGTGGTTAATTTCTACAAAAAACCCAATAAAACTAAAACCAAGAAATCCCCGAAAAATATTTTTAAAAAATAAAAAAAAATAATTTACAAATGATCAGGACATTTAGAAACACATTGACCATTCAAATCCAAATGACGGCAAGAAAAACATGCAAAAGTATCATTTGGTCTAGTACATCCACCAATACATCTTTAAAAATTAATTATTTTTTAAATTAAAAAAAATAAAATTTTATACTCTTCATGACAAAGTTCATCATTTATTGTACAACCAGAAATAGTCTTTTGATTGTTTATGCAAACTAAAATTTAAAAAAAAAAGATAATTTTTGATCATAAAACTGAAAAAATATTTTAGCAGTGACAACCAGAAATCTATTCTTCTCGGATCAAAGCTGGATTACGGATTTGTATCTAGAGCAGGAACGGAATTATCCCATTCGTTCTAATTTGGTTTCTGGACTAATATCAGTCAGGAAAAACCCGGTGATTACGAGTAAGCCTTGGATTTGGGGCACAGATTCTGAAAAAATCAAGCCGGATACCGTTCCAGCAACTACGGAAATAATCTGAAAATTACGAAAAAAGCCTTGGATTTGGGGCACAGATTTTGGGAAAATCCTGTCTCCGGCTAATTTTTCGGCTAATTTTTCTATAATAAAATTTAGAGGAAACAAATAAAAAAAACTTGCAAACTTTAAAATTATTTAAATAAATTTAAAAAAATTTACTTCTTTGACAGTGTGTATTATTCCAACAAGCCTTTAAAAATTAAGAAAATCAAAAACAACTTCAAAAAAAATTTTCAAACCATATTAGAAGTAAACGGATCTCTAAAACAATGTGGATCATTTTCACTTGTAGGACAATCATTTTTGCAATGGCCAGCAACTTGACTAAAAAAGATTTGATTATTTTTAAAATTAAAATTTAAGAAAAAAAACAAACTCAATAATTAAATCGCGTATATTTCCAATTAATATTTGTTTCCAAGAAATACTTCGAGTATAACATAAACGAGGATTTTCAGTTATTCTAACACCACCATTTTTTATTGCAACGAGTTTTGTTAGACTAGAAAAAAAAAATTCTTAAATTTTAAACAGATAAAAGATGAACAATGGCTAAAAATAATAAATCGGCTACATTACACAAGCCATTAGCTAATTGCGTAGATTTCAAGGTAAATTTGGTTTGGAGAAATGAGGTCCCAGGTCGAAAAACAACCTCCCCCTATCTTCATGATACTTTAACCCAAAAGACCTACAACTTTTGAAAGATATTTATCCTCCTTAATCCTTCTAAATCCCTCGATATTCGCTTTAAAAACTTGTAGGTATTTTGTGTCAATAGGTCTTGGAGTGGACTCCGACTGAAAAGACATTTGATCAAATTCGCTATTTTTCTTATCAGCCAATTTCCAACAGCAAGAAAAAACTCAAAGTTTAGCCCTTTATCCCCAAATCCTCTTCTTTATCGAATTCAGACAAAAAATAAACACAATTTAAAATAAATAAAATACCCAATATCCCTCAAATCATAATTTTGATATACAACAAGAGCATAATTCATAATTAATGAATGACCACCAATTACTCGAAGATTTGGGAAAATACGTCCAAGGCTTGTTAATCCACTTTAAAAAAATATTTAAAAATTTGAAAAAATTTTTAAAAAGAAAACCGTATTTGAAAAACCAAAATTGAGCCAGTTATTTCACGTAAATTTTCAAAAACTGGGAACAAATCTAAAAAATTAGAAAAAAATTTGTAAGTAAAAATTAACAGAAAAAACTAACCATCAGTAAGATTGCTTCTTGTAATCTTAATTTTTAAAAAATTTCAAAATAATTTTAAAATAAAAAAACCATAGAAATAGTAAAATCCCCTTCCAAAATTGTGCATTCTCTATATTTTAATTTCCTCTCCTTTCCATCCTCATCTGTTTTCATATTTCTACGAGGTTGATGAAACGCATTTCTTGGATCATTTCTAATATCGACAGAACTGAAAAAAAGGGGGAAATAAAAATTAAGTGAACTGAATCATTTTTTAGTATATGTATCTCTCCATACTAAGATGTTACGAATTTAGAAAAAACCGAGTAGGGTTTTCGAAACCTGGAAAATTTCTCAAATCGTGTACTGTAGCAGAGGTGGGTCGGAATTCCGAGTTCCGACTTTTGAGCCATTTCCGATTTCCGACAGTTCCGATTTCCGACACCTCTGGCTGTTCCGACCCACCTCTGTACTGTAGGAGAAAACTCCGGGTTTCAGGTAAACAATAACATCCCTGCTCAGACCCTCCAATATACAAAACCCATTCAAAAAAAGTGGATAAAAAATACAAATTTTTACCCGCATCGAACTTCATTCTCCATTAAATAAACCTTTACAAATTTAAAAATATAATTTTAAAAAGAAATTATGTAAATACAAAATTTGCTGCCATCAAAGTAATAATGAAAATACACAACACAACAAACATTCGTGTAGAGATAGAGCCAAACATAATTCAAAAAACTAATGCCGAAACTAAAAATTTTAAAAATATTATTTTTAAATAGGACGAAGACCACCCAATTTTAAATTTAAACAATGTTTCATGGATAATTAAAAAGAATAAATTAGTTAATACCTTTAAAAAAAGGTGTTTGTAAATTGTTTGCGTAGTATCTATGGAGTGAATATAAGAAGAGATTTGCTGCTGTTGTTGTTGTATGTTTAATGGATTATAATTCGCCTTTTGCCAATAAAAATATATAATCCTTAAAGGCTTCCCTTGAATGAACAGGGAGAAGGGATAAAGGTATATTAAAAAATTATTATAAAATTTTTCTCATGAAAGAAACAAACAAGCATAAAAAAATATATGTATAAATCTCTCTCTCTCACTCCCTTCAATATGAAAGAGAAAAAATGTAATAAAACATTTGTAATAATTAGTAAAATTCAGAAAATATATTTATACGACAATCAAATTATTTTTTAAACAAAAATTTTTTAAATCAAAATTTTAACCCATTTTTCCATTTTTTCTTTTGCCAATTTTTTAATCGTCTTCTCACGGACCGACTCCATCTTCTCTTTCCATTGTTCTTTACTAACCTTTAATTCCTCAGAATGTGATTGAATTGTACTACGCATAAATTTGATAGCATCGTCTTTAACTTTTGTTAAAAGTTGAAAAGTTTCGAGCGATTTTTCTCGTGCTTTTCTAAAAAAAATAGAATTTTCCTTCAAAAACATAAAAAACAAACATCTCTTCATCAATTCTTCTAGTTTCATATTGATCAAAAATTTCAGGAGCAGAAGCTTGTCGTTCATCAGATAATTCTTTCCAAACTAACATTTCTTCCAAATGAACTGCTCTAACATTATAATCAAATTTTTTCTCTTGTTGAAGCATTCTATTTTGTTGCTCTTTTCGTTCTTTATCCAGAAAGTTAAGCTTAAGAAAAACATTTTTCCTTTAAATTAGAAAATTTTTAATAAACCTTCTCTCTAAAAAATTGTCGCAAATCCATTTTCTCAACAGCTTCTTCCCCCAATTCTTTAACCAACAATTCATATAAAGGTTGTGATTTTTGTTTTTTCATTCGATCGGCAGCTACTTTAAGTTGAATTTCGGCCTAGAAAATTTTTGTAAAAAAATTTTTTTTGTCAAAATTTTTTGTTTGGACTTTTTGTAAAGGTCCCAAATTTGTCTATAAAAAAATAGAATTCAGAAATAGCAGAATAGGAACTAATAATTTCCCAAAAAAGGACCCAGGAAAAAAACAGACTTAGATACCTGTTCCGCCAACTTTCGACGCTGTTCGTTTTCTTTATTTTCTTCCATTAATTTTTTATATTCTTCAGTTCGACGTTTTTCTTCCTGTTTATTAGCCAACATCTGAACTTGCAACATCTTTTCTTTTTTCATCTGTTCAATACGTTCTTTATAATATTCAATTTTTTTACGACGTCCAAGTATACGCTCAAAATCGTCATCTTTATGAGTTAAATAAATTTTAATTTGGCGGGCCAACTAAAAAATATGCAGGATTAGTAAGCTTAAAAACATAAAAAACCTTTTCTTGAAGCTCCTTAACTGAAATTTGGTCTATTTCGAGATAAATATCTTGCAAAATTGAATAAAATGAAGCTACATGCATTTTAATTTTTGAAACCTGAAAAATAAGATAAATAAATTTATTGGCAGTGTTTAAAAGAAACCTCAGAAATATTTCCATTTTCATTTTCAAGTTCACTTGCCAAGATAGCAACTTCCGGTCCAAAATAAATACAATTTTGACGATGATCAATATGTATGAAAACTAAATGGCGTTTACAAATATCAACCAAAAATTGTTCCAATTGCATTCGATTATAAAATGGAATAATTTCAGAAAGATGTTCAAGTGTTATTGACTCATAAATTGATGAAATCTGTAAATTTTAAAGGAAGATTTAAAGGATCAGTTGATCCAGACTTTTTAAGTTTTCATTAGGGTTGTTGGCGACCGGTTATTAACCGGTACCCCCGGTTTTCGGTTAATCCAAATTTTAGAAACCCGGTTTTCGGTTTTTAGTTTTAGACAAATACCGGTTTTATTTTGGGGGAATTTTTAATAAAATCACTCATTTTCACAAAATCACTCATTTTCACAAAATTCCGGTTACGAACAAGTTTGACGGTTCCCAAAAATTTCGGGATACCAAGACCAAAACCGAAAATATCAGCTACTCGGTGTTTTTCCTAGCCCGATATGCGAACCACCAACCCAAGTTCCTAACTCTAATTAAAAATTAAAAAAAACCTGTTTCATTATTTTTACAGCAACATTTTGTTTAATCGAACTAGAATATTGACCAAACTCATAACCTAATTTTTCACCCAATCGTTCGATTTCTAAAATCATTCCTTGAACATTGGAGGCAATGATCAACGGATCAAAATCATTTTCAATACATTTGTATAATTTAAAAACTTCAGGTGCTGCAATCTCCGGAATGTTTAAACGAGCAATCTCTTTCAAAATTCCATTACGAGTTGGTATAATCGCCATACGTAAAAGTGTGGATAGAATTCTACAAAAAATGTGATAAGAAAAAACTAGAGATCGGCTTTGGTCTGCATTTCACCCTGGATCTTTCCAGGATTCAGAGTCAAAACAAAACATTTTCACTATTACCTAATTTTTTCTTGAATCTGATTTTTCTTTACACAAGGTTAAAAATCTGGTCAAGGTACTAAACCAAAATTTAAAAGCTTCAGGTGCTGAAACTTTTTCTTCTTCAAATTGAGGGATTTGAAAATTACCGAAGAAGGATTTAAAATTAAAATTATTTCAAAAAATACAAAATTTAACCTTGTATTGGTAACATGCTGTTCTTCAACATCCAAATATTTTGATAAAATTGAAGGATTTTCAGCCCCATCAGGAATACTAAGCGTTGCTAAAAGGACTCTTGTAGCCTGATCTGTAGCCTCTTCACCAGTAAATTGTTTTTTCATATCCTTGTAAATATTAAATTTTTGTAAGAGTGAAGCAGCATGGAGGAGATTATTTCCACCTTTCCAAAAAACAAGAGCAATCTAAAATGATAAACTTTAAAAAATTGATTTTATAACAACCTTGTCATAATAATTAGCATAACTAGAGGGCTTGGCGATTTTCTTATCCTTTCCAATTTGCATTAAATTATGAAGATCTAAATTCAAATTTAGGGGATCAGATAATAAAAACAAACCTTCAGCAGTTTTATAGGCTTCTTGCCATAATTCCATATTTATTGCAGTGTCTAATTGGCACAAACGAGTTTCCAACATAAGAGTCAACGAGTCGATATTTGTCAATTTAATCCTTAAAATCAAAATTTAATAGAAATTTGGAGAAAATAAGCAGACGCGTGAGCTGGAATTGTTTGCGCCTGTTGAGCTTTTTGAACTTGTGTAAGATGAAGGCTTAAAAAATTAAATGAAGAAATTCAAAATTTTGGGCAAACCGTAACATATCCGAAAGTTTACGAAATTCATTGCGTCGTTGGTATTGAAGACAAAAAGCAAAAGATTGACGGGCAATATGATGGTAAATCTGTTCCACATAAACATTATTACGCAACAAATCGAGACAGTTCCTATAAGTATCCCATTGAAAACGAAGCCAAGGACTTAGGACAGTTCGGTCCATTCGATCTTGTGGAACAGCGCCAGACACAACCGACAATAACAAACTGAAAAGGAGATAAATTGTTGAACTAATAAACGAAAATACTTCTCTGGCATATCCGCAACATCCAAATCATCAATTTCTTCCATCTTTTCAATAGAAGATTTTTGAGCCTCCAAAGTTTTTTTCTCAGCAAGAGTAAGCAAAGCTGATAAGACAGTCTCAAGCGACTTTACAGCAACCTGTTCAAGAAAATAAAAAGTGAAGGCAGGATAAAACCGCAACGTCTTGTAATATCAAAAGCCTGCAATACCAAACCCCCAAAAGCGATTGAAATACCAAAGTGTGGAAAAAACTAAACGGTTCCGACTTACGACGGGTATTGCGTTTCCTCAGCAGCTTGGAATTTCAAGCCTTTTTCCACATTTGGTATTTCGAGGGTTTTTGGAAGTTTGGTATTTCAAGCTCTGGCATAACAAGATCATAGCGGATAAAAGTAGTTAAACCTGTTGAGTTAACATCTTATACTGATAAAGTCCGTCTTTTGCTACAGTAGAGTTACGCAGAGAAACGCAGAGTTCAACATATTTGAGCATAATTTGTTCGTGTATTTGTGACCATTGCTTCTGACGACGACCCTAGAAAGGGAAAAACTTAAAGAAGTTATCAAGTTAAAACCTTGATTAAATCATAAAGATTTTGAAGCGCATCTCGTTGTTTCCCAACAGAAATGAATTCATAAGCTCGCTGCAACGCTGCCTCAGGTTTTTGATTTTGATGATAGTTTGCTCTCATAATAACAATAATAAATAAAAGAAAATAATCTTTATAATCTTCTAAAAATAAGATAAATTAATTTCTCTCTCAATGTAAGAGAAAGAAAAAAAAGTATAAATCAACATTTGTATATTATGTAGTTAAATAGAAAAAAAACCTTTTATACGACAATTAAAATTTTTTAACAAGAATTTTTTTCTTAAATTAATATAACATTTCTATCTACAAAAGAGTGACCGGTGAAAGAAGGAAGCCCATCAACTTGAAGAATTCGGGTTGGGGTAGTTTTGGCGCCGGGCCGTTTTGGCGCGAGAACTAAAAACTGGCACTTAGGCTAGACCTAAATTCATAAAAATTTTCTCAAATTTCTTTAACATCCTTGACTACCTCCTCCAGAAATTTCAGAATTTTTCATAAAATTTTTCTGAAGTTATAGTCGATAGACATCGACGAATTAGGCATTTTTCAGAAAATCAACATTTTTGGCCACAATTTCCGAAATTCTTGATCAAAAATTCTGAAATTTTTTTGGTTGGTCACATACCCCAAAACACAAATTTTAAACGAAAAAATATCAGTTAAACAAGTAAATTCCCAACAATTTTTATAAAAATTAATACTATAACAACTTTCAATTTTAATAACCTTATTACTGCTGCCCTTGCTGTGCTTTACGCACATGTGGAGGTACATATTTTCCCTTCTTCGGTGGTTCTTTCCCCTCAATTTGCTGCTGTTGTGGTTGTTGTTGACTTTGTTGCTGTGGTTGCATCGGCTGTTCTGGTTGACGACGCTGTTGTTGCTGTGCTGGTGGTTTTTGTTCTTGACGCCATTGTTTCGGTTCTGATGGTGGTTCTTGTCGTTCTTGACGGCGCTGTTGCGATGGAGGTTCCTGATGCTGCGGCGGAGGTTCCTGGCGTTGTTGTCGTTGCTGTTGAGGTGGCGCTTCCGTTTTACGAATCTGTTGTGGTAGTGGTTGTTCTTCTTTACGACGCTGGTCTTCCTCCAAACGCTTTTGACGTTCAACTTCAACTTGCCATTTCTTCATTCTTTCATTTGCCAATTTTTCAATAGCCTTCTCACGAACCGATTCCATCTTCTCTTTCCATTGTTCTTTACTAACCTTTAATTCCTCAGAATGTGATTGAATTGTACTACGCATAAATTTGATAGCATCGTCTTTAACTTTTGTTAAAAGTTGAAAAGTTTCGAGCGATTTTTCTCGTGCTTTTCTAAAAAAAATAGAATTTTCCTTCAAAAACATAAAAAACAAACATCTCTTCATCAATTCTTCTAGTTTCATATTGATCAAAAATTTCAGGAGCAGAAGCTTGTCGTTCATCAGATAATTCTTTCCAAACTAACATTTCTTCCAAATGAACTGCTCTAACATTATAATCAAATTTTTTCTCTTGTTGAAGCATTCTATTTTGTTGTTCTTTTCGTTCTTTATCCAAAAGGTTACGCTTTAAATTTTTTTAAATAAATTTAAAAAATTTTCTTGAAATTTAATAAACCTTCTCAATTATAAATTGCTCCAAATCCATCTTTTCAACAACCTCTTCACCCAATTCCTTAACCAACATTTCGTATAATGGATGAGATTTTTGTTTTTGCATTCGCTCAGCAACTACCCTTCGTTTAATTTCTTCCTAAAAAATTATAATATAAAGTATACTAAAAAATTATTCAATGGTTTTGGGGAGTTTGCTATTCCAATACGCTTCCAAAACTTTAGCAATAATTTTTCGAAAAAGACATTTTGTCCCAATAAGTAACAGGCTTAGAAATAACTAAAAATATACTTGTTCAGCCAACTTTCGACGCTGTTCATTTTCTTTATTTTCTTCCATTAATTTTTTATATTCTTCAGTTCTACGTTTTTCTTCCTGTTTATTAGCCAACATCTGAACTTGCAACAACTTTTCTTGTTTCATTTGCTCAGTACTTTCTTTATAATGTTCAATCTTCTTACGACGTGCAAGTATACGTTCAAAATCGCCATCTTTATGAGTTAAATAAATTTTAATTTGGCGGGCCAACTAAAAAATACGTAGGATTAGCAAACTTAAAAAACACCAAAAAAACCTTTTCCTGCAACTCCTTAACTGAACTTTGGTCAATATCAAGATAAACATCCTGCAAACGTGAATAAACCGAAGATACTTGCATTTTAATTTTAGAAATCTAAATACATTTAAAAAAATTTAATAACCCATTAAATTAAAAAAAAAGTAACCTCAGAAATATTTCCATTTTCACTTTCAAGTTCACTTGCCAAGATAGCATCTTCCGGTCCAAAATAAATACAATTTTGACGATGGTCAATATGTGCAGAAACTGAATGTTGTTTACAAATATCAACTAAAAATTGTTCCAATTGCATTCGATTATAAAATGGAATAATTTCAGAAAGATGTTCAAGTGTTATTGACTCATAAATTGACGAAATCTAAATTTTAAATGAAAAATTAAAAGGCAAGTTGATTATGAATATACATTAAACACAAATTTTCTGACAAAAGCCGAGCCAGAAATACAGTTATATGGCTAATGTCCTTGAAACTAATAAAATTAAAAAAACCTGTTTCACAATTTTCGCAGCAACAGTTTGTTTTATCGAATTAGAATATTGACTATATTCAGAATATCCCAACATTTCACCCAATTTTTCAATCTCTAAAAGCATTCCTTGAACATTGGTGGCAATGTGTAAAGGATCAAAATCATTTTCAATACATTTGTATAATTTAAAAACTTCAGGTGCTGCAATCTCCGGAATGTTTAAACGAGCAATCTCTTTCAAAATTCCATTACGAGTTGGAATAATAGGCATACGTAAAAGTGCGGAGAGAATCCTGAAAAACATTTAAGGAGTGTCCTCCAAAAAATACAAAATTTAACCTTGTATTAGCAACATGCTGTTCTTCAATATCCAAATGTTTTGTCAAAATTGAAGGATTTTCTGCCCCATCAGGAATGCTAAGTGTTGCTAAAAGGACTCTTGTAGCCTGATCTGTAGCTTCTTCACCAGTAAATTGTTTTTTCATATCCTTGTAAATATTAAATTTTTGTAAGAGTGAAGCAGCATGGAAGAGAGTATTTCCTCCTTTCCAGAAGACTAGAGCAATCTGGAATGTTGAAACTTAACAAAACTGACTTGCTAAAAACCTTGTCATAATAATTGACATAGCTAGAAGGTTTAGCGATTTTCTTGTCCTTATCCTTTCCAATTTGCATCAAGTTATGAAGATCTTAATTTTTGCTTTAAGAATAATTTACATAATAAAAACAAACCTTCAGCACTTTTATAGGCTTCTTGCCACAATTCCATATTTATTGCAGTATCTAATTGGCACAAACGAGTTTCCAACATAAGAGTCAAAGATTCAATATTCGTCAATTTAATCCTTAAAATCAAAATTTAATAGAAATTTAAAGAAAATAAGCATACGCGTGAGCTGGAATTGTTTGCGCCTGTTGAGCTTTTTGAACTTGTGTAAGATGAAGACTTAGAATGAGAATAAATTCAAAATTTTGGGCAAACCGTAACATATCCGAAAGTTTACGAAATTCATTTCGTCGCTGATATTGAAGACAAAAAGCAAAAGATTGACGAGCAATATGATGATAAATCTGTTCAACATAAACATTATTACGCAATAAATCGAGACAATTGCGAAAAGTATCCCATTGAAAACGAAGCCATGGACTGAGAACTGTGCGGTCCATTCGATCTTGCGGAACAGCACCAGACACAAACGACAAAAGAAGGCTGTTAGATAAAATAATTTGTTGAACTAATACATGAAACTACTTCTCAGGAGCATCAGCAACATCAAGATCATCAATTTCTTCAATTTTTTCAATAGAAGATTTTTGAGCTTCCAAAGTTTTTTGCTCAGCAAGAGTAAGAAAAGTTTCAAGAACAGTCTCTAGCGACTTTACAGCAACCTAGTTTAGAAGTAAAAAGTAGTGTAAAAAAGAAAAATCGTAGAAACCTGTTGAGTCAATATCTTATATTGATAAAGTCCATCCTTTGCCAGAGTTGAGTTGCGTAGGTTAACACAAAGCTCAACATATTTAAGCATAATTTGTTCATATATTTGTGACCATTGCTTTTGTCGGCGGCCCCATAATAATAGAAAACTTAAAAATTTAAAGATTTAAAACCTTGATTAAATCATGAAGTGATTGAAGCGCATCTCGTTGTTTACCAACAGAAATAAATTCATGAGCTCGTTGCAAAGCCGCCTCAGGCTTATGACTTTGATAGTTTGCTCTCATAATAATAATCAAAAAAAATCTCTATAATCAACTGAAATAAGATAAACAAAAATTAAGGTAAACGCGGAAAATGTTGCAAGACTGGAATAAACGAAAAAGAGAAATGACTTTCCTTTTCTGCCCATACTATTTTCAAATCTTAAAATAGTCAACAGAATTCGGCAAGCGAGAGGAAAGGTGAGGAAAGGTCCATTGACGAAAAGTATTGACGGAAAACCCCTTGACGAAAAGTCGTACCACCAAAAATGTTTTTATGAAATGTCAAGTTTTAAACATTTTTTACATTTTCCGCTAAATTCTGTTGTCGTTATGTATTTTTAAAACACCAAAAATTCAAAATGTCCATATTAACTAAAAGTGTCAATTTGTCGTCGTGATTCTTTTTACCTGATGATTTGTCAATTTTTTTCGTTTTATAGTTTCTTGATTTTAGATTTCTTATTCATGATTTCTGAAAAGTCAGGACTTGTAGTGCCTGTTGTTCTATGGGGGCCTAAACCCCCTCGAAGCCGAATCAAACAAATTTCATCAATACGGAATGGCAAAATAATTCTGACAGGAAGTGAAGATGGAATTGTAATGCAATGGATGGTAGACGAATCACTTGGATGGATCCAACCGCAAATGGTTATGTTGGCCCACAAAACTTGCATAAGCTGTATATCTCCTAATTCAACTTCTGTTTCTGCATCGTAAATTTTATTTTTATTTAACCTTTTTATTTAAGCCTCTTTTCCAGGAAGTTCATCTCATGTTCAGAAGACGGGCATATTTGTCTTTGGGATTCTGCTGATGGAAGGATAATTGATAGTATGAGAACGAATTATGTTCATAGGAAAATGAAGCCCTACGTAAGATTTGTTTTTGTCTATTTGTCTGACAGATATTCCGGCCCTATCCGCAAAAAGGTCGGTAATCGTTTTTTTCATTACTTTTTTCCATTACTTTTTTCCTTCCTTGAAATGACAGAATGGTCAGCATTTTCCTCCTTTGTTAAACTCCAATAAATTTGCCTGTAGCATAATCAAATGAGAGGACAGAAAAGTACACGCCGGACGAAAGACGGACGAAGACGGACAGACAAAACACGGACGAAGACGGACAGACAAAACACGGACGAACTCGGACAGACAAAACACGGACGAACTCGGATAGACAAAACACGGACGAACTCGGACAGACAAAACACCAGACAAGCACGAACGGACACGAACAGAAAACACTCGTGTTTTGTCTGTCCGTGTGTGTGTTTTTGTCTGTCCTCATTTGAATATGCCACAGGTAAAAAGAGTGGAATTGAACGAGGAAGAAAAGACTGACCATTATTTATAATTAAGGAAGGAAAAAAGTAATGGAAAAAAGTAATGAAAAAAAACGATTACCGACCTTTTTGCGGATAGTGCCGATATTCCTTATTTTTGGAATTTTCCCTAAAATTCTTGAAGTAATCCCTTCTTTTTAAGGCTTGTAAAAATCTCCATGAAATTCTCTTTTGTGTTGGTGACTATACCGATGTTGTTGCAATTCATCCACATGATTTGAATGTCCTCTATACTCTTAATTCACGTGCTGAACCAGATTGGCTGAATTCCATCACTTTGGTTAAACCAAACGACAAGATTGGTAATTCTTTAAGTTTTGAACTATCTCTAGAATTTTATTTTTAAGATGTTCTAATTGGTGTATCTTTATCTGGTGTTGCCAAGCTTTGGTCCTTAAATGAATTAAATATGAAGGATAACACAACAAATATTTTATTTGAGGAGGAATCGAAATTTATAGCACCGAGGAATGTACATAGTATAACTTGCTCAGAGAAGAATGTTAGAATGATGTTGGCTGTTTGTGCTAATTCTTGGCAGGTTATTGAATATTTGGTTTTAAGAATTTTTATCCATATAGCAGGCAAGGAGAAAGGCCGAAAATATCTTTTAAGAGTTTAACCTTCCCTCAAGAAAATTCTGGCGGGCCAGTGATTTTTTTTGATTCTCATTCGTATTCCTGATGCCATTGTTCCACAACCGTGAGGCCGCTGCTTCTGAAATCAGAGCTGCGGAACCTTCAGAGATGTCGAAATCGACAGGGCATTTTTCTTGAATCCGTTAGGCGTTGGCAAAGATCACCATATGACCCTAATTTCTAAAAATTTTTCAGGTTATTGATCCCAGCACCCTCGGTCAATTAGTTGTCTCTGAATGTGCTATTGAAGCCCTAGAAGGAATGATTGTAGATATTGATAAGGTTGCTATTGGATTTGCTGATTCAACAATTGTTTTGTTTCAGTTACCCAGAAGGTTTATTTTGTTAAATTTGCTTTAAAAAGTTTTCTTTTAAGTAAATTGGTTGGTCGACAAATTCGCGAGCGTTTTGGTGAGAAACCTTCGAACATTGCTGGAATTGAACAACCCTTTGTTTTTGCTCTCTTAAAAAGTGTTGCTTCTACAAATTTACAGGTTTTTCTAATTTTTTAAAAAATTTTCAAAGAAAATTTTCTCCAGCCTCTTTTAAACCCGGTTAAATTTTTCTTCGATTCAAAACTTTCTTCTGATAAAACTCATCGTCAAATTACTTATCGGTTGGATGAACAAAGTTCTTCAATTAGTTTTTGGCATGTTCCAAAAAATTTGGAATTGTTGGTTAGCGAGTTTGTGAGAACACGACGTCCAATAGGTTTCTTTCAATTTAAAAAATTTTATATTTTTTAAAGTTTATGAACCAACAATTAGACAATGTCTTTCTGACGCTTGGAGTCGACTTTCCCCAACACCTCCTGCAATTGCTAGTTTTGAGGTTTCTTCTGAAGCTAATTTTGAGTTTTTATTAAGTTAATATTTTTAGTCTGGATCCACCATCCAAGCCACTATTTATGTGTCTACACAAGATAAGTTGTTTCTTGGAAGAAGTGACGGTTCAATAATGGTTTTTTTTCTGATTATTTAATTTTTTGATCAATTTTTAGACAATGAGTGTTTGTCAAGTAATAATGGTTGCTTTATTGGATGGTTACAATAACGGTTATTTTTTGGTTAAAAATTTGATTTCTAAAATATTTTTAGAATCTACCCAATTCAAAATACTCTCAAATGGTCATTCTAGTTCTGTGACTTGTTTTCTTTACCCTTTTGCTGAAAGCAATAGATATGATCCAAATTTATTACTTTCTGGTAGTGCTGATTTTTCTGTTATTGTTTGGAATGTAACAAATGATGAGAGGCTTCATCGTTTTTCTTCACAAGGAGGAACTATTACTCAATTGCTTGTTCCACCAGTTAATTGCAATGTAATTTTAATTAAAAAATGTCCGCAAAAATTTTTGCGGATTATCTGCAAAATATTTGCGGATTGTAAAATTTGTGAGAACTTTTAAATGTCTGCAAAGTTTGTCCGCAAATACTTGCGGATTATGAAGATCTTGAACATTGTCATTTATTTTTAGACTAAATTACTGGATTGTATATGTTGCATTGCTGCAGACAATTCTGCCTGTTTTGTTAGCTTAAAAAAGCTTCGATGTGTTCTTCTTGCTAGCAGACAACAATTTCCTATTGTTGATATTCGTTGGCGTCCTTTAAGTGATCAAATTTTGTTAAAATGTGAAGATGATTCTGTTTATGTTTGGAATATTGAAACAGGTTTTTTTTTGAGTTTTTCCGATTATTTTATGATTTTTAAAGGAGTACTTGATCAAGTAATAACTGGATTAGCTTCTGATGAGGTTTATTTTATGTGTTCTTGTCATATCATTTTTGCCTATCTTTAAGATTTTGATGAACTCTTCAACTGATGAACAGCTTGGTTTTGGATCGGAAGATTAAAATTCTTTTGGCACTGCTTCACAAACAGCTGTTCAAATGTTGAGGGCATTAAAACAAAAGGATATGGCAGCGGTAAAAATCTCAAAATTTCTTCCTCCTCCACCATCATCGGTTTGTATTACTTCTTCCTCTTCTTTTCGACGGGATTCTTCAGTTAATTCTTCTAATAATTTGTGTTGTTCTCCACCTTTTCGAGAACCTGATGACGAGGAAGAGGTTATTTTATGTACTGATGGTGGTGGTTTTTTCTCTTTATTCTATTATGTCAGATTAGAGTTGCACTATTAGGAAAAAATGTTGCACATTAGAGATTTTGTCAAGGCGAGATTAACTTCAATAATCTTGATTATTGAGTCTTCTAATTATTAAATCCGCACGTTCTTGTCAAAATCACTTTTGAATTTTTCTTTTCACATCATGATTCTTTCTTTTTTTTCACCACAAATTTCAATCATTAGTATTCTATGATTAATTTTCCCTTTTTTAAAGATGAAAAAAATAATTGCTGGACAACATGGAACAGACAAAGAAAATGATGATGATTCATCTACTATTAATATTAATAATACAAATTTACACCTCATATCTCCTCCCTTAGAAATTGTACAAATGTCTACATGTTCAGATACAACACATTTAATTTTATTTGATGTTAATGCATTAATAAGTTTGTTGAATTTTATTTTAAAGTTTAAAAATAGGTGCTTTCATTATTCCTAAAAATTCTAAATGTTCAACCGGACCGACGAAACGTCGGATTGGTTTTTTATTTCGGTTTCTGGTGCTATAAAATATTTTCGGATAATCGAATAATTTCTAGACTGTTGGGATCCTGCCAGGGATCCTCCCGTTCCGTTTTTTTTGGGATCCTACCAGGGATCCTTTCCTGAAAATCGGGAATTCTTGACTTTTTTGGTTGGGCTCCCGATTCTCCGATATCGGGAATTTAGGTTATTTGGCGGCAAGATCTCTGATATGTCATATTTAATTGTAAGAAGAAGAAGAAAAGAAAATGTGTGGAGATAATTGTCAAAAATTTTTATTTTTTTAGATGGCCTTCTTATACTCGATTCATGTGATGATGAAAGAGAAAATTTTGATAAAGAAAGAATTAGCATAATAGATACAATAACAAATTATAATTGTGATTCAAAACATCAAAATGGATTATCAAATTTAAATTATTTATCATTAAAAGAATTGTCAACCAATAATTCTTTGAATTTTAAACAACAAAATGGTGGAATCTCTTCCAGTAAAAATAATAATATTTTATTACAACAACAACCTTCACTTTATTTGGATACTGCAAAACTTTTAATTTCACTTTTACATGCTTGGGATAACGATGAATCTGTTGATGATATTGCAATAAATAGTTTAAAATTGTCTAGACCAAAAATACCTCTATGTTTTGGTACAATTTCTAAAGGTTTGCAGAAATTTTTTACGATTTTTTATTATTTTTTTATTTTACCCTTGGGTAATTTAAATAAAATACAGTCGAACCTCGAATTTAAATACACCCAAAATTAGATAATCCTTCAAATTTAAGTACGTTTTAAAATTTCTTTAAATACTAGGGGACGGATAGGGATTGGATCACTTAGTATGGATGTGATTTCTTCCGTTTACGGCTTCCCCGATTTCCGTCTTTTTTTTTTTTGCTTTTCCTTCCCGCTGTCTGTCTTCCACTTTTTAAAATACGGCCTGATACTTAGGTTATACCCTCAATTTTGTATACCATTAATCTTTATATTCCGTTTTTTAATCGAGATCAGACTGCTTTATTTTAATTTAAAAATTTTTTTATAGGTTATGTTTCTCTCTACACACCATATTCTTCTGGGAAAATTCCAGCATTAGACGATTTTTCTTTTAAAAGTTTTTCAAAAAATATACATTGGCAGATGAGTAAAACATTAACAACAATTCATTTACTTGCAGTTGTATCACTTTCAAATACTTTAATGGCTTTGAAAAATCGTTATTATTATAATTCAAAAAAGATGTCTTTAAGGTTTGTTAAATATAAAGAGTAGTAACATGGCCCCCTCTTACCAGGCCCGTAGACAGGGGGTGGGGGGGGGGGGGGGGGGGGGGGGAATCCCCGACACTTACGACTCCCGACAAACCATGATCCTTGACATACTCGATCCCGAGGTTCGGATTGCCACCCTTTGTTAAATTTCTTTTAATTTGAAATTTTTTTAAAGACGTTCTCCTTCCTCGAGATCAACAGAAGAACAATTAAGTGAATGTGAAAGTCACAAAGTTAAACAAAGTTGGTCAAATATTGCAGCATTACATTGTATTCTTTTACCTGAAAGAATAAAACCTAAAAATTCATATGCTTCTCCGAAGCTTGATATGTTGGCAAGAAAGTGAGGAAAAAAATTATTTTTTAAGAAGGGTTGGACACTTTGGTTATAAACATGGAAATTTTGACGTTTTTTTAAAGAAATTAACAGTTTTTATGAAATCTTAAAGCCAAAAATTTTTGGAAAACAGTGATTTAAAAAAATCCACCAGATTAAAAATGATATTTATAACTAAGATTCAAAACCGAAACCGATTTTTTAAACGTTGCTTTATACTGAAACCAGGTGGTACCGCTTGTGTCTAACCCTATTTTTAAGGATTATTTTTATTTTTTCTTTTATCTCTCAGATGGCAAGACAGTTGTATTGAAATTCGAGATGCTGCACAAGCTCTTTTAATTAGAGAACTGAATCGTCTTGGTCCAGAAGGTTTTTTTGATCATTATTTTAATTTAATTCTTTTTCTAAACAAAGGCCGTCAACAATTAATCAAAAAATGGGCCAATTTTTTGCCTGTATTACTCGATCAATCAATTTCTATTTTTTCAACACAAAATGCTTCAACAACAAATCCACCTTCTTCCAAAAATTTGAATAATTCCGCCAATATAGAATATAATCCAACAGAATCACAACAACATCCAGACTCCTTATCAGCAATTTCAAGTACAAGAATATCTTCAGCATCATCAGTATCTTCTTCAAAAAGTCCACCACCACCACGTCCAAGTGTTCCACCAATACCTCCAAGATCATCAAATTCTACACCTTTACCACAAGTTTTGTCTTTAACATCTATTGAAGATAATAATTCTTCTTCTTGTGATTTTTCAACAACAACAGCAACAACAAATAATTATTCACATAAAATATGTGTTAATCAAAGTAGTAAAAGTACTTCAATTAGTGGAGGAGAAGGAGGAGGGGAGAATACTAATAGTGATGTTACTGAACAAACAACAACTATAGCTTTTGCTTCGTCTTATAATACTTCAACAGAAAATCAACAACAACTGGAAAATTCTTCTACAATACTTGTAAGGAGAATATTAGATAAAAAATTAGAAAATATTTTTAATTTAATAGAATGATCAATTATATTTGGGTGGAATTAATCAAATACGTAGAAATCAGGCAACAGCAATTATTCTTCTGGGTGTTATGGGTATTTTCTTATTTTTCTTTTTTTCTGATTTTTGTAAATTACTGTGAATGCTCTAATTAAAGCCCGACTCTAATAAAAGCCCATCTCTAATAATAGATGCTCACCCGAAGGGACGACCCATCGAAAAATATAAGCCACTCTCTAATAGAAATCCACTTCAATATAACCACTTTAGGTGCCTTATTGACAAATTAGGCCCAGGGCGGGTAATTAAAAAAATTTTTTAAATCAAGCCTACACTAGTATTTTTAAAAAGAAAAAATCTTTTCAAAAAATTTTCTTCAGGTGCTGAATTCCCCAATGATTTACAACGCCATTTAGATATTTGCCGTGCTACAGCTCATTCATTATTAGAATTATTGTTATCTCCTACAACTGTTTATCCACCACTTTTAATTCCTCAAAATTCACTTTTGAGGAGAGCATCGATAGATTTATTAGGAAGAGGATTTGTACTTTGGCAGGTTTTTTAAGAAAAAATTTTTGCTGTTCTAAAAAGACTTTTATAGCCTCATCTTGATTTGCCAAAAATGCTTATTGGATTACTCAATTTGGCTGCAGAGTGTGAAAGGCATTTGCCTGCAGGGTAATTTTAAATTAATATTGGACATAGAAAAAATTTTTCTTTTCAGTCCTTTACCTCCTGGAATACAACTCTCACCAGAAGCTGATGCATGTCGTACAGCTAGACATGCTTTATCACTTATTGCTTCTTCACGACCTCAAGCATTAATTACTGCACTTAATATGGAGGTTTTTAGTTTTTTTTTTTAAATTTTGATTTGACTATAAAATTTAGGTAATTCGTTATAATGCAGTAGCTCAACACCAAACAATTCAACATCCAATACCTAGCCCTTTAACAAAATCAAGAAATGAGGTACTCAGGCTTTTGGAACAATTATCAGAAAGGCAATATAATTTTGTTGTTGATTTAATTGTACAGGTTTGGTTATTTTTGTTTAAAAATAATATTTTTTGATGAGTTATCTAGAAAAAACAATGAAAAAGTTTTCTGGTTTTTAATTTTTAGGTATGAAAAAAAAATAAAAACGACTTTGGCATTTATATTCGGATGGGCAGGAAGTCACAAAAATTACTTCTGAACTATAAAAAAATTTTAAGTTGGGAGGAATGTCTTTTGGATGTTTTTGTTGCCAAAGAGAGTCATAAGAATTCCAGCTTTGACTTTTTTTGATCTTAACGACGACACTTTCCACCTATTAGCCTCTTGAATAGCAGAAATTTTTTTAGCCTCCCTTTTGAAAAATTTTTTTCTAGATACATATCTCTTTTTGATCAATTATTTTTAATAATCTTTATTTTTTTTTAATTTAAAGGTTGGAGATATTCTAGTCCATTGCCTTGATTTGTCATTACTTAAACAACGATCTATAACAGATTTATTCCCTCCTATTGCAAAGTCTTATTTATTTTTTAATTAAATTTATTTTATTAATTTTTTCTAAGATTTTATATGGTTACTTATTGTCCAACAACACGTCGATTAGCATTTGGTGGAAAGAATGGAACTATAGTTATACATGAATTAAGATTATCTAAATCGCAGGTTTATTTTGAGTTTATTTGAAATTTAAAAAAAAATAATTTTTTAGTCAGTTAAAGCCCACAATGTTCCAATCACTGCATTAGCATTTTCTGAAGATGGGAAATATTTGGCAGCATATGCTGCCCAAGAAGCAAAAATTAGTTTTTGGCAAACTCAACAAACATTTTTGGTATTTTAATTTTTTTTTGGAAAAATTGTTCTGGAAAAATTTTTTTGAAATTTTTGGGAAAAAATTTCGGAATTTTTTAAAAATGTTTCCAAAAATTTTTTTTGAAAATTTTCTAAAATTTTTCTAAAATATTTTTTTTGAAATTTTTTGGGAAAAAAATTTTTTGGAATTTTTTTTAATTTTTTGAAGTTTTTCTTAAAAATTTTTTATAAAAATTTTCTAAAATTCCTTTAATTTTTGGGAAGGAAAACTTGAAAAAACGATAAAAAAAAAGATGTCGAAAATCTTTTTTTTTTGAATTTTCAAATTTTTTTCAAAATTTTGTTTGGACAATTTTTTCTATTAATTTTCAAAAAAAAATATTTTTTCTAATTAAAAAGGGAATGGGACAAAGTCAAGTTAGATGTGCACGAATGCAACCTGCACCAGGTGAATTCCCTGTAATAAGTCCTGGTGGAAGTTATCAATTATTTCGTGCAAGGCTTGTTTGGATTAATTCAAAATCTTTGACATTAATGTTACCAAATGGGAAAGAAAATAGATTTAGTGTTTAAACAAGTTTTTTTAAATTAATTTTAAAAATATTTGCCTAGTTTATTTAGTTTATAGTAGAGTTAATGTCCCAAAAAAAATTTATTATTCTAACACAACAAAAATTCACTTCCTATTTTTTTCTTTAAATATTTTTTTTAAAATTTTGTTTTATATAAGTAAAACAATTCTCTTCTTAAAAATACACTTAAAAAATATTCTTTTTATTTTTTCTTTTTGCTAACAAATTTTTTGTGACAAAAAATTCTTTTTTTTTTGTTTTTTTAAATTCTATTTTCTTTTTAAAAATATTTTTACATAATATACCTATTTAAGAATTTTTCTAAAAAAATCTTCGTGATTTTTCTTTTCTGTTGCGTAAAATTTGCGCACAATTAAAATTTTCTTGATCTCTTTCTATTAAATTTAAAGAAATGTGTTAGTCTGTGAAAAACTTTTTTCTTCTCCAAAATTCTATATTTTAAATATTTTTTTACTTTCATTAAATATTTTCTAGATTTGTAATTTAAAAAAATTTTAGAAGAAAAAAAATATTCAAAAAAATTTTCTTTATTTTTAATAATTAGAGAGAAAATTTAGAAAGTTTGCACCATTGAAACGAGAGACCGGACTTGAAGTGTCGAGATATCTCAAAAAATTTTGGATCTTGATAATCGACATTTTTGTTCGAAATAACGTCTCGGTCCGGTCTCGTAGTAAAACAATTTAAAAAAAAGAATAAATAACAAATATGAAAATAATTTTTAATAATATTTTTGAAAAAGGGGCTAAATTTTAGGGCACATATTTTAGGTGAGCATTTTTTGTAAAAAAATATTTACCCGCGAGATCTTTAATTAAAAAATCTTTTTTTAGATTTTTTTATTCTTTAAATGTTCTGTGTGGACAATCTTCCAAATCGTTTGAAAATCTGGCCAATTGGAACTCGCCAAAATCTCGACGAATTTCTCTGAAATGGGCAAAAAAATTTGATTTGTGGTGGTGGGTTTTATTTTTAATAAAAGTTTTGATATAAAAATTTTTTGAAGGGGGGAAGGATTTTTGTGGATTTTTTTCGGATAAGGGAAGTGTGGGTCTCAATTTTTAATTTCAAAATAATTTTTTTTTGTGAATATTTTTGTGAATTAACTTTTGAGTATACCACCTTGCTTAATTTTGTTTTTTTAAACTGAGGGTTACGAGGAAGTTTGATTAGAGGTTAAAAAGGAGGGGGATGTTTGAAGAAGGGTTTTAAGAATATTCAAGAGGAATGTCGAGAGGGCCTACTTGCCTAATTTTGACTTTAGAGCAATTGAATAGGATGGGGAGGGGGGAGGGTTTAACGGGCTTTAATGGGAGCAGGCCAACCTACCGCGAGCCCAACCTACCGCCGAGCTATAACTTCGTTCAGAATTGTTGAATCCGGGACGCCCTGGTATGGTTCGATTCAGCTTGTCAAGGCGCATCGAAACATACCAGGGTGTCCCGGATTCGACAATTCTGAACGAAGTTATAACTCGGCGGTAGGTTGGGGTGTACCCGGCTTTAATTACCTGCTTAATTCGAGCATTTGCTTCTGTAACGAATTATTATCTTCTATTAATTGTTGCTCTTTAATAATAATTTTGTCTTCATTATTATTTTTATCTTCCTCATCATCATCAATAGGAATAAAATGTGTGTTTTCCCCCACACTGGGCAATAATTTTATATTTTTGTTGTTCTCTGCTCCCCAACTTGTAGCAGAAACTGACGAAGCATAAGAAGAAGAAAGGGGAGCAGAAGCAATTTCATATTCGTCCTCATAACCAATAGAATGGGATACTGATTGACGCCATTTTAGGGTTTTTAATAATTTTGCTGTTTTTGTTTTTAATCTTTCGTGGTTGTTGTTGGTGGTGGTGGGGGAGAATTGTTGCTAAAAAATGGGGGAAATATAGTTTAGCTCCTTTATAAGATGAATGCTGAAAATTTTTGTCTTATTAGGAGGCGTGTGTTAAAGGAGAGGAGATATATTTTATATGAGGCTAGGTCTTAAATAAAGGTGAGTAATGGGAAGTGAGGTTCTTCTTAATGGGAAGTGGGGTGTATCTTTGAAGGTGAGGTGGTGTCCTAAATAAGAGGTATTGCTTAGGCACTCCTCCACCTATTGGCCAACCAAAATTTTAAAAACATGTTAAATGGTGTTGTAAAACTAAATATGTGGCATGGGACGGGATCCCGTACGGGATTTTGCGGAATCCCAGGTTTTAAGTCACGAACGGGATTACCGGTTACGGGATTAATCCAGCGATTCTGTCCCATTCGACCTCTTTGAAAAAATCCCGTTAAGGGATTTTTTATCCCCTCAATCTATAACAAACCATTGACCCAATAGATGGTGAGCAACTTCTATCTGCTTCATTTCCATCACATTTAATATTAATTCTTTTACTGTTACTAGCAGCAGGTCTGCTACTATTACTTCTCCAATTTCTATCATTATTCAAAATAAGTGCTTGTCTTAATCTTTCAAGTTTTGAAATACTTTTCCTTTTCTGATTATTAAATTGGAAAAATGAAGATAAAGATAATCTCTTATCATCATTTTCTTCATCTTTGTCAATAGCAGATTCAAAATCTGAACAGCATGAAGCTGCTAAAGAACGTTGACTATTTGTAGCATTTTCATATTCTGACATTGAATGATGGTGGTGGTGACAATAATAACGTCCATCTATATCATTATTAATTTTATTATTATTTGTCCAATCCTCTCGTGGAAAAGGGCATTCAGGTTGTTGACCACCATGATTATTTGTTGTTTTTTGAGTGGTGGGAACACCTGCCATTTCCTGGGGGAAGGAAATTTTTTTTAATTGAGGGAACTTTTTGGGTACTTTTCCGTTATCCTTTCAAGGTTTTTGTTTACTTCTTATCTTTTTTTGATATATTTATTTTCTTCATTCCCCGCACTAGTGATACTACGATTTTTTGAGTTTCTGACCATTATGAGCCTTTTATTTCTTGACTTTTAAAGCCCTATATCTCCGCCCACAGATGCAAGATCTCATGACTCTGGTGTCATTCGACTGCACTCGTCGAGCTCCTTCAAGCTCCTTCTCCTTCCTGTGAAGGTACATACTATTGTAAACTCATGCAGGGATAACAGAGAAGTACCAATTTTCAAGTAAAATTTACTTTTAACATTCTCTCCATTCTATTAGCTGCTTTATTTAATCTCTGTAAGGATGTAGTATTATTATTATATCCTCCATAATCATCCCCAGCAAACAAGGAAAGAGAAAATTCTGATCCACTAAATCCACCATTTTTACTAGAATTTTTTGAGAAATGTCTGCTGCGTTTATAGGGCTTTGTTGTTGTTTGTTTTTGCTGTTTTCCTATCAATTTTCTGTCTAAACTTGTATTGGTTGAAGGATGTGAACGATAGGAAGCCTCATTATTAGTGGAAATCGAAGAGGGGTGTCTCCACAATTTGTTTTTGAATGTACCAATCTTTGAACGTTCCTGAGTGTGTGGATGATAGCTTTCAGGATCAGAAAGTTCTGAGTAAACATCAGCTCTGTCTGCTTTATATTTTGGTTTTTTATTGATGTTAGTAAGTGGTGGACTTTCAGGGAAAAGGCTGAAAAAAGTAGAGTAAAAGTGCATATTTTTTTAGTTTTTATTAGAGTAGAAACCCGGCCCTGCGGGGTCAGGGTTTGTAGAGGTAGTCGTCGGAGAACTTTTCTAATAATCAAAAATCTTGCCAAAGAAATCGTCGGGGTTTCGGGAATCAATGTTTTGCCTGACTCGGGGTTTGGGTCGAAATTCGGGGGTTTTGTCGTGGTAGAGTCTTCAGTATTTGGGTCGGGGTTTTTGCCAAAGAAAATCGTCAGGGTTTAAGGGGTCAGGTTGCTACCCTAGTTTTCGTTTTACCGATATTGCCCATTAGCAACCATTTCAGGTGTTACCCATTCTAATTCAAGTGAATCCGTTTCTAAATTTAAATCAATTGAAAGTAATTCTGAAGAGCATAAAGATTGTGCTGATGAATGAATATTGTTGTTATTGTTGGTGTTGACACCAGAATTTTCAATCAAGGCATCTTCGGATAAGGGATTTGCCCGAATGTGTGGTTGAATTGTTGCTGTTTTTTGACAATTTTCTTGAATATTTTGAACGTTTTTTGTTTCGTTTTCATCCTTGTTTGCATTATTTTGTTGTTGACTATTAGTTCGATGAGGGGGCAAAGGAGGGGGTAAAGGAGAAGTTAAAAATTGAGAAGCCGTTTGATTTGAAGGGGAGTTTAATAATGAATAGGCAACAAATCCGGGGCCAACACTTAAATTTAAAAATTGGGTATTTGGGTGATTTATGAACTACCTTAAAGCGCTATTCTCATCAAAATGAAATTGGGAACGTGGACGTAATGCAAGAAAAACATCTTCGGATAAAAGAACACAACTACCACCCAAAGCGCTTGCTGCCTCTGCGAGTTTCTGAAAGGGAAAGGATGAGGGATTTGTTGAGAGCCCTAGCTTAAAGAGGAGAGAACCTTAGCACGTGTATTAGGTTGACCGAGTAATTCATATCGAGGCTTATCACCTCCAACAACAACAGAAAGAGCTGAACCGCAATCCATTCCAATAGCAATATCTAAAGCTTCGGACTCTGCCAAATCCTGAATAAATTGGGCGAGCTCTGCCAGACTTGAAAGTTGCTCACCAATCGTACAAGGGGCATCGTGGACCTGTAGAAATTAATTTTTTTTGGGGTTTTCCTAAAAGAATCCTTTCCTACATTTTTGGCAAGTTCAGGCAAAATACCACAAGCAGCTGTATAAAAACAATGAGATGTTCGGACCTTCTCTAATCTTGAACTTTCACTCAATTGTCCCAATCTTTGATCAATTTCACAGACAAGTCTGTTAAGCCTATCAAATCCAAATTCACCAACCCAATCACCAGGACGTCCAAGTTTAGCACAAAGAATGCCAACTGAGGGGCACAGATGGGAAAAGGGTTCATTTCGTGATCCAAAATTGAAGGCGATATGGGAGGGGAGGGCTATAAAGGGGGAGATTTTTAAATTTTAGTTAGGTTCTTCAGTACTTGTGTAGTTTCCGTCCCATAGACCACTCCCCTTTTCTTTCTTTTTTTATAAAGTGACAGTTGGGTCAATATTTTCATTATTGGTCTCCTTATGAGAAGTCTATCTTTTAAGAAAGAAAAAGGGGCGGGCTTATGGGGCGTAAACTGCACAAGTATAGGTTCTAAAATTTACCATTCCTAAGTATTTGATCATTAAGAAATTCAGTTCTTTCCAACTTTTTCCCATCCTCTACACCCTTTAGAAGAGCTAAAAAGTCCATCCTTAACAACAATTCATTTCGGCGTGCCAATAGAAATATTAAAAGAGAAAGGCCAATAAGCAAAGTCAAAGTATCCAAACGAGCCAACAAATTTGGATACAAATAAAAATGTGTTAGGAAAATATGTGGGCAAAAAAGGGCAATAGCAGAAAGAAGAACAAGTAAAAGAAGTGAAGATGAAAGACGTAAAAATGCTGAACAGCTTGAAAAATAGGGAGGATATTGGGGGATAATAATTTAGGGTTGCAACCCGACTCTTTAGAGGCCGGGAGTGTCAGGGATCGGGGTTTGTTCGGGGTAGAGCCTTTGGGGTTCGGCTCAGTGTTTTAGCCAAAAAAATCTTTGGGGTTTTGGGGGTCGGGTTGCTCCCCAATTAAAACGCTTAAGCTTACAGTAACATCCAAAGTGCCAAAGAAACAGCTGATAATTGATGGGGCTGACAAGGAGTTGAAGTTATATCTGATGGTGAAGGTTCAGTAGGACAGGAGAACTGTTAAAAAATTGTTAAAAATTTTAAGGTCCCCTTACAGTATTAGCAAGCCCACAAGTACACAGTGCAGTAAGAACTAAAAGTACGGTGACACAATAACCAAGAGATGTTCGCGTGACGAAATGGCAAAAACTCTAAAAGTAAAGGAAAATTAGTCGTCCGTAATAACGAAAAATGCCGATCAACTTCAAAATTCTACCGTACTGTACTGTCGGCCGTGAGTTTTCTGTACCGTATTACGGACCTTACTACAATACGGAATAGAGATAAATACGGGAAAATACCGTCGGTAGTACGACACGGTCCGATTACTAATTATTAAAATTACTTCAAGAAAATTTGTATAGAGAGCTAATAAAAGAAGAAACATCAGTATAAGAGCCAAAGCTAAAGTAGCCAAATTTGGCAAAATTCTAGGCATTGCTAAGGCTATTTAAAAAATTCTTTAAAGTCCATTCTCTTATAAGTACCTTGAAAAAGTCCGAAAAGAGCAAGGAATAAAACACAAAGAGCCAATCCAGGAATTAACCATCTGTCTGGTTGAGCGTGATAAGTCCGTTCCAAACGGGTATCAATAAATTTAAGCGTTAAAGGGTTAATTCCAGGAAGAAGGGGAGGTCCAGTAGCGCTGTCTAATTGGCGACATGATCCAATCCTTGGCATTTTAGAGGAACGTCTAGAGCTTCCAGCAACGGAAACTAGTCGGCCTTTTGATGCAAACGGATTATTAACATTTCTTTTTGTAAAAGGTGTTGTAGGAGCAGGAAATGTAGAAACAGGTGTATTAAGGGCGTTAGAAAATGCTGATACCTACTTTTTAAAAAAAATATTTTTTCTGATTTCAAGGGGGGATTAAATGAAAGGGGGTTATACTTTGGGTTGTTCACTACCGGTTATTAACAGGTACCCCCGGTTTTCGGTTATGGCGTTTCAACCCCTAATTCAGTTTCGACCCTTAGTTTTCGACCTCTGGTTTTCGGTTATCGCCGGGTTTAGACCCCCGGGTTTCGGTAACCGACCGTGAACAACCCTAGTTTATACTTTGGGTTGTTGCTGTTGTAAAAGTCTTAGTAATAATTGTTGTAATGTAAGTAGGGATAAACGTCTAGAAGGTGTTGGAAATAGTAGTGGCTGAACAATTTGAGATGCTTCTGTTGTTGTTATTAATTTCCAGGCTCCTTGACCCATCTTTATTGATAAATAAATTAATAATATTTTAATTTGATTGGTTCTCGACACTGTCTAACTCCTGGCCCCGAACGAATTTATCGAACCCGGCCCCGACATTCTCACCCCCGACAAGCCCCCCCCCCCCGAACTTTTCGACCCCTAAGGGGTCAAAAACCCCGACCCTAAGGATCGGTGTCCAACCCTAATTTTAATTTTTGGGGTAGAAGGGACAAAAGGGTCAGGGCATTTATTTTATACACTAACTCGTTCAGCAGCAAATTTTCCCCCAGCCAAATGTCTCCAAGTATCTTCTGAAAGCAAAATTGCCCCAGCCGGACAATTTGCTTCCAAATGAAGTGCAGCATCTATAGCCATTCCCATAACATCATAATGCCAACGTCTAGAACCGACAATTCCGGCAGACAAACTCCCACTTCCAATGCCAACTCGAATTTGTAATTGAGCTTCATTGTTGTTGTTGCTATTATTTGTTGCCTCACAAAATGATTGGCACAAATTTAAGAGATCAATAGAAAATTGACAGGCAATAGCTGCCGCATTAAAAGGAGAAGAAAATTGCTGAGATTTTTGTTGTTGGACGTTTTGGGCATTTTCTGAGTCAGTTATGGCCAAAGGAAGGCCAACTAGCGCTACTACAATCTCTGAACTTGTAGCTGGAACAAGTAAAAGACCACTCTCTTCTGCCAATTTTGCAACTCTCCAATCAAATTCATTTAAAAGTTTGGCAGAATCTGGGGGTTGTAATTGAAGTAATAAATTAGGTAGTCCATAAAGATGAGCAAAAACAACACTGCATTGATCAAAATGTTCGACAAAAACACGTGGAACTTCGGATACTCCTAATTGGCTTTGGACTGAGCGAACAATATGTGGAGGTAATGAACCAGACAAAATTTGGGCCTTAAAAATTTTTTGAAAAATTACAGTAAAAATTACTGAGATAATTAGCCTTTCAAATAACTGCTTCCTCCCTATTAATTAGTCCATCTAGCGCAGAGGTTGAAAAAATAATTACCCCCCCCCCCCAACTAAAAATAGTTATACTTCGCCTTTAAAGAACAATATTCCCCTCCTTAGTAATTACCCCATTGAGACTAGAGCCCAGACCGAGAAAAGATCTCAGTTATCGAGATTTTTTCAGGATATCTTCTCGATTCTCGTACGACCCTTCCTATTATCCCCTCCAGTGAGAGGTTGAAACAAATATAATTTTTTTATCTCACCATCCTTCCAACTTCACTTTGTAATTCATTTTCATTGTCTAAAGCATGCCTAGCATTTAGAAAAACTGCTCGGCCAATTTTTCTGCCTAATTTTAAAAAAAAATTTTTACACCAAAAGGCAACAAACTAGTAGAGAATGAATAAAGCCCAACAATATGTGCCCATAAATGGGCTAACAATAAAGCAATAGATTTTGTCAATCCAATCCCTTCATTCCTTTCATCTTCACGAATTGCGAGTAGGACAACACTGCTCAATTGTAAAAAAGAAATGGCCAAACAAATTGTAAAAGTAAAAACAAGTTGAAAAGGAAAGAAGGAATATAGCAATAAAAGGATGGATAATGAAGGTAGTAAAGCTATGGCTGGCCAAAACATTAAAATTAGGGAATTTGAACATAACCAAATTGCACAAAAAGTGACTAGGGAGTGTTGGGTTGATGATGAGGCGCATGCTAGGCCGAGGGCGAGTGCTTTAAAATTAATTTTTAAGAAATAATTTTTGGGTCCAATCCAAAATACCGAATTTCGCTCCCTCCCCTCCCTTTATTTTAATTATGTACATAATGGTCAGACTTCAATTCTCGATTATCACTTTGAATATGCCACAAGGAAATCGAGTGAACTTAAAGAAGAAAGTCTGACCATTATGATAAGAAAAAATAGAGGGGAGCAAGAAACTAACTATCACTTAAATTTCTGTCAATCCTCCAATAGAACCACATCTCTAATAGAAGGACACCCCTAATATAAGCACACCATACTAAGGTTGGCGGAAAGTTGGAAATCTTTGGATATCCGGATTCGGTATCCGAACCTAAAATTCCTGATATCCGGGCCTTTTTCGGATCCGGATCCGCCAACCTTACACCCTACGAGAGGATTGAAAAATAGAAGCAAGTGTGGTCTATTAGAGCGTTAACAGTAATAAACTCGTTTACCAAGTCCAACAGAAGCAGATCCACTCAACCAAAAAAGGCTTGGGCCAGGTTCTGGAACACGAAAGAGAGCAAGAGCTAATTGTATAGGCACAAGAATAGTTAAAAGTTTGAGTAGATCACCAGCCGAGCGATGAAGCAATTGATGTCGGAAAAGTGCTTCTAATTGGGTACATCCAAAGGGTTGTGTTTTTAGTAGGGAAGACATTTTTGGTTAAAATAAATAGGTAAATAATTATTAACCCTTTGAAGAAAATTAAAAATTGAAATTAGACTGAATTTGAAAAATGGGATAAGTAAGACAATATGGAGATAACTGATGGGATAACTGATGGGATAATAACTGATCAGCAAGATGGGATAACTGAGAGCTCTGGCGGTACATGAAGAGTAAGATGGGGAAATCATGTCATCTGGGATAATTTAAAGCTTTTTGTTAGCATATGAGACAAGCGCAGATAAGATAGAGAGGATGTGGTAAGCTGGGATAAGTGAGATAAGATGGAAGATACTGATGGTAAGGCGGGATAACCGAGAACTTCTTTTTGCTAGTATACGAAAAGTGAGATAAGGTGGAGAGGTGGGATAACTAAGAGCGTTTTTGATGGTACACTAAGAGGGATAAGATAGAGAGCTCATGGCCAGTGAGATAACTTGTGATGATAACTATGAAAAATTATGATTAGATAACAGTTTGAAAAAATTTTTCTTTAGGATTAAAAGTCTATCAACCTAATTTTTAAGAGACTAATTCAGCCAAAAATATAAAGTGAATATATGTTCTATTTTATTCAATTCTTTTTTTTTTGGTTTAAAAAAAGTATTTTGCATTTTTAATTAAAAAAAACTAGAAAATAAAATTAGGAAATAGGAGAGAAAAATGCATGGGAATGAGTACAAACATGAAAATAAAATGTTGGAAATGGCATAAGGTTTTGAGGGAGAAAATAAGGAAAAATAGTAAAAAAAAGGTAGAAAAAGCCCGGAAGTGAATAATAATAATAATAAAATAGGAATAAAAATGGAAAGGATAAATAGGAAAAAAATAAAGAGGACATGGGGAGATAAAAGCTTTTTTGCTTTAAAAAAGAAGAAAATGTATGGGACACAATTTTATTGCTGTTAAAATTTTTTTTGGATTTTTGGGAAATTTTTGGGGAAGATTTCTTGGCTATATAATAATTATTTTATGTTTTTTTCTCTTCAAATCCTTTTTATTTATTGAATGTTTTGGCTGTTTTTTAATTCTAAAACAATAAAAAAATTGAAAATATTATAAATTACGGATAGATGACGGGTAGATAAAAAAGAAATTTTTCTGAAAATGATTTTTAGATTTAATTAGGGTTGCCTTTTATCGAGTCGGGCCGACGGTCGAGGAATTTTTTTTCGGGCTGGTACGAGTTTTATCGAGTCGGGCTGGTACGAGTCATTTTTTCGGGCCAAATATCTTAGGCCCGACTCGATCTTTCGGTCCAAGTCTCGGTCCATTCTGGCAACCCTAGATTTGATAATTAATAAGAAAGAAAAAGGGCCAAAACTTGAAAGTTTTAAACAAAATGATTTTCAGAAAATTAAAAAAAAATTTCTTGGTTGTAATATAAATTTAAAATAAATAGAAAAAGGAGGATTGAGAGAGGGAATGAATGTGTGTATGAAAAAAGATGATTAATAAATTATTGAAAAAATAATAAAAAATTTAAAAACTTTAATAAAGACCCTCTCTCTTAGAGATCTTTTATCAAAAAAATTTTTGTAAAAAAAAATTTTGGTAATTCTTCGGTTCGTACCCCCCACCCTTTTTCTGACCATTTTTTCATTTTTGCCTTCTTTTGATTTTTCCTTCCTTTCATTTTTCCTCCCCTTTCTCCCTCATTTTTCATGAGGCAAGTATCAAAAAGCATTTATGAGAAATATTTATTTTTTTCAACAGGGTAAAAATAATTGTACTGGTTTATTTATGTAAAAACCTTCAAAAAAAGTTCCACAGAGATACCCTTGTTCTTTTCTACAATTTCTAGTTGTACACCTCCAGTTACATGTTCGTTTACCATGAAGAAGTCCAAGCTCTTCGAGCCAGGCTTCGAAATCGTTGTCGCTTAATCTTAGTTTGTCACCCAAATGAATCATGTTAAAATTTTTTAATTGCTCCATATTAGTTATTGACTGATGTAAATGTGTTTTTCCAGAGCTTTTCTCGTGCATATATATGTACATACATAATCCTTTTTGATACTTGCCTCATGAAAAATGAGGGAGAAAGGGGAGGAAAAATGAAAGGAAGGAAAAATCAAAAGAAGGAAAAAATGAAAAAATGGTCAGAAAAAGGGTGGGGGGTACGAACCGAAGAATTACCAAAATTTTTTTTAATTTCAAAATCCGAGGGATAACCTATTCAAGTTGATTAAATAGAAATATATGAAAAATAAAAAGATTTGTAAAATTTCCTCCAAGTTTATGGCCAAATGACGCCTCTAGATGAGGAGGGAAGGAGTGGAGAGAGAGAGAAGGGAATGAGGGGGGGGGGGGGACGGAGAGGGGAAATCAAATAATAAAATAAAAAAATTTTTTGGAGAGAAGGGACTTTCTATATTTAATTTTTTTGAAAAATTTTAGAGAAGGAAAAGGAGGGGATATGACAACTGTGTTTATTTGTGTGTGTGATATTTTTAAGAGGACTTCCAAAATATATTATAAATTTATTTATTTTGGAGATAGGAATAAGATTAGAAGATTAATTTTTATTTTAAAAAGATAGAGGAGAGAGAAGGAATTGAGAGAGACTTGAAAGTGATCGATTAAAAATCCTCCCAATTTTTTTCCAAATTGAACCAATCAGTCGAGATTAAATTAAATATTTGTTTGTAGGAAACACCCGAAAGTGTATTTTAGATGAATGATAATTTAGAAGGGGAGTGGAAAAGGGTAAGCTGATTGGAGGGGGATAAGGTGATTGAAGGATAGGGGAAATGGGGGATGCTGGGGTTGGGGGAAGAGCTGTGTCTCAAAATTTTTCTTTCAATTTTCATTTTTGACTTTTTGGTGATTTTTCCTATTTCGATATTTTTTTTGGATTTTTATGAAACAGCTCTGGCTGGGGGAAGATTTGGATATTGAAGGAAAGATAATTTTAGAGGGGAATTGAAAGTATATTTTAAATGAATGATAATTTAAAGGGGAAGAGAGAGGGAGGGGGTTAGTTGATAGGAGAGAGGGATGAAGAGAGATTTAATGATTTAAGGAGAGGGAGAGATTTGGATTGGAGAGGAGGTGGGTTAGTTGGTTGGGGGAAGATTTGGAGATCGAAGGAAAAAAATTTAGGGGAAAGATTTGTCTAAATCAATAAATGACAAGGGAAATAAAAATAAATTAAAGAAGGCTAAAAATAATATTATTATTATATTTTGATAATTTATAATCGACTTGAAGAGCTTTATTAAAAATAGAAAAGATGATTGAATGTTTTTGGATGTTTAGAAAATATATTTATTTTTAAAAAAAAGTAGCGGGAGAAGGGAAGGAAAAAAATTTTTTGAGGGCGTTTAGTGCGCAAATCGGGTGGAAGGAAGGAAACAGAAAAATTTTGTTGTTTTTACAAGTGGGAGGAATTAAGGGAAAAACAGAAAAGAATTTAATTGAGAGAAAAACATTCTAAAAACGGCGACCGCTACCTCATTTAATTGAAATTTAAAAAAAATTTGTTTTGGAGGGAGACCTTACACATTTATATAAAAATGAGCAATTTTATGAGGTTGAGGAGGGAGAGGGGGAGAGGGAAAACAGGAAGGAAAAACAGTTGAAATTGTGTTTTATTTATTTAAAATAATTTTTCACACATAAAATTTTGTAACAAAAGATACAATTTAATTTTTTTTAATTTGAAGGGGAGAAGAATAGAATTTTTAAATTTGAAGGGTAAAAATTTAGGAGGGGTCGGGGGTTCTCTGATTTTTTGGGAATTATTTTTTTAATTTCCAAAAGAGAAGTGAGGGGAGGGGAAGAGGGAATATAGAATTTTGGAGGGAAAAATTTTAGAAGCGGCTGGGGGATCTCATTTAGCCTCTAATTTTCTGGGAATTTATTTTTTAAAAATTCATTTTTATTCCATTAATTTAAAAAAATTTAATTAAATCGAAACAGTTAAATGGTTAATTAAAAAAAAATAATTTAGAAAAAAATTTTTATATACCATCTAATTTAATTTTAAGTAATATGTAGTGTTGTAAAATATTATTTAGTAGCATCTGAAGCGGTAAACTGAACAATGAATCCCTTGAAAAATTTTTTTTATTTTTAAAATTTGAAAAGTTTTTTTACGAATTTATGGAATATTTGTCATTCCAAAAATTTTTTTATAAAATTTTTAAAATTAATTTTTTTGGGGGCAAATACAAGAGGAAACCTTAAAAATTTATCCCTCTCTTCGTTTAGCCTCCGGAAAAAATTTTCTTAAAGACTTAAAAATTTTTTTGTCAAACCTTTGCAGCCATTAATGAACGCCTCCGTACCCAAACAGTATATCTAGCTGCCCAGACAGGTTCAAATAAAGTTTGACAAATTCGAGAAGAATCCGGATCAGATTTGTCCTCACAAAAACAGTGAAAGACCTGAAAAGATTTTCGGAAGAATTTTAGACTTTTTAAAAATTTTAACAAAACCTCTTTTAATGGAAAAGGTTTTGGATCATTATGCGTTAGAAGTTGAATTGAATTTTGTTTAGCATAGGCTTGAAGCTCTGGATTAACCTTTTGGAAAAAAATTTTTATTGAACTTTTAAAAAATTTTTAGGTCTAAAATTTTGTTGGGTAATTTTTAGACCTAAAATTTTCTAAAAAATTTTTTCCAAAATTTCAAGACTAAAATAATTTCTGATTTTTTGAAAATTTTCAGGTCTAAAATTTTTTAGAAAAGTTTTTTTGAATTTAAAGACTCCCCTCCCCCTCCTCCTAACTCCTCCATCACTTTATTTAAAAAAATTTTTATAAAAAAAACTAACCACACAACATCCATCGATAAAAACATGAACAATTCCTGGTTTATGGGCAGCTTTTTTAAATAAAAGGTCAAGCTCAGGTAATTGAAAATCGGCAACTCCCATATATAAAACCTTCCGCTGCGCTATCAACCCATTTTCTATTTCTTTCCAAACACGCAAAACTTCGTTTAACCATTTTTCGTCAATTGAATCAGGAGAATTTGATTCTAAAATAAGAGGGAAAATTAAAATTTGTGTGAAAATTCTGCAAATTTTGTCCGCAAAAAGAATTGCGGACAAAATAAAAAAAATTTTTTAATTAACCTGATTCCGGAAAAGATAAAATTAATTGTTCAATAGAATCCGTTTTAAGTTGTTTTATTACAGCCTCTAAAAATATTGAAAAGTTGAGAGATTTAAAATTTCTAGGGTTTCCCGAAAATGGAGCATCTTAGGAAAAATAGTGGCGAGTCTTTGAAAGTAAGCGCCGTGGGGGAAATGAGTGGTAGGGGTGGCAATTTTCAAAAACGTTTCAAATTCTTTAATTTCAATGCTCCAAAAACCCCAGACTTGAAAGACCCCTTAGGAGAAAATTTCTGACTAAAATACTCACCGAGGGCTTAAAAACCCCCTGAGGATTTAGAGATCAAAAAAACTTAAAAAACGCTTACCAACAGCATCTTTAATATAATCATAATCAAATTTCTCAAGAAAAAGTTTTAAAGTAATTTTCAAATCTTCTCTTTCATAAACATTGTCACAATGTTTTTTATCAACTAAAAGAAGCATTCCATCATCTCTAAAAAAAGGGTTTTTTTAATTTAAAAGAAAAAAACAAACCCAACAGAAATATTTGAAGGTAAATTATTCAAAACCAATTTAAATGTTTCTTTAAGTTCTTCAGCAGAATTTGTAAATCTTTTAAGCTTCAAATCAACAAAAGTATTAATATTTCCTGTGTGTATACGAAAATGTTTTAATTTGTTTAATTGGTCGATTAGAGCGTTTAAAGTTGTAGAAGAAGATCTTTCTGTAGAAGAATTTGAAACTTCCATTGATTTTGTTGTTGAGTTGATTAGAATGGGTAGATCCCTTTAAATAAAAAAAAATTAGAACAAATTAAAGGGGTTTTATATAATAAAATTTGTGATAAAAACTAGAAAGTTTGTGCAACACAATGTTTGTGTTGCAACAATGTTTGTGCCTCTCAAAGTTTGTGTACAACACAAACTTTGAGACTCTAAAAGATTGAATGTTGATGAGAGAGTATGACGAGAGAAAAAGTTTATGAATGTTTTTAAAAATGAGGCCTGTTTAGGTATTTTATATTTTTACATTTTGACATTTTATGTTTGGCTAGAGAGTGAAAATGATAGAGGAAAGTTGATGTGAGAGATAAGAGTAGAGGAATATTTTGAAAATTATGCCTTTTTAGTTATTTTCTGATTTTACATTTTGACATTTACCATTAACTAGAGAGTGAGTTAAAGAGAGAATCTGGGACGTTAGACAAAAAGTTGAAGCAGAGTCAAAATTTTGTGGGGTTGCTTCATTTTAGCTTCTTGTTTTGATTGTTTTTCAACTGATTTTTTTTCAATTTTTTAATATTTTCTTTTGTTTTAGACATTTTCCAACTCTGTTAGATGGCAAAAGCTGAAAATAATGATTCTGATGTAAAGCCTTCATCTTCAAATGAAGCAAGTTCAATTTGGTCTCAACACGTCGCTGATAATGGACGAATATATTTTTAGTAAAAATTTTTGTTTATTTTTATTTAAAAATTTTATTTAAGTAATAAAGTGACAAAAGTCTCTTCTTGGACTAAACCTGATGAATTGAAAACAAGTGAAGAGGTTTTGCTAAAGTTTTCTTCTTTCTAACTCATTTTTATTTTAAGAAGGAAAAATCAGTTTGGAGGGAATATAAAACGCCAGAAGGAAAAACATATTATTACAATACTGTTACAAAGATTACGACATGGACAAAACCTGAAATATTAAATGAAGGTATTAATTTTATTTGTCAATGGTTAGGGTTGGCGGATCTGGATCGGAAAGAAATTAGGGGAAAGAATTTCACAGGTCGAGGAAAAATTGGGCCGAAAAAGGCCCGTGTTCGTGGTAGTTATGTTAGAGGGGAATTAATAGGGGAAAAGTCTGGATTTGGGAAATTTGTTGGTTGGGTTTCTTGTCGAAAAACATTCAGGTTTCCGGTAGCTGCATCCCTTATGTTAGGTTATCAAATCCGGCTATTTGGAGATTTCCCTGGATCCACTAACCCTAACCATAGTTTCCTTTTTTCAGTTAAAGATGAGAAACCTGAACCAGCCCAAAATACGCCAAATTCTGAAATCGAAAAAGCAATGGAAGCTACACTAATGGCTTTTGACGGAAAATCTGAAGATAAAAAGAAAAATAAAGTTGAGGAACCGAAGAAAGAAGAGCCTGAGGACGAACAGGAAATTAATTTGAAGAAACGGCAAATTGATGTTTTTAGAGAAATGCTCCAAGAAAAGGTTCACAAAATTTTCGAAATTTTCAAAAGAATTTCTTTAGGCTAACGACCGTCGTATAAATACAAACATGAGTTGGGAACAAGCTAGTAAATACATTCAACATGATGTTCGTTTCAAACTTTTACCCAAAGTTTCCGAGAAAAAACAAATTTTTAGTGCATGGAAGATTCAGAGGTCAAAAGATGAAAGAGTGGGTTTTTATTTTTTAAATTATTGAAGTCGTGTTTTTTAAGCCGTTAAATTCTTAAAGAGGAATCTGTTAATTTCCTAGTTTTCCCATGGGGCTGTGCAGGATTTTTGGAAATACCTCCTTCAAGGGACGGATATCCATGGACTATAAATGTGGTTTACGCCATTTAGCGTTCCTAGCGAAAATTTTTTCAGCTGTTATTCCCTTGGATACGCCCCTGCCGTCCTTACATCCTAACGACCGGGTTATTATCGTTTAATGGCCATCGACGTAGTTTTCTTTTTTTCGTTTAAGATGATTTTTTAATAAAGTTTATTAAATCAAGAATTATTTTCTTCTTTTAGCATGAACGAAGAACAGCAATTAAAAAAGCTAAAGAAAATTTGGAAGAATGGTTTATTAAATAATTTTTGAAACAAAAAAATTTTTTTCTTCAAAGGTTAATGTCTAATGTAAGAATGAAACCAACCTTAAGATACCATAAAGCTGAAAAATATTTTGCTGATGAACATTTATGGAGAGCAGTATCAGATGTTGAAAGAAGAGAAATTTTTGATGATGTTAAAAAAGCAATAATAAAATTGGATGCTGAACAGAAAAAAGTAACAAAAGAAAGAAATATAAAAACTTTGGGTGATATTTTGGAAGGAATGGATGATATAGATCATACAACAACTTGGGCACAAGCACAGAGAATTTTGATTGAAAATCCAGATTTTGCTAGAGATACAATTTTGCAAGGTTTCTTTTTTGCTTTTAGGGAGGGAGGCTTTCATTTAAAAATATCACTGAATGATGTGCTGACTTGTATTTAAAAATTAGAGACTGATAGATAAAGTGAGTTACCCTCACTCTGTTATAGAGATCGGCCTGTGCCTGGACCAAGGCCTGGTTTTTCCTGAACCCAGAGTTCAGGCCCAGGCATTTTTTGACCTTCCTGGGTTTTTCTTGGACTACAGCCCCAGGAACTGGCCCAGGCTTTTCAAAAATTCCTATCTCTACTCTGTTATTTAGAAAATTCCTAACAGAACCCCCTTTGCTTCCATTACCTCCTTGATTTCTTTGAAGTTGCTTTCCTGGGAGAGATTTTTCTATACTTTTTAGATTGTTTTCTAAATTTTGACTTTTTGTTGAATAATTTTTGAAAAATATTTTCTTTTAGGTATGGATAAAGAAGATGCTTTAATTGTTTTTCAAAATCATATAAAATCTGCTGAAGGTCATTATCTCAAAGAAAAGCAAAATGAAGCGCTTAGAATAAAAAGAAGTGAACGCAAAACACGTGAACAATTTATTCAATTTTTGTCGGAATTGTTTGAAAGAGGATTGGTTTGTTTTTTTTTAATTTTTTATTTCCTAATAGACTAGTTCCCCTCACATTTTTTAAAAATGAATTTTTGGAGCTAATTCTTAATTGAATTTTTACGGAATTTGTGAAAAACAGTGGACGCCCCTAACTTTTATTATTAACTTTTTGTTGTATTTGAACACTAGAAATGCCCAAGCTTTTGGTTTTGTCTCATAACTTTAAATAAGAAAACCGTGGGACAAGAACATTAGTCTTGGGCCTTTCTAATGTTTAGATAAGCTATAAGAAAAGTTAAAACTTGTGTCTTGAGACCCTTTCTTTTTTTCATGTATAATTTTTGGTGATGGGCGTCTTTGATAAACGCTATCCTTTTAAAAACTTTACATAAAAAATATTTTATACTCAAAAAATTTTTTTAATTAAAGATAACACCAACAAGTACATGGGCATCATTATATCCAACAATTTCTGCAGATCGTCGTTTTGAAAATATGTTATTAACAACTGGTTCAACATCTTTAGATTTATTTAAATTTTATGTAGAAGATTTAAAAAATCAATTTTACACTGATAAAAAAATTGTTAAAGAAATTTTGGTTCAAAAAGAAATTGTATTGAAAGATTCTGTGGCTTTTGATCATTTTCAACAATGGATTAGAGAACATCCTAAAGGGAAGAAAATTTCTACAAATAGTTTGAAATTTTGTTATTATTCTCTGTGTGATAAAGCTATTGAAAAGGTGAAGGAAAATGAACGGGAAATGGATAAAAAGGTTTGTGAAGATTTAAAAAATTAATTTTTATGGGTGTTTCTGGTGGTTATTACAAGGGGCGGAAGTGACGTTAGTGTCGAAGCTCGTAGCTTTCGGAATTGGCAACCGACCTCTGGTTGTTGCAGTTGACCTCAACATAGGATAGAGACTCAACACTAGCTATACCTTAATTTCCCTTCATACTGAAAAAACTCAACGACCGATACTTTGAACTGCCAGAGGTCGGTTGGCCCCAAAAAACCAGAGGTCTGTTGGACTAGAGGTCTGTCCATTGTCTTTGGTGAGAGGAGGTTATCCGCATGGCCGTATCCTCCAATTTTGCTCATACACTTCATTTTGGTGTAAGTCTCAAGGGTGTGTTTATAATGAGTGAGGTGTGATTGCACATTTTCCCTTTATTTCTAAATTCATATTTTATTTCCCCAAAAAATTCTTTAAAGAAAAAGAAATTAGAAGAATCTTTTATTAATCTGCTTCAATCAATTACTCCACCAATAGAACCAGAAACTGAATGGGAACAAATTTTAGAATTAATAAAAGATGAAGAACAATATAAAGCTATAGAAGATGACCAATTAAAAGAACAATTATTTAATTTTTATATAAGGTCAATACAAGAAGCTTGTGGACATTTTCATGGACCAACAAAAGCAAATAGTACTACTACATCCTCATCTAAAAAGAAGAAGGAAAAAAAGAAGAAGAAAAGAAAAAGTGAAGAGGTTTGGAAAAAATATTTTTTTTTGGGAAATTAAAATTTTGCGGATTTTATTAAATTTTTAGTGGATCCGTTCCTCACATTAGTGACAGAATTTTGCAAGGTCAATAAAACAAGTCTTTTAATTTTTGATGGAGTTATGTTTTGTTAAAGTTATTGAAATTTTGACACTGATTTGTGAGGAGGGAGCTGCATAATCAATACCCATTGTTAAGATACGTTTTGGGGTACGATTTTTCGACCCCAAGTTGCCTCCCCCACCCAATACCTAAATTTTAATAAAATATTTCATCAAACCATGAAAGGACTTGGTTAATGGGCTTATTAATTTTTAGTTTTGTTTGTCCGCAAAATTCGCCCGCAAAAAATATTATTTTTCTTTTACATTCAATAAGAAAATTTTTTTCTAGGATCATGAAGATGATCGTGAACGTAAACCAAAAAAATCTAAAAAGAAAAAGAAAGAATCAAGTTCAGATGAAGAATGAAAATTTTAAAAATGTTTAACTTGAAGTTGTGTGGTTTTTTTAAAGTTTGATTTGTTTTATTTTTTTAAATAATATTTATCAATTTTGGAAATTATTTTTTAATTTTTTATAAGAGTTTTATTCAACTCTTTTTAATATTTTTTTAAATTTTAACGGCAACTTTTTTGGTTTTATATTATTTTTAGTGGCAAAAAAAGGTATGGCTAAATCAACAAAACAACAACAACCATCTGATTCTAAAATGGTTTTTTTCTTATTTTTAATTAAAAATAAATATTTTTAAGGTTAGTTCTGAACTATTTATTTTGACGTATGGAGCATTAGTCAACGATTTGATAAGTGATTTGGAATCCCCTGAGGAAGTAAATCGTCAGTTGGACAAAATTGGTTACAATATGTTTGTTTTTATTTTAAAGTTTTTTTGATGATTTTATGAAAAAGATAAATGGACATTGTTTTTGCGGGTTTTCCCTTTAATTTTTGATATGCCAGATAAATTCCTGTTAATTTATTGTACGGCAAAGTCAAAAAATTCTGGCAAAAATGCCAAATTGGGTGTAGTTGATAATTTTGAAAAACAGATGGAGGTTCGAATCCGTCTGTGGAGCTTACTCGTGCGTAAGCTCCACAGACGTGGAGCTTACTCGTCCTATACAAATAAAAAATTTCTTCAGGGGTCTTCGACTTGCAGACGATTTTCTTTCTAAAAATCCACGTATTGGTAGATGTTCAGATTTTCGTCAAGTTATGGAGCTTATATCAAAAAATGGATTAAAAACTTATTTAGGTTATCTTTTCTATTTTTTAAAATTTAAATCGATTTTTGAAGGTGTTATAGCCCAAAGCAATCAAATTGGAAATGCTGGTGATGAATTTTCTTTAATTATTGACCAAAACCCATTGACTGAATTTGTTGAGAAACCTGTAGAATTTAAAGATTTGTGTTATTCTCAAGTAAAGATTTTTTTAAAAAATCCTTAAAATTTATTTTTTATGGTTTTTAGGTTATTTGTGGATGTATAAGAGGAGCATTAGAAGCAATGCATATGGAAGTGCAGGTTTTTAAAATTATTTTTTAAATTTAGAGGGTTTTTAAAAGTTAATTATGTCGAAAAATTATGTTTGTCTTTAAAAATAATTTTCCGTTGGCGGATTCGAACCTTCGTCGACTTTCCCAAAAATTATCCCACTACACCAAAGATGACATTTTTGATGGGATGGTGGTTTTTTGCTGGGCTTATTTTTCTTTTGGTTTAGGAGGATCAAAAATTATTTTTTTAATAAAAAAGGTTACTCTTGTTGCTGATCTTCCAGATCCAACAGAATTAAGAATTAAATTCCATAGAATTTTGCATGAATCAATTCCTGCTGGAGATGAATTATAAATTTTCAAAATATTTTTTTTTGGGTTGTTTTTTTTTAATATTTAAATAAATTATTTAAAAATATTTTAATCTGTTTATTCATTTTTAAAGTTGATTTTTTTATATTTTAATTTTTCTTTTTTCTAAAATTTTTTTTCCTTTATTTTTATATGACATTTTGATTTGACAAGGATCAGAAAACAGAACAAAAATGGGCTCGTTGTCTATTCAGCCGCCTAGCGGAGCGATGAGAAATCTTACGGAAGTATGTTTATTTTCATAAAAATATTTTTTGGGGTTTGGCACTTTTTGGATATCCCTCCTCCTACGTTTGGGGTTCCGTCAATTTACTAATCAAAGATTTTCAAAATAGTTTTTGTGACTCTAATGTCCTCTAAAAATTTGGGGTATTTTGTCATGATTAATGCAAATTCTATTTATTTTCTCCTTTTCCTGCCTTATTTCTTTTTTATTTTGTGGTCCTCTCTTTTTAATCCCATAAACGTATTCATTAAATTCCTTAAATTTTATTTTTTTAGGTATTTGTCTACCTTCGAAATGCTACAAAACAAGAACAATTCTTTGCTGTAGATTTTGAACAAAAACAAGATTCTGGTAAAAAAATTTAAATTTTTTTTTTCTGAAAAATTTTTTTGAAATTTTTTTGGAAAATTTTCTGAAGATTTTTTTGGATTTGTGTGACAATTTTTTTGAAATTAAATTTTTTTTTAATTTCTAGAAGATACAGTTCGTCTAATAAATCTAAATGAAGACAAAATTTCTTATAATAAAACCCCTCCAGCATGGATTAATGTAATTGATGAAATTAATTATGAATTTACAAGAATTAAATCGAGAATATTTTCTTTGAGAGAATTACAAAATGTTTAGTTTTTGAATCTTTTAAACTAATTAAAAAATTTTTTCAGAAGAAATTGCGAAATCCTTCAATTGCTGATGATGAAATGACTTCAGAACAAGTTAAAATACAAGAATTAACTGAAGAAATAACTAACATGTTTAATCATGCTAGAAGGCTTATACGGTTTGTGAACTATTTTTTAAAATTTTATGCTGACGTTTTGTCCTAATGTTTTAGTTTAAATTCATTCAGCCTCCTTTTATCAATTTTCCATATTTTTATTAAATCATGTACATTAGAGTTAAGCCGGGATGGTTTGGGAAAAAGTCCATTTGGAAAATGGCAGGTTTTGTATTTCGAGGCGAAAAAGTTAGGTTAGTCCGTCCGATCCCTGATGTGCATTTGGTTTGAGTCGGATCTGGGAAATTTCTCGTGTTGTTTCTCGGTCTGGTTTCGCTTCTGAAAAAATCCGGATGCTGAGTAATTCGTCCGAACCCTGAAAAACTTTGACGAAATGTCACTTATCTGCTTGACAATTTTTTAAATCTTTTTCCCCAAATTTCTAGTTTGTTGGAAGATTCAGATAATATTAGCGTTGGTGCTCTTGATGAAATTAGAAAGAATGTTATTTCCAATATGATGCTTACTTTAACTAATTTTATTAATGATTTTCGTGTTAGGTAAATTTTTAGATTTTTTTAATTAAAAAAATTTTTGCGACATTCCGTAAATTTTTTTGCGCACAGTCCGCAAAATTAATAAAAAAAATTTTCAGTCAATCAGATTATTTACGTCATTTGGATTCCAACAGTAAATTGGATTCATTCCTTGTTAAATCAGATGCTACAATTTTTGCTGCTCCATCAGAAATCCCTTTAATTGAGGAGGAACAATCAATTTTACAAATTCAACAAATTCTTGAAAATGAACATGTTACAAAAGTTAGAGAAATGGAAATATTAAAAATAAGTAAATCAATATTAGAAATGAATGGAATATTTAAAGGTTTTTTTTGAAAAATATTTTTGGAATTAAGAGAATTTTTTTAAAGATATTGCTTCAATGATTGTTGACCAAGGAACAATTTTGGATAGAATTGATTATAATGTAGAACATTCTTCGACTAAAATTAAATCGGCTTTGGAAAGGTTTGGAAAATAATTTTTTATCATTTTCTAAAATGAATGCAAAAATAATTTTACAAGATTGGAAAATACGTAGGACGCTATACTACCAACCGCCGAAATGCCAAAACTTTTGGGCGTTTGGTATTTCGTCGGTTGTCATTACGACGGTTTATATTTTGGTATCATGCCGGAAAATATATTCTATTTAAAAATTTTAGTTTTATATTTTTTGCGGACAATCCGCAAAAACAAAGATTTTTTTTTTATTTTTTTCTCATTAAAAATTTTTTCTTTTCAGTGTTCAAAAAGCAGAGAAATATCAAAGAGGCAATAAAAAGATGCACTTAATTGTTTTACTTGCAGGATTTGCCATATTTTTGATACTTTTAATTATACTTACAAAATTCTGATCTCTCATTTTCTATAAAAAAAAAGAGTTTATAAATATATGATTTTAATTTTTTTAAATTTAATTTTTTAAGGGCTGAAATATATGCCTATTTAAATATCTTTAAAATAATTTTTTAATAATTTTTTTAGCTTTTTTTTTTAATTCTGAGTGTTTTGAAAAATGTTGCACAGTCGCAAGAAAGACAAGGAAAGCGATGAGGCTAATAGAGCAACAACGTCAAACGTAAGGGAAAAAAATTTTTTTTGAGAAAATTTTTTTTAATTTTTTAGGCTCACAATTATGTCCCGAATTTTAATGACTTGGAAGATTCAGAATTGGATGAAATAATAAAGAAAATATTGGTTTTTTTTTTAATTTTTTAAAATTGTCCTTAAGATTAAATTTTAGATGGATAACATTAAACAAAAAAATGTTGAGGAAACTATGCAAGCTCTTGATCGTCGAATGAAGATTCATTTGTGTCAACAACAATATCGTCTTCAACGAGACGATTTTGGAAAACAGGGGGTTTGTTTTTTGCATTTTTTTGGTAATAGTAATTGGGTCTGCAAATTTATTGGGTTTGCAAAATTTTATAGTTTTAAAAAATTTGTTTCGGTGGATAAGGACACGTATTAGCAAATATATTTTGGATTAAAAATTTAAAAAAAGTTTATTTCCCATTCCATAAGGTTTTAGAAAATTTGGATGTAATAGGACTTCTCGTCCTCCGAGACATCGACGATTCTTATTGGCTAAAACCCCGACCCTAGCACCGAAAGCTCTACCCCGACAAACCCCGATCCCACTTCCGACTACTATTCTAATTTAAATTTTAAAATTTTTATCAATTTTAAGGGTCCCTCTTTTTACTGTGAACGAATGAAAAAAGCGCTTGAATCAAAAGATGATTTTAAAGAATTGTTGCAAAGCTTGGGAGTTATTTTAAGTACTCAAAATTATCCTTGGGTTGAAGAGGTTTGTTTTTGAAATTTTTTTGAGAATTTTTTTGTTAACTTTTTTTAGTTTGGAAGAGAAGGAGGTTTTCAACTTTTAGTTTCAATGATGTCCAAATTATTGGTCAAAATTGAACGTTTAAAAAGTGAAACAGATTTGGGTACTACTGCTGCAGATGATTATGTTTTTTGTTTGAATAAAATATTGGAAATATCCAGAGCTTGTCTTAATTGTGATGTAAGGAAAAAATTTTTTTATAGAAAAAATTAAGAAAAAAAATTTTCTCTAAAGGTCGGTATTCATTTCCTTCTTCGCCCAAATTCTCGCCTTTGCAGTAAAATGATTGAAGCGCTCTATGTGGCTATTGACTTAAAATCTGAAAGATCACACAATATCCCTAGCGACGTAATAAAACCTGAAAAACCACACAATCTGCCAATATGTGATCAATTAATTTTGTCGATTTTAACACTTTTGGCAGTAATTTCTTTTATGGGAAAAGATGGTGGATTTGGACAATCTGAAATATCAGGGTTTTTTTTTGCTTTTTAAATTTAAAGTTGAACCTAATTTTAATAGTTATCCTTTGGGAGGGGAAAAATTGAATCTTATAGTTTTGGGGGCTATTTGCAATCAGGGCGGGCGCAATTACGTATTGCAGATTTTAAAATTAAAATTGCGGATTACGCTTGCAGAGATTTTTTTCCAAATTGCGCCCAGCTTGTTTGCGATACCACTTTCACATCCCCTCACCCAATGTAGGGTCAGGGAGCCTGTTTACCTAAAATTTTTGGTTCATAACGGTTCCAGATCCGGATATTTGAAAGACTTCCCAGTATGTGCCAACTTCACCCAGCTACTAACCAACCTTAAGAAAACGTATCCTATGGGTAGTTAAGTCGGGTAATGTTAAGTTTCTCTATTAAAAATAGGTTCGACTGTGTAAAATTTTTAAAATTTTTAAATTTTTCCCCGCTTTATAGAAATTCTCTCCTTATAAAAGACATGACAGCAGTTGCAGAAAAGAAAAATTTCAATTCTCGTTTTGCTTGTATTGTTAGATGTTTACATTTTAAGGATAAACAAATAACGGTTTCTAAGTGATTTTTAATTTTTAATTAAAAATTTTTTAAGTACAAAGCTTTGGTTTTTATCAACACTTTATTGTCTTGTATTGATGACAATGATTGGAGTGTTCGAATGTTGTGGAGAAATGAATTGATGTCTGCGGGATTGAAACCTTTACTTCCGGTAATTTTTATGAAATTATTTTGGGGGTTTATCGTGTTTTTTGTAAAGTCCGCAAATTTTGTCCGCAACTTTTTTGCGGATTTCCTCAAAAAATTTTTAACTAATTAAAACTAATAAATTTTTTAAGAGTATTCGAAAAATAGCAGAAAAAGAAAATGAAACTATCGGATTAGCATTTACTTCATTTGAAAATGAATTGAAAGCTGATTATGATGAATTACTCAATCGTTTTGAAAATTTGTAGGAAAAATTTTTTTAATTTTTAGAAAAAAATTTTTTTTCCATTTTATAGAAAAGGAGATGTTAGCGATGTTTCTGATTGTACAAATATGCTCATTGCATCATGTAAAAATACAGATTGTGAATTTATTCTTCAAGAAATCTTTCTTCGTTTGCTTTTGGTTAATGATAGAAAATATAAAAGGTTGTTTACTATTATTTGTTTATAAGCGGGGTTTATGTTTTTATTTTACTTTCGGTTTTCGAAGGTCCTCCTTTCCCAAGGTATTTCCATGGCCCACTTTTCCGCAGTCTTTCCAGGGTCCTCTTACATGGGTTTCCCTATTTTTCTTCGGGGTTCCCTTTTCACGGGGCTTCCATTGTCTCCCTTTCCACGAGTTTCACATGACCTTTCTTTTTCCAAATATTTTAGGAACCCCAAAAAGTCCCGCTTAAGCCGGGAATTATTGATAAGTGGGTGACTAAGTGACACTATTGCTTAAAATAATTAAAAATAAATTTATTACAAAATTTTTTTATAGAGAAGTCTATCTAAAAATGTTTTTACTGTGTGTATCAGAAATTGCATTTGGTGATATGGGTTATGGACCGAATTCAAAACAATTTAATTTTAGTATTCCAATAGGTTTGTTTAAATTTTAAGAAAAATTTTCTGGAAAATTTTTTAAAGATGATACTCTGGAAAAAATTGAAAATCAATCAAACGAGCAACTCAATAAACGGCTTGAATCAGCTATACAGGATAAACAAGAAGCTTTTTCTGTTCAACTTCAATATTATAAAAAAATACAGGAATATCAAGAAGAGACTAGTATGCTGAGAAAATATGTAAATTTTCAAAGGGAGGTTAAAATTTTCTAAAAAAATTTTTTAAGTTAAAAAACAAGGGTGACGCAGGAAATGTTGTTCTTCCACCTGAAACAGTTTTTAATTTGCCTGCTCCATCAGAATTAACATTATCAGAATTGGAGAGATTTCCGAAACCTAAAAGTGTTCAACCAACAAATTCTTCAATGCCTCCACCACCACCGCCACCCCCTCCGCTTCCTCCAAATTTGTTGAAAAAGGGGGGAGGAGCTGGGGGTCCTGGTCCTCCAGCACCGCCACCACCACCACCAAATTTATTGTCAAAATTTGGAAAGAATGCTCCTGGTGGTGGTCCACCTCCACCGCCAACTCAACTTTTGCATAATGTAGTTGAAATACCTGAATATTTGAGGAAGAAGAAGGAAAAAATTGCTGAAATTCCAATGAGAAAAATCCCGTGGAATGCAGCAATTGTAATTTTTTTGATTTTAATTTGGGTCCTTTTTCAGTCTCCAAAAAAGTCCGCAAATTTTATCCGCATTTTTTGTTTTGTCCGCAATTTGGTATTTCGGCGTTTTGGAATTACGGCAAACTCAGCATTTAGTGCACAAAATTCATAGTTTTACTTGCTGGGGTAAAATTTAGGGACTGTCGGAGTCGCGGGTAAAATTTGCGGATTTCTCTTGTGACTTTTGGAAAATTAAAGGGATCGGAAGCAGACTATTCTTAAAAATTTTATTTACTTCTTTTTAAATTTAGATTAAACCAACCAATTTAAATAAAGAATCTCTTTGGGCGCAAATTGATGAGGATGAAATTGCGACAGATGATGTTTTTGATTTTTTAAAGATGAAATATTCTGCAACAAAGTATATTTTATTAAAAATTAAAATTAATTTAAATTTTTATTTAAAGTAAAAGTAGTACAACATTAACAAATGATACAACCAAAAAACACTCAAAAATGAAGATTCCACTTATTATTCAAGATCAAAAACAATTACAAACTCTGGGTATTTTTTGAAATTTTGAGGAATAAATTTTTTAATTTATTTTTTAAGCAATTCTCCAAGGATCATGTAAACTAAGCTTTAAAGAATGGTATAATGCTTTGATGGAATTGAATGAAACTGTATTACATTCCGAACTTGTTGGACAATTAAGAAATGCTTTACCTTCGACAGACATTCTGAATAGATTAAAGGATTGTTCGGAGGCAGAAATGCAAAATATGCCTGAAGGAGAACAGGTTTATTTATCTAGAGAGATTGGGCCGTGGTTCGGCAAGGTCTGTGGGTTTCGAGTAGCTCGACCCCAGACTTATACATTCTTGGACTTGCTGGTTTTTCTTGGGCTCTATATAAATTGGGCTGGGCTAACAACCCTCGCCAGTCACATTATCCTAAAATTAAAAAAATTTTCCTTAATATTCCAAATTTTTAGTTTATTGCAACTTTATCAAAAATCAAACATTTACCTATACGTTTGGAGGCAATACAGCTTTGGCTTTCATGGTCTGATCAATTTTCTGAACTCAAATCTGGAGTAACAACAATTGCTGAGGCGTGTGAGGTTTGCGACAAAATAAAAATTTTCCTAAATTTTTTCAAAATTTTAATAGGAAATAATAAAATCTCATGGGTTAAAGAATTTTATTAACCTTGTTTTGCTTGCTGGAAATTTTATGGGAAGAGTAAAGAGTTCTGGTGCAACATTTGCTTTTGAATTAGGAGCATTAAATAAGGTTTGTTTGTTTTTTATTTAAATTAAAATTGGGCCAACTGTTGACATTCGTCTACCCCCATTAACTCCCAAACGGTTGAATTACCGAAAAGGTCAACACCCTAGTGACAAATGGCCATAAAGGTCAACCCCAGATTGTCATAATACCCAGAGTGGAACTAAGAGATATAGGTTGGAAATTATCGGAACTGTCGGATAAGGCAAAAGAGGCAGGCAAACACTGTGATATTAAGTCCCCCCTTTCCTCCCAAATTTTCGGAGTTGACCTTACTGGTGTTGACCTTTTGGGGTTTTTTCCACCGTGAACCTAATTAAAATTATTTTTTCTTCTAGTTGGTAGATACAAAAGATTGTGAAAATTCTGAAACACTCTTGCATGGATTAATATTTTTATTTCATAAAAAATTTGATGGAAAATTTGACAAATTTGTTGTTGATGATTTTCATCATGTTTCTAAAGCTTGTAAAATTGATTATTTGGATTTGGAAAAGTCTATGAATTTATTAAAGAATTCGGTTAAAAAGGTTTATTTTTAGGTTTAATTGTTAAAAATTATGGGAATGAAATTCAAGTAAGATTTTTCTTATTTTTCGCGACCAAATGTCATCTAAAAACTTAAAAAAAATTTTTGGGACGAAATGTCATCTAAAACCTAGAGAATGAATTTCTCCTGATTTTTTTCTAATTTTTGAACAAAATGCGTCAAAAAAATTATTATTTTAAAGATTTCAACACATTTGATAACTTACCAAAAACAAATTGCTAATGATTGTTTTCAAGCAAAAATAAGTATTTTTGTAGAAACAGCACAAAAGGATTTATTTGTTATTGATTCGGTTTTTTTAATTTTTTTTGAATTAAAAATTTTTTCTAACTTTAAAGCTTTGGGAACATATGACATTAAAATGGAAATCACTTGTCACGTATTTATGTTTTGATCCAAAAAAATATCCAATGGAAAGACTGTTTGGTGATTTAAATAATTTTGTGTGTCAATATCAGGTTTATTTTTATTCTTTTTAATTTTTGGTACACTTTTTTTTGGATATTCCACCTCCGCCTAGTTTGAATATCAGTAATTACAGTTGTAGGTTATGGGTTTCAGTTTTCGGAAAATTTCCAGTGCGGTCTGTCGGTTCGGGATTGTTTAATCGAAAAATTTGTTGAAACCAACAACCCTTCTTGTGGAAATGAATGATAAACATGAAGAAGGAAAGAATGTCTGACAAGGCTTAAACTAGGCCTGAGGGCTGGGGGATATCCAAAAAAGTACCTAAATTTTCTTTAAAAAATTTTTTTTCGTTTTTTGAAGAATGCTTGGACACAAGTTTCAAAATCTTTGTATAAAAAATCTGATGGAGGACGTAAAGAAGCTAGTTCCAAAATTGATAAAAGAAGAAAACCTCTTCATCAAATTCAACCAGAAATGGCTAATGAAGTCGCTAAAAAAGCTAGAGAAAGAATGAAAAGTAATTTGAATCAAAGTATGGATGGTGGAGGAGGAGGAGGTGTTATTGATAGAATTGAACAAATGCTTGTTGAAGGAAAATATAGGCCAGATTTACCTGAAGGAGCACAGAGGAGGTATAGAGTAAGAAGGAAAGGACAGCCAACAGTACAGGTTTTTAATTTTAATTTTTTGAGAGGGGGGGGGGGGGTTAAAAGTGAAAATGAATCGCTTGTGAGTCCTGGCCTTTTGCCAGGATTGTAAGTCCTGGTGAATCCTTGCTTATCTGAAGGGCTCTACCAGGTCGTTTGTTTTTATCAGCCATTTCTGTTAAGGTCACCCTTAATTCTCTAGTTTGGTATAACAATTTGGTATGGATTCCTTTGATGGCATGGGTCTTTGAATTTTAATGACTAATTTTCATTACCAGCTAGTTTTTTTTTATTTTGATTTTTTTGGCGGACTCTGGCTCACTACAAAGCCAGAGTCTACAAGCGATTCATTTTTATAATCAACTCTCTTTAATTAAACAATTTTTTTTTAATTTTTAAAGAAAAATTTGGATCCTCCTCCACCAAATAAATCATTGGAGCAACAACAACAACAATCCACTAATAATAATAAACCCCTGAATCCACCACCAAAATCTTTGGATCAACACAAATCTTTGCCACACACACCAAAATCTCCATATGTGGCAGATGCAGTAAAAGCTCCAAGTGCTGTTGAATTATTACAACGACTTAGAGGATTAGATCCTTGACAGGCATTTTATTTCTTATATACCAAAAAGTAAGAAAAAAAAATTAATTATTATTATTCCCGATGATATACAAAAAAATGTAAATAGAATATATTTGGGGGATTGGACTTTAAAATAAAAAATATTAAGGGAAAAATGGACCCAAAATTATTCCTAAAAAGGCATCATTTTTGGAGTTTTTTTTCTCTTTTCTTGGGAGCAAGTAAATGTCTCGCTGTTACCCTCATTTTTAAAAATTTTATAGGTTCCTTTGGCATCCTTGTTTGATCATTAGGGATCCTCTTTTTTTACTAGGAATCCTCCCTGTATTCCGCAAAATGAGACAGTTCGCCAAATTTGAATATTTCGATCAGTAACTTTCTGCTTTTTTAAATCCCTGATCTAATTTAAAAAAAAGCAAGTTCAATCCCTTATTATATATTTATTATTCTTTACATTCCTCTCTTTTATTGAATATTAATTACCAATTATTAAGTATTATTCACTTGCTCGCTAATTTTTGCCTTTTATTATTATTTTATTTAAGCTCTTTCCTCAACACTTTATGGTTTTTTTGTGATTGTTTTTTTCTTTCATTTATTTCACTTAATTTTCAAACGAAAAAAAATTTAGACTTTTGATTTCTTCTTTCTGCCTTTAAAAAATTTCTTTCTTGTTGTGCCTAGAAAAAAAATAAAATTTGGCCTTAAATAAAAATTTTTTTCAATTTTTCTTGTTTTAATCAAAAAAAAATTTTTTTTATTTATCTGAATTAATTATTTTGATAATACTTTAGTTTGTGTCCCCCTTTTTTTCCTTCTTATTTTTTCTGACCATTTTGAGTCTTTTTATAGACAATTTATATATCATTCGAAGAAGCTCTTCGAGCTGACATGAGTCGAATGTGACACCAAGATTAGTTAAATCTGATGATTCTGAACAAAATTATGAAGCCGAGTTTTCAGCTCGAAGAGTCTTTCCAATGAAATAAAATTTGTCAATATAAAGAAAAAAAATGAAGGGAAATAGGGGGAACATAACCCAAAGTATTACTACTTTTATATTTTTTTAAGACTTTTAGACTAAAAAAATTTTTTTAAATGAGTTATTATGGAAATGATATTTATCGATGGTCATCGAGGAAAGCAGAAGATGAGGAGAAGGAAAAGAAGGTTTTTTTTATTTTAAAAATTTCTAAATTAAAAATTTTTTTATTAAGTATAATGAATTAATGCAACGACAAAAGGAAGGAAAAGCTTCAGATACAGCTGTTGAAAACGAGTATGGGTTTATTTTTTAATTTTTGTTTAAATTGAATCCAAGGGTAATAGAGACAGGCTGGGCAAGGGTCTGAAATTTTCATATACACAGCCCAAGAAATTTTTTGAACTGGTTAGTGGATTCGAAGATATAATAAATAGGTCGATCCAGACTTGTTAGAAAATTTCACCTTTAATTTGTACAATTAGGTCAATTTTCAAAATGCCTAAATTTTTAAATAACCCGTAACGAGTGCCTTCTTTCTTCTCGTGGATCGAGTTTAGGGGGACTAAAAAGGCCAAGAAAAAGGGGAAACCAAGCTGATTTTTCTATTAAAAATAAATTTTGGTTTAATTTATTTTTTGATAATATGGATTCAATTTAACAAATTTTTTTTATTTTTAAAATAACCTAAAAGATTTGCAGTTATTTTGAAGGGGACGATTCTGATGAGGATAATAATGTTGATGATGAAGAAGATAAAAAATCTGATGGCACAAAAATACAAAAATATAATAAGAAAAATGGAGTTGAAAAAGAAAAGGAAGAGGAGGAAGAAGATGATGATGAATTAGATGCATTTATGGCACAAATAAATAAACAGGCACAAACAGAAATACATGAAAGTAGACAAAAGGTTTCTATTAAATTATGGGATTTATGTGTAGTCGGGAGGTGTTTAGGGTTGATTATTACGGGCAGGGTTCGAGTCCGTTGTGTGATTTTGTTTTTATTTTGGCCAAAAATTTGTGGGGATAACTTTTTGTGGTTTTGACAATTGTTTTTAGTCTTTATCACGTTAAATGTGTTCATGGTGGCCTGGCTGTTATGAAGTTGATGGTTCGATTCCGCTTGCCGAAATTAATTTTTATTTTACCCAATATTTTTTTAACGGGTTCTTTTTTTTTGAAATCCTTATTGACTTTTGTAAAATTTAAATTTTTTTATTTTTTTAGGAATTTTTAAATATTTTATCCTTTTTAAGGAAGAACATGTAATAAATACAGGTGACTTTACAGGAGGGCAAGAAGGAAGAGATGATATTGAACAAGAAGATATGCAAGAAAGCATGATAAAGTATTTTTTTGAAAATTTTTTTTGATTAAGAAATTTTTTCTTTTAAAGATTTATGGAAGAATATAAAGAAAGACATGCAAGCGATGATGAAGATGAAAATGTTGTTGAATATGATGAAGAAGGAAATGTTTGTTTGATAATTTTTGATGATTTTTAAAATTGTTTTTTTAAAGGTTATTTGGACATGGAAGAAGGAAATTGATCCTCTGCCCCCTATTGACCATTCGGAAATTGAGTAAGACAAAGTTTTTTTAATAAAATTTTTCTGGTAGGTGAAGGGTGTATTAGTAGAGGAAAGTGATATTTTGCTCTCCTTAGGTGGAATTTAAGAGCCTTTTCTAGTAAAATATAGGATATGAGGCGAGAGGACGATAAATATCTTTGGATTTTGCGAGACAGAATTTATAAAATAAAAAATTTTCTTTGGTAAAAATGGGATATTATTAGCCGATTTTTGGATGGTTCTATTTTGCTCTAATAGAGAAATATTTTAGAAAATTTTAGAAATAAATTTGATTAGTCTCTCTTCTTGGGAATGAACAGAAAAGTTTTGTTAAAAATTTAAAAAATAATTAAAAACTTAGAAAGTTATGTGGATAATAAAAAATTTTTTTCTTTAATTCCAGGTATAAACCTTTTGAAAAAAATTTTTATTCTGAACATCCAGACATTGCAGATTTGACATTACAACAAGCATTTGAATTGAGGATTACATTGGATGTATTTTTAATTTTTTTAAAACTTTTTAAAATTTTTTTTCAGATTCGTGTTTATGGACAAAATATCCCAAAACCAGTTGTTAGTTTTGGACATTTCCAATTTGACAAACCCATAATGAATTTAATTGTTAAAAATGAATTTGAAAAGCCAACGCCTATACAAACACAGGTTTTTTTATGAAAGAATATTTTTTGTTGAAATTTTGAAAAAAAAATTTTAGAAATTTTTTCGGAATTTTCAAAAAAATTTTTTTTGAAATTTTTCTTTATTTTCGGAATTTTTAAGAATTCAAAAAAAATTTTTTTTTGGAAATTTCTGAAAAATTTTAGAAACTTTTTTAAAATTTTTAGTTTACTTTTTTGAACAAGTTTATAAGTGAAAATTATTTAAAAAATTTTTGAAATTTTTTTTAGAAATTATTGAGTTAAAAAATTCTTTAAAAATGTCAGTTTTAAGGCAGTTCCAGCAGCTTTATCAGGCAGAGATGTTTTGGGATTAGCAAAGACTGGGAGTGGAAAAACTTTGGCTTATATATGGCCTACAATTGTGCATATAATGAATCAAGAAGAATTAGCACCGGGAGATGGACCGATTGCTTTAATTGTTGTTCCAACAAGGGAATTGGCTATTCAGGTTTGTGAAAATTTTTTTAAATTTTTATAACAAATTTTTTGGAAAATTTTTTCAAAAAAAAATCCAAATTTTTTGAAATTTTCTTGGAATTTCTAATTTTAATTTTTTGTGAATTTTTTGAAAAATTTCTCTAGATTTTTTTTCAATTAAAAAAAAAATTTTTTTTTGAAAAAATTAAAAAAAATTTCTTTTTTTTAAGGTTTACAACGAAGCAAAGCGGTATACTTCCCTTTACAATATTGCTCTAGTTTGTGCTTATGGTGGTGGATCTAAATATGAACAGAAAAAAGCTTTGGAAAATGGAGCTGAATTAGTTATTGGAACACCTGTATGGGTTTTTTTGATATTATTTTTTAATAATTTTTAAATTTTGCAGGGAAGAATAATTGATTTGGTTAAAATTGAAGCAACAAACTTTTTAAGAACAACATTTCTTGTGCTTGACGAGGTTTGTTATTTTTTAAAATATTTTCTTAGATTGGGTCTCAAAGCCTTCCCCTCTCTTCTCTTACTCTAGAAAGCAGCGCCCTATGGGTGATGGGGACTTGGATCATAATTTCAATTTTGTTGATCCTGGGGGCCTAATTGTAAGATTAACGAGTAAAATACGGTTAGCTCGTACTGGGTACGTGTATTTTTAGGTTTGATTCTGTACGCCCCTCTTCCTCTAGGGGACAGCACGGATAGGGGGACTTAAATCAAAAAATCGTTTTTATCTACTTTAGAGACGTTAATGAGCTCTTACCTTTGCTCGATATTTTGTTTTTAAACACCAACTAACTAAAATCTTTTATCTACTTTAGAGACGTTAATGAGCCTTTGCTCGATATTTTGTTTTTAAACACCAACTAACTAAAATCTTCAAAATTCAATTTTTTAAATTTTTTAGGTTGATAGAATGTTCGATTTGGGATTTGGTTTGTTTCTAATTTTTTTAAAAATTTTCAAAAAAATTTTTCTTTTAAAGAAGCCCAAGTAAAATCAATATCAGATCATATCCGTCCAGATAAACAATGTTTAGTATTCAGTGCAACATGTAAACCAAAAATTGAAAAATTAATAATGCACGTCTTATATAATCCAATAAAAATTTTGTGTGGAGATATTGGTGAAAATACTTGTGTTCAACAACAAATAATTGTTTTGTATAATCAAGAAATGAAATATGAATGGCTTTTTAGAAATATTGTTAATTTTATTACAAGTTTGGAATTTTTTTTTATTTTTTAAAATTTTTTGAAAAAAATTTTTTTCAGTGGGAAAGGTACTCATTTTTGTGACTAAGAAAGCTGATGCTGAAGATGTTTCAAAGAAATTAGCTTTGAGAGATTTGGAAACGGTTTTACTGCATGGGGATATGCATCAACAGGTTTTTAAAAAATTTTTTAATTTTTTAAACAATTGTCTCGAAATGGTCAGATCCCAAAATTTACTTCAATTTTTAAAGGAAAATTTTCTGGACTAAGGACATTACTAAGACGATACTGGACTAACAATAAGATCTTTTTTAATCAAAAAAATTTTTTTAGGAAAGAAACGAAAGAATAACCTCATTCCGAACAAATAAATCTGTTTTGGTTGCAACAGATGTAGCAGGTTTTTTTCATAAAAAAATTTTTTTGTAATTTTTTTATAAATTTAAAGCAAGAGGATTGGATATCCCAGAAATTCGAAATGTAATTAATTTTGATGTTTCTAGAGATATTGATACACATATTCATCGAATTGGAAGGACTGGAAGAGCTGGTAAGTTAAGGCAAAATGGGAAGGGGAAAATAGGAAAATGGAGTTGAATATTTTAAATAAAATTTGAAACAGAACGTCAAGAAATACAAAAAAAAGTTATTTTGCCTTTTTAAAGGATTTTAGTTAAATTAAAAATAATTTTTCACGGTTGGGGCTCGAACTTCCACCTTTTATAGTTGGAAAACTGAGGGTTTACCCAATACACCAAATGATTCGTTGGGCTAAAAAATGGTTCTCCTATTTTACCCACAAGGAAAAAATCCTCGTTTTGCCAGTAATTTTATTTAGCCGTATTGACAAAATATGGCTTTATACGAAAAAAAGATTTTAAATTATTCTAAATAATTTTTTAAATTCATTTTTAAAGGTCATCAAGGCTCTGCATATACTTTGGTTTTAGAAAAAGATTCAGAATTTTGTGCTCATTTAATTGAAAATTTAAAATCATCAGATCAAGAAAAATTAATTTCTAATGAACTTGAACAAATTGCATTAAAATGCCCTTGGTATGCAAAAAGACAAGAAAAGGAAAAAAATTTGAGTGGAGGAAAAGTGACAGATGCAGCAGGAAATTATATTGGAATAAATCAATTCAAACCTAAAGAAAGACCTGGATTTGGGTTAAAAAAGACTCCTACAACAAGTGGTGGTTTTGGTTTAGAAGGAGGATCGTCTGGAGGAAGTGGAAGTTCTTCAGTTTTACAGAATCAACCAAGGTTTTATTTAATTTTTGGAGGGAATTTTTTCGAGAGGGTTTTTGAATATTTGAGTGTGATTTAAGGAGTTTTTTAATTTTTTGAGGGGTAGATTTTGATATTTTTTGAGGTTTTTGAATATTTGAGAGGTAGTTTGAGGATTTTTTAGGGTTTTTGAATTTTTGGGTTTCTGAATATTTGAAGGGTGGAATTTGGCTAGGTTTTTTTAATTTTTCGAGGGATTTTTGAGGGGTTCTGTTGTGGTTGTAACTTCAAAAGGTTAATAAATATCGAATTTAAAAAAAATTAAATATATATTTTTTTCTAAAATTATTCTTTTTAGCATAACAAAACAAATAGCGCGAGCAAAAACTTTAGTGGGAAGTGGAGGAGCAGCAGGAATGAATAAAATTGATATAATGAGATCTGCACTTAAAGTAAGAGTCGAAAAAAATTTTAAATTGGGTTAAAAACGAGTATATAGTAAGGATGTCATGGGTTAAAAAGAGTCGGGTTGTTTTTTAAATTTCTTGGGTCAGTTTCGGGTCGGAAAAAAGTCCTGTGAGGTTTCGGATTTTAGAAAAAGAGGGTCGGGTGTTTCGGGTATCGGATAACCCATGTCCTTATTATATCGATTGAAATAGTAGAAAAATATTAGAAAAAATGTTTTTTTCTAGGGAACATTTAAACATTCATTTCAACCTTCATCTACTGATGAATTTCATTCACGTCTTGGGGCAAGTGATCCTAGACCAGAATGGAAGATTAAATTGGAAGAACAAGCAGAAAGAATAAATAGAGAAATAAGAGAAAAACAGGAGGAAGAAGAAAAAACTAAAAATGAAGAAATAAAAGGAGAGGAAGGAAAAAATCTTCCTCAAAAGAAGAAAAGTCGATGGGATAGATAAATGGGGAAAAATTTTTTTGGTATTTTTAAAAATATTTTTGGTCAATTTAAACAATTTAAAAAAAAGAATGTGGTAGAGAGTCTTGAGGGAAAGGAAGACAAATTTTATTTAGAGATCGGTTGGGGATCTGGGAATCCAAACCGCGTGATCTTTCCTGGATCTAGAGTCAAAAAATCAAGACCTTTTTTCAGTGTTCCTTGAGTTTTTCTTGACTCAAGACCAAGAATCTGGGCAAGATCTTTGACCAAAATCAAGAGCAATGGTCTTAAAAATTTCCTCTTTAAACCAGAAAATATGGGAGGAAATTGGGATAAAGTTAATTGAGGGGAAACCCAAATTTCACTAAAAAAGAAAAAGGCAAAAATAAAATTTTTAAGATACGTACCTTATTAAAAAAACAAACTTAACAACAACAAAAATGTAAAAAAACTTGTAATGAGTGATTTCCAAAATCTACTTTTAAATACTTCCCCAAAGCCTAATTCTGTTGTTGTTGCTGCCCAAATTGTTTGTCATCAATACTATCCAAGTCATGTTTGGGTTCATCTCCAGTAGCTGCAAACATTTTTCTTCTGGAAATAAGAGGGAAATTTAGGGGGAAGAAAAAAATGAGATCTCTTACGCTCTTTCCAAATCTTCTGGATAAAAAATTTTTCTTACAGGCTCATCAATTTTAGGTCTTCTAATATTAAATATAGGTTCTTCAAATGGTGGATGTGCAGAATATGCATCAAACCAAAGTGGTCGATCTTCCCATTTTTGATTTCCGGAAGTTATAACGCCTAACACTCTTTAGAAAATTAAAAAAAAATTTTTTTGTAATTAAAATTAAAAAGAAACCTTCCATAAATTGAACCAGCTCGATGAGATCGCATCAATATTGTAAATTTTGATGACATTTTTTCGGTTGTTTAGCTGCAAAGTTGATACTTTTAAAGAGAGTTGTTTCTAAAATAAAAAAAGAGGACATTAGATTTGATAATAAAGAATTCGATATCGAAATTTTCGACATAAATCGACTGTCGAATTCAATGCGATTTTGCTGCGTTTATAGGTTAATTGTGTTATTTTCCCCTTCTTACCATTTCCAAAATTTACCACTTTGACATTATAGGTGAATATGCGAAATGTTATTTATTTAAGTGAAAATTTCATTTTGTCAACAACCAAAGTGGTCGATCTTCCCATTGATTTTTGATTGACCAATTTTTCTTTAGTTAACTACAAAATTGGTAAACTTTAGTTTTTGTTTCTGATTTTGAGGGAGGGAAATTTTTTTATAATTTTTCATTAGTTCATTTACATTTATTTTAGTGTTAAGTGAACAATTTTTTTAATATCACAAATCTTTTAATAAAATCTACAATGGAATTTCTTGAGGATGAAGAAACGAAGGAATTTTTTGCGCAACTTGAAAAAAATTCTGATAAGGTTAATTTTGAAAAAAAATTTTATTTAAATACTTTTTATAGGATGAAATTGATGATTCCTTCAGTGATGATAATTTATCAAATGATACTGCCGAATTTTTTGATCAATTGGAGTTGGGTGAACATGACAACAAAAATGTTGAAGAAGGTGAAGATTAGGAAGTTTAAATTTAATATATGGGCTCAGCCTATTTAAGAATAAGGAGGGTAATATTGAACCTGCAAGACCCCATTTTTTCATCCCCAAGTTTTTTCCTATATATCTATAAATGATCAGAACTCTTCATTCCAATTTTTCTTTCTTCCATCCAAAGGGGACGACTGAAGTGATTTTCCCAATTTGCCTTGGGATTATAAGGTAGGGTTCTCGTGTAGTTTATATAGTTCTCTCAGGAATTAATTCTTTTAACTTTATAACGTCTATTATTATTTCCTAGATTCTAATATTAACGAACATGTGAGTCAGGAAGTTAATGAATATATTGGTGAAGAGGCTAATGAAGATGATGGGCAGGAAGTTAACGAAGAAATTAATGAAGAAGTTATCGAAAAGGTTAGCCTCCGTTACGAAGATTTAACAATAAGTCAAGAAGTTGATGAATATATTATTAGTGAAGAAGTTAATCAAAATGTTAGTCTTCCTTATGAAAATGTTGGTGAAGAAGTTGACGAAAATGTTAGTCAGGAAATTAGCAAAGATGTTAGTGAAGAAGAAAGTGGGTGTGAACAAAACGAGGTTATTAGCGATGAAAAATTTGATGACTTTTTGAGTAATGAGACAGATGTACTTTTAAATGAATTTATGGCAAAGTGGCGGAAATTACAGGATAAAAAGAGGTTTGTGTTTTTGACTATTTGTTAGAGTAATCTTGAACATTTTTAAATAATTAATAGGATGGTTGGGATCCGAGTAGTTCATTTCATTCCGGCTCACATCAATTCAGTCCCAGCCCGATAATTAATGAATGGGTGGTCACTTTTTATGTGTATTTAGCCAAATTAAATTTTTGGTTGTAAGCTAATATAATTAGGATTGGATGTTTGATATGACCGAAATATCCGTTTTCGGACCGAAAATTTTCCATTTAAACCCATTAGATCAGGATGGCCCTTTTACCTCATTTGGGAGGCATTTGCCCCCCCCCTCTTTTTTTCACTTTACATTGCCACCTTTTTGAGAAGCCATTCCCCCCTTTTAGCGGAAATTTTCTTTGTAAATATTCCATAATCAATTTGATTCTATTCAAAATTTTCTAGGGAATTCTTTAAAATGGAACTCAAAAAAATGGAATTGGACAATGCTTTATCTGGCCGAGTGAAAAAAGTTGGTTACAAATGGAACGAATATGAAAATGGGACCACGAATGAATTACGCAATGCCTTGAAAGGATTAAGAATGTCAAGAAATTAAATAAATATATAGTCTTGTAAAGTAGAAAAAAGAGGGGGGAGGGGTGACCTCTAAGTATCTCACTTTTTTTGTAAATTATTTTGGATGTCTCTTTATTTTTTCTCAGGACTATTTTTTCGAGAAGAAGCGATTTTTTCTATAAATTATTTATTTTTTTTCCTTTTCCTGATTGTTTTGATTCCACGTATTTTTTTTTCTCTTAAAAAAGAGAAAAAATTGTTGTCAAAAATCAACGCATATTCAAAGCGATTTATGTTTGTGAACGTAGGCAAATTGTGTTGTCTTCGTTCTCTTACCATTTCTAAAATTTACCATTTTGACATTGTAGAGAATATGCGAAATGTTTTCTTTTTAGACAAAAACTTCATTTTGTCAACAAATGTATTGATTTTTGATTGACCAAATTTTCTTTATGTTAACTATAAATTGGATAATTTTTTGTTATTTTTTTTTGTTTTTTTTTAATTGTTTTGTTTCCACGTATATTTTTTTTCCTTTAAAATTAGGTTTGTTGTCGAACACCGACTAATCGAGATTCTTTGGTTAATTACGGATATCCTATGTTTTTTTCCAGTAGTCGACAACATACTCCTTGCTTTTTTACCTTACACTTAATAATAATGAATGTTTTTTTTGTTTATTTTAGAATTGACCAAAAACAAATATGGATTCACATCCTTCTAATGCTCAGGAGGATGATGTAAATTCTGAAAATACTAAAAAATCTGACGCCAACTTTTCTCCACGTGGTGTTACACCAACAGTATTAACTTCTTTTTCTGAAGCTTTAAATGAAAAAAATTTTGATGAAAATGAAATGAGAGATGTTCAGTTATATGAAGAAATTTGTTCTGAAGACGATTCGAAAAAATCAGAGGATGAAGGAGGAAATGTTTACAATGAAGATAAGATTGAGGGAATTGGACAAGAGGAGGGAGGTGATGATGAAAATGAAGCAGCGACCTCAGAAAAACATTTGGAATTTGTGAGTTGTCAATTTAAAGTTAAATTTAATGGGACGTAGAAAAGTCCGCAAATTTTGTCCGCAAATTGTGGTTTGTGGTCACAATTAAAATAGTCGTGGTTCGAACCCGCGCTGGGAATCTATTTTTTCTTTCACTTTCTTAAAAAGACTGCAGTCGGAGTTTTTTCCTTGACCTCGTTTTCTGTTTGATTCGAGCCAGGAAACTGGACAAGTTGTTAAGGGTCGATTTTTCTAATTTCTGATATCTAAGTCATTTTCATGGGTTCGAACCCGCGCGGGAAGCAAATTCTTTACTTTAAATTTAAAACGTACCTTAAATAAAAGTTGTCAATTTTTCTTTTTAAAGGAATCTCTTTCTCAAATTAAAAATTCCCAATTGGGGAAGACAGTTGTAATTCATTCAAATGATGAAACTCCTCAAGAAACCTTTTCTCGACTAAAAGATGCCTGTATTGAAGGAACTTTAACTTATGAAGACATTATGGATGGACTTTTCAATACGGTTTGTTTGTGGGGGTTTTTAATGTAATCGAACGGGTTTGGGTCGCCGAAACTCTTTTTGACACCCTTTTGACGATTTTTTTATTCTTCGGTTTTTCGGGTTGTTAGTGGGTTTGTGTGGATACTTAGATTATTGAAGGATGTCATCAATGGTGACTTTGATATCTATTGATTATGACGTTTTTTCCCCAGTTTGGTATTTCGGCGTCTTTTAGGATTTGGTATTTCGACGTTTCGGCCCTCCCGAATTAACCGATTTATTTTTACTTTATTTTTCAGTTAGTCGGCGGCCCATTTGACCTGGAATCAAGATATGTTCTTCATAATTGTGAAAATGTAAAATTGATGTTAGAATTGACTGATTTGTGTCCCCCAAAGATACAGGTTTTTTTGTAAAATTTTGCCTGTTAACATAATTTTTTCCCTTTAAGGCAGAAATTTGGAGCATTTTTGTTGCTATTGTCAAAAAGAGTTTTTTAAATTTGGAAATTTGGTATATTTTTTATTTTTTATCAAAAAAGAATCTTTGTTCAGTACAAAATCTGGCCTTGTTTCTCTTCTTTTGGATAGATTACCTGATGCTGATTTTATTATAGCCGATTTATTTATTCAATTACTTACAGTGCTCACTGGATATAGTATTTCTGTAAAAGAATTTAAACATTTTTTGAAGTCGTTAAAAGTTGACAATAATTGCTGGGTAAGTTTTTTTTGATAATAAAAAATGTTTTCCGTTAGTTGGGTTCGAACCTCCGTCATTTTTGGGGGGTGCCCAAAAATTATCCAACTACACCAGGGAATTGAAAATGCAAAATTTAGCTTATTTTAAGTAATAGAGTGTTTTGGCGTGCTTTGTTTTTTGAAGTCGAATTTCATTCCTTATCCCCTGTAGAAATTGTATTTTATAATGAGGCCTTTTCCAACATCGGGGATATCGCTTAGGTATATCTTTATATATATCTTTATATCTTATATCTTTTTTTAATATTTTTAATACAGCTCCCGCCCTGTTAACAAAATTTTAAAAATTAAATTTTTTTTCAGAAACGCAATTCAATCAAATTACTCAATGTAATGGCAGAAATGCCTAAACGTGAAGGACCTGATGTATTTTTTGCTTTTCCTGGGAAAGCTTCGGCGGTTTTTTTTTTTATTTTTTTGCATTTCTTCAATTAATTTTTAGGGTATATTCATTCCTCCATTAAATCGTTGGCCTCATCAAAATGGCTGGACATTTTGTACTTGGTTCAGAATGGATCCATTAAATAGTGTTTATTTTGAAAGAGAAAAGCCTTTTTTGTTCAAGTTTGTTTTTTAATATTTTTTGGGGGTTTTGTTTGAAGATTTTCAAGTCCACAAACCACCATAATTAATCTATGGTCGATTAAGCAGGCCTGGTTTTACTCCTCGTCTGTCATTCCTTTTTTTAATATTTTTACCGTGCTCAGGGAAGGGCCGGGCTACCCGGTCCAATGAAAATTTTGTAAACCCGGCTTTTTTCTCAACTCGACTTATTCCTGGATGTGCTTGACCCGCTTTAATAAAATAAAATTTTTGTTAGTTTTTTAGTTTAAATTTTATGTCCGCAAATATTGTCCGCAAAATTTTTTTGGCAAATTTAAAAATTTTTTTTTCAGTTTTTCAACACCTAAAGGAAATGGATATTTTTCTTATTTTATGGGCTCTTGTTTAGTTCTACGTTGTATTAGAGCGCCCGGAAAAGAAATTATGCGTTGTATAAAATTTGAATTTATGCCTCGTAAATGGTACCATATTGCCTTAACTTTTATTTATTCTCGTTGGTCAAAAGGAGAAATTCATTGTTTTGTTGATGGTTGTTTAGTTGAAGTTATTGATTCTAATTGGTTTGTTTTTTAATTTTTAATTGTTGTTTGGCACGGGACGTCTTAAATAATTCCGTGGGAGATTCTTGAGGGTCATGTAATCATTTTTGACTGAAAAAACCAAGGGTCGTATTTCGTGAGGAAGAGGGCTATATTGGAGTGCGCCAAGCCTCTAGCCACTCTGGTGTTCCTTTGCTGAAAAGTTCCTTTGCTGACCGTTTATTCAAAAGCAGTTCAACCTCGCTGTAAGATACACCCTTAGAAACATCAATAGGGTTGGTGCACCCTCTGATCCGCACACCCCCTGAGATCCGATCCCTCGATACACCCTTCCCAGGATACACCCTTGCCGTAAATTGTGTCTTATAATTTGTTTTAATAATTCGACTATATTTATTTCTCTTTTTTAGGCTAGTTTCTCAAAACGAACATTTTGATCATTGTTATATTGGTTGTGGACATGAAGAAGATGAAGGAGAGGCTTTTAGTGGACAAATGGCTGCAATATATGTTCTTTCACAATCAATTACACCTCAACAAGCAACTTGTCTTCATTATTTGGGATCTTCTTATCAATCACATTTTAAACATAAAAGTGAATCTAATTTGCCTGAAAATTATAAAAAGGTTTGGAAATTTTTTAAAAATTTTTGAGAAATTATTTTTGAGTTTTTAAAGTTGTTATTTGATGGAAAATTGAGCGAATCAATTATTTTTTCGTATTGTCCAAAAGATTGTCATGGACAGATGGTTTTGTCACACCCACCGGTGATTTTTTAAATTTTTTTTTGAATAATTTTGGAATAATATATATAAATTTGGAATTGAAAATAATTACTTGATCAAGCGATTAGTTTATTGTCAGTTAAAAAAATTTTTTCGAGAATAGGGATGTATGTATTTTTGGACTTCCATATTTAGGGACGTGAATTCCCAAGATCCCGATATTTTAATTCAAAAGATGGGTTTACTAATCTTTTACCCACACAGAAATCCTTTTTTTTCTTCACGCACTTTTTTAATGATTTTACTTTCATAATATGTTTTATTTATTTTTCGTTTGTTCTTTGTCCGCAAAAATTGTCCGCAAAATCTCCAAACCAAAAAAAAATTATTTTAACCCTCGGTTTAATTTTTCTTTTCTTTTCACAGAATACTTCAAAAAATGCTACAAATTCTTATTTTGTTCAAGTTCCTCATGCAATTATGAAAAATGTTTTTTAAATAAAATTTAGATTCTAATAAATTTTTCTTTAATTTTTTAAAGGGCGTAGAAGTAATAACAACCCATTCAATACATAATTCTTTACATTCTGTTGGTGGTATTCAAATGCTCTTGCCTTTATTTTCTCAAATTGATATGGCAAAAGAAGAGAATATTGAAGAAGAAATCTGGTTTGAACTTTTTTTTTACTTTTTGGGATCAAATGTCCAAAAAAATTTTGTGGGATTAAATGTCTGAAAGTTTTAAAAATAAATTTTTTTCGGGGATAAATCACTACCTTCTAGTCGAAAAATTTGTTTTTCGCGAGGATAAAATGTTATAAAATTTAAAAAATTTTCGTTTTTGAGATTTCTCGGGAAAATTATTTTGGGATCAAATGTCGTAAAATTTTTATTTTTTTAGTTCAAAATTACTCACTGTAATTGCTACGCTGCTTGGAACTTCTCTAAATTCTCAACAACAATTTTTACAATGCCGAGGATTTTCTGTCATTTCAAATTTATTACAAAACTCTTCTAATGTTCATTTAAGTATGAACCTTTTGGAGGTTTTTTTAATTTTTTTTAAAAATTTTTAAAAATTTTTTTTAAATTTTTTAAAAAATATTTTAGACATTTATTTCAATGTCTAAAGCTTTTGTCAATTTCAATAATGGGTTGCCTTTACTTAAACAATTGGTAGAAAGTGTTTTTCTTGCATCACATCTATGGTTGAAAGCTGAACCTTTAGTTTGTCTTTTATTTTTTGACAAAAATTAACTTGGCTTCATAAACTTTAAAAACTGAACACTTTTTTAAAATTAGTGTTTACTTTTTTATAACCCCTAAATCTGTCTTTTTTAAATTTTTGTTGAATATTTTTGAAAAATTCTTTGAGAAAAATTCTTGAACTCATCTAGAACCTTAATACAGCACCACAAGGTCAGGGAAAGACATTTTTGCTTTAAAATTTCGGAAATAGGGACTAGGAGGAAATTTTAAATTTTATTTTTCCTTTGATAAGGTCCAAGTTCGTTTATATACATTTTTGGCAAATGAATTCTTTTCAAATATTGATTTGATACAAATTGTCCGTCGAACACAAACTGTTGTTATTTTAATGAATACTTTGAAAAAATATTGGATAACACTTCCAAGTGGATATATTGAGGAGGAAGGCGAGGAGGAAGAAAGGGAAAATGCTCAAAATAAATCTCCTTCAAAAAATAATAATACAAATTTTGATCGTTCAGCTATAGTACATGTCCGTACTTGCATATTAAAATTGGTTTACAATTTTACTTTTTTGTGTTGTGAAGGAAGTGAAGAAAGAGATGATGAATTACAATGCATTTTTAATTTTATTGCTACAACTAATGAGGTTTTTTTGAGAAATTTTTTTATTTTTGGGGATTTTTTTTTGGTTAGGTTGATGAGTGGGAAGGAGATGGAGAAGATTTTTAATATTTTAGGAGTGAACGGGGGATTGGAAATACATTTTTGTTGTCAAATTTTTGGAATCAAGAAGCAGATACTGGGAAGATTTATTTTTTTATCTGAATGTAGGGGGAGGGGGAATTTTGTTAAAGCAATTTTAACTATTTCCCGTTTACTGGATAAACCTTTTGGTTACTGAATATTTAAAAAATGTTTTTCAGGATGACAATCTTTATGATGTTCTAACTCAAACTATGCAACAAATATCTGATCATCCTGCAATTTTGGTTTTTATTAATTTTTAAATTTGAATAATTTTTTTAATTTTTAAAGGTTCCAGCATTTGACAAAAAGAAAGTTATTTGTATTATTTTCAACTTAATTAGTTCACCTAATGAATTGATAAAAATACCAGCTTTGAAAATGTTTGGATATTATTTATGCAGATCTACACAAAAGTTTGTTTATACTTTTTAATTTTTTTTTAAATTTTTCTCCTTGGTTCATTCTTCCAAGATTAATGTTCGGTAAAATAATTTTTTTGGATTCGGAGACCGAATTTTGGATTTCCATGCGGAACCGTGTCCTGCGGATTTTTTTCGGATTAATCGGCAAAAACTCCAGAAAATCATGGTCGAATCCGGTCCGTTGTGGACTAATTGTTATCGATCGCCCTTTTCCAACAGTTAACTTAATTATTTTTTACGACATTTCACAAACTTGTGTTCTTAGAAATTTTTTGGGTCTTATTTGGGACAAAACGGCATTTACCCTTCCAAATTTTCTTTTTAAATTTCTAATTTTGGGGGTTTTTAAATAATGGATTTTTTTAAATCAGAAAATTTTTTTCATTTTTAGACGTAAAAACGAGTCAATCAATCAACGAAATTTATTTCACTTATTAACTGATAAATTAATGCTCAATTGCCATTCTCTTTCTTTAGCAACTTACAACGCTTTATTTGAAATTTTGGTAGAATTAGTATGTCCAGAGATTTTATTTGTCAAACATGAAGAATTGCCAATAGAAAACACAAGATTTGAAAATCCACAAATATTAAAAGTTGTTGCACAATTGCTAATTCAAAGTGAAGAATCAAGTGAAACATTGAGAGTTAAAAAAATTTTTCTTCAAGATTTGATAAGACATTGCAAAGATTGTAGAGAGAATAGAAGGTTTTTTAAAATAATTTTTAGGGGAGTTTTTGATATTTTTAAAAATTCTTTTGAGAGAAAAAAAATTTTTTATGAGGGTTGGTGTAGATGGGAGATATCGTTTGAGCAGCTTCCCTGTTCAATTGCTAACATATTTTTACCAAACTTGTCTTAATCTGTGGGATATTCTTGTATTGGGTTAGGTTATTGTTTTCAAAATTTTCTTTGGATCAGATTTCGGGCAAAAAAGGTCCGGGTTTCGAGACCCCATCTCTGGTGCCAAGTACATATTATGTGTATCTAAAATGAAGATTGACTATGATTACGAAATTTATTTTTTTAAAGAATAATACTTCAAATGAGTGTTTGGCAAGAATGGTTAATTTCTCTATCTTATATTTACCCAGAAAACGAAGAACAAAATAATGTTTCTGAACTTGTTTTTCAACTTTTTTCAATTCTCTTATTTCATGCTATACGTTTAGAATATGGTGGTTGGAGAGTTTGGGTATGTTTTTTAATTTTTATAAATTTTTTAAGTCAATAAAGGTTGGGAATTTTTCTTGAAATTTTTTGAACCCTGTTTTCTTTTCATTATAATCTTAAAAATCCGCAAGTTTTGTCCGCAAAAATTTTTCGAAAATTTTTTGCCTTTTCAGCCTTTTAAGTCTGACAATGAAACAATAATAAATAAAAATTCTTATTTTCTTCTTTTCAATAAAGGTTGATACAATGGCTATAGCTCATTCTAAAGTTTCTTGGCAAAAATATCGCAAAAATCTGACTCAAAAAGAAGAAGATTCTCGAAAAAAATTGGGAGAAAATTCAAATAAAAATGATCAAACGTCTTCTTCTGGTGGAGGAGTATCATCACTTTATAGAACTCCAGATTTTGTTTGGTCTCAAGTACAGATTCAATTTTTAAATGATTTATTGATGTTAATACAAGCTGTGGTACAGGAATGGAAAGAGTATTTTTTGAAATTTTTTTCTAAAATTAAAAAAAATTTTTTAAAGTTCGCCTAGTCCAATTGCTGATTATTTAAATAATTCGGATAATCATGTAAATTTTATTTTTTAAAATTATTTTTGAAATAGGCGTAGGAATCTTTCACTAGCAATTTATGAGTGATAAGCTCTAGTGTTCAAAGAAAATTTTTTAAAATTTTTTTTCCTTATGGAATTTTTATTTTTGTCATTTTTAGCGTGTGGGCTAATTTAAAGAAATTTCCTTTTCAATCTTTTTTAAGAGTTTTCTCTGTTTCTAGAGTTTATAGGGGTTAACTATCTCTGGGTTAAGTAACTATTTTATTAAAAAATTTTATTTTTCAGGTTTTTATAACCAATACAGTCCACATATTTTCCCAACTTGCAGACAGTTTAGTAATGGCTTGTGGAGGTTTATTTAAAAAAAATTTTTTGAATAAAATTTGATATTTAATTTTTTAGGACTTTTACCATTGCTTGCAGCAGCAACCGCACCAACAGTTAATTTAATAATTTTTTATTTAGAAAATTTTTTAAAAATTAAAGAGTGAATTAGAACTTTTTGATACAACCCAGCAAGAATTGGATATTTCCGATGCTGCTTATTTTTTGGAAATTTTTGCCGAAATTGCTGATGTTTTTATTTTTACTTCTCCACTTACACTTAATGAATTGGAACAAGAAAAAAATATGCCTGCTGGGGGAATTTTGAGACAAGCACTTAGATTGTGTAAGGTTTTTTTTCTTTTTTTAAAGATTAAGAAGCTTTGGGGGTTTGGCTGTTAAGTTGATTAATACAGTCAAGGACGCCAAAAATTTGGCGCTCTGAGGAGTTACCTAAAAAATTTTTTAATAGGGCATAATTTTTTCAACCCAAGGGGATATATAAAAATAAGATTTAAGTAACTGTGAGTCCAAAAATGTAATTTTGCTAATTAACATTCGACACTGAAATTTTTCCTCGATTTTTTTGATTTTTGTTTCTTAATTTTTTGGGGCTCTAAAAATTAAATTTTATCTCTTAAGTAAACAATATCTTATTTTTTAAAAATTTTTTAGCAGCAACATCAGCAGTTCGAGGAATTTTATCAAGTATTTTAAGCAACAATGAATCTATTTTTGGATCAGAAATTAATTCTACAAAATATGAAGCAATCAGAAAATTTATTAAAGATAAGTCAACAAATGTCGAATTTAAGGATCAATTGCTTCAAACAATGGATTTGCAACGTTTAAAAAATTTGATTTACAGAGATATGGTTTGTGAAAAATTTTTTTTTGAATTTTTAAAAAATTTTAAAAATTTTTTAAAGGAAGAAGTTAAACAAGCACAATTTTTGGCCCTTTCTATAGTCTATTTTTTGTCTGTCTTAATGGTTTCTCGTTATAGAGATATTCTTGAACCTCCACCACAACAACAGCAGATAAATTCAGGAGGGGTAGTTAATTCTGCAAATAATTTAAGGAATAATTTGGCGAATGATGGAAAACAATCTGGTAAATTTTGTAAAATTTTTCAAATTGGGATAAAATGTCCAACAATTTTTTGGCAAAATTTTAAGTATCCAAAGCAACAATCCTGTCGTCATGATTTTAGAAATTCCAGAAATTTATTTTTTTATGTAGGCAAGGATATGTGATCTTAGTTATTTTGAGTTATTTTTATTAATCAGGGATGAAATGTCTCTCCTAAAATTTCAAAAAAAAATTTTTTTTCTAATAACCAAAGAACCTGTCAAATTAAATTCAATATCAGAAGAAGAGAAAAATGAAGACGAAAATCATTTGACTAATGAAAATGAGGACGAAAAAGAGGATGAAGTAGGAGAAGAAAATGTTGATGAAATTAATTCTAATAAATTGTATGAGGAAGGAAATGAAGAAAAAGCAAATAATGAAGTAGTTAAACAGATTTCATCAATTCAGTTAAATGAAAATTCTAATGAAACGAATAATAATAAGGATGAAAATTCGGATACAAATAAATATGAACCTCATCATTTGACCAGGTAAAAATGTTTAAAAAAATTTTTATCCGCAAAAAAAGTTGCTATGTCCGCAAAAAATTTTTTGTCCGCAAAATTTTTTTGTTTTAATTAGAAAAATCTTTTGATATTTTTTAAGCTTAAACCGACCTGATTTTATTCTTTCTTCAAATGAAAATTCTATTGAAAGAAGGCGTTATCTTACAGATAAATTACAAAAATCAATAGAACCTGTCATTCCTTTATTTCGTGAAATTTTGTGTGATTTCCGTTCCTTTCTTCAAAAAACTTTATTGGGAACACATGGACAAGAAATTATGAATGATGTTCGAGGTTTTTTTTTGATTTTTGAAATTTTTTTTAAAAATTTTAAATTTTTTAAAGTTATGCACACACTTAAAAATGGAAGTGTAATCGAAATTGTAATGCTTCTGTGTTCACAAGAATGGCAAACTTCGCTCCAAAAGCATTCTGGATTAGCATTTATAGAGCTGGTTAATGAAGGTTTGTAATAAAAAATTTTTGAAAAATTTTGGAGAAGAGTTTTAAATTTTAACTAGGGTTAATTACTACCGGTTATTAACCGGTATCTTTTGGTTTTCGGTTATGCCCCGCTTTTGACCCGATGATTTCATTTCGGGTACCACTCGGTAAATAACCCTATATCTGAACGTTTGGGATTTTATGTCTCTTCCTGTTTCCAGTTCTTAGAACATTTTTCTTAACACTGTTATGTAAGAGGGAGCTCTTCTTATTTTTAGGTAATTTTCTATTCACATTTTGCATTCTAAATTCATTTCAATAAAATAAAAAGAATTTTTCTTAGGCCGTTTAATGGCTCATGCCACACGAGATCATATTTTGCGTGTTGCAAATGAAGCAGATTTTATTTTGAATAGACTTAGAGCTGAAGATGTTAGTAAACATGCACAATTTGAGGTTTCTTTTTTAATTTTTTGAACATTAAAAAAATTTTTTTTTCAATTTTTAGAGTGAAGTAAATGATCAATTACAACATAGAAAAACAGAAGAACAGCTTTCTAATCAATTAATAATTTCTGCTAGACGTAGAGAATTTATACAATCAACTAAATTTTTGGAAAAGATTGTAAATATATTAACAAGTCCAACAGGTGCTTGGTATTCAGATTTGCAGAAAAATATGTAAGAGAGGTTTTTTTAATTTTTTTAGGATCTGAGAATTTTTTAAATTTGGATTTTGTTTATTTTTTGGATTAGAAATAGGATTGTATTTAAATTTGAGAATATATGGTTCTCTCCTTTTATGACTTGGAAAGTCTGCAAGTCTTATCCGTAAATGCCCTACTGTTCTTTTTATTTCTAGAAAAACAGATTTTTTGATTTTTATAATTTGTTGGCCTATATTAGGTTAGCACAAAAACCGGTAAACCGCACGGTTAATTTTTCCCTGTGACGGGTCTTTTTCTCACTGTGCTCTTCTTTCCTCTCTTTTTAACCTGCTTCAGGGAAAAATTAACCGGGCGGTTAACCGGTTTTGTGCTACTCTAGTCTATATAACAGTGATGTCACGGATTTCCTTAATACTGGATACTTCGATCCGAAACCCTGACAATTTTTCGATCAGAAATCCTACTCTGTCCAGAAATCCCCTACTACCAGTGATATCCCTGCTATATAAAAGAGCAAAAATTATATAAAATTCAAACTAGAATTAAATAGAAAGACTTGCGGATAAAATTTGCGGACTTTCGAGATCATAAGAAAACGAATAGCAAAAAAATATTTTATTAATTAAATTTTTTAGGCCAAAATTTGAAAAATTGGATGTTTGGGAAGATGATTCACGTATGAGAAGACGTTTTGTACATAATCCTTATGGTCAACGACATTCAATATCTTCCTCAAACGAAAAAAGAACAACAAAAAATTTGGGAGAAGAACAAATTGAAATTAAAAAAGATGAAGATTTAAATAAATTATTAAAAGATTTGGCAAGAAAAATGATTGCTTCTGGTGGTGTTTCTAAAACGAATAATATATTGCAACAATTTGTTGATGAAACAGAAATTGAAAGATTAATTAGAGAAGAAGAAAATAGTAATAGTGTTAATGCAACTGGCAATGCTGCTTCTGAAAATAAAAATGGTAAAATCAGAAGTTGTATTTTTTTGTATTTTCTTTTAAGAAGTTTAATTCTGAAAAAATCAGAATTTTCGTTTATTTCAAGTCAGAATGTCCCATAACAAAAGATCAGAAGTCAATAATTTCTGGTTTAAAAATTCTGGTTTTTTTTTCTGGAACCCATCAGAATTCTGGTTTAAAAAATTCTGTCTTTTTGTTTCTGATGGTTAATGGGATATTCTGATTTATAAAAAAGAAATTCTGATTTTCCCATAATTACTGTTATAATGTAGGGAATTCTTATTTAAACTTTATTCTTTTAATTAATTAAATTAAATAATTTATTCTGATTTTTAATTAATTAATTTATTTTTTGCAGGTCAATCAACATTCAGCACCTTTGCTAAACTAATAGCCCCAGGCGTTATCGTTCCAGGTAATTTATACATTAAAATTTTTTTTGTATAATTTTACATTACATATTTTTTAAAGGAACAATTACATTAACCGGTTCTGATTTGTATTTTGATGCTGATGAAGATGACCAATCATTTAAACAAAATTTACAGGTGGGTAAAAAAATTTTTTTTTGTTTTGCTTGAAAAAAAATTTTTTGGAGGTCGAGAAAGTTAAGATTATAAAATAAGGAAAATTTTAATTTTTGGGGGTTGCGCGCGAAAAATTTTTTTTCTAAATTGTTAACACGACTTTATTTTTTTTTCTAATATTAGATAGTAGAAGGGGGAAAATAAATATTTTGAGGGATATACTCTATTTCCTTTCCTCTATATTAAGTATATAATTTTTGTGTGCATTTTTGGGTAAATTATATTTGACGGATATTTGGGTTGACGTCCTCATGTCAAAAGTTGTCATTCTTTCATACTCTTTTACTTTATTAGGGGAAAGATTTTAAATACTATTAGAGAGGTTGAAGAGTTTCTTTCTTTTTAAGATTTTAATGTAAAAATAGCCTTCTTTTTCGTACCATCTTCTTTTTTTCTTTAAATTCTTTTTCTTCTAATTGGCGGCCTTCATTTTCTCTTGAGTCATCGTGCATTTTGTCTTTTTTTTGTTGTTGATATTTTTCTTGATTTTGTATAGTTTTTTTGGAGCAAATTATCTCGTTTTTTTTCTTGTTTGTTGCTTTCTTAGTCTAATTTATTTAAAAATATTTTTTATTAAGAGACTAGAAAAATATTTACAAAATGATTTAAATGTAAAATAACAAGATTAATTTAAAAAATATACTATATAATACAGTCAAACTTATAAAAAAATTTTGGTTGCTAAATTTTAACTAGTGTGAATAGGAGTGCCATTTGATGGAAACTCTTCGGATATCCTTGAATTAAACCGAAAAAGTCCTCAGTACCTCGGATGTTTGTCTGTCCGACACCCTAAGTATTAAGCAAGTGTTAATGACATTTCTAATAATAACCATAGTTGACTGTAATATATAATTTGAATGATAAAAACAAAAAATAAAATAATCCCCAATTTATTAATATTAACGAATATAACTTCTTCTTTGGCTATAATCTTTCTAAAGACTTTACATCCAACATTAATTGTCTTACTAATGCCCAGACAGCTTTTGCACTTTCATCTAACGATTTTGTTGACTTTCCTCTTAATAAATCTAAATGAGGTAAAAAGAAATGAGGACATCGTCGACATTGTAAACAGCTAACTAATTGAAGTAGAATTCCTTTAAGAAGAAAAATTTTTTGATTGAGATTTTAAGAGAAGTTGGGAACCAGACATATCGGAACGGACATATCGGGATTGGGGTACCAAAAATAGCTTCTTGTGTATTTACTTGGTTTGTAACAAAAACCTCTCTTCAATAGGGCAATGTACCCAGTGGCTTTAGGTCGTGATCCAGTGGATTTAGGTCGTGAAACTTATAATCGCTGTTCGTACATTGAAATATCCTCGATATGTTTATCCCAATACGTCTGGATCCCAAAAAAATTTTTTTATTAAAACCGATAAGTCTATCTCCAATACAAAAATCATGCCATTCATTATCACTATAATGTTTTTCACATTCATAAAGTACCAAATTTTTAATCAAATAATTTGTAACACTTGACCCAGCAAAATTTAAATGTCTATCTCTCAAAGTTTTTAAAATTGAAAAAACACGTCCTCTATTAATATGTTCAAGTAATATTTGTTCTGCTTGTGTCATACTAATCATCCAAGCATCACCTTCCATCATACTACTACTACTACTACTTGAATTTGTTGTTATTGTTGTTGTATTATTTAATTGTTGTTGTTGGGGTTGTTGTAATAATATTTGGTTGTGTTGTTGTTTATTTGTTATGGCTGTTGTTGTCGCTGAAGAAGAAATTGGCCATATATCTTTACTTAAAAGATTAAATCCTTCAATTCTAACTTCTTTTGCTACTTCAGCACTAGGCCATTGTATTTGGGGACTTGGCCAATGATTTGCTGAACGAGGCCAAATTCCATTGCATCGAAAGGCGCAAGTTAGCTGAAATCAGGAATTTTGATTTTGAAAATTTTGTCAACCTGAACAATATATTTTCCATAAACTAGAAGTTTAACATCATTCCCTTCTTGTAAAAATTTACATTTTTCATTAAATGGAGGTTTTTCTATTGTTTGTGTAACAAGTGTTTGAAATCGAGAACGTATTTTTCTTGCAGATAAATATCCACTTGCAGTAATAAATTCAACCCATAGAGACATTGATCTCTTACGTCCATCACTCAATTTTAGAACGGCACAACCAGGAATTGATCCATCATCAACAAAATTAAAAACTCCCATCTTAGAAAGTTGAGAGATATTTTTTATTTATAACCCTGTCCATGGAACTGGCCCAAAAAAAGCAGTCCAACCAACCCTCTAACCTATCAGGTGTCACCGCCCACAGCCTCGTTCATCTTCTTCACTCCCTCTCAGAACCAGGGCCTCAAGAATTTAAGACATGGAATCTATTATAGTTCTCATCGGCACAATCCTCACCCCAACCTGTAAACCCTGACATTAATTCTAAAATGAGGACCGTTTTTTAACAAAATTAATTTTAATTTTACTTGATTGAGATAAAGTATAACTTCAAATTCATGAGATGAATGAACTTCTAACTAAAAAATTAATTTTTTTTCAAAAAATTTTTCTGTGCAACTTACTCCTTCAAATAAGCCATCATTCTTTTGAATAAATGTTGAGATGAATCGGGGTTCCTAAAAATTAGATTTAGAGACTTCAGAAATTTTTCTCGATGAGATGATTCTCCTTGAATTTTTCTTCTCTTTATCTCAAAAAAAAACTAACCAAATGCTCAACATTTTTAAGTACATCCTGAATTACTTCACTAACTAAAATTATAGCTTTTTGTATTTCCATTTTTCGGGCCTGGACTTTATCATTAATAAATAAATTAATTTGTTGATAACAAGCTGCGTTCTGGCAAAGCATTTTACTTTTTTTTGCTAGAATTGAAGAAAAAAATTTTAAATTTTAATCGAGACCGGACACTGTGAGGATGTGCGAGAAGTAGCCTAGCTCTCGTTAACCGAGATTTTCGTTCGAACTCTCGTCATGGTCCGGTCGTTAGTTTAGAATGAGCTATAATAAAACAATTAGAATGGGCTATAACAGATTTTAGGTAGAGTGAGATTTTTGTGTTTTAGGATTGTTAAACTTAATTTTAAAAAAATTGTTTGCCTTAAAGCATAATTTTTAACCACGTTAAAAAGCTTCCTTATATTTAATTTGAAAAACACGGAAATTAAATATGGATAGATATAACAAAAATTATATACAAAATAATTAATTAATCATTATTTTTTCTTTTTTTTTGAGTAGTGCGCGACGCTATAATTTAAAATAACACATATTATCAATAATTAATAAACCGCAAAAAATATATTATTTTTTGACATTAAAAAAAGGGAAGAATATTATATTATTTTTAGCGAATAATTGTGATAATGAATTTTATTTTTGTGTGTGAAAAAAAAATTGAGAAAACTTGGCGAGTAAAATTGTTTTTGGAGGGCAGGCGTTAAAATTTGAAAGTAAATGGAAAAAAGGGGAAAATAAGGGGGGGAAGAAAAATGGGGGTGGCGCACTGTAATATTATTTAGGTAGTTGAAAATTGAATTAGCGAGAAGTGAAATTTTTTTCTTAAAAAGTTGGCCCCGCCTTTTTGATTTTTGTAATTTAATTAAGGAAAAATATTTTTCTGTAAAATTGAAAATTGAATTAGCGAGAAGTGAAAATTTTGAAAATTTTTTTAAAGTTTCTAAAATTCTATAAGTGTGTAACAACATTTGCGGATTGAATTTGCGGACAATCACTAAAAACACCCTCCTATTTGAGTATTAAAAAAGAGTCTTTTTATGTTGCCAAAATAGATGGACATTACTAGGATTTGAATTTAATGCGATTTTGAATTTAATTTTTTTTTTTTGAATTTAATGCGCCCGATTTTGAATTTAATGCGCTTATCCAGGACTGGACCGGCATGATTTTTCTGATTAACCCGGTTTTTTTGATCACCTCACTTTTCCAAATGTTAACATATTTTCATTTTTTCTAAAGTCCGCAAATTTTTATCCGCAAATTTTTTTCTGAACTTAAAAACTATAATATTGTTATTATTAATATCACCAATTGATCGGTTATATAAATTCTCCGACTGGTTAATGATTGTGGGTGTGTATTGTTTTAATTTATATATTAGGTAGAAAGGGAAAAAACAATCGACAATTGTTTTCTTAAAAAAAAGTTAATTTTTATTGACACATTTTTTGAAAAATGAGTAAGAGAAAAGGTTAAGGTAAAAAAAGTTGGGGATTTTAGTATAACAATAGAATATAATATATGTGAAAAAATTAATTTTGTGTGAGTTCTTTTTGGAATTTTTGTGAGATTTTAAGATTAAAAAAATTTTGTTTTGTATTTTAGACTTAAGTGTTACCTTTAAAATTTTATGTATTGTAGAGATCGATCTGAGAAGGCAGACGAGATCAAGCTTTTCTCAAGATTTTTCAAGTTTACCCTTTCGGAAGAGTGAGGGGGGTGGTACTTCTTTCCCCTTGATCCGCCTATTTAATCGGCCGTTGAAATTTTTCGAAATATCGAATCTCGATTTATCTCCAACATTTGTTGACTGAATTTGCTAAATTTAGTGTAAGGAATAGGGGGATCCCGCTTCGCGGGGTTTTGGAAATCTTGTTAAAAGAGTTAGTTGCTTAGTCGATAGAGCTCACCTATAAGTATTGATCGAAACCGTCTAGCAAAACTTTTAGGAAGTTGCAAGATCAAGCCTAGCTCAGGGCAAATTTTTATCTCTTTTTATATATAGCTTTACTTTATATAAATTTAAATTTTTTAGAGTCTTCAATATTGTGATAATTTACATCATTCTCGATGGAATTTTCAAGAAATTCGTGCAATTTTTCTTCGTCGATTTTTACTTCAATATACATCTTTGGAATTGTTTTTGGATTCGAGAAGTTTGTTTAAAAATTTTTTTTATAAGAAAAGAAAAATTTATTTTTAAAGCTGCTATAATGTTCGCTTTCCGCGACATGGAAACTGTTCAACGTGTTGTTTCTTTATTGCCTCCTGTTGGTGTTGGAGTTAAATATGGATTACCTCAAAGTAGAAAATCAAGCCTAATGATTCCGTGGCAATTATTTAAGCATTCTAATATGCCTCAGGTTTTTTTCAATAAAGATTGATTTGCGTGACTTTAGAGCAGGTATGGGTGTGGTTACCACCCGAAACTCGAAAATCTTTTCCCAAATTGAAATCTGTTTTGAGAAAATTTAAAAAAATTTTTTAAATGATCGCCAACAACGCTAGTAGTTAACTCGACCCGACTTTTTCATCAACCCGATCCCAATTCCTGCTTCACGTGATTTTTATAAGATAAACTTGGACCATATTTATCAATACACTATAGGTCTAAAAATCTGACGACCGGTAGAGTTTTGCTTGTGGTGGCTTAAATATCTTATTCTTATCATATTTGAGCCACCACAAGGAAAAATTAACTGATCGCCAACAACGCTAGTTGAATATAGGGAAACTAAATCCTAAAAAATGATTAGTCTTTTGGTTTATCTTGTAATGAGGTTGACTTGTTATTTTTAGCATTAGAGGCTCTAAAAAATTTTCTTTCTCTTTTTTATTAAATTAATTTTCAAAAAAATTTTTTTTAGAAATGGCAACAAAGAGAAATATCTAATTTTGATTATCTCATGTTTTTAAACACAATAGCTGGCCGTACTTATAATGATTTAAATCAATATCCTGTTTTTCCTTGGATTTTGAGCAATTATTCTTCTGGTTTATTATTTTTTTTTAAATTTTGATTCATAAAATTTATTATTTTAGAAAATATTGATTTGAATGATGCAGCAAATTTTAGAGATTTATCAAAGGTTTTTTCTTTTTTTTTTGTTTTTGGGATTTTTTGGTGGGGTGTGTTGTTTTTTTGTGGACTTCCCCTGTCTCGATAACTATTAATTTTGATTATTACATATCAATTTTGATTATTACATATTGTCCTGCTATATAGTCCGTGAAATTTTGTATGCAAGTTTTATTGGCTAAAATTTCTAAAAATAGTTTTTTCAACCCAATCCCTGCCTTCTTTCACCATTAAAAATTTTTTTAATTTTAAATTTTTAAATTTTTCTAGCCAATTGGTGCATTATCCGAAAAACGAAAAAAATTATTTAAAGAACGTTTTAATAATTGGGATGATCCAGAAATTCCACCATTTCATTATGGAACACATTATTCAAATGCAGCATTTGTCTTAAATTGGTTATTTCGTTTAGAACCTTTTACAACATTTTATTTACAATTAAATGATGGCAAAATTTTTGAAAATGTTAATTCAAATCGCCTATTTCATTCAATTGAAGAAACTTGGGAACATTGTTTAACTGATACACATGATGTAAAAGAATTGATTCCAGAATTATTTTATTTGACAGAAATGTTTTTGTTTAATGAAAATAATTGTGATGAAGGAGGTGGTGGAAATTTGGGTATTAGAGAAGATGGAAATAAAATTGGCAATGTTATTTTACCTAAATGGGCTAATGGAAAAGCTGAAGAATTTGTTAAAATACATAGGAAAGCTTTGGAAAGTGATTTGGGTTAGTTTGAAGTTTTTAAATTTTTTTGCGGGTTTTTTTGGGTTTTTTGCGGATTTTTTAATTTGTGAATCCAATTAAGTCTTATGAGTTCAATGAACCATTACGAGTTCACGGAATATTTATGAATCTAATAAAAACATGTCTCCAATCAAATTGGACACATAATGGTCTATTGGACTCATAAATTATACCAGAACCTAATTTTGAAATTTTTGCAGACAGTTTTTGCGGACTTTCTGAATTTTGTGAATAAATATATCTTATAGAATAGTAATGTTAAATAATACTATTTTATTTAAAAAAGAAGAAGAAAAAGTCCACGAAAAAATATTTTTCTTTTCCTTACAAATTTTGGACGATTTAAAAAAATTTTCTTTTCAATTTTTTTTTAGTTTCTTGTCAACTAAATCAATGGATTGATTTAATTTTTGGTTATAAACAACGTGGAGCTGAAGCGGTTTAATTTTATTAATTTTAAATTTTTATAATTTTTTTTTTATTTTTAGATTCGTGCATTAAATACTTTTTATTATTTAACATATGAGGGTGCATTTAATTTGCGTTCAATAGAAAATGCTGCTTTGAGGGAAAGTATACAACAACAAATATTAAATTTTGGACAAACTCCGGCACAATTGCTAAATGAACCACATCCTCCTAGACATTCTATAATGACTATGGTTTGGTTTAGGAAAAATTGTTTTAAATTTTTTTTGAAAAACAATTTTTAATTTAGGAAGTTTTTGTGGATTTTCCCACTATTTTTAAGGCCAAACGATTAAATAATTAATTTTTAAATGAAGTATGGGGCGTTAAAAACATAACTAAGGAATAGTTGCTGGTGGTGTATTGGATAGGGTTCTAGACTATAGTTAGCGAGGGTCGTGGGTTCGAATCCTTTTGATGGAATAATTTTTATTTTGATTAAAAAAATATTTTTAATTAACTCTGATTATGATAAATTGTCTAAAAAAATTTTTTTAAATAATTTTTTAAGAGTCCTCTAATATTCAAAACTTGCCCTAATGATCTTTGTATGATTATGAAATTTATTTCAAATAGTCCTGTTGTGCATATTACTGCAAATACTTTTCAACAAGTAGATAATCCTACATTAAGTTTGATTTTTTATCTAAATTAAATTTTAATAAAATTATTTTTTTAAGTAACTATTGCGCAAAATTTGGTGTTTGCTTTGAATCGTTGGAATCCAAATTATAATCGTTTGTTTTTTTTTATTTTTAGTTTTTTGCGGATAATCTTTGCGGATTTTTTAATTCTGACCGGGGGGGGGGGGGGGTTTTTTTTAGAAATTTTCGATTTTAAAATATTTTTAGGATTAGTTTAAATACGAGGCTCTTGACAAAATAACGATTTTTTAATTAAAAGTAAAGTCCGCAAAACATTTTGCGGATTTGTCAGAAAAAAATTATTTTTTATTTAATTTTATTAAAAAAATTTTAATTTAGAACCCTCTAAACAGCATTCATCTACAGTTGTACCTCCTTTTGATCCAGAAAAAAATGAAAATAATAAAAATAATAATGCTACTTCCTCATCATCAACTTCCTCAGTTAATCAACAATTAGATACTTCTATTTCACCATCAGAACTTCCAATAACAGTAGATCCTCTACTTGCAGTTGGAAATCCGTCACAAAAATTGCCTAAAAGACATTTGGGTTTGATTTAAAAATAAAAAAAATTTCAAAGAAATGTCCGCAAATTTTGTCCGCAAAAATTTTTTGCGGATTTTTTAAATTTTTTAAATTTATTTTTTAATTTTTTCTTTTATTATAAAGGCGATTCTTTTGATCAAAGATTACAAATAACCTCAGCCAATTTTGTTTGTTCAGTAGACAGTAAATATATAATTGCTTGTGGATATACAGATTATAGTTTTAGAATTATAGAAACTGAAAATGGTTTGTTTAATTTTTTATTTTTTTATTTTAATTTTAATAAAAAGATTTTTAAACGAAAAATACTTTTGATTTTTTGGGATAAACCTAAATTATTAAGACTTACCTAAACATCTCTATGGTGTAGTGGTTAACCGCTTAGTTTTCGATAGGTAAAATAGTCGAGGGTTCGAACCCTTTTTCTTGTGATTAATTTTTATTTTAATAAAAGAATGTTTTTATTTAATTTTCTAAAAAATAATCTATATTAAAAAATATTTTTAAAAATTAATTTTAGCGCAAGTTAGACAAGTTATTTATGGACATGGAGATGTTGTAACATGTTTAGCCCGTTCAGAAACTACACTTTTTGCTGATAGTTATATAGCTTCAGGAAGTGCTGATTGTACAGTTGTTTTGTGGCATTTTAGTCAAAATACGGGGACTATAGCTGGAGAATTTAATTCTGTAGGGGAATTGCCCGTACCGAGAGCTATATTGACTGGACATGAAGCTGTGATTACAGGTTTATTTTTGGGAGGGGAGGGGATTTTTTTAATATATTTTATTTTTAGCGATAACTGTCTCTGCTGAACATGGACTTGTTATTTCTGGAGCAAAAGGTTTTTGTTTTTATTAAAAAAAAATTTTTTTTGAGAAAAAGAGATAATTATTTTATTTTTGTTGGGACCTTATGTCACTCCACTTTTAACTTTTTTTTTTGAAATTTCCATCTGATTTTGAGTGTTATTTTTCTCACAGCTCTAACATTTTTTTTAATTTTATAAAATTAAAAAAATTATTTTCCTTTTTTAATTTTACTAGACGGAACATTATTAATACATACAACAATGGGTGATTTTCTTCGAAATATTGAATTTAATAATGGAAATTTATCAACAATTAATCAAATTTTGTTAAATAGAGATTGCCAACTTGCGGTTTGAAATTTTTTTAAATTTTTTAAGAAAATTTAAAAATTTTCCAGATTTTTAAAAAAATTCAAAAATTAGGAAATTTTTTGAAAATTTAACCCAAAAAAAGTTTTTTCCAATTTTTTTGAAATTTTTTCAAAAATTTTTCAAAATTTTTCGAAAATTTTTTTAAATTTTTTTTTCAAAATTTTTTCAAAAATTTTTTGTGAAGATTTTTTTTATTTTTTTAACAAAATTTCCAAAAAAAATTTTTCCTAAATTTAAAGATATTCCATGGTTTACAACAAAAATTAATTTCAACATTCAGCGTTAACGGAAAATTTCTTGGTCAAATAGAAATTCAACATGAAGGAAAAATTTTATCTTCAGTATTATCCAGAGATGGAGAATATTTTATTATTGGAACAGAAAATGGAAAAATTTTAATTTTGCGTCTATTTCCTTTAGAATTAATTTATTCTTATGCACAAACTGATAGTTCAATTAAATCTGTTGCAATTTCAACAAATCAAAAATTTGTTTTTGGTGGATTAGATAGTGGGGCTATTGTAAGTTTTTTTTGACTAATTATTTTTTTAGAGGGGCTAAATTATTTTTAGTTTTTTTAAATTTTTATATAAATATAAATGATTACCGAGTAGGGATGGATTAAATAAAAAAACATTTCTGAACATTTCCCTTTCAAAAAATTTTTTTGTTTTCACCCATTTCTTGGTGGGGTGGGGATCGGAATTCCGATTTCTGAAAAAATTAATTTCCGAGTTCCGACTTCTGTGCCATTTCCGATTTCCGACAGTTCCAATTTCCGACACCTTCGTCATTTCCGACCCACCTCTGGTTTGGGGTGAGGGAGGGGTTGCTTCAGCCCGCGTCTGGTTAATATAACTTTTACTATCTTTTACATTCTATCAAACTCCCCAAAAAAGCTTATTAAAAATTTTTAAAGGTTGTTTTCAATGTTGATTTTAATCGTTTTGATACTTGTAGACAACAACAACAGACAATCCAAAGACGAAAATAAAATTTGAAAAAATTAAAAAGAGTTTTTAGGGGGAACAAAATCTGTGAAAAATAAAAATAATGCTCACAAATTTATAAAAAAAAATTGTGGCAAATCAAAATTAATTTCACTTTAATTTTAAATATTTTGTTTTTATTATTTTTTCTTGTTGCTATTTGTGATGCTTAATTTCAATTTAATTATTAATTAATTATAATTTAATATACCTACACACCTATGTCCCTTTGTCTATTCATTTTATCTCTATTATTATTTTTTTCTTTCTTCTATTGTTTTTTTATAATTTTTTGGATAAAAGGAGACATTTAAAAATTTAAAAGCAAATTCTAAAAATTGAATTTTTATTTCTTTTAATATATCTTTTTTTTATTGAAAATACGTCTGATCTCACTTATGTGATATTGACTAGGGATTCACGAGTTGAAAAAAAGTTGGGTCGGGGTTTCAAAATTTTCTTCGGATCTGATTTCGATTCAAAAAATGTCACAGGGTTTCGGTTACCGGAAACCCCGAGACATCGATAATGCGTGCACTCACTCTACGCTTTTTTAAAATGTGGTTGGTTACCAAGTCCGCAAATGTCGTTTCGTGAGCGTTGGAACACCCAAAGAATTTCTTAGACAATACCCCCCTCACTTTATTATACCCCTGGTTTTTTTTTGAAAATTTTCAGCCTAAGGCTGTAAAAAACATAAGTGAGGTCCGACTATAATTTTTTTTTAATTATTGAATAAATTAAAAATTTTAATTTTTTTCAGATTAATTTTCTCTTTCAACTAATAAAATTTCTTTTCTGTGCTACTTGTTGTCTTCTTTTTAAATTTCTTTGCACAGCTGTTTGTATTCCAACAACTTTTTTGCATTTTTCTGCTCCATCCTCTGCAAGCCTTGCTTCTTGAACAATTATGCGGGTAGGTACAAGACGGAATGGAAAACTTGGCTGTATAAATTGGCATGAGAACGCGTAAACGTTCATACAGGCTATCTGAAAAAATTATAAAAATTTTGGAAAGATTTTCAAAGAAATCTTTGGGTGTAAAATTTCAAAAACGAATTTCAAAAATTTCGGAAAAATTTTTAAGAATTTCAGAAATTTTTACAAAAATTTTTTCGAGAATTTTTTTGCTTAAAAAACCTGTTCCTGAACAAGACCTTCACGGCATTCATTTCTGTCTTCTCCATGGATTTCTCTTAAATTTTAAAAATAAATTATTTTTAATATTTTATACAGCAAGTTTGTCCGGTCCGTGTGATTTTTAATTTTTTAAAAATTAATACTCAATAAATATTTTTTAATTGGTCCGCAAATATTGTCCGCAAATTTTTTAATTTTCTAGACAAGATTTTTAATTTTTATAATGGAAACATTTTTTCAAAGGTTATGAAAAATATTAGGGGGACGAAAGAAATATTTAAAAGATTTTTTAATATTTGCGGACAACTTTTGCGGATTTTTAAAAAATTTAATTTATTAATTTTTTTTAATTTTATTTTTTATTGGTTAATTTTTTTGAGATTCTTCTTAATTAAATTTATTTAATTTATTTTACCTTTCATTATTATTTTCTCCTCCATTTTCCTTTTCATTTTGTAGCAATCTTTTTTCCATTCTCATCCAATAATTACCACGTTGCTTTCTTAAACATTCTCTTAATCTAATGGCTAAAAGCTCGGCTAAAATCTTTTTAAAAAGAAAAGAAAATAAAGAAAGAAAATATTTATATTACCTTTTCTTTTTTATGTTTAAGCAAATTTGGAGGAAATTTAAGACGAAAGCTTTTAGCCATTGTTTCTGCTCCTTTCGGGCAATCTGTGAAGGGGGAAAAATTTAATTATTTTTTAATTCTAAATATTTAAAATTCTGAATTTAAAAATCAGAATTAAATATCAGAATTTAAAATTTCAGAATTAGAAATCAGAATTCAAAACCAGAATTTAAGAATCAGAACTAAAAATCAGAATTTAGAAACCAGAATTTAAATATCAGAATTTAAAATTTCAGAATTTAAAACCAGAATTTAAGAATCAGAATTAAATATCAGAATTATTAAATCAGAATTAAAAATCAGAACTAAAAATCAGAATTATTGAATCAGAATTTAAATTAGAATTAAGAAATCACAATTCAAAAAACCGGAATTAAAATCAGAATTTGAAAATCAGAAAACTCATTTTTACTCATTTCTGTCTCTCTTTTTTTACTTTTCTCTCTCTTTAATACGCTTTTTTGAACTTTTATTTTTCTAACTTACTTGTAATATCAAAATCCTGTCTAAACCAACTTTCCCATTTTTGATCTAATACACCCCAAGCAGTTGATTTATTTGAAGAATTATTTTGTCTTCCTTTAGTTAATTTTTGGGGTCGTATAGTGGATGAAGAAATGGACTTTTGAGTGTTTCCATTATTGTTATTTTCAACAAGTGATGGGGGGACTGTTATTGGCTATAAAATAAAAGGGATATAAAGGGATTTTTTGAATGAATTTTTATTTATTTTAAAATTGTCCGCAAAATTTTGTCAGCAATTTCTTCATTCTTGCTTTTTTCCAAAATTTGTCCGCAAATTTTGTCCGCATTTCTAAAATTTTCTTTTTCTTATATTTTTGTCCGCAATTTTTTATTTTTACTTTTTTAAGAATCTGTCCGCAAAATTAGTCCGCAGATTTTTGTCCGCATTTTTTAAATTTTCTTTTTCTCTTCTTTTTTTTTGACTTCGGATTTTTGTCCGCAATTTATCCGCAATCCACAATTAATTTTTTTCTTCCATTCCTTTCACCTGTACATTTCCTCTTTCAACAAATCTGGGTAACTCAACAAGATTAGGAAGTACTGGTAATGGTGTTTTTTGTTGTTGTTGTTGTGTATTATTAATTGTTGTTGGGAGTGTTGTTGTAGTTGTAGGTAGAGTTGTTGTTGGTGGAAGGGTTGTTATTAGTTCTGTTGTTGTTGTTGGGGGTGGCGGGGGTGGGGGTGGTTGTGTCTCTGGTGTAATATCTTGATTAGCTGCAATTTCAACTATATTTTGTTCTTCTTCTGGTAATGTATCGGGCAATTCAAATTTTGTGTTTGCAAAGGATTGGTGTTGACAGTTAATTAAATTTATAAATTGAAGAAGAAGAAAATTGAGAAGTATGGGAAAAATGAGTAGAAGATTCATTCTTCTGTTTTCTTTAAAAAATTTTTTTTGGGTTTGATATAGTGTTGTTTTTTGTTTTTTTGGTTACTGTCCGCAAATATTTTTGCGGACTTTTTTTTAGTTTGATTTTTTAAAATTGTTTTTGGTTCGCAAATATGTATTTTTGTGAATTTTTGATTGAAAATTTAATACGATTGCTCATATTTACCTATTTTATATCCTTTGGCTGTACTTTAGTATGTGGGTGCAGGCTTTAAATTACAAATGTTATATCATTTGAAAGAGCTAGTCGAGCTGAGTCGAATGCCACCAAAATTAGCTCTAGGAAAAATTTTTGAACCGAGATAGAGGCGATTGAAAATCGAAAAATCATAGGGGGGACCAAGCACTTTTTTGGTCAAATGGTATAACATTTGTATATTAAAGCTTGCACCCACGTACTAAAGTAACCCCTATCCTTTTTTGGCCGTCGTCCGCAAATATTTTTGCGGACTTTTCTGTTTTTGTGTAAAATTTTGTTTTTTTTTTGTTTTCACACAAGACGGATTTTTTGTTTTTGTGTGTGAATATACAAATAAGTAAAATTACTATAAATTTTATTAAAAAACACGAGAAAAAAATTTTTTTGAACAGATAAAAATATTTGCGGACATTAAAAATATTTTTTTAAAAATAAATAAATAATTAAATATTTCTAGATATTTTCACTTTTTAAAATTTTTTTTCTGTTGACCAGTTGTTATTTTATTGTTTTATTTTTATTGTTTGATGTATCTACATGCGTGAATAAATTTTAGGGAGAAAGAAAAATAAAAATAAATATTTTTATATATTAGCCATTGGATAGGGGGATTGTCGTCACCTTGTGGCGATTTTTCTTCTTCTTCTTCTTCTCTTAGCTCGTCTCTCTCTTGATTTTTATTTATCCTAAAGATCACTATCTCTTGAATGATTTATTTAAATTTTTTCTTTTTTTTAAGTCTATTTTTTGTATTTTTTGTCCGCAAATTTTGTCCGCAAGTTTTGTCCGCAAAACTATTTTTTCCTGAGCATATCTCGCTTATGGTCTTATATCCTTTTACACAGATAGGTTTTGTGAGTGTAACTGATCTTTCATGATTTTAGATTTAGAGTTTTTGATTTTCAATTTTTATATTTTTAAAAATGTCCGCAAATTTTGACCGCAAAAATTTAAAGTCCGCAAAAATTAAAAAATTTTTTTTTCGAATTTACAAATATTTTTTTCAACATTTTCTAACTCCTTTTTGATTTAAACATTTTTGTGTGATCTTTTGGAATTTTTAAAATATTTTTTTCTTCCTCTTTTCATCTTTTTTTGAGATAAAAAAATTTTTTTTGAAGAACAAAAAAATTCTTTTCTTTATTTTGCCACTTTTATTCTCTCATCTCTCTTTAAAAAATAAATATCTAAATAGATATAAAAATAATTGCGCGACCAATCGAGCGAAGAGAAAAGAAAGAAAAAAATTTTTGTTGTTGCTATTCCCCTCTTTTTTCATGAAGAAAATACCAAAAATCTCTACGGCTTTTGGTGTTGTTTTTGTTGAAGAGAGAGGGGGAGGGGAGGGGATATTTTCTTTTTATTATCCGCTTTGTAAAAAGAGATGAAGAGAGAAAATTAAAAATTAGCTTTTTTATAATGAGGATAAACAGCGGGAATGAACGGATTAAAAAAGAAATTATTTTTTTTAGAGAGAGTGGGTGTTTTTAATTTTTTTGAATAATTCTTAATCTAAAAAATCCGCAATTTTTGTCCGCAAAAATATTATTTTGCTGCAAAAAAATTTTTATCCGCAAAAATTTTTTGTCCGCAAAATATTTTTGTCCGCAAAATATTTTTGTCCGCAAAAAAATTTTTATCCGCAAAAAAATTTTTATCCGCAAAAATTTTTTGTCCGCAACTTTTATCCGCAAATTTTGTCCGCAATTCTTGTCCGAAACTTTTGTACACAAAAAATATCCGCAAAACTTAAAAATTGATTTTATAAGTATAATATTTTTAATTTTCCATTTCAAATTTAAAAATTTTAAACATTAATTTTATTATTATTCCCCTCTTAAAAAATCTCTTCAAATCCCTCCAATAAAAAAATACTTTTTTTTATTCCCATTAATATTTACCCTTTTTTCTTTTATTTATATATATCGATTTAAGTCCCCCCAATCTTTCCACGCCATTTTTATCTGTCCTTTCCTCTCAACTCGCAATTTTTTTCTTGACAATTTTTTGTTCTTTCTCAGCAACAAATGCCGTTGTATTTATAAATTAGTGTATATGACAATTCGCCAATTAATGGAAAATATTTAATTTGGTCGAAGGGAAAATTTTTTTTTATTTTTTTATGAAGGGAAGTTTTTTTTGTTAAAGTTGAGATGCTTAGATAAAATCTATATAAAAATTTTGGATATGTTGAGAGGGAAAGATTGACGTTTTTCTATGTCCTTTTATCGGTCTCCCATTAAAAAAATGTAATATTCACTGTGTGACAAAAATAAATATCTTTCCCTTTATGGCGAAGTGAAAGTTGACAAGGATTTGGTGAAATGAAATTTAAAGAATCGAATTTTGTGTCTATTTGACCAAAAACATGTTTTGCCAATAAGGCTAAAATTTACGTTTTGGCAACAGTCTTGTGACAAAACGTGTGTTTTTACCCTTGTTGGCAAAACGTGTTGTTGGTAAAATATGGGAGAGCAACCGGATTTTCCTTCTCTTTTCCTTTTCTCTTTATTTTTCTCTGTTTCTTTTTTCTCTCTCTTTTAACATTTCTCTCGCTTCATTTTGTTTCTCTTTTTTCTTTTCTTCCTTTATTTTTCTAATAATCCCAAAGTAAATATTTGACGGGAATGATGCTAGAGGAGTGACTTGGCCAATAATTCCTTAAGCACTTGGACACGGTTTTTTTCTGTGCGTGTTTGTGAAAGGGGTTAAGAAGAAAAGAAAGAAGAAACAATGAACAGAGGAGAGAGAGAGAATGCCGTCAGCCCTTCTTAAGACCTCAAAAAAATATTGGGAGGCGACAAAATGAAGAAAAAAAAGTTGGCCATCGAATAAAAAAATTTTTTTTTGTTTCTTTAGTCACTTCTTTTCTCAGCTCTTATTTTTTAAATTTTGTGTTCAAAATCAAAAACTTTTTAAGTTTTTATATTTGTTTAATATTCTTCTTGCCTTTCAATATTTTTCTCTTTTTTTAATTCCTCTTTTTGCCCTTGTTTTAAATTTTTATTTTTTTCTTTGCACTCATCGCCACGCAGCCAGCGTGTGTTGATCATCATCTGATTATCGCCTTATATTTTCCTTTTTACTCTTTTTCTCTAACCTTTCGTAGTGTTTAAAGCGTTGTTTTTCCGTTTTGCGTGATTTTTTCCTTGAAATAAAGCCACGCAAAAATTTTAAAAATTAAAAAAAAATTTGTGTTTTTTAGATTCAAAACTGAAACTGGAGGTCGTTAATTCTTCTCCTGGTCGCTCCACAAATGGAGTTGGATCATCTTCTATTCATCAACAACAACAACAAACTCCCTCCTCATCATCCTCAAATTTTCACTTGCCTGAATTAAAACCTGTGATTAACAATAATAATGGTAATCATCATGATGGTGCTAATGAAAGTCAAAATGTTTCTACAGAAGAAGGTTTCTTTCTTTTAAAAAATTTTTTTTGGAAGGGAGCCAAGTTTTGTAGGTTATCCCAAACCGATTTTTGCGCACATGTTTATATGCGGACTCATAATGGTCAGTAGAGATCGAAATTTTTGAAAAGCTTGTGCCTATTCTGTGACTCTTGGGTTTGGTTTATTGCCCTGGACCGGATCCTGGGCCTGTAGTCCAGGAAAAATCCAGGTCCAGAAAAAACCCAGGAAGGTCAAAAAATGTCTGGGCTTGGACTTTGGGTTCAGGAAAAACCCAGGCTCTTGTCCAGCCCCTGCTCGATCTCTACTGGTCAAATATAAAAAAGATGCTCTGACCATTATGATTGTTGTCCGCATAAATAATCCGTAAAAACTGGTTTGGTACACTCCCACAAGTATTTTTTTATTCTTTCAGAAATTAGCGCCTATGACCGTCAACAACAACAAATTGAAATTGCTATAGCTGCTGCTATAAATGGAGGAAGTATTACCAGTCCTTTCCGTGAAAGTGATGGTGGTGGTGGTGCTTCCTCTTCATTTACTTCAAGTAATGACGAATTTTTGCATCGTTTAGTTAATGCTGTTAGAAGAGAACCTTGTTTATATAATCCAAATGATGAACATCATGGAAACAAACATTCTAGTGCGCAATACAGGGTTTTTATTTTTTAAATATTTTAAAAATATTTTTATTGGGTTTTTGGGGGATTCCTACGTATTTGTAAATCGATAGGTTATTATTAATAAAATATAGCTTGAAGTTTTGTGGATTTAATTATGGTTGGTTTTGGTGTAGTTGGAAGCACCTTGGTTTAGCCCTTATAGTTCGATGGTTCGACCACCACTGCGGGTCATTTATTAATATTTGGTTCAAAATTTATGTCTAATTGATTTTTAACTTTTTTAAAAACATTTCCCCCATTATTAAAATTTTTTAAAGGCTGCTGTTTGGCAAAGACTTGTAAAAGAATTAAATTACCACGAAGATGCCCATTCACTCCAAACTCAATGGAAACGTCTCAGAGAGCGTTATGTTAGAGAAAGACGAAGAAAAGCTGCAAAAGATTTTTTTGATCCTCTTACTGGAGGTGTTTCTTCTGTCAAAAATTTTCATTTGATGCATTGGATAGATGAATTCCTTCCTGATATTTCCAATAATCAATCTTCATCATCCAATTCTTCAAACAATGGTTTATATTTTTATTTATGGGATGGGGGAGGTGGAGATGTTTATTAGGTCGTGGTTAGGTTAGTTCTTGACACAAACTAACTAAGATTAGATTTTCAATAGTATGCGTTTCCTTCGAAATTAGTGTGAGTAGATTATTGTTTCCGAGTATCTGCGGAGGACGATTTTCCTCTTCCATATTTTAAAGATGAAGTGAGAAGGTCCCAGATCGATTATCGGATCCTCTCCTTGTTTTTCAAAATTTTTATTCCGGGCTGTATTTTTTTTAATTTTCTATCCTGTGGTAATTTTTTAATCAAAAAATTTTTGACTCAAATATTTTTTAGTTTCTATGCACTTGCCTATTACAAGTATTTCTGACCGACAACAACATCAACAACAGCAATATTTTGAGCCGCTTAATAACGGGTTTATTTTTTAATTTGTTGAACTAAACTAATTTTTTAATTCAAGTTTTGGGAATATTGGAATCTGTAAATCTTCATTAAATGGCCCATCAACATCTGCAATTGGTACCAAGAAAAATGAATCAACAAACGGGTCGCCAAGCTCTACAAGCAGTGAAACAAGTACAATCTCTGGAGGAGGTGGACAACAACAACAACAACAAATAGTTTTACCCAATTTGAGGCATCAAATAAAATCTGAAATTAATGGTGGAAGTGCTTTTTACTCTACTGGAAAGGTTTTTATAAGAATTTTTTAGTTAGAAAATTGGAGGTTTTCGGTAGTTTGCAATTCGTATATCGGTTTTATGGCATGATTCAAAACTTGAGTATGTCTTAAGACTTAGAGTTTGGAGTTTGGTTTTTAGAGTTGGCCTAGGCTCGAGCCCCTCTTTTCCTCCGTAATGGGTTGGATTGTTTTATTGATTTATTTTACATTTATCGATTTATGCTAAAATCTTATAATTTCTTTTTCGTCTGTGCTCGATCATTTATTCACCATTCGGTTAAAAAGTTCTGTTGGAGGGATATATTGTTTTGTCAATTCCCTCTCTTAATTTCCCGTTTTATTGATCACAGACGCGTAAAAGAAAGTGTATTGGAGTTGTTAGAGTGTCCAAAGTCGAAAAAATTTTCTAACCCCTAAGACTTAAAACTGCATCTCTTTACCTAGCTAGTCAATCGTTTCAATTTTCCGTTTTATTCTGATAAAATACAATAAATTTTTAAAGGCAAATCAATTAATGTACAAATTGAGAGAAGAATTGGGCCTTAGAATGCCTCCAGTAATTGGACTTGTAAATAATATTGGACAAGAACAGCAACAGCAACAACAACATCTCAATATTAGTCCTCATCAATTACAAATGCCAACAGAAACTTTAAGGCCAATTTCAGCTGAATGTTATCAACAAATTGGAATTTTACCTCAACAACAACATTCCATTCAAGGTTTCTTTTTGTGTAATAAAATTTGGCTTAAGTGAAAATACGGATTTTTGGCCGTGTTTTGTTGTAACCGTCGTTATGCTTGACCTGACCGGGTACTCGTCCTACCCCGTCCTACATCCTCCGCCTTAAGAAGGATGATGGACGTTTTTTGCTGTGGCTGTCGTCCCGATTGGCCTGGCCCAGGTGTGGGACGGATTACCCATTCTAAATCCAACTCGACTTACTTTTTACCAGACCAATCCCTCTTTTGCGTCCTCCGACGAGCAACATTTTTTCCGCGGAGATCTTTGGAATGGGTTTGAACATTTTCTTTAACTTTCCCCTGCCCAATAAAAGATAAAAATTTTCTTAAAAAAATTTTTTAGATATTCAAAACGATTATTTTCATCATCAACAACAACAGCCATCTTCTTCAACATCTACACCAAATGAAGTACAAATTTCTTCTCCTTATTTAAATAGAAGAAAACGTTCAGCATTGGATAGTTTAATGCTCTTACAACAACAATCAACAAATAATGAAAGAATTTTACAAAGAAATAATAATAATAATAGAACAAAGGAGCAACAACAACAACAAATTATTGGAGAATCTGGTGTTTTTTATTTAAAAATTTGTTTGAAAATTCTAAGAAAATTTTTGTATATTAATTTATTGATCTTTGACAGTTCTTCCCTCTCTCCAATCGATTCCTTTTCAATTATATTCTCACAATTCTTGGCAATCATAATCTGACAGTGAGAGAGTTGTTTTAAGATTCCGTTTTCTTCCAAATTTTTTCTTTGACCTGTCCGTTTCAATCATTTTTTGGGGGGTTTTAAGACTTTACTGATTTTTTAAAATGCGGAAGAGCCTTCCCATATTTTTGGGTCTGTTTTGTCCATGTCTGATCTCTACCTTTTAAATTACTTATAATTTCCTTTCACTTTAACATTGTTGGATTTTTCCATTTGTGGCCTCTTAAATGTTGGAGAGGAAGAAGAATTTCTCAAAATAGAACAAAAAATTTTTTGATAAATTTTTTTTTTATTTCAATTTTTTCTTTAACCAGAACATTTACTTATTCAACAACAGCAACAACAACAAATTCCATCAATAGCTTTAGCTATACATAATAATCAACAGCAGCAACATCATTTGCCGTCACCACATCAGGTACCCTAATTTTCTTAAATATTTTTCAAAATTTTTTTTATTAAAGGCTCCATCAGTTCATTCAATTAGATCATCAAATTCAAATTCTTCAACATCTTTACAACAACAACAAAATAATTTAAATAATTTATTATTACCATCAACATCATCAACAATAACTGTTGGTCAACAACAACAACAAGCAAGTTCATCTACAACAAATACAACAATTATACCTCAACAACAACAACAACAATTATTTCAACAACAAGAAGAAATTGTTGAAAATGAAGAAGGAAATTTTATTGAAATGATTGGTTAGTTGAAGAAAAAATTAAAAATAATTTTTTTTTTGAAAATTTTTTTCCTTATTTTCAGTGAGACATTTAAAAAATTTGAATGAAGATGAGGTAAAAAATTAAAATAATTAACTAGTTAAATTTTTATTTTTTTTTTTAAGAAAGTTGTTACAAAAATGAATATTCAACGAATATTAATGGATGCACGTTTTGGTAGAGGTGCTTGTGTTAGAATGTTTAATGAGTGAGTTTGTTTATTAAAAAAAATTTTTTCTTAAGTTGATCTTATCTGATTCTTATATCAATCGAAAGTTCTCGGTAAACAGATAATTTTTGCTAATGTGACTGGTATGATCTGACAATTCCTTAGGAAATTATTAACTGATAAGTTCGGAAAATCGTGATTTCCGTTGTTTATTGGACTGTGATTTTTTGTAGGATGTTCTAGTAAAATAAATCTGGTTAATAAAATAATCCCCAAATTAAGAGCTTTCGATTGATATAATATTTATTTAAATTGGTTAGGAATCAATTAAGTTATGACTCAAAATATGGTCTCAAGATTGTTAAGGCGATTTCAAAAAAATTTTATTTTGTAAAAAACTTTCCGGATAATCGTAAAAACTTTACAAATGTTTGTAAAGTTTTTACAATTATCCGGAAAGTTTAAAACTTGACTGAGAGCTTTTAAGCAGAATAAACTTTCCGGAAACCTTTAAATAAAATTTTAAGCTATTTATAATTTTACAATTCGCAACTAGACCTTTTTCCGGAAACCATTTGTAAAACTTTTTTTATGGAAAGTTTATTTACACCAGAGATGTGCGCCATAGTGTTAGGCGTGTTCTAAAACTTTGAGAAATTGGCGCGCCATGCGAAAATTGTTGCGCACAACCCTGATTTATATTTTAGTATAAAATAAGCGTTAGACATGTCTGCAGGGCTTTGATTTAAATATTTTTTTTATATTTTAGTGAACTAGCTATGGAACAACAACGTCAACAACAACAACAACACTTGCAACAATAAATATATTTAAAAATATCCGGTCTTCAATTTTTAATTTTACAAAAACAACCAAGAGATACACGTTACAAAAAACACCTCTAAAAATTTTTTAATTTTTTAAATTAAAATTTCTATTCAATAGAAAAACAACAAACACAAAAAATATATAAAAATCCCAACAATTGTAGATAATTAATATTTTAATTAATTTTGACTTTTTTTGAAAGTAATTTTTCTCGTGCATTTTTTGTTGTTTGTCTTTTTACAGGTGCGGGACAAAATGTTTTTTATGAATTTTGTAGTTCAAAAGTTAGATGATCCAGTACCTCAAATTTTGTGTGAATTGATATAAATTAGCCAAATATCAAAATTCCCTTAATTTTTAAATGTTTATCTGTTTTTTATTGGAAATGAGTAAAGGAATTAAAAAGTTAATTATTTGTGAGTGTTTGTTAATTTAAAAATGCGCAAATCTGGCATAATGTATAATTTACAAATGTCATTTTGTCCCCATAGTTAGAGAAAGCAAAATTTAAAAATAGTGTTGGCAGCGAAAAAAAGAAATTTTGGTGGACATTGAACATTATGTTTATTTTGAACAATGTGGCATTTTGTCGCATCTATACAGTTTGGCATTTTGTCGCAGCATACAGATAGGCATTTTGTCGCACCTATACAGTTAGGCATTTTGTCGTATCTATACATGTATGCATTTTGTCGCGTAATAATTTAGGCATTTTGTCATTTTTTAACAGTGAGTCGTTTTGTCGTATCTCAAGAGGGGAGGCATTTTGTCGTATAAAATATTTTTAATTTTCAAAAAATCGATATAATCGATAAAATCAATACTAATCGATATATTGATTTTTTTAAATTGCAAAATATTTTTAATTTCCAAAAAATCGATAAAATCAATACTAATCGATATATTGATTTTTTAAAATTGTAAAATATTTTTAATTTCTAAAAAATCGATAAAATCAATACTAATCGATATATTGATTTTTTTAAATTGCAAAATATTTTTAATTTCCAAAAAATCGATAAAATCAATACTAATCGATATATTGATTTTTTAAAATTGTAAAATATTTTTAATTTCTAAAAAATCGATAAAATCAATACTAATCGATATATTGATTTTTTAAAATTGTAAAATATTTTTAATTTCCAAAAAATCGATAAAATCAATACTAATCGATATATTGATTTTTTAAAATTGTAAAATATTTTTAATTTCTAAAAAATCGATAAAATCAATACTAATCGATATATTGATTTTTTTAAATTGCAAAATATTTTTAATCTCCAAAAAATCGATAAAATCAATACTAATCGATATATTGATTTTTTAAAATTGTAAAATATTTTTAATTTCCAAAAAATCGATAAAATCAATACTAATCGATATATTGATTTTTTTAAATTGCAAAATATTTTTAATCTCCAAAAAATCGATAAAATCAATACTAATCGATATATTGATTTTTTAAAATTGTAAAATATTTTTAATTTCCAAAAAATCGATAAAATCAATACTAATCGATATATTGATTTTTTAAAATTGTAAAATACTTTTAATTTCCAAAAAATCGATAAAATCAATACTAATCGATATATTGATTTTCCAAAGTCAAAACTTAATAAATTCGCTGTTTTACTACAGGCATTCGGCACAAAACAATATAAAGTGAAAAGGGGAAAATATTTTTTGTCATTTGGCTAAATTAAAATAATATCAATCAATATATAATCATCAATAACTTTCTCTTTTTGTCAGGCGTGCAGCGTAGACTTCAACAAGTTTTAACTTAAGAAAAGAATCTTTAAAAAAATTCTAAATAAAAATAAACCGTCGATGGATTTAAATGCGGTTTCAATTTATCAAGTCCAATCGAAGCACTCATCGAAACCAAACAAATTATTGACGCTCTACGAACCATTGATTGCGAATTTTCATAACACTTTAAAAAAAAGAATTTATTTTATTTTTAAATTTTATTCTCTTGATAGAGAATTAAATGAGGAGCCATTGTGTTATAGGCATAACCAAAGAATTATTACTTTACAGAAATATGGAAACGTGAAATTTTTGCAAGCGATAGATTTCTAGTGTAACACAAGACTTAAGTCCCCCTTTCATTAAGACATGTGGAAACACAAAGATTTTGATTAAAGTGGGACAAAGCTGACACACCCATAAGATCCATTGACTTTTAAGGGAGTCGCTTAATTTACACAAAAAGCTTGTTTGAAATTTTTAAATGATTCTTTGGTGGTCTCAAAATTAAAAAAAAAACAAAAATCATATTTGGAATCATAAACATTTTTTGTGTAAATTAAGAGGAAAGGTTAAAAAAACTTGCAGATTTTCCCCAATATTAATATTAAAAAATAATTTACCCGAACCATTCGTTGTACATTATCTGGCATCATTACTTCAACCTAAAAACACAAAATCAAATTTTAAAAATAATCAAAATTAGATTTATTTAAGAAAAACCTCATCAGGTGGAAGTTTACTAATTAAATTGCTCATCATTTTTATTGCTCCAGACAATTGATGGTATTTACTATTTTTATCATCAATAACTGCTGTTAATAAATTAACACAAGTTTTGGACGGCAATTTTGTGGCAATTGCTGCACCACATTCTTCAGCTTTAAAAAATTTATTTTAAATTTTCTCCTAAAAATAATAAAAAAAACCTGCTTTTACAACTTGTGCATCATCATTTTCGTGTGCATCCAAAGTATTTAATAAAAGAAGTTCTGTCTTTGTTAAAAGTCGTTTTGGCTGTGACAAACTAAAGAAAAAAATTATTTGAAAATTTTTTTAAAGAAAAAATTAATTTAAAAAATTTTAAAACTCAAATTTTCAACTTTTATTTAATTAAAAATAAAAATTCCTCACTCAGAAAAAATATCCCAGTCAAAAGGTGTCAAACCCACAACCCTTCTCACAAAAGCCTAACACACTAACCTCCACACCATACGACTATTTAACAACCTTTCTAAGGTTAATAACTACAAACTTTACCAAAGCTCCTTCATAGCCTTTAATGCGCCAGCTTTTATTGTTCCAGCATTATTTAAAGGATGTAAAATAGTTTGTTGAATAATATAAAAAATATCATTAAAAACTTCATCCCAATTTGCAATTTCACCATTTTTGATTAATTGAGTAAGAGAACGAAGAGAATTCTCAACATTATCAATATTTCTGTGAAAAATAAAAAAATTTTTTTAGAAAATTCCAAAAAATTTCGTCATATGTCCCGGAAACCGAATCAGATAAACAATATGACATCTGAAAGGGCTCGTCAAAATGAGTTGAATGACACCAAAATTAAGCTTCGGTCTCTACTATGAGCCGAGATATATCCCCTGAAAATCGAAAAACCACAAGGGGATCGGGGTAAAAATTCAATTACACAATCAGCTTGACAGGCTATTTCAGGTGACATAGTGCCGGTCTGAATCCATTTTCGGGACATATGACGAAATTTTAAAAATTTCAAAAAAAATTTTCTTCCAAACTTACTCATGCTTATCAGACAAAACATTAATTATTTTTTGAATTTTAATAGTATTTGTTTGTGCAGCCATTGATGCAGCAGTTAATGGTGGTGGTGTTGTTCCATTTTTATGAATATTTAAAGGTATTGGAGTATGTGATGCTGGGCCATTTTTATGGTGAGAAGTTGGAGTCATTGGAGATGGTTTTTTAACTAGTGGAGAAGGATCTAGAAAAAAAAATAAACAGTGATAAAAAGAAGTAATAATATAATTTATTTAAGTCGTGAAACAACGAGGTCTTCTGTTAGTCCAGGAAACCGAAAACTGTTAAAGAACTTTTGGCCATATAGGTCTAATCCAGAAAGCCGAAAAATATGCCTGGACCCTTATTACAAGAAGAATACAGGCCTTTACAAGGGTCCATACGTCTCCAAAGAGGAGAATGGCTTGGGATCGGAATTCAGGTAACGAGAGTTAGAAAACCCCTTCCAACGCCGTATTAAATACTGAAATTTGATTTAAAAAAACAGAAAAAAAACAAACGTGTTATCGGTGGTTTAACACTTGTCGCACTATTCGAAACCATTGGAGGATTTGGCCGACGAACAATTCTTGGAGGAACCAAATTTCGGCGAGCGCTGGTATGATTCAAATCACTGGCTGAACGTTTATTCAAAAAGGCTAAAAAATATATTTAAATTATTTCTTAAAATTAAAAAAATAAACCAGAATTTTGTGCATTATAAAGTCCTCTATTCGGATTTGGAAGATTGTCACGTTCAGAATTTATAGAATGAGTTGAAGAAGCTGTACTAGAACGTTCAATAAGCATTCGCTGCTTGGCTGGTTCAAGCTCCTTGAAAAATTAAAAAAATAAATTTTTGACGAATCTCTGGGTCCTTAAAAATCTCTTAATTCTTGTTAAATCAAAATAATAAAAATTTCCAAACCTGAAAAAGTATTTCTGCTTTTGTTGGATAATTGCTTTGTAAACCTTCAAATGCTTGACGAGCAATTACTCTAGCTTCAGAATCAGCATCACTCAAAGCCAACTTTATGGAATGTGTCAATTCACCAGAATGTTTTTCAACAAGAGTTGGATCCCATTGATTTATAATAATACAAATTAATTCAATTGACATTCTAAAAGATAAAAAAAAATAAATTAGAAAATAGAAAAAAGGAAGGAATTAATAGTTTTTAATCCATAAAATAATATAGACAAAGATTCTGAAGCTAACAAAGATTTTGAAAATTTCTTCAAAAAATTATTTACAAGATATAATTATGGATAATCCATGTCAGATAACAATTATAGATCGAAAAAAAAAAATAAAAACACAGAGTGGGACTCGAACCACGGACCACCTCCACATAAATCCCAGAACTCAACCACTAGACCAGAAACGTAATTAACAAAAAACTAATTTTAGTTGTTACAAGATTATCAAAAAATTAAAACCTTCTAATCTCCTTCGCCTTGTGTGAAATATGTTGAACAATAAGCGTGAGTATTTTTGAATGATGAATATTCTAAATATATTTAAATTTAAAAAATATTTAAAAAGTAAAAAAACCTTTGTAATAAAAATATTGCAATTTCGTCCAGAACTAGCCATTACTTTAGCCGAATTTTGTGTTAAATTTAAAGTTATTGGAATAATAGCTTCAGCCACACGCCAAAATGATGTTCCCAACTTTTCACAGAAGAAACTTGAAAAAAATAATTTTGGGAGAAAGCAAGGGGTAAATGATTTAGTATTCCGTTATTAGTTCTCAAGAATTAGACACCTCTTAAGCAGTCAGAAATGGTGCCCACTCTCCCGAAAATTTTCCATGGCCACGTACCTAATCCTCTATCCGATTTTCATTCAAATTAAGGGGTTAATTACACAAAGAAACAGTACTGTTAATAAAGGCCAGTCCGAAAATAAGTCAAAAAACTGCCCAAAATTTAAAGTTATTCCAATTTTTTGAACAGAAATCAGGATCGAATCTAATGTTGAGGAAAATGCTTATCCCTAACTATAACAAAAATAACAATTCCCTAAGTATTTTACAAGAGAAAACTAAAAAACAAACGCAATCGTCATGCAAGTTTCACGGCAAACTTGAGAACGCAAATCCTTAACAGACACTTCCAAAGCAGTTCCAAGCAATCCATAAACTTGTTCAGCAAAAGGAGCATAACATCCAATATCGTGTTTAATCAAACCTCGTAATGATTGGAGCTTAAAAAATTCATTTATTAAAAGAAAATTTGGGGAAAAAGACAACCGCTTTAATTCGTTTCGTCCAATCATTGTTTGTATTTTCCAAAATTACCGCTTGTTTTTGACATTCAGCAATCAAATCTTTGAGGGAAGCAACCTAAAATTGGGTTTTATTAAAAGATATCTCGAAACACCGAGAGGCTTCAAAAGCCTCAAAAACGCTTGGTTACAAACTAGAGAATGGCAAAATCATAATGCCGGGATCCAGTAACGGGGTTGACTTCCAAAAATTGAACTCAAGGGATACCGAGGGAAAATCCGGTAAATCACGGCAATCCCTTTTGCCACCTAAAACCTGGAATTTTGATACAGGATCACTAACGAGATCCTTCCCGTGCCGTTTCTAGTATAACCAAGAAAATGACTATCTTTTTTATGCCTATAGAATCAAGAAAATGTTCTCCAAAAATCCTTACCCTTAAGTCTAGAACAGCCTCAAATGCTTGACGAAACTGTTCTTCACTCACAGCACCGGCAGTTAAAGAAGAAGCTAAAAAAGAATGTTTAGAATATTTAATAAACCAAAAATTTTACCCGAATTTGTTGGTCTAACACGAGTTTTATTTTGCATAATTTAATTTGAATGATTTAAAAAGGTTTATACAAAGCTCGCAAAAAATAGAGGGAAGTTTAACAATCTGAAAAAAAATTAAGGGATTATTGAAGTTTTCAAACAGATTGGGGGCAAAAATACGACCTAGCTTGAGGATTTAAAGCAGCAAGGAAAAAACTAAACGGAAATCAAACTTTTCTGGAACAAAAAAAAACTTTTGGCTCATACATATTTGACCAATCCCACATTTTGCCAATAAGGGTAAAAACTTGCATTTAGTCGATAAGGCCTCGTTAGTAAAACGTAAGTTTTTAGCCTTATTGGTAAAATATGGAGTTGGTAAAGTGGGAGATGAAACTTTAAGGCGGACATAGAGAAATCTCTAAACTTTTCTTTTTATCTCTAACCTATTTTTTTTATCTTTACTCTCTCATTTTTTCAAAAATGACAATTGGTCCCATTTAAATGACAGTTTATCCCATCCATTATTTTTTAAAAACTTCTCAATTTTTTTGGAAATCTCAAATCCTTGTTGACTTAAATCCTTTATTTTTTTCTATTTTTTAAGAAAAACAAATGAGTTCCTCCAAATCTTCAACCTCTTCCTTAACTCAACAACCAACTGTAGTTGACATAAATTCTTTAACTATTGAAGAACTTTCTGGTTTACAACAACAACTTAGTGCCGAATTATCTTTTTTTAATGAATCATTAAATGAATTGAGAAGTGTTTCTAATCGTTTTGGAAGATGTCAAGTGACTTTGGATTCGATAAATCCTGAGGAAAAGAATAAGAAAGCGTTGATACCGCTGTCAGAATCGGTTAGTTCTTTTTTTAATAATTTATTTTATAAAGGATCGAGATTGGTCTAGGCTAGGGCTGGGATGTTTTTCCTTAACTAAGGTCCAGATTAATGCGTTTATCCCTCTCTGAACCCCAAAAGCATCTTTTGAGCTTCCTGGATTTTTCTTTGGAGCTAGGCTTTTCCTTGACGAACCCAGGCCCATGGATTTTGGACCTCCACAAAGTTTCCTGGGTCTGGTTTTCTTGGACTCTAGGCACAGGATCCGGTTCAGATCATTAAACCATTAATCAAGGCCCAGACTTTTATTTAACTCTCAATCTCTAATACTTTCTACGAAGAATAAAAAAGAACTTTTTAAAGGTTTATATTGAAGCTAAAGTTCTTGATCCAGACAAATATTTGGTTGAAATTGGTGCTGGTTATTTTGCTAGAATGAATCGAAAACAGGCTTTGGATTATTTTAAAAGGTTTTTTCCTTTTTAATTTTTTTTTTATTTTTTAATTTAAAGAAAATATGCATTTTTGGACGGTCAAATAAACACAATAAATAAAAGTGTTATTCCAGAAAAACAACAACTTAGACAAATGGTTTTGATGGCTTTACAAAAGAAGATACAAGCTACCACTTCTGCTAAATGATTTTTATCTTTGGATTTTTTGTTGTTTTTTTAATTTTTTATTTGGTTATATTTTTGGGGGTTCTATTCTTTTTTAGTAAATTAGTGTTTTTTCAAATTAAGAAATTTTTTCGAAAGGATTTTCTTGATCTCCTCACCCGCTTATCCTTTTCCCATCCACCTTCAATCAGAATTTCAATGTATTTGTCCTATATGATGGATGGTATACACCAATTTTTAGAATTACCCCTGGAATGGTATATCTCAATTTTTTGGAATATATCCTAATATGGAATTTGGGGTCCCCACATGGATCGGAATATCTCCAAATTTTTGAAAATCCTTCAAATTATTTTAAAAAAAATTAATATAACCAAATATATTTTTTAAATTAAATTCGCCTCCATTTTAAAATTTTTTGGTTTTTACTTAAAAATAAAAAAAAGAAATGTTAAAATTTGATTGCTTTTAAAAATAAATTTTTTTGTTTATTTAAATATTTTTAATTTTTAAACTTTATTCATTTCTAGAATTTTATATACTCTTTAAAAATATTTTTTAAAAAATGAGGGGAAGATTACCCAAAAATAATACACACCTCGCATTTTTATTAGATCTTTTTCAGTCAAAAAAGGTTTTTTATTTTAGAATTTTTTATTGAATTTATTTTTTTTTCAAGCGTGTTGACGGCAGAGAATGGACTGATTTTCGTTCTTTTGACGTTAGTTATGATCCAACTTGTAGATTAACACACATTCGTTTGGGGAAAACAAGGTTTTTAATTTTTAAGAGGATTTTTAAAGGCTTTGAGAGGATTTTAAGTGACTTTAAAAGGTTTTCTGACCTTCCAAATTGTTTAAAAAAAAATTTCGAATTTTGCCAAATGAAAAGAACTGCCCATTTTGCCCATTAACAACGACAACCAAGCCGAAAAAGTCTCAAGCCCCTAAAGACGGGTCGAACCCACACCATCAAGCTTGAGCAGGCAAGAGCATTACCAGCTAAACTACCAAAGTACTTGATTAAAAAGCTAAAATAACTTGTTTAATAATCTCCACTAATTTTAGTTTATCTCCTTTCGTCTCTATAAAATCCCTGTCCCAATTAAAAAAATTTTTTAATTTTTTTTTCAAAGGTTAATGTGCACATTAGATGCAGAAATTTCAGCACCCAGAAAAAGTACAAAACCTGGTGCTGGCTCTATTGCTTTTTCCGTTGATTTTCTTCCAATGGCGCATCCCTCAGCAGTTGAAACAAATTCTTTTGATAATGAAATAGAGCAATGTTTGGTTATTTTGGAATCTTTATTTAGAGATACTTATTGCTTAGATTTTGATACTTTGTGTATTGAATCGAATAAGTAAGGTTTCATTTAATTTTAAAATTTTATTTTTTTTTGCGGACAAAACTTGCGGATAGAAAAAATTTTTTTTGCGGACAAAGTTTGCGGACTGACACTAATTTAAAAATTAATTTTAAAAAATTTCTAGAAAAAGAACTGTCAAATTTAAATTAAATTAAAAGATCCCCTCCAAAAAAGGAACATTATACATATATTTTCTAGGAAGACGGGAATTAAAAAAATTTTCCAGAAAAGTTTCTATTTAAACTAAAAATGTCATACAAAATTTGATGGATTTTTTTGTTTATTAATTAAATTTGACATTTTGATGAAGTACGTTATTCCAATAATAAATTTTTTTTTATTACTTCCTGGTCAATTTATTTTTTGAGGAATTAAATTTTTAATATGATGACGTTACTTCCTAGTTGTCTGGGAAGTTCAAATTTTCTAGACACGTATTTTTTCTACAAAAAACCTGTAAACAGACATTTGCGGACTGCCATTTGCGGACAAACGCGAAACCTTAATATCATTTCCTGAGAATATTTTAGAAATTTTTTGGGGTCATTTGTTCCTCAAACTATTAAAATATACAAAACTTTATGGTGAATGTTATCCGTAAATGTCCGTCCGCAAAAAATTTTTTTGTCCGCAAAAATTTTTTTGCCGCAAAAAATTTTTTTCCGTCCGCAAAAATTTTTTTTGTCCGTAAACCCCCACTTCTACCATTTCTTACCTATAAATTTACCTAGATATGTATTTGACATTAAATGTGAAATAAAAATTCTTGATTATGATGGAGGTTTATGGGATGCATCTGTTTTGGCTGTTTCTTGTGCCATAACACATTTTAAAAGAAGTGATGTTAGTTATAATTCTATGACTAAAAAACTTATTGTGGTAAATTTTTTAAATAAAAATTTTTTAATTCAATTTAAAAAGCATTCAAATGATAAACCACCAATTCCATTAACTGTTTATTACAAACCGGTAACCACTACATTTGGATTTATTAATGGAATGTAAGTTTTCTTTTAAATTTTTAAAATCAATCAACTTGAAAAATCCGAAAAAATATTTTAAAATACCCAAATAGCCAAAATGGTCAAAATGCTCAAATAGCCAAAATCTTATTCTTATACCCCTATTGCTTATTTAACCTCTATACCAGGACAAACTCGAGTCAAAAATCTAACATCTCTCTAACTTATCCCACACATTCTCGCATACACTAAAAATAGTCAAAATACTCAAAAATTGCCAAAAAATCTTTCTTATCCCTCCCCCATTTTATAATCTCCCATTTATACCAGACATGCTCATGTCAAAAATCTAACACGCTTAACTTATCCCAAGCACACTCACAATTCTTATTTATCCCTAATTAAAAAATTTGAAATTTGGGATAAAATGTCATCAAATTTAAAAATTTAAAGATTTTTTTAATTTTTCAAGTGAGGACCCAATAATAGACCCAACAATGGAAGAATCACTTTTAGTAGACGGATTTTTAATTATTGGGGCTAATCATCGTGACGAAATTTGTTTAATTAGTCAAAGTGGAAATTTAAACGCAAATCAAAAATCGGTAAAACGAAAAAATTTTTAGAATTTTCCCAAAAAATTTTCTTTCAGATCGAAAAATGTTGCGAAATTGCTTTACAAAATGTTAAAGAATTAATTGGGTATATTAACACAATTAAAATTAAATAAAAATTTATATTTAATTTTTAATTGTTTTAATTGTTTTTTTTTATTTTTAAAAAATAAATTAATATTAAAATTTATTTTTAGTAAAAAAAAATTCAATTTATTTTTGGAACACTTAATTAATTATTTAATTGTTTTGTTATTTTTAATTTTAAAAAAAATTAATTTTATACACTAAAATTTACGTAAAACTATACTAAAAACAATTCCCCCCTTCTGTTTAAAATTTATATTTTTTTAACTTTTTTAAAGCCCACAATATTGTTTAAAAAATAAACAAAAAAATTTCCTTTCGTCTTCCAAAGCTTCTTTCTATTAAGAAATTCCAAAAATCAAAACTAACACGTCAAAAGAATTTTTTTGTCCAAAAATAATAATTTCCTCCAATAAACAGACTCTCTAATACTTAACCAATACTTGCACGTAATTATTACATTTTTTATAATTATGCCTATACCTAACTGCTATTTTTACAATAATTCTGTATTTTTTAAAAAAAAATTTTCCCTTATATTTTCTCTCCTTTTAAGTTAATTTTTGCAGAAATTTTGCATTTAATTTTGTAGAAAATTAATTTTTAATTTTTTTATTTTATGCAAAATTTATTTTTTTTCCGAAAAAAATTTTTTTTTCAAAAAATTGCCATTTACATAAAAATATTTTTGAGCCAAAAACTACGTACTAATTAATATACTAACAAAAATGCCTTAATAAAACAACCCACAAATCCCTCCTCCATTATTTATTAAATTAAATCAAGCACACACAAAAAACGCCTTAAGGCCCTACTCATCTCCCAAAAATCTCCTTATTTAGATATTTAAACAAAAAACAGAAAAAAAAACTATTTTTCTTTTAAGGTTATGCCATCATCACTTTTTTCGTTTCCTTAATCTTGCAAATTAATGTTTTCCTCCTCTCCCTTTCCCTTCCTCCTCCCTTCTCAATTTTGGCCTCCCCCTCAAATTTAGTTTATTTATACTTATTAACACGGACAGTCAAAAAAACATTTTTTTGACTGCTGACAGCTGGTTATATTTTTTGTGTTTGTTTGATGGATCCTCTTGCTTATAAGGAAATGTGTTTAATTTTTGCTTATCCCTCCCCCCTTTTCCCCTCCCTTTTCCCCCTTTTCCCTCCCTTCCTTCTACTTTACATAAATGTGCCAAACAAAACTAATACCTTTTGCCTTTCACTTTATTCATTTCCTCCTTAATTTTATATGCTAAACTAGAATATAAATATCCCCTTCATACCTCTCCAAGTCTAATTTATCTAGCTATAGTCCCCTCATACCTCCCCAAATCTAATCTATTTAAGTTTACTCGCTGAAACATAAACTGTATTTTCTAAAGCCAGACAAAAAAGTTTACACTTCACCTCTAGTTGATAAAACACAAAAAAATTAAAATTGGACTTTGTACGTTCACGCCACCCGTCACCCTTCTTATATGTTTGGAGATTAATGGACAACAACTAAACTAATGTTCATGACGTGGAAAAATTCATTGCATGGGGGATGGCATGGGGGACCATACTGGAATGAGTCCAACTCGAAGCACAATCTTCTGCTTGGAAAAAGCCCCAATCTTCTGCTAGTGCGGACAACACTTTTCCAATTTTTTCTCAATTCCAATTATCCAAAATTTTCGAGTTATTTATTCTAAAAAAGGATAAGAAACATCCCATTCCAAAAATTAATTTGTTCATTTCCCAAAAAACTTGTGTAATTTGTCACAAATATTTTTTTTAATTTAAAAGGTCTCTCTATAAAAAGGTGACGGCTGGCACGAACACACAACAGAAAAGTTAATTCATTTAAATATCCCTCTCATTCCTTCATTCATTTTTACTCATCTCCATAACTAAAAACACTTTTAAATTAGCTGACTCTCCTTTCTAATCCCTCAAAATGTACTGACTGCCCTTTGACAAAAAAATAAAAATTTTTCTAACGCCCCCCCCCCCCCCCCCCTTAGGTCGTTAAAAAATAATTTTTCGAAAAAATGTGTTGCTAATAATCTTTTGGTATTAAAAAATATAATGTACACGGGGCTTTAAACAATTTATAAAATTAAAAAAATAAGGGAAGAGTTCATTCTAAATTTTTAGAGATTAGTCCCTCCCCTCTCCCCTTATTCAAATTCTATATAAACACAAATTTCACAAAACTAAATTGTCCACATTTTAAAATAATTTTCAAACCTTAGACCTTAAAAAATTCCAAAAGAATTTTTTAATCTTCCTAGTAACCCATAATACTGTAAATCTTCGACAAGAACCACTTTTAATTTTTATCTTCTCGTAGGGTTGCTTTACATATAGTATGGAGTGTGCCTTCTGAGGGAGTGTGCCTTCTATTCGAAAAAGTGGTTCTATTAAAGATTTACGGTATTAAAATTTTCCAAGTTTTTCTTTCTTTTCTAACCAGAGCTGAATCAAAAAATAAAATCATCGAAAATTAAAGAGAAAATTTTCGAAAAATTCGAAAACTTAAAAGTCTGAAAATCGAAAATCTAAATCTCGCGAACTTATAGAAATGCAAGAATTTAAGCTCAACATTCGTACGAGAATTGAGATCTCAAAAAATTCTCGATCTCGTTTCGATCGAGATCCTGATCGTCTCGGTAAGGTCTCTAAAGCGCAACTTAATTCACACAACTCAAAACATACTATATTCCCCCCATTATTCTCACTTTTCAGTTTTTTTCCAAAAAAATCACACAAAAAAAATTCTCCCCACTACAAAATGGAGCAGTTCAAAAAAATTTCATCTTCTTCAACACCAACAACATCCTTTAGAAAAACATCCTCATTTAAATATTCTCCCCTAAATTTATTTTTTATTCTCTCTCTAATTTTATTAATTCAATCATTTAATATCAACAATAATCAAGTTAATGCATTCATTTCCAACAACAACATTCCCTCTTCAAATACATTTTTTCGGCTAGTAAGAAGTGATGGGGATGATTCTCAACAACAAAAACAACCTGCACTTTTAAGTCGGTATGGACGTGCTGCTGTGTTATCTCGCTATGGAAAAAGAAGTGGTGGACGTGCAATTGTTGCCCCTTCGAGTTATGATACACAACAGAGTAAGGAAGAATAAAAAAAATTTTTTGATGACCCATCCCCCTCTACTCCTTTACAAGGTTTCCAAAGACCTTTAGGACCTTTTCATATTAGTATCCCTCCCTGTAAGGTAGTCACTCCCAGAGAAGTGACTATACAAAAATTCATTAAGACCAAAAGCCCGAAGATATCGAATCAAGGATCAACATTAAGGACGAGATAATGCAAGAAAACGAATTCTCGATCCATCTTGTAAATAAGGCAAAAAGAAATTAAAAAGCTCTTAAAATTCCCAGGCCTAGAAGAATAAAGGATTAGCAAAGGATTCTAACTTGATCACTGACAAAATGACAAAAACACACACACAAACATACTGACGGAAAAAACATTGTCAATCAGAAAATTAGTAAAAACAGACAAAAAACAAAAAAAAACAGACAAAATCCACCCTTTCAAAAATTAAAAACCTCCACAAAAAACTCTAAAATCAAAAATTTTTTTCTTTTTTTTATAGCAGGCCCCCTATTTTTATGTCGTCCAACAGTTGAAAATCTTTTATTTTTACGCTGTCATCCTTACAGAACTTGAAGACAAACACTAAAACTAACGAAACATATCTTGCTTTAACTATTTAACTAAAAACAACTACAATAATTTTGAGGGGAAAAAGGAGAGAAAGAAAAAAATATAATTATAAGGGTTAGAATTAAAAAAAAAAGTTTTTAAAAATTGTATAAAAATTATCCTAATAAATAAATAAATTTTTTTGTATTTTAAAAATTAATTTTTTATATTAAACTACTTAAAATCTAATTCCAAAAAATTCTCTCAAAATTCCCAGGCTTAGGAGATTATTAAATTAAAAAAGAAAGACTATATAATTTTTAAATTATGCCCCCAAGTGAAGAAAAAAAAACTAAAAAAAATTTAAAAATGAATTAATCACAATTTTGTGCCCAATTACTAACCCAAAAAATCGTCACAGTATTTCTAACTTGACCTTAAAAACACTCTTGTTTACAATTAGGGTTGCCGATTCATGGAAATCTTCGGATATCCAAAACCAAACCGAAGAATAATAAAATATCCAAAAAGAACCGAAAAATCAGCGGTTCTTCGGTTCGGTCAAGACTCACAACCCTAATTACAATTAACAGAATATCCCATTTAAAAAAAAATAATTTTTTTGCATTTTTATGCTCAAAATATTTTTTAAATTTTCTTAAAATGATTTTTAAAAAAATTATTTTGAAGTTATTTTTTTATATTTTTTGCCAAGATAATCTCTCTCACATCATCCTTTCCTTTTTTTAAATATTTAAAAAAAATTACCGTTGTTGCATTTATTGTTGTCCACACATTACATCATCAGCTCACACCTTCTTTTCAGGAACGATAATACCGCGGCTCAGAACGAACATCAGCCAATGTTTTGTCAATCTGTAAAAATAAATTGAAATTGGAAATGAAAAAGGAATATTTTGTTTGGATTTTGGAAGAAATATTTTATGAACCTGGGAATTTTTCCTTAAAAAATTCCTTAAAAACTTAAAAAAATTTTTATGACCTAATTACTGACCCAAAAATCGTCAGGCAAAAAAACACTACTAAAAAGGAAATGCTTAAAAAGGCTTAAGATTATTCTCTCTGTGATTTCTAGAACTTTATTTATTTTTAAATTCACGTTCCCGAATCAAGAAAAAAGATCAAAGCCTAAAGCTGAGTAGGCCCTAATTGTGGATCCAAGAAAAAAATACGGTTTCGGTCAACAATCCCAATCTAAAAATAAAAACCTTTTCCAAAAATCGATCTTTTGGCCTCTGCGTTAATTGCACAAAATTGGATCCAACAATTCTCGAGTCTTGACGTCTAACAGAACCACCTCCATATAAATGTGAAGCAAAAGGAGACTGGGAATTTGTTGAAGAACAATCAAAAAGCATTTGTTTATCAGTATTTCGCCAATTTCCAAAACCTCTTTTTTCGCCTTCCAAAGAATCCCAGCCAGTTGTGGACGAAGACGAACATGTAGAAACTGGGCGGAGAGAGGAGGGGGCGCCCAACTGTAAAAAAATCTTTTTAATTAGAATTAGGGTTGGTCCATGACTCAGACAAAATTTTTGTCCCCAACCCTATCCCTGACAATCCATTCCCCGACACCTCCGCTCACCGAAAAAATTACCTCCTACGGGTTGGGAATCAGCCCAAATTATTAAAAAGAGGAGAGAGGAGGGGGCGCCCAACTAAAAATTTTTATTAAAATTAAGGTTGGTCCCCCAATCATATCCTCGACTTTTGTCTCAGACTGCTGATATTCCATTCCCCTTTATCCGCGTTCCTCAAAAAACTCTTATCCCCTACGGGTCGGAGACCAATCCTTATTAGAATAATCAAAAAATAAACCCTGTAAGTTCCAAGCGCTGAACTTCGATGAGAAGGAATTGAACTTGGATTAGCCGTCACTGTAGAAAAGTATTCTGTAGACGATTTTGGCGTATAAACAGGAAACAATGAAGGGCGGCTGTCTAATAAACCACTGCTGCTGATTCCTAACTCTGCATAAATTTCGTCTAAAGGCGATTTCCATAGTTGGTCATCATCTAATATATGGTAAATTTGAAATTTTAGCAAGTAGAAAAAAATTTAAAAAAAAGTTTTAGGTAGAAAACCAACTCAAACAGCAAATTAACGGAGTTAATTAATTCTGAAAAAATTTTGGTCGCCCACCGGGCTCGAACCGCCGACCCCTTTATTCTCAAAACTAGACCACTACCAACTTGACCAGACCGTCGTTATAATCGGGTACAAAAATCTGCGTTAGTATACCTTACGAAAATTCATATTTTCATCCCCCTCTTCTAAATAGATTCCCCAAAACTTAATTGACAACAAACTTGAATCATCCAAAGCATCTCTCCCTAATTGTGATTCTACTCGTCTCATAGCAGCAGCACTAATTTTTGGTCGATTATCAACACCAAGAATTCTTTGACTAGCATTTAATAGTCCTTGTTGTCCATTGGGTGGAGCAAAAGAAGGAGGGAGAGGAAAGCCACCACCGCCATAACCTTCAGCCTGCTCAGGACGGAAAATGTTGCGAACTTAAAAAATATTTTAAAAAATTGTAGGATCGTAATAAAAAACGATCAATTAACAAAAGATCGAAACGTACACTCCAGCCAGTTGTGCCAAAATGCCGAAACAGCAGTCCTATTTAGGGTTGATCCCCCAACCGGGGAGAACTTTTTCGGGGGACGGGGGTCTCCAAACTCTAAGGATCGTGAAAAATTTAACTAGAAATTGACGGGCGAGGTTGGTGAGTTGAGGACTCGGACCAGAAGCTCGAGGACCGAGCCTAGTATTATTGATTCAACAACTAGTTTCAGCTTATAGATAAAAAAAGAAAACCTAAATTCTCGTAGCTTTTGGTCATTGGACCTCCAGAAATCTCATTCTTGTGAAGACGTGTTGGATCAAATTCTCTAGACCATTGTTCTTGTATTCGGTCGGTGTAGCCGATACTTGAAGGAATATATCCTGGACCCCATGCTGACGAGGAAGTTGATGTAGAGAGGGGATAAGAAGACATTCTTTGTTAGAGAAATATATTTGAAGCGTCTCACATTTGAAATTCCTTGAAAAAACATAAAATCAGTATCTTTGGTGTAGTGGGATAATTTCAAAATTTAACGGCTAATAGGTTGAGGGTTCGAACCCCACTAATAGAAAATAATTTTTATTTTAATAAAAATTTTGTTTTAGTGCGAAAATTAAATTTTTGGGAATTTTTTAAAAATAATTTGAACCATTCTTATTAAAGAAAATTTGAAGAACCCCGGGACCCCACCCCCACCAATTATTTAAAATAGGGTATCAACCTTCCCAGATCGAGAGTGTTGGGGACCGGTTGCTAATTAGAATTGCTAGAATTAGCAAATTTCAATTTTTAACTAGAATGTGTTGAAATTCTCAAATAGAAAGGAAAAAAAATTTTTGTTGAACAATTAATGGATATTTCCCAAGTTCTAAAAGTTTTAATCGATGAATTGAGAAAATAGAAAGGATTTGGCCGTTTTTAATTCAAGAAAAGATCAATTCACCGATATTTCTTTTTTTAACAGCTGCTTCTCTTTCCATTCTTTTTTTTCAACACATTCTCGTTTTATTAGCTTTTTGTTTTTAGTTTCTTCTTTGTTTTGCAATATTTTTAAAAACATGGAAAAATAAGTTAAGTTACTTACATTGTTTAGCAAAATTGAAAAATAAAAGAAATTCTTGAAGAAAAAATTTTTTTTTTTGAAATTTTTGGCAAAAATTTTAAATGAAGTCATCTGAACAAATTATTATATATTGAGCAAATTGATAAAAAGTCCACATCTGTTAATTCTCTTAAAATGTCATAAAGATCAAGTTCAGACCATTTTTAAAATATTCTATCTAAATAATTTAAAGAATTTTACCAATCTTTTACATACAGAAGGAAAAAAAAATAACTAAATTTTATTCTCAAAAATATACTATGTATATGTACAAATCACTTGCACAAAAGAAATAATTTTTTTTTACAAATTTGAAGAAGGAAAAAAAATTTTTTTTGAGAAGGGAAAGAAAAATATATATCGTAGAAGAAAATAATTTTTTGGAAGATAGAAAATAATAATAAATTTTTGTGTGAACATTTTTTTAAAAAAGTATGTTTTTTAGAAGGTATATTGAGATCAGACAATTTTAAAAAAAAAGAAAAAATGAAAGTTGTGTAGATTTGAAAAGAGAAGAAACAAAAGAAATTTTAAGATCAGAATAATGCATGATTTTTTTCTGTATACAATCTCCTCTCATCACAAAAAATATATAAAATAATAAAGATATCCTTCTAAACCTCAATATAAATATTTTAAAAATAATTTTTTAACAGAACAATTTAATTTACAAGCCTTGCCAACATTTCAAGAAACTTTGGTGTAGTGGGATAATTTCAAGTTTTAACGGCTAATAGGTTGAGGGTTCGAACCCCACTCACGGCAAACAATTTTTATTTAAATTAAAACTTTGTTTTAATCTAAAATTTAATTTTTTCAGGAATTTAAAAAATAATTTTAAGCATTTTTAATAAAGAAAATAATAAAAAGTATTTTTTATTTTTAAAATACCCTCAACACCTTATTCTTCACTAGCCAGGACTAATCTAAACTGTACTATTTTTCTCTGTTGACAAAACTAAAATTAAATTGCCTTTTCCTGCCAAATTTTCAGTTTTCTACCAAAATTTCCAATACTCGGAATTATTTTTTTAAAAATTCATTTTTAACTCTCCGTTACGGCATTTCCACCCGTACGTCCCCCGCCGTTTGCTTTCTTAAAATTTTTCCATCATTTAAAAAATCATCATTTCCTCCTTGTTGTTCAACAATATCCCCATCACTTAAAGAATGTTGTTGCTGATTTTTAAAATTTCTTTTTTGCCGTTTTGTTCCTCCTTCTATTGCCCCCATTCCTCCTCTACTTCCTCCCCCTCCACTTCTACTACTTCCCCCACCACCTCCTCCTTTTTTACGCCGAAAATCACCAGGGGCAGTTAATGCACGAGAATTTTCATTCATTGTTGTTGAAGGTAGAATACCACCAGCTTCATCAACACGAGCTAAAAATGAACGAGTAGTTGATGGAGAAATGGTTGCTGTTGTTGTTCTTGGAATTATTGTACTGGTAAATGTTTGGGGGAGAGATGATTCCATATTTTTGGCGTTTCGATTTCCTTTAAAAAATTTTAAAAATTTTTCGAAAAAATTTTTTATTGTTAGCCCAAAAAAAATTAAAAAATATTCAAACAAAAAAAACCTTTTAAAGAGTAGAAAATAATAGCTTCTTGTCCACTCGTATTTTCATTATTGTTAGGATTACTGGTAGATTCAACGTCAGCAGATGGATTATGACTGAGCGAACGAGAACGTGAAAGCTTTAAATTAAAAAAATTTTTTCTGAAAAAAAATTCCAAGAAATTTTCAAAAATTAAAAAAAAATTCCAGAAAATTTTTCAAAAAATTTCTCAAAAATTTTCCAAAAATTTTCTCAAAAAAAATAAATTTACAAACCCTAACAAGTGCTGTATTAACATGTCGACGTCCTGTTACTGCTCGAAAAAGACGTAAAGGACCACTACTTTTAGTTTCCCGTTTTTGATGTTTATCGTCGGTTTCTTCCTGTATTTTCCCTCCAACATTTCCCTCAACAATTTGTTTTGTTCTCAAATTTTCTCCTTCTTCATTTCTTCCTTCCCCTTCTTCCTCTAAAGAACTAGGTGACAAATCATCCCCAACATTTTGTGAATGCCTTTCAATTTGTGCTTGTACAATTTCACAATGAACAGAAGATGAAGATGGCAAAATTGTTGAATTATTAGCAACTTGAAAATTGTCGCTGCCAATCTTTAGAAAAATTTCAATTAAAAAATTTCTGACAATGAGAAAAAATAAAAAAATTTGACATAAGAATGATGGGAGGGAAACTACATAGGAGAATAAAAAGGACCAGGGGGGAACAAACTAAAAACATAATTACTGAAGAAAATATGAATATCTCAAGTTTCAGAAAAATTTTTTTTTACAATTTTTATTAGGCCTAATGACGACAGGCAAGAATTTAATGAAGGAACACGTTCCCGTTTGGAATTTAAAAATTAAATCTTAATAGAGAATTAAAAAAGAGCAAGAGAAAAAAACCCTGGCCAACAAATTACCAAAAATCTCCTCAATTCATTCTTAATATTTAACCCTCTCTTGTTGGGCCCGGGTCTTTTATTATTCAAAGAAAAAAATAAATTTAAAATAAACCTGAACAAATTGTGGCGATGTTGAAGGAGAAAAACCAAACGGATCGTGTACTTCAGTAACAACAGGGAAAGGATTGGCAGAATCGCTACATGTTGATTCTATACTTAATCTGTCTCCTTCTCTATGATTGTTATTGTTCGTGTTTCCTCCTGCTCTCCCTCCTCCTCCTCTTCCGCCACTTGGAGCATCATCATCCACACTTGCTGAAAATTGTGCTGGTCGACTACGGCTACTAACATGATAACCAAAAGCTTTTAAAATATCAGATTTACACATTGGACAAGTTCGGTGTTCTAATAGCCATGGATCAACACAACTTTTGTGGAAAATGTGCCTGAAATTTTTATGAATTTTTGAAGGGGACAACTCTAAAGGTCAACTCCCAAAAATCAAATTACCCAGAAGGTCAAACCCAAAAATTAAAGGGGATTCACTGACATAAGAAATTATTTTGTGGAACTGTCAGATAAGGCAAAAGCGAGCAGGCCAATGCATTCTTGATCTTGAGTTCTATTAATCCGCCCAAATATTTGGAGTTGACCTTCTGGGGTGTCCCATTTTAAAGGTAAAATGGGGGAGTTAGAAAGACTTTAAAAATTCAAAAAATTAAACAAACCTGCAAGGAAGTTGTCTCAAAATATCTCCAGGTTTATAAGGATCAATACAAACTGGACAGTCAGAATTTAATTCTCGATCTCCAGATTTTACTGGACGTGTTGGAATTCTAGCCAAAGCTTTTTTTGCAGCGTTAAACAGCCTTTAAAAATTATAAAAATATTAACACGATATATTAGATCACATATCAGACCATATCTACCAAACAGATCAGAATCTGAACCAAAAATTCACAAATATCTAGACATATTTCGGATCCGAACCCGCTAACTCTAATTTTACCTAGAGGCCAGCGATCGAGAAAATCTATCAAAAATCTCCATCTCTAGATAACTAAGATTTTTGAGCGAGATTTCGACTCACAATAAGCCCGCTCCAATACATGTAGATTCCAAGGACTTACCCAACCCTTTTACAAAAATAAAATAAGAAAAAACCTTCTCTGTAGTCTATCTTTTGCATGAGCATAACGAAAGCGTTGAACATAATAAAATACTAACCAGGCCAATGAAATTACAATTAAAATAATAAAAGAAATTGAAACAAATAAAACCTTAAAATTTAAAATAATTTAATGAGAAAATCGGTACTTGTGCAGTTTCCATCCCATAAGCCCCGCCTCCTTTTTTTCTCCCCTTTTTTATAAAGTACATTTGGGTCAATATTTTCATTCTTAATTTCAGTTATTTACGAGAATCGACTATCTTTTTGCGAATAAATAGAAGAAAAAGGGGCGGGACCTATGGGATGGAAACTACACAAACTTCAAAAAATCTCAAAAAAACATACTGATGTTTTTGAAAAACTTTTGAGAGATTCATTACTCGCATCACCATTAGGATCACAAAGAGAAAGTAAACCTCCATCATCATCTGAAGAGGACGTTGAAAACACAAATTTAACTAAAGGAGAATTTCCTGGTGTTGTTCGACTTGAGGAAGGTCGTAATCGTTCCAATTCTTTGTCAACAACAACTAAAAAAATTAAATATGAAAAAAAATTTTTCTAAAAGAAAAAGTTGTGTACTCCATCATTGAAAAATGGGTGAATTTGATTATCTTAAAAATTCTATGTCCACTCACTCCTGTGAATTTTTTCACCGTTTTTTTCAAAAAATTTTTTCTGAAAAGCTGACTGGTGTGAGTGGAATAAGATATAAAAAAGAGAAGAATTTCATTTATTGCTAGTCCGTTCAGGTTAATCAGCTCTATACCCTATCTAAAACGCTGAAACGCGAGAAAAATAATTTTTCTTGTCAGAAAATCACCCATTCCCGAAAATTAAAAAAAACCACAAACTAATCAAAGACTGAAGTTTTGCATTTACTGCCAACTGTGTAAGTGCTCTATGCAAATGTAACAATTCTTGAGGACATTTGGAACATTCATCACATTTAGCTACCAAATAACCACTTCCAGGCAAATAAGCAGTAGTAGGTTCAACAGACAAGGGGGAGCAAACATTTTTGGTTAAAACGTCCATCCCAACAAGTTGATATTGTGACAATGTTTGGATTGCTGGATTGTTGCTGTTGCTATTTGGAATGTTACTTGAAGAAGAGGAAAGAGCGTTTCCGCAGGCTAAAGAAATACCACCATTACTACCAACTTGTGAGTCCTTTTAAATTTTTAAAAATAATTTAAAAAATTCTTTCAAGGCCGCAAAACTTATTTTCAGTCATCAAAAAACATTTTAGTTTTATTTAAAAAAGTTTGTCCATCGAACGGATTCGAACCCACGACCCCTTATCGAACAAGACAAACAATCAACCAACTACACCAAAACAACAAATTAAATTAAATAACCTTAAAAAGCGAAATTTTTTCGAGACCTCAAAAGTTTTCGGTCGGCAAAAAATTTTACTCTTATTTAAAAAGTTTGCACCCCAAACGGACTCGAACCCATGACCCGTTCTTAAACACTAACCAACTACACCAAACTCCCACATTAACAAAACTGATTTAAAAAACTTTAAAAGATCAACCTGAAGGCTTTGAGGAATTGACAATAACAACAACAGAATTAAAAGAAAATGAGGTTGAAGATGAAAATAATAACGACAGCTACAAAGCAAAGAAGTGCAAAAACGGCAATTTGGCATTTTTAAAAGAATTTACCTTAAATTAAAGAAAAAAAATTTTTTTTGAAAATTTTTGAAAAATTTCTTGAAAAACACGATTGTGACCATTAAAAAATAATATATAGATTTTGTATTAAATAATAGGTAAATATACTCATTTAAAAATAAAAGATGAAGAAAACTAGTTAAAGGTGTGTGTAGATGAGTGAGCAATAAACAACAAACAAAACAAAAATGAGGGAAAAGCAACAAAACAAAAAAAGAATTTTTTTCTCAAAAAAAATTCTTTTTATTATTCAAAATAAACCAAAAATAGATATGTATAAATTCTCGTATTTTTATTTAACTTGTCCAAAAATTTCAGAATTTTTAAGCAAGAAATTTGGAAATTGTGCTTAATTTTTCAAAAAATACCTAGTTTTGAGGTTTATCAACTATAACTTGATAAAAATTTTATCAAAAATTCTGAAATTTTTGGAGGAGATAGTTAAGGATGTTAAAGAAATTTGAAAAAATTTTCATAAATTTAGGACCGCCTAAAGTGCCAGTTTCGAGTCTCGCGCCAAAACGATCCCGCGCCAAAATCGTCCTAACCCCCAAAAATAGTAGCATTATCAATAAAAATATTCTTAACAGTTAAAAATAATTTTTTCTTTCTATTTTTGAAAATGGGAAGAATTTTTGTGCGTAAACAAATTAATAAAAATATTGTAAAAATATTCTTTCCCCTCCTCTCTATTTTTATTTAAAAATAGGGGAGGTCTTGATTTTTAATTTACTATTTTGCCCTTTTTAGGTAAAAAAACATGAGATTATTTAATTTAAAAAATTGTTTGCAACAATTTTAAATAAAAACAAAAAAATATTTAAAAATGGTCAAATTTAAAAATGGTCAGAAGTTAAAAATGGTCAGCTTAAAAATAAATCATTTTATTAATTTTGCCAAACTTTAAGGTAGTAAAAAGGGAATTCTTGTTCTCGGAACATTTTTTATTGTTGTCGGAACACCTTCAATACCCCCCCCCGTTCTCGGAATATGTAACTTCCCCGTTGTCGTTATAACATTCGGAGTTGAAATAATTGTTGGCGGTACCTTGTAGTGATGCTCGGGTATCCCGATCCCGAATCGGGAAATTTTCCCGAGTTTTTGGCCTCCCGATCCCGAGGTCATTTCCCGACCGACTCCCGTTTCCCGGGTTTTTTCTTCTCCCGAGCATCACAAGTACCTTGGGTGTACTCGTAGAAAGAGAGGGTAAGACAAAAGATGTTGAAAAGAATCTTAAGAAAAATAATGGAAAATTAAAATTTTGAATTGGAAAATGTAGAAGACCAAAAAAATTTTTACAAAAATAAAAATATTAAAAAAAATTATTTTGCTCCATTTCTATTTTTAAAATAGGGAAAGAAACCCATTGTTCGAAAAAAAATTTTTTTTTAATTTTCTATTTTTAATTTTTTTGTCATTTTTAGAAAAATATTTAATATTTTTTAAAAGATTTTTAATGTTTAATAAAAAAGAAGAGATTAATTACAAAACAAAAAAGATTTTAAAAATAATTTAAGCCAAAGCAGAAATTTTCTGGAGAAATTTTAAAAAATAAATGACATCATACCCCATCCCCCATCTCCCAAAAAAATTTTTTTCTTGAAGTAAATAATTTAAAACATAAATTAATACTAGAATAATGAAAAAATTAAATTAATAAAAAAATTTTTTTTCTTGAAGTAAATAATTTAAAACATAAATTAATACTAGAATAATGAAAAAATTAAATTAATAAAAAAATTTTTTAATTACAATTTACTATGGAAACCAAGAAAAAAATTTTTTTCTCTCATTAAAGTAAAAAAATTTAAAAGTAATAAAATAAATAGAGCTTAGTTTTCGAAAAAAAATTTTTTTGCGGATAAAACTTGCGGATTTTTAGGGGGGGGGAGAGGAAAATTAAAAATTAAAGAAACGACCCAAGAAATTTATCTATTATTTTTTCGGCTTGAAGAAACACAAAAACTGACCACCCCAGCAATTTCCCATAAAAAGAATGTTTTGGTGTAGTGGGAAAATGTTTGGTTTACAATAGAAAAAGAAGCAAGGTTCGATTCCACTTGATAGAAAATGAATTTTTTTAGACTAGAAAATAAAAAAAAACAAAACGAGGAAAGGACAGACTTGAAAAAATTTTTGAAAGTTTTTAAAAATAAAAAAAAATAAACAAAAAAATTTTGCGGACAAAAATTTGCGGACAAGCATGAACACACCTGATAGAAAATTTTTTTCAAGGAGAAAAAAATGAAAAAAACTAAGGGAAAGAATAGAAATAAAAAAATTTCTTTTAATGTTTTTAGAAATTAGAAAAATTTTTAAAAATTAAAAAAAAATTTTTGCGCACAAGATTTGCGGACAAACACAAAACTTGAAAATAAAATATTCAAGAAAAAAAATGAACATTTTTTAGAGGTAAAATAATTAAAAAAGAAAAAAACGAATAAATACAATTAATAATGCGCATAATTTTTTTCTAAAACAATTTTCAGAAAAAAAACTGGACGAATGAAAAAAAATGTGTGTAAGTAAATAGAAAAAAAATTAAATGGAAAATGACATCAAATAAATGTAATTAGCGAGGATTTATATATTTTTTGTTGTAAAAAAAGCAGGAAATGAAAAATGAATAAATGGATATATGGAAGAAAAATTAAATAGAAAAAAAATTATTAAAAAATTTAGACAAGTAATATTCCTAAAATTTGCGGACAAATATTGCGGACGTTGGTTAGTTTTATAGGTTTACTAAAATGGATATAGTAGCTTTGAACTGTGCAAACCAAAAATATTTAAAGGAATTAAATATTCCAAAAATAGAATTAATAAAATAGAAGGAAACCTTATTAAAACGCTAGAAATATTAAAATAACGGATCAAACAAGATTTATTTTTAGATTTGATAGTAATTGAAGTATCATTACAGGATTTTGGCTTGAAAAAAAAACAAAAAAAAATTTTTTTTTATTCGATTATTAAAAAATCTAAAGAATAATCCATAGTGATTAATTTGCTGAAAATTAATAAATTTGCGGACAAAATTTGCGGACAAAAATTTGCGGACAAATATTTGCGGACAAAAATTTGCGGACAAAACTTGCGGACAAAAATCTTAAAATTGAATTTTTTATTTATTTTTTACTCCAGTCAAAACAGTTATAATTTCCCAAAATAAAAAATTTTCCCCCATTATTTTACTTAAAATTAATGTAAAAAATGTTGCTATTAAATACAAAAACAAGAAAGAATTCTTGAGAAAAAATGTAAAAATGCACTTAAAAATAAAAGAAAAATGAGTTAACATACAAACAAATATTTTTACGCCTATTTTACGTTTTTTCTAACAACGACCTTTTAGTTAAAAAAGTAAAAAAAAAATCTCTCAAAATTAAATTCCCATGAGAAGACAATTTTCGAGAAGTTAAATGGAATAGAAAAAAAAGAGTATAGCAACACAGAGAAATTTTTTGAATTAAAAATTGATATCATTTTTGGAATTTATTTAAGAAAAATTGTATGGGATTAGTCAAATATCAATATAAAATACCATCTTGAAATAACGAAAAAAGTGGATCTTACAATGAGTGTAGTAGCTTAAAAACTGAGAGGTGTCGCAGACAGTTTTCCCACACAATAGCCTAACAAATTTAAAAAAAAAAACTTTTCCAAAATCGAGCTGGGGATTTTGGAAAAAAAAACCCTTGAAACAAAAAATCATACATATTGTAAGAACGATTCACCCAGCAGCATTCAAAACGCTTAGGCGGGGGATTAAGAGGTATACCTAATAATTAAGAGGTATACCTAATAATTAAGAGGTATACCCAATAGCCAACCAAATTTCTAAAAAAAAACCTATCCTAAATCGAGGTCTATCTTAAAATGAGGTTCTTATTAAAAGAAATACCTTCACGTATTTTCAGACCCAAATGGTCTCAAAAATTCGTAAAAATGCCTATAAACGCGCAAAAAATTAAAAAAAAAAACAATTTTCACAAAAAAAATAATTGGGGGAAAACTAATAAACAAATGTCTATTAGAAATGCACTTTTAAAGGAGTAAAAAAATCTTAATTTTGAATCTCTTTTTTGTGCGGAAAAATCCCCAATTGCGCCAATTGGAGTGAAAAAAGAAAAGAAAAATTAAATGAGTTTGTACGGCAAACTCATTTAGTTACCCGTCTCTCTTCCCCTCTAACTACCTCCCCTATAAGAAAAAAAAAATTTTTTTTTTAATTTCCGCTTCAAAACTTGCACTAAGGGCATTAAAAATTAATTTTCTTTGTAATCAGAAAAAATAAATAATTAAAAGAGAGGAAAATTAAATAGTCCAGATGTGCGCAAAAATTATGTAGATTTATAGATAGCGTTGTCGAGAAATTGGAGATCCCGAAAGTCAAGGAAGTCGAAACAAAAAGAAATTTTCAAAATTTTGAAAATTCCCCATTACATGTGGCGAATATGACTACTCGAAAATTTCCCCCAAATTTCCTACTCCTACGTCTGAGAACATTTTTTGTAAAGCAGGGTTGAGTGGGTTATACGAAACCTGGACTTTTTCGACCCGAAACCCGACAAGAGAATTTTTTTGAAAAACGGACCCGAAATTTTTCCTAAATCTGACCCATCCCTATTTGTAGAGACTAAAGCTCCAGACTTAAAAATTAACGCTCTACTACTCATTAACAAAACCTAAAGGCTCCCAAAAATTTTTTGAAGAATTTTCAAGGATTTTTAGAAAGGAACTAAATTCTTAAAAATATTAAAGGATTCAGATTAGTAATTTTAATATTAATTTTTAATGCCTAAAAAATGTTAAACACGCATGAGACAACTAGTTTGAATAAAAAAGGAGAGGGAATGTCAGTCTGTGTCAATAATGCCGAAGCAATTTTTACCCGCTTTTCTCGGCACTCTCTCGCGATGCCATTAGCAACGAGAAAAATCAATAAAAGACCCGGTTGGCATATACAAAGAATAAAGGATGGATACAAAGGGGAGGAAATGTTTGACAAAAAAATTGAGAGAGGAACGGGGGATATGAAAAAAAGACGTGAGTTAAAAGACGTTAAGTTAACACAAAAAAGGGAAGAAAAATGAGAGAAAAAATGAGAGGAAAAAAGAAAGGAATATGTAGAAAAACCTTGAGGAAACTAATACAAAGAACGGAAAAAAGAAAGGAATTTACTATAAGGACACAGGATTAATAGAAAGAAAAAAAAAGTTGAGAATTAAAAGAAATATTTAGGTACTTATCCCTTATACCACACCCCCCAAAAGTAGTGTCCAAAATGTCATATATGGGTCCCTTAAACTTGAAAAACCTTTATTTTACAGTGTTATTCAAGAAGCGACAGTCACTTTTCTTTTTAGAAATTTTCCTACAGTAATTCCATGTTTGATGATTGTAAAATTAATATTTGGATTCATTCATTCATCTTCTCTCTTTCAAATTTCTTTCACTTTCATATCGCTCATATTCCTTATATTCAAATTTAATCCTTTAAATGCCTCTCAACATTTTTCTATATTTCAAAGTTCATTTTATCTATTTTAATATTTGTCAATCATCAACCTATTTCTTATTATTAAAACTAGGATTTATAGACGAAAAAACCGCTAACTGACCATCACTGACCCCTGTCTTTCTCATTTTAACTCATCACTCGCTCAGCAGACACGGAGAATTTATGAAGAAATTAGAGAGAATTGGCGGGAAATCCTCCCATTTTCCCATGTTTTTAAGAAAATTTCCCGCCATTTTTCTCTGGTTACTTCATAAACTCTGTCAATAAATGGGTGATTAATTAAAATTTGAAAGACAGGGGTCATGATGGTCAGTTAGCGGTTTTTTCGCTGCTATAAATATTAGCTTTATTTATTATAAATTGCCTCTCTTGATTGCCTTTAAATTGCCTTTCTAAAAATTGCCTTTCTAATAATTGCCTTTCTAAATTGCCTTTCTAAATTGCCTTTCTCTCCTTATATATAAACTAAACTTGTTTTAGTTTATTTTGGCATTTATTCTGACTTTTACATAATAAAACGGTCGCGACTTTATATGTTGGACTTTTTTCTATATTTATATCTTATTTCTATAAATACAGATTAAAATGTTTTCTCTTCCAACTGAAGTTCAACTTGATGTTTTAAAATGTCTTAATTTCGAGCAATTATTCTTTTTTAGACAAACCAACTTTTACCTTCACAATTTAATTAATAAATATGGGGAAGGATTGGCACGAAAAGGATTTTATAAACTTTCATTGGTAAACATTAACTACTTTTTTATTTAAAAATTGATTTTAGACTGTTACCAAAAATATCCATATTAAATCTGTAGAACCTGACATTTCTGAATTTATTTTAAATGATCAACTTAAGGGGAAGGTTAAATTAATTTTTAATTTTGATTAGATTACTTGTATTTTTCCAGTGGGAAAAGGCTCTAGTTGAATCTATTCCCTTGTTTTTACATGGTGTTAGAGATGATAATCAGGATATTGAAAGCATTGCTGTTGAGATGTTGAGAATGCGTAATGGTAATAATTGTGTTCAATTAAATAAAAAATTTTTTTACTAATATTTAACGAAGAAGCCTTTTATTTTCTGATTTTGCCAAACATTCCAAAAACAATAGAGGAAATGGTTATTGCTCGATATTGGTTAAAACAACTTTTTAAATATGTTTTTTTTAAATATGCTGAATTTGATGGTATAATATTTAATCCAAAAATGATCAATTTATTATTTGATAACGACAAAACAATTCTTAAACAATTTCATGTTCAACACCTCGAATTAGGGGCTGGAAATGATATAGACGAAAATATTTTTGAATTCGCTTTGAAACATTTTGCAATTTACGAAAATCTTGCCATTGTTCTTACGCAGAACAACATCATTGAAAAATATATTGATATTCTATTCAATATTATAATAAATGAAGGCAATAAATTACCTAAAGTTTATTTCTATATTAAGTCTTCAAGACTTTATGATCGTGTTATTGAAGTGAGTTTATTTGTTGAAAATTAGGGTTGAACCCCATCCCCCCTTCTCGGTGTCGAGAAGTTCATGTCTAGGTCGGGGGGAATTGGATTAATTTTATTTTTATTTTAGTATATAGCAACATCTAAAGATGTGTCAAATATTGTGCCTGAAATTGTTTTAAATTGTAGTTTATTACCAAATTTTAAATTGAACGAGAGAGCAGAAAAAGTTGAAAATATACGAAAACTTGGTTCAGAATTTACATTATTTCAAATTTCCAATATTTATTACTCAAAAGTGAAATTTTCATTATGGCATCGGGATGTTAGTTATAGAGATGAATCTAAGTTTCTGGTTGGAATTGAAAAAATGAAAGAGCAGAATTGAAGAGAGCGAAAAAATGATAAAAATCCCGTCATAAGTCACGGAAACCTATTCGGACGATCAATATTTCATTGAAAGAGCTTGTTGAGTTGGGTCGAATGCCATCATATATGGGCCGAAATAAAGATTGGGCTCGAGGCTGATTTTGGTGTCATTCGACTCTGCTAGAGGAGCCTTTCAACGAGCTATCATTTGTTTTTTCGGTACATCTTTTGTATTTTTTATCCGAAATAAAATTTCTGAATATTTTGTATCGGATTTGTATGTTGGATTTTTTCAATATATTTTTTTCCTGTAGATATTTCCTCCCCGAACACAATTCCCGACCCATTGAATCGGTCCCCGTTAGTGGTCGGAAAAACGTCAAAATCAAATATTTGGTCAAATAAATTGAAAATTATTTGATATTTGAAAAAATTTGATCAAAAAAGTCATCGGATTTGGCACTTGTAAAGATTAGGGTTATGAGGACAAATTATGAGGACAAAATTGGTAGAATTCGGTCAAAGTCAGGGAACCGATTCAATATGTCAGTTGAAAGAGCTAATCGATCTGGGTCGAATGGCATCAACTATGGGCCAGGATATAGGTTGACCCACGCAAAGCGCGTGCCGCAAAATCACGCGCATCGCGCGAGTTTTTGCACCGACGCCCATAGATTTACGTGTTTGATTGCGAAAAACTTTGTACCAACAAAGAAAAGTTAAGAAAAAAGTTAAGCTTGTCTTAATCGGTTTATGTTACTGAGGGACCCAGAAAATTTTCAAAATCTTCCTCTGATCGGGTAATCCTAAGCATCCCTTTTGCTAATAAATAAAAAATTCGTTCCTCCGCCCTCAATTTCCCGCGCCTAAAATTCCAGTGCCCAATATTCCGTTTTTTGACTTGGTAGCCAAAATCCGCTGGTGGCCAAAATTCTGAAATTATCTTGATGACCAGAATTCCAGTGACCAAAAATCCGGTACTCCGCATCCAAACCCTGCTTCAAACTGCTAAAAAAATGATAAAAAAACAAAAATTTTAATTTAAATCAATGAAAATTAAATAATATTTCTCCAACATTGTTGTCCAATAAATTAACAAAAATTTATAATGTCCTCTCAAATCCTCATCTTTTTGATTTTAACATTTAAAATAATTTGAGCAGTATCATTGGAACAGAAAAATTTCACTTTTGGATTATGAATATTGACAATTTGATATTTTTTGTAGTATCTTCCACCGCCTAATTGTTCAATTTCAACATTTTCTGCTTTCTCAGGGAATTTAATATTTGTGGATGTCAAACTCAAAATAATATCGGGCACAACTTTTGAAAGATCTTTGGATGTTGTTATATACTAAAGTTTAAACTTATTTTGTATACAAATAACTTTTCCCTCAATAAACCGGTTATAAATCCATGGAAACGAAAAAATAGCGAAAACGACTTTAGGTAATTTATTGCCTCTATTTATCAGAATATTGAATAAAACATCAGCATTTTGCCGCTCAGAAAAGTCGCCAGTATAAAAACAAGAAAAACACAGATAAATCACAAAATGGTTTAGACCATTCAAAAAAATTTTAATTGTATTGTCTCTAGCAGAAAGAAGAAGGGTTTGAACGTGAAATTGTTTAAGAATTGTCTTGTCATCATCAAATAATAGATTAATCATTTCCGGATTAAATATAATGTTTTCAAACTCAGCATTTTTAAAGAAATAATTAAAAAGTTGTTTTAAACAAAATCGAACAATAACCATAGCTTCTAAACTTTTTGGCATGTATGGCAATTTAAGAATATAACCGGAGTTTTCTAAATAAAAATTTCATTGATAATAAGTCTAGTGTTATGTACCAGGTAGCGGTCTTACCCAATGACTAACAGAATAACACAAAAATAGAACAACTGTTTACCCGAATAGTAGAGTTCGAACTTTTCAATTTGCCGGGTCCGGTATCCGGGTTTTTTTCTTTCAATCTGACCCGGACCCGGGCTAAAAACCCCGAAAAAACGGATTTTATCAAAATACCCGATTTCTGGGGACCGGAAACCCCGGTCCCGGGCTCGCCACGGGTTCGAGCTCTACCGAATAGTAAATACAATGACGAAGGTGGCAAAAGGCTAAGGACAGGCAGTGACGGTCGGCCCAAGTGCCAACCAAGACTACTAGACCCACACATACCTAATGTCTAGTATACAGAAATATCAACCAACATTCTAGGTGAAGCCTAAAGGAGGGAGTACTAGAAAAGGGAAATTGAAAATTCCTCAGGAAAAGCGCCCCTTCCTCATTATGAGTACACAAGTATATTCCAATTTATTTTTATAAAAAACCTATTATATCCATTTTAACAAGAACTTGTTCACTTTTACGTTCACGTTCACGTCCTAGTAAAAACAACGGAGTAGATTTATTTAAAGCTGCTAGCCACTGAAAAATATAAATACTTTAATCAAATTGAAATTTAATTTAACCTTCACCATGAGTTGATCATTCAAAGTAAATTCAGAAATGTCAGGTTCAGGTTTAATGGTTAGATATTGACCATCGGGTTCTTTGGAGGAATCAATCTAAAGAAAATTTAAATTAAAAAATTTAGTTAATATTTACCAATGAAAGTTTATAAAATTCCATTCGTGCCAATTCTCCCTCATATTTATTAATTAAATGGTAAAAGTAAGAATTGGATTGTCTTAGAGAGAATAATGGCTCGAAATTAAGACATTTCAAAACATCAAGCTGAGCTTCAGTTGGAAGAGAAAACATTTTGAACAGTAAAATTCTAAACAAAAAGTAGATACTAGGAGAAAAATGGAAGGAATTTAAATAAGAAAATTTCCAGAAATTTGTAAATTCGATCAAATGAAATTATTTGGAAAAAATTTTTCACCACGAAAATCTAAAATTTATCTGTCTTTTCCCCTTTATCTTATTTTTCTTTTTTTCTTTCACTCATTCTCTCTCAACTTTTTACACTTTCTCATCACCTCGCTCGTATTTGCCACAAAATGTTAGACAAGTAAAAATGTAAATTAAGAGAGACAATGTAAAACAAGGAGAGCAGGTATTTAACAGCAATTAATCGGGCCCTTTCTTGGCTAATTTTTAAGTAATTTTTTTTTTAAATTGTTGAAAGTGTTCTTCAAGGCGTGTGTCACCAAAAAAGTGACTAATTTATTTTAATCTAAATTTTATTCTAAAATTTTTTCAAAATTCTTTCAGAGAGAATGAGAAAATGCTTTGGTAGCAGATTAATTAAAGGATTTATTTCGATTATTCGATGGGTTCCAGTTGTTTTTGTCCTTCTAATTATTTGTTGGGCTTGGTATACTTATATTATTGAGTTTTGCTTTAGTAAGTTTTTAATTCTTTAATTAAAAAATAAATTTTTTTTCAAAGAAATTCTGGATGATGTTATTATTAGAATTATTTATCTTTTAATTGTCCATTTGCTTTTACTTATGTTTTTATGGTCATATATTAAAACTGTGATCTCAACTATTGGAAAGCCTTCAGAATTGGTATTTAATTTTTTATAAAAATAAGTTGAGGAAAATTTTGTCTTTAAAAAATTTTCGGGGGTTTAATTAATTTTTTGATCACTTTCTGACCTTCCTGGAGATGAACCAATGCCAGGGGAAACCCTTAGATTTAAGAAAAACCCAAGAAATTCAAAAAATATCTTAGCGGGTTTAGGAACATTTACGTAATAGGAGAAGGGATGCGCCAATACTTTCTCATGTTCCTGAGTCCTTCCAAAGTTTTCGAGTAGAAATGACAAACTCACCTGCTTCCTTAGGTCCCTGAAAACACACATAGCCCTAATTTCTTATAAGAAAATCAGAGAAAAATAAAAATGAGTCCCTAAAACATTGACATAGTAAAAGAGGAGCTGCGCCTTCCTCGGATTCCTGCAGTCCTTCCAAAGTTCTCGAGAAAAGATCTCCCTCTGGTTTTACGAACCAAAGAAATCCCGCAACTTTTAGTACACCATTCACAGCGCTCTACCTTTTTTTGCAAAGAAAACAGAAAAAAATAGAAATGAGTCCCTTACAAATTTATTTCTGTTGAACAGACCTCTCCTCAAAAAAATTTTTTTAATTTTTTCCTTTTCCCCCACAGTTTCATATACCTATAGAAGTTCGTGAATATATTGCTGCTGCCACAAATGATCATGAATTTCGTTCAATATTGGAAGAATTTGTTAAAGAAAGGAATATTCCTTTATTAACTAGAGGTTATGATGGAGGGATACGTTTTTGTCTAAAATGTTCTTGTGTTAAACCTGATCGTGCTCATCATTGCTCTGTTTGTGGCCATTGTGTTTTGTTAGTATTTTTTATTTTTTTTTGATTTCGAATTTATTTTATTTTTAGAAAATTTGATCATCACTGCCCATGGTTTGATTTTATTTTTACCTGAAAATTTTGCGGATTTCCGTTTTCTAGGAAAAAGATTTGCGGACAAAACTTGCGGACTTCTCGTTTCCTTAACAAAAAGATGTTCTTAAGAGCAAACTTTACGTCTTGTCTTCCTAAATCTTTTCCTCCTGATCAGTTTTCCTAGAAAAAAATTTGTGGACAAAGCTTGCGGATTTTTAAATATCTTATAAAAATTCTTTTTAAATTTTGAAATTTTTTGCGGACAAAACTTGCAGACATTCTGTCAAGCTTTTTTAAAGCAATAATTCTCATAAAAAAATTTTTTTCAAGGGTAAATACCTGTATCAATTATCGCAACTACAAATTTTTTATTCAATTTCTCGGATTTGGATTTTTAATGTGCGCATTTGTTTTCTTCACAATTCTTCCACATTTTATAAATTTTTGGTCAAAAGATGATCCAATGAAAGTTTCATTTTTACGAATAACTGTCTTTTTTCTTTTCTTCGTAACTGGAATGTTTGCAATTTCTTTGGGTTGTCTATTTGGTTATCATTTATTTTTGACTGGAAAAAATCGTTCAACCGTTGGTTTGTTTTTTTTGAAAATTTTTTGGCTCTACTTTAGGATATGAGTCCCATAAACTCCCAGGAATCTCTTTACCGTTGAAAAAAATATTTGCGGACAAAACTTGAGGACTTTTTCTCAATATTTTTTCAGCTCAGTTTTAACGAATTTCTCTAAGCTTTCCAAACACCTCGATAGACCTTTTAAACCCCAAAAATCAGATCAGGGCTGTCCGGAATCGCGGTCGCAGACCGCGTGAAATTGCGTTTATTTTTGACTTGCTGATTGTGTTTGCGGATTTTATATTAAGATTGCTGCTGCGGGAAATTTTTTCAATTGCGGGCAGTTCTGCTCCATATTCTGTTTATCCGCCAGTCTTGAACGTAAGAAAATTCTCATTCTCCCTCTTAATCACATAATCCTCGCAAAACTATTTATGGGATAAATATACTCTAATAGGACGCATAAAGGGTTATGAGACGCATATCCTAATGTAAAAATTCTTTTTAAATATTTTTCTTTTCTAGAATCTTTTCGTCCACCAGTCTTTGCTTATGGAGCAGATAGAAATGGTTTTAATTTGGGTGTAAAATCGAATTTTGCTGATATTTTTGGAAGTGAAAAGTTCAAGTGGTTTTTGCCTATTTTTACAAGGTTTTTTTTAATTTTTTGGTCCAAGGCTCTAAGTGATTTTTTTCCATCTTAAATTTATTAGGTGGGCTGGACATAAACAGGTCCAAATGGACAAGATTAACAAGTCATTTTCCAAATCATTTCCTCGAAAAAAATATTTGCGGACAAAATTTGCGGACTTATTCTCCATAACAAAACTAACTTTTTGGTCTAATTCGAGCTTGGTTTAACTCCTAGGGATGGAAAGGCTCAACAAAAATTCTTTAACGATTTCAAATTAATTTTTTTTAAATTTTTCAGTACGGGTAATGGCCAATATTTTCCACAAAAAGCGGCAAGAGGAAACCAATCTCATCAATATCAAGGGAATAATTATCAAACAGGTAGAGCACTTCAAGGTTTAAATTTAATTGTTAAATTTTATTTAAAAAAATTTTTTTAGCGGTCGAAGTTGTCTAAATCAGGTCTATTTTTTATTGCATTTTTACCTAAAAGTCTCTCCGCAAGAACACGAGAAAATATAAATAATTTTTAATTTCTATTTTGTCCTCATTTATATTATAATTTTATTTTTATGCCAAATTTAATGTAGAAAAACTTTAATTTTAATATTGTATTATCTCTTTAATAAATTTAATTTAAAAATTTTTTTTCGAGTCGAAAAAGTTCCAAACATTCCAGTAAACCTTGACATCTTTAGTGTGGGACGTACCCAACATTGGAAATTTTCAATGATTTTACAAAAAAATTTTTTTCAAACGATTTTTCCAACATTGAACTTGCAGAAAAACTTTTCAGAATCATTAAAAGAAAAACCAAAGACTAAAGAGAGTTATGGCCCTCAAATTTACTGCAGGGATGTCATAAATTTTTCTCGACCCCTAACTCGTTCCACTAACAATAAGACAAATAAAATCGACCCACGCCTGAATTAAAAAAAATCCACAACCCCAATAATCTCAAAAATACTCCAAAAAACCCCTCCCTCAAAAAATTAAATTTTAAAAATAAACAAACACAATATCATTTTAATATTTTCTCAACAATAACAAATCAAAAAGAATATACTTTTATAATAACACTTCATCCAATTCTTCACAACTTTTCATTTAATTATAGTCCACATTCAAGCAGTCTGTTTAACTTCAGCTCCTCTAAAATTGAAAAAAAAAATTAGAATTTTATTTTTCGTTGCAGAGCCTTACACTCATAAACCCGGGTAATCTCTCACGAAAATTTCCTATTTCACATAATTAAAAAAATTTTTGAGATTAATTCCGAAGTATTAATTACTACGTATTCCCCCCTCCCTTATTACCTAAAAATTTATTTTTGGAAAATATTTTATAGAAAATCGAAACCTTTATGTTGTGTTTTAGATTAGTTAGAGAATTTCGTTCACAAAAACTTGCCTAGAAAAAACTAGAGGGTATCTAGAGGTTGATCTCCATTGATATATTCGAAAACTTTTTCCCCTCCAGAAATGGGACCTACAAAAAATTCCGAAGAACGAACCCCCATCCTTATATTCTCATTAAAAAATTTAAAAAATTCAAACTTTGCATTCTTCTTCTCCTCTCCCTTTTTCGAAGCCAAAATTGCCGCACGACGAAGAACTGACGCATACGGATTTAATTTGACCATTAAACCATGTTTTCGCAAAGGATTACGATGAATTTTTGCAACCTTCGTTTGCTTGCGGACAGGACGTATAACTTTTGTAATTTCATCAGAACGAATAATTCTTGCAAAATCAGAATTTGTCATTTTTGCATGTGGAAGAGAAAATCCTTTTTTAACCCAAGATTTTTGTGTCCAAGTTCCATAAATTGAATCCAATTTACGAAAAGCACTTTCTGTCCAAATTGTAAAACGTCCCAAATGTCCTCCTGGAGCAATTTTTAACAAATTTATATGTTTGACAGATAAAAGAGTAATTCCAGGAATATTGCGAAAAGCACGAACAATTCCACCATCGTTGTTGTAAATTATTAGAGGGCCAAGTTTTTGTTTGTAGCGACGATTACGACGTTTGCCTTTACCAGCACGATAACGTTTGGATTTGTAAACCTTTAAGAAAAATATGAAAAAATTGTGGGATAAAATGAGGAAGTAAAAAAATCCTAGGTTGAGATAAGTCCTTGGGATCCTGCTAGACCATTATATAAAATAAGTAAATGGTGATCTGGATTCATCTCCTCTTTGAGAAAATGAATACCTAAATGATGTCTAAACAAAAGAAAGTTAGCCCACTCTCAAAAAGTTGGGATCATTGATAATTGAATTTTCAATTTCCTACGGCTTATTGTTAGATTCAATCGAAAACTGATCTTGAGCTGACTTCAAAGCTTGAGGAAAGCCCAGATACATGATACACAAACTAAAAGTCAACCAATTCCAACTAAAGAAACAATAAGACAATGATACCCGTTCTCTTTATTCCTCTTTACTGAAATCTATGTAAAAATCTCAAATTTCATTAATTCCTAGCAGCTAGTCGAATTCCCTAAACCAACATAAGTAGAAAAATAAAAACCTTTTCAATATCAGCCCAAACATTAGCTCGTTGCAAAAATCCGACAGCTTCCTTTGTTTTCGTGAATGATTCAATTTTGTCCGCAATCACCAATGGAACTTCACTAACTTGATCAATAACATGTCCACGTGCTTGAACTAATGCTGGCACTCCAGTTGCAGCAATTGCAGAAACAACAGCATAACGACGTTGAGCAATATTGATACGACGATGCCAGCGACGATAAACTTTTGTTGGAGCAAACATACGACCACCACGACACATATTCCCAAAAGCTCCTTGACCAGAACGATGAGTACCGCCACCACGTACACGAGGAATACGAGCGACAGCACGACCAGTTCCCCATGACTCGGCAGATGTTTGGTGACCTAAATAAGGATTTGGAGTAGAATGTCTATATTATCAAGCCCCACAAGTATCCTTAAATTTCTAGTATGAGTGAACTCCTATAGGTTTTGGAAGGAAAAACTAATGACAAAATGAGGGAGCTTCCCGAGCCCGGAAAAACTTTCGACTAGAGATCAACAATGATGTACACTCATTGAGGTATCAGAGATCCTACAATACCTAAACGCCTCGTAGAATTGCTATCCTATCAGGCCCCCCTCCCGTATGTCCCCAAATCATTAATTGTACGAGGGTTTAATACGAGAAATTAAGCAAAAGAACCTCACAGATTCGAATGAATCAATAACGGAGGAAGCACACCCATCGAAAGGACCAGAGATTTTATCCTACCCAAAGCTACTAACCTAAATACCTTCAGCACACTCTTAAAAAAGAATTGAAAGATTATAAACCTGCAGCAGTCGAAACAGCATAAGCTTGTCTCTTATTCTTTCTCATTTGGTCGTGGATGAAGCTAACAATGTCTGGACGAATCGGAGCATGGAAAACTGCAGGGAGCTTGATTTGCGCTCCAGTCGTTTCATTCTTCTCATTGTAAACAGAAACTAAAGGTCGAGAGGCCATTTTTTAATATTTAACTGAAAAAAACTTTGAAAAATTAACAAAAAATCCACAAAAAACTCTAAAAAATTCAAGAAAAACTCAAGTTAGAGCAAAAAACTTCTCACAAAACTCTTATAAAAACTATTTATTTTGTCTTTTCCTCTAATCTACACTCTTTTCTTTTTCTCGAAAAATTAATAAAATTCGCGGCAAAAATTTATTCAAAATTACACACTATTTCCACGGCTCTCTAACACTTCTCCAATAAAAACAAAGAACAGTAGAGTCCAGAAATAATCAACACCTAAATAAATCAAAGGTAACAGACTCAAAGTATAACAACTTTTATCGTATAAAAAAATAAAGTATACACTATTTTTTAAAATTTTTATGTACATCAAAAATTGAAAAATTTTTCAAAAAATTTAATTTTAAAAAGGAAAAGGAAGAAAGCTCAATTGAGATAAAATTACGCAAATAATAAATATTAAATAAACAAATAATAATGTGAGACCATGTAATCTTCCAATATTAAATTTTTGTGAAAATAAAAATGTTAAAGTTGTAAATAAAGAAATTCCAAGGAAAAGAAACATTACATTGCTAACTGGATCTGATCTAATCTGAAAAAAAATAAAAGGAGACATTTGATCCCAATTTTTATTTTAAAATTTTCCATCATGTCCTCACACATTAATTCTTACAGAATGGAATAGGGAATGGATTGCGATATCTGAGAACGAATGAGATATCCGGGAATTCTATGAGATAAAATAGAGGCTAAGAGGAGAGATAGCTTATAGGGGGAAGAGGGAAGGATTGTAAAATATTTGGGAATGGAAGAGAAAATGGCCGATCGTTCCAGGAGAGGGTGTGGGGGGAATACGTCGGAGATTATTTTTAAAAAAAGGATAATACATAGGGGAGGATATTTAAAAATGGGGTTATTTAGAGGGGAAACCAAATTTGAAAAAAATTCAAAATTAAATACCGTGACTTCTTTTCCTTGTAATTTAGCTATAGTAAAAGATGAACCAAATCCAACCATTAAATCTTTAAAAACAAAAATAAATTTTATAATAAATAGGACATAGGATTTTTTATGCAACTTATCTCCCAATTAAACACTCAAAATTTTGTGGTTTAGTTGGCCCGGAAGACTAGTATGGGTTGACTCGATAAAAAGAAAACTCCGGATTTTCAACAGAGTAAACGATAAAGTCGGTGAGTGAAAAAGAAAAGGTCAGAAAGAGTGGGATAAGTCCGAGAGCCAAGGGGTAATTCCAAGAGGGCCGATACAATCGGAGAGAACAAGGATACGTCAAAGTAGGACATAGGATTTTTTATGCGTCGAAGAGGGAAAAGATAAATCAGAAAAGGTTAGGATAAGTCGGAGAGGGCATTAGATACGTCGGTGAAAGAAGGGATTCCAAAAAAAAATTCCAAAACGTCGGAGGAAGAAGGGATAAGTCAGATAACGCATAAAACATCCCTCCCCTATTATACATTTAAAAAAATCAACAAACTAAAAAGAGGTCCTCCTATAGCTGCAGACAAAGCCATTCTAGGCATCCCTTGCCTAGCTACTGATACATCTGCTATTAAATCACCAATACTATTACACCTTTAAAAAATTTTATTTAATAAATTTAAAAAAAATATTAAAAAGAAAACCATGCAACAGCAGTTAATCCAAGTATTTGATATGGAATATTAAACAAATTTCCAAACATTAAAACTACATTTAACTGAAAAATAAAATAATTAAAAAATCATTCTAGATAAAAAAAAACATATGTTTTCAATGGAAGAATTAGGACAAAAGACCCTTTACCCTTATCTTCCTCCTATTTGGAGAAAAGAACGACAAAGTGAGGGTTAGAGCGGGATCCCAACGGGATATCGAAATCCTTGCAACTCAGGGTAGTGATAAATGAGCAATAAGGCTTATTCTGAAGCTCCCGAAAAATTAATTTTGACACGATCTAGTGGATGGACAAAAATTCTTTTGAAAAAAAAACAATGAAGAAGAGAAACTCATTTCCTTTATACACCAACCCAACGCAATCCCTCATATAAAAAAAGAAACAGGAAGAGGGAAAGCTTTACTTAAAATTTCAATTTTTCCCGAGTTTTCTTTTAAACTTGTCCAAAAAATTTAAAAAAAAATTTATACCACTTCTGCTGCTGTTACATAAATCCAAGCTATTGAAAGTACAAAACCAACATGTGAAGAGATCCACTTTAAAATTTAAATTAAAAAATAAATTAAAAAAAAATAAACCTTATAATAACACGGCTCTTTATCTACTTCAGTTGTTATTCCAATAAATATAACCAAAAATATAGAAATAATTAAAGCAATATAATTCGCTGTAATTAAAGAATTGAATATGTGAAGAGAAAATACTGGAAAAAAATTTTGAAAAAAATTTTTTTAAAGAAATTTAAAAAAAAAATTTACATTTAAAGGCAGAACATAATATTAATGGAAAAAGAAATGCGTGTACTATAGCCAAAGGTTTCGACCATTTTCCAGCTCTAGGAATTGTTAAACCAAGCAAAAGTAATGAAGGAATCTTTAAAAAAAGAATAAAAGTTATTTGATAAGAGAATTGATAAGAGATTCTCTTAAGCAATCTTTATCAGACTCGGCCCGAGAAATCGATCAAGCATCGAGAAGATGCCTGATCGGCTTACCAATAAAAATCAGAGGATGCCTTTTTTTAATTCCAAGTATTTTTTTATTGTTTGGAGGTCATCTAATTTTTTTGGAGGTAAACTAGGTCCATAAAAAATTTGGTCGAAAAACAAATCGGACGACAAAAAGAATGTGCTCTAAAACAGAAATGGGCCAAGCTGCGGGGAAAGTCAGGGCGGGTTTCGAATCACAGCTTAAAAATTTCTTCGCATAGTTTCGGATTTTGGTTCGAAAAAAGTCTAGGTTTCGGATACCGAGGCAGTAAAAAACTTAATACTCCTTAAAAAAAATTTTTTGGGAGGTCAACTAGGCCCACAAAAACTTTTTTTACATCCCTCTATTTCAAAAAAAATAATTCAAACAAACCTTTAATATTCTATAAATTTTTCCTGCCCATCCAGCATTTTGAAATTTTTTCCAATTTAAAGGACATATTCTTTCCCAAAATTTTTTAAATTCTTTATTGTAAAATTCCTCCTTTTCTTTTGCAATTCCAATTATTTCTACTTCACTTCTACAAGGGGAAAGAGTTGATGCGCTTTCTCCAGAAGGCGATAAAGGGTTATTTCTACCACAATCTATTATTATTCCACTATCAGCAGTTTTTATTGTTTGGGTTATTGATGAGGGGGATGAAATACTTCCATAATAGCGACCTGAATCTATTTTAAGGAGAGAAATTTAAATAAATTCTTAAGCATAGATCAGGGCGTCCCTTGAGGACAACCCCACTTCTGACATGTCCGTCAGAGCAGGTGGGGTTCTGCCCAAAAAATTTTGTGGTCAGAGGTGCTACCTTAAAAATTAAGGCTCTCCTTAATGTTTATTCCTTCCCAGGCTTCTCCTAAAATACCCTAAAAAAGTTCGGACGTCTCCTAAATTTCAAAATTCTTTTCTTATGGGTAAAAGAACACCAATAACTCTCTATTTTTGATCCTGAACCCGAGATTAAAAAGTTTTAGAGGTTCAAAGTTTAATGGTCAAAGTTCGAGGTTTCCCCTTGTAGCCGAATTTCTTTAAAAAAATTTAAAAAAAACCTCCAGAAATATCCAACGGTAAAGGAGAAGTTGATCTACTTAAAGCTCTTTCACCTTCAGCGTCCAATTCTTCCTTTCCAAAAAATTTGCCTTCTTCTAAATAATCTAAAGCGTGGAATTCTTCTTCTTTTTCTCCTTCTTCTTCTGGAGTATCATCATCTACACAAACATTTGTTGTTATTTTTGGAATAGTTAAAGTATTTATTGGAAGTTGAAGTACTGAACGTTGTCTTTGTTGTTGATCTTGAGCCTTTAAAAAAGAAAAAAATAAATTTTGTAAAAGTTGATGTGCGCCAAAAACTTTTCTGAAGCGTTCTAAAACGCAATTATGGCGTTTTACGTTAAAATCGAAGTTTGGCGCACAGTGAAAAACGAATCCGGAGAGGACAGAGAAAAAGGATTCCGGAAATTATATTTATTTCTGTCTCCCCTTCCTTTCTATACTCTTTAAATTCCGGAAAATACACTAGAAAAGATTCCGGAAACTAGAGACAGTACAAATTAGAGGCATTTTGTCTGTCTGTCTCTGCTTTTTCTACACTATTTCCGTCAACTTTACTTTTCCGGAAAGTATAAACAATAAATATTCCGGAAATTAGAGACAACGTAAAACTAAGAGACCAAACTTACATTTTGTCTCTCCGTCTCTTCTTTTTCCTTACTCTTTTCATTTTCTATTGTTTTTTTATTTTCTTCATTTTTTGGAGGTTTTCCTTCTTCTATAGCACAAATCTCTAAAGGCGTAATCTTCTTTGGCATAATTTTTGCAATTGCTCTTTGAACTTTCCCTAAATCCTCCTCACTTTTTTTCTTCTTTTTTCTTTCTCTCAACATTTTTTGTCTAAATAAATTTCCGGAAACTACTGTTGTTGCATAAATTGTGTAGAGGACTAGGAAGGCTAATGGCTGCCATAAAGGCATTTTCCCTTCCCAATTTGCAACAATTAAAAGTAAAATTAGTGCTGCTGAATGAAAACAAATATCTCTCAAAATTGGCCTTCTCATTAACAAAAATGGCCTGCTTAAAGCTATTGCTGCTACAACACAAGTTGTTACAAATATACTTCCACCTAATAATTCGCTTATTGCTAAATCTGCTCTAGGCTTTGGGACGGAGATAACTGAGACGATTGAGCCGAAAATATCTGGGGCACCATTGCCGAAGGCCTAAAATTTTTTGAAAATTAAAAAAAAAACAAAAAATCTTCAAAATGGAAAGTTACAAAACGGTCAGAATCGAAAGGGCCAAAATCAAAAGGGTAAATTTAAAGTAGGTCAAGTTCAGAATGGTCAGAACAAAAATGATACTACTAAAAATGGTCAGAACCAGGGGTGAGCGCAAGAGACAATTTTCAAAAACGCAAAACGCAACGCCAAAATTAAACGCAAATAACGCAATGCGCTCACCCCTGGTCAGAACCCACATAACCCAACAAGGATGGAATACAGTATACGAATACTACAGTATACCCAACTCTCCCCCAAAACTCTACTCACTCACCATAAAAGTAATCCCCGCAATATTCTGTGAAATATTATGTACATCAACAATAGTAGCAATATTCTCACAGAAAAAAGAATCTGCTGTAACACTCAAATGTAAAAATAAAAACAAAAAGAAAATAATTGCAACAATAACAATTAAAAATTGTAAATTTGAGGAGGAAGAAGCACAAGCTTTAAATTCTGTCCAAGGTAAATAACCGCCACCCTCACAATGTTGGGAATGATTTTGAACGTAGGCACAGAGGGCTGGAGAAAAGAAAATTTATAAAAAAATTTTACAAAGGCTTCGTTAAAAGGGTAAAAAAGCCAAAAGGGTCAGACTAGATGGGTCAAAGTAAAAAGAGGGTCACAGTCGAAAACCTCATTATAAGATACCCCCAATATTAAGCAACACATTATAAGATGGGTTTTTTAAGTTTGGAAGGCAAAAGTGAAGGAGCCTAACCCCAATACATTCCACATTTGATACGAAAATACTATATTTTTCATCCCAAGGGGTATTTATTTAAAAATTAGTGTTCGTCTGTGCAAAGAATTAAAAATTAATTTTGGTTGGTGACTAAGTTGGTGACTAAGTAATCCAATCATAATTAAGTCCCAATATTCCCCAACTTAAAATAACCTCGTTGGAGGATATTATTTTTAGACACCCCCAAGGGGTGTCTAAAAATGAAATTTTAGCCTTTCAAAAATTAAAAAAAAATTTTTTTTACATTGAAAGCCAAGCTTTTTAAAATCAGAAGGTTTACAAAGTTCTTGTTGTCGATCAAGCATTCTTAAAGGAAGAGAGGAGAACAGGAGAGAATAACAACAATTTTCTAATTTTTTAAAGTAATCCCATTAAATTGCCCAGTCAAATTTTCTTAATAATCAATACAGACACTTTTGTTGTTTCTTTTTTAAATAAAAATTGAATTAATTTTTAAAAAAAGAATTGATAAGAAAAAAAGGAGAACACAAAATTTAAAGAGCAATTTTTGAAGATTTTTTGGTAAAGGTGGAGAAATGGGGAAAGTGGAAAAAAGGGGAAATTCTTTAAAAAAATTTTTTTTGGACAAACATTGTTCGAGAGCTTTAAAAAAGTTGTTTAAAGTGGCAGGTATAAAATTTTAAGTCAATTAATTTAAAATTTTTCTGTTTTATTTTAAAGTTTAAATACAAACAAATGTTTTTTAACTTAATGTGCGCAATAAAAAAATATATAACAAGAAAAAAAATTTTTTTGGTTGGCTACTAAAAATTTTTTTAGAGCTAAAGAGCTGGGTAGAGGGTAGTCAACCCCGAAATTGAGAGCAAAAAACTCGGATAATTTCCCGACTCGGGAACCGAAATCGAGTCTCGAACATCACTAATAGAGGGAGAGAAAAATGAATAAAGTGAGGGTGGGGTATTTCAATTAAAAAAAATTTTTTTGTAAATTAGGTAAAAAATTTTTTTAGCAATTAAAGGGTAATGTTCTTGGTTGTTAGCGTTGCCCGTTTATTTAAAAAAATTAAAAAAAAATTTTTTTATATCTTCATAAAAAAAATTTTTTTATTTTAAACTGGTCAGGTGAAGAGAGATTAGAAATATGAGTATTTTTGGGTAATCAAATTCTAAAATTTTTATTTTTATTAACTGATAATAAATTCAAAGACACACGACAATTTTTGTATATTGCGGGGGTGGAGGAGAGGAGGGGAATATAAAAATAAAAATAGGGAGAGGAGGGTGGTATCAAAAAAAATTTTTTCCCCTTTATTTTTTTAGTGGGAGAAGGCCAACTTACCGCGAGCCAAACTTATCGCCGAGCTATAACTTCGTTCAGAGTTATCGATTCCGGACGCCCTAGTATGGTTCGATACGCCTCGACGAGCTGAATCGAACAATACCAGGTCCTCCCGGATTCGACCATTTTGAGCGAAGTTATAGCTCTGGGGTAAGTTGGGCCTGCGGTAAGTTGGGGTGTACCCACCTTTTGCTTTATACGTGTTGTATATTTACATAAATTTACTGTTGTTATTAAACAAAAAAAATAAAAAAATTTTTAATAAAATATTTAAATCTTCTCCCTTTTTCCCTTAAAATCTCCGCCCTCCACCCTCACAAACAATCAAACCACTTTCCCCCAAACTTTCCCTCTTCCCCAAATTATTTGACAAATTTATTAAATAAGACTATTTATGGCCTTTCCTTCACTCCTTTCCACCTTCACTTATACATTTCTTAAATTTTTTTTTGAATTCGTCAAAGAAAAGGAGAAAATGAGAGACAAAAGGAAATTGATATTAGTAATCAGAAAAAATGGAAATCTCTATTTTTAACAGTTTTTAGTTTCAAAAAAGTGAGGGTGGAGGAAAAATATAAAGGAAAAAAGAGAAAAATAAATCCCCAAAATTTTCAGTCTCTTAGTCCACAAAATTTTGCAGACATGACAACAAGGCTCTAAACTTTAGGAAAAAAAACCAAAAAAAATTTGTTTGACTAAGGTATAAAAATTGATATTTTTCAAAAGCCTGGGCCTGTTCTTGAGTTTTGGGTTTGATCTATTGACCTGGGCCTGTAGTCCAGGAAAAACCCAAGAAGGTCGAAAAATGCCTAGGTCTGGACTCTGGGTACAGGAAAAACCCAGGCCTTGGCCCAGACCCAGCTCGATCCCTATTAATTAAAGGAAGATCTCTTTGGATACACAGGAACTGAACCGAAGAACCAAACCGAAAAATGATTCGTTTTTAGTTCAGTTTAAACCCGAAAATTTTTTGAGAACGTGCCCCCCCCCCTCTAAAAAATTCAGATCCCTCTGACCTTTCGAAAAAAAGACTGTCCTCTGAAGTATTTTAATCTTATAGAAATGAGGGTGGAAGTTAACTTTTTGCCCTCCTAAAGTCCAAGACTACATCAGATAATGACGTTCTGCAAGTGTATCGCCACGTCACCAACTCAAAAATTTACCTTATTTTCCAATTCAAAAATTCAAAGTTAAAATAAACAAAAAAATTGTTTATATACACATGAGGGTGGAAAGGGAGAGAGATTTGTAAAAATTAATAAAACAATGAAAAAATGACGATTAATTTTTTTATTGTTTTATTTTTTAAAAAAGAGGGATTAAAATTATATATAAAAAAATTTAATTTGAAAATTTATTAACTTTGAAATAAACAAAAAAAAATTTTTTTGAGTACAAACGAACTCAAAAAAATTTTTTTTTAAATAAACAAAATCGTTAAAAGATTTTAAAGTCCATTTAATTATGATTGGGAAGAGATAATCTTATTTATTATTGACCTTAAAAATTCCTCCCTACTCCCTCTACCCCAAAAATTCAAATCCCTGGCCTCCGAAAAAAAGACTTCCTCAAACAATAGGAGTAGATCGGAAAGTGCTTTGACAAATGCTTTTTAACAGCGTTCTTGAATTTAATTCAAAAAATTTTTTTTCATTCCCAAAGGTGTACATTAGGGCTGGATATTTTTCTCCGCTTCCGCAGAATTCCGCCTTTTTTGGCCTTCCACTTATGCCTACTGCTTTTTAAATATAATTATAAAGTTAAGGGGTTGTTTGAAGGGGTTTGCAGTTGAAAAGTTTAAAGGGGGGGTTTAAGTTTAATGGGTTTGTGGTTGCTGGGAAATATTTGGATATAAGGAACTGATAACTACATAGAAAGAAAATTTTTCCGGATATTAGGAAAACTAACAGCGATAATTCCCAACTAAAGGAAACTATTTAACAAAAGTCCACAAAAACCCTAACATAAAATAAAAAATATATTTTTTGTATCCCGATTATTAGACCAAAATTCAAACTTTCCTTCTTTTGTTATAAAATAAAATAAGATTAAATATATTTATGAGATTAAATATCTTTTAAAAATATTCTAAAAAGGTTTATAATATTAAAAAAAAAGATTAAAAAGTTAAAAATAAATTTTGTAACTTTTTCTTTTTTATCTAATATAAACTTTGAAAAATCACATCACACACTTTTTTTGCGCCTCTCGAATTTTAATGCAAAAAATATAATGTAAGTGATTTTTAGTTTATACTCTTTAAAAAAAATTTTTTTTTGATTTTTGCAATGTTTGTTTTAAGCCGAAAATAATAATAAAAAAGCTTTTCAAAAAATTATTTACCTAAAGTTAGGTAAATAAATATAAAATTTAACTTTTTAATAAAATTCTTTTTTTAACTTAAAAGTATGTAAAGAAAAAAAGTAATTAAAAAATAAACATAAGAATGAGTAACAAAAAGCATTATATTTTTATTACTCATTTTTAAAGGAAGAAATTTTGATTTTTGGGCTTTTTAAAAATTCCGAAAATTTTTGAAAAAAATCTCAGAAAATTTGAAAATCTTAAAAGAATTTCAGAAAAAGTTATCAGCAGAAATTTTTTTTTCTGAAAAATTTTTTCGAAAACTTAAAAAAAAATTTTAGAAAAATTTTTCAAAAAAATTTCTTTAAACCAGCACCGGAAAACAAAATTTAAAATTAAAAATATATACCCAATTTTACAGTGTAAATTTAAATATGTAATTCAAGACAATCCTTTCATTTCATTTCTAACACAACGGCGAAAATGATCCCAACTAAACAATGAATTTTGTGGAGGTGTCTTTAAAAAATTTAAATTTTAATAAAATTTAAATTCGAAAAATTAATTTTTCTTTCACAAATGAATCCGAAAAAAAAATCAGAAAATCATCCATTTCTACACCCCTCCCTTTTCCAAAATTTTTTTTAAAAAATTCCTATTAAAAAAATTAACAAAACCAACAAAACAAAATCTAGAAAATAATTTAGAATAAAATGTACCCAACCCCTCTCCTCCAAAATATTTTTAAAAAATTTAAAAATAAAAAACAAACCTTAAATCCTCTACTTAACCGATCACTCATAACAGCAATAAATTCTGAATAAGACAATTTATCATCCCCATTTGCATCAAATATTTTAAACAAAACATTTACAAGTTGAGGATCCAAATTAAAGCCAGTAGAACATTTAACAGCTCGAATAAATTCATTTTGAGAGACGGGGATATCTGCAATTGCATATAAACGAACTGCTTTACTTTAAAAAATTGAAAAATTTTTAATAAAAAATTTTTAAAAAAACCTAAAGTCCTCCAAATTGTTGAGAAACATACTAAATGTTTCAAATTGCTGTAAAGAAATGCCCTAAAAAATATTTTTTTATTAAACTCGAAAAAAATTTTTTTCCTTCATTTAAATAAGAACTATTTTTTACAAGGAAGAAAAACGTGGAAATCGATATTTTCAAGTTTTTAAAATTATATAGGGGTGAGGTATAGATAGGGAAATGTTTTCAAGTCAAAAAAATTTTATTGACTCGAAACTTCTTTTTAAAACATTTCTTATCAATTCTAAAGCTTCAAAAGGATTCTTAAAAACAAGGTGAACACCAAAAGAATCGAACCTTCAAAGTTCTAACCAAAACACAAATCGTTAACCATTTACCACCCTAAACATGGAAAACCCCCAGTTTAAATAACCTTTATTTTCCTCTATAATAATAAAATTAATCCTTAGGTCGAATTTTAGGCCCAAAAACCCCTAAAAATTAATTTCAAAAATTTTTCAAAAATTAAAAAATTTTCAAAAAATTAAAAAAAAACCTCTTCATCATATTCGCTTCTTTCATAAACTCTTCTAATATAAGGAGATCTTTCATCTTTATGAAGTATTGAATAACGCAAAACTAATCTTGCAAAATCTACAGCAGAAATTTTATCTTTTCCACGAGAAAATTCTTTAAATTCAATTTCTATCAATTCTTTTTGTAAATGCTGGTAGAAACTTTAAAAAATAATACATAAAATTAAAAATAAAATTAATTTTTTAAAAATTTTGGTCAGTGTCCGCAAATATTTGTCCGCAAATATTTGCGGATCGGAATCAAGTGTTTAAAAATGAAGGAGGGAGTCAACAGCCAAAAAGTTAAACGTACCCATTGCAATTAATTTTTAAAATTTTGGTCATTGTCCGCAAATATTTGCGGACCGGAACCAAAAGTATTTAACAAGGAAAGGAAGGAGGGAATGAGCCAGAGATTTTTTAGGTTGCTCATTTATCGAAAAATCAATTTTTTTGAGGTTAGTTGGACAAAAATTTTTTTATTTATTTAAAGTCAACGAGACAATAAAAAAAATATATTTGTAGCCTCCTCCAAAACCTGACCCAAAATAATTTTAAAAAAATTTTCCAAATTTTATTGAGGAAGAACCAATAAAGGATTTTTGAACAAATTTAAAAAAAATAAAATTTAACAAACTTTTGAAATTGCTTAAATGTAAGAGAATCTCGCCCACTCCTTCCAAATAAATGAACAGTTAATGTTGTCTCAAGTGATTGTTTTGCTTCCAAAAGTTTTTGTTCCTTAAAAATTTTTTTTTTAATTTTTCAAAAAAATAATCAAAAAACCTCTTCATCCTTATCCATATTTTTATGTCGATAGCTGCTAGAATGGATCAATCGTTCAAACTGAAATTTAGAAAAAAAATTAATTTAAAAAAATTTTGCAAATTAAAATAGGGTAAAGTATTAATGTTAGAAGGGAAACAAGTTATATGTACTTCACAAAAAAATTTTTTTAAATAATATTTTAAAGTTCAAAAGGGGAAAATATAGAATAAATAGAGGTAAAATTAGAAATATTTCAAAAATTATTTTGCGGACAATAATTCCGGCAGTCCGCAAATTTAAAAAAATTTAGGATAAAATGTCCAATAATTTTATAATTTTTATTGGACTCATAAATCCTTATTGAACTCATAAAGGTGTTCAGTAGATTCATAAATTAGACCAAAACGAAATTTTCTAAGGTTAAAGAAAAAACGAAAAAAAATTTTTTTGCAGACAATACTTGCGGACATCCGCAAAATTAAAAACAAAACATCTTATAAAAACCTTTTCTCTAGTAGCAGGAACAATTCTTGAAAGAAAATCCACATCAAAATCTGCATTCACAAAACATTGCTTAAAGCATAAAAAGAAAAAAACCAAATAACAGAAAACAAATTTAAAAATTTACTTCCAGTTCCAGTTGTGATTCCATTAAATTAATATCTGAAGATTCCAATGTTTGTGGAGTGCCGAGGATGAGAATATATTGAATCTGGAACAGTGCAAAATGAATAGATTAAAAAATAATTTTTGAGCTTAAAAAAATTTTCTGACATTTTGGGGTCTGACCATTTTTTTAAATTTTTGACCGTTTGACCATTATGAGGAAACTCTTTTAAAATTCAAACCCCCTAAAGTAAAAAACACAGATTTTAAACAAAAAAAAGTGCGGAAACAACAAAAATACAGTCATAAAGCAACAAAAAAACTCAATAAAAGTGCAGGGTAAGAACTCGAAAAAATTTCACCGCAAAACAAAAAAAAATTAAAATTAAGAAAATAAACCTTAAGAAATTCCTGTTTATCTATTTGCATATTGTCATCCTCATCAAAAATCATAAAAGCTATTGTGAAGGCATAATGAGATTCTAAAAAATTTTGAAAAAATTAGAGAAGTGAAAAAAGGGTAAGAGCGTTTCCGCACAGGATTAGTACATAGAAAAACTAGAGAGACAGGGATGGTCGTTCGAAGAATCGAACTCAATAACTCGAAAAATCTAGATAGCCGAGATTTTTGTTCGAGATCTCGTCCAGGTCTGGGTTCTAATAAAAACTTCGATTAACATTATCGAGTCCAGACCCCCTAGTATGGTCCATTCAGTTTGTTGAAACGTGCTGTCTCGAACCATCGTATGAGGTTAGGAAAATTTTTTAAACAAAATTAAAAACTAATAAAAACTTCGTTTAGCATTATCGAATCCACCCCCACCCCCCTTTCAATTAGTATGGTCCATTCAGCTGGCCCATTCCCCAAAAGTGCTGCCTCGAACCATCGTATAGGATTGGAAAAAAAATTTTTTTTAACATAGTTAGGTATATTCCTTCGATAGAATGGACCTATGGCATATGGGGGGGGGGCAAGTAGGATTTTTAGAAAAAAAATTTATAAAAAATTTCAGAATTTTTTTTGAAAATTTTCGAAAAATTAGACTTTAAAAAATTAAAATAAAATAAACTTGTCAAAAGTGTAACCAAAAAAAGATATTCAGCATAAGAAATAATTCCTTTATCACCCAATTCACTAAACATTTTTGAATTTCCTCTTCTTAAAGGGGGAGTATTTTGAATAAATTTTTTGACTTGATTTTTGTTTATTACATTACGAAATGTTCTTTCTAATAAAAAAATAAAAGGTGAAATTTTATTAAAAAAAGAAAACCTCTTGGTTCATCAAGTGTAAGGGAATCTAGAAAATCTTGTGGAGTCATAAAAATTTCCTGAAAAAAAGATTAAATTATGAAAAAAAAAACAATAAAAGGGGAGAGAGCTAAAATCAAAATTTGCGGACATTTTCCGAACTTCATGGACTCCTCCCTTTTACTGGACTAGGGCGGCTGATTCAAAAATTAAGGCAGGCTTATGTTAGACCCTCCTTCCCCATTTAAGGTCCCAATCTCTATAGCGAATTGTTTTCCAAAAAAAAAGGGGAGAACTCAATAAACCATCTTCAGAAATGCTTAAAAAATTACGAAAATTAAAAAAATATATATACCCCTGAATATTCAATTGAAGCAAATTTTCTAAACCTTAAAAAAACAAACCTTAAAAATTAGAAAAAACAAAAAAAAACCTTTTTAATCTTTTCGACATTCTAATTTGTTCTTCATCTGGATCATCATTTATTCTCATTATTGGTTGAATTACTGCAAATCTTGTAAACAAAATAAAAGAGAATAATTTAAATTTTATTGGAAGTAGACGTAAAAAAGAAGACGCAAAATAAAATCGAAAAGGAATATTTTGTTGAATTTTTTTGTTAAAAATATTAAAACGTTTTTGTTGTTGATTTAGTTGATAAATAAATTTTTGCCATTTATTAAGTGCAGTCATTTCTTAAAACTTTTTGAAGTCTAAAAATAAGGAACGGGTTGACCGAAACTACTGTGAGACTATTTTCACTCGATCCAAAGAAAATTTCAAACTAACCCGACCCAAACTTTTTTTCCTAAACCCGCCCCATCCTTTGTCTAAAAATAAATTTAGAAAATTAAAGTCAAAAATATTTTTAAGTAATTTAATGAAATTTCAAAGCAAATGTTAAAAAAAATTTTTTTTAAGAAAAATATTTTCGAAAATTAATATTTACATAAAACTAATTTTTTTGTGGACAAATATGAATTAGACATTAATACATACACACAAACAATAAAGTTTTGACAAGAAAAAAATATTTGTGTTAATTTTTAATTTTATTATAGTATATTCTCTTATACTAGCACTCTTCGGCCTTTGAAAATGCTAAAAATTAAAATAAACTTTGATTTTAGGATTAGTTCTAATCATTTAGATTAAAAAAACTAACTCGAGGATTTCGTCTCGATGGAGCTCATTCTTCTCCATCAACTTTACAGCCACCTTAAATGTATCAAAAACATAAAATTTAAATGATTTAATACCATCTTTATGAGTTGTTCGTTTTCATCGACTCGACGTTGCGCCTCCTTTAGGTTCTTCTTTAGAATCTCCAAACATGCCTCATCATGTTTTTGTTTAGATGCTTCCGATTGTGAATATTTTGAATGAGAAATAAAACCTTTCATGATGAGGTTTTCTACCTAAAAATTATTGGAATTCAAAATTCAAAATATTAATTAGTACCATAGAATGTGCAAGAAACCAGGCCTGCTCTATATCATCAGCTACTTGACTTGTGGGTGTGCCATTATTTAATTTAATTTCACCGGCAACGCTGGCTAGAAGGCCAGCCATTAATTTATCACAATCCTTTTCATCCCACACAAGTTTGGATTCAGTATCAAATAAGGTGAGGCCCAAAAATTTATTTGATTTGCTAATAGTTATCTGATTAAAAATTTAAAAAATTAAAAAGAAAATTAAATTTAAGGACCATCCCTAAGAGTTAAAGTTAACAAAACAAGTTTTAAACATGATAAAAAAACCTTCTTTACTGGAAGGCCCAAAACATAAGCAACAACCGCATGACAGCACTCGTGATACTATTAGCAAATCAAATAAATTTTTGGGCCTCACCTTATTTGATACTGAATCTAAACTTGTGTGGGATGAAAAGGATTGTGATAAATTAATGGCTGGCCTTCTAGCCAGCGTTGCCGGTGAAATTAAATTAAATAATGGCACACCCACAAGTCAAGTAGCTGATGATATAGAGCAGGCCTGGTTTCTTGCACATTCTATGGTACTAATTAATATTTTGAATTTTGAATTCCAATAATTTTTAGGTAGAAAACCTCATCATGAAAGGTTTTATTTCTCATTCAAAATATTCACAATCGGAAGCATCTAAACAAAAACATGATGAGGCATGTTTGGAGATTCTAAAGAAGAACCTAAAGGAGGCGCAACGTCGAGTCGATGAAAACGAACAACTCATAAAGATGGTATTAAATCATTTAAATTTTATGTTTTTGATACATTTTAGGTGGCTGTAAAGTTGATGGAGAAGAATGAGCTCCATCGAGACGAAATCCTCGAGTTAGTTTTTTTAATCTAAATGATTAGAACTAATCCTAAAATCAAAGTTTATTTTAATTTTTGGCTGCGCCCATGTAAGTACGCCCATGTAAATGGCTACGCCCATGTAAGTATATTATCAAAAAAATTTTTTATTTAAAATAAACTAAACTTTTCGTCTTTTCCTTCTTCTCTTCCTTTTATTTTCATCATCAACTTCCATTATAACAGGCAAAGAAGATGGTCTAGAAAGCCATGTTAAATTTGCCAAATTTTCATTACCAACAGAAGATTCATCATTTTCATTTAAAGACCAATTGTTGTAAAAATATTTTTTAAATCGCAAATTTCTTCTCTTTTCACAATCAAACTTTTAAATAAAAATAAATTAGAAAAAAATTTGAAAAATTAAAAAAACCTCTGGACATTTTTCTTCTGAACAAACACTACAATCACATTCAAAACGAATAGTATTAGTTTCTGTCCAACGAAAAGCTGAGAAATTGGCCTGAAAAATATTTTTAACATTTAAAATTTTCTGACAATTGATTCGGATACTTTTTTGCGGATTTGATATTTTTGCGGATTTTATTTTGTTGCGGATTTTATTTTTTTGCGGACATTTTTATAAATATTAATTCAGGATCAACGATGCTTATTTCCCGTCAATATTGGAATAAAACCCTAAAACGTATCCAGGGGTCGGATTTCAAGAGGCTATAATGGGTTGTACGCCAAATCTTTGACGTTTACTTGGGCATTTAGGGCGCAAATTTGTGTTGTATTTTTATTTCCGATTTTTGGAAGACAATAAGCCAAAAATTTTCTTTATTTTTAAGACTTTAGACGAAGATTTTGAAAATAATGGAAGGCCGTAGGCGAAAAAATTAACTTTTGAAATTGCTAAAACCCCTTTTTTGGAGAAAAATTTTGTAGAAACCAAACCCCCTTTGCTCTTTAACAACTGCCAAAAATTTAAAATAAACCTCTGCTTTAAAATTATTTTTCCTTTTCCATTCAGGAAATAATCCTTTTTCAAAAGCACAACCTCCATTATCTGTTAAACAATATCTTCCTCCATTGTCCAAATTTATTGCATAACATCTTTTTGGGAATAATGTTATATTTCTAATTTTTTGTTGCCATAAACGAGAAACAAGGCTCAATGTTAGAGTTAAAGTCTAAAATAAAAAAATCTACAAGATTTGAAGCTCTCGGCTTGGCAAAGAAAATTAACATAAAAAAGGGAGGTTGGAGAGATTTATCACAGGAACTGGGTTTCTAGCTTTTCAATTATTGAACAAATCCAACTCAAAGGAAATTCAAAATAACTTAAAAATTGGAATGGCAATAAACAGAGTTGTTAGAAATTCAGAAAAAAATTTCTAAAAATTCTTTTCCAAAAATTATAACAAAAAATAGTCTGTCCTCCTAACCTAACAAATCCTGTTGTTATCTAATCCTAAAAAAGAAAAAAAAGATTTCTAACCTCGCCAGCTTTTATTTTTAAAACATGTACACCATTTTTATCAGTCACATCCAACAAACTAAAAAAAAATAAAAATAATTTTTTCAATTAAAGAAAAAATTCAAACCAGATAGGTCCATCCTCTACCAAATTATTTTTTGTTGTTGTTCCAATTAATTCTCTTGTTGTTTTTGTTTTTAAATTTGGTAATTTTTCTTTAATTTTTAATGGATTATTTGTCCATTCTTTTGGCTTCATTGTTAAATTTTTAATTTTTATTTGCTCCATTTTTTCCTTCAACAATTTTTCTGTTGTCATTCCCCTCATCATTTTCTTATCAAAAACATCTTCAAACACCTTCTGACTCGTTATTTTTGGCGTCTTTGTTATTCCCATTTTTGTTGTTATTTTTGGGGTTTTTGTAAAATTTTTTGAAAAATTAGTCAACTTTTCTTCTTCTTCTTCCACAAAATGGCATTGTATTTGAATAAAATAAATTGGAGGAATATACAAATAATTAAAAGATTTCAATTCAATTATTGGTTTAATTAAAAGACGTGTACTTAAAGTATTTATTTTTATTCCTTTTTCAATTAATTTACAATCATTTGCAGGAATTAAAAAATTGGAAAAATTGTTGTTGTTGTTATTATTGTTACTGGAAAACTTTATAAAATTGAAATTTTAAAATTAAAAAAAGCTTAAAAAATAGGGGGGGGGGGGGGGGGGTCCGAGTCGGGTCGACGTTCGAGTCATTTTTTCCAGGCTTCATTGTTATTGGGCCGGCCCGGCCGAGTGTTTTTCGGGCCAAAATTCCCAAAATTCGATGCCCGACTCGATCCTTCGGACCGGACCCTCAACCCTATTTAAAAAGTCCGCAAGTTTTATCCGCAAGTTTCTCACCTTTAAAAATGAATTTCTTCCATTTTCGTCTCCTATATAGTTCATCCTTATTGAAAATTTTTTTGAAAAATTGCATTAGAAATTCTAGGAAAATCTTTAAACATCCGGAACCGAAAACAATCCAAAAATTTTTTTTTAATTTCAAAAGGCCAATAAGCCAGAAAACCCTTCGTTTTCTGACAAACCGAATAAAAGAACCGATATCCAAACCAAAGAAACGGACTGAAGAATTCCATGAGTCCTATGTCCCAAAATTATTTAGAAAAAAGAAAAATTATAATTTGCGGACAAAAGTTGCGGATTTTTGAGAGTATAAAGGAAAACCTCCCAATTAATAAAAAAAAACTAACGTCTTTAAAACATTTTGGATTTTCAGCCTGACTACCATTAACAATTACACGGCCTTTAAATTGTTTCCAAACATTAGAAGTAAAAACAACTTGAATTGCTGAATTTTCCAAATTTTCGCCTCGAAAGCATTTAACTAAGTTTAAAAAAATTTTCCTAAATTTTTTTGAACAAAAAGAAAACCTTTAATATATTCTTTAATAGATTTTGGTGATAATGCCGCACATTCATGTCCACCTTCTTTTAAATTTTTAGGACATTCACAACGATATGCTCCCTCTAAATTTCGACAGAATGCTTCTTTTCCACAAACAGCAACGCCTAGAAAAAAATTTTTTTGGTTCATCTTCTCGCTTTACTTCCAATTCCCCTCATTTGGAAATAGGCAGTAAGATAGGATAAGTTACCCAAACCTGACCGATAACCGAAACATGGATTCTCTTTCGACCAGAAACCCGATTCAAAGAAAATTTTTAAAACCCGATCTGACTCATCCCTCACAGGTAGAAAAAAAATAAAAAAAAGGGGGTGCAAATAGGGATGGACACGACCGGCTTTTAAACGGTACCTTCAGTTTAAGGTTCCTGTTCATTGTCAGTTAACCGTTTAAGCCCAGCCCTAGTTAATGAGTCAAAATTACCAGAAAATAATTTAAAAAATAAACCCATTTTGCATTCATCCACATCTTCACAAGAGCCATCACTATTTAAAAAGTAACCATTTTCACATCTACTACTACACTTGCCTTCTGAATTGTTAAAACATTCCAAATTTTTCAAAGAATTGGAAGAAGCATTTAATGAAATTTCTGCTGAAAATTAAATTAAAATTAAAAAAAAATAAAAAACCATTGCACGGAAATAGTGGAGGAAAACCAGAAAAACCAGGCAAACACTGACAAACCGATTTATCACTTAAATTGACCAAAATTTCCAAGTAAAAAATTTTTTCAAAATTTTCTTACCTACAAAATGCTTGTTGACCGCAATAATGTTGCAAGTTTCTTAAAATAAAAAAAAATTAAAAAAATAGAAACAATAAACTTGGAACAATTAAAAGCAAAATTAGTAGAAACAACAGAAGACGAAACTTTTAAGGGAGAAATAGTGTTGGTTTGAGGAGAGACAACACTAATTTTTGAAGGGAAAGGGACAGTAGAGTCTTGAACAGAAACAGAAACAGTCCTGACATTTGGGGAAGATGCTTCGACAATAGGTTTATTTGTTATTGAAGCTGCTCCAGTATTTTGAGTTGTTCTTGTCCAATTTTGAAGACAATTCTGCAATTTTGTAAACCTTCTTGGAGTTCTTAGGGTTGTTTTTGGGTGTGTTTTAGTTGTTGCTTCAGAATTAATTTTAAATCTTGAAGCAGAAACATTTGAAGCTGAAGAAGATTCCGTTGCTTTGTATATGAACCCTGATGAGGAAGCAAAATTTGCTTCAGAACTTTCTGTAGCAGAAATTGTGCCATTAAAATTTGCTTCAGTATTAATAATTGTAGAAGCAGTTTCAATATTTGCTACAAGAGTGGATGCTACAAAACTTGCTTCAGTATTGAATGAAGTTGCTTCAGTTGTTGTTTTAACTTCATTTGTTTTAATATTTGCTTCTAAAGTCGAGTTTATCTGTTTAATATGTGGAAGAAAAGAAGATGAAGCAGTACTTGAAGTTGTAGCTTCATTAGCATTAGTTGCTTCAGTATTTTCTGCTACAAAAGAAAATACTGAAAATACTACTGATTTTGCCGTAGAAAATACTACTGATTTTGCTTCAATATTTTCTTTGGTATTTTTGTCAAATATTAATGAAGCAAGGGTTAGTTTTAATGAAACTTCATTAACTGGTGAAGTTGATACAACATTAGTTCCTGAGTTGATTAAAGAAGTTGATTCAGTATTTGCTTCAATATTAGAAGCTGATGTTGAGTTAACTTTTGCTAATGACGCTGCTTCATTACTACCTACAAGAGTTGCTTTAATACTTGCTTCAGGAGTTGAAGTTGCTTGATTACTTGCTACAGAAGTTGCTTCAATACTTGCTACAGGTTTTGTAGTTGGAACAATATTTGCTACAGTAGTTGCTTCAATACCTGCTAAAGGTATTGTTTGTTCAAATTCTCTTTTGTATGCAGAATCTTCTTCAGAAGTAGTAGCAGCAACATTTACACCCAAATTTGTAGTATTTGCTAAGAATAGTGCTGCTTCAGTAATCGTTTCAACATTTTTAGAATAAATTTCTGAAGTTGCTTCAGATTTTATTGGATAAGTTGATTTAGTAGTATTTGCTTCAGATTTTGCTTCAAATTTTGAAACTAAAAATTTTGCTTCAAGAGTCGATCCAGGATTTGTTTCAATATTTTTATTTGTTTCTGCTTCAGCTTTAATAATGTTTGTTGAAGCTGCTTCATTATTTATTAAATTTTTATTATTACTTGCTTCTGTAATTGCTTCAAAAGGGGTAGTATTCAACAAATTTATTTCAGAATTTTCTGAACTTAATTTTGGCTTTTCTGTTGACAATTTTCTTGCACCAATTTTATTTAAAAAAATTTCAAAAGAAATTTCTTTGCTTCTAGTGCTTGCTTTTCTTGTTGCCTTAGATGAGTTTACTTCAATATTCTTAAAAATGTTAGTTGACGCCAAATTGGTGGAAGACTTTGTTGATGCTTCAGCTTCAGGTTCGGCTGTTGATGTTTCAGGTTCAGAAGGAGAGTTCATTTTTGCTTCAGATTCGGGTGTTTTCACTATTGCTTCATATTCAGAAAGAGACTTTGTTGCTACTTCAGCTTCGGAAGGCGACTTTGTTGATGCTTCAAATCTGGAACCACGCTCCATTTTTGTTTCAGGTTCTGAAGGAAAGTATGTTGATGCTACAGATTCAGGAGTTGATGCAGATTCGGCTGAAGATTTAGAAAACTTCGATTTTGCTTTGGATGTGAAAGGAACGTTCCTCTTTGCTTCCAGTTCGGAAGGAAACCTTGTTGATGCTTCCGATTTGGAGAAAAACTTTGTTCTTGCCCCAGATTTAAACCTCAATTTTATTTCAGTTTCGAAAGGAAGCATTGTTAAAGCTTCAGAAACATTTATTAATTTAAACGAGGTTCTATTTAAAGTGTCAGTAATATTTTTTATAAAATTTGCTTCAGATGTACTTAAAGTTGGTTTTGTAGAAGTTGCTTCATTAAAAGGTGAAGCAGAGTTTACTAAAATGATTGAAGAATCTGCTTTAGTTTTTGTTTTAGAAGTTGCTTCATAATTAATATAAGCATTTGCTTCAGAAACACTTATTAGAGGTTCAGTTGCTTCAGTAGGGGAAAATAAAGTTGTAGCGGAAATTACTTCAGAATTGTTTATTGGACTAGCTTCAGTATAAGAAAAAGTGTTGGTTGAAGCAAAATTTGTTTCAAAATTTCTTCTAGTGTTTAATGACGAAATTTGAGGTGTAAAACTTGTTGATATTATTGTTAAAGCTTCAGGTTTTATGTTATTTGCTACAGAAGTTGCTTCAGTAGAAGTATTCACTAAAGAGTCTGTTTTAGAAGGTGATTCAGCTTCTGATTTTGATGGTTTGATGAGAGATTTCGTTGATACTTTAGATTTGGAAGACTTCATTTTTGCTTCAGCTTTGGAAGGAAACTTTGTTTCTGCTTCAGCTTCTAAGGGAAACTTTGTTTTTGCTTCAGCTTCAAAGGGAAACTTTGTTTCTGCTTCAACCTCGAAGGGAAACTTTGTTTTTGCTTCAGACTCGAAGGGAAACTTTGCTTTTGCTTCAGCTTCGAATGTTGCTTCAGTATTCAATTTATTAGAGTTCAAACGTGAATTAGTAGCAGAAGGCACCGTTGTTTCAAAATTTGAAAAACTTGGTTTGACGGTTGAAATAGAGTTTGATTCAAATTTTGAAGTCAACGAAGATGCTTCAATGTTTGATAAAGGTGTAGCTGTATTAGATGATAAAGAATTTCCTTTCGGACTTGTTTTAGTATCTTTGACTTCAGACTTAATCGAAGTTGCTTCAATACTTCCCTTAGAGGATGCTTCACTACTTGATCTAGAAGACGCTTCAATACTTGATACAGTCTTTGCTTCAACACCTGCTTCAGGGGACGTTTCAATATTTGATACAGATTTTGCTTCATTATTTGACGTTGCTTCAATATTTGCTAAAGATGTTGTTTCAACAGAAGAAAAAGTTGCTTCAGAAGCTGTCTCAAGCTTTAGACCTGAAGTTGCTTCAACCTCTATCACAGAATTAGGCGAAACATTAGCCAAAGTAGTTCTTAAATAAATTTCTTCTTTATTATCTGTTTCTTCAGTTGTTGCTTCAGATTTTATAGTTGTTCTACTTTGATAATTTGCTTCAGTGTTATCAGTCAACATTTTTAATCCTCTTATATTTGCTAAAGTAGATTTTGCTTCAAAATTAGTTAACAAATTTGCTTCAGTATTTATTTTAAAAGTTGAAGGTAAAACTGAAGCATAATTTGGATTTTCAGTAATTGGTGCTTCGGAAGTCAAAAAATTATGCTTCGTTTGTTTTGATAAATTTGCTTCATTTGTCGACAATTTTTTTGTTGAAGCATATTCAGTTTTGGTTGAAGTCTCTTCAATTTCAGCCGGAATAGTCGCTAAAAAAGTTGCTTCCGTTTCTGCTAACAAATTTTCTCCATTATTTGGTGTAGAAGCTGCTTCTATTTTTGGTTTAAAATTTGCTTCATTATCTACTAAAATTGCTTCATTATTTGGCTTATTAGATTTTGATTCTTTAACTGTTGAAGCTTTTGTAGAATGTTCTCCTGGATTTATTTGGGTATTCAAAGAAATAGTTTCAGAATTTTTTATTGAAGTTGACTCAGTATTTGATGCAGAAGTTGTTAATGAAGTTGCTTCAGTATAAGCTTCAGTATATAATATAGAATTTGAAGCAGCATTTGTTTCAAGATTCAAAATTGAAGTTGCTTCAGTATTATATCCTTTTGTACTCGTTTCAGAATCTGAAGCAGAAATTGTTTCAAAAATCGCTAATTTGCTTGCTTCTGTATTTGCTGCAGAAGATGCTTCTAAACTTGCCTCAGTATATGCTCTTGTATTTGCTTCAGAAGTTGCTTCAGAATTTGCTTCAAAAGTTGATAAGGGACTTGCTACAGTATTATATCCTCTTGTACTTGTTTGAAAACTTGAAGCAAAAGTTGCTTCAAAATTTAAAATTGAAGTTGCTTCGGCATTATATCTTGAAGCAGAAGTTGCAGAACTTGAAGCAAAGGTTGCTTCAAAATTTGGTAATTCAGTTGCTTCAGTATTTGCTTCACTTTTTGTTGTTGCTGTAGAAGTTTCATGTCCTCCTCCTTCAACCATTTCCATTCTTCCCTTACCTATTAATAACCCAAATTCCTTTTGTTTTTTATTATTAGCTTCTTTTGCTTCATTAATTATTTCCTTCATTCTTAACCAATTTTTTCTTTCATTTGGATATTTATTATTTAATAGTATTTTTCCAAATTCTAATCCAAATTCATCAAATGCTTCTTTTTCTTCATTCTTATTGCCTTTTTTGGGGGAAAATGTGTCATTTTTAAAATTTCAAAAAATTCGGAAAAATTTTCAAAAAAAAATTTCAAAAAAAATTTTCAAAAAAAATTTTTCCGCCAAAAAAATTTTCAAAAATTTTTTTTTTGAAAAAAATTTTTCTTCCAAAAATTTTCTCAAAAATTTCAAAAAAAATTTTTATAAAAAATTCCTTCTTACCAAAATATTCACAATTTAATCCATAATATCCTTCATTACAGAAACATCTAGTTGTAAAACCATCAAATATACAAGCACCTTTACCGTTACAATCAACTTCCTTTTTTGTTTCTCCTCTACATTGTAAATGGCGGCAATGCGGGAAAGATTCGTCATCTTGACCGAATAAACTTTAGAAAAAATTTTTTAAAATTTTTTTAAATTCAGAAAATACCTTTGAAAACACTCTTGATGTCCATTACAGAGTATCTAAATTAGAAAATTTAGAGGGTAGTTCAAATAAATTCCAAAAAAAATTTTCTCAGGAAACTTTTTTTATAAATAAGGGTGGATTATGGGTTGGTAAACCATTGGATGGCTTGGGATATCCGGATCCGATATTCAAACGAACTTTGCCAAATATCCAAACTTGTTGGAATTTTGCCGCATATGGAACCAGGGACGTACGATGGAACCTGGGATGTGCGCCAAAATATTTTTATGGCACGCTAAACGCCAATTTCAGTAACACAACCCTCCCTTTCTCCCACTCCTCTCCTATCTTTTAAAATTAAAAAAAAATTTTTTTAACCAACAGAAATATCATTTAAATGTAAATCTTTAGGATTATTTGAATGTTGACACAAAACTGAAGCTAATTCAAAATCTATTAAAAATGTTGGAAATTTCCTTTCATTTTGATTAAATAATAAATTTTTTGAAAACCCAAATATCCACTTTATTTGAGTTAAAATTAATATAAAAATTAAAATTGAATGTGAAATATACATTTTCTTCTAAATTTGCCTAAAAATTAAAAAAAAAATCATTTTACTAAATTGAAAAAAGTTAAATTTACCAGACAGAGTAAATCTTCTTTGAATGAATTTTTAATAAAATTGTTGAAACAAATAATTTTTTTTAAATTTTTTAAATTTTCCCAAAAAAGGACCAAATTTAAAAAAGTGCACGGGAATACTTATAATATACTATTTAGATTTAAAATATAAAAGAAAGAGAATAAAAGTTTATCATTTAACTAATCAGATCAATCCTCCCCCACAATCCCTTCTTTTTCCTCGCTTCTTCCTTATCCGGTAAAAAAAAAACGCTTATCCGTTATTTAATTGTGGGTAGAGTGTTATTGTTCTCCCTTTATATTGTGTGGGTGGTTCCATTTTTAAAAAATGTCAAGGTCATCTTTTCTTTTTTGAACATATCATTTTCGGGTAAAAAAACTTTTATCTGCACTTTTAATTTTAAAAATAAAATTAAATCTCTAAATCTAAAAAGAATTTTTTTTTTAATTTTAATATGAATACCACATACATAGAGCTGGGGGATTGAGAAAAAGTCGGGTAAGGTTTCGGGTCGAAAAAAGTCCGGGTTTCGGAATTCGGGTAACCCGTCCCATCCCTGACATATATATGTAGCATAAAATTATGCAAAGCAGAAATTTCTTTGAAGGTGGGATTTTTCTAAAAAAATTTCTTAAATTTAAAAATTCAAAGCTACACATTAATCTACCTAATAAAAAAGATTTTTTAAAAAATATTTACTTTAAAAAAATTTTTTTAGTAGGAAATACAACAATTATGGGCTGCTAAAAATTATTTTTTTGTTTGGAAAAAAATAAACAATCAAAATAATATATATTTTAAGAGAAAACAGAGAAAATATATTCCCAGAGAGGAGGAAAAGAAAATAAATTTTTTGGATATATAACTTAAACTAAGTTTTAAAAAAAAATAAATAATTATAGAAAGGACCATAATGAGAGAGAAAGCAACAAAAAATTTTTTTTCAAATCCCAAAAATTTTAAATCAAAAAAAATTTAAACAACCCTTCTAACTTCAAAAAATCGTTTCAAATAATAAATTTGTCCAATAGTCATAGAAACAAGCAAAATTGCCTCAAAAATTGCCCAAATTACAACGCGGCTGTTTGTATTCTCATTTACTGAAAAATAAAAAAAAATTAACTAAAATTAAATTGAAAAAAACATATTGATAAAGAAATTTTGAAAAAAAATTTCTTTGGCGAAGGAACCAGAAAAAATCCAATTTAAAGGAAAAGTCAACGAGGAAAACATGAACCCTTTCCTTTGTCCCATTTATAAAAATGATTACAGAAAAGGTAAAGGTTAAGTCTCGGAAAGGTATCGATTCTTGGCCTCCTAGCTAGCACTTATTGCTAGGCGTTTTAGCTCAAAAAGTATGGGGTGCTATGTTTACATTCTTTTTTAATTTATCCAAAACCAATCACAACCTATAGAAAGTGTTATAAACATACAGGATTTCACCCTTTTTCCTTACACTAGGTTTCCTTTAAAAAATTTAAACAAAAAACAAACTTGAACGATGCACTCTATCACGGACTTGCATATATTCCTGTTCATGTTTTACTGCTGTAAGCATTGCAGACAATTCTCTAATCATTTCTTCAAGTTTTTGACCATCCGCTAAACAAAACAAAAATTAATAAAACGAAAAATTAAATCTAAAAAAAACCATCAATTTTTCCATCAGCTTCTTGAGTGTGGGCATTAGGTTGAGAAATATCCATTGAAAACATAACAACCTGAAACAAAAAATTTTTTAATGGAAAAAATTTTTGAAAAAAAAAGAAACCTTTGGAGTCATTGTAGACATTTTATTACTAAAACAATAAGTATGCGGACCATCCATATGAGCAGCTAAAAAGAAAATTTTTTGAAATAATTTTGATAAATTAAATGAGGTGAAGGGATGGAGGAGATGGAAGCGGGGAAATTTTTAGAAAGTTGAATAACTCGTAGAATCTCCTTAATTTGGAGGTAGGAGAGTTTCGAGGGATTTGACGCAAAATTCGACTTTTTGAAGAGTTGTATTTCCATCCCCTGTATCCCTTTTAGTGTTTCGCCGGAACCGCAAATTTTACCGGAACAGGAATTTACGGCGAAACCCTAATCCCTTTATCAAAACTTTATTTAAATCCCGTAACCTACCCAATTCTAATTTAAATTTAAAATAATATTTTGAGTAAAAATTTACCAAATGTATATTTTCCTGAGCTTTCACGTTCACCTAAAAAATTATAAATTAATCCATTAGACTAAAAATAATAAAATAAACCTTTATAAATCTCGCTATTGTCCGGGCCAACAATCTAAAAAACAAAAGATTAAAAAATTAACAAAAAAATTTTCCCAAACCTTAACGTCAATATCAAGAAATCCACCCTCCGCAACTTCAAACATTAAACCCTTGAAAAATAATTAATATAATTATTATTTGAGTTGAGTTCAAACTTTTAAAACTGTCGGACTCGCTATGCGAGTTTTGTATGTTTTAAACTGACCTGGGCCGAAGGTTTCCAAGACAAAACACAGAAACCCCGGAAGCCCAGAATAATCTGTTTACCAAAATTCTGTTTCCAGGCTGCAGGGCCCGAAAACCCGGTCTCAACCATTTTCATCTTAAACAGACCCAAACCGGGATTTCCAGGGTAAAGCGGCCCAATGACACGAAAACCACGGACAACTTGACAATATCAAAATAGCCGTCGTCCGGTCTGTCTGGCCCCAAAAAGCTAATCCGTTTTCCGGGTTCGAACCCTAATAATTAGAAATAAAAACAAAAAAATCTTTATAAAAAAATACCATTTTAGTTCCAGAAACTACTCTATCAAAAAAGCACAATTCTTCATTTGCATCAATATGAATAAAATAACCAAAAGAATTTTTTATTCCAAATAAGCATAAAAATAGAGGAAAATATAGCCAATTCATTTTTAATAAAATTCAGTCTCTATAAAATTAATTAAACTAAAAAATTTAAATTTTTTAAAGAATAACCAATGTTGACGTGTTCAAAAATAAATTTTGCAATGTGGAAATGAAAAATTGGCTGGTCAAAGTGGAAAGATTTTCCCTTTTAGACAAAATGAAAAAATAATGGGTATTTGGCCAAATGAAAAACATAAAGAGTTGGTCTTTTGATAATTTCCTGCAGTTAAAAAATGGTTGTGGAAAATGTTAAAAAGGAAAAACGACAAAATACCTAAAAGGGAAATTAAACGACAAAATGTCAGTTACAAAAATGCCACCAAGGATAAAAATTGAATAAATGTCGAATGGAGTTGTAACAATAGAAAAAAAATCGAGAGAATTGGAAACCGACGAAATAACTAAAGGGATATTAAATGAATGACAAATTCATAAATGCCATCAAGAGCGAAAATAACAATGTATTGTACTATTACCAAAAACTGAAAATTAAAAAAATTTTTAACCAATATATAGAATAATATATTTAAATAAAACAACAATATAAACAACATTTTCCCCCTTTTTTTGCAAATTTAAATATTATTAACAAAAATAACCCTTAACATCTTCACTTGCTTGTGAGCTAGTTCTTGATAATGAATTAGCAGGTTGATCAATAAAACGGATGAGGCGAATATCAGCAGGAATAAATGGAATTATGTGTCGACGACTTGGGTCAATATATAAATTCTTTTTTAAAAAATTAATTTTAAAAATTGGTATGAGACAACTTTTGCGGACTTATATATTTGCGGACACCCACTTACTACAATATTACGGCTTTGATCTCAATTATGCGTTAACAAGCTAGTAAAATATGCTCTTAAGACATGGTATTGGACATAAACCAATGACGGTTTCCTTCTGACTCGATAACCTTAGGTTTTGTCCGCAAATTTCAGTCCGCAAAAATTTTTTTTATCTTTTTTCTGAATCTTATCCAATCCAAACCACCTAAAAATATATCCAAAAAATTTTTTAAATTTAAATAACCCCTAAAATTTCTTTAAAAAAATATAAAAACCTCAATAATAAAAGCAGTTTCTCCGTTGCAAGAAACATTTCCTCCTCCTTTTTGATTCCTTTTTTGAAGCAGGCTTGAATAAAGCTCAGAAACGAGAACAACCTTGTTAAAATAATTTTTAAATTTGATTTTAAAAAATTAAAAAAAAACCTTTCCACCAACAACAGCTAAAGCTGACCTTGCATCTTGAATTTTTCTACCAAAGTAGTGAATCTAAGAAAGAATTTTTTTAAGAAATTTTGATTAGAGTTGCGCCCCGACCGCTATTCCCCAACGATTTTTCACAATTATCCACAACCCGAGCCTTACTCTGAAACAATTTTGAAAACCCCTATATCCCGACACACCTGCCTCCTAGCGTTCGGGGTGCAACCCTAATTTTAATTAAATAGAACCTTTCGAATATATTGAACACCAACCAAATCTATACACATTGTTGTTATAGCTAGACCTTGAAGAATAAAATAATATTTTTTCAACTCTTAAAAAAATTACCAAGAACAATATATAAAAGAATAATTGCTGTGTAATGATCCCTACGAGGCATTAAATCACCAAAACCTACTAAAATTAAAAAAAACAAATCAGCAATTAATTTTTTAATTAAAAAAATAATTAAACAAGAATCCAGACAACCAAAAAAATATTTTACTTAATGGAGGCAAGAAAGGGAAAAATTTTTCCACTTCAGAGAATAGTCGTGAAAAATTAATTTTGTGAATTTCGCAACGGAAAATTAATTTTGCGAATCTGCCTAAAAAATTTTCTATTTCCCCTAATTTGAATGAGGCATGGTTGTCCTCCACCTTGACCGCCTATAATTTTAGCCTAATCCCTCAAAAAATTTTTTTAAAAAGAAACCTGTTGTCATTGTAATAAAAGACCAATAAAAAGAGGTAAAGAAGTTCCAAGGCTCAAGCTAAAAAATAAATTTAAAATTAAAAAAATTAATTTAGAAAATAAACCTGAGACATTAATAAACCTCCAAGTGCTGTGTATAACACTAAAATTGCAAAAACAAGTAATGCTGGAATTCTAAAAAAATTTTTAATTTTTGAGAAAATTATAAAATTTAACCTATTCTCTCGAACCAATTCTTGATTTAAATATTGATGACTAGATACGTCAAATCTTCCTTCTTTCACATTAATAATCCCTCTCCTACATATTTTTAGAGAAAGAAAATGCTGAAAAAATTAAAAGAAAAAATTGAAATTTCAAAGAAATTTTCAAAAATTTTTCAAAATTTCTTTTAAATTAAAAAAAATTTTTTTCAGAAAATTAAAAAAAAAAATAACCTTCAATTTTAGCCATTTTCCATATAGCCAAACAAGATGTTCGCTTAAAAATTTACCCAAATCAGCAATAGTTACAAGTGTTAGAGGTATTCCAAAAAGTGAAAATGATATACAGGCGATTCTGCCAATCTATAAAAAAAAATTTTTTTTTTAATTTAAAAAAATAATTAATAATTAAATACTCTAGTTACAGGCACAGGATTGCCATAACCAATTGTTGAGACAACCTTAAAAATCATTCGGGAAATTAAAAAAAATTTTTTTTACCGTAACAGAAAAGAAAACGGCCGTAGAGAATGTCCAAACAGAAATTGTTTCATTCAGTTTTACTTCTTTTGAAGTTAAAAAATGTTTTTCGAATCCAAGAAATAATAAATCGCTCATTTTCCCTCTAAAAAATAATAAATCATTTAAATTAGTGGTGATCTTTTGGGTATTTAATAAACCTTCCGGAAATATAAATTAGTAATAGAAATATAAAACTTACGGAATAATAAATATAACTTTCCAGGAAAATATAAAACTTACGGAATAATAAATATAACTTTCCAGGAAAATATAAAACTTACGGAATAATAAATATAACTTTCCAGGAAAATATAAAACTTACGGAATAATAAATATAACTTTCCAGGAAAATATAAAACTTACGGAATAATAAATATAACTTTCCAGGAAAATATAAAACTTACGGAATAATAAATATAACTTTCCAGGAAAATATAAAACTTACGGAATAATAAATATAACTTTCCAGGAAAATATAAAACTTACGGAATAATAAATATAACTTTCCAGGAAAATATAAAACTTACGGAATAATAAATATAACTTTCCAGGAAAATATAAAACTTTCCGGAAAATATAAAACTTTCCGGAAAATATAAAACTTTCAGGAAAATATAAAACCTTCCGGAAAATGTAAAACTTTCCGGAAAATATAAAACTTTCCGGAAAATATAAAACTTTCAGGAAAATATAAAACCTTCCGGAAAATGTAAAACTTTCCGGAAAATATAAAACTTTCAGGAAAATATAAAACCTTCCGGAAAATGTAAAACTTTCCGGAAAATATAAAACTTTCCGGAAATTATATAACTCTCAAAAGAAGTATTAAATTAATAATATATAATTTACCAGAATAATAAATAAAACTTTCCGAGGGATAAAACATTTCCGGAATAGAAAAATTTAAACTTAGTGTGCGCAAAAAATATTTTTTTCTACAAACGCTAAAACTTGTTTAGCCTTATTAATTTAAATTGCGCACATTTTATTTTCTTTCCGGAAATTTTATTTTAAATATTTTCCGGAAAATTTAAAATAAATTCAAATAAAAATACCCACAAATGTTCTCTCGCCATTCTTTCCCAATTTTTTCTTTCTCCGCTTAAATTGCTAGCAGCCAACCAAACCAATTCAGAAACAAATAATTCTTGGCGTTTATTAATCTTTTTAATTTTTTTTGATTTTTTTTTAAAAAAGTTTTAAAAATAAAATACATTGTCAAGACATATCCTTTTTGCTCTCAATTCATTAGGCCTCTCAACAGAATAAAACAAAGAAGCACCCAATAAAGTGTAACAACACGTTAATAAAACAAGTCCAACATGCGGGAGAATTAATTTGGCATACTGTTGAAAAAAAGAGAAAAAAAAATTTTAATTAAATTTAAAAAATTTTTAAATTTTTTTCTTAAATAGCAGAACCTAAACTTTTCTCTAAATAAATTTAAAAATGAAAAACCTCCTTTTTTATACTTTTTAATAGAGAATTGATTTGGCTACGAAGATATTACAAAATCATAATTACTGGGAAATTTAAAAAATTTTAGAATTAAAAAATAGCCGAAATAGACCTATTGTTAGGCTTTTTTACTAAAAAAATTTTTTAATTCAGAAAAAATTTTTGTTGATTTTTATATTATAGCCGATTTAATTTTCTATTAAACAACACCCCAAAAATTAAAAAAAATATTAACCCCAAATTTAGTGATAAAATTAAAATTAAGATAAACCCCTAAAAACCAACCCCAAAAATTTTTTTAAAAACCTTTCTAGCTCCTTTTTCTCTAAATTCATCATCTTCCTGTTTTTGACTTTTTCTACTGTTAGTAATGCTTGTTTCTATTAATGAATGTCCTCCACCCCCACCAAATTCACTATTTGAATCTGTTGTTGTTGCGGTAGTTGTAGACGATTGAGGGCGCCAAAAACGAGAAGAAGCATCGTTTGAACCAATAAGTAGAGGGGTTCTCTTGAAAATTTAAAAAAAAATTTTCAAAATTTTTTTCAAAATTTTAAAAATTTTTTGAAAAAAGTAATGGTCAAAAACCTCATTTTTAGGAACCCCTCTTGGGGCTGAAAAAAATTTGTACCTTGTAATGAGGAATATATTAAATTAGGGTTATTTTAAATTAAATACGAGAATATCCATTAGGAACATATCCCCCACCCAATTTAAAACAACCAATTTTTAAACAAGACGTCTCTTAAAATGACGTTCTTAATTACGAGTGGTATATAAAAATGAGGTTCCTGCCTAGTGTTGGCAGATTCAGAGCCAAAAAATCCGATTGATAAAAAATTTCCCCGAAAGAAGTCCAGATTTCCGGAAATTTTCAAATCGGATATAGGATCAAGCTATCCGTGGATTTCCCAAGATCTGCCAACCTCCCTCAAGTCCCTTATTTTATTTTTTTACCCTTCTATTTCTTCTTGAAAAAATTTTTTCCGAAAGAATTCCGGATCTCCGGAAACTTTCGAATCGGATATCGGACCAAGATATCCGCGGATTTCCCAGGATCTGCCAACCTTGTGTACTCCCATCCCTTATTTTATTTCATTACCCTTCTATTTCTTCCTCCAAACAACAAAACATTTTTTGGGGTAACCATTTCACATAAATGATCTTCCAATTCCTGTAATTCTTCTGGTGCCATTCCTTCCTCTTCCTCCTCCTCTTCTTCAATTTCAATTTTTTCAACAAAATCTACTTCTTCTTCCTCTTTTTGCATTCCTTTATTTAATTCTCCTAAATTCCATTGCTGATAAAAATTTTTTGAAGAAGAAAAGGATTTTTGCATATAAAAAGTTTTTTGTTATTGATATGATGAGTGTTTTGAGGAGAAAAGGTAATCTTAAAAATCAAAAAAAAAATATTTAAAAAATAATTCTAAAAAACACGTGGAATAGGTGAGGTTAATATATCACAAATTGTGATATATAGAAAGGAGGGATAAGCTAAAGTTTATGGGATATATGGAGAGAGGAACAGATCAAGCTTGTGAGTTATATGAAGGAGGGACTGACAGGGTGGACTCTTGCCTAATTTAGGAGACATTTACCCCCTTTTTGGGAGCCCATGTCCTCTTTTGGTGATTTGGAAAGGGCCACCCTATGGACTGATCAAAGCTTGTGATTTTGTTAGGGAGGGATAAGTCAGAGCTTATGAGATAAAAAAGGATAAGTCAGAGTTTCTGATACTTATAAAGGAGTAATAAGTCAGAGCTACATACCTATAAGAGAAGGAGGGATAAGCTATAGAGTCAAAAATTAATTGATGAGAAAAACTGCACTGTTTTGGGACAATGAAAAAATAATAAAAAGAAGAGTAAATTAAAAAATTTTTCCCTTCATTAGTACACCAAAAAATTAACAAAAAAATTTTTCCCATAAGAAAAATAATAAAGTTATGGCAACTTAAAAAGAAGAAAAATATAAAGAAATACCCCATTTTTTTATTACAAGTTCCAATAAAGTCCATATCTTCTTCCTTCCTTTTGTTTTTCCCATGAGAGTCGTTCCCCCCCCCCCCCCCCCAAATGGAAGCTTTAAAAAAGAAATATTATGTTAAGCAAAAAAATTTTTTGGAAAATTTTTTGGAAGAAAATTTAGTTAAAGAAATAATAAGAAAAAATAATAACGGTTATAGGGTAGAAAGAAGAATCAGTCAGGCAAAAGAATAATAATTTTATTTAATTTTTCCAGAAAAAAACCAGACGATGGAAAAAAAATTTTTTGTTAATTTTTTGAGGCTACTGTATACTTTTTTTTAAATAAATCTCAACTTATCCAAATCCCCCACAAATCCTTTCCTAATGATCTAGAGAAAAGACTTAAGAACAAAGTGACCAAAGGGAAAAAAATTTTTGTCCGCAAGTTTTTTGCGGATTTTAATAAAAATTCATAGGATTTGTGGAGGATTTCTCCAAATTTCTCCTCGTTTCTCTCTCTTACCAAAAGTTGAGTCTTCCTTTCTTCTTCCCTCCCTGTTTTTCTGTGAAGATCAACCCTAAACTGTCCAATAGTAAAAAATTTTATCCGCAAGTTTTTTGCGGACTTTTATTTAAAAAATTCCTTACCCACCCTCACCCTTTTAAAAAATTTTTTTTCTTATTTATTCCTGTGAAGACCAGCCCAAAAATATCAAAAAAATCTCTGTGTTATAATTTCCACTTAAAATATTTTTATCAGAAAAAATTATTTTAACGCGGGTATGACATTCAAAACTGGTTCCAAAATAAAAAATATTAAATACAAAAAAATATATCAACAATCCATTCACACATAAACAAATTACATAACTAATCATTTTTCCCCATCATTTTTCCCCCATAGAACATTTTCCACTTTTTTTCGGTTAATTTTTAATTAATAAACAAGGCAATTCAACTCATATGATGAGGATTAAAACGACTCTTCCAAGCACCGTTTTTCTCCAAAATCTCTCGAAAAATTCAAAAATTAATGTCCAAAACCCACCAAATCTTTATGGAATCGAAAAAAAATTTTTAAACCCTAAAGGTCTTTGTCCGCAAAAAATTTTTTGTCCGCAAATTTTTTTGCGGATTTTTTATTAATTAATATCAGATTAATTTTTAAACCCCGCCAAATAATTTGTGGAATCGAAAAAAAATTCTTTTAACTCTAGACGTCTTTGTCCGCAAATTTTTTTTTGTCCGCAAAATTTATTTTGTCCGCAAATTGCAAAATTTTTTGCGGACTTTAATTTCTAACAAAAATTCTATCTACTTAATCCCCTTCTTCACTTAAATAAATTCCCTCAAATTTACATTAAAATTACCTAAAATTCTCCCCAACAACCACATCTTTTTTTTACTTTCTTGTAACTAATTCGTCAACAACTTCCCCCTTTCCTTTTCCACCTTCCTTTCTATTTTTTACTTTCTTCACATAAAGTGAATAAATATTGATTCTCTTCGGTAGCAGATTTTAGAGAAAAGAGGAGATATAAATTTATATGTTTAGAGACACTTTGTAGAAAAAAAAATTTTTAGAAAGAAAAATGGCCATGAGAAGATTAAAGAGAAGAAAAAAAGGTACAAAAACACCCCCCATCTTCCCCTCCTATCCATCTTCACATTATTTTTATTTTTTTTCATCATCAACCCCTTCCCTTACACTTTTTAAAATTATATTTGGCCCCTAAATTCTTTGCCTTTTTGCTCATTTTAATTCCCAAATTTAATTTATATATTCTATGAAGAGTTTCCTAATCTTGCTTTTTTTGAATAAAATTGAAAATCCGACGAAATTTTGACCATTCATAAAGCCCCATTTTTTACACTTAAAAATGGATTTTACTTGAAAATCGTATTTAAAACCCCAGTGGTCGGAAAAATTTCTTCACAAAACCTCCAAATTTTCCTTGATGGGACAAAATGTCTTAAACTTCCCACCTAATAATGGATTTTCTTGAAAATCGAGTTTTGAACCCCATTTAAATTAATGGGGGTTTTAACCCCTAAAGACGTCAAAAAACTTCTTTGGGGCTTCCTTGGTTAAGTGGGTTGAGTTTGGTTATAGGGTCGTGGGTTCGAACCCTCTGCCGGAAAAACAATTTTATTTTTATTTAAAAAATTTTTTAAGCCCAAAAAATGCACAATATTCTACTTATTTTATTAATACCTATTGTTTCTGCTTCCAATGCTGCATTATTGAATTACAATGAAAATTGGAACAACATCGATTTCATCAGCAGCGTTAAAAATCCACATTTGAGGGTAAAACGAGGCGAACACGATTTGCTTGATTTTGGTACTGGAAGCACCTTTCCACCTGATGCTGAATTAGAAGATGATAATAAAGAGCCAGAAACTGTGAGCTTCTAAAATTAAAAAAAATTATCAATTTTCAAATTTCAATTTAAAGACAGAACATACTTATTATACAATGACTACACATACTGACAATGAAGAAATTTTTGCTCAAAATTATATTGATATTCAAAAATGGATTAGTGAAGGTGGAGCTGTTGGACAAGTATTTTTGCTTTTCTTTTTTTCTTTTCCTAAAAAATAAAAAAATTTCCGTGAATCATTTAAAAATGTAAAAAATTTTCCGTGGTTAAGTGGGTAAGTGTTTGAATATAGGGTCGTAGGTTCGAACCCTTTGCGGGAAAACAATTTTATTTTGAGTAAAGGATTCTGCCTTCCCTAACAATAAGATTAAAACTTTTTTTTTGATTTTCCATGGTTAAGTGGGTACGTGTTTGGTTATGGGGTCGTGGGTTCGAACCCTCTGCTGGGAAACAATTTTATTTTTTTAATAATTTTTGTTTCTAGACAGAAAACTCTCATTTGGATAATGCTTATAGAAAAGCTGCTGGAGTTAAATTAAAATTTGATTTTCCTTTCTATGGACATAGATTACAAAATTTAACGATTGCTACAGGCGGATTTCTTTATGTTGGTGATCAAACACATTCTTGGCTAGCGGCTACACAGTTAGTTTCTTCTTTATGAATTTTTGGTCTTAAATAAAGTGTCCTAAAAAATTCGTTTGGTCGAATTCAAAATTTGGTCTAAAATTTTTCTTTGGTTTAGTGGGTAACTGTTTGGTTTTGGGGTCGTGGGTTCGAACCCCCTGCTGGGAAACAATTTTGTTTTTACTAGAAAAGAATTTTCTTAGTTTATAATCACCTAAAACTGCATTTTTTTGATAGGCCTGGATTTTTACAAGCCCTTTTTTAAATTTATTTTAAAGATATATTGCCCCTCTTATGGCAAATTTTGACACAATGGAGAATGGATCAAGCATTTCTTATGCAGATGACGCGAAAAGAGTTGTTGTAGAATGGCATGAAGTTACTCTTCGAGATAATAGACAAGGTTTTTTTGAAGAAAAAATTTTCAAAAAAATTTTTAGCCGGCCCGTTTACCTTCCAAGTCCATCTTTGGCGTAATGGAAATATTACTTTTGTTTATAAAGAAGTTTTCTTCTTAAAAATTTTTTATCTAAAAATTAATAATTTAAAAAGGTTCCAATCCCAATAACAAATATAAGCGATTCTTTTCATCCACGCAAAATGGGAATTTCTGATGCTTATTTATTTAATCACAAAGTTAGCAATGTTCCACCTGCTCTACAATCTAGTAAAAGAGTTATACACGAGGTTATCCTTTTTTTATTTTCTTTTTTTATTTAGGGCATATCTTGTGAATAAAACATGAACTTTTTGCGGACCTTTTTATACGGATCTGTAAGAAAAATATGAGAGCGTTTCGCCTAATCGCTAGGCCAACCTGGCTCATCAAATACTTAAAAATTATAATAAAGCGGCCGAACCATCCCAGAAAATAGCAAAAGATTGAATGGGACTTGCCTAGAAAATTGAATATGATGACCATTCTGAACATAAAGCATTCCGCAAAAAGGGGTAGGGATAACGGAAAAGGACTCATTTTTGTTTCATTTTCTAGGCTAGGGGGGACTTCACTGGTCTTTGGTCATAAAAATCCAGACCATGTTTACTCTGTCCCTGTCTTTATTAAAAACTTGAAAAAATATTTTTAGTATCATCGAATAACTGTTTCTCCAGACAAAATAACTTCAAATTCTGTGGTATTTATGGAAGCATTAAAAAGTAATTTTCGGAAAAAAAATTTCCTAAATTTTCCCCTCATTTATCCCTTAGCCTGTTTGGATGCTACAACATGTGATGAATGTCATAAAATGGCTTTAAAAACATTTAAATGTAATTGGTGTATACCTAAAGATGGAGGGGATAAAAATCATGGTGGCGAAGATACTGATGCGAATAATAATAAACCTTTTTGTTCTGATCAAATGGGAATGCATAGACGTAGACAGGAATGGATTGAAGGTTTTTTTTTTGAAACAGATTTACTGACAATGAGAAATTTTTTTGTAAATTTTCAAAATTTTTTTTAAAAATTCTAAAAAAAATTTTGAGAAAATTTTTAAAAATTTTCAAAAGAAAATTTTTTTAGAATTTTTAAAAAAAAATTTGAAAATTTCAAAAAAAAATTCTTTTAAGGGAATTGTCAAGTCAACGAGGAAAATCAGGTTTTTCTTATTAAAAAATTTTTAAATCCAAACCTTTTCTTTTAAAGTATTGCAAAGCAGAAGACGTTACTTCACCAGATAATACCACAAAGGAAGCTAATACAGCCTCAGTGGATGAATCACAAACAACTTTGGTTAATGCTCCAACTGCTGCTACAATTGTTGAAACTAATACACAAGGTTTTTTTGATATATTGGGAATTGAATAGAGGTGACACTTGGTCCCAAAAATCAAAAAACTGAAATTTTTGTATTTTTTAAATTTATAAAGTAAAAAAAAGAAAATTTCCATACAATTTTATAGATGTTTCACCCTCCCAAAGCCACCACCATACCCAACAACATACAGATAATGAAAGTTCTGGTGGAATAGCATTTATCACATTTTTTGCTTTAATTGGAATTTCTACATCAATTTGGGTGGCTTATGCTTATTTAAATCCACATACACGTTCTGGACAACTGCTCATAAAGTAAGGGAGAGGGATTTTCTTTTAATAGGGGAGGGGGCTGCTCCAATGGAGGGGGTTAAGAAGATTTCGTCCCCTTAACGAGGGCGCCATTTTAAAAATACAACCTCCCCCTCCCCTTAGAAAACCATATCTTAAAAAAATTTTTTTCTTTAGGTATCGCCCTTCAAAATGGCAAATTCCATCAAGTCATGTTCGCTACAGCGCTTCTGTACATATGTAAAAAATATAAAGCTTATACTTACTTGGGAAAACATTGTTACTTGCCCTTTATTTTTAAATTATATATTTTTCCTATACTTAAAATTAACCAAATCTCCCTTATTTATTCTAATAGACGCTCTGGGTATTAAAAATTTTTTTGATAGGCGTTTATTAGAGAGGGTGGGCGACTATTAGAATAAATCACACATTATTTTCGTAACCAAAATGGGTTCCCTAATTTATTCTAATAGACGCCCAGGGTAAGCATTTAAAAAAATTTTTTTGATAGGCGTTTATTAGAGAGGGTGGGCGACTATTAGAATAAATCACACATTATTTTCGTAACCAAAATGGGTTCCCTAATTTATTCTAATAGACGCCCAGGGTAAGCATTTAAAAAAATTTTTTTGATAGGCGACTATTAGAAAGGGTTGGCGACTATTAGAATAAATCGTACATTCTTTAGCATTTAATAGTTCGTTTATTCCGTGATATTCGAACCTGGAGAGTATATATTCTCATCTCATTTTTTATTCATGGCCATCTTTTTCTTATTTTTTTAAATTCAGCTCTATTAATTTAAATTTGCCTACTAATATACAAAAAAAATTTTTTCATAATTATTTTTAAAAAATCTCAAAAATGTTGTGTGTGTGTCTATTTCTTAACTAAAAAATTTTTTTCAAAAAAAGTAGCTCTTCCTCAATTATTTTTTAAAAATATTTTTTCCCCTCCCGGGTTCGAACAAAGAAATATTTGATCCTTTTTTATTTTTTTTAAATTAAATGTTAATTATTTTTTAGAAATACTTAAAAATAAAATATTTTTGTTCCTCTTTCGTTTTTGGAAAATTTCTTTGAATTTCCCATATACCAAAAAAAAATTCCACCTAAAAAGCCCAGGTCGACTCAGTTTTCTGATTTTTTAAAAATTTTCCCAGTATACTAAAAAATTTTCACTGGTTAAAAAACCCTCCCGAAAATTTTTGCTTGGTCTGGTCCAAGGACCAAAAAGAATTTCCCCACCGAAAAACCCCAAAATTTTTTTAAAATTAAATATTAATTTTATTCACATATTTAATTATTCTAAAAAATATTTACAAATGGAAATTTTGCCAAATATAAAAAATATATAAAATGCAAAATTTCAGCTAAATAAAAAAGTTAAAAAGGAGAAAGAATGTCAAGAATTTAGAAAGGAAAGATTAGATATAAGAAAGTATACAAGACCAGTAAATTTTTTAAAAATTGGGTTTTTAGTAAGAAAAAGGGATTGCTCGAATTTTTGAGTAGGGGTTTCTAAAAAAATTTCAAAAAAATTTTTTTTGTCAAGGAGTGACACCAAATACCTAACCAAAATTTAAAGGAACCGCCCCCTAAATTGAAGGTTATCTAATTTAAAAAATTATAATTTTTCCTTCACCCAACTAGAAAAATGTCTTTTTCACCAAGGTCTGGGACAAACTGACAAAATTTTTGAATCGCCCTACAAAAAAACCAAAAATATCTTGGACCACCTAAACACAACTCTACTCAAACAATTCGAGCATCATTTAATTTAATTGAAAAGCAAAAAAAAAATATTGAAGGACCCCTAATATTAAAGGGGAAAATTATTAAAATGGGGGAAAATTTGCACACAACTTTTGTGTCTAGTGTTGGTTAGTAAAAAAATACACAAGAAAAGCCAAAATAAATGGCTTAAAAATTTAGCTAGTTTTAAAATCGAAAAAAACCTCTCATTTTGCCCAAACCTCCTTTTGTTTTTAACCAGACTCCTCATCATTATTATTCCCTTTCCCACAAATTTGTTGATTATTATGAGAATTGTGACCAGAAACTGATGGACCTCCTCCTTGATCATTTGTATTATCATCTACACCACTCAAATTACGTCCGCCAATACGCCAAGTATTTTTTGCTGGGAGTAAAACAATTTGTCCCTTAAAAAATTAAAAAATTTTCTGTTGTATAGAGTCCACCCCTGTAGTTATCTGAAAATCAGGAGGACCCCCCCCCCCCAGGAGGACCCCCCCCCCTCCCCGAAATAGGAAAAAATTTGGGGAGAGTATTGGTCAAAAAGTGAATTACTACGGCCTTCTAAAATTTTCGCCTGAATTGAGGTGTATCTAATTTTTGGGGGGTGTGCTTACTGAGATTGGACTGAAATAATAAAAAAACCAAGCCGCGACGAGCAGATTCAGTTGATGACGGTTTTTGTTGAATAGAAGGATCATCATTCTTACAATGTGTACAACCACCAAAAGTTAAAAGAGCATTCAATGTCTCTTCGTATATCCGTGCTTCTGGAAATTCTACTTTTGTTTGTTTCTTTTCTGGAGTGTAAACAATTGAAGTACAGGAAATCTGAAAAAAATTTGAGGCTTTTTGTGGTTTTACAAGTTTGGTCGACGGAAATTTTTTATAGAAAGCATTTCCTAAATCGAAATTCGACTCGATTTAAGACACCGGAACCAGGCGTGGTAGGCGGATACTTTTATAGAAATCGTTTTCCCGTGCTTCCGTGTCTCCTGAATAGGGTTTTCGGTTCTGGACGAACCGAAGATTTTTCGATTCTTCGGTTCGATTCCGATCCGAAGATTTACAAGAACCGAGAAGATTTCCAAGAAAATTTGGCCCAGATCTTCCAGACCTGGTCCGAATGAGACCAAATATGGTTTTAAAAATCATTAAAAAAAGTAAGCAACCAAACCCTTCCAAGAAATAATTAAATAACTTTAAAAAGTATAACCTCAACTTTACGGCTAGCATTTCCATAAAAAGTCCATTGACAAATTTCTGGACTGCCAATACCCAAATCTGCAAATTCCAGAAAAATTTAAAAAAAATAGAAAAAACTTTTAATGAAGAGAACATTATTATTTTTAGAAGAGTTAAAGCGCAACAATAATTTATCAAAAAGCTCTTGATTACTTGAAAAGAAAAAAGAAATTTTTTTAATTAAAAAAATTTAAAAAAAACCGAAGAAAGTTTTCATCAGAACTTGTATTATAACTATATTTGTTGTTGTTTCTGAAAAATAGAAAATTTTTTAAAATAACTTTTAAATTTTCCCACCGGTTTAGAAGCAATTCAATTACTGGCTGAAAATTGAAAAAAAAAATTTTTGAAAATTTTCTATAAAATTTTTCGTTCCTTAAATTTACTTACACGACCCGTAGAGCTTTGCCAAATTCGTTCAACTTGTTTCTTTGACATAACCACAGGTACTTGACAAACACCAATTGGCTCGACTTGAGCTTTTTCCATGTTTATAAACCAAGATTCACACAAGCTTACCAATTCCTTTTTAAAAAATAAAAAATTGATCAAAAAGAATGCTTAAAGACGAGTAGATTTTTAAAGACTCAGGGATGTCACGAGTTTCCAGAAATCCAACCCGAGACTTATTTCAACCTAAAACACGACCGAACTTTTTTCAGCATATGCATCCCTAGAATGGCAATCCGTTGATCATGACTGGATCACTGGCACACTGTAGAGACCTTTTCAGAGAGAAAGTTTGAGGCAAAACCCCCATTTCTCGAGAGGAAGGGATATATCTCACAGTGAAGAAACAAAAAATCTCTTAAAAGAACCCAGTAAAACAAGAAACCCTGATACATAAAAACTAGGCATGACAACCAAATAGCCTACAAAAAAGAACACACAAAAAAATATCCATCAAAGAAACCTGAATCAAATAAAATTTAGCTTCAATAATAATTTCTTGAACTTCAGTACGACAATCTGGTAACGGAACTGTTCCATCTCTCATAAAATTTAAGATTAATCCAAAATGTTTTCCACAACGATCAATAGGTACATACCCATCAGAATCACGAAAGACCTTTTTTTGAATAATTCTTAAAAAATAATTTGAAAAAACCTCATTTCTCCCAGAAAACATTGCTTTAAACATTGAATCATATTTAAGTAAAGTACCCAATGTTGTATGAAAAAGTGCTCCACCTACATTTAATTTTACATATTGGTTAGCAGTATCCATTTTTTAATGTTAAATTCTGAAAAAATGAAAAAAAAATTAGAGAGGACTTTTGCGGACTAATATTTGCGGACAAAACTGAAACCGTTTGGTATTGGGCAAAAGTATATAAGATCGTGTCCCTTTTCGACCAGAAACATGTTCCTAAAAAATTGAAGACCCGACTAGACTCTTTTTTCCTCAGCCAGACATAGAAAAATTATAAAACTTAAAATGAATGTCCGCAAATGTCAGTCCGCAAATTTCCCTTTCTAACGGGTAAGCGTTCAATTTGGTTCTTTTACATTTTTGTACGGTCAACTATAAATGAGATATTCTGTCCCAACTCAAATTAAGAAAAAATTTTTCCCTTTATGGACTATGCAAACAATGAAAAAATAAAGCAAAAGCAACTCACTAACAATAAACTAGAATTATTAATTCCTACCAAAAAAATAAAAAAAAAACAAATCGATTTTGCTTTCTGTCCTATACAAGAGAAAAATAAATGTGAATTAATAATTTTTTTACAACAACCAAAAAAAATTATCTATGTGTGTAATAGAAATAAATAAAAAACAATAAAAAAATATTTTTTTGTTTTTATAACAATTGAAGAAAAAAAGAATTGTCAAATTTTTATTCTTTATTACTTTTATTTTTTATAAAATTCCAAGGCCAATCAATGTACACAATAAAATTAATTTATTAAATAAATGAATATATCTTTCTTTATTAAGGTAGGTAAATGTTCCTGTTGGCGGTCTACTATGTCCGCAAAGAGAAATAATCATGCTGAACAGAAAAGGAAAAAAATTAGTGAGTCCAAAAAATAATCCAAAAATATCCAAAAGATGCAAAGAGGGAAGAAAAAGTGTGCGCATATTTTTTTGCGGACAGGTAGACCACCAACCAGGACATTTTACCATTAAGGTAATTGTAGTATTCCTTTAAAAAACCATTTTTTGATGACCAGAATTTAATTTTTAAAAATTTAAAGATCAAAAATCAAGGGAAAAATAAATCCAGAAATTAGACAAAAAACGGTTAAGGACTACTAGTTGGGTCTCACATTGCAAGAAAGGTCTCACATTTTAAGTAAAACAGAATCTTCTCTTTAAGTAAAAATCCACAAAAAATAACCTTTTTACTTTTCAATATCTTTTCCAAAATTTTTCACTATTTTTCCAAAAATGATTGAAATCCATTACTTCCACCATAAGCCAAATTTGTTGGCAAAGAATCCTGCCCACCATTTAAAACGGCCATTTTTGTAAAATCATTTGATCCTGTAGAATTTTCTACTGCTTGAGAACAATTTAAATGGAATTGACCAAAAGATTTGTGTAAAGCTAAAATTTGTTTTCGCATAACTTTGCAACGATTTTCTTCTAATAAAACAAGTTTTGCCTTTAAAAAGATTTTTTTGAAAAATTTTAAAAATTTCTCTAAAAAATACCCTAACATCTTCCTTCAATTGTTCATATTTTGCCCTTTGTTGGTTACACTGTTCTTCTAAAACAGCAATTGTTTGAGCAGTACTGTTAGGGTTTTCACGTGCTGCTTGCAATTCTTTACGACCAACATCGAATTCGAGTCGAGCCTTGAAATTAAAAAATAAAAAATTTGTTGACTTTGGTGTAGTGGGGCAATTTGAAATTATTAGTTATAAGGGGTCAAAGGTTCGAACCCCATAAGAGGAGAATAATTTTTATTTTTAGGAAAACTCCTAATAAGTCTTAAAATTCGAGATGAGCTTTAAAAACAAAAAATAGAAAAAAATTCTACACATTGGTGTAGTGGGAAAATTTAAATTTCTGTTTATAAAGAGCTGAGGGTTCGACCACACCAGCAGACAATTATTTTTATTTTTAAGAAAACTTTAAATAAAGCTTAACAAACATTAGTTTTCATTTAAATATTCTCAAAAAATAATTTTAATCAATTTAATTAACCTGGTTATGGCTTTCAATAGTCAAAAAAGTATCTTCAATAGTATTATCACAAAGTGTTTGAAGTGAAGAAAGAAAAAGTGACAAACTTCTTTGTAAAGGTTCGCTATGTTGTCCCATAACAGAGAAGAGCTCGCTTTGCATATTTAATTCTTTCTGAAAAAATTTTAGTTTCAAAAACAAGAAAAATATGTTAAAGTATATGGGCGTTTCAAAGGGCAATATTCCGTCATAACTCCCATATTCCAATTCTATTACCACTATGGCCTTTGAAAGAGCTCGATGAGCCGGTGTGAGTCGAACGACACCAAAATTAAACTCCGGTTTAAATGGTTAGGCAGGATATGGTCCCATAATAGTCAAAAGACGTAAGAGGGTCTCATAATGGTCAAAGGATGTAAAGGGGATCAAGTTGACTTACTGAAGTGATAAATTCGATAGCAAAATGTTCCCCTTCAAAGGAACTTTAAAATGAACCCATAAACCCCTCATACAATTATTAAGAAAATTATCTTACAGAAATAGCAGTCTCTTTAGTAGCCAATTCACACAAAGCACTAGCCATACACTTCTGCATATTATTAGCAAGAACCATATAATTGGTAAAATTACGAGCATTCGAAAGTAACTCTCTATAACATTTGCGTAATTCTTGAAGCTCTGCTATTCGAGCATTTAAATCGAGATCTGATGTTTTGTCAATCTAAAAATAAACTTTTTAACTAGGCTTGACACAAGTTTCAACCCTGGACCAAGGGCGTTGCTAGGGGGGCTGAAGGGGAAAAGTTGGAGAAAAATGATCGAAAAAGCGAAATTTTTTGCTTACGACCTCCAAATTTCAAGAAATTTCGCCCGCGGCGCTTAGAAAAGTAAAAATATGGTTAACAAAATTTGCGTTCGGAGCGCCAAAATAAACGCAGAAATTTTGGCACCCACCCTGAAATCGACACCCACGCCCTTTCCTTGAACCCGAACAATTCTGTCGAACCCGATATTCACATCCTCAGCGAAACCAAACCACAAGCTTTTCGACCCCATAGGTCCGGGTCAAACTCTATTATCAACGCTTTATCATTTAATTAAAAAAGAAAACCTTTCCCATATGTTCCAAATACAAATGTTTTGTATTTTTGTAAGTAGTCAAAGTCCATTTTTTAAGAGAATCAATTTTTGCTGCTGTAGCTGTTGTAAGCTGTTGAAGTTCCTGACTGGAAAAAATTTAAAAAAATAAATTTCTAACAGATATAAAAACCTATTAGTAGCCAAATCCAAAATTCCTTGAACCGGATTACTCGTCCTTCGCGGCCCATTAAGTGGAGGGCTTTGTCGGGTTACTGAAGGATTTTGTCCAGGCACGTCTCTGATTTTCTCTTCTTCTAAAAATAATTTATTAAATAAATTAAAAGAGAAAATAAAATAAACTTGGTGTAGTAGAAACTTCAGTGGCCTGTTCAACTGTATCAAAAGTGTCTAATTTTTCGGCCAACATTTATTTAAGATTATAAGTAGTCTAAAAAGTAAAAAAAGAAACTAATTTAGCATAAAGAAATTGTGGAAAAAAAAAGAAGATAAGACGTGGGAAGACGTGTCAATTACGCTAGAAGAAAAATATGTATTATTTATTAAGAAAGAATTGAAGAGACTCAAATATGCCTCAGTTTGAGTCTACAACTGTTTTCTTCTCTCTCCCATGCTATTTTCAGAACGGTCGCTAGCGGAAAATGGACGATTCAGTATCGCCTCGGTATCTGGGCCATATTTTGGGCCATAACTTTCTTGGCTTTCCTCAGATTCGAATAATTCCCATATCATTCGAAAGCTCTCGAGATGCAGCATCTTTTTCATAATTGGAATGATCTGATCAGAACATTATACTAAAAGTTTAAGCCAAATAAACGCCGTAAAGCACGATTGACTTCACTTATTCGGCTGTAACTCTTTGTAGTATGATCTGATCAGATTAACCCTGTCAGGTAAAATAATCCCCAATTTAAGAGCTTTCGATTGATATCTTAACTATTTAAATCGGTTAAGAATAAAAAAAGTTATGACCCAAAATATGCCCCAAATACTGAATCGTTGATACTCAATCGTCCCCTATTAAGTTTTAGATTTTCGTGGTAAAAAATCTTTTCGAAAAATGGACATTTGATCAAATTACAAATTTTTAGGAATTTTTCTTTTTTAAATTTTTTTCATTTTATGTTCCTAAAGTTTTCTTAAAGTTGATTTTCTTTTATTTCAATCCGATTTTTTAGAATTTTACTGCTTAAAATGCTTTTTCTACCACATGAAGTTCAACTTGATGTTTTAAAATGTCTCAAGTTCGAGCAATTATTCTCTTTAAAGCAAACCAACCTTTACTTTCGGAACTTGATTAATAAATACGAGGGAGAATTGGCTCGAATGGAATTTTTTAAACTTTCACTGGTAAATTTAACTGATTTTTTGATTCAAAAATTGATTTTAGCTTGACACCTTAGATGTCGGTTATCAATTGAGAAATTCTTATAAAATCGTTAATCTTGAACCGGTAATCTCTTATTTTGTTTTGGATGGTCAACTTATGAAGAAGGTTACTAAATTAATTTTTAATTCGATTACGTTTATTTTTTCAGTGGAAAGCAGCGTTAGCTGAATCCGTTCCGTTGTTTTTACATGGTTATGATTATTCTGGTGAAGACTTTGTTGTTCAAATGGAGAAAACAAGTTTGTGATGAATAATTTATTAGTTCATTTTGTGAGACTGGTGGCACCTACAAAAGTATGGGGCTTTTCCCGTGTAATTTTCGATTTTCTTTTCGTATTCCTCTTGTTGAACACGAATGTATAAAATTAATTATACTAAATAGACCGAAAAGACTACAAATTTCTATCCCGATTCCGAAGCAAAAAAGTGAGAAAGACTTATTTTCGTGACACGACCATGTATGCGAGGCGCAAATCCATAACTATTTTGAAAATATCAGGCCCTTATCAATTTTGGTACCAATCTCGTTAGCTCATTGAGAGGAATCAATAATAAATTTCAAAAGATTCGGAAATTTTGAAGCAAGTTATAGTTAATTTGTCGCACGCCTACTTGGTCTGTATCCATATCTTTCTTTTTAGAAAACAAAAAACCTTACATTCTGAACTTGCCGAACATCCCAAAAACTATAGAAGAAATGATTATTATTCGATTTTGGTTACAACAACTTTCCAATTGTTCTTTTGAAGAAGCCGAGCTTGATAATATATTTAATCCAACAATAATTAATTTATTGTTTGATAATGAAACAAGTCTTCATTTTCACATCCAAACAATATTTATTGGCAATGACAATGCTACAGTTGAAAATTTTTTGAAATTTGGTTTAAATCTTTTCACAATTTACGACGTTTTTAGCGTTGCTCTTGATGACCTTTCAGAGAGACTTACTGATATTTTATTCAATATTATAATAAATGAAGGCAAAAAATTACCTCGAGTTTCTTTCGGTTATTGTGATTCCTCAAGGCTTTATGATCTTATTATTAAAGTAACTTATTTAAAAATGGTACTTTATGTTTATACCGCTCCCCCCTATTTTGAGTGAGAGCACATAATCAGACTTCCGGAAGGGAGTCTGATTAGAGACCGGGCCGGGACGAGATCTCGATCGAAAATCTCGGTTGTCGAGATCGAGAATTTTTTGAGATCTCGATTCTCGTACGGCACTCCCAGTCCGGACTTTAAGTCTGACCATTATGTACACTGAGACTCGAAATGGGGGGGGGGGGGTGATATAAACAAGGTACCTTAAAAATTTATGTTGAAAATGAAATTTAAATTTTAGTATATAACAACATCAAAAGATTTCTCAAAAATGGTGTCTTTTATTTTCTTACTTTATGATTCATTCGAAAATATTAAAATACCCGAGAGAGCAAAAGATGTTGTAACTAAACAATCTGATAATTCAAAAATTATAGCATACCAAATTATCAATATTTATAATCCAATAGAGAAATTTTTATTTATGAATGCTGAATGTGGGCCATATTTTGGCATTTATATCGCAAGGATGGAACGAATGGAAAAGAAAATTATGAAAATTTTTATTAATTTATTGGGCAACGATTATTTGAAAAAAGTTATTAGTTGATTTTGAATTAAAACTGAAGTTGAACTTGATGTCTTAAAATGTCTTAATTTTGAAAAATTATTGGTTTGGCTTTAGATAGGGTTGTTCCCCGACAGGGAGAACAACCCTAAAATAGAGCGGCCGCCCAAATGTAGGCGGCGTAGTGCGACACTTGCGGACTGACTTTTGCGGACCGACCTTTGCGGACGGACATTTGCGGATTGCGGATAGACATTTACGGACCGACTTTTGCGGACGGACATTTGCGGATTGCGGACCGAGTTTTGCGGATCGGACATTTGCGGACCGTTTTAAATTTAAAAAAATTTAATTTAATCTTCAAAAACGAAAAAAAATATTTAAGTTTATTTTAATATCTTCTCGATCTAACAAGTTAGACAAAGTTATGATCGTTTATTTTAGCTCCTTACCTATTACATCCGTGGAGTTTTTACGGCTGCGGGGGAAACCGGGTATGACCATGTCATCGATGATAAGAATAGGATTAAGTTACGAGCCCAGAACCCAGCGACCGTTGACTCCCCGCGAGGCGCGTGCCGCAAAACCCTGCGCGAAGCGCGGGGTTTTACACAAGCGCCTCGCCTAATCTCCATAGGTTTACGTTGACCACGCCGCCTACTGCACAGCCTTAGGTTTACGTTGACCACGCCGCCTACTGCACAGCCTTAGGGGATTATAAGATTCGGTAATGTATCTGCAACCTGATTTCTTCAATTTCCAGAACGCGTTTCTTTTGCCTTAAACCCCCTAAAATGTCTTAGACCCTCTAAAATCTCTTTATTTTCATTCTTTTCCATTCCCTATCTTCAAATATTTTTGCTTCATGTCAACCTTTGTTGGTTGTTTATAGCCACAAATTGAAGTAAAGCAACAACATACCTTTCCCCCACAAAACAAGTTTTTATTTCAAAGGAAGATTAGGACACACGAAGAGGAAGAAAGCAAAAAAAACTTTTCAGCAATTAAAATAAAGAACGCAATTTCTCCTCTTCTCCCAAAAAACATTCAATTAGCTATAGCACTCTCGCTAACCAGCTGCTAATTTTTCTGTGTTTGTTTGTTCCTCAATTTCCATCCCAAATAAAACTCTTTGGTGGAACGACCACATTTCTAATCATTTTTGTTTTTCCTTCCAATTACCTTCTTTTTGCTACACTTTTCGTTAAAACACTTGGAGGAGGGGGGGGGGGTGTTTCTGGGTTTTTCTGTTCTACCGGCGATTGTTCCACTCCATTCTCTTGTTTTCTCTTGCCATTTCTTCTCATTTGTGTAGTTTACCCCACCTGGCTTTTTTTGTGTAGTTTACCCCCCACCCCCTTTTTCCACTCATTTTCTCCTTCTATTTTCACCTATTCTCCAACCTCGTTTCTGCTTTTTTATGCTTCAATCAAAAAATTCTGGCCGTTCCTTTTATGGCAGTTCCTGCAACTTCCTTTTTTTCTTCCTCATTTTGTTTTGTTCCCCCCAAATTAAAAAATAATTTTATACTTACCCAAAATTACTTTTTCATTTTCTTTTAATTTCCCTTTTCTTTGTCTGCTTATTTGGACCTTTAAAGTTAAATTACTATAAAAGAGTAATTCTCCATCTTCTGAGACCCGTTTCTTCATAAATTTTGTTTTCTCATTGAGTTGCTTTTGGCTTTAACCCTTTCATTTTTTTCTTATTTTTTTGCGCAATTTTCTCTGATTTTTTTGCATTTATTCTGTTTTTTTGATAATACTTTCTTTTAAGACCCCCTTTTTCCTTTATATTTTTTCTCTTTTTATGGCAAATATCATTCGAAAGAGCTCTTCGAGCTAAATCTAATGGTCCCTCAATTCCCATAACTGACCCGATCGGAAGCCGGACTCGGCCTAAAATCCGGACTTTTTTCTCAATCCGTCAACGTAAACTGACTTAGACAAAATTTTCCTCTTTAAACCTTTTTTTCTTAGCTTTCTTAAAATGACTGCCGTTGGATTTTCCAAAATTTTAACCCCCTTTGGAATTATTTTTCACCTGCTACTGTCCACATTTTTACTAATCTCTGTCAATGCCCAAAATGTTGCTCCTGTTCCAAAGGAATTGGCTGGCGAAGGAATGGGCAATGTGGGTCAGCAACAGTAATTGGAATATTTAAACCCTTTTATTTTTTAAGAAAGCGGGAGTTAGGGCTCGTCTCTCTCAATTAGGTGTTAACTACATTGCAACATTTTTGAAGGATATTTTGATTCAACAAGTTTTGAGTGTTACTCCGGAGAATGAAGAATTGGCAGTTCAAGTATAAATTTTTGTTTAAATTTAAAAATGGTGGGTTACGACCCTGGAAATTTTTGAAACCTGACTTGACCCCGATCTGATTTTTTCTCTTAATCCCACTAACTAACCCGACCCGAGACCTGAAATGCGGACATTTTCTCAACTCATTACGTCCTTAGTTGTCTTTAAGGGAAAATAGTGAAGCATATTGGTGATACTGTTTATTTAAATTAGGAGAGCCTCTAAGAAATAAAAGGATTTTTCACATCCGCAATTATTAAATTATTAATATTTTTAAGCTCAATTTTATATAACAGACCCTCTTTTTCCTATCAGTTTAATGACACTAAAGCAAAGCTGACTGATCTTGTTTTATCTATTCAACATGGACCTGGCCCGTTGAAGACAAAGACTGAAGCACCTTCTCAAGTAAATATTGAACTGCCTGAAATTGCGTTTGAGTTAGTTTTAAATCTTTAACAATTTTTTCTATTAATGATCAAATGAATTTTTATAAAAGGTGTAAAGCGACATTAGCAGATGGGGGCAACAACAAAAAAGTCATTTTTCATGTTGACACTTCTACCTTGTTTTTAAACGTTTCTTCACTTCACCACCCTCAAGTTTGTTTCTCTTTTCTCTTAATTTTTTTTATTTTACTCCTTTTCTTATTTATTTTAATTAGGGTATCACCCCTACTCTTGGGGATTGGGTGTCGGAGATTGGGGTTGCCGGGGAGGCATCTCGTGTTTCGGGGTCGGTGTTGACTTTTGGGTGTGGGGCGGGGTGCTATCCTAATTTAAAACATTAGAGTTATTTAAAATTTAAATTTTCTTTAAAAAATATTTTTTAAGGGAGCGCCCAAATTTCTCATCTCAAAGTAAACTGTTTGTTTAAAAATTATTTTTTAATCAAAAAAATTTTTTTAAATTTCTTTAAAATTAAAATTTAGGCAATTTAAGGTGTCAACTACATTTGGACAATAAAGCTTTGAGTATATCTTTGGAAGGAGAAGGAGGAACAAATAATGAAAGAAAAGCAATATTGACAAAATTAGGGCCTCAATTGCTTCAACAGGTTTTTTAAGAATTTTTTTTCTTAAAAATTTTTTGTTTTTTAGTTGACTTGTTCTCGTATTGTTTATGTTATTGAAGAGGTTTCTTTGTTTTTTAATGATTTTATAAGAAGATTTTTAATTTTAGCGTGTAAATCAACGTTTTTCTTTGCTTCCATCCAAACTTAATTTAGCCCAATTAAATAATAATTTTATTGTTGAGGATTTGCTTAAAAAAGTTGAAGCTGTGAGACAAAGGCAGAGGTTTGGTTTAAATAATTTTTTATTTATAAAGAAGCAATTCGGGTTCACACAATATGGCATAGTTGCTTGTTAAAATAGCAACAGCTATCCTCATGTTGAGGGGTCATTCCACCAACAACGTTTTTACTGTAAGGACCCGGTAGTTGTACGGACCCAGTAACACCTATTGCTGACAGGATGTCTTTTTTGCCACCTTTAGGAGAGGTGAATTTGCCCCCTTTTCTACATTGCCCCCTTTTCGCCCTCTTTTTTCCCACCTTTTCTACATTATGCCTTTTTTACCACCTTTTTTGGGAAGCCATGCTTTTAGCGATTTGGAAAGGAGGGCCATCCTATTTGCTGATATATTCTTATTAAGCTCCTAAAATCTGAAATTTTATTTTTTGATTCTAACTAAATAACTTTTGTTAATTTTTACTTTTAAGGAGAGCAGAACCACCAATTCAAACTTCTAATGAAAACTCTCCCGTTGATCCTGATCTTTTTGCTAGGTTAATTTTTAAAAAAAAATTTTTGAAATTTTTTTCTAGTTTTAATGTATCTCGTGCTGATAAGCTACTTCTCGATTATACAATAATTGATGTTCGTGCAGACCATCGTGGTGTAGAAGTTGACAGTAATGGGGAAGTTTCATTGCGTGGAAGAGGAGGGACGCCTTTTGGTTTTTTTAAATTTTTTGGATTTTTTTAAAAAAATTTTTTTAAATATGTAGGTCCAATGACTTTAACTTTGCCATTACTTGCTAACGAGGAAAATATGTTACAAATGTTGGTCTCTGATTTTATGCCAAATTCTCTTTTATATCATGGACATTCTATTGGACTTTTTAATGCTAGAGTGGATAGAAAAACTCCACATTTTGGTTCTTTAATGCGTACTACTTGCCCGGTTTTTCTCTTTTTATTTTTTTTGTGTCTTTAAAGTGGGATAATTTTGAAAGCTATATATTTTTATTCCTTTATCAACTCTTTTGGTTAATTATGATGGTTTGGACTTTCCCTGTAATGAGGGTTTTTTCTAGGTATTTTTCACGTTTTCCGGCTTTCTGAAGTTCACAATCTTCTTCAGACAAGGACAAGTATTTCTAAAAAATCCCTCTCTTTTCCATATTTTTAATTTCTGTTGGCTGCTTTAAAATTAATTCAATAAAATATTTTTTTTAATTTTAGGCTTCAACCGGTCTCCTCTTCTGTTTAGGGGATTTCTTCCCTACTTTGAGACGTTTACATCCTGATCACAGTCTTGCATTACTCTTCTCAACCGTAAATATTTTTTCTTAAGATTTTCTCGAGAATTTTTAGAAAAAAATTTCCAAAAATTTAAATTTCGGAAAAAATTTTAAAATTCAAAATTATAAAGAGAATTCGAAAATTTTTCTCATTTTTATTTTTTAAAGCTTCAATCCCCAGTAATTAAATTTCGTCCTCAATCATCTGGTGGAATATCATTTTCTCTAGTTGGAAGAATTATTATGAGTTTACTTGAAGGAAATTCTACAAAAACTAATAAAATGAAGGAAACAGAAGTTGCTCAAATGCAAATAAATGTCAATGCACATATGAAAATTAAATTGAGTAGCACAACAGTTAGGCCGAAAATTACTTTGGATAAAATTTCTTTGGTTTTTTTTTTTTTTTTGTCAATTAAAAAAATCTTTTTTTTCTTTAGAAAACTTTAACACCTGGAATTTTGGCACAAGAAGAGTTGGATAGATCTGTGCTGCTTTCTAAAGAAGTTCTTCAACGAATGGTATTATTTTTAAAAAATTTTTAAATTTTATTTTGGAGTTTTGAGAGTATTTTAGTGAGGAAAAAAAGATTTTTTGACCTTGTGTTTTCTTCAAAACAAACACTCGTTTAAAATAATGACCTTTTTGTTTCTTTTCGCGTGCCTAAATAAAAATTTTTTATTTAAAATTTTTTTTTTATTAAAAAAAAAAATTAAAAAAAATGTCGGGGAAAACTCAAAAAAAATTTTTTTTGACCTCGCATTTTCTACAAGGGGAAGGAAGAAAAAATGGAATTTTTTGAGAATGGAAGGAACGAGAAAGGAAACAAAAAGGTCCAGGAGACACTTCGGGACGGACATTTCCGGAATTAAAAAAAATCTTTTTAAAGGTAAATGACATTCTCCGTGGAGGTATTCCAATACCTGTTCATCCTTTACTTCGTTTACATCGACCAAAAGTTAAAATTCAAGATCGGGCATTACTTTTACTAACAAATGTTGAATTTAATGAGCCATTAATACGTCAAATTGTTGGGGCTAGTTTGGACATTAAAAGAGGGGTTGTTTAAAGGAAAATTAAATTTTTTATAGGGAACCACGCATGTAAAAAATTTTTTAAATTATTAATTGCCTGTACAAATGTATATAATATATAATTAAATTAAATAACGGGTTAATTTTACATACTTTTACTCAAAAAATTTTTTTCGAGTAGGGAAATTCATGGGATTATCAATAGAGATCGGACTTGATTTGGATCATAACCTTGATTTTTGCTGGATTCAAAGTCATGATCAAAGTATTTTTCAGTGTTCCTTGATTTGGATCCAACCCTTAATTTTTCCATGACTTAAGATCAAGAATTTGGTCAAAGTCCTCAACCAAAATTAAGAATATCACGGTCAAGTTTTTCCGATCTCTAGATTATTAACAGATGTATTTTTTTAATTTCTAGGGGTTTTTTTTTAATTTTTTAAGACTTAAAAATTTTTTAAAAATTTTAGGTTTAAAGATTTATATGGTTAAATACAGAAATAATAAATAAAATAAAAAAGAGTTGAAACTAGAACCAGTCTATAGAGGAAATTATTTTCCTCTATTTAGTATGTAATTTCCTCCCTTCCTGTATTCTCCTCCTTTTTTCCTCATATTTATTCAATCATAAGGAACGGTCACTTTTAATGCTTCTTCAAAATTAACAGGTTCTCGTAAATTCCCTCCTTTTAAGAATAAAAAAAATATTTTTAAATCAGAAAAAAACCTCTATGCAATTTTGCCCTTTGATTGGCTAATTGTTGAGCACTTAAACGTTTTAAAAATTTATTTGATAAGCTAGGTGGTTTTCCTTTTTCAATTGACAGTTCTGGAATTATGCCGGTTTCGGGCTGTTTTTGAATTGAAAAATAATTTATTTTTTAATAGTAGAACCTCTTTTTTTTAAACGCCCCCAGGAAATTTTGGTTTGCTATTAAGTGTGGGTGGGAGAAGCTGCAAAATGGATATACCTTCTATCTAAGATACCACAGGGTGTATCGAAATATTTGGAGGGACAATTTTGGAAGGGAGATATTTAAGTGATACTTATTTGAGTGATGATGATGACGGTGCCCTTATTTAAGACTCATTCACTAAAAGGTGAAATTTTTCAACCCTAAAAGGGGGATCTAAAATTAGTTCGCTTTAAAAGCGAGTTTTACCTTTTTTTAAATAAAAAAAATTTTTTCTAACTTACTAACCGGTGCAGTATCCTCTTCAAGTGAAATAGGAGAAGGATCATTGAGAACCTTTCAAAAAAATTATTTGAATTTTATACTTAAATTTTCGTTACATTTTCGTTTTGCTGTCTCCATCGTTGAATTTTATAAATATTTGTTTCGTGTTTGTTTGCTTCTTTTAGCCTTTCATGACCTTTAGAGGAATGAAGGATTTTTAAAAATTTAATTGTTTTTGTCTTTTGTCCTTCGTTTTCCAAAAATCTTTTTAAAATATCCAATTATTCAACAACTCTAGAGTTACTAATTTTCGAATCGGCCCTACCTCCGCGAGCTAATCTTTTGTGAAAGATTTCGGTCGAGCCCCTTTCGACTCGATCTTTCAGACCGGACCAAGACCGACACAAAAAATAAATTCTCAATTTTTGGGAATCGGGACGACTCGTTCCCGGGTTAGGACAGATTCTTTAGCACTAAAGAACAAAACAAAACAATAGACTAACCAGAATTTAAGGATGACGTTTGAATTAAAGGCGTTAAAAGCAATATTATTAGTAAAATTGGAAAAGTTAAGGATAATAATTGTTGTGAATAAAATAATGACATAAGTAGGGAGATTAAACAACACTTCTCTCATTAAAGAAGAAAAATTGTTTGTTTTGTTTTTAAGAGAAAAATCCGGACATGGAAAAATAAATATTTTTTGTAATAATTTATACGGGTCAAAGAAGAATTAATTAATTACGAGAGAGAGAAAGAAGAAAATGCGAGACCGGTTTTTCGGAAATGATATGTTTATGTTTAACCTTCTTTTTTATTTGATATTGAGAGGTTTTATTAATTATTTTTAACTTCCGTATTTAATATAAAAATTTAAGAAAATTTTTTTTAATTTTTATAAGCAGGCTACAAATTCCCAGACATTATACTCTCTTAAAAACGTGTTGTATTTCTTATCACTCTAACAAATTAACAGTTTTTTACTTCTCCAATATACTACTCTCCTCCTCAAATTAATTTTATTATAATCTACGCTCCAATATATTCCATCTAGGGCTGTCAGCAATTGCGAATTGCGTGAAAATTCCGTGTTTTCTTGACTTGCGGATTGCGGGTGCGGATTTAAAAATTAAAATTGCGGATTGCGGCTGCGGAAAATTTTTTAAATTGCGGACAGCCCTGCTCCCATCCACTCAGTTGTCTCACTCTCTTGAAAATCTTCATTACCCCTCAATTTCTCAGTTATCTCAATTTCTCATCTCTAGACGATTTTCTAGCCTTTTTTGAGTTTGCATACTTTCTATTTTTAATGGCCAAAGGCCAAATTCCTTCTCTCAGCAATTTTAAGTGTCCAAAAAACATTGGGGAAATTTTATTTATTTTTATTTTATTTGCCAAATGTTATTTTGGATAAACAAACAGAAGGCTATAACTAAAAAAATTTATTTTTTATTTTTTTTTTATTTACGAAAAATGACGAAACGACCTTTTTTCTTTCTCCCCCACATATTCCCTTTTTTTCAAGTTGTCATTTCCCCTTAATTTTAAATAAATAAATTCTCCAAACAATTTTATATATTTTAACTTTAAAACCTTTTATTTTATTGTTTTTTATTTAATTTTAAGGGGAAAGGGAGACACCCAAATAGGCGCGGCAGTAACGGCGCAAAGCCATAACTTGCTGGAAAATTTTCTGACCCTTATCAATTTTGGTACCAATCTCTTTAGCTCGATGAGAGGAATCGTTTAATACCAAATTTGGTATAAAATTCTGAAATCTTGAAGCAAGTTATGCCTCTGCGCCGTTATGGTCGCGCGCCTACTTGGGCTGTACCTGGGTAAAGAGATTCTCCTTTACTATTGCCCTTTTAAATTTAAATTTTTTTGTTTTAAATTTTATTTCCTTTATTGCCCTTTTAAATTTAAAAAATTTTAATTTTAAATTAATTTAAAAGGGAAAAGGTTTAATTTGATTGATAAACAAAAATAAAAGATAACATTTTTGAATTATAAAGTTTTATATTTTTTTAATTTTTATTTTCACATTTTTAAATTTATTTTTAATGTAAACATACATATGTAGCAACAAAATTATTTATATTTTTCTTTTTCTATTTTCTCTTAAAAATTTTTAAATTTTTTTATTTTTCCTGTTTTCAATTTTCCTCTATTTCCTTTTAGAATATTCCACCTTAAAATATAACTTTCCCCCCTAAACAGCTGATCTTCTAATTTTTTGATTTTATGGGATTAACGATTTTTGGTTTGAAATGCTTCTCAATAAGTTAGTTTTTCGTGGGTTTTGCAGGAGAAAAAAATTTTCCCTAAGAGGAACTTTTTTTTCATTCTAAGACGAATTTACTCTTCTTTTTCACAACTGAAAATTTTCGTTTTTAGAAGAGGGAAAATTAAAAAAAACAGCAAAAAATTCTTCTAATGAGGAAACTTCCCTTTCGTTAGACTATAAGTTGATTTTTCAGAGTTTTCGAGGGAATTTTTTCTTTCCTGGGAAATTTTTCTTCCGTTTCCAATTCAAGTCCGTTCCCTTCTTGTTTTTTCAATATTGTGAAATTTAATGATTTTTGGAAAGGGGTGGAGGGGGTAGGGAGGATTTACATAAAATATATATAAATGTTTGTTTGTTCTTGATTGTTTTATTGAATAAATAAAGGAGGGAACAAGAATTAAAATTTAGAAGGAAGTATGAGTAATACTTGGGCTGTACTTTAGTACGTGGGTGCAGGCTTTAATTTACAAATGTTATACCATTCGAAAGAGCTCGTCGAGCTGAGTCGAATGCCACCAAAATTAGATCTAGGAAAAATTTCTGGACCGAGATATAGGTCCCTAAAGTTTGAAAAACCATAGGGGGGACCAAGCACTTTTTTGGGGTGAAAAATTCGAAAATGCAAATTATACCTCGTTCGAAAGAGCTCATCGAGCTGAGTCGAAAGACACCAAAATCAACAAAATCCGACTTGATTGGACAAAGTTCTGATATTTTCTTTTAGCTCCTTACCTATGGCATCTGTGGAGATTTTTGCTGATACAGAGGCTCCAAATACGTCCAGAACAAGGGAGATAAGAATAGGTTTATGTTACGAGCCCAGACCCATCGCCCGTAGACTCCCCGCGAGGCGCGTGCCGCAAAACCCCGCGCGAAGCGCGGGTTTTGCACAAGCGCCTCGCCGACGCCCCATAGGTTTAGGTTCTGTTTTTTTGTGTCATAACTTTTTCTAATCTTGTTTAATCATGGTGATTTTGGTCTCATTCGACTCAGCTCGTCGAGCTCTTTCGAATGAGGTATTATTTGTATAAAAAATTTTTTATTCCAAAAATCGCCCCTTTGTATCTTAGGTTTTTAGGGGGCTTATATCTCGGTCCAATCAAGTCGGATTTCGTTGATTTTGGTGTCTTTCGACTCAGCTCGATGAGCTCTTTCGAACGAGGTATAATTTGCATTTTCGAATTTTTCACCCCAAAAAAGTGCTTGGTCCCCCCTATGGTTTTTCAAACTTTAGGGACCTATATCTCGGTCCAGAAATTTTTCCTAGATCTAATTTTGGTGGCATTCGACTCAGCTCGACGAGCTCTTTCGAATGGTATAACATTTGTAAATTAAAGCCTGCACCCACGTACTAAAGTGACCCCAATACTTGCCTTTTTTCTTTGATTTTCTTTGATTTATTACCGCCTACTTTTAAATAACATCAATTTTTAAGCTCTTTAAGAGGGGAGGGGGGATATTTAATCTTCAAATATATTTACGTAATAAACTTTTTTGACTCATCCCTTTTTGTGAGTGAATTGACGTAAATATAATCTATGTATTTTTAAAATCATATAAAATCATTTAATCTTCAATTGTATAGGTGTGCGCCAAAAGAATTTTTTGAGAAAACGCCAAAATTTAGAATTTGGCATTTTTCGAGTACAATCGAACCTCAGTTTTAGGAAGCATCTTTGTGACTGAAAAACCGTAGCTTATAATGAGTGGGTGCTCTAAATAGAGGGGTGTATTGTTTAGGATTCCGCAAATTTTCTGGTCCGCAAGTTTTTGATCCGCAATTTTCTAGTCCGCAGAGTTCAGCGCGAGACAGCTCTACTACTCCTTCAAGGCCAACCAATTTAAAAAAAAAATTTGAGGATTACTTCATTTCTGAAGAGTGGGGGGGGGGGGCAATATGTGGAATTTTGAAATTTGCTCGTACTCGTAGCTGCCTTACTTTTTTGCTTGTATTAGTCTTCATACACAGGTACGAGTACTAATTTTGGTATGAGCTTCCAAACACGGATGGGGAGGTTCGTTCTTATAAAAAAACTAATTTTGCGCACATCTGGATTAAGACAAGAATAAAAGTTGTAAATAAACATATGTATTTTTTATGTTTCTAAAATTAGTAAGATTCTTTTTATTTTTTAATATAAAGAGTACTTTATATAAAAGCTTACAAACATTCTCAATAAATATATTTGATCATCTTTCTCTTAAAAAAAAGAAAAAGCTTTTATGTTTAAGAAGAAGAAAATGCTTTTTTCAAGTCAAAAAAAAGAAGAAGCATCTCCCACAGACAGCCAACCAGCCAGTCTTTTATACCAAAACATAAATTATATATTACATCTCTTCTTCAACTCTTCCACCATTATATATTTTTATATGTTCCTCTCGTTCAGGGCTGTCCGCAAGTGAAAAAAAATTTCTGTATCCGCAGTCCGCAATTTTATTTTTAAAATCCGCAGTTCGAGTCCGCAAGTCGAACAACACACATTTTACGCAATCCGCTGTCCGCAATTTTATTTCAGTCGCTGTCCGCAATCCGCAATTGCAGACAGCCCTGCTCTCGTTTCTTAAAAATTTGTTTAGAAAATCAACTCTTAAATGATCAACTTTGTTAGTTAAATGTTAGGACTCTAATTCCCTTTTTGAGGGTAAAAACTAAGACTCTAGTAACCTTCCAACTGAAGTAATTTTTAGAGTCTGCTTCCTTCTAAGGTGATTTCATAGACTTTAACTACCTTTCTGTTTTTTCTTTTTATTTCTTTGACTCAAAAAGCTCGTCTAATCGGGACACGCCCAAAAGGGCCATAACGGCGCAAACCCGTAATTAGCTGGAAATTTTCTGGTCTATATCAATTTTTGTATCAATCGCTTTAGCTCGATGAGAGGAATTGTTTAATACCAAATTTAGTAGGATTCGGGAATCCTGAAGCAAATTATGGCCTTGCGCCCTTTTGGGGCTGTACCCGTCTAATCCGTTAATCAACATAAATACTCAAATTAGAGTTTGTTGATTTCTCATTTGTCTGATCTGTTTAGGTGTTGATTATTTAAGTAAATTAGACGTTCTTTTACATGTGTGTGTGACCCGTTTTTTAATTACAATTCATCGCAATCTCTCCCCATTTAACGTATTTATACAATAGAAAAATGACTGGTTTTGTTTTGTTTTCGCGCACTTTGTAGTATTCTCTCTCCCTTTTTTGACACTTGTTTATATATTTTTCTTTTGTCAATTCTTTAATTAAAGATTTTTAGTTTTGTTTCTATTTTTAAATGGGGATAATTTCTATTTTCTTAAAAAAACCTTTTAAAAATCAATTTTAATTCAGATTGCCAGAGATCTTATTATAATTGGCGTTTTGATTTTTTGGCGTTTTTTGCGTTCTGATTTTTTGGCGTTTATTCTTTTGGCGTTTTGACTTTTGGCGTTCCGTTTTTTTGCGTTTTGTGTTTTTTTGCGTTTCGACTTTTGGCGTTTTGATTTTTTGACGTTTTGTGATTTCTGGCGTTTTATATTTTTTAATTTTTGTGCACATCCTTAAATTTCTGAAAATATTTTTTTGATTGTTTTTAATTCATAATTTTTTAAATTTTTTTCCAGAACTTTTTCTTTTCACTTAAAAATTCTTTTCTTCTTTTTAAATGAATTCCCAAGAACAATTTCAATTAGAACCTGTAAAACTAGCTGTAATAATTAATTTTTTGATATTTGCTGGATTTTCTAATTGGGTAGCTCTTGCATATATACATGATTTTATTGGAAGGTGTTTTTTTTTAATTTTTTTGATTAAATGGAAGAATCTCGCTATAAGATACCCCCAGAATTGGATACCTTTAGACTTAAAGGAGGTATCTTATAAGGAGGTTTTTTCAGATTTGGAAGGCCATTGGGTGGAGGGAGGCTGCCTAAGCGGTACCCTCTGTTTAAGTGATACCCCTGTTTAACTGATCTCCTTATTTAGGCGATACCCTCTATTTAAATAACCCCTTTTGGAAGCCAACCCTTTAGATTGACTTCCTTTTGGGAGCCAACCTCTATTTAAGTGATACCCTCTATACAATGTACACCTCATTATAAGGCGATTTTTTTCTCCCCAGAACTTAGCTTATAATGAACTTTGCCTTTATAAAAATTCTAATCATTTTTATTTTTAAAGGAACCCTCTTCCAGATATTATTTTCCATTTTGTTGATGAACAGCCTTGGGCTATTCCCCTCGGTGATTTTATGGTTATGTTGTGCTCAATTTCTTTAATTTTGTTATTTATTTTTCACAAACACCGAATTGTGGTTATTAGAAGAATACTTTTTATTATTGCTTGTTTGTATTCTTTTAGGACGGTTATGTAGGTTTTCTTTTAATTTTAAATTTAAGTACCCTCTCCAATAGACGGATTCTTCAGGGATGGGTTATTTAAGGCGTCTATCGGAGAGAGCTTTCAATTAGAGAGGGTTGGATCTCTGTTATTTTCCTTTACAAAAGAGTGCCTCTTATTGGAGAGGAGCTTGATTTTGAATATAAGTACCCCCTCCAATAGACGGATGAGCTCTTCAAGGAACGGGTTATTGTAAAAGGCGTTTATTAGAATAAGGTTTTAATTGAGGAGGGGTGGATCTCTGATATTCTACTTCACAAAAAGGGTATCTTTTATTGGAGAGGGGGAGCTTTTATTAAAATAAGTTAGAAAATCAGAGGGACCTGTGTAGGGAGATGGACATAATGTCCGGCACTGAACCGACCAGTCTGAAATTTTTTTTATTAAAAATTTTTTTCCTTTAAGGATGTTAGTAACCCAACTCCCAGCAGGTTATAAAAACAACGAAGTTCGTTGTAGACCTTCAATAAATAAAATAAATAGAACTTTATCAATTTACTTAATAAGAACATTAGAACAAACAATACATGTTGGATTACAAGATAATTCAAAACAAATGCTTTGTGGCGATTTTCTATTTTCTGGGCACACTTTAATTATGGTTAGTTGGTTTTTAGTTGATTTTTGGTTGGAAAAAAATTTTTTTTTGAATTTTTATAATTTGGGGGGGGGGGTAAGGAGACGTCTGGGCGCAAAACTGCAAGGACGCGAACTTTAATAAAATTATTTAAAAATTATTTGAGGCTATAAAATACTGCAAAAGAAAAAATACCTGGAAATGCCTGGAAAATTTTTTTTCAAAAATTTGAAATTTTTAGAATGACTGGCTAACACTATTGAGAATTATTTTGCGAATTATTGGGATTGTGGGTGCCCGTATAAGGAAGTTTTGCACGTCGGCGCCAAAATGGCCCCTGCGCCGAAAATTTTAAAATTTTAAAAAAATTATTTTTCTTCAGGTAATTTCAGCCCTTTCAATATCCAAATATATCGATAGAAGATTTAAATATATAAAATGGTTTCCTTTTTGTTTTGCTTTGATAGGCATTCCTTGCATGGTTATTAGCAGGTTTTTTTTAATTTTGAAATTTTTTTTTGAAAAATTTTCTTAATTTTTTGAGAAATATTTTGCGGAGTAAAGGGAAGTCTGGGCGCAAAATTTAATTTTTGAGAAAATTTTTTAAAAATTTCTAGGAATTTTCAAAAAAAATTTTTTTTTTTGAAAATTTGAAAATTTTTTAAAAATTTTCAAAAATTTCTGAAAATTTTTAATTAAAATTCTCTAAAAATTTTTGAAGGACTCATTATACCTGTGATGTCATTATTGCATTGTTGGCATCAAAAGCTTTGTTTATGTAAATTTAAAAAAAAGTAAAAAAAAAAATTTTTTAATTTGAAGATTTTATCACGCTTTTTGTGAAATAGATTCTCTCCAACAAAGAAAACGTTCTGTTCTACATTCTCTTTGTTTTACAAAAATAATATTTTGGTTGGAAGAAAATGTTGATAATCAAAAGTATTTTTTAATTAAATTTAAAAAATCCGCAAATAATGTCCGCAAAAGTTAGGGTATTCTGATTTTATTTAAAAATCAGAATTTTTGGTTTTATTCTGATTGGATTGTTCTGCTTTTAAAATTCTGATTTCTGATTTAATTTTTTCTGGTTGTAAAAAATCAGAATTTCGATTTTAGAAATTCTGATTTTATTATTTTGTTTTTAAAAATTTCTGATTTTAGAAATAATTCGTGTTTAAAACCAGAATTTTTATTCTCTTTTAAAAACAGAATTATAAAAACTGAATTCTGATTTAACAATTCTGTTTATTTAATCTGTTTTGGTTTTTCTGAAAAATTCTGATTTTAAAAGAGAATCAGAATTCTGATTTAATTTTTTCTGATTTTGAGAAATCAGAATTCTCTTAAAATTCTGATCTTAAAAATTTAGGAAAAAATTTGTGGGGTATTCTGGTTAAAAAAATCAGAATTTTTATTTTACAAATCAGAATTCTGATCTTTAATTCCTACTATTTAAACCTCTTCTCCATCTAAAAAATTTTCTTTTTAAAGACTAAAAAATGAATTTGAAATTCCAATAATTGGTAATTATTTGCTTCATCTTCACAAAGAAAATCGCAGAAATAATGTCCAAGATTTAAATAAATCTATGGTATGGTAAGAAAAATATTGAAATTTTTTTTTAATTTTTAAAAAAATTAGAGCAGCAATTCTTCTTCAATAACAACAGCAGCAGTGGAAAGTGTTTAAAAAAGGAAAAGAAAAAATAATTTTTTTTAATAAATTCGAAGATCTCTACAAAAATAAATATATAATTTCTTCTTTTGGTTGCTAATTAATTAGAAAAAGAAAAAAATGGTCAAGAAAAGATAATTATAATTTTTTAAAATTACGAGTGTTGTGTGCCTTTTTAAATTTTTATTTTTAAAAAATACAGCTGAATCTCTCGTTATAATAAATATAAAATCCACACTAAAGTGGAGGAGTTCTTTAAAAATATGGTTGGCCTTTGGTTGAGTATAGGGTTGTCGGTCCTGAAAAATCTTCGGATATCCGGAAGCGAAAAATCTTGGTTCTTCGGTTCGGTCCAGAACCGGCAACCCTATTTGAGTATAAGTGCTTAAGTGATACCTTCATTTTAGTGTATGAAAGTGATGGGATTTCTTTCGTCTTCCCCCAAATTCCGCCTTTGCCTGACCTTCCATCTACCTTTTTCTGTTCTCCCCCGCTTTCCCCCTTCCATCTTTTTAAAATGTGGCAGGGCCTATACCTGTCATACAACTGATTTTTTTTGTTTTCATCCCCAAGAGCGAGATTCGACTGTATATTTATACGGGTTCTGTATTTGTGAGAAAAAAAGGGTTGTCGGTTTCTTTGTCAGTTTTCGGTTAAATGAAGAACTTGTTGAAGCCGATACCCTATTTTTGTAGAAAAATTTTTTTGTTTTTTGAAAATTTGCGAATAAATGGCTTATATATTTAGTTTTTTTTAATTAAATATTTAAATTTTATTTAGTACATATATTTATTTACTATTTGTTCTGATTTTATATAAGACAAACTTTAAGATGTTGCAACAACTATTTCAGATATTTAACTTGTTTCTTGAGGCAAGAGGGATTTTTTTATCCTAGAAATTGGCCAAGAAATAGGGCCTAATTTAATGCTAATTACTTGCTCTCTTTGTTTTACCTTATCTCTCACAATTTTAATTTAAAATGTCTAACATTTTGTGGTAAATAGTGGGGAGACAATGAGAGAGTGTGAAATAATGAGAGAAAATAAAGAAAAGAAAAAGAGAAAAAATAAGATAATTGTGGGGAGACAATAAAATTTTAGATTTTCGCGGTGAAACATTAATTTTTCCAAAATGACATTTGATTCAATTTACAAATTTTTTAGAAATTTTCTTATTAAAATTTTTTGCTGTTTTCGTTCCTAGGGGTTTTTATGTCTATTTTTTACTTTATATTTTTTAGACTGTTAAAAATGTTTTCTCTTGCACCTGAAGTTCAACTTGATGTTTTAAAATGCTGCAATTTCGAGCAATTATTTTCTTTGAAACAAACCAATTTTTACTTTAGCAATTTCATAAGTAAATACGAGGGAGAATTAGCCCGAATGAAATTCTACAAACTTTCTCAGGTATATTGTAAAGGATATAGCTATTTAATTCCTAAGGCTGCGCAGTAGAGGTGAATCGGAATTCTGATTTCCGACAGTAACGATTTCCGGCACCATCATTTCCGATACCCCTCTGCTGTGGAGTAGACGGCGTATGGGGGTAACATCAGTTCGGTCTACTGAAGATGCTGGTTCGCTCCCATCCGCCGATTAACCTTTTGCACAAGCTAAAGGAGAGAAATAGCTACAGCCCCAGCTGCTTTACCTGGGTTAAAAATTAATTTTAGATTGGAATCAAAATGATCGATAGTTTAGAGAAGGACTCTTATGAAATCAAAAGACTTGGACCTGTAGTTTTTGAATTTCTTTTGAATGATAAACTTGTAAAGAAGGTTAAATTAAACTTTTAATTTTGATAGGATTTATTGTATTTTTTCAGTGGAGAACAGCGATAGCTGAATCTGTTCCTTTGTTTTTACTAGGGGTTAGAGATGATTCTGCTGATTCTGACGATGAATCTGAAGATAATAATGAAGAGGAAACTGACGATTCTGATGAAGAGGAAGATGATAATGTTGAGAACGATATTAAAGACTTTGCTGTTCAATTGATAAAGCCAGGTTTGTGAATTCATTTTATATGACTAGTTGATTGTAGAAATAGGGCTTGCATCCCTACCGCTTGAGGGCGAGTTTGCTATGGTGCGTCGGAATATGACTGACAGTAACAATTTGTTTTCATTCATACTCCACCGCGCCCTGACAAACCTGCCCTCGAGCTGTCGGGGTCCAGCCCGAACAGAAAAAACGAAGATTTTCGGGTTGGGTTCGTTTAACCAACGAATCTAGTGGAACTGAGAACCTTGGACCTTTCGGATATAGTGTAGTTCACCGGAGGTAAAGGACGGGACGGAGGGTGTAAAAACAAACGGTCATAACGTAGTCAAATCAAGTCGGATTTCGTTGATTTTGGTGTCATTCGACTCAGCTCGACGAGCTCTTTCGAATGAGGTATAATTTGCATTCTCGAATTTTTCACCCCAAAAAAGTGCTTGGTCCCCCCTATGGTTTTTCGATTTTTCGGGACCTATAACTCGGTCCAAAATCATTTCCTGAAATTGGGAGTGGTACGGTTCGACTCAGCTCGCCGAGACGAATCGAATGACATATGTCACGTCCCGAACTTTTACCACCGGTACACTACACTACAGCCTACCTTTCTTTATTATTCCATTCGTCTCTTTCCATATTCACCTCCTTTTCAACCTCCACAAAAATTTTGAATGTCAAACTAATCTATACTAAATTCGTGTTATAAACCCTGCGTTCTTCTCAAGCAATTTTTATTAAGACAATAATATTTAGGAGACAAGAAATTTCGTTATATTCTGAAAGTGCCAAAAATTCCAAAATCTATTGAAGAAATGATTATACTTCGAGTTTGGCTAGAACAACTTTTAAATTGTGCTTTTGAAAAGGCTCAAAATATTATATTTAATCCACAAATTGTTGATTTATTATTTGATAACGACAAATCAATGCTTAAACAATTTCACGTTCAAAGCTTCTATCTAGAAGCTAGGAATAATACAATCGAAATTTTTTTGAAATTTGGTCTAAATCGTTTCGCAATCTATGAGTATTTTGACATCGTCTTTAGAGACGACATTTCAGAGCAACATATTAATATTTTATTCAATATTATAAAAAATGAAGGCAGAAAATTACCTCAAGTTTCTTTCGGTGATTTTGATTGTTTCAGGCTTTATGATCTTATCGTTGAAGTAAGTTATCAGTGTAACGCATATAGCTTGCAGTAGGCGGCGTAGTGTAACACATCAGTCCGATCTACTGAAGATGCTGGTTCGTACCCAGCCGCCGAATAACCTTTTGAACTAGCTAAATGAGAGAAATAGCTATAGCTTTACTTCAGTTTGAGTACTTAAATAAAACTTAAATTTTAGTATATAACAACATCAAAAGATTTTTCAAAAATGGTGTGTCGTATCTTTTTATTTTGCCATTCACTCCAAAATTTTAATTTACCCAAGGGAGCAAAAAATGTTGAAAAAGAAGGAGATTCTACAGAATACCAAATTGACAATATTTATAATCCAAAAATGAAATTCTCATTTTCCAATACTGATTTTCCAGGAGGGACATCTGATATTTATATCAGAAAAATGGAAGAGTAGAATTTGATAGAACATTATGAAACTTTTCGTTAATTTATTGGACAACAAGATATTTAAAATATTATTTAATTTCTATTAATTTTAATTAAAAATTTTTTTGTTTTATTTATTTTCATTATTTTTAGCAATTTAAAATCTGCCTATTTTATTTTGAATTATTTTTAAACTTTAAATTTTCCAATTTGGGTACAGCCCAAAACGGCGCGCGGCCATAAACCCGCAAAGCTATAACTTGCTGGAAAATTTATAGTCCTTTTCAATTTCATTACCAATCGCTTTATCTCGATGAGAGGAATCATTTAATACTAAATTTGGAAAGATTTGCAAATCTTGAAGCAAGTTATGGCTTTGCGTTGTTTTGGTCGCGCGTTGTTTTGGGCGTGTCCCTTCTAATTTTCCTTAAATATGAATTTAATTTTCTCTCCTCATTTTACATTGTCTCTCATGTCACATTTTAACATGTCTAACCTTTTGCGGTAAATAACTTCTAGGAAATGAGAGAATGTAAAAATGATGAGAGAAAATAGAGAAAATGAAAAGAGAAGGAATAGATAATGTTGGAGGGACGATTAAATTTTATATTTTCGCTGTAATAAATTTTTCCAATTTGACATTTGGTTCAATTTATAAATTTTCTTATTGAAATTTTTTGCTGTTTTTGTTCCTTTCTTGTTTCTAGGGGTTTCTTTATGTTGATTTTCTACTTTATTTTTTAGACTGTTTAAAATGCTTTCTTTACCATCTGAAGTTCAACTTGACGTTTTAAAATGCTGCAATTTCGAACAATTATTCTCACTTAAACAAACCAACTTTTATTTTTACAATTTAATTAATAAATATGAGGGAGGATTGGCTCGGCTGGAATTTCATGGACTCTCATTGGTATAAATATTAACTTTCGTTTTAAAAATTAATTTCAGATTGACGTCAAAAAAATCGATCATCAAGATGTAATCATTAACTCATCTCTAGTAAATAATAACTAATTTTTTGATTCAAATTTGATTTTAGATTAAATCAGAAACTCTCCATAATCAAAATGTAACCATCAAACTTCAACCTGTAGTTTCTGAATTTATTTTATCAGATCATCTTTTGAAAAAGGTTATCAATTAAATTTCTATTTTTGATTAGATTACTCGTATTTTTTCAGTGGAAAACGGCTATGGCTGAATCTATTCCGTTGTTTGAATATGATAAAGATGTGTGCAATACAAATTTTGCTGTTCAAATAGAGAAAAAAGGTTTTGTGTCATTTATGACTATTGGCACTATAAAAAAGACGTCCTTCCTCTCGAATTTTCAGTTTTCTCTCTTTTTATATTCTCCTATCTTTTTGCAACCTTGATTGAAAAATTTCGGTAAATGTCCGGTTGGTTCCTACCTGTCCGCAACAAGAATGTGCGTTTTCCTTTTTTTTCTTGCATTTTTTTATTTAGGTAACAAGAGACCTCGTTACATTCTAAAATTGCCAAACTACCCAAAAACTATAGAAGAAATGGTTGTTATTCGATTTTGGTTAGAACAACTTTTTAATTGTGCTTTTGAAGCTGCCGAGTTTAAATATGCTATATTTAATCCAAAAATGATTAATTTATTATTTGATAACGACAAAATATATCCTAAACAATTTCACGTTGAAAATCTCTATTTATGGCCTAGCAATAATACAATTGAAAATGTTTTCGAATTTGCTTTAAATTGTTGTTCGAGTTATAATTTTCTTGGTATCAGTGTAATTCTGTTTGACATCCAGCCATTTTTAATTTTAACTAATCAGCATACTGATATGTTATTCAACATTATAATAAATGAAGGCAATAAGGTGCCTGAAATTCATTTCTGTTGTAACTCTACAGAGCTTTATTATCTTATTGTTGAAGTAAGAGTTAAATTTGAAAATAAAATTTGAAAATAAATTTAAATTTTAGTATGTAACAACATCTAAAGATCTTTCAAAGATGGTGCCATTTATTGAATTTGATTACTATGAAACAGCCAGTAATTTTAAATTACCCGAGAAAGCAACAGATGTTAAAACTGAACAACGTGGTGATTCAAAAATTACAGAATACCAAATTGTCAATATTCACAATCCAAAAGTGGAATTTTATTTTTACCATAATGAAAGTGAAACAGGTTTTTATGATACAATCCAAAGAATGGAAGAGTAGAATTGAGAGGACATTATAAAAATTTTGTTAATTTATTGGACAACAAATATTGAAAAAAATATACCTATATTTAATTTTCATTGATTTTAAATTAAATTTTTTTGTCTTATTTACATATTTATTTTATTATTTTTAGCGGTTTAAAGCCTGCCAATTTATTTCTAAATATTATTAAACTTTAATTGTGACCTTTTTCTCTTCTTTTTCTCTTCTCTTGACCTTCCCTGAACGAAAAAAAGTTGAGGCCAGAACTTTACCCTAAGGCCGAAAAAGCCTAAGAAAAGCCTAGAGTCAAGACTGGGCAATCTTTTAGAATGTTCTTCAGATTGTAGGAACTAAGAAACCCCAGAAAAATCGCAAGAAATGCCGTTTTTCTATGTCCAAAAATTTATGTACTCTGAATCGTCCCCTTTTCCTCGTACTCTGAATCGGCTACTCTGAATAGTCCCTACTCTGAATTGTCCCTACTCTGAATTGTCCCTACTCTGAATCGGCGACTCTGAATCGACCTTTTCCCTGACATTTGGTTCAATTTATAAATTTTCTTATTGAAATTTTTTGCTGTTTTTGTTCCTTTCTTGTTTCTAGGGGTTTCTTTATGTTGATTTTCTACTTTATTTTTTAGACTGTTTAAAATGCTTTCTTTACCATCTGAAGTTCAACTTGACGTTTTAAAATGCTGCAATTTCGAACAATTATTCTCACTTAAACAAACCAACTTTTATTTTTACAATTTAATTAATAAATATGAGGGAGGATTGGCAAAAATGGAATTCTTTGATTTGTCACTGGTACAAATATTAACTTTTGATTTAAAAATTGATTTTAGATCAACACCAAAACTATCGACAGTCAACAGCCTAGTCCTTTTGTAATCATTAAACATGAACCTGTAGTTTCTGATTTTGTTTTGGATAAGCATCTTACGGAGAAGGTTAAATTATTTTCAAATTTTACTTGTATTTTTTCAGTGGGAAACAGCAATGGCTAAACCTATTCCGTTGTTTTTGCATGGATTAGAAGATGGTAGTGAAGACTTTGCTGTTCAGTTGGAGAAAACAGGTTTTGAAAATTTTCAGTTAAAGGGGAGGGGGGTTTAATGCGCGGACGGATATGGGATGGGCTTATGAGGTGATTTCGGGTCGCGTGAGGGCTCAAGTCTTCGAGTTGAGTTGAACCTCACCGAAATCAACTCGATCCGACTTGATTGGACAGTGCTGACAAAAGTGAAAACCTATGGGCGTTGGCGAGGCTCTTGTGCAAAGACCATCTATGTTATTGATGCTGTGTTACATCAGTAACATAAACCCACTCTTACTGATTTTCAGCATTGTAACGGCGACCTGCCCCCTCCGTAACCCTAGCGAAGATCAAGACATTTTTATTTAGAGAACAAGAAACCGCTTTACATTCTGAAATTGCCAAATATTCCAAAAACTATTGAAGAAATGGTTATTGTTCGATTTTGGTTACAACAACTTTTTAACTGTGGTTTTTATGAAACAACATTTGAAAATGTTATATTTAATCCAGAAACGATTAATTTATTATTTAATAATGACGAACCAATTCTTAAACAATTTCACGTTAATAACCTCGTTTTATCGTCTACTATCAACAGCAACAAGACAATCGAAAATATTTTAAAGTTCGGCTTAATTCATTTTGCAATTTATGACACCTTAGTCATCACTTTTCATGACTACATTTCAGAGCAACAAGCAAATATTTTATTCAATATTATAATAAATGAGGGCAATAAAGTGCCTCAAGTTTTGTTTTGTTTCTATAAATTTACAAATCTTTATTATCTTATTATTGAAGTAAGTTATTTCAAATTAATGTTGAAAAGTATGTAGGGTTGGAACATACTCTTCGGAGTCCCTATTGAAAATAATATTAAATTTTTAGTATATAACAACTTCTAAAGGTGATTTTTCGAAAATGGTGCCTTTTATTGCTTTAAATGGAATTTTATTACCACCTTTTAAATTGAACAAGAGAGCAGAAAATGTTGAGTATATTTTAGAAGATTATGTAAAAGTCACAAAATACCAAATTGCCAATATTTATAATCCAAAAGCGAGATTTTCATTTCATCATCAGGATATTAACATGCCAATTGAAAATGGATCAGTTTTTATGGCTGGAATTGAAAAAATGGAAGAGTAAAATAAAAAGACCCAAAAAATTTGTTATTTAAACTTCATTGACTTTTGATAAAAAAAATTTTTTTTTATTTATATTTCATCGTTTTTAACAGTTAAAACCTGCTTATTCCTTTTTTAATATTTTTAAAAATATTTTCATCTATTTTTCACCGGGAAAATAAAATAAACATAAACACGGAACGGATTTGTTGCTGAATCTTAAAAAAATTCAAATTTTTAATATTCTGATTTGAAAAAATCCTGATATCAAAAAATTGGTTATTGAAATCAGCAATTTTTGGTAAATTAAAATCTCTGGACCGTGTTTTGGTTATTCCATGTTTTGGTAAGACTGTTTTGTCATTTCAATGTTTTGTCTGTTCCCTGTCATGGCGTTCCTTGTTTTCCCCTCACCCATTTTTTCAAGAAAACCCCTCCCATTCCATTATATTCAAATTAAATCCTTATAATGCCGCTCAACATTCTCCCATTTTCAAAGTTCCTTTTAAACTATTTAACTACTTGTCAATCATCAAAAAAAGTTCGTCTTTGTCTCCATATATAGACCAAACTTCTTTTAGTTCGTGTTTGGCATTCATTCGACCTTTTTATAAAAACCGTGACCGCTACTTTTAGGGAAGTTTCCTTTAAATTAAACTTAAAGTCATTGAAAAATGAACTGTTGGTAATAAAATCAACGGCTTATTGACGTTGTAAGACACGATTTTCTTTTTTCTTTACTAGTAAATTTGAGAATTTAGAGGCTGGATTTTTTATATTTTTTTAAAATTTCAAAATGCTTTCTCTTCCACCTGAAGTTCAACTTGATGTTTTAAAATATCTTAATTTCGAAGAATTATTCTCTTTTAAACAAACCAATTTCTATTTTCGAAATTTGATTGAAAAATTTGAGGGAGGATTGGCCGCGAGGATGAAATTCCTTGAACTCTCATTGGTATAAATTCTAACGCATTTTTTGATTTAAAATGGTTTTAGATAAACTCCATAGGAATCAACAGTCAAAAGTCTGATTCCTTTGTAATCATTAAACATGAACCTGTAGTTTCTGATTTTGTTTTGAATGAGTATCTTACGGAGAAGGTTAAATTGTTTTCTAATTTTTACTTTTATTTTTTCAGTGGGAAACAGCGATGGCTAAACCTATTCCGTTGTTCTTGCATCGGACTGGAAATGATAGTGAAGACTTTGCTGTTCAGTTGGAGAAAGCAGGTAGAAAATTTTCAATTATAGGAAATCTTTAATGCGTGGACAGTTATGGACTTATGAGGTCGATTTTCGAGTCGCAGGAGGGGTAGGAGAAGTTTCAACTAAATCGCGGTCTGGGGGGGGGGGTGAAGGAAATAAGTACTCTATAACAGTCACTCCACAAATCTCCATCTTTATTAAGACATTTTTATTCAGAGAACAAAAAAATTCGTTATATTCTGAAATTGCCAAACTTTCCAAAATCAATAGAAGAAATGATTATTATTAGATTTTGGTTAGAACAACTTTTTAATTGTGCTTTTAAAGAAGCCGATTTTAGAAATATTATATTTAATCTAACAATGATTAATTTATTATTTGATAATCTTAAACAATTCCACATTAAACGCCTTCATCTATCGTCTAGCAACGACAACAATACAATTGAAAATATTTTGAAATTTGGTTTAAGCATTTTGCAATTTATGAGTCTTTATTCAGCACTTTTCATGACGACCTTTCAGAGCAACAAACAAATATTTTATTCAATATTATAAAAAATGAAGGCAAAAAATTACCTAAAGTTGTGTTCATTTTTGAAAAAATTGCAAAGCTTTATGATGTTGTAATTGAAGTAAATTATTTAAAATTAAAGTTGAAAGGTAGGATTGGAGCCATACATGCACGAAGCTCAAAATATTTTCCGAGCGGAACGAAACGTTTCGTGCATGTATGGTTGGAGCTGCCCCTTGGGGCCTTTTTGAAAATAAATTTCAAATTTTTAGTATATGACAACTTCTAAAGATGACTTCTCAAAAATGGTGCCTGTTATTACTTTAGGTGGTATTTTATCACCAAATTTCAAATTGAACAAGAGAGCAGAGAACATTGAATATACACAAGCAGACAATACAAAAATTACAAAATACCAAATTGCCAATATTTATAATCCAAAAGCGAGATTTTCATTTCGTCATGAGGTTCTTAACAAACCAATTGGAGATGGATCAGTTTTTATTGTTAAAATTGAAAAATGGAAGAGCAGAATTAGAAAGGATGAAAAATTAGTTATTTAAATTTCAATGACTTTTGATAAAAAATTTTTATTTTAATTTATATTCCACCGTTTCTAATGGTTAAAACCTGCCTATTCTCTTTTTAATATTTTTAAAGATATTTTCATTAGAGAATATCTACATCCAAAATATCATATAATATCGTGACCGTAAATATAGATTCGATCCGTTTGTTTAATTTACCAACCGATATATTCCCCAATTGATGATCCATTGGGGAACCCACATTTTGGATCGAACAGAATAGCGACAGACCAAGAATCTCCTTAGAGAATCGGCTCACTCGTTAGAGCCGGTCTTTCTCTGAGATCGGTCATATTGAAGTTTGTTTCGTTGCTGAAACAATTTCACGTTGGAACAAACCTCTTCGTTATTGGAATAATAATTATGAAATTTAAAAAACTCGGTATTGATCATATTCTTTTTGATGTTTGGGGTCACGATATTTTGGGTGCGATATTCTGGGCTGGAGTCCCTAAGAGAGCAACAAATGTTAAAACTACAATGGATACATATTTGATTTTAGAAATATTCAATTTTCATTTTGAATTAAAAATTTTTTTGTTTTATTCATTTTTATAATTTTTAGCAGTCTAGAGAGTCTGCCAATTTATTTTAAATATTTCTAAACTTTCATAATTCGATATTTTATTACTTCCTCACCTCATTTAGTAGGTTTAATTAATTCCGCTTGTTTTTTCGTCAGTGATTGTTTTAAACTTAGTTTCGCCTTTCTTTATTAGTTCAGAATACATTTAACCTCGTTTTTAAAAACACTCAAAAAATAAAGACATTTTAATAAACTCAGTATACCCAAAATATTTAAAAAAATGATAAAATTAAATAAAACAAAAAATTTTAATTTAAAATCAATAAAAAATATTTTTTCCAATATTTTCTTGTCTTCTCAAATTTTAATCTTCAATTTTCTTTTCGATATAGACGAAGAAAAAATCTCTAGTTCCACTAATTAAAAGTAAAAATTTCACTTTTGGATTATAAAGATTGACAATTTTGTATTTTGTAGAGTCCCCATCAATTTTAGCATTTTCTGATTTTTCAGGAGGTTTAGGCACGTCGAATGAATCGCAAAATAAAGTGATAAAAGGCACCATTTTTGTTAAATCTTTGGATGTTGTTATATACTAAAAATTGAAATTTATTTTCAATGGGGTTGGACCCCCGAACAGGGCTGGAAGCAACTGAAAAAAAATTTCGCAGTCGCAATCCAAAAACCACTCAATTCATGCAACCCGCAGTTGCGTCAAGCCCTGACCCCGACTCTTATAGAGAGATTGTCAGTTCGAAACAAGATAATCAAAAACAAGGGGAAGTCACACATTCTAGTTTTATACAAACTAATTCCTTTCAACCCGAATCTGAATGATTTTGTTGAACCGAGATCCTTAACCCTTAATCCCTCCCCCGTAGCCAGGGGGGAGGGAGGGCAACCCTAACTTTCAACTTTGGGGGTGTGGAGTATCCTGAACAAAATCATTCCTTCATATAACTTACCTCAATAATACGATCATAAAGTTTTGAAGACTTGAAAATACCAAAACAAACATGAGGTAATTTGTTGCCATCTTTTATTATAATATTGAATAAAATATCAGTATATTGCTCTGGAATGTCGCTCTTATCAAAAAAAATGAATAACTCATAAATTGCGAAGCGGGTTAACCCAAAATTCAAAAAATCTTGGAATTTTTCATTTCTGGTTTGTATAGTGGATTTTCCAACGTGAAATTGTTTAAGAGTTGTTTTGTCATTATCGAATAATAAATTAAGCATTTCTGGATTAAATATAATATTGTCAAACTCGGCTTCTTTAAAAGCACAATTAAAAAGTTGTTCTAACCAAAATCGAATAATAATCATTTCTTCTATTGATTTTGGAGTGTTTGGCAATTTGAGAATATAACTGGGTTTTTCATCTAAATGAAAAATAAATAGAGATTAACTGCGTAATACTTATATCCTGTCTTTTAGATGTATGAGGATTTGTGGGATTAAGAGTAGGGATAGCCATGCTTCGGACACCATTTTTAGTGAACAGGGCCGTTCAAGTCTTTTTCGGAGTAGAATCGAAGCCCGATACTCCTTCGAACCGAACCGGCCCGCCACCCTAATTAAGAGCATTAGGAAAGCCCTGCCCTTTTTATAAGAGCCACTAGGCTAACAAAATGGCTTGAATGTTTATTTAATATCACACAAAACCTGTTTTTTTCAGTTGAACAGCAAAAATTTTGCGACCATCTTCGACCGCATATAAAAACAAAGGAATAGATTTATCTAACGCTGTTTCCCACTAAAAAATAAAAGTAAAATTAGAAAATAATTTCGGTAACCTTCTCTCTAAGATGGTCACCCAAAACAAACTCAGAAACAGCAGGTTCAAGTTTAATGAAAACACCTTGTCTATCGATAGCTTTGGTGTCAATCTAAAAACAATTTTCAAAGCAAAAATTAAGTTAATATTTATACCAAGGAGAGGTCAAAGAACTCTATTCGAGCCAATTCTCCCTCATATTTATTAATTAAATTTCGAAAATAAAAATTGGTTTGTTTAAGAGAGAACAATTGCTCGAAATCAAGAAATTTCAAAACATCAAGTTGAACTTCAGGTGCAAGAGAAAGCATTTTAATCGGTATCTGCAGAAAGGATTTTAACAATAAAATTTATAAATATTAAATATTTCACGATTTTATTGATTAAAAACCCAATGAAATAGCATTAAAAATGGCAACTAACAAGTTGACTTTATTGCTAAAAATTTTTTTCTATGGAGAATCATTGCTTATTTTCATAGAATTAAATCCTTTTATATATCGATTAGAGTTCGAACCCGGGCCGGGCCCGGAGCCGGGTTTTCCGGGCCCGGTGGCCCCGAACCGGGTATTTTTGAGAAAATCCGGTTTTTCGGGGTTTCCGGGTTTTCGGGGTTTTAGCCCGGAAAACCCGGCCCGGGTCGCATCTGAAAAACCCGGGCCCGGCCCGGGTCCAATTTTGAGTAAATTATATAAAAATTCTGACTTTTTGGTCGATTCTTGCTCGTTAAACATCCAAAAATTGAAAAATTTTTGCCTGCGGCGCTAATAAATTTAAATTATTCTTCATAGCCCTATCCCTTAATCCTTCTATATTACCGATTTATCTCTTAGTCCTGCGGAATCACGATAATATTTAAACCAACATTTTCCCGCAAACAAAGTAAATTCCCGGTACCCGCTTTAATCCTCCGAATCTATATTAACCCCACCAAATCCCCCGATTGGGAGCAGACCAACCTACCGCTGCCCAACCTCCACACCCCGGGAAATCTTGTTCCGACAATGCGGGATATTGTTCCGACAACGGGAAGGTTGTTCCAATGATTGGGGAAGTTGTTCAAACATGGTTTGGTCAGAAATTGACGAAGTTGACGGAAGTCAGAACTGTCGGAAGTATGGAAGTTTGATGATATAGGAAAAGCCCTCGGTAGGAAAAGCAAAAGTGAAAGTTGTTCCATCAACCGGTGAAGTTGATCAACAAAGAAGCCCCATCCCCAGATTTCATAATTATAGAGGGATATCGAGGATTTAGAGGTATATCGGGACTATCTAATCCCTGTAAATCACTGTAAATCCATTTAAATCCCTCGAGATCCTGCCAATATTTCCCTTAATCCGTTAAATTCACATTAATATCTCTAAATCCTTTGAATAAACACGTAAGATGAAAGATGACACCGAATTTTAATCATTTTCTATTCAAAATAAGAAACATTTCACGAAAAAAAAACTAAAATTTAACCATTTTTAAAATTTTGAAAAAACCGGGTCCGGGCCCGGGTGTAAAAAAACCGGGTTTTCGGGGTTTCCGGGTTTTCGGGGTTTTAGCCCGGAAAACCCGGCCCGGGTCGGGGCGGAAGAAAAAAAACCGGATACCGGGCCCGGCAAAGTGAAAAGTTCGAACTCTAATATCGATTTACTAATAAATTTGTTGTGTCAGGACAGTTCATTATACGGACAGTTCACAAGAAAGCATATTACAACATGGGGTAATTCACCAAAAGTCAACTCACCATACGTGTTAAATCTTGTCTAAAACAGCCGCAAAAGTGATCAACTGGAGGAGTGATCACTTCGGCTGACCGGCAGATTTTAGACAAGATTTACCACGTATGGTGAACTATTTATTTTACCAATATGGAGGTGAATTTCACCTCCATATTGGTAAAATCCATATGATGATTTACCCCATGTTTTGAACGTTTATTGTGAACTCTCCGAAAAACTTTGTTTAATTTAATGGAAACATCCTCAAAAGTAGCTCACAAGTATAAATGGCGGAATAAATGCCAAAACGAACTAAAATAAGTTGGTTTATATGAGGGAGAAAAGGCGGGGGGAAGTCAATTTATGATAAGAAATAGGTAATTGGTATATTTGAATGGGATCATTTTTTACAAGCAGAGATTAAAGAAAAAATCCCTCCTACTCCATTATATTCAAATACAATCCTTATAATGCCGCTCAACATTTTCCCATTCTTCATGTTCATCTATTCAAATGACTCCACCCCAGAATATCGACACCCTAAATATCGAGCCCAAAATATCGAATGACCCTAAATATCGACACCCAAAATGACGAATTACCCAAAATATCGAAAATTTTTAAACTTCATAATTATGTATTCCAAGGACGGGCAAGTCTTTTTAACAAAGGAAAATTGTTCCAACAATGGAACAAACATCAATCATGATCAATATGTCCAATCAAAGAAGGGTGATCGATCCCCAAGGAGAATCTTGATCGGTCGCTATGGTTAGTTCGATCGAAAACACAATTCCTTGATGTTGGAACATCATTTCCGATCATTGGAATACATAATTATGAAATTAAAAAATTTCGATATTTTGGGTAATTCGTCATTATTTGAATAGATGAACATGAAGAATGGGAAAATGTTGAGCGGCATTATAAGGATTGTATTTGAATATAATGGAGTAGGAGGGATTTTTTCTTTAATCTCTGCTTGTAAAAAATACATTTTTTGAAATTCTAATGAAAATATCTTTAAAAATATTAAAAAGAGAATAGGCAGGTTTTAACCATTAGAAACGGTGGAATATAAATTAAAATAAAAAAATTTTATCAAAAGTCAATGAAGTTTAAATAACTAATTTTTCATCCTTTCTAATTCTGCTCTTCCATTTTTTCAATTTTAACAATAAAAACTGATCCATCTTCAATTGGCTTGTTAAGAACATTATGACGAAATGAAAATCTCGCTTTTGGATTATAAATATTGGCAATTTGGTATTTTGTAATTTTTGTATTGTATTCTTGTGTATATTCAATGTTCTCTGCTCTCTTGTTCAATTTAAAATTTGGTGATAAAATACCATTTAAATAAATAAGAGGCACCATTTTTGAAAAATCATCTTTAGAAGTTGTCATATACTAAAATTTTAAATTATTTTCAAAAAGGGATCACAAAATTCTCGAAACCGAAGAGTCAGGTTAATTTAAAAATAACTTACTTCAATAATAAGATCATAGAGCCTTGGAACCCTAAAACCGAAAGAAACTTGAGGTAATTTTCTGCCCTCATTTATTATAACATTGAATAAAATATTTGTTTGTTGCTCTGAAATGTCGCCTTCATGCTTGAAAAACATAAAATACATGTAAATTGCAAAATGATTTAAACTAAATTCCAGAAATTTTTCAAATATAGAATTGCTAGTGGTTAAAGTAGCTGTATGAACGTGAAATTGTTTAACAATTGTTTTGTCATCATCAAATAATAAATTAATCATTTTTGGATTAAATATAATATTTCTAAAATCGGCTCTTTCAAAACCACAATTAAAAAGTTGTTCTAACCAAAATCGAATAATAATCATTTCTTCTATAGTTTTTGGAAAGTTTGGCAATTTCAGAATATAACGAATTTTTTTGTTCTCTGAATAAAAATGTCTTAATAAAGATGGAGATTTGTGGAGTGACTGTTATAGAGTACTTATTTCCTTCACCCCCCCCCAGACCGCGATTTAGTTGAAACTTCTCCTACCCCTCCTGCGACTCGAAAATCGACCTCATAAGTCCATAACTGTCCACGCATTAAAGATTTCCTATAATTGAAAATTTTCTACCTGCTTTCTCCAACTGAACAGCAAAGTCTTCACTATCATTTCCAGTCCGATGCAAGAACAACGGAATAGATTCAGCTATCGCTGTTTTCCACTAAAAAATAAAAGTAAAATTTAAAAAACAATTTAACCTTTTCCGTAAGATGCTTATTCAAAACAAAATCAGAAACTACAGGTTCAAGTTTAATGATTACATCTTGCCTGTTGATAGTTTTGGTGTCAATCTAAAATAAATTTATAGATAAAAAATTTAGTTAATATTTACCAAGGAGAGTTTATAGAATTCCATTCGAGCCAATCCTCCCTCGTATTTATTAATTAAGTTCAAAAAATAAAAATTGGTTTGTTTAAGAGAAAATAATTGCTCGAAATTTAGACATTTTAAAACGTCAACTTGAACTTCAGGTGGCGAAGAAAGCATTTTAATCAGTATCTGCAAAAAAAATAAACAAACCCATTTAAGCAAAAAATTTCAAATTTGCATCAGAAATCGCAGCAGGCAGATCGCAACAGAAACAAAAAAGTAGCAAAAATCTTGACCTAATTGCCAAATATTTTTTTTCTATAGACAAATATTGACTAGTTTTTATAAACTAAAATCCTTTTATGACTCTCGCTTAATTTAATGGAAACATTTTTAAAATTCAGGTCCTTAAAAGTCGCAATATAATTTCCAGAATAAAGACTAAAACAGGTTAAACAAGTTTGGTTTATATAAGGAGAAAAAGGGCGGAAACTGGCTACCGGCTAAAATAATTCTAAAAGCGCCTAATACAAAATTGATAATAATAAAGCGAAAAGTATCACGACTCTTGCGCCGAGAACATTTGCGCCGCGACATTTGCGCCGCCATAATTTAAAAAAATATCTACAGTCGGAATATCTACAGTTAGTAGGTATCTACTGTTAGTATAAAAAAATATCTACAGTTAGTATATGACAGCATCTAAAGATTTCTCACAGATGGTGTCTACTATTTACTAAGTTAATTTATTAGGCAATATTATATTGAAAATTTTTTAAATTTTCTTGATTATAAATTACTATAAAAGCTTTTCGTTTTATTCACTTTCATCCTTCTTTTACCAGTTTGAAATCTGTCTATTTTTAGATGTTTTTAAACTTTAATTCTAAAATTTTTCTTTTTTGTTTAGAGTTTCAAAATGCTTTCTTTTCCACCTGAAGTTCAACTCGATGTTTTAAAATGTCTTAATTTCGAGCAATTATTCTCTCTTAAACAAACCAATTTTTATTTTTTGAGCTTAATTAATAAATACGAGGGAGGATTGGCTCGAATGGAATTCTATAAACTCTCACTGGTTACTCTCACTTAGCAAATTTTTTGTTTGAAGATTGATTTTAGATTGATGCCACAACTATCGACAATCAACAGCCTAGTCCTTTTGTATTCATTGATCTTGAACCTTTAGTCTTTGAATTTCTTTTGAATGGGCAACTTGTGGAGAAGGTGGGAGACGAATTATTTTTTAATTTTACTTTTATTTTTTTCAGTGGAAAACGGCAATAGCCAAATCTGTTCCATTGTTTTTACATGGGTTTGAAGATGACTTTACATGTGTTGTTCAAATAAATAAAACAGGTCTATATCTCAGGCTTGCGCCACAAATCTTTTTTTTAACATTTTCTATATTTAGAAGACAAAGATCCTCGTTATATTTTGAAATTGCCAAATATTCCAAAAAATTTGGAAGAAATGATTATTGTTCGATGTTGGTTAGAGCAGCTGTTTAATTGTGTTTTTAAATTTGCTAATTCTGAAAATATTATATTTAATCCAGAAATGATTAATTTATTATTTGATAATGACGACAAAACAAGTCCCAAACAATTTCATGTTAGAATCCTCTCTCTAAATGCTCAATATCTTGATGAAGAGTTAAGAGAAAATTTTTTTAACTTTGGTTTACAAAATATTAGTAATGATTTGTTGGAAAATTTTTTGAACTTTGGTTTAAATCGTTCCGCAATTTATAAGAATTTTGCCATCAATGAAGGCAACATTTCAGAGGAACAAACAAATATTTTATTCAATATTATAATAAATGAACGCAATAAATTACCTGCAGTTTGTTTCGGTTATTGTGATTTTTCAATGCTTTATGAGCTTATTGTTGAAGTAAAAAAGTTATCCATTTTAAAAATAATTTTGAATTTTAGTATGTAACTACATCCAAAGATTTTTCAAAAATGGTGTCCAGTGTTACTTTACTTTATGATTTCAGCAACAATCTTAAATTGTCCGACCAGGCAAAAAATGTTGAAACTAGGCAATTAGATGATTCAAAATCTACAGAATACCAAATCGTCAATATCTATAATCCAAAAGTGAAATTTTTATTTTCCAATATTGAACGAGGAAATTTTTTTTATACTTGGATTAGAAAAATGGAAGAGTAGAATTTGAGAGGATATTATATGGATTTTTATTAATTTATTGGGTAACAAGTTGTTGAAGATAATATTTAATTTCATTTATTTTGTGATAAATTTTTTGTCTTGTTTATTTATTTCCATTATTTTAAAGCAGTTTAATGTCTGCTAGTTTATTTTTAATTCTATATTAGAGTTGTTTACTACCGGTAATTAACAGGTACGCGCGGTTTTCGGTTTTGAATTTTAGACAAATATATGTTTTATTTTGGGAAAATTTTACTAAAATCACTCATTTTCAGAAGTATCCGGCTTTATAAATTTTGTAAAAACGGTTAATTTTTGGCGAAAAAAATATAAAAATTTTAGGTTTCAAATCCGATCGTCAACAACCCTATTCCATACTTAAAGTTAAATTTCATATTTAAAATTTCGGCAATCCCGGAGAATTGGGGTCCCTGCGAAAAAAATGTTTAAAATTAAGAAAAAGGGGTTTTCTAGGGTAAAAAAATATGCTGATTACGAATCTGAACTCAGATTTTGAAAAGTCGAATCGCAAACCCGAATATAGGCCCTCGAATATCGAAAAACCATAGGGGGGACCAAGCTGATTTTGGGGTAAAAAATTCAAATATGCAAATTATACCTCATTCGAAAGAGCTCTTCAAGCTGAGTCGAATGACACAAAAATCATCGTGATTGAACAAGATCGGACGAAGTTATACCACAAAAAACAAACAACGTGAGCCTCAGTTTTTTGTCTCTCTGCTCGTCTCTGATTTTGATGTCATTCGACTCTGCTCGTCGAGCTCTTTCGAATGAGATATTATTTGACCAATTTGCGCTCCGTTTATTATTCAAAAATTTTCCCAAAATGTCAAATGTTCGAATTTCGGGTTCGGGATTCGACTTTTTCAAAATCGGAGTTCAGATTTGTAATCAGCATATTTTTTACCCTAGAAAAACCTTTCTCTTATTTTTAAACTTTTTTTTTCGCAGGGACCCCAATTCTCCGGGATTGCCAAAATTTCAACATGCTTTCTCGGTACTTTTCGGTTTTTCCACCCCACATATATTCGGGGGATATTTTCTTATTTTTTCTCAATATGTACAGAATGGTCAGACTCTCATCTCTCTATTTCGCTCTATTTCGCTCAAACTTTAGAAACAATAATTTTATTAATAAAATTAGAGATAATGAAACTTATTAGCATTAAATGACTGCCATAGGGAAAATTGAGTGAAAACGAGGAAGAAAGGCTGACCATTCTGCCCTTATTAAGAGGTTGATTGTTGACTTCTTGCGGACAATTTATGCGGTCTATTTTTTATTTTCCTAGGGACAATAAACTTTCTTCTTTCTCATTCTGCGTTCCTCATTCACTCTATTCTCTGTGGCATTATTCAATGAAAGCATAAACAAAGAGAAGGTTCATTTTTTGCAATGCCACAAAACATCATAAAATAATATTAGGATCAATATTTTCATTTTCATCTACTCCAGTCATTCAAAAATCTTTTTCCTTAGCGATAAGTATCCAAACCCGTGTTAGAACCAGTGATGGGAAACTTCCAAAATTTCTCTGGAACCGGTTCCGGTTCTGGAACCGCTTTTTTAATTTTGGCGGTTCCGGTTCCGGTTCTGGAACCGCGTTTTTAATTTTGTCGGTTCCGGTTCCGGTTCTGGAACCGCTTTTTTAATTTTGGCGGTTCCGGTTCCGGTTCTGGAACCGGTTCCAGAACCGGTTCCAGTGACAAAATTTTTTTAGCTATTTTAATGAAAAAAATTTATTTTTTTTTTCATAAATAAGGTTTATTAGTACCTTCTGAATTTATTAAGGGCGATTTAAGGGAAATCAGTAGCATAAGGAGTGATAAAGAGATTCGTGAGTATAAGGAAGGTTTGAGGGATTATGAGAGATTAAGAGCTAGATTTCCCGTTTCGGCATTTTGTTTTTTCCAGCTCGAATACCAATCAATTTTAGTTCCAGATCCGGAGCCGAAGTAGGATATTGTTATTTAGAACAGGACTTATTAAATTAGCGCTGCCGGCGAAAATTTTGAGAATTTTGTAAGGCCAGAAGCTAGATTTCTTCCAATTTTCAGCACCACAGGCGAAAATAAAAATTTTTTTGTATTATTTTCCAAAAATCATGCTTTTTTGCGCCGCAGGCGAAAATTTTTAAAAATTTGCAAGTCGTAGCACATAGAATTCATCTATTAAAAAACATGACAAATTTTTTTGTTAAAAAATAGGTTTATATTAATCATCTTCCAAATAAAACAAATTTATTTAGTCATACATTAAGTTCGGGTTCGAACCTAATACCCTTATAAGTCCTCAAAACTGAAAAGAACACACTATCCAGTCAACCACACATCATTATGACAGAAAAGGTAAAAAATCATTTTTACCCGTCATAATTTTCTCTTCCTTTTCTTCTCACTACTCCCATCTTTTGCTCATTTCTCTGATTTTACCCATCATTAGGGGTGTATCTTTGGAACCGGTACTGGAACCGGTTCCAAACCGGTTCCGGACCTTTGCCGGTTCCACGGTTCCGGTTCCAAACCGGTTCCAGACCTTTACCGGTTCCGCGGTTCCGGTTCCAAACCGGTTCCGGAACTTTACCGGTTCCACGGTTCCACTTCCGGAACCGGTTCCAGAACCGCCCGGTTCCGGAACCGGAACTGGAACCTTCCCATCACTGGTTAGAACTAATGGTTTATGTTTAAAAATAGTCTCCATCAATAATTAGATATTGACAAATTTTTTCTTTCAAATATACATCCCTTCAGGACGCCTGTGTTATTGACCTCTCTCAATGCTAGAGACGCATAAAAACTGACCAATTGTCGGCTGCGGTCAGAGAAACGTCTCTATGCCTAGTTCCATTTTTCAAAATGTGCATATTTTTAGTTGTCTCTGGCATTGAGACACCAAGTACCCCCTAAATTTTAAGACTTCGCATATGGAGGGTTTTGGGAGAGATGAAAGAAAAGGGGGGGGGAACATAAATGGCACTAATGATGATTTTTAATTTATTTTTTAGAATTTCAAAATGCTTTCTCTTCCACCTGAAATTCAACTTGATGTTTTAAAATGTCTTGATTTCGAGCAATTATTCTCTCTTAAACAAACCAACATTTATTCTTACAATTTAATTAATAAGTATGAGGGAGGATTGGCTCGGCTGGAATTTTATGGACTTTCATTGGTATAAATATTAACTTTCGTTTTAAAAATTACTTTCAGATTGACGTCAAAAAAATCGATCATCAAGATGTAATCATTAACTCATCTCTAGTAAATAATAACTAATTTTTTGATTCAAATTTAATTTTAGATTTCAACTGAAACTCTCCATAATCAGAATGTAACCATCAAACTTCAACCTGTAGTTTCTGAATTTATTTTATCAGATCATCTTTTGAAAAAGGTTATCAATTAAATTTCTAGTTTTGATTAGATCACTCGTATTTTTTCAGTGGAAAACGGCTATGGCTGAATCTATTCCGTTGTTTGAATATGATAAAGATGTGTGCAATACAGATTTTGCTGTTCAAATAGAGAAAAAAGGTTTTGTGTCATTTATGACTATTGGCACTATAAAAAAGACGTTGTTCTTCCTCTCGAATTTTCAGTTTTCTCTCTTTATATTCTCCTCTCTTTTTGCAACCTTGATTGAAAAATTTCGGTAAATGTCCGGTTGGTTCCTACCTGTCCGCAACAAGAATGTGCATTTCCTTCTTTTTCTTGCATTTTTTTTATTTAGCTCACAAGAGACCTCTTTACATTCTAAAATTGCCAAACAGCCCAAAAACTATAGAAGAAATGGCTGTTATTCGATTTTGGTTAGAACAACTTTTTAATTGTGCTTTTGAAGCTGCCATGTTTAAATATGCTATATTTAATCCAAAAATGATTAATTTATTATTTGATAACGACAAAATATATCCTAAACAATTTCACGTTAACTACCTCTATCTATGGCCTAGCAATAATACAATTGAAAGTGTTTTTGAATTTGCTTTAAATTGTTGTTCGAGGTAATTCTGAAGATTCGAGGTAATTCTGAAGATTGTCCCCCCATTTTTTCCTTACTTTTTCCTTCCTTAAGATTGTACATAATGGTCAGATTTTTCCCCTTTTCCTACGAAAGATGGAAGATTTGCTTCGTTGTTAGATGAGTACCTTCGAAGAAAGTATCGCATAAGTAGCCTTGTTCAGCCCTACAATCCCTTGTGGTGCAGCGCCAACATCCGTATCGGCGATCTTTTTTTACTTTAATAGTTGTTCGACCTCCACATTTAAGGCAGGTCCGTTTTCCATGAAGAAGTCCAAGATCTTCTAACCAAGAATCAAAATCGTTGTCGCTTAAACGCAGTTTTTCATGAAGATGTGACTATTTAAAATTTTTCAGTTGTTCCATATTAAAAATATAAATAAGAATGTAATGTTTTAGCACAGAAATTCATAATGTTATACACCAAATCAATGTTTTTTAACTCTTTTTTTATTAACATAGTTTCCAAAGGCAAAAAATAATTTGATGAATGCAAAATTAATCCTCTTTGTTACTTGAATATGCCATAGAGAAAAAAGGAAAAGGGGAAAAATCTGACCATTATGTACAATCTTAAGGAAGGAAAAAGTAAGGAAAAAATGGGGGGGGGGGGACAATCTTCAGAATTACCTTGTTCGAGTTATAATTGTCTTGATATCAGTGTAATTCTGTTTGACATCCAGCCATTTTTAATTTTAACTAATCAGCATACTGATATGTTATTCAACATTATAATAAATGAAGGCAATAAAGTGCCTGAAATTCATTTCTGTTGTAACTCTACAGAGCTTTATTATCTTATTGTTGAAGTAAGAGTTAAATTTGAAAATAAATTTAAATTTTAGTATGTAACAACATCTAAAGATCTTTCAAAAATGGTGTCTGTTATTGAATTTGATTACTATGAAACAGCCAGTAATTTTAAATTACCCGAGAGAGCAACAGATGTTAAAACTGAACAACGCGGTGATTCAAAAATTACAGAATACCAAATTGTCAATATTCACAATCCAAAAGTTGAATTTTATTTTTACCATGATGAAAGTGAAACAAGTTTTTATGATTCAATCCAAAGAATGTAAGAGTAGAATTTAGGAGGACATTATAAAAATTTTGTTAATTTATTGGACAACAAATATTGAAAAATTACATACTATTTGCTTTTTAGTGAATTTAAATTATAAAATTTTTGTCTTATTTACATATGTATAATATATATTTTATCATTTTTAGCAGTTTAAAACCTGCCAATTTATTTTTAAATATTATTAAACTTTAATTGTGACCTTTTTCTTTTTTCCCAGGGTCTTTAAGTTGATTTATCATTTATATTTGGTAATATTTGTCGTTTATTTTTCTCCTTTTTCGCCTCCCAAAATTCCCCTATACTTGCCAATGGCTGTTGTGTAGTGGTGACACTACTATAAAAGCCACTGTAAGCGTCAGTCTAATTGGATCATACTAGCCCGGCTAGTCCCTGATCTCCTTCGTCTGTTCCAGCTCAATCCCTTCGCCTACATTGTCATTTCTCTTGGATAAACTGTTAACCATTGCACGTCGTCTTTCGTATACCCTCCGGACATAACAATGGCACAAAATCAATCAAAAAAGGATTAACTTTTTTGGTATAAAATTAGTCTTATTTAAGTTGAAAAATATTTGAAAGAATGCCATTTTCTCATTTTCGTAAAAATAATCTAAAATATAACCAATCCTGTTAAATACGAATCTTCATTTTCTTCATGATGTCACAAAACAGGGACCACTGTGTGACTGCGATTTTTCTAAATATAATTGCGGAATATTTAGAAATTGGATTTTTTATCTTATTTTCTTTAGATACGGATTAAAATGCTTTCTCTTCCACCTGAAGTTCAACTTGATGTTTTAAAATGTCTAAAGTTCGAGCAATTATTCTCTCTTAAACAAACCAATTTTTATTTTTCGAGCTTTATTAATAAATATGAGGGAGGATTGGCAAGAATGGAATTCTTTGAGCTCTCACTGGTATAAATATTAACTAAATCTTTGCTTTGAAAATTGATTTTAGATTGATACCAAAACTATCGACAGTCAAGATGTAATCATTAAACTTGAACCTGTAATTTCTGATTTTGTTTTGAATAAGCATCTTAGGGAGAAGGTTAAATAAATTTTTATTATTAATTAGATTTACTTTTATATTTTCAGTGGAAAACAGCGATGGCTGAATCTTTCCCTTTGTTTGAATGTGGAGTTGAAGATGTTTCGGAAGAGGATATTAAAAATGATATTGAAGAGATTGCTGTTCAGTTGGATAAGACAGGTCTAGTGTGGAATAAAATATATTGGAATATCAATGACATTTTTCTATTTAGGTGACAAAAAATCCCGTTATATTCTTAAATTGCCAAACATTCCAAAAGCTATAGAGGAAATGATTATTATTCGATTTTGGTTAGAACAACTTTTTAATTGTGGGTTTGAAGGTGCCGTGTTTGTTAAAGTTATATTCAATCCAAAAATGTTTAATTTATTATTTGATAATGACAAAACAATTCTTAAACAATTCCACGTTCGAACTCTCGGTCTATATGTTGATAATGATATAACTGAAAATATCTTTGATTTTTGTTTAAACCGTTTCGAAATTTGCGAGTTTTTTATCTTTGGTCTCGGCGACATTTCAGAACAACAAATTGATGTTTTATTCAATATTATAGTAAATGAAGGCAATAAATTACCACAAATTTCTTTCCGTAATTGTGATTCTTCAAAGCTTTATGATCGTGTTATTGAAGTAAGTCTTCATCTATTTGAAAGTTAGGGACACACATAAATAGGCTAGAGGCCAAATAGGCGCAAAACCATAACTAGCGTGAAAATTTCTGGCCTTTATCAATTTTGGTACTATTCTCTTTAGCTCGATAAGAGGAACTAAAATTGGTAAAATTCGGAAATCTTGAAGAGTTACGACTTGGCCGCGCGCCTACTTGGGCTGTACCCTCAAAGTACTTTTACCCTCAAAGTACCCTCAAAGTACCATTTAAATTCCAGTATATAGCAACATCCAAAGACTTCTCAAAAATGGTGTCTATTGTTAATTTAAATTATACTTCATTCAAAAACTTTAAATTATCCGAGAAAGCAAAAAATATTAAAACTATGGAATATAAAGACTCAAAATACACAGCATACCAAATTTTCAATATTTACAATCAAAAAGAGAAATTTTTATTTTTCAATAACGAAGAGCATTTTACTGTTTGTATTAATAAAGTGCTTTACGAATTTAAGAAGAAATTAGAATAAATTTTTTAATTTATTGAACAACAAATACCGTATTTTCTCTAGTAATCCCCCAGTCTTTATTAATTCCCCACCCTGGCGATGGGTTGAAACAATAATCCCCTTCTTTCAATCCCACTCTATTAATTCCCCAGTCTCTATTAATTCCCCACTCTAGAGATGGGTTGAAACAATAATCCCCCTGGGGGATTACTAGAGAAAATACGGTATTTAATTTTCATTAATTTTAAATAAAAATTAGGTAATCGTGAAGATCATTGGTCCCTAGGAAAAAATGCTAAAAAAGTGCTCTTTCGTTATTTTTAAGACTTGCCAGAAGGTAATCGAGTGTGCTGAGTCTAAATCTGAGCTTAGAATTTGTTTATTTCAAACCCCGGACCCGAATTCGACCAAGTCGAATCCGGGGCAAAAGTTCTAAATTTCAAAATTTATGTTTAATCTGACTCGTCACTTCGAGCTGAGTCGAAAGACATCAAAATTATTATGTTTTGACAAGCTTAAACGAAGTCATGGTGCTTAATTTGTCGGCTGTAGTTTAGTCGAGGGCCTGCTCCGAAACGGGTCAAATGATATGTCAATCGATTCGTCTCGGCGAGCTGAGTCGAACGGTACCACTCTCCAGGTGCGGAAATGCCTGTGGACCGAGATATAGGTCCCTGAAATTTGAAAAACCAAAGGGGGGAGTAAGCACTTTTTTGGGGTAAAAAAATCGATTTTCTGAATAATAGCTCATTCGAAAGAGCTCCTCGAGCTGAGTCGAATGACACCAAAATCAGCTCAATCCGATCATTCTGAACAAAATTACGAACAACTTAATTTTTGCTTGAATAACTGTTTTGGTGTTGCTATGGAGGGTAGGTCGGCATTCAAGGCTGAGAATCGGTCAAAACGAATAGGATTAAGTTACGAGCCCAGAACCCAGCGACCGTAGACTCCCCGCGAGGCGCGTGCCGCAAAACTCCGCGCGAAGCGCGGAGTTTTGCACAAGCGCCTCGCCGACAAGCGCCCTTGCACAAGCGCCTCGCCGCACCTGGAGAGTGGTACCGTTCGACTCAGCTCGCCGAGACGAATCGATTGACATATCATTTGACCCGTTTCGGAGCAGGCCCTCGACTAAACTATATCCAATTTGTCTCCGGAAGTCTAACCAAGCGTGTATTTAATTGATCATAACTCAGTCTAAAGTAGTCGAAACACATTAATTTTGATATCATTCGACTCAGCTCGAAGTGACGAGTCAGATTAAACATAAATTTTGAAATTTAGAACTTTTGCCCCGGATTCGACTTGGTCGAATTCGGGTCCGGGGTTTGAAATAAACAAATTCTAAGCTCAGATTTAGACTCAGCACACTCGATTACCTTCTGGCAAGTCTTAAAAATAACGAAAGAGCACTTTTTTAGCATTTTTTCCTAGGGACCAATGATCTTCACGATTACCAAAAATTATTTTGTTTTATTTATTTTCATTATTTTTAGCAGTTTAAAGCCTGCTTTTAAATATTTTTTTATTCAATTTACAATTTATGTTTTACAATTTATTTAAACACTAACAATTTATTAAATTCCGAATTTTTCCTTTTTTTTTAATCATTCAGTTTTTTGTTCCCAGAGGCTTTTTCCTTTTTTCATCTTCCAAAATTCCCTATATTTGCTACTGGCACAAAATCAACAAAAACTTTTTTGTGTAAAAATTGCCTTATTTAAGTTGGAAAATATGTGAGAAAACAACATTTTCTCATTATCTTTAAATAATGAGAAAAATCTACAGAATTTAAACATTTTGTTTTAAATTAGTTAATCAATTTTTCTTTCATTTTTCAGTAAATTGGCTGGATTTAATTTTTAAAAATTAACTAACATGTTCTCTATAAGTGGACACTAAATACTTCTATTTACTTTATTTTTTGAATTTTAATTTTGTGCTAATTCGAAAACCCTTGAAATTTGCTACAAGATAGCTATTAACTTATTTTCTGAAAAATTTCAATAGAAAGATAAGGATTAATAGTTAACTGAAAACTTTTTTCTAAAAAATAAGGTAATTGTTATCTTGTAGCAAATTTTAAAGGCTTTTTAATAAGCCCAAAATTAAAATTCAAACCAATAGATAAGGGGTCAAAAATATTTTTTAAAAAGATTTACCCCTGTTTTACTTTGATTTTCGAGGCTTCTGTATCTCTAGTGTTCCAGACTTTTGCATATTACTGTATATGGGGATTTTGGGAGTGATTGAACGATAGTATAAGTGTGATTTTAAGTTTATTTTTTTAGAAATTTTACTGTTTAAAATGCTTTCTCTTCCATTTGAAATTCAACTTGATGTTTTAAAATGTCTTAAATTCGAGCAATTATTCTCTCTTAAACAAACCAATTTTTATTTTCGCAATTTAATTAATAAATATGAGGGAGGTTTGGCTAGAATGGAGGTTATTGAACTCTCACTGGTATAACATGTAACGAATTTTTTGAGATAAAATGGTTTTAGATTTACACCAAAAAAATCGACAGTCAAAAGCCTGATTCTTATGTAATCATTAATCGTGAACCTGTTGTTTCTGAATTTATTTTGAATGATCAACTTGTAAAGAAGGTTAAACGAATTTTTAATATTGACTAGATTTGTTGTATTTTTTAGTGGAAAACGGCGATGGCGGAATCTATTCCTTTGTTTTTAAGTAGGGTTGAAGATGATTTTGAAGAATTTATTGTTCAACTGGAGAAAAGAAGTTTTTTGTTATATAAAATAAAATGGAATAATTAATGAAATTTATAGCAATTATAAAATTGATAGGGATTTCCTCGGAATCTTTCACTTTTCCATATCCCATATTACCTTTTTTAGGCATTTAACACGATTAAAAATTGCCAAGATTTAATTGAACATTATTTGCCTTTCTTTTTTCTATAAAGGAAAAAATGAAGGAAGCTGAAAATAAAATGGGGAGAGATAAACGGATAGTAATTTTGCAATCCTCTTGTATTATCTGAATGGCATTTCAGATTTTTAATACATTTTTTATTTAGTGGACAACAAACCCAGTTATATCCTGAAATTGCCAAACATTCCAAAAACTTTAGAAGAAATGATTATTATTCGATATTGGCTAGAACAACTTTTTAAATGTGCTTTTAAATTTGCTTATTTTAAATTTGCTATATTTAATCCAAAAATGATTAATTTATTATTTGATAACGACAAAACAATTCTCAAACAATTTCACGTTCAACATCTCTACATACATCCTATAAATAATTCAATTGAAAATATTTTTGATTTTGCTTTAAATCATTTTGCAATTTACGAGTTTCTTGAAATTCATCTTAAGCCTGACATTATTGAAAAATATATTGATAATCTATTCAATATTTTAATAAATGAGGGCAACAAATTACCTCGAGTTTCTTTCGGTCTTTTTAAGTTTTCAAGGCTTTATGATCGTCTTATTGAAGTTTGTTGGGTACTTATACGCCCACAAACTGAGTGACAGCCAAATGTGATCGAATTTAACTTTTTGGTGCTTGATCCAATTCAAATAAATCTTATATCATTCGAAAGCCCTCGATAAGATGGATCATTTTTCCAACTTAATCGATCAAGCCTGATCACTCGTTAAAAAGTTATAAGCCGATAAATTTGAAAAACAAAATAACTGGAGTTAATATATTATAACCGTCAAGTGAGTGATACATCCTATAGAAAATAGTTAACGCTTATCGAGGGCCTTCGAATGATATACATAAGATTTAGTTTAATTGTTTCAAGTTCCAAAAAAGTTATAGCCAATCATTGTCTAAAGGTACTCAGTTTGTGGGCTTATAACCGATAAGTACCGTTTGTTATTTAAAATTAAAGTCTAAAAAATTCAAATTTCAGTATATAACAACATCTAAGGACCTTTCAAAAATGGTGCCTGTTATTACTTTATTTTATCATTTATTCAGAGATTTTGATTTACCCGAGGAAGCGAAAAATGTTGAAACCAAACAAAACATTAATTCAAAATCTACAGAATACCAAATTGTCAATATTTATAATCCAAAAGTGAAATTTTATTTCTTCAATATGTTAAGTCGAGCACAGATTTATGTTCGTATCAAGAAAATTGAAGAGTAGAATTTTAGATGTAAATATAAAAATTTTATTAATTTATTGAACAACGAAATATTAAAAAATATTATTTAATTTCATCATTTTTAGCAGTCTAGAGTCTGCTAATTTATTTTTAGAACTTTAATTCTTTGAATTTTTATTTAATTTGATAAAATTCAAGTTCTTACTCCTCTTTTTTCCTCAAACTATTGAAAATGTGCAGAATTAAAATGTGTTAACAACCTTACTTCATGTCTATAAGTATCAGTTCAGCTTTTGTTCGTGTGTACGGTAACTCTGGGTAGCGCAAAACCAGACGCTTCGCGCTGGTATTGCGGCACGCGCCTCGCGCAGAGTCAACGGTCGCTGGGATCTGGGCTCGTATATAAACATGCCAGCTTTAGCTGCAGTCGGCATGTCTTGCTTCCTCCGCAACAGCAAAAATCTGCACGTAGACCAAAGGTCTACGTGCAGATCCGTTCCGTGTTTATGTTTATTATATTTTCCCGGTGAAAAATAGATGAAAATATTTTTAAAAATATAAAAAAAGGAATAAGCAGGTTTTAACTGTTAGAAACGGTGAAATATAAATTAAATAAAAAATTTTTATCAAAAGTCAATGAAGTTTAAATAACAAATTTTTTCGGCCTTTTTATTTTACTCTTCCATTTTTCCAATTTCAGCCATAAAAACCCATCCATCTCCAATTTCCATGTAAATATCATGATGATGAAATGAAAATCTCGCTTTTGGATTATAAATATTGGCAATTTGGTATTTTGTGACTTTTACATAATCTTTTAAAATATACTCAACATTTTCTGCTCTCTTGTTCAATTTAAAAGGTGGTAATAAAATTCCATTTAAAGTAATAAAAGGCACCATTTTCGAAAAATCATCTTTAGAAGTTGTTATATACTAAAAATTTAATATTATTTTCAATAGGGACCACGAAATTCCCGACTCCGAAGAGTATGTTCCAACCCTACATACTTTTCAACTTTAATTTGAAATAACTTACTTCAATTATAAGTTCATAAAGCTTTGTAGATTTATAGAAACGAAACAAAACTTGAGGCAATTTATTGCCCTCATTTATTATAATATTGAATAAAATATTTGTTTGTTGCTCTGAAAGGTCGTTTTGAAAGGTGCTGTTTAAAGACTCATAAATTGCAAAATGAATTAAGCCAAATTTCAAAATATTTTCGATTTTGTTGTCGTTGCTGTTTCTAGCACGTAGAATGAGATATTGAACATGAAATTGTTTAAGAATTGGTTTGTCATCATCAAATAATAAATTAATCATTTGTGGATTAAATATAATATTTTTAAACTCGGCATATTCAAAAGCACAATTAAAAAGTTGCTCAAACCAAAATCGAGTAATAACCATTTCTTCAATAGTTTTTGGAATATTTGGCAATTTTAGAATATAACGGTATTCTTTGTAATTGTACGCTAAATAAAATGTTATAGAAATGAGAATCCATCAGTGGACCTACCGCTTCCCGAAATTTTTATTTTTTTTGTGAGTTCTTCATCTTGATAACAACGTCAGCAATATCATCTTCAAAATTATCTCCAAAATCATGTAAAAACAAGGGAATTTGCTCAGCTATCGCTGTTTCCCACTGAAATAAGTTAACCTAACCAAAATTATAAATTATTTTATAACCTTCTCCATAAGTTGATCATTAAAAATAAAATCAGAAGAAATTGCAGGTTTAAGATTAATAAATACATATGAATCCAAATTCACCTCCGGATGATCAATAGTTCTGGCATCAATCTAAAATCAGTTTTGGTAATATTGAATCGGACAAACCCCTTTTCCTCATCAATTTTTCCCCCAACAAGTAAAAGGAGGAAATTAGGGAGGAAAAAAGGGGTCTTAAAAAATTAAAAAAGGGTTAAAATTAAATTTAAAATTAAAAAAGTCTTAAAAGGGTCTTAATTTTAATTAAAAATTAAAAAATTAAAATTAAAATTAAAAATTAAAAATAAAAAATCCTCAGTTTAAACTAAAAGCTAATATTTACCAGAGAAAGGCTATAAAATTTCATTCTTGCCAATCCACACTCATATTTATTAATTAAATTTCGAAAATAAAAATTGGTTTGTTTAAGAGAGAATAATTTCTGGAAATTAAGACATTTTAAAACATCAAGCTGAACTTCAGTTGGTAAGGAAATCATTTTGAAACAGTAAAAATTCTAAAAATAAATGTAAGATAAACGATTATCTAAGCATCATAGAAATGCAAGAATTTATGGATCACCCTAGTAGTGTTGTTGATGTCCCGCTTTTTTCGTCTCCCCCAAAATCCCCCTATATGGGAAGTTTTAAAATTTTGTAGTCGTTCCATTATTTTTTAAGAAAACGAGAAAATGGCATTTTTTTATATTTTTCAACCTAAATACGACATTATTTTTAAACATAAAAGTTAATCCTTTTTGATTGATTTTGTGCCATTGGCAAATATAGGAGAATTTTGGGAGGCGAAAAAAGCAGGGAAATAAACGACAAATACATATTACCAATTATATGTAAATGATAGGTCAACTTAAAGACCCTGGGAAAAAAGAAAAAGGTCACAATTAAAGTTTAAAAATATTTAAAAATAAATTGGCAGGTTTTAAACTGCTAAAAATGATAAAATATATATTATACATATGTAAATAAGACAAAAATTTTATAATTTAAATTCACTAAAAAGCAAATAGTATGTAATTTTTCAATATTTGTTGTCCAATAAATTAACAAAATTTTTATAATGTCCTCTCAATTCTACTCTTCCATTCTTTGGATTGAATCATAAAAACTTGTTTCACTTTCATCATGGTAAAAATAAAATTCAACTTTTGGATTGTGAATATTGACAATTTGGTATTCTGTAATTTTTGAATCACCGCGTTGTTCAGTTTTAACATTTGTTGCTCTCTCGGGTAATTTAAAATTACTGGCTGTTTCATAGTAATCAAAATCAATAACAGACACCATTTTTGAAAGATCTTTTGATGTTGTTACATACTAAAATTTAAATTTATTTTCAAATTTTATTTTCAAATTTAACTCTTACTTCAACAATAAGATAATAAAGCTCTGTAGAGTTACAATAGAAACGAATGTCAGGTAATTTATTGCCCTCATTTATTATAATGTTGAATAACATATCAGTATGCTGATTTGTAATGTAATTGAAATAAAGAAAATCATAAATTTCACAGCAATTTAAAGCGAATTCAGAAAAATTTTCAATTGTATTATTGCTAGGCCATAGATAGAGGTAGTTAACGTGAAATTGTTTAGGATATATTTTGTCGTTATCAAATAATAAATTAATCATTTTTGGATTAAATATAGCATATTCAAACACGGTTCTTTCAAAAGCACAATTAAAAAGTTGTTCTAACCAAAATCGAATAACAACCATTTCTTCTATAGTTTTTGGGCTGTTTGGCAATTTTAGAATGTAAAGAGGTCTCTTGTTAGCTAAATAAAAAAATGCAAGAAAAAGAAGGAAAATGCACATTCTTGTTGCGGACAGGTAGGAACCAACCGGACATTTACCGAAATTTTTCAATCAAGGTTGCAAAAAGATAGGAGAATATAAAAAGAGAGAAAACTGAAAATTCGAGAGGAAGAACAACGTCTTTTTTATAGTGCCAATAGTCATAAAGGACACAAAACCTTTTTTCTCTATTCGAACAGCAAAATCTGTATTGCACACATCTTTATCATATTCAAACAACGGAATAGATTCAGCCATAGCCGTTTTCCACTGAAAAAATACGAGTAATCTAATCAAAAATAGAAATTTAATTCACAACCTTTTTCATAAGATGATCTGATAAAATAAATTCAGAAACTACAGGTTGAAGTTTGATGGTTACATTTTGATTATGGAGAGTTTCTGATTTAATCTAAAATTAAATTTGAATCAAAAAATTAGTTATTATTTACTAGAGATGAGTTAATGATTACATCTTGATCTTCGATTTCTTTGACATCAATCTAAAATTAATTCTTAATTAAAAAATTAGTTAATAGGTATTTATACCAATGAGAGATGAAAGAATTTCAGCCGAGCCAATACTCCCTCGTATTTATTAATAAGGTTAAAAAAATAAAAGTTGGCTTGTTTAAGAGAGAATAATTGCTCGAAATTAAGACATTTTAAAACATCGAGTTGAACTTCAGTTGGAAGAGAAAGCATTTTAAACAGTAAAATTCTAAAAATAAAAGATATAAGCGATTATCTAAGACACCATAGAGGCGAAAGAATTTATGGGTCACCGTCGTTTATGTCCCCCCTTTTTCGTCTCCCCCAAAATCCCCCTATATGGGAAGTTTTAAAATTTTGTAGTCGTTCCATTATTTTTTAAGAAAACGAGAAAATGGCATTTTTTTATATTTTTCAACCTAAATACGACATTATTTTTAAACATAAAAGTTAATCCTTTTTGATTGATTTTGTGCCATTGGCAAATATAGAAGAATTTTGGGAGGCGAAAAAAGGAGGGAAATAAACGACAAATACATATTACCAATTATATGTAAATGATAGGTCAACTTAAAGACCCTGGGAAAAAAGAAAAAGGTCACAATTAAAGTTTAATAATATTTAAAAATAAATTGGCAGGTTTTAAACTGCTAAAAATAATAAAATGAATATTTAAACAAGCCAAAAAAATTTTTAATTTAATTTTAATAAAAAGTAAATAATATTTTTTTCAATATTTGTTTTCAATAAATCAACAAAATTTTAAAAATGTTTTCTTAAATTCTACTCTTCCATTCTTCTGATTAAATCATAAAAACTTGTTTCACTTTCATTATGGTAAAAATAAAATTCAACTTTTGGATTGTGAATATTGACAATTTGGTATTCTGTAGATTTTCGACCATCAAATTGTTTAGTTTTAATATTTGTTGCTCTCTCGGGCAACTTAAAATCTTTGGATGTTTCATAGTAATCAAATTCAATAGCATACACCATTTTTGAAAGATCTTTAGATGTTGTTACATACTAAAATTTAAATTTATTTCCAACTTTTATTTTCAAATTTAAGTCGGTACTATTCCGTTATCCCTACGTGTTTTTGTGGACATGCTTTTCTTTTCCACAATTGTACGTAATGGTCAGACCTTCTAAAAGATTCTTGAATAAATGAACTTAATAATAATGAAAATATTAATCCACATTAGAGATTGGAACGGGTCCGCGACCCGTTTCTCAACTTTCGGGTCCGCTTTCCCGGTCCGGGTCCCTCCCGGTCAATCTTCAGACCCCTTCCCAGGACCCGGTTTTTTCAAAATTCCGATCTCTAATCCACATACTTTTTAGTCTTTCCAATAGGAAGAAAATAAATGGAAAAAAATCCGCAAAGATACTTAGTGATAATGGAGTAGTACCTTTAACTCTTACTTCAACGATAAGATAATAAAGCTTTGTAGAGTTACAATAGAAATGAATGTCAGGTACTTTATTGCCCTCATTTATTATAATGTTGAATAAAATGTCGGTATGCTGATTTGTAATGTAATTGAAATCAAGAAAATCATAAATTTTACAGCAATTTAAAGCGAATTCAGAAAAATTTTCAATTGTATTATTGCTAGGCCATAGATCGAGGCTTTTAATGTTAAACTGTTTAAGAATTGTTTTGTCGTTATCAAATAATAAATTAATCATTTTTGGATTAAATATAGCATATTCAAACATGGCAGCTTCAAAAGCACAATTAAAAAGTTGTTCTAACCAAAATCGAATAACAACCATTTCCTCTAAAGTTTTTGGGCTGTTTGGCAATTTCAGAATATAAAGAGGTCTTTCAGTTTCTAAAAAAATGTCTTATAAAGATAGAAAATTTTAAGGTTTTCGGTCTTTATTGAAATGGCATAGATTACCTTTCAAAATTTTTTGAGGTTGCCAATAGAGGGGAGGGAATATGGAAAAGAAAGAAAACTGAAGTCTAAAGGAAAGACAAACTCCTTTTTATAGTGCCAATAGTCATAAATGACACAAAACCTTTTTTCTCTATTCGAACAGCAAAATCTGTATTGCACACATCTTTATTATATTCAAACAACGGAATAGATTCAGCCATAGCCGTTTTCCACTGAAAAAATTAGAATAATCTAATCAAAAATAGAAATTTAATTGATAACCTTTTTCAAAAGATGATCTGATAAAATAAATTCAGAAACTACAGGTTGAAGTTTGATGGTTACATTTTGATTATGGAGAGTTTCAGTTGAAATCTAAAATTAAATTTGAATCAAAAAATTAGTTATTATTTACTAGAGATGAGTTAATGATTACATCTTGATGATCGATTTTTTTGACATCAATCTGAAATTAATTTTTAAAACGAAAGTTAATATCTATACCAATGAGAGTCCATAAAATTTCAGCCGAGCCAATCCTCCCTCATATTTATTAATTAAATTGTAAAAATAAAAGTTGGTTTGTTTAAGAGAGAATAATTGCTCGAAATCAAGACATTTTAAAACATCGAGTTGAATTTCAGGTGGAAGAGAAAGCATTTTGAAATTCTAAAAAAATAAATTAAAAATCATCATTAGTGCCATTTATGTTCCCCCCCCCCTTTTCTTTCATCTCTCCCAAAACCCCCCATATGCGAAGTCTTAAAATTTAGGGGGTACTTGGTGTCTCAATGCAAGAGACAACTAAAAATATCCATATTTTGAAAATGGAACTAGGCATAGAGACGTTTCTCTGACCGCAGCCGACAATTGGTCAGTTTTTATGCGTCTCTAGCATTGAGAGAGGTCAATAACACAGGCGTCCTGCTCTTTGTTTATGCTTTCATTGAATAATGCCACAAAGAATAGAGTGAATGAGGAACGAAGAATGAGAAAGTAAGAAAGTTTATTGTCCCTAGGAAAATAAAAAATAGACCGCATAAATTGTCCGCAAGAAGTCAACAATCAACCTCTTAATAAGGGCAGAATGGTCAGCCTTTCTTCCTCGTTTTCACTCAATTTTCCCTATGGCAGTCATTTAATGCTAATAAGTTTCATTATCTCTAATTTTATTAATAAAATTATTGTTTCTAAAGTTTGAGCGAAATAGAGCGAAATAGAGAGATGAGAGTCTGACCATTCTGTACATATTGAGAAAAAATAAGAAAATATCCCCCGAATATATGTGGGGTGGAAAAACCGAAAAGTACCGAGAAAGCATGTTGAAATTTTGGCAATCCCGGAGAATTGGGGTCCCTGCGAAAAAAAGTTTAAAAATAAGAAACAAAACCGGAAATTGTAGGCTCAAGTTTAATGATTTTATAAGAATCCATTTCTTGAATATCGTTAGTTTCGGTGTCAATCTAAAGTCAACTTAAATTAAAATTAGAAGTTAATATGGTAATAGTTGAGTTTGTGTTTCCCCTTTTTTCTTTCGGCTGTAGTGTAGTGTACCGAGGTAAAAGTTCGGGACGTGGCATGTCATTCGATTTGTCTCAAAGAACTGAGTCGAAGGTACCACTCCCAATTTCAGGAAATGATTCTGGACCGAGATATTATACCAAAGTCGACCTTACTCCCTCTGCCCATGGTTTTTCAATATTTCGGGACCTATAACTTGGTCCAGAATCATTTCCTAAAATTGGTAGTGGTACCGTTCGACACAGCTCGTCGAGACGAATCGAATGACATATATCTCGTCCCGAACTTTTACCCCGGTACACTACTACACTACAGCCGAAAGAAAAAAAGGGGAAACACAAACTTAACTATTACCGTTAATATTTATACCAGTGAGAGTTTATAGAATTCCATTTGAGCCAATCCTCCCTCGTATTTATTAATTAAATTTCGAAAATAAAAGTTAGTTTGTTTAAGAGAGAATAATTGCTCGAAATTAAGACATTTTAAAACATCAAGTTGAACTTCAGGCGGCAGAGAAAGCATTTTTAGTTGCTAACTACAAAAAAAACTTTTAAATCCGACCTCTATTTTTCAAATTTATATGAAAATAGCGGCTGCCAGTGGAAAGAAACGTTGACTTTATCTCCAAAAATCGTTTTTATGGACAATTATTAGCAGATACTAAAATTTAAACCTTTTTTACCCGTTTTCATCAATAATTTTGTTTAATTTAATGAAAACATTCTCAAAAGTACAGACATATGTTGTTCACATAAGGGTCAGCATAAAGACAAAACAAGTCAAAAAAGTTTGGTTTATATAATGAGAAAAAACATACTTGCCAGGGGCTCAAACCCCATTTATTTCTCTTATATTAAAATTTCCTACATTCATTTCCTCAATTCCCTTATATCAAACGTTTACCTTTATAATCCCCTCAACATTTTCCCCTTTTAATGTTCCTTTATCTATTTAAATATATGTATGTATGTCAATCAAGCATTTCCAACCTTTTTCCCTCGATATAAACAAAATTGGTTTAGTCCATTTTAGCCTTTATTCTGACCTTTTTCTGTTAAGGTCAGGTTCTTCTGTAAAGGTTTGAGAATATTTCCATTAGATTAATTTTCAATAGTAAAAATTTTTGGCAATCAAGTCAACGACGTTGCAGACGCATTTTCTTGTTTACATATAAATTTATCTTTAGTTTTTTTAGAATTTCACTGATTATAATGCTTTCTCTTCCACCTGAAGTTCAACTTGATGTTTTAAAATGTCTCAATTTCGAGCAATTATTCACTTTTAGACAAACCACTTCTCACTTTTACAATTTAATTAATAAATACGAGGGAGGATTGGCGCGAATGGAATTCACCAAGCTTTCATTTGTATAAATATTAAAATTTTTTGGGGTACATCCCAATGTACCGCTCGTTCAAAATTTTCGTCAAACTCCGTTCAAAATTTTCGAATCCGAGACGCCCTATCATGATTCGATTTAGCCCGTCGGGGCGCATCGAACCATACCAGGGTGTCCCAGGTTCGACATAGTTATAGCTTGGCGGTACATTGGCCTACCCACTAATTTTAGATTGATGCCGATGTTATCGATAGTCAAGACAACAAATCTTTTGCATTCATTAAAATTGAACCAAAAGTTTCTTCTTCTAACTTTGTTTTGAATGATCAACTTATGAAAAAGGTACCCCCCACCTTTCGTACCCCCCACTCCATATTTATTTTGTTTGAATTAGGTTGTATTTTTTTAGTGGAAAGCAGCGATAGCTGAATCTGTTCCTTTGATTCTATATGATTGTCAACATGATACATATGTTTATGATGTTTATCTTAAGAAAAAAGGTTCAAAAATACATAGCGTTGTAAAATAATAGACAATTAATTATAAGGAAGATGGGTAATCCCTCTATCTCTCTCAGTTGTTTTCTGGTATTATAGAAGGGTCTGTGTCCGTGTTAGGATGATTCACATAGAGATCTAAAAAGGAAAAAGAAAGCATTAGTTGTAGGGTTATACGACACTTGGGGACGGACTTTTGCGGACCGACATTTGAGGACCGACATTTGGGGATCCAATTTGAGGATTGAGGACAGACATTTGGGGACCGGCTTTTGAGGACCGACATTTGAGGATTGCCATTTGAGTATAAGATATTCTTCAGTATCTTAAAACAGAAATTATCACAAATTATGTACTAAGGTGAAGTTGTTCCACAAGCGGGGGAAGTTGATTTGTTGGCGGGGGATGTTGTTCCTTCAACGGGGGATGTTGTTCAAACGACGAGGAATGTTGTTCCAACGACGGGGGAGGTTATTTCAATAACATCCCCCGTTGCTGGAACAACATCCCCGCTTGTGGAACAACTTCGCCTTAGTACATAATTTGTGATAATTTCTGTTTTAAGATACTGAAGAATATCTTATACTCAAATGGCAATCCTCAAATGTCGGTCCTCAAAAGCCGGTCCCCAAATGTCTGTCCTCAATCCTCAAATTCGATCCCCAAATGTCGGTCCGCAATCCTCAAATGTCGGTCCGCAAAAGTCCGTCCCCAAGTGTCGCACCACGAGGTGTAGCCCAGTGGTCCTATATGTATAGCTCTACCACTGAGCTACTGGGTGGTCATCAGAAGGTTAAAACCCAAAAGGTTAAGAAAACCCAGGTGGTCAAATCCAAATATTGACCTCCTGGATGTGTTCTGACCTTCTGGGCTGATCCCATTCTTGACATTAAAATTTTCTATTTAGTGAACGATAAACACAAGTATTATACTTTAAAATTACCAAATATTCCAAAAACTACAGAGGAAATGATTGTTGTTAGAGATTGGTTAGAACAACTTTTTAAATGTGCTTTTGAAGATGCTGTGTTTGAAAATGTTATATTTAATCCAGAAATGATTAATTTACTATTTGATGATGACAAAACAATTGTTACAAAATTTCATATTCGAGACCGCCTCTATCTTACTGCTGGCGCTATCACATTTGAAAATATTTTTAAATTCGCTTTAAATAATTTTGCAATTTATGAGTTTATTGCCATTGGTGCTAGGCATGTTTGCAACGTTGAAAAATATACTGATATTTTATTTAATATTATAATAAATGAGGGCAACAAATTCCCTCGAGTTGCTTTCAATATTTCTATGTTGAAAGAGCTTTATGATCTTATTACTGAGGTAAGTTGTATAATTTCAAGTAGAGTTGCACGAGGGCGAGGCCTCGCCGAGGCCGAGATCCTCGCCCAGTTTGCAATCTCGGTCTCGGATTGATCGGCCTCGGAACCTCGGTCTCGGTCCTGCCAAGAACCTCGCCGAGGAACGAGGCTAAATATACACCCCTAATGAACGAAAAATGAACTTTGCAAAAATATCGACATTTTTTAGACTTTCTCTAAAAACACAAAATAGGTTCAAAAAAGGCCGAAATAGGTTTTTTAGGTTCGAATATGTTCGAAAATTTTTTAGGTTCGAATAATATAGTCACATCATTTGGACCCAAAGCAGTGTTTTTTGTGCTTATCTCATCATTACTAGTTTGCAAAAAATAGTTAAAAACTTAAAAAACGCTCTCTGAATATAACTAATTATGTTATGAATCAAGAAAGTTATGCCCAAAAATATGGCATAGAGTACTTTATTAATATCGGCGGTACTTTATTAATATCCCACCCCCTCTATTTGAGTCTCAGATTAATTTTCCTTTTTACTGTCAATCATTCTCTCCCTCACAAATTTTACGTAAAAGGCAAGTTAGAAGGAGAAAAATTAGAAAGGATGCCTTCTTAACCTGCCATTTACTTAAAGTTTGTGGGGAAAGAATGATTGACAGTAAAAAAGTAAAATTAATCTGAGACTCAAATAGGAGGGTGGGGTGGGATATTAATAAAGTACCGAATCGGCGATCTAATCATCTTCTATCCCTGTTTTGAAGTGTAAATTAAAATAAAATTTAAATTTTAGTATATTATAACATCCAAAGATCTTTCAAGAATGGTGTCTTCTTTTGTTTTAAATTATACTTTATTAACAAATTTTAAATTGAACGAGAGGGCAGAAAAAGTTGAAAAATTACAAGAAGGCCTTTCTAAAGTTACAAAATATCAGATTGCCAATATTTATAATCCAAAAGCAAAATTTTCATTTTGTCATCGGGAAATTGATATGGAAGGGGAAACGTTTTTTCTACTTCGAATCAAAAAAATGGAAGAGCAGAATTAAGAACAACTTTTCTTTTTAAATATTAAATTGTTGAGCAATAAAAAAAAATTTTTTTTTCTTATTAATTTAAATTTCATTAACGTTTGATTAAATTGTTTTTTATATAATTTATTATTTTTAACGATTAAAATCTGACAATTCAATTTTTTAATATTTAAAAATATTTTAATTAAATTTCTATGGTGTTAAAAAAGTTTGATCAATTTGAGTAAAAAAGTTAATAAAAATATCCCTTAGTTTTTGTATGGAGTTGAAGATGATTCTGACGATGATATTGAATTACAATTCTCCCTAAAAAGTTGTCTTACTTTATTATTCATTCGAAAATATTCTATTTAAAGAAATATAAAAAGTATCAACTTTTTGGTGTAAAATGTGTCTTATTTAAATTGGAAAATTTATGAAAAGAATATCATTTTCTTAAAAATAATGAAACAACTACAGATTTTGAAACTTCGCATATAGAGGGATTTTGTGAGTTTTTAGCTTGTTTAGTATATAGCTTGAATATGCTTGAATAGTAATTCATTTATGAGACTAGTGTCACTTATAAAGTGATGGTTCTTCTCAGAGCTGGGCGAAATTAAAAAATAAAATGCGAAACGCGAAATTGCGGAATAAGCCCAGCCCTGGTTCTTCTCCTTTAGCCCTTGAATTTTCATTCCTTCAATGTTCCTGCCATTTTTTCACAGCTTTGACAAACAAAATGAATGTAACCGGTGTGCTTATAAAATAGAGACGACACGCGACCTGTGTTTTAAGCGGTGAACTAGATTACCTTGATTTATGGGATTAATCCCGTGAGATCCCTGGAAATGCAATTTTGTCGTACTATATACTAGACTCTGTTTTCCTGAATTATAATAGTCTTACCCCGTTAATCTCTATTTATTAATTAAAACATTTTTCCTATTTTGAAGACAAAAAATCCCGTTATATTCTGAAATTGCCAAACATTCCAAAAACTATAGAAGAAATGGTTATTATTCGATTTTGGGTAGAACAACTTTTTAAGTGTGCTTTCAAATATGTCTATCTTAAATATGCTATATTTAATCCAGAAACGATTAATTTATTATTTGAGAATGACAAAACAATTGTTAAAAAAATTCATATTCGAAGCCTTCATTTACTGACTAGCAAGGATACATTTTTAGATTTTTTGAAATTCGCTTTAAATAGTTCTGCAATTTACCAGTCTTTATTTTTTGTAAATCGTCGAGGCAACATTTCAGAACAACAAACTGATATTTTCTTCAATATTATGATAAATGTCGGCAATAAATTACATAATGTCTCTTTTGCTATTTGTAATAATTCGAGGCTTTATGACCGTATTATTGAAGTAAGATTCATCGACCCTATCCCAAAAGATACGGCAAACATCAACAACCATCAAAAATTAATGAAAAAATTGACCATTTCAATGATGTAACGAAAAAATGATTCGAATCTTTTTTTGGGATATGGCCGATTTGTCTATTAGGGTCTAACATAAGTTCTGTCATAGAGAAGGTTTTTATGAATGTCAATTTACATGTTTTATATGAAAGTTTGACTTTTATCTCTTTTAACATGTTTCAGCGTTTTAAAAAAATTTCTGAGATATACGCGGATAAGGAGGATATGGTCGGATATATCAAATCCGGATTTGGCTGAATAACTTTTTTTAGAAACGGACAATTAATTATTATTGTACGGATTTTTCTGAGCTAGGACAAGAAAAAATTTTAAAAGTCTTGTTTCTTATTCCTCTACAGCAGAACTTATGTAGTAGTTAAATACAGACTTGGTCATGGATACAAATTTTGCTATCCGTATCCGGATATATCCGTAGGGTCAATATCCGTATCCGTTTGTATCCGTCCAACTTTTGAGACATATCCATCCGCGGATATCCGCGGATATATCCGTTTTTTCTCAAAATGGTCAGCCTGACCACAATTTTCAAAATGGTCAAATTTATTTAAATTTGAGTAATGGTTAGATAATGCTGTAATAACTGGATGCAGCAAAACGAACCTTGCTTATGACCATCGGAGATTCGAAAATCGGAAGGCAGAGATCGGAATTCCGATCCAACGCTCATACCGACAAAGATAAAATATTGAAAATTTTTGAGTATTTTTGAAAATTTAAATTCTCGATTTCGGACCGAAATGAAAATCTCGGTTAACTGACCAGTTGATTTCAGCGCCGCAGGCGAAAATTTTGAGAATTTTGGAAGACCATGAAGCAAAAGATTTTCATTTTTAGCGCCGCAGGCGAAAATTTTGATAATTTTAGAAGGCCGTCGGCCAAAAAAATTCACTTTTTGCTCAATCCCCTCATCAAATTTATCCCTATTCCCCATTTCGAAAGGGGGGAGGGTTTTTGTTTGCTCAGCTAAAAGTGAATTTTTTGGCTTACGGCCTTCTAACATTCTCGCCTGCGGTACTGAAAAAGGAAGAATTCTGGTGACTTAGTCTTCAAAAATTCAGAAAATTTCGCCGACGGCGCTGAACTTAGAAGAAATCTGGCTTCTAGCCTTCCAAAATTCTCAAAATTTTCGCCCTGAGTAGGGCTCACTGAGCCTTCGGGTTCGGGATCGTCGGTGATCAGGGTTTGAGGGCATGTCGTTCGGAGTCGAGGTGACTTTTGGGTCGGGGTTCGGGGTCAGGTGCGAGAGATTTTAAAAACAAAATAAAAAGACATAAAGGGCCCTTCGTGAGATCCGGCATCGAACACAAAATTAAATAAATTACAAGTTGAGTGTAGACTAACGCCTTAACCAGTCGACCATCCATGTCAATAATATTGAATGAAAGAAATTAAATATGTATATCTCTTTCAAATGCGAGACTCAATTATCTCCTGGCGTTGGGAATATAATTATTTTCTCTTGGCAAAATGTATTTTAAAATTTAATTAGTGATGTTAAATCGCAGAAATTAGGGACGGATATCCGCGGATTTGAAGCATCATATCCGTATCCATCCGTATCCGTCCGATTTTTTAAAAAACACTATCCATATCCGTCCGTATCCGCGGATACCCGCGGATATCCGGATATTATCCGTATCCATGACCAAGTCTGGTTAAATAGTAGTTAAAATTAGATTTTAAACAAATTTAAATTTTAGTATATAAAAACATCAAAAGATTTTTCAAAAATGGTGCCCTATATCATCCTTTATTATGATTCACTCAAAAATTTTAAATTTCCCGAGAGAGCAAAAAAAGTGTGAAATTGATGGAGATACTTTATACCAACTTGTTAATAAGTACAATCCAAAAATGAAGTTTTTCTTCTCAGCTGGAGATCAGCCATTTTATCATGTTATTATCAGAAAAATGGAAGAGTAGAATTTGAAAGGGCATTATTCATATTTTTTTATTGATTTATTAGAAAATACTTTTTTTGTCTTATTTATTTCTATCATTTTTTGGCAGTTTAGGGCTTGCTAATTTATTTTAAACTTTAATCCCCCCCCCCCCCAATGAATTTTTCCACAACAAGAATTATTTGACAAGAAGTTATTTCAAAATGTTTAAATAAATTTCTTTAGAAATTATTTTTTTTTCTATTTTTTTAAATTTAATTTTGGATGTATAAATTCCAAAAAAAATTAAATTAAAAGTCAAAGAAAAATTTTTTTTTAATTTAAAATGCATGTACATAAAAATTTATTTTAAGAAAGAAAGGGATTATTTATAGAATTTTGCCTTTTTTGGCACAAAAAAGGAAGGAAAAATGCCTAAAAATGTGTAAAATATTCTTTGGTTTTTAATTTTATTAACTTAATTTAGGGGGAAAATTAAGTTTGTAATTTTTCCTTTTTTATATTAAAAAATGTGTTTTTTATAAGGAAATGTTCATTAAAATGAGAGAAATGTCAACAAATAATTAATCATCATTTTTGAGGGTTGGTGACTAATTCTTTTATTTTTTTTTCTGAGAGAGAAAAAAGGGAGAGGTAAATTTAGAAAAATTTATTCGCTAGGGAATGCTTTTAAAAAAAAAGTTTTTTAATTTTTTTATTTTTAAAATCCATAAATGACCTAGTTTTTCAAAAAAAATTTTTTTTTAATATTCTTTGATTTATAAAATTAAAAAAATTGAATTTATTTAAAAAGATTATTTTTTGTTTTCTAAAATTCGCGAATATTCATATATTCATCATGGGCACGCCCAATTAGGCGCGCGGGAAAGTAGACGCAAAGACATAACTACCCGGGAAATTTCTGGACCTTAACAATTTTGGTACCAATCTCTTTAGCTCGATGAGAGGAATCGTTTAATACTAAATTTTGAAAGATTCGGAAATCTTGAAGCAAGTTATGGCTTAGCGCCTACTTGGCCGCGCGCCTAGCTGTACCCATTCATCAAATTCGTGGGGACTCAACCGTCCATTCTCCCAAAATTTATTTTTTGGCATTATGTTATTTTTAACAAAAATATTTTTTCTTATCATTTTTAAGGGAATCTTCTTCTTTTTTCTTAAAAGAATTGATTAACTTTAAAGAAAAAGAATAGAAGATGTCACAGCAGCAGCGTTATACTACCACCTCCTCATCAATTTTATCTTCAAGTCCATCAAAACAATTAACAGTAATTGATGTTTACGATTTGGCTGAGTCGATAAATAGAGATTTTGAAATTTTGGTTGAAAAATATGGAAATGATTCTTTTGAGTCAATTGTTGGAAAGGTTTGTTGAGGGAGGGGAAGGGAAGCGGGGATTTTTCATTAGCTAAAAATTTATTTTTTTGCGGACTTTTTATTTTGCGGATTTTTTCAAGAATTCGATGACATCCTTTTATGTTGTATGCAAATCCCCCGTTTCTGTTTCTTTATTTTTTTCCATATATTTTTTAAATAAATTTAATCCTGATTGACTAGTAACACCGTTTTAGGAAGATAAAAAAATGTCGCAAATAAAAAATAAAATGTCCGCAAAAAAGAGTCCGCAAAAATTGGCAGGGATCAGGGATGTCATTGTTTAAGAAAAAAGTCGTTTCGGGTTTTGGGTCGAAAAACCGGTCAGGGTTTCTATTATCGGGTTTCGAGTAATCCGGGACCTCCCTGGTGGGAGTAACGTAAAGCTTTGTGGTTGGATAATTATTTTTTATTAAAGGTAATATCAGCATTAGAAACTTTGGAGGCTTTAGCTAAATATAATGATAAAGACAATTGCGAAATTATCGATTTACAAAAAACTATACAACGGTTTGAACAAGAAAAACAACAGAGAATTAAAGATAAAGAAATTTTGGAAAGGGTGAGGAAATTTTTTTTGAAATTTTTGAAAGAATTTTTGAAAATTTTTCTGAAATTTTTTTTAAATTTTTCAAAAAATTTTTCTGTAATTTTTTCAAAGATTTTAATTTTGGTTTTTACTTAAGTTTGTGGACCCCTTTTCCCCCTTCTTTTTTATTTTTTCCTTTTTATTCCGCTTATTTTTCGCCTATCTAAAAATTTTCAATTTCTCCTTAATTTAATTATTTTTTAATCGCAATTTTAATAAATGGGGGCCCACAAACTTGAGTATTACTTGAATTTTTTTAAAAAGGATTTTATTGAACTAGAAGAAAGTTACAAAAAAGAAATTGATGATCTCTGCAAAATTGTAAGGAAATTTTCTTTTCAATTTGGAAAAAAATTTAATTTTTTCTAGATCCAAAAATTGCAAACCGAAAATAAATGTATGAAGGAACAATTATCTTCTGGACAAGATGTTAAAAAGGAGGAAGAGAAAACTGGTAAATTAATTTATTAATTATTGTGAGGTTTGTAATTTTATAAAAGCCTTTATTTTTCTTTAGATATTCGAGTTAGGGTTGTGGTGTATTGGTTAAGCGTTTTGACTGGTTTCTTGTTAAGCGTCCGGTTCGATTCCTTCCTGGGGTTTTCTCTTTTTGGGGACTTGTTTTAACTTTTATTTTTTCAAAAAATAATTTTGGGGTTCCTCTTTTTCTTGTAAATAATTTTTTAACATAATTTTTGTTCGGTAGCTGTTTTGCTGTAATTATTAGGCTCTTTAGATGGTTGTTAATAGGGTGCCTGCTGGTTCGATTCCTCTCGTCTTTTCTTGTTTTCCTTCTTTTCAAAGGCTTCTTTTAACTTTTTTTTAAAATTATTTTTGGGGTGCCCAATAGTAATTTTTAGCTCAATATTTTTTACACTTTTTAATAAAATTTCAGAAAAAAATTTTTTTTTCTTTTAAAGAAGATGTAGTCGATGAACAACTCCAAACACTTATTGAACTCCGCAAAATGACTCACACCCAAAAAGATCAAATAAAACAATTACAAAAAGATTTGGATACTTATTGTTGTGAAGTTGAAAGTTTGAGAGAAAATATTGAAAGATTAATTAGACAAAATAAAGAATTGTTGAGGAAGAATGGGTCTTTACAGGTTTTTTTTTTAATTTTATTTTTTTAAATTTCTAAAAAATTATTTTAAGAAACAAGGAAGAATGCTTTTGTTGGAACGTGCAGAAATTCTTAAACGATTACAGGTTGCTTAAATAAAATATTTTTGTAATTTCTTGAGAAAAGGGGGTAGAGGGGAAACTTTGAAGCCCCGTAACTTTTTAGTTCCATATTTCTACAAGAGTAACTCGATGATGCTCTATCGATTGGTATCGAAAAAAGTACAACATTTTGACCTACAGTTCTAAAGGTTTCCATGTTAAAAAATTTTTTACTTATTTTTTTGATCTAACCAAATTTGGACAAATTTGTGAACAGAAATAGACCATTACAAAAGGGGTCTTGCCGACATAAAAAATAAAATTTTGTTTTCGGGAATTGGGAATTTCATACCCAAAATACGACGAGAAATTCCAATCTTTGGGAATCGTGACGGCAGGATCCCTTAACCCTCCTCACCATTAACTTCTCGTAAATTAAAGTCTTAATGGCTTGAATGGAGGAGGAATCTTTATTTCATTTTTTGAAGAGAATTTTACTTCTAAAATTTAAATTTATTTTTTAGCAATCAGAAGAAAATACTTTACAACTTCGACGTGTTTTGAACGAAACAAACAGAGCCTGTAAAGATTTGGAAGTTCAAAAACAATGGGATGAAGAAACAGCTTTAGCAGCAATTACTAAAGGTCAACAATCTCCAAGATTTTCTCTTTCTGAATTGAGGGATGTCCTTCAAGAGAAAAATGCTTTAAAAGTAAAAGTTTTGGAATTGGAAGAAAAAATGGAACAAATACGGGCTTCTTCGCCTGGGGGAGAAATTGAGAGTAATAGAGGAACGCCTTCTCCAAATATGAGGTTTTTTAAGTTTTTCACTATAAAATCTCGCTTTTAATGAATAGTGGTTGGTCTGCTTTACTGGCCAAGATATACCCTCTCGAAACCAGAGTAAGAGTCAAGGACCCAACTGATTTGGCTAAAAAAACTATGGCTTAATACCATTTTTTAAGTCATATTCTTTTGTTTTTCAGAACGTAGACAAGAAATTTTTTAGGTAGATAGATAGGGAAGCATTTTTGAAAATATTGAAAAAGTTCTCTTTAATAGGAGAAACTCTCTATTTAATATTAAAAATGAGGGAGACTGCCGCTCCAAAATACTAAAAATTTGATCAGCTATAACTTTTCGATTTGGGGGTCTAGGGGAAAAAATGGCCAATAAAAAAATGGCCAATAGGTTATCGACTGCTCGACACGATAGTGCAAAAATTTACGAAATTTTTATATACAATTAGGGATGTTCCCTTGTAAATGCCTGGACTTCTTAATATACGTCTTAATTTTACACTTATCACAATATCGTTAGGAGGTATTCCCTCTAATTTTCTGAGGTTATTTTGGTCAGTAGGTGGTTATCCTCTTTTAACAAAAGTAAAAATATCCCTTTTAATGCTTTTGTTTTTTGCTTTTGTGTGTCTTGTATTTTTTTTTGTTTATTTTTAGTTTATCTTCTACATCACTTTCTAAACAACTTGAAGAATCTCAATTACAACACGAGAAGAAGGATAATATTCCGTCTCCACAAACATCACCCCCTCAAAACCGAAAGGAAACTGAAAAGTTGTTTTTATTAAATTTATTTTTTGTTGCTTTTTAGAAGTCTTTGATTAGTGCTTTAATTATTCTCCTTAAATTTAGTTTTATGGGGAATTTTCAAAAGTCCGCAAGTTTTTGTCCGCAAATTAATTTCTTTTTGAAAAACGAGGATTTTGGTTACCTGTCACTAGTAAAGCGTTAGTGGCATGGATTGACTATTTTTGGTAGACCAGAGAATGGAAAGGGTTTTTCAAAAATTTTTTAACATAAAGATTTTCTAAAAAAAATTTTTTTAGAAAAAATTTAAAAATTCACTCATCTGTTACCTTCACCTCATTTCCTCTTCAAATTTTTTAAAAATTTTTTGCGGACAACATTTGCGGATTTGTGTCTTTATAATCAATTTTGCCCTTTATTTACTTTTAATTTAAAATTAAAAACTAAAATTTTTTTTAATTTAGCAGCGAAGAATGTCTTGTTTTTGGGCCAATAAATCGCGAACCTGATGAAAAATTGCATCCTTGGAAATATGAGCGTATGAACAGTGGAGTCCGTCGATTGTATATTTTTTTATAATTTTTAAAATTTTTCAAAGAAAATTTTTTCCCAGTTTTCGTTTATTTGCTTCTATCAGTTCAACAAATTTGTCTCCTCGTCGTCCATCTGGGGCAAAATGAGAAGAAACAAAAAATTTTGTCTTTTCTACTTTTTTCTCTGCAAATCTTTTGCGGACAATGAATCTGAATGCTGCTGTGAATCTGTCAAATATTCCAATTGCTTAAGTATTATTTTTTAAATATTTTTCTTAATCAAAAAACCCCCAGATATATATTTAATAACCCTTTCTTAATTACTAGCCCTTTGTATTATAGCTATGGTTGTCGGTTCCCAATCGAACCAAAATTTCCGGGTAGGTTTGGATTAACCGGAGAAGTTGTTGAATCCGACAGCCCTGCTCTTTTTAAAATACAGTCGGACCTTACTATGGGATACCCTTATAAAAACTGGATAATTCCCAGTAAACTAGGTTGAGTCATAAAAAATTTCGTATTACTAAAATAGTTAAAAAAATTTTTAAAGAATGTGTTCAACTGTTATGAAACTTTGATTATATATTTTTTTAGTGTTTTCTATAACTATTTTCGCAATGCAACATTTTTTATGACTCACAACCTAGTACTTAATAAGGTCTGACTGTATAAAAGTATTGCTTTTTCTTATTTATAGATCTCTTAGGTAAAAAAAAATTTTAAGAAAAAATTTTTTCCATTTATATTGTAAAATTTAGCTTCTCCTTTGCTTTTTTTAGAATTTTAGGCGCCTTAAATAATTTTTTTAAAAATAACCTTTCTTAAATTTTTTAAATCAATCTAAAGCATTTTATCTATCTCACTCTCTTTTTTAAAAAAAAACATTCTTTTGCTTATAATACATAAATAAATATACTAGTTGTTGATCTCATTTTTGGGCGCGCCGAAATTTGCGGATTTTAATTTGCGGACCCGAAATTTGCGGACCCGAACTTTGCGGACCCGAATTTTGCGGACCCGAACTATGCGGACCCGAATTTTGCGGATCTGAGATTTGCGGACCAAAAATTTGCGGACCGACAATAGAGTCTACTGAACCTCGGAAATTGCAAAAATTTTAGCCTGCGGCGTTAATTAGGATGAATTCAGGCATCATGACCTTATGAAATGGCCCTATAAATGATTTCTTCAAGGAATTTTCTCGATTATTTAAATTATGAAATAATTTTAAGATAAAAAATTGATAAAAATTTTGAAAAATCAAGAAAAAATCTTGATCTGATACTGATCATGGTAAACTGCCGGGTCATCGAAAAATAAAATTTTTAATTTTTACTTTTTACTCAAGTGTCGGTCCTAAAATATTGGTTCCGCAAAAATCAGGTCCGCAAACTTCGTGTCCGCAACCTTCGGGTCCGCAACTTTCGTTCCGCAAATTTCGGGTCCGCAAAGTTCGGGTCCGCAAAATTCTGGTCCGCAAAGTTCGCGCCACGCATTTTTGTAATACATCCCCTCTCGGTTTTTTTGCTAAACTAAAAACTACACTGGTTATATATTAACTAATTAATATATGTAAATTTTTAAATTAGTTAGAGCTTCAATTTATTAGTTAAGGTTTACACAAAGGATTTAAAAAAAAGTCCGCAAATTAAAAAATCCGCAAATTTTGAATAAAGTCCGCAAGTTTTTAAAAAATCCGCAAGTTTTCTCCGCAAAAAAATTTTTTAAAATTTAGACCCCTTAGTATTTTATGGAAGCTCTAATTTTATAAAAATTAAATCTTATGTTAAGGTTGTGAATGTGTGTACTAATTTTTGCTAAGCTCATAATTTTGTATTATTTTTTCGCCATCGGAATAAATAATTTTTAAATAATTTTTTTGTTCAAATAAAATATATTTACCTAATTAAATTATATTTTTGTTTGATGTTTATTTAATTAATAGTATATTCAATTGGGAGAAAAGAGAAGATAAATTATGCAAACAAAAAAAGTCCGCAAAAAATTTTTTGTCTGCAAGTTTCGTCCGCAAAAAATTTTTGTCCGCAAATTTCCAAAAATCTAAAGGATGATTTGAAATGATAAAAAATAAACTTTGGAAATTCTGCAAGTAAAAATATGGCTAATATCAAACTCGAATTTATTGAAATTTGCAGCAAAAATCGAGAAAAAGCACTTAAAGGATTAAAAAATGGAAGTTAAAAATTTGCGGATTAAAAAGGTTTTTAATTTTTTTTTCTTTCCAAAATTTTTTCCAAATTTGTAAATTTAATAAAATAAATTTGTGGAATTCTTAAAATCGTTTAAAGAATTTACAAAAAGAAATTTTTGTAAAAGTGCTGAATTCCATGAATTTATTTGTCTTTGTGTTTTCCCCCCCCCCCCCCCCCTTGACATTTTTGAAGTAGAAAAATTGTAAAAAGAAATCGTTAAGAGGCTAAATTCTTCTTTTAAAATCCTCTTTTCCACTTTTAATTCTTTTTTTCTATCTAGTCTGGCCTATAAGAAATTCTTCAAACAAATAAAAGAAAAAATATTTTTTGTCTGCCCTAACATTTCTGTCTAACCACTCTCTCCTATTTACACACTATTTCTCTCATTCTTTCTAAAATTCCCCCTTCGGCGCTTTTTTCTTTTAAGACTACTTTAAAATTAGACAAATAGAAAATATAAAGCAGCTGGCCCAAACAAATATTGATTTTATACACCGCGGGAAAAAAGAGAAAATGTGTGAGAGGAAAAAGAAAATTTTGGGGAGGTGTAGGGGGTGTTTGGGAGGGGGGAGGGGTGTTGCCTTGCGACGGTTCTTTTTTTCATATCTTTTTCTTTTAAAAATTCGTTCGTTTTACATAATATTAAAATAGTTTCCAACCTCTTTAATGTAATTTTCAGGAAGAAAAAAATTTTTTTGAGTGACTAAAAAGGAAAATTTTTGAGTGAATAGGGGAATAAATGAGCCTCATCGAAGCCTTTTTCGCTAATAAATTCATTTTCCCGTATTAAAAAAATTTTTTCCTAAAATAAATTATTTATTGGGGTATACCGAAACACAAAAGTCTTTTCCTACATTAGAAATTCTTTGTATGTCTGGCACTCTCTTCTTTTTACACGCTATTTCTGCCTGCTATTTTTCTTCGTTTTTTTATTTTTTTTCTTATTTTTTTTTTAATTTCAAAAAAATTTTAATTTTGTAATTTCAAAGAATCCTTTTAATTTTTTTGAATTTTTCCCAAAATTAATTTCTAATACTTTCTTCTTTTTATACGCTATTTCTTCTCATTTTTATTCATCTTTGATTTTTAGGTGATTTTTCATAAAAAATTTTAATTTTAAAAATTATTAAAAAAATTTTTTAATATTTCCTTTAGATTCTCTTTTAACTTCCCCAAAAATTTTAAAAAAATCTTGTTCCATTCTTCTATTTATAGATTTATATAAAAGTAATTATTTTACAACAATTTATTTATTTCACTTAATTCACGCACATTAATGTACTTTTTCTTTGCATGTGTATATTTTATTTTAATGTGCGTCATTAAAATACTCTTTCTAGTACATTTTTACTCGGAATGATTTTAAATTTTTTTTTTTAATTTTTTGATTTTAATTAATTAAGAGGGGAAAATAAAAGAATTAATTAATTAATTATAATTTTTGAGGGGGAAGGAGACAAAAAATATTTTTTTCTTATTGAGAGAGTTAATCAATCAATCAACTCTTTTTTAATTTCTTTTTGTTTATCCCACACACATCTTTTCGTTCAAGAAAAAAAAATTTCTTTGAACACCTCAAAATTGTTTTTATGGTTTACTAAAATTTGCGGACTAATATTTGCGGACAAAATAAATTGTGAGGGAAGAGTCCAAATTATGGGAAGGAAGAACTTTAATAGTCAAAATATCTATTTGTCTTCAAGATTGGAGAGTTTTTTTGCTCATTAAAAACCGTTTTCTTAGCCATTAGAGCTGTCCTCATAAAATAGCGGACTAATATTTGCGGACAAAGTAAAATGTGAGGGAAGAGTTTAAATTACGGAAGGAAATGTATTTTTTAATAGTTAAAAAATTTATTTGTCTTCTTTTAGAAGAAATATCTCTTCTTAACAATCTTCTTAACCTTTAAAAAGCAGTCCCCTCGTCTTTAGAGTTTTTTTTTACAAAATTGGTTTTCGTCCGCAATTTTCAATCCGCAAATATTTCTTCCTTCACATTTTTGTTATTTTTCCTTCAAAAAAAAATTTTTTTTTAATACAAGAATCTATATAAAATCAAAAACTAGACATATTTACATGTCCGGATTTTCTGTGTCCTGACAATAAAAAAAATCTTTTTTTTTCAATACAATTTTTCTTTCATTTCTCTCTTGACCTAAATTGATGTCAGTCTACTACCAACTACCAATACTTTATCCACACACACATTTTTTTTTTAATTTTTTTTCTATTCGCGCAAATATTAAATCCTTGCTCTCCTCTCAATTATTTAATATTTTCTTTATATTTTTAGAAAGCTTTTAATTTTTACTAAAAAAAGGTTTTTTAGAAGTATTTTACAAAAATAGATTTTTTTAGAAATTAAAAGACTTGTGGGTAATTCCAAGGATTGCCCCCCCCTTTTTCCTTTCTATTTTTTTCGATTTTTTAAACATTTTATGGCAAATTATATATCATTCGAAAGAGCTCTTCGAGCTGAGTCGAACGGTACTAGATTCATCGAAATCCGACTTAAATAAACATAGTTATGAGCATTTGTTTTAATCCCTTTCAGCATCACAAAAAGCACGTCCATCGAGGATTTAGCTTCATAAATCTGTTCAGATTCGCCAAATCTAACCGAACATAGTATCATTCTACTCAGCTCGAACAGCTCTTTCGAATGATATATTGTAAATTATATGTCAAGCAAAAAAGCTCAAAATGGTCAGGGGAATAGGGAAAAAAGGGGGGGGGGACCAGCCTTGGTATTACCGACTTGTGTATTTTTATTAATTGACACTCATTTAGTTTTTTGAATTAGAATAGAAAATGGTAAAAAAATCCAAGAAAAATTTTGAAAAAATTCAGGCCCTTTTGGAATTTTTTGCGGACAGATGGTTTGCGGATAAAATTTTTGCGGATAAAATTTTTGCGGACTTTTGTGAAGTTTTTCTTTTGGATCTGTCATTAAGTGTATTTATTCTACCTTTTAGTTCAATCATTTACAAATTTCTGGTTATCCAAGATTAATATTTGTGTATCCTCCCAATAAAAATCCTTTTAAACCGTCACCCTCACATAGAAAAAAATTTTTTTTTCAGTTTCCTTCCCAACAAATTTATTGATTTTTCTTTTTATAAAAAATGATGTTAAAAGCTCTCTCTCCAACTAACATAAAAGTTTACGCGCATTTATTTATTTTTCCTTTAAAAAAATTTTTTTTTCTTTTCAATCATTGTTTTCTTGTCTAGAGGAGGAAGAGGTTATTGACCTTGTCCCGTTTCTTGTTGTTCCCGTTCTTTCAAAACAAAAATAAAAAAAGATTAACATTTTATATCTCTCTATTTTTAATCGTTTTTTACTTTTTTTTGTTATTTGTCCTCAAATAAAAAATTTTTTTAGTTCGCTCAAAGATTTTTTTGATAGGGCTTGGGATGTTTCATTGATGTTCTGTGTCGGTGATATTTTGGAATTGTTAATTTTTAATATTAATTCTGATCTAATTAAACAAAGAAAAACAAATAATTCTGATTTTTATTTGTATTTTTAAAAATACAATGAAAATACATTTCTGATTTTAATTCTGATTTTTTTCTATTAAACAATAGAAATACAATTAATTCTGATTTTTATTTGTTTTTTAAACCAGTGAAAAATACATTTTTAATTCTGATTTTAATTCTGTTTGTTATTTAGACAGCGGAAAACACAAGGAAAATACCTGTGTTCTGATTTTATCTCTGATTAAAATTCAGAATTAAAATGAAGGTGTGCTTTTTCAGTACGATAAGAGGCATTCTATGACAATTTTTACAGAAAAATTTTTTTTGAATCAGAAACCAATCCGATTGAATTTTTGAACAAATAATTAACCTCGACCAATTTTTAAAAAATAAAGAGATGAAAAATTGGCAATAAAACGTCCTTATCCGTTTAATCTTTTCTCTTTTTTTATTGGTCTCACGCAGTGTTGTTTTCCCTCTCTTTTTCAAATTCATTTTTATTAATACATACATTTCTACCGACAAATAAATAAATAATATAAAAATATATTTTTATTTTTCCCCTCATTTTTAGCGTTTCCTCAACTACAAGCTTTTAGCTGCTGCTCTCTTCCCTTAGTCAATATATTTTTATTTGTTCTGTCTTCTCTAACTTATATAAAAAATAAAAAGGTTTTCAGAACAACTCTTGTTTTTACCGCAATTTGAGAATCGAGACTACTAAATGAGGGAGTGAGAAAAAAGCGAGAACAATATATAAAGTAGGAGACCAATTATCCGGAATAATTGAAAATCTATAAAAACAAGAAAAGAGAACAACGAGCATATATTGTTAGAGAAAAAAATTCTGATTTTATTAAACAACAGAAAATACAAATAATTCTGATTTTTATTTGTTTTTAAACAACGAAAAATACATTTCTGATTTTTAATTCTGATTTTTATTTGTTTGTTTTAGAGCAACAAAAATACAAGGAAAATACATTTCTGATTTTAATTCTGATTTTATTTATTTTATTTAAGCAACAAAAAATACAATTAATTCTGAATTTTAATTCTGATTTATATTTAACAGAAAACACAAGAAAAATACATTTCTGATTTTAATTCTGATTTTTATTCTTAAACATCAGAAAATACAACCTAAAATACATTTTATTTTGTCTGATTTTTTATTTATTATTTTTCTCTGTTGCCTACCAACCAACTTTTCAACTTTGGAAAGAAAGTTTAAAAGACAACAAACAACAGAGACAAACTTTTAATTGTTAGTTATCTACTTAAATATTTAAAAGAAAGGAATTTGACAAGAAAAATAATTTTTTATTTATTTGAAGAAGAAAAATAATTTTTGAATTTTTAAATGGCAAAATCAGAAGTTGAAGGAAATAATAGTAGTAGTGGAGGAAGTGGATTAAATAATGAAAAGGCTGAAAAGGTGAAAAAAAGGATTTTTTAAAGATTTTTGAAAAAAAATTAATTTTTAGATCCCTCTGAAATTAATTTTAGTCAGCGGCCGAACTCATGAATTTAGAAATTTTACCGCAGCCACAACTGCAGGGGATCTTATAAATGTATTTTTTATTCCTTTTATTTTTAAAAAATATTTTTTAAAGTATGTCTTTGAAAATTGGCCAGAAGAATGGGAAGAGGAAAGAGTTACTAGTGCACAAATGCTCAAGGTTAAAATTATTTAGTTCTGATTTTTGTGTTTTTTTGAGATTCTGAGGTTTGTATTTTTGTAATTCTGATTTTTGTATTTTTGTAATTCTGATTTTTGTATTTTCCGTAATTCTGATTTTTGTATTTTATCTAAATTCTGATTTTTGTATTTTTTGTAATTCTGATTTTTGTATTTTTTTTAAATTCTGATTTTTGTATTTTTCGTAATTCTGATTTTTGTATTTTTTGTAATTCTGATTTTTGTATTTTTTGTAATTCTGATTTTTGTATTTTTTTTAAATTCTGATTTTTGTATTTTTTTTTAAATTCTGATTTTTGTATTTTTTTTAAATTCTGATTTTTGTATTTTTCGTAATTCTGATTTTTGTATTTTTTGTAATTCTGATTTTTGAATTTTTTTTAAATTCTGATTTTTGTATTTTATCTAAATTCTGATTTTTGTATTTTATCTAAATTCTGATTTTTGTATTTTTTTTAGATTCTGATTTTTGTATTTTATCTAAATTCTGATTTTTGTATTTTTTGTAATTCTGATTTTTGTATTTTTTTAAATTCTGATTTTTGTATTTTCCGTAATTCTGATTTTTGTATTTTATCTAAATTCTGATTTTCTATTCTATGCATTGGTATTTTTGTATTTTTCAAACTGATTTTTCATGTTTTATTTAACGTTTGCTTTGTGTTTTCTCAAAATTCTGATTATTTTTGTATTTTTTCTAGTTAATATATCATGGCCGGTTTATTCATGGAAGTGTTACGTTAGGAGCTTTACATTTACCTGCCGGCAATTCAACGGTTTTTCTTTTAAAAATATTTTTAATTTTAAAATAATTTTTAGGTTATGCATCTGGTAACGAGAGAAACACTGCCTGAGCCAAATTCTAATGGTTTGTGATTTTTAAAATTAATTTTTTGGGGGGAATTTACTTTATTTTCTAGGGGGATGAATTGTCATCTTTTTTATAATTTTTGGGCTTGAAGCCATTCTAATTACCAGAGTGGATAAAAGGGGATTTTTTGTTTTATTAACCCTGGGACTGTCTTTAAAAAAATTTTTTGTAAGGAATTAGCTTCTGGGTTAACTTGCGGACAAAAATTAATTTTGCGGACAAAACTTGCGGACATTTTTATTTTCTCTATTTTATTTTTCCTATATTTTCCGTCCATTTTACTATTTTTTATATTTTTTGGAATGAATATAAAATTTTTCTTTTAGATAATCTAAAGAAATCTAAACGTGGTCGTTGTTGTCATTGTACAATTTGTTAATTAAAAATAGAAGAAAAAATACAAAAATATCATCATCAAAAAATCAAAAAAAAATATTTTTATGACCTCGTTTTCTCCTCTCATTTTGCATCGATTGACTTAAAAAATGAACAGAAAAAAAATTTATTTTTATACCCGTCCTCTCTTTCCTTTTTTTCGCCACTTAAAAAAACACACACAAACACAACTCATTTCCGGGTACACTTTCTATATGTTTTCTTTTTTTCTTTAAAAAAACACATCTGCACATAAACCAAAAATTATATTAAAAATGTGTATTTTTCGGTAGATTAATATTGAGATTGTTAAAATTAGAGGTCAGGACAGGACCCTGCACAGGATTTTTCAGGATTCTGTCCGAAATCCTGCCTTTTTTCAGTTTTCAGGATTTACAGGATTAATCCTGCAGGATCCTGTCCTGTTCGAAATTTTAAAATCCAATCCTGATGCAGAATCCTGCAAATGCGATTTTACCGACCTCTAATTAAGATTGCCTCAGCCCCAAGGGTCTACTTTCAATGGAGGTCTGACTTTATTTAATTTAAAAATTAAACAAAAAATACTCTTGTCATTATCCCCCAAAATATTCTTTGTTAATTCCACAAATACAGATTTATGTATCTTCTTTTTTATTTTTGATTTAAATATACATAATTCTCTTTTTTTTTTAATTTGTATGTTTGATAAATAAAAATTTTCACAAATAAAAAAATTTTTTTTTAAAGATTAAATTTTTCATCAAAATAATTTTCTTATATTTTTGGTTCTGAAAAAAAAATAAAATTTCTTTTCTCTTTTTATTAAATTAAGGGAACCCTGAAGCCATTATGCCTTTTCGTATGGCTTTTTTGTGGGATATATGTAGCTATTTCTCTCCTTTAGCTAGTGCAAAAGGTTATTCAGCGGCTGGGAGAAACCAGCATCTTCAGTAGACCGGACTGATGTATTATACATTACACCACGCTGACTACTGCACAGGCTTAGGAATTAAATAGCGATATGCTTCACATTACCTATCTTAATTTAACTTTTGAATATTCGCGTAAATTTTGCTTCTTTTTTAATTTTGGCGTTCTGTTTATTTTATTTAAATTTTGCTTTGCCCGCTTCTTATTTTTAAAAGTCTAAAAAAATTTTTTCTGGGACCGTTTTCTAATTTTGCTTCGAGCGAGTACATACTTCGTTACTGAAGAATGTGAAGCTTTTTCTACAGGCTTTTCTGTTGCTTTCCTTTCCTCGTTAATTGGTCGATTTTGCACCAAGACGGAACAAGAGGGAAGTAAAAGAAAAAGTCCGTGTAACAAATACACAAGAAAAGCCCCTCGCATTCTTCAGTATTGTAGTTACCATGAGAGGTCGGTCGGAATTCCAATTTACAAAATTTACAATGATTTCCGAGTTCCAACTTTTGAGCAGAGTTTCCAATCTTCCGGCACCTTCGTCTGACCGAGCTCTGATTATTTCCGGGCGACTGTTAATCTTTCATTTTTTTTAAATTTTTTAGATTAATTTTAATAAAGGAGAGAAAAGAATGATTGGGGAAACTTCATTAGACAATTTGCCAGAAATTGTAGATCCAGAAAATCAAGAGAATTTAGATTTGGAAGAATCTCAACAAGAAGAAGAACCTACTTTAGAAGAGCGTTTAACAGAATTAGTCCAAAATGTATTAAATAAAAGTTGTGCTGTAGCAATACGTGCAATGAAAGATTTGGAACAAAAATTTTTAAATGATGAAGATACTTTGGAATTAATTGAATGTGCTAATAAATTGGTTTTTTTAAAGATTTTTGTTGAGAAAAAAATTTTTTCTTTTTAAATAGGTGGATACAATTCGTGAAGAAACTAGTCGGCAAAATAAATTTGCTTATCTTCCTCCAATTCCAAACAACCACTTGGCCAGCTTTTTGTTGTTACGTTTTGAGGAGGAACGCGTAAATATTAAAAAGGCGGCGATTTGTGCTTTTCAGGTTTTTACGTTTTTAAAACTTTGTTGCTGTCTAGACTTCTCTAGTTCAAGGGAGAATTTGGACAACTTTAAAATGGACTTTCCTCAATTTTTTACATGTCCCTTCCCTTGTTTGAAAATATATTGCGGACAGTGTCTGCAAATATTTGCGGACTGTTATATTCGTCCGCAAACATGGGGAATCCATTTTGTACCATTATTTTTACTCTAACCTTATTGTTAGAGCCAGCATAAAATTTCTTTTTATTTAGGCTCTTTTCCCACATCTTGCTGATAGAGACCCAGAGAATGGGGGTGTTACTTTTGATGCTTTAATTACCACTGTTTGTGCTGATCGTTTGGCCAATAAATGCAAAGATTTGGCTTTAGCAGTCCGCAAACAGGCTGCTTTGACTTTAACTCGATTATTACAAGAATATGGATTACAAGTTGAACGTTTTCGTTCAGCATGGCTTCATGCAGTAATGCACCAAATTGTTGATAGAGAGCCAAGTGTTCAACAACATGCAGCTAAACTTATTTCGGTTTTATTTTTAAAAATGTTTAAAGAAGAGAATTTTATATTATTTTAATAGGAGGTGCTTGTTGAACCATTACTCCGTGATTCTAATGCTGGTGGTGAATTAGTTTGGGTTTTACTTGCTGCTATTGAAGAAGAGGCGGATTTAAGGTACCTGTTTTATTTTATAATTATGATTTTTATCTGATTGTGAGCCTTAATGTGATTTAGAGATCATGATTTTTAAAAAGCTTGTCCAGGTCTGGAATATTTTTTAAATCCACGGACTTGAGCCAACTCACGGGGGTGCCAGCTCCGGATCACGAAAATTTATAGTTAGCCTAGGGTTAACACAGAAGTTCAAAAATATTTGTTTGGAGGTTCTAACATGAGATCATTAGAAAACCAGACCTGGTTTCATGCCCAGCTCTCATTTTAAACTACTATTTATCCCAAACTTTTTAGACGTTTATTTCTTCGCACACTTGTCCATCTACACACTGAAAAGCTACTTTCTCCTCGTATTGTCAAATTATTGTTTAATCGTGCTTCCAAACATCCTCAACAAGCAAATGCCTGTTGGATGATGTTAAGCGAACTTTCTGCATTTTTAGATGTTTTCTTTTAAATTTTTTTCTAAAAATTTTTTCCTTTTGTAAAGGTATCTCCAACACCAGCAATTGAACATTGGTCAGAACATTTAAATTTGGATGAACAAAATCGTCTAATTGGTTATATGTCAAAATTAATTGCAAATCGTGCTGATTGTTTAAGTCTGCAGCAACGGAATTTTCTCAAGTCAAATATGGCTGATGCTCTAACAAATCACAAGTAAGAGAAGAAAGGTTTTTTAAAATACTTTTAGATAGGTATAGACCTTTAACTTATCACTTGGTTAAGGTTATGGCAAGGGCGTGTCCGTGGGTGGGGGCTGGAACTGAAAATGCCTGTATTCATTATGGACCCTTGAAACTAATACCGGATGCGCCCTTATTTTGTCATACAGCGAGAGTCGTGAAAAAGTTTATTTATTGAAAAGCTCTAATTATCTCGATGAATTATTTTGAGTCAGAGTGGGAATTCATTTTTAGGAAAAATTTTTCATTATTCATTATTTAAATTTTTCAATTTTAGAGTAAATCCAACATATATCAACGCTGTTTATTTCGCATATGCACGAGTTTTAAAAGGCGTAGCAAAAGGAGGTATGGATTTTAAATTTTTTTGTTAGAATTAGAAAAATATTTTTAGGAGACCAACAACTTCAACAGCCTCCAGGCCATGCAGAATTGGAACGTTTCAATCAGCGTTGGTACAGCAAAACTTTAAGAGCTCTCGATAAAACGGTTTATGAAGAAGGGGCTTCTGGAGATGAAATTGTTTCTTTTGAAGAACAAATTGAGGACCATCTGCGTTCTTTTCAATCACCTCCGGACAATAATAATGAAAATCGGGAAAATGTTGTGACTGATAAACCAACGTAAGAAAAATTTTTAATATTTAAATTTTTAAGTAAAGACTTAAAACTGATAAATCTTGTTTTCATTTGAGGATCATTTTGTATAAAGTCGCTGCTCTTAATCTTTTCTTTCATAATTACTAGAAGGCAGACTTTTTTTAGGGTTTTGGGCTCTTGGGTGGTTTGGTATTGTGGTTGTGAGAAATTTCTGAGTTTGGGAAAAATCTTAAAAATATTTGCAGAAATTTTTTAGACCTCCTGAAAATTTTTATAATTTTTTCCAATTCTCATATTTTTCAGTGATGACAGATTAATTCGTCTACTTACAAGTATTGGTGAATGTATTCAATATACTCCAGCACTTATCAACAAACGTTTATTTCGTTTATTACAAGTCATTATTGCATCGGATATGCTCAAAAAAGTGCATGCTGAACATATTGCTGAACAAGGTTTTTTACGAAATTTTTTTGAAAATCTTTGAAATTTTTTCAAATTTAGGCACCACTGTATTACCATCAACTGTCATGTCACCTTCAAATGCTATGTCAGTAATGTCACCTAACACTTCTTTCCATACTGAACTTCCAGGTTTTATTTAAATATTTTTTTTTCAATTTTAGAAAAATCTTTTGAGGTGCCCCTTCAATTGCGCCTTCTCAATGTTTTGGCAGTCCAACACATACAGTTTTTAGTGGTGCGCCTGGATCTATTGTTCCAAATCCTTATCAAATACGAATTAAAAAACGAGTATTTCATTGTAAGATTTTTTTCAAAGATATTTGAAAATTTTTTAAAGGTGAATTGATGACTCGTCGTGTGCGCGCTACTGCTGTTCTTACATTGGGGAAGCTGTGTTTACAGGTTTGGTGGAAAAATTTTTTTTGACTGATCAAGTGAAAAATTTTAATTTTGTTTATGAAATTTTTTGAGAAATTTTGAAAAATTTTTTCAAGAATTTCTCATTTTTTTTTGAAAGTTCAGAATTTGAAATTTTTTAAAAGAATTTTTCAAAAAATCTTAAAATTTTTTTCATAGGATGAACAACTTGCCAAAAAATGTATCCCAGTATTTATTAGAGAATTGAAGCAAAATAGTGACCATTTTGTACGTAATAATATTGTTGTTGTTGTGTGCGATCTTTGTATTAGGTTTATTTTATTCTCATTTATTAGAATTTTTTTAATTTTTAGATACACTTCTTTGGTTGATAGATACAGCACAATATTAGCTTCAAGTCTTCGGGATCCTTCAATTTTAATTAGACGTCAAACTTTAATGCTTTTGACAAATTTGATTAAGGAGCAATATATGAAATGGGAAGGACCGGTTCGTTTTCTTTTTTTATTTTTGATGGAACGATTCAGCAGTACATTCAGGTTATCCGAAATTCGATAAAAGAAATTTGAACCCCGTGAAATTTTTCGATGCGATACCCGATCCAAAGAAATTTCGAAAGCCCGATGATCCGAAATCCTATCCGGTTTTTTCCACACGTGACATCTCTCTGTTACTTATGTTTAGATTAAAATAGTTGAACATTTTGGGGCATAAGGGATGGGAAATTGTAATAAAGTTTTGGTTCTGTTACGCCTTGGTGGGCTGGGTTATCAAGGGATGGGCTGGGTTATCCGTAAATTGAGAGCCAAGACCAATTTTAGAAACCTTTCCTTAACCTTGCTCATCCCTGGGGTGTATCATATCATTTAAAAAGGAAATAATTTTAAAATTTAATTTTTTTTAGATTATTTATCGTTATGTAACAACATTGTTGGATCATGATCCTTGTATTCAGGAATATGCTAATTTTTGTTTGGTATATTTTTTTAGTTTTTCTAATATCTTTTTTTTTAATTTTTTAGACAGACATTCTTTTACCTCAATTTCGTGAGCGAATGTTCTTCCATCATTTTCTTGAGTGTGTTTTTAGTTTTAATCAAGTTAAACATCCATCACATATTAAACCAATTTATGATGGTTTGATAAGATTCTTTAAAATTAAAAATAATTTTTTACTTTAAAGATGGCTTTGAATTGCATTCTGAAGTAGATAAGCAATGCTCTTTGGAAGGTCGCCAAAAATTCAATGATCGGTTACGTCTTTATAAATATATGGTTTGATTATTTATAATTGTAGTTGGTCCTCATTTTTCAAAATTGAGTCCTAAGTTTAGGATATTTTTTAATTATTTGGAGGAGAGGGAGTTTAGGGTTGATAATAGTTAATATAATAATAATAACCCCGACTCCGAAAGGACTATAATATTTTAATAAAAAAAATTTTCTGAAAATTTTTAGTTAAACACATTTGAAGACCATCAAAAAGTCTCTATTCTTGAAAAAATTGGATTAGAAATATTTGTTCCAATTGTTGAAGGAGGAATGCTTTTATCTGAAATGAATGTTCGTTCACTTCTTTTTGATGCTTTAAAAATTATGCAAACATCTGAAATTAAATTAAAAATGCAATTGGGTAAATTAGATGTTGATTATGAAGGGGATGATGAAGAACCACCAGAATTAATTAAGGTTTGGAAATTTTTTTTGGGAAATTTTTATTCTTTTGGGTCCTGTCCTCTTTGGATGCCGTTGAGTTGTTTGTTGGATTTTCTAGGATGTTTTCAATTTCTTGGAAAATCTTCAGATATCCGGACCCGAATTGAAGAACCGAGCCGAAAAATCCTCGGTTCTTCGGTTGGTTCCCGTTAACAGAACCACCCAATCCATTTGGCTTTTTTCGGAAAATTCATCGATACTGTCAAAAATTTATATAAGATAACGGAATATCTATCAGAATTATGAAAATCTTAATCTAAACTATATTTGAAACCTCAAGAAAATCCAACATAAAACTCTGGGTTGAATAAACTAGAGACTGGACCGAGGCGAAATCTCGAACAAAAAATTTTTGAGATATCGATCCGAATCTTATACGACTCTCCCGGTCCAATCTCTTACATAAATTAACAAGAGCCTTTTCTTTTTTTTTTAGTCAGCAGCTCGAAAATTTATTTCAACAACATTTCGTAAAACAATTGCTGAAACTGTTATGCCACACTTATTTGCGCTTAATGCATTTTTACGTGAAAAAAGAAGTCCATTGACTGAATATTGTTATGGCGTCATTCTGTAATTTTTTACAAAATTTTTGAAAAATAAAAAAAATTTTTTAAAGAGAAATTTGTCGTGATCATCAAGAACAATTGGACGACTTTTTGGCTTCTGATCCACAATTAAAAGCAGAAATTCGTTTTGATTTGCGTCAAACTGCTGGTGGAGGTGGTGGACAACAGCAGCAACAAAAAGAAAGGGAAAATCGAAATAATAAAAGAGGAGGAACACCTACTGGACGTGAAAGAAGTGTTGATTAAAAATTAATTGAAGAAAATTGATGAGAGAAGGTTTTATTTATTTTTTTTGAATAATTATTGTCAGGTAATCCTACTTATATTTAATTTTTAATATTTGAAAATATTTTTCTTTTGGAATTACTAGGTCGGTTTTAAAAAAAGTTAGTTTTTCGCATGTTTTTTTGGCGATAACTGTATCCTATTTAGTCTTATCCTGTATACCCCTTTAAAAATCTGATCTCATTTCTGATGCACTGTACGGCGTCTTCAGTCTTGTGCCTGTCCCGTAAAAAATTTGTAAAGACATGAAATGAATTATTCTGATAGAGTAAGACTAAAAGAGGGGTGGGATATCACTTTCCAATGGGATATAAACTTGCATCACTTTCCAACAAAAATCGAAAGACAAGAAGAATTAAGGTGCTCCTTTAAAAGAAAATAATACTTGAAAAAACTCCAAACTAGATTAAAACAAAAATATGGAAAAAATAAAAGGTAAGCTTAATTCTTAAGTTAATTATATGTATATATATTTTTTTTGTAAATTTTATCTTTGATAAAAAACGAACTTTTTTATGAGCCAGCCTAATAAAAATTTGTGTCTGTCTGATTTGAAAAAATTTTAATTTTTGAAAAAAGTTGTTTTAGATTTAATTTTATATTTTGTAAGGTAGGGCTGTCGATTCGCAACTAAAAAACTGAGGATTTTAGCTAGGTTCTGAATATTCGAAAATTTTCCAAGAATCGACAATTGTCGTCCAAGACTGTTTGTTTTGAGCCATGTTACACGACTTCCTGTCAGGGTTTTTTGGTTATAGGTTAAATTAAAGTCTTTGTCCTGATCAGAGACTGTTTTTTAAAAATTAGTCATATGTGGGGTAAAATTCGAAAAGATTTTTCCTTTTGAAAACCTTTCAAAATTTTTGAGTTAATTTTTAATAATTCCGACTCTTTTTATTAAAAGAATATATTTTTAAATTAGAGGATACTTCCTTTTTTGCTTATTATGTACGCTCCAATTCTTTTTTTTAAATATTATTTTATTTATAAAATATTTAAAGAACTGTCTCCCTCTTTTCTCAATACAAAAAAGAAATTATTTTCTTCAAATTTTTTGACTTTTTCAAATTAAATTTCTGCCATCAAAATTAACTAACCCATCTACTAAAAAAAGATCTTTAAAGTAAGAAAAGAAGATTTTTTGTTTTGTTGATTTTAGGCAATTAATAGGTACATTAAAAAGTCTTCCTTTTCTATTTTCTTCAAAAATTTATTTTTATTAAAAAATATTTTAGAAAACCATCAAATATAAGTTAACATTTCTGGAAGTGAGCCATCCCTTGACAGTTTATAACCGAGAGACTTTTAAAGTGCTGTCATGGAGTTGCTCTCTTCAAGTGGGGTTAACATTGATGACTTAAAAGAATTTTTTCTTGGCTTATCTCTTCAATTGAATTTTTATTTTAATGTCTTTCTATCCTCTTATAAAAATATTTTTATTTTCTGTCTTACCCTTTAAATTAAATTCATGTTTCCCCTATACTATTTTTAGTGAAGAAATTTTAATCAAAGAAATTCCAATTTTCTATTAATTCTTGGACGCTCGTACCAAAATTCGTACCTCGTATCCATACTTGGTGCGAACTACATGTACGAGCAAAATAAGTATTTCAAAACGCTGCTTTCTATCCATCCTCTAGAAACCCCTTTTTAATGATTTTTTTCCCAAAAATTAAAAATAATAAAAGATTAAGATTCTATCTCTCCTCTCCCTCCTCATTTATAAGCATTTTTTAAACAATTTTCTCAATTAAAAAAATTAAAATTTTATCCATCACAAAGTAAACTTCTTTTTTAAATATTTATTAAAAAATTACTTCCTTCTCTCTTTTATTCTGGAAAATTGCGTTGGCGGTTCATTACAAGTAATCCTCTCTTTCCAAAACGGGGTGGGCCACGAGGGCGATATAATTTCTTCCCTGAAAATAATTTATTTTTGGAATTATCTATTAATTTTATGAACATACAAGGAACAACAATTTGATCATCTTCGAGGACATCTGAAAAAGTTGTGGTTAAAAATGGCAGGGGGGGGAGAATTGGGGTTGTTGGATCTTGTGGGAAATATTCGAATATCACGAATATATATCCGGACTTTCCTAGGATCCAAATATAATTTCCTTCAATCTATAATGTAAATGGATTTTGGGAGGAGAGATGGTCCCTGGAAATAGAGCTGGCATTGGAAAAATAGATGGTCCTTCTAGTGGTTCTTTAATGATTCAAAATGGTCCTTGGAAGGTGTCTTAGTCTTTGGAAAGTGTACGAGAACGAAAATTAGTTTGTAAATGCCCCTCCTAATGGACGGTTCTTTTGTTCCATATCTCTGGTCCTGTATAATTTTTTACAAAATATTCTTTTTTTTAGGTGTTAAAGGAAATTATTCCATTTTTTATAAACAAAAATTGCACTAGTAAGACACAATTTGGATACAAATTAATTAATGCATAAAAAATAATTTGCATTAATTTCTTTCCTTTTTCATTTTTTAATTTACCAGTTTCCATTTCTGACGCTCCTTGTAAAGCTGAAGTGCTCTCAAAAGTTAGTAGAATTGATATTACTAGGAACCAGACAAATAAAAGGGTAAATATTTGCCGTTGTGAGAAGGGTAAATGGGTATTGTTGTTAAAGGGTCGCATTATTTTGTTTTTGTGATGATATTGATTAATATTTCTGTAAATTTGAGGGGAGAGAGTATTTTTGAAGAAAAATATTTTTTGAAGGGTAATAGGTTGATAAAAAATAAATTCCTGTAATAATTCCTGTCATATACCTCACCATTCCCGATATAGGTTTATTTGGGTAGCTGGGTATCTTTCTTGGGAAGTTAATTAAGTTTTAGAATCTAGATCGACTCAAAAAATTTTTTTCATAAAAGTTAGAATCAACCTAACCAAGTTCCTCCAGGTTCCAAGCTCGTAAAGCCCAAGCCCCCGAGATACATATTAGAGGGACTTGTGATGTCAAAAAATTAACCCTAAGCATGGGTTAAGTCAACCCATCTATCCTTAATATCTCAAGTTCAAGATTTTATCCCAAGCTCTTGTACTGATCTCAGGTTGTCTTAACCTTTACCTTGGAATTAGCCCGAATAATAGAGAAAAATAAGTCTTTACCTTTTTTTAAATTTTTTGTGTCTTAAAGATTAACTTTGTGTGCCTCCTTTTGCGTGTAGCAGTTAAGTTTACTTGAAAATGAATTGGTGGAATGATGATGGTTTTGGCTGAGCAACTTAGCCAATTAGCCAAAAGGCAAAGATGGCCAAAAAAAGGAAGAAGAAAAAACGAGTAAAAAAAAGAAAAGCGTTTTTCCATCACCTTAATAGTAAAAAAAGTTTTTAAGTTGGGTTTATAGCCCGCCCCTCTTAAAAATTGAGGGAAAAGTAGGAAAGTGTTTTTATGTTTTTTGTCTTCCAAAATTGGGGTTGAAAGGAGGAGGCTTATGACGCCTTTTTAAGTTTTTAAGAGTTTTCTTCTTTAAAAAATAATAATATTGTGAGGAAGGTCGTTTAACTTAAAATACATTTTTAAGTACGTGTATTTAATGAGGTTAAGTAATAGGGGGAGAAAAAATAATAGTACTGATAATTATTATTTCTTGGCAATTTTTATAATGAAAATGAGAGTATTTTTGGGTGTTTTTGGATATTTTTGGAATATTTTTGTCTAAGTCGGAAATGTGAAAAAAAACAAGGTAATAAAATCTAAAAAAAGACGATATGTACTTTTTTTCAACTTTACAGGAGCGTTCAAAACAATTTTTAAGACAATCAAGACACAATTTAAACTATAACTCATGTGAGAGCCTCTTTATTCTGAGTCGAGTGGTATCAAAATTGTTAAGTTTCGACCATTTTAAACGAAGTTATAATCAATTTGTCAAACCTGTACAAAAACCTTTCGTTCATCTGTCAAGTGAAGCTCAAGTCAATCCTTGATGTGTAAAAGGGAAAGAGAAAATAAAAGGCAGTTTGTTATCAAAGAAAAACTAATTTTGTCTTTAAATAATTTTTCGAATTTAATTTTTTAAAAAAATAAAGCTTTAAAATTTTTATCCTCTCATTTTTTGAATTTTATTTGTTTATTAACTTAGAATTAATTTTAAAATTTTATTTTTTCCATATTTTTGTTTTAATTTACTTTTCAATTTTTTCAAGTGCCATTTTCGATTAAAGGAGCTTCACTGTATTTGACACCTTCAAAAATGTTATGATGAGATTGCTGTCCTAAACTGACAAGGAAGAAGGAAGAAAGTTAAGTGGGTGGAAATAAAAGAGAATGATGAGTGAGAGGTTTTGAAAAAGTTTTTTAATTTTCCAAATCTCCAAAACTATTCCTGAATACCCAAGAATATCTCTTAGAAATATCTTTATGTGAAAAATGGTTTATACTTTTGGAAGTATTTTCAACGATTTTAATAAATTTTGTGAGGAGAAAACGTCAAAATTAAAACAAAGTTTTTCGACTTCAAGTTTGTTTGATTAAAATTAGGGAATTGGTTTGGGGGTTTCGGGTCGGATCGACGTTCGAGTTATTTCTATCGGACCGGTCCGACCGAATCTTTTTCGGGCCAAAATTCAATGCCTGACTCGATCTTTTAGACCGGTCCGGGCCCCCAACCCTATTAAGGAAGAAATGCTTTTGGGGCTTTTTTTTAGTTTAATTGACACCATTTTTTAAATATTTGAGCATTTTTTAAATTGACCATTTTGTCCAAAACTTTTTATTTGAAAAATAGTTTAAGTGAATTGACTGTTTTTTAAAGATTTTTTAAATTTTAGATTCGACGGGCATTTTCAAAAGATACTCTCAATCATCATCTATTAGTGAAAATAAAGTTTGAATTTTTAATAAAGTTGTAGTAACGCCTAGGGACCAAGTTTCTAAGTTTTTAGCCTACGAGCCTAATTCAAACAAAAGCTTCCAATCCAAATTAAATATATTTGTTTTCCAAATTAAATCAATCCAATAAATAATAAACCGAGCCACAAGCAATAATAAAGCCAAAGCAATAGGTGAGAGCCAACAGTGAACCAAGCCCCCGAAAGAGAAATTGACAAAGTTTAAATAAAAGGGAAAAAGGGGTGTGAAATTAGATTAAACAAAAATGCAGGTGCTAAAAAAATGGAAAATCAAAACATAACTTATAAGGAAAAAAGTTGTTTACTATTAAAGAAGAAAAGGGACAATTATGGTGTGTTAAGAAATTATACGCCACCCCTAATTTTTTCAATTTTTACGCTCCCTGTCATTCTGATTTTTTTAAAAATTTTACAAAATATTTGTAATGACATAACGACTACATATCCATAAAATTTTAAATTTATTTTTATTTTAAAATTTTTTATGATTTTTTTTCACCAAAATAGGTGTTAAGAAATTATACGCCACCCTAAAGCTTCGATTTTCTAACATTAAGAAAAATCTACAAAAATTTGAGCTAACATATTTAGCGATTCTAAGGAAAAATAAAAAAGAATTAGACCCATATCTCACTTCAGTGTCGAGATCCAGATACCTCAAAATCAACGTAACTTGGGGGTAAGGCTATTTAAAAAATATTTTCGACCCCTTATGGGTTGTTTAAAATTTTTATTTTGAGCTCATTCGAAAGCCCACAAAATTTGCTACAAGATAGCATATGTCTTATTTTCTGGAAAAATTATTTCAGTATGTTATTAAGTTTTAAATTTCTGAGACACAAAAAACACCCAAATGCCCCATAAAATTAAATCAGGAAGATTAACGTCCTGTATATCTCTAATGAATTTTTGTTGAGATATATGAGTATTACTATCTTGTAGCAAATTTTATGGGCTTTCGAATGAGCTCAAAATAAAAATTTTAAACAACCCATAAGGGGTCGAAAATATTTTTTAAATAGCCTTACCCCCAAGTTACGTTGATTTTGAGGTATCTGGATCTCGACACTGAAGTGAGATATGGGTCTAATTCTTTTTTATTTTTCCTTAGAATCGCTAAATATGTTAGCTCAAATTTTTGTAGATTTTTCTTAATGTTAGAAAATCGAAGCTTTAGGGTGGCGTATAATTTCTTAACACCTATTTTGGTGAAAAAAAATCATAAAAAATTTTAAAATAAAAATAAATTTAAAATTTTATGGATATGTAGTCGTTATGTCATTACAAATATTTTGTAAAATTTTTAAAAAAATCAGAATGACAGGGAGCGTAAAAATTGAAAAAATTAGGGGTGGCGTATAATTTCTTAACACACCATAATTTAAATAAGTTAAAAAATATAAAAATTCTTAAACATGAATAAAATTCTTAAATAGAAAAAATTCCTAGACAGCAGGGGCCGTATTATAAAAACGAGGTAAGGGTTGACCAACCCTCAGCTGCGGGTAGGTTAACCCACAACCCTTATTACAAAATGCGGGTACCTCAGCTCGGTGTTCTATTACCCGAGTAAGAGAACCTGGTAAATTTACCAGGTTCTCCTACCCGCTTTTTATAATACGGCCCCAGGTGCGGTTAAAAAAGATAATTTTAGATTAAGCAAAAAACAGAATGGAATTTAAATTTAGAAAAAATTAACAAAATTAAATCTAACTAATGGTCGCGTTTAGCGACAAAAGTTAGAAATTACTTAATAAAAAAATTTTCAAAATTTTAGGAATGCCCAGAAGAAGAAGTCAACAATTTAACCCAAAATAAGCTCTCCTTTTCCTCAAATTCTACAGCAACACCTTTACCTTCCTCAACAAGTGGTGTCCCAACATCTAATTTTGTTCCATCTCCACATGGGTCAATTACACAAATGAATAAAATTGAGCAATTGAGAGAGAAAATCGTTAAGTTGACCATTCTGAACTTGACCATTTTGAGATTTGACCATTTTGAAATTTAGCCGTTTTGGGATGTGACCATTTTAAAAGTTGACATTTTAAAATCTGACCATTTCGAGATTTGACCTTTTTAATTGGGAAATTTTCTCATTTGAAATTTTTTATTTAGAATGAAGCTTTAATTGAAGGACAAAATAACCGTAAAAGAACGGCGGCTGATCAACTATTGCAACAAATTGCCGAACATTTTTCTAAGGTCGTTTTGACAGACTCAAGAAAGGGATCGTCAAATGTGGAGGATAATTGTAGTACTCGACAAAGACTGGGAGCTGGTAATTAATTTGTTTTTAAGTTTTGACCATTTTGAGTCTTTACCAATTTTAAAATTTCTAGCAAAATCGACAGCTGGAATGAATGCAGTTGAATTTCGACGTCGAGGTCGTCAGATGGTTGATTACATAACTGACTATGTAGAGAATATCGAGAATAGAAGGGTGATTTTTCTAAAATAAATTTTAAAATTTTTGACCATTTTGAGTTTGGACCATTTTTGTGCAATTTAAATGACCATTTTGAGAAAAAAATTTTTTCAATTTTAATTTTTTCTAAAGGTTGTCCCATCAATTGAGCCTGGTTACTTAAAAGAACTTTTACCTTTACATGCGCCACAGACAGCAGAACCATTTGAACGACTATTGCAGGACTTTGAGAGTTATATAATGCCTGGGGTATTTTTGCAGAAAAATTTTTTAGAAATTTTTCAAAATTTTTTTAGGTCACCCATTGGTCTCATCCCCGTTTTCACGCTTATTTCCCAGCAGGAAATTCTTTTCCTTCAATTCTGGCCGATATGTTGTCTGATGCTTTGGGGGCCATTGGATTCTCTTGGGCTGCATGTCCAGCAATGACTGAATTGGAAATTCAGATGCTCCAGTGGTTTGGTGAGATGATAGGCCTTCCTGTTGCGTTTTTACCGTTTACAGAAAATGGGACAGGAGGCGGTGTCATTCAGGTAATAATTTTGGATTGTGACATTTTGACAAGAGTGGGTGACCATTTTAATGCTTCTGAGCATTTTGAACAAAGATTCATATTTGTCCATTTTTAAACGAGTAAGAGTTTGACCATTTTTGCAATAAAATATACTGGAGTTTCCATTTTGAAGTATATAGCGTTTTTCGCGATTTTGGGTACTTGTATAGTTTCCGTCCCACACACCTCTTCTCTCTTCCGTGGGAGGTTAACTGCACAAGTACCCCATTTTGAATAATTGATCACAGTTGACCTTTTTGAAAATTTGTTTAAAAATTTTTTAAAAACAGAGTAGCGCCTCAGAATGTAATTTTGTTGCTCTATTAGCTGCACGTTTTGAAATTATGAAAGAATTGCGTCAACGTTTTCCATTTGTTGAAGAAGGATTATTAATGTCAAAATTAATAGCTTATTGTTCAAAAGAAGCCCATTCTTCTGTAGAAAAGGCAGCAATGATTGCAATGATTAAATTGAGAATATTGGAAACTGATTCGAGTTTTAGACTGAGAGGAGAAACTTTACAGACTGCCATTAGTGTGAGTTTGGAACTTTTGTGTGTATTAATTTGGGGAGACTAGGATAAGTGGGGATGTAAAATGCTATGAGAGATGGTGGAGAGAAAGTCGGAAGGGGGAGGGGTTTCGGATATGATTTTCAAAATTTTCTTCGGATTATGTTTTTAATTTCGGGTCGAATAAGCCCTGGTTCGTGTATTTGGTTGGATTTTCGAAATCTTTTGGTTCGGGTTTCGGGTCGAAAAAATTTGGGTTTCTGGTAATCTGCCAATTCCGGGTACACGTCAGAGAGAGATTGATAGAGTGTGATAGTATGTCAAAAACAGGAGGGAGAGTTTTTATTTTATAAAACTTAAAAAAATTTTTTTAAAGGAAGATCGAAATCTTGGATTAATTCCCTTCTTTGTATCAACAACCCTTGGAACAACTTCTTGCTGCTCTTTCGATGTTTTGTCTGAAGTTGGACCTGTTTGTACACATAATGGCTTGTGGTTGCATGTTGATGCTGCTTATGGTTTTTTTGAATAAAAAATTTTTAAAAGACCCTTTAATTTTTAAAGCTGGTTCTGCAATGATTTGTCCAGAATTTCGGTTTGTTTATTAAAAATAATTTTTTTGAAAAAAAAAACTTTCGGACAGATTTTGCGGACTTTTTACATTTAAGTTGTTTTTTCGACTTTTGGGTGAATAAGGAAAAGAATCTGCAAAAAAACAAAATCCGCAAAAAATTTGAAAAGTTTAATTTAAAAAATTTAAAAAGATATTTAATGGCCGGTATTGAACATGCAATGTCTTTCAATACAAACCCAAATAAGTGGATGTTGGTTAGTTTGGAGATTTATTTTTAAGTTTAAAAATAATTTATAAAATTTTTAAGGTGAATTTTGATTGTTCCACAATGTGGTAAGAGGTTTATTTTTAATTTTATTAAAAAAAAATAATTTTTAAGGGTGAAGGACCAATTCAAATTAACACAAGCATTGGTGGTTGACCCTCTCTATTTGCAACATAGTTGGACTGGTAAGGGAGAGGAAATTTAATTGTACTACTTAGGGATATCACGGGTTGACCGAGTAAAAATTGACCATTTAGACGAAACGTTCCATTTTGTTTCTTGGATGTTTGGAGAAATTATTGAGATCGATCCGAAGAAAAATTTTGAAAATTCAAATTGAAAGTAGACCCAGCTTTCTTTTCTCGACCTGTGACATCCTTGCTTAATAATAAGGTGAAAATTGACCAAAATGTCCAATGCCAAAATGGTAAATTTAATTTAAAAAATAGGCCGATTTGTGGAAAATGGTCTAGAATGGCTGTCGTTATTTTTTCCGATACCTACTTTAGAACCCCAACTTTTTGACGAAATGGCCAATTTTTGCTTGTTGAACGTTTTGAGAATTTTCTGATTTTTTTTATTTTTTTGCAACAAATTATTTATTTAAAAATTTAATTTATTTTTAAGATAAAGCAATTGATTATCGCCATTGGGGTATTCCGCTTAGCAGACGCTTCCGTTCTTTAAAACTTTGGTTTGTTATTAGAAGTTATGGTGTTGAGGGCTTGCAACATTATATTAGAGAACATGTTAGACTTGCAAAACTTTTTGAATGTCTATTGTTGGCAGATGATCAATTATTTGAAGTTGTGGCTGAAGTACTTATGGGATTAGTTTGTTTTAGAATGAAGGTATTGAATTTTATTTTTAAGAAACCTTGGAAAAGTTAAAATCACTTTGAGGTCCTGTTATTATTTTTGCAGTTTTTGGGGTTACTCCATTGGAATCTTTCCCTATTCCAACTTTTTGTGGGTCGATCCAGCTGCCAGTTCCTCGGCTAAAATGACAGCTAAAGTCCCGTATAGAATTTCCGGGGGTTTGCGGATTTATCCCACTGATTGTGAGATCTTATTCTGTTCGAAATTTCTTGAGTCAACCCCGTTCTGTTATTTGGGATTGCAATTTTATCGACCTTTGCTTAAATTTCAAAAACTTAATTTCCTTAATTTAAAAAAGGCATCAGATGAATTGAATCAACTACTTTTAACAAAATTAAATAGCAGTGGCAGAATACATATGGTACCAGCTTCGTTAAATGATCGGTATTTTTTATTCCTATTTGAGTGTTTCCCTAAACGATTTGTGCAGGTACCACGTACATTTCTGCCAGAGTTTATTATTTTCTAAATGATCCCCTTTTCCGAAATTTTTTTTTGGTTACGTGCACGGATTTTTGTTTTTCCTGGGGTTTTCTTAGTTTTGAGTTTTTCCTTGATTCTGGGTTTATGTAGGAGGCGACGTGGATCAAGCCCAATCTTTCTAATTAAGATCTTAAACGATAACTATATGTTTTTACTTTTGAAGTTTTGTAATTCGTTTTTGTGTATGTTACGAAAATTCAACTGAAAGAGATATTCATATTGCTTATGAAATAATTAAACAAACAGCAATTAGTTTACGTATGTTTTTGGGGGTTTTGAGAGGAAATTTAAGAAAAAATTTTTAGGAGAGCCAATACCTGAACCTATAGCAGAAAATTATGAATTAGAAATGGAAGAAGCTGAACAATACGATCAAATGATGCAGGATAAACAAAAAAATAGAAATTCACCAAATGTAGAATTAAATAAAAATTCGTCTTTAAGACGTCAATCAATAGGTTTTCTTTTTAATTTTTTTGAAATTTTTACAAGAAAATTTCTTTCAAAAGGTTCTACAACTCCTTTACACCCTCAGCAACAACCACAAAATTTGGGCAATTCTCCGTTGGCTGTAGGAATGGGAAATGAGCAAACTTTGAGTGGACATTCACCATCTTCTTTAACTTCATCAACTGGATCGGTTTGAAAATTTTTTTATTTTAAGAGGTCTTTGGGAGGAAATTTTTCTTCATTTATCTCTTTCACTTTTCCATCTATTTGTCTCACAAAATTTTACAACTAAAATGCGGCACGGAACTCCAATACAGAACCCAGAATCTCGTCTCGGAATCCTGGGTTTTAAGTGATAAACAGGGATTAATGGGTTTTAGAGATCAATCCCACGAGATCCCTCCCGTTTGCTTTTTTAGAGCACAATTCAGTTACAGGACTGGACTCAATCTCGTTATTTTGCCCCGTTTTAGATACAACCTAAAAATCGTTTTAACTATTACATAAAACCCCAAAGTATTTACAGAAGCTCGGGTACTTCAAAATGGGCCTAAATTTTTTTTAAAAATTTATAAAAAATTTTCTTAATTTTTTTAGGATCGCCGTAGACTACATACTTTAGCTGAAAAACGTTCTTTTCTTGTTCGTATGGTTAGCGATCCAAAATGTTACAATCCAAAAATTGTTCGTCATTTAAATATGAGAGCACATAATCAAACATCTGCAGAACTTTTTAGAGACAGAACTTTGAGGTTTTCTTTAATTTTTAAGGGAAAAGTTTAAAAATAAATTTTAAAAGACAAGCAATTCAACAAGGAAGTTTTCAACAAAGAAGTAGTTTGGGTGCTGGAGGAACATCTCATGGTGGAAGAATTGGAGGGGCAGGAGGAAAAGCACCTTTTAGCAGTGGAAAATGTTTGTTTGAATTTTTGTTTACTTTTTTTTCATTTGGAAATTAGTTTAAAAAATTTTTTTATTGGAAAAATTGGAGACCCAGCGAAAAAAATTTTTTTGAAAATTTTTTGGAATTTATTGGAATTTTTTTATTGGATTAGTTTAAAAAAATTTTTTTATTGGAAGGGGGGGGGTAGAATTAATAGAGTAGGACGACAATTTATAGAAAAAATCCGTTTTCAAATAAAAAAATTTGAGGAAATTTTTTTTCTATTTTAAGTGCTAATGAAGCTAGGAAATAAAATTCGAGAACCTCTTAACCCAAGGGAAATAATTTTCTTAAAAATTTTCTGGTTTTTCTTTGGTGAAACCAAAGTCATAAAGTAGGAGGAGCACCCGTTGGAGACCTAACGAAAAATATTTTTTTGAAAAAAAATTTTCTGGCTTCTTTCCCGGATTTATTAAATTCTATAGGCCTTCTATTCCCTTTCAAAAAATTTTATTATTATTTTCTAGATGCATGTATGAGTATAGATCAAGGATCAGATGAAGATGATTATTCGTCTTTATATTTCCAAAATGATCAAAATATTGGAATTTAAATAAAAGGAAAGAGAAGAAAATAAAGAAAAATAAAGAATCAAAAATTAAAACAACACAAATTTAAAAAATAAAATTTAGATAAATTTTTAGAAAAAAAGAAGAATTTTTTAATTTTTTCGAGGTTAAATCCTCTCATTTAGGGTAGGGGACGATTCAGTATCGCCGATTCAGTATCTGGGCTTTTTGGCCATAACTTTTTGCTCGATCAATATTTTAGGAATTATTATCTATGTTTTGATAGGCCTCGGGGTGCTGCATCTTTTTCATAATCTGATCACTCTACAAAAAGTTATCACTGATAAACGACGTCACAGGCATAGAAAATCGGGTTTCACGCTGTAACTTTTTTGTGATCATCAGATCAGATCGGGCCAATTATGAGAAAGATGTCGAATCACGAGACCTTTCGAATGATATGAGAATTATTCGAATCGATCGAATATCAAGAAAGTCATGGCCATATACTGAATCGGCGATACTGAATCGTCCTTAACCGTCTCATTTAATATTTTATTTTGAATTTTCAATTTTTGTTGTATTTAAATATTAGAGTCTGAGTTTTGTGGGCACTAGTGTTCTTTCTCTTTATATTTTGAGACTTCAATAGGTATACCCATTTATTCGCAAAACAAATAGAAATTGAGAAATAGTATTTAAAATTAGGAGAGTGAGAGAGAAAAGAAAAGGTAAATTTTCTGAGAAATTTAAAAAAATTTTTGTTTTTAAGGGTTTGTTGGTAGTTAGGGATCGGAAATTTAAAAGAAAAACTTTGACCCTGATTTTTATTCTTGGTTTCGGTTTAGAAGCTTCACCAGCTTCTTGACCTCGAGTCAAACGAAAATTAAGGCTTGGATCCAGATCAGAGATAGGCGAAAATGGAACTTTCTCCTCAGCGAAACGTAAACGACAAAAATAAATTCATAAATGTTCGAAACGGAAACGAAACGAAAAAATTATTTACAAGCGAAACGAAAATTTTCGCCCATCTCTGATCTAAATCAAGGCCGATCCTTATTGATACATAATCTAATTTTTGTTTTTTTAGACCTTTACATATTCATAGCATTTACAATATTTTTCTATTAACTACATTTCTTTAAATTTTCTTAAAAATGGATGATGAAGATATGACTGATGAACTAACACAACAAACAACCAAAAAGCCGTGCTCTACTTTATCAAATCAAAATAAAAAACGAAACAGGATTGACCAGTTTGCTGCTATTTTGGCGTAAGAATTTTTGAAGGTTTTTTGAAGATTTATATTTTTAGAAGTAGAACAAAAAGTACAGACACAAGTTCACAAAAATTGCAATTATTTCCTAATAAATTGACTGAGCAAGCGTCTTCTGAAAATTCTTTGAAATGTTCAATTTGCAAGCTTTCCATTCAAAATGACAAAATTAAAGAAGCGAGAAAATGCTCGAGTTGTTTAAAGTAAGAGGTTTAATTAATTAAACGAGGGAAAATTTAGGGGGATAAATCTGGTGTTTTTCTGTATAATATAGGAGACGGGCTCACTGGGATGTTGCTAAATCTGCTGATAAGACAGTGTAGTTCCTCTGAAGGAAGAAACTATCCGAAATGGCTCCACTGCCATAAAAGCCAAAAATTACCAATAGACTATCAAATTATACCAGGATAACGAAGGTTCTAGTAGGTCTTTTTTGAGTTGGTTTATTTCGAATTTTTTTGTTAATTTTTGGTCTGATTGATGTCATTTCATCCCTAAATAGTTTGTTTTAAAAATCACAATTTTAAGGTTATAAACCTCATAAGACCATTTATTTTTTAAAGGTTTGTTCATTTTGCCTGTGACAACGAAATGGAAACCTTTGGCACTTACAGATGCGTTCCCTGTCGTAAAGGACCTCTTGTTGGAGGAGATGAAATGCTTTCGTGTACAATGCTTCCAGGTTCCAGTTTTGGAGATTTTTCTGATGACGAACTTGTCGGGGTTCCTACAAGCTCTAAAAAATTGGAAAATTTTTTGCAACAAACTACTAGCAATCCTTCAATTTTAAACAAATCTTCTTTTTCTTCTCAACAAAGTACAAGCGAAAAAATAATTGTAGATCAATACTCAAATGTTTCAACACCCCAAGATCCGTCACCATCAACTACAAGTAACAGTATTCGGGGTTCGGAGACTCCAACACCGCAACCTGATGAAATTTATAGTGATAATGATGAATATCAACCACCAAGGTTTTTCTTGTTAAAAAAATTTTTTTAATTATTTTCTATTTTTTTATTTTTTAGTTCAAATCGACGTGTTGAATCTACATCTCGTGGAATGCGAGGAAAATCTTCAAGTTATACATCAGAATATTCACGCCATACGCCAATGAAAACTCGTTCTGGAGGCAAACCGCCAGTTGTTTCTTACATTTCTAAGTTTAGTGAAACTTATGTTGAAGCACCTGAAAAGAAAATCTCAGGCAAGAAAGGACGTGGAAAAGGAGCTAAAGGTTTGTGAAAAAGCTTATTAGTAGTAGGTTAGTCAATACTTTGCTTTCTTAGAATTTACAAGCAAATAAGGAAGGTCAACAAAAGATGTGACCCGATTGCCTCCCCCATTCAGGGCCATGCTATCTTTTTAGGCCTATACAGGGACTACCTATACTAAGGCAAACTTAACTGTTTTTAAAAAATTAAAAACGAATTTTCTTAAAGGAAATGGACGTGGTCGTCGTAATACAACAGGAGGTGGTGGTAGAGGTGGAAAATTGGTTAGTATGTATACTACAGCCTTAGCAAACTCTTCAAATAAACTAAATTCTCAACAACAAAAAAATGTCTCTGAAGATGGAGGAAAAAATGGAGGGGGAAATTCGTCAACAAAAAATTTGGGAGAACAAAAGAAGGATGATTATATTAGAACAGCAATAGTTACAAGTGTTGGTGATAAATTTATGATTGAATATCCAAATTTGTGTTTAATTTGTGGAAGTATTGGAAAAGGATTGGAAGGTTTCTTTTTAGGGATTTCTGGGGTTTTTGGGGATTTTTTGGCTCTGGTCTAGTCGATGAGTCCAATGAAACTTCAAAAGTCCAAAGAGAATTTATACTAGAGTTCGAACTTTTCAGATGGCTGGGCCATATCCAGAGTTTTTTCTTTCAAGCTGGCCTGATAGGGGTTTCTGGGCTAAAAACTGGAAGCCCCGTAAAACCTAATTTTATCAAAATACAAGGTTTTTGGGCTTGCGACTCGGAAATAATGGTCCGGGTCGAACTCTAATTTAGACTCTCACAAACATGTCTGGATAGTAATTTTTCAGCGGATTCGTAAGCTATACCAGGGCCATTCTTTGAAAATTTCAAAAAAATTTCTAAAAAATAGGAACAATGATTTCTTGTATGGCCTGTGCTCAATCTTTCCATACTTATTGTGTGTCTATCCACGAAAAGGTTTTCTTAACTTTTTGTTTTTAAATTTAAAAAATTTTTCAAGTTGAGTATGACAATAATTAAAAGAGGCTGGCGTTGTTTAGGATGTACTGTTTGCGAAGGCTGTGGTAGTGGTGATGACGAGGTTTGTTTTTTTTTTATAATTTTTCGTTATTGTTAAAGCTAAACTGCGAGACATATTGTCGGTTTTACCAAATTTTTTGCTTAATCGAAACGAACCGAAAATCTTCGGTTTGCTTTGAAACCGACAACTCTATGAGTCATGAAAATAAATATTCTCAATTTATATTGTCTCGCACCGGGCCCAGGACCGACACCGGGCCCAGGACCTGATTATTTGGGCCATTACCCACAAAACTCTCAATTTATATTGTCTCGCACCGGCCCCCCCTGGATTTTATATGTTGATAAAATCCAGTTTTTTAAGGTTTCCGAATTTTAACCCGGAAACTCGACTCCATACAACTTGAAAAAACCCTCGGATATCGGATCGTTTAATTCGATAATGTCAACCTTAGTTTTCTTGTCTCATGTTTTTCTAATATTTTTCTAAAATCCCAAAATTATTTTTTCCCTTTTTTCAGTCCAATTTATTACTCTGTGATGAATGTGACATTTCTTATCATACTTATTGTTTGGATCCCCCATTAGATTGTATTCCATTGGGGTCTTGGAGATGTAAATGGTGTTCAGCTTGTATTAAATGTAATAATCAAATAAAAACATCAAAAGGAAAATTACCAACAACAGAATATTTACAACGTTGTGAAGGGTATTGTGAAATTTGTTATTCAATGAAAAAATGTCCAAAATGTTTTTGTTTTTATGAAATTGGGGATTTGATGATTAAATGCCAGAGATGTCTAAAGTTGGTTTTTTAGATTTTTTTTACTTTTGAGAATTTTTTCGAATTTTTTTTTGGAATTTTGGGGGAATTTCTGAGAAAAATTTTTTCTAAAGGTGGTTCCATGGACGTTGTGAAGGACATGGAAGTGAGGAATCTGCAGAAAATGCTGCTGATAATGCATTTAGATGTTCATTTTGTAGACCTCAATCGTTTTGTAAGTATTTTTATTTTTATAATTTTTAAGAGTTCTTTGGTTGGGTTTTTAATTAATTTATAAGGTCTAACAGCATTACTTTTTATTCGGTGATATGAGGGTTTTTTTGGGTTTTAGTTCTTTTTTGGGTTATGCTGTTATATGGCCTGGGTTTGAATTTTCTTGTGGGATATTGAACTGGAAAACATTTTTCAATATTTTGTTATTTTTTAATACTTTATAACTTTCAGATTTTTCTTTATTAAAAAAAATTTTTAAAGTTGATGCTTTAAACATTCCTGTTGTTGTTGACAATGTAATGGTTAGTAAATCGATGGCTGAACAATTAAATGGTGGAATGAATAATTTTCGTAGACTTGGATTTATTGGTGGTGGAATTAATGAAAATATAAAATCATTGACAGAACAAGGTTTTTTTAATTAAAAAATTTTTTTTTATAATTTTTTAAAGATGACGAATTAACTGAAGAAAATCAACAACATTTTCGTGAACAATTTTCCCCTTCATCAATTTTGTCAATGCGTGGTGGACGTGGCGGTGGTGTGTGCAGTACAAATAATAGTATTTATATGAGAGGTGGAATAGGCCCAGGACGTCGAGTTTTGAAATTGGGAGTTGGAGGATTTACTGTGAGACACACAAAAAATGCTGGAGGAGGAGGAATTAGTAGCCGTTCACAGTCTTTTGGTGGTTCATCAGCTGGATTTTCTCCTCAATTAGTAGAAGATGAACAAGGGCAAATTGAGGATGATAAAAGTTTGGCAGTGTTGAATACTGGAGTTACTTTGGGTGGAAAGCCGAGAATGAGGCGTCCTAGAAAATCTAGAAGGCCGCAATTAGAAGATGCTTATCCTGCTAATATTCAGGTTTTTTAAAAAATTATTTTGGGGAAATTTATAGATGAATAGAAAATTGAAACGTGTTGGTTACAAGGGCGTACCCAGGGGGTCGATTTCGGGGGGGGGGGCTAACATGGGGTGTGCGCCAAAATTTTGGCGTTTACTCTGCCGTTTCTCACGCAAATTTTTTTAACTATTTTTTCAGCGCCGCAGGCGAAAATTTTTTGAATTTTGGAGCTAAAGAAGCCAGATTTCTTCCATTTTCAGCGCCGCAGGCGAAAATTTTTTTAAACTTGAAGGTTGTAGGCGAAATAAATTCACTTTTTTTGCTAATTCTTCTAATTTTTCTCTCCCCTTTCTCCCATTTCGGGGGGGGGGGGCTTCAGCCCCCCCCCCCAGCCCCCCCTGGGTACGCCCTTGGTTGGTTAGGATTTTAGTCAGTGAGGGTTGGGCAAATATGCACTAAAAATTGTCAAATAGAAATGGCCAAATGCGGACTAGAATAAACAAAGCTTTTTAAAATATACACAAGATATGTAGAAATTGCCGCGAAACATGCATTAAGTACCTTGTCTTAAAGTTCACGGACTAACGCGTACATAAATCACTACTTTTTATCTTCTCTCATCAGTTAATTTCCGCATACAAAACACGCATCTACATGTTTTGCCCAACCCTACTATGAGTAATTTTCATAACATCAATCATTCCTCTGTCACTCTTACAAATTAAAATTTAATTTTTAGGAATCATTTTTTGGTGTTGCTGCAGTTGAAAGTCGTTTATTGTCAGAACAAAATGTTGAAGAACCTTTACTTGTTGAGTATAATAAAATTGGTTCAAATGTTTTTGATGCTGGAAAAATTGGAACAGAACTTTCTGGTTAATTTTTTTTGTAATTTAGAAAAAAAATAATCGTTTTTTAAAGAACATTCGGCTGAACTTTTACGAAATGAACAAGAAATGGATATGTTAGATGATATTCCTTTAGTTGATGATATTGGTTTAGATATGGAAAGTTTAGATTTTACCGATTTGCTTGTTAATGAGGAAGAAGATGTTGCTATATCTTCTGCTATTGCTGCTGAAAATATTGACTCTTTGGATGGTAAATTTTTATAAGGCTTTAGAAAATCTGCAACATTTGTCTGCAAATATTTGCGGATTTTTTTAGAAATTTTTAGAAAGTCTGCAAATTTTGTCCGCGAAATATTTAAAATTTCTATTTTTAACCAAAAAATTTTTTAAAGGTTTCAATGCTGGAAGTTCTTCAAGTTTATTAACTAATAATGCTGTTGAAATTTGTTCTCCACCATCAGCGTCAACTATTCGAACACAATCTAGAATGCAACAAAATAATAGTATTGAATCTTGTGTTACTCAAAATGCTTCAAATATTTATCAAACGGTTTTTTAAAATTTATTTTTAGTTTTTAAGTACAGTTTCGGACCAACTATAGAATACCTACACTTTTATGTACTACCAAATTGCTACCAAATTGACTTCGTTAGAAGATTGGATTTCTTCAGCCCCAAGTGCCATAGAAAGAGCGTTTTTGCTGGGGGTTTCTTGGCTCATTTATAGCCCGCACACTTGGGTTAATGGATCCAGATTCGAATATCTGTGGATTTCCCAGGATTCGCTAACCCTACTGCACCCTACCATTAATAGTTCTTTTCTTATAGTGTTGCCCGAGTGAATTTTTTTTGAAAAATTTTTCTTACTTATTGTTAGGTCAAAGAATCAACCCCAAAATTGATTGAATATCAAAGATTGAGTGCAGGTGCTTTAGCTGTTGAACGTTGGGAGGAGGATGAACCACTTGGTGATAAAGCAACAAAAGCTGCTGTGCTTTATTCAAATGTATTTTTTTGAAAAAAAAAATTTATTTTAAAATTTTTTTTAAAGATTCAACATCCAAATTTAAAAGAAAAGTTTCCTTTATGGTCCGATCGTGTTCGACAAATTAATAAAATTTGGAGAGAATTAAATCCTGAAAAACGTCAAGAGTATGTTTTTGAATTTTTTGAAGGTTTTTAATTTTTTTTTAAATTTTAGATTTGTTGAACTAGCCCGCAAAAATCGTTTAAATTGTCCTACACCTCGAAGGCGTTCAAGAAGAGTTGTTATAAATCCAGCAACTCTACAACAACAACAACCTTCTTTGGAGCAAAATACTTCTGAAATATCTCAAACTGGTGATACTTCTATGAAAATTAAAGAAGAAGGCTCGTTAGATGTTGCTTTCCGTGAAGAACTTTCAATGACAGACGTTAGTTTTTTTTGCATAATTTAATTTAAACTCTGAATTCTGAAATGGTTCTGTGGATTTATTTCGGGTGACTTCAAGTATGTAACGTTAATTGCCGGATATATAGTTTTAGGGAAAAAATTTTTAGGCTACTCCTAACGGAGGAAATACTTGAACTGTGAGTATTAACTTCTTACTGGTATCATTCAGTACCATTACAAAAATAACAGACTTTACGACCTCGTATTTAGCCTATTTTGGTCCCTTAGCTAAAAAAATTGGCAATATGTTATCGACTATGCTCTATCGAGTGATAGCAAAAAGTATGAAATTAATACAGTTCGAATAGTTCCCTCCTCATGTCAGCTAGAATCTTTTGTTTTTTTATCTTTTTGTAGGGTTCGACCAAAAAAATTTTTTAATAATATTATTTTTTAGCAATTATCAAACCAATCGACAGGCGGTTCCTGTTCATATTCTAATACTACATTTATTGGATTAGATAAATCATCCGAAGACAAACAACAACAACATCCAATTCAACAATCCTCATCTTCAATTGATTCACAACAATTATATTTTGATGAACAAGGATTAAAATTAAAAGAAGAATTGCGAATTGAAGAAGAAAAAATTGAAAAAATGAAAAAAACAAAGAGAGCATTAGCAGCAAAACAGCGACTCTTGATTAAAAGACAACAATCACAACAACAAGAAGGTGGAGGTGTAGGGGGAGCAGGGGCATGTTCATCTACAACAATTCCTTCATCTCCACAACTTTCTTCAGAAGAGTTGACAGCACTTCCTCTGCCACCAAGACGTGGAACTTGTGATTTAGTTGAAGTTGAAGCAAATTTATTAGCCACAAAAAATTGTATACAAGAACAACAAAAATTGGTAGATGCTGGAAGACAAAAATTAAAAATGTATTTAGGTGAGTCGCATTCCGTATATCGCCATTTTTATATCGAATGGCCCCATATATCGCCACTCTTTATATTGACACTCCGAACAGCCAGTCCGCAAATCCAATCCGCAAAAATTCAGCAAACCTCACACAATGTAAAGTGATTTTGATATGGAGTCATTCAAGTAAATTGTGTCGTTATATGGGATCTTTATCCCATTTAGGTAAACAACAACAACAAATGAAGAATATTTTAATAAATAAACAATTGGAGCAGCAACATCAAATATTTTTGCCTCCATCAACATCTTCACCTCAATATTATTCAAAATATTTAATTCAACAACAATCATCTAGTACATCAATTAATAATTTGTATGATATTGAAGGGCAACAATATTTTAATAAAAATTCTGGTTCTTTTGATCAGTCATTATCAGCTTCATTTCAACCAATAAAACCAACACGTGGACGTAAAAGGAAAAAGGTTTTTAAATTTTTTAAATTGAAAAAATATTTTGCTAAGAAAATTGCTAACCTATTTTCGTCCTAGCTTTTATCACCAGGGAATTATGGTGCCTTTTTTTCATGGCGCCTAAGCAATCAGTTCCTCAAGCATTCTCGTTTTAAGTCTAAGAGACTGTTTAAAATCAGATCGCCTCGGCCCTAATCATTATATCCACTAAAAGATCCAGAAAAAATTGGCTGACAGTTCTTCTAAAAGACCTAGGATAAATATACCGTTGGATAAAAAAATAAAATATATACCCTGGGATCAATGGACCACTTTAGTGTTGGCAATCCAACTATCCTGAAGGTTTCGGCTTGGATATTGGCTCCGATCTCGGATCTCCGAAAGAAGTTTTCCATCCTTTTATCTCTTATCTTCTTCCCATAATTTGTCAGATTATTTTTTATTTTTTTTAATATATTTAGCCTCCTCACGAACATATTCGTTCTCAAATTCTCGGCAAAATAGTCTATTCGACTTTACAAACACAGGAAGACAAGGATGTTTATGATGTAATTGATGGACTTGTACACACAGTTTCCAGTAATTTTAATAGTGCAAATAAAGCTGCGGATGCATTATTTATTAAAAGAATTTTATTTTCGCATCAACAACAAGAACAAAATTTGAATTTGGCATCGAGAACTAGTCGAGGTTTTTTTTGGAAATTTTAAAATTGAGAAAAAAAATTTTTTTAAGATGGGGGAGAATCTTGTAGAGGAAAGAAAAGAAGTCTTAATAAGCAAAATAAATGTGTTGAATCTACTACAGAGGTGAAAAATGATTTTATGAGGTGCCAAGACAGAATAAAGGAAGCGGTTAGTTTTTTTAATGTAAAAAGGGGGAGAGAAGTTAGTTTTTTCATGAAGCAGAACTGCATCTAAATTGTTCTCTAAAAAGATAGATGAGATTAAAGATTGTCGAAAACGAAATCTTTGATTTATTGAGTTGACCTTTTAATTAGAAAAGAAATAAGTTTGCTAAATTTGACATGAGATGTTTGACGTTAAAGCTTTTACAAAAATTTCGATTTTTCGTCTTTTGATCTCTTCGAAATTTTTAACGGATTTTCGTGTTTCGTTTTCGTCAATTTTATTTTTTTTTTCGAATTTTGAACATTTTTTATATTTTTTTGACACAGCTCTGCTTCACGTTAAAGCTTTAAAATTTCTTTATGGTTAGCTAAACTTTCTTAGATCCAGACAAAATTTTTCGCTCTAGATCAATAACTCCTTTGATTAAACGCTATTATAAATTTTTTTTTATTTCTTCCTTTTTACAGTTAGATTCATTACCTCCATTAATAACAACATTAGAACAATATAAAGAATATGATCGTCATATATTAAAATATCCTAACCAAATTGGTATGCCTGATAATCCTGGTTATGCTGAATTTTCGAATAAAAATGTTAAAGTTGGAGAATATAAGTGAGAGAAAATTAAAATAAAAAATAAATTTTTCAATAAATTTTTCAGACTTGATTTTATGCCTGATTTTTATGATGAATTGGAAACTAATAGAGGCGATTTTATTGAAGAAGAATTCTTCTTTGCCCCAACAATGGATGAAATTTGTCAATTTGTTGATTTGGATATGCTTGAAAGGTTTTTTTAAATTATTTTTTTGTAATTTTGGGCATGGTCCTTTTTTCTAGGGGAATTCTTGAATATGTTCCTTTCTTCTAGGGAATGTTAAGGGATTCTTTTCTGTTAGCTGTCCGCTCCATATAATTTTAATTTTAAACACACTTTCCTATATTTTTGATTTAATGTCGGTTTGAGAACCTATTCAGGGGAACCGTTAAATTTTTGGGTCTACTCATACCAGGGGCGTAGCCGCGGGGGCTGAAGCCCCCCCCCCCCCCCCGAAATGGGAGAAAGGGGAGAAGAATTAGCAAAAAAGTGAAATTTTTTCGCCTACGACTGTTTAAGTTCAAAAAATTTTCGCCTGCGGCGCTGAAAAAGGAAGAAATCTGGCCTCTTGAGGTCCAACATTTAAAAAATTTTCGCCTGCGGCGCTAAAAAAGTGAATTTTTTGGCCTACGGGTTTCTAAAATTCTCAAAATTTTCGCCTGCGGCGCTGAAAAAATAAAAATATGGTTCAAAAAATTTGCGTCCAGAACGCCAACGTTAACGCCAAAAATTTGGCGCACACCCAGTGTTAGCCCCCCCCCCCCCCCCCCCCGAAATCGACCCCCTGGCTACGCCCTTGACTCATACCCGGAACTTGCCAAAAATTGGAACCTTTGGAAATCAGGGAGCCTACCCATTCCTGCTTGGAATCAGAACTACAAATCTATTTGTTTTTTTCGGGAATTTAAAAGAAACATCCGAATAATATTAATTTACATTTTTACATTTATTAAAGTTTTGATGATGATAGCCTTTCTACTATACCATCTGATTCTTTTGAAATTAAATTCGGAACTGATTTTGCTAATAAAATTAGAGAAATGAGTTTTCTCGACTGGACAAATCTTTCTATTGAAAATATTGCTGATAAAGGAAAACTTATACGTTCTGCTCTGTTACCTGGAGGAAGTGGACCAGAAGTTGACGTTCCTATAGATCCACATTGGTCTAGATTTGAGAAAGAGGTTAGGGTTTTTAATTTAAGTGGACCTTCTGAATTTTGGAAAATTATTTTTATTTTTGGAGTGGATAGGGTCTTTTTATATTTTGTCCGCAAAAAAGTTGCGGACAAGTTTTGCGGATTTTTTAGGAAAAATTTTGGGGAGAAAGACAAGTTTTACTGATATTTGTGCGCAAAAATGCTGCGGACAATTTTTGCGGATTTTTAAAAATTTTTCTTATTTTTTGTTAAATTTTTCCAGGAAGTTAACCCATTAGAACGTGAAGTTGAGGTAATTATTGATTATGATCCAACAATAACTTTGCGTGAAGATATGCTCAAAAAATTACAAAAATTATTGGGAATAGGAGAAATATCGGCAGTTGAATTAGAAACACCTCCACAAACACCAGCATCCCCACCACAACAACAACAAACACAATTAACAACAAATTCTAATAATTTATTGAGTGGAAATGTTGAAAATATTACTAGAAATTTGAATGGAAAAAATTCTTTAAAAATTTGTAAAAAATGTGAAAATGTGTTGGCACCAGATAAGAGACCAATTGAAGAATTTGCTGTAAATTTGGGATTGTCTAATGAAAAGGTTTGTTTAAACTAAGTTAAAAACTTTCTAAGTTTTTAACTTACCCCGTCCTCAACTTTCATTTTTTGGCCTTTTTTATTTCCCGCTAGTTTAACTACAACAAGGTAGTAGTAGTGGTGCAAAGAGATAATAGACTCCTTGCCGCTCTTTTTGTTGGAGGTTCGAGCCCTTTTGTCATCTCTAATAGTTTTCTTTTTTGTTATTATTTTTAAATATTTTTCACATATTCTTATCCTTACAAAATTTTTTTTTCCAATTTCTAACTTATTTTTTTACCTTTTTAGTCTGCAATAATTACTTTTTGTTCAATGCCATGTTACTTTACTTTTCTTGCTGATAAACGTATTCCTTTAACTGTTGAATTATTAGGGATGGCTGAACGTTGTGTAAATGAGGTTTCTTTTTAAAAAATAATTTTTAAATAAATTTTTTTAAAGGAAACCTTAGAAATTTTACGTCAAGCAAGTGTTGATAATTTTGCAAAGAAAATAAATAATGGAGGTGGGGAGGGCGGAGTGAATCAGCAAGTGTCAGAGGAAAATTGTGGAGAATTGCTAGATTTAAATTTGCCGAGAGAATTACGTTTAAAATGTTCAGAATTAACAAATTTAATTCAAGCAGAAAAAGATAAAAAAGAAAAGAATTTAATGAATAAAAAAATTTTTAAATGGAGAGGACATGGATGGACTAGATGTGATGTTGAATTAATTAATTCTTTTAATAAACAACAAGAGGAAATTAAAAAGGTTTTTTAAAAATTATTTTTTAATGTGTTATTAAGTCAGGGATCTTAGATTAGATTAGTCCCCGGCGCCAGATCATGTCCGAGCTGATTTTCCAGTGTCCGGTCCCAAATCCGGAGTTTTTCAAAATCTCCGTATTATTTTTGGGAGATTTAATCCAGTCGATCGATCCGGTCCGACATAAGCGCGAAATCCGGATCCACTATAGTAATTTTGGGTAATTTTTCAAAATGGTCAATAGTATTTTCGCCTTTTACGTAATTTTAATAATTCGATTTTATCGGATTGACTTTGTTAAAGAATTGACCATATTGTCTTAACAGGAAAAAATTCTATTTAATTAATCTCGCAACATTTATAGGGGTTATACACGTATTTTACTACCAAATTACTTAGTTGTGTATAGAGGATTAAAATATTTTTAATTGAATATTTTTTTTAATTTTTTGTTTAGAAAATAGATTCAATCTACCTTAGAACGGCAAATAAAAGATATGAAATTCTTCGAAATGAAGATACTAGATTTTGTGCTTTTTGTGGAGAATTAGGTGATGGTGATCAAGAATTGACTGGACGTTTATTAAATTTGGATGCTAATGAATGGGTACATGTAAATTGTGCTTTGTGGTCAGCTGAAGTACATGTTACTGAAGAGGTTTTTCTTTTTATTTAATTTTGTAAATTATTTTTAGACCTACCAAAAGTCATTTTAATTTAAAAAATTAAAGAAAATAATAGTTGACTCCCAAACGGGTTCGAACCCACGACCCTATCATCACACTTGTATACCTTCAATAAATCCCATTTAGTGATTTTCTATTTCCCCTGACATAAATAAAAAATTTTTCTGGGTTTACTATTTCCAGTAGGGGGACAAATTTATTATTTTTTGAAAAAAAATAACGAAAAATGATAATTGACCACCAGTCGAGTTCGAACCCGTGACCCTCAAGCTAGATTTTTTAGATTACTTTTCTTTCATATATTCGTATTTTTAAACTCATTTTCTTTATCTAATGAGTTAATTACCTGTAAAAATATTTTAAAAAATATTAGTATTTTTCAATTTATTTTTAAAGGGTGCATTAATTAATGTAGATGTTGCTTTACGTAAAGCACAAAAAGTTGATTGCAAAATTTGTAATAAAAAAGGAGCATCAATACGTTGTTATAAATTGGATTGTATAAATAAAGATTTTGCTTTTCATTTGCGTTGTGCTAAAAAATGTAATGGACATTTTTTAAAAGACAAGGTTTTTTTTTGATTTTTTAAAAATAATTTTTTATTTTTCGGACAAAAATTGCGGATTTTTGCAAAATTATGTTTTAAATAAAATTTCCAAATAGTGACTGACCTCAGCCTTTTTTTGCCTGCGGTTAGTTGTAAAAAAGGGCTGGGGTTAGTCACTATTAAAAAGTTTATTAGAGAAATAATTTAAGGAAATCCGCAATTTTTATAAAATTTTTTTAAATTAAATTTTTTTTTCAAATAAAATTTTTTTTAAATTTTTTTATAAAATTATTTTTAATTTATATTTTTAAAAAGACTTTCTTTTGTCCAAATCATGAAATTCGACAAGATTTTTTAATTGCTCATTTTGATGCTTTAAAAAGAATTTTTATTCAACGAGAAGAAAATTCATTACTTTCAAAAATATTTAATCATTCATATTCTACAGAAATGTTGATGCGTGTTGGGTATGTATATTTTTTTGTTGTAATTTAATTTTTAAAAATAAAAATTGGGGAAATCCACATTATGAGATACCCCCCCCCCTATTTAAAAGATTTTAATTTGTTAATCATTGACTGGAGAGGGGGGGGGGGGGTTGGTTACCTAAAGGATTATACAATTTTTTAGTAGCATCAATAGCTTATGTTAAAGTGAGGCCCGAGTTGTCCACAAATAATTATTTTTTTAGTTTAATATTTTTTATTAATTAAAAAATTTTTTTTTAAAGTTCACTTATTTTCCACAAAATTGGTCAATTATTACCTGAACAACTCAAAGCTTTTACTACTTCAGATTATATATTTCCGGTTAATTTTTTTATAATTTTGGGGAAATAATGAATCATTGTTTATTTTTTCTTTTTATTTTTTGGGGATTTTTCGAATGAAATTTTTATCGACAAAAATTTTTTTTTAATAATTTTCTACCCTTGAAAAAAAATTAATTACCAAAAAAATCTTAAAAATTGCAGACAAAGAATTTTTTGTCTTCAAATAAAATTTTTATTCTTTTAAAAAAATGATTAAATTAAATTTATCCTCCCTTCCCTTTTGATATTCTTATTTTTTTCATAAAAAATTTTTAAATTAAAAAAAAATTTTTTTCAAAAGATTGGCTATAAAGTTACACGTATATTTTGGTCAATTTCTGAAATTTATGAAAATGATAAAATGTTTTATGAATGTTTAATAACTGAAAATGGAGGAAAACCTAATTTTATTGTAACAATATTAACAAACAAAAAGGAAGAAGAAAAGAAATTTTTTGGAGAAGAACCAACAAAAAGTTGGGAGGAAATACAAGAATTAATTTGTAGATTACGTGAAAATACTAAAGGAAAAAATTTACGTTTTTTTCCAAAACAATTAAGTGGAGAAGTTTTGTTTGGATTTACAGAACCGGCAATTAGTAAAATGCTTGAATCGGTAAGAGGATGAAAAATAAAAAATTTTTTTGGTTTTTTAAATTAAATTCTAAAAAATCTGACCTCGATTTTACATACATTCTTGAGGACTTAATATTGTTAGGTATGTCCACCCAATAACTAAAAAAATTTTTTTTCTTAGACTGAGGTTAGTAAACTACATAAGGGGTGTATATAAAATTGAGGCCATAAATTAAATCAATTATCCAAAAATTTTTTTAAAGTTGCCTGGTATTGACCAAATTTATACTTATACTTTTAAACATGGAGGAACTCCATTGATGGATTTGTATGTTTCTTCTTAATTAAATTAATTTACTTGGGGTTGTTAAAATTCTAATTAATATCCCAGTAAAGTTATATTATTTTTTGAAAAATTTAAAAATTAAGAGAAAAAAAATAAAAAATAAAATCTTGGGGCCTAGAAAAGCTGAGAATGAGCAAGTTAGCGGGGTCCTTGATCTTCTAATTTATTTTATCATTTTTACCAAAATTCTACTTTTTAATTTGTATTAAAATTAAAAATATTTTTAAAATTAAAAAAAAGATTTTTTTAATTTAAAGGCCTCTAGCAGAAAATCCTTCTGGTTGTGCTCGTTGTGAACCATGTTTTCGAACTTTGGTTAAACGGAAACATAAACCTATTATTAGCAATTCACCAAATAAAATGGACGAAAAATCAACATTTTCATCTGATTCTGTAGTTTCTAGAGAAGGGAGAGGTAAGAATAAAATAGAACCGGACTTTTTTTTCTAAATTTAACATTAAATGAAAAACCCTTTTAGTTGTAAAAAAATTTAATAAATGATTTCGAAGGTCTGAGGTCACCAGTAAAAATTTATCCAGAGAATTTGGCACTTTACAAAAATTAATTAGGGAAAATTAATTAGGACCAATTTTAAATAATTTTTGGATGGTTAATTTTCATCCCTAATCGTCTAGGGGTTTCATCTTCATTTTTTTCTTTTTATCGTCTTGGAGTTTTTTTTCAATAGACATGAAAATTCGAAAATAAACTTTTTTTTTAGAAATCTTATTTAAAGTCTTATTTTGGTTTTCTAAGAATTTGTAAATTTCTAAGACAATTATAAGATTTTCTAAGCTTATATAGGATTATAATATAAGATTCTTTTACAGCAAGAAGTTCAACATCTCAACGTTATTTTAATTTATCCAAAATAGATGAAGAAACAAGAAAAGCTTACAAAACATCGGGAATAAATGAAAGAATGTTACAATCTTTATATTTTAGAAATTGTAATGAACAACATACTTTATTAATTACTCAATATAGAGAAATGAAAAAAGAATGGAAAGAAAATATTTATTTGGCCAGATCAAAAATACAAGGATTGGGATTATATGCAAAAAGAGATTTGGATATGAATCAAATGATTATTGAATATTTGGGGGAAATGATTAGAAATGAGGTAAAAATGGAGGAAGGAAAAATGTGGGAGTGGGGCAAATGTACCGCTGAGCTATAATTAAGTTAAAATTATCGGATCCGGGACACCCTGGTATTGTTCGATGCAGCTCGTTTTGATGTATCGAACCATACCAGCTTTGCGGTACATTGGAATTTATCCAGAGATGTTTCGAAACAAAAAAAGTCTTCTAAAATACCCCAAAATTTCGAAAATAGTAAATCACAAGTAAAAACCCTCGAAATCAAAATTTCGGAACAACTCGGATGTATATAGCCTTCTTACTTCTCTTCTCCTCTAGTTGTTTTTTGAACTTTTCTTTTAAGAAAACAGTATAAAAAAATTTTTTTAAATTTTATTTCTTATTTTTTTAAAGGTTTGTGAGATGCGTCAAAAACGTTATATAGAACAAAATAGAGGTGAATATATGTTTAGAATTGATGTTGATTGGGTTGTTGATGCTACTATGGCTGGTAAGAGAATTTAAAAATTTTTTAAAAATAATTTAAAATTCTAACTTGAAAAGGTGGATTAGCTCGTTATATAAATCATTCTTGTGATCCAAATTGTGGGACTAAAATATTAACAATTAATGATGAAAGTAAAATTGTTATATTTGCAAATAGACCGATTAAAGCGGGGGAAGAGGTTTGTAAATTATTATTTTTAAATTAAAAAATATTTTTTTTCTAGTTGACATATGACTATCAATGTGAGTTTACTTTTGAAATTTATTAGCTATTTTTTAATATTTTTGCTTAAATTTTGACTAATTTAAGCATATTATAGCTTATTTTTGAGTGTATTTGGATAACATCACCGGTGGTGTATTGGTTAACGCTTCCGTCTGTAGGCAAATAGTCGATTGGGTTCGATCCCTATTGTCTCCATTCTTTTTTATTTTTATTATTCTGGACTTCCCAGCTTAGAAAATCCTATTTATCATTTAATTTTATGCCTCCACAATTTTTTTCATCAATTTTACTCGCAATTTTATCCATTTTTTCAGTTGAAATTGAGGAAACAAACAAGAAAATCCCTTGCTTATGTAGTGCCCCAAATTGTGCGCGTTGGATGAATTGACGAAGATGAAAAAAAATTATTTTAAAAAGAAAACAAAATAGCCTTAAATTGACTATATATTATTTATATATATTAATGTGATCTCAGTTAATAACCGCCGTGACTTGTATATTGACAAAATTTCAAGTTCATTACTTTAGTAATCTCGAAGTCTATTATTTTTTGATATGCCAAGTAAATAAGTTTAAAATTCAATTACCAGTTTTTCGAAAAATAAAAATTTTTTAAAAATAAATTATCGATTGGTATTGATTTTATCGATTAGTATCGATTTTTGAAAATTAAAAATTTTTTTAAAATAAATTATCGATTAGTATTGATTTTATCGATTAGTATCGATTTTTGAAAATTAAAAATTTTTTAAAAATAAATTATCGATTAGTATTGATTTTATCGATTAGTATCGATTTTTCAAATTTTTAATTTTATTTTCAAAATCGACAAAATGCCTATCGATTCTAAACACGACAAAATGCCACTGTTATAGATACGACAAAATGGAACGCTGGTTAACTGCAACAAAATGCCTATATTCGAAATGCGACAAAATGCCACATTAATTTTGTTCAATTTTAAAAAGTCAATATTTTATCCTGAATATTAGATTGTACAATGAAAGCGTAAAAGACCCGAGTATGAATGTCTTGACTTGATCGGAAAGGATTAAAAAATGGCTGCGAAAGAGGAGAGTATTAAGAATAGGAAATCAAAAGACCCCTCTATATTATGGACTTCTAGAAAATTAAATCCTTTGTGATGGACGTTTTTAAAGGGAATTTTTTGGAACAAGAGAAATAATCTCCCTCAATTGTTTTTATGAGTGTGTGACACACATTTTGCCAAAGCCACATTTTGCCAATAGGGGCAAAAACACTCATTTTGTCAACATACTTATTGGTAAAATGTGGGGTTTTAGCCTTATTGGCAAAATATGGTATAGGCATTATGGTGGAGCTGCTTATAATATAGAGGTATGTCCACAATATAGAGGTATAAAAATAAATAATAAAAATAATTCTCATATTGTTGTCCATTAAATATCCTTCAATTTTTTTCAATATTTTTCTTCTTTTTTGCCGCTGCCGGATATTTAACAAACGGCCTTTTTGGAAATATTTTTTGTTTCAAAATTTTTTGAGCTGCATCTTCTCTTCTTCTAAATAATTCCAAATCTTTACTCATATAAGTCAAAATAAATTCATCTACAGCTTCCGGATAGAAATATAAATTTAATTCATGCCTCAATTCATTTTCAATTCTTTCAAGAGGTTGTAAATAATAATTTATATATGTTAACACTTTCTAGAAAATGAAGAAGAAAATTAAATGAGAAAAAAATTATTTTTAGATTAATAGCAAGTATTATGCTACGGTTACATAAAAAACGCGCGCGTCTTGCGGAAGACGCTCGGCGTCAAGACGCCGGCGGAAGACGCAGTTTCGTGGTTACATAAAATCGGCGTCTTCCGCTAAGCGGGAAGACGCAAAGCGTCAAAACGCTAGTTTTATGTAACCACAAAACAGCGTCTTCCGCCGGCGTCTTGACGCCGAGCGTCTTCCGCAAGACGCGCGCGTTTTTTATGTAACCACTAAATCCGATTAAAAATTTTTTAAATACAAGGCTAGATATACAGGCAATCCCGGAGAATTGGGGTCCCTGCGAAAAAAAGTTTAAAAATAAGAAAAAGGGTTTTTCTAGGGTAAAAAAATATGCTGATTACGAATCTGAACTCAGATTTCGATTTTCCCAAAATTTTTTGTCCCTAACTATATGGGACGAGCCCTACTCATCAAAAAATGGTCACTTTGTCATGTTTTTGGTATCATTTGATAGAGAATCAAAAGCTCTACAACATATCAGAAAATCAGAATTTTTGAACGATTGATAAAAAAGTTATGATATAAATACTCGAATACTGAAAATCTCAAAAATATCGAAAAAAAAAGAATATTTTTTGCAAAAATATACCTTTTTCAAAATCAATTTTAACCCATAAGATTTAACTTTAAAAATATAAAATTTATATTGATCGATAGAGAATGAATTGAATTTTCAAAATCTTTTTAAATTTTGAAAATCGGATTAGAATTGGCCGAGAAATGATCAAGACGCTAAAAGTTGCCGCAAAAAATTCAAACATGTTTGAATTAAAAAAAGAGACGCCGGCGTCAAGACGCCGGCGGAAGACGCAGTTTATGTAACCACTAGAAAAAAGCGGCAAGACGCCGGCGTCTTGACGCCGGCGGAAGACGCAGTTTATGTAACCACTAGAAAAAAGCGGCAAGACGCCGGCGTCTTTTACTCTCCTCATTTCCCATTATCTTTTCTGCCGCAAGACGCGCGCGTTTTTTATGTAACCGTAGCATTAGAATGTTTTTCATTTCCATTGATCTCCCCATTAATCCCTATAAACATTTAATATTCCCGATTTAGTCGTTAGGAAGGATACTGGAGTTAATGAAGTTATCCCAAAATAATTCGTGATTTCCGAGCTAAGGCCTCTAAACTCGAATTTCACCAAAATAATCAGTCTCCGGAATATCGGATCAGACAAACCAGGTCCTAGTGTTGAGCTCTAGTAATTGTTAAAAATGGTTGCCTGGAGAGAAACATACGAAGACGGACAGTTCCCGATGGTATTGCCCAGAAAAGAATGCCCGGAAAAGATAACCAGGAAATGTCCCGTCCTAATAATTCTGACTCCCTAAACTGGTTGATTGATTCAGTCTCGATATATTTAGGGAGCCCATATGTATTCAAAGAAAAAATTCAAAACCTTAATATACATTGGAGAAGAAGAATTCCAATTTTCTGTTAATATAGATACCCAACCATTAAATTCAAAATCTGTATCAATATATTTTCTTAATTGTTGACTAAAAGTTGAATATTCATTAATTAATTCATAGACCTTAAAAACAGATTTTTTAATTAAAAAATAATTTTAGGGTGGAAAATAAAATGAGGTTTTATTTTGGTTAAAAATTTTAAAACTACCCAATTTAAAAAACTTTTCTGCCCAATCCCATCCTTTTTCCCTTTGGGGGGTGAGGGGGGGGGGGAATAACCCCTTGGATACGGGCCTCCCCCTCAACTACCCTCAAAAATTAAATTTATTCAAAAAATTTTCTCTTTTTACCCTTTTTCCAGGAAATTCACAACCATAAGCAAAACCAGGTTTATATGGAGCATCACAATGTAATAATTTTGAAGTTTTTTCATAACGTCCATCTAGTGGACGTCCAGCGAGTATTGTTTCTGCAGACATTGAAAGTGTGGGTATTCCAACTGGGAGCATTTCACAAAGGACGGCTAAATGATCATAACGAGACCAACCAGTGATTATTAGACCCTTCAAATAAATTTTCTAAGCTTAGAAAATTTTTAAAAAATTTAGCCTAAGGGGGACACTAAAGTCTCAGATTTATCAAATCAAAAGCCAACGAAACAGCAAAAATAAAGGGGTGAAATAGACGGGAGATGCGTGAGGTACCCTGAAGGCGGTAAATAAAATCCTAAGCCCAATGGAAAAAAGTCATTTGACAAGTCATTTTTCACAAAATTCAGCAAGAAAAAGAAATAGCCCGAAAATTTCGAAAATGAGGAGAAAAATAAACTCCTCGAAAAAATAAATTTTCAAAAAAAACCTGAAATCTGTCAAATTCTTTATAAATTTTAGTCATTTGGCCAATCCAAGCTTCATGATTGCGAATATAATGAATTGGATTTGAATAGAAACGCATTGGGCCATCTGCACCTTTAAAAGCTGAAGCACCCCAAACTTTCCTTTAAAAAAATTAAATAAAATTTATTTAATATTTTAAAAAATATTAATAACTCTCCAAAAAATTAAAATAAGGTAGTTAATATCCCCAAAAATTTTTTTTTGAAAGGTTTAAAGACAAAAATGAATAAACACCGAAATAACCGAATGATGGATTCGAACTTTCCCAGTCACCCACGAAAGTCACAACACCTAACCACTACACCAAAACAACTTATACTTCAAAACCAAATTTAAGTGCTTAAATAAGTAAAGGAAACCTCCATTTTACTCCCTAATAAATTAAAAAAACCTCTCTTTCTTACTTAAATTTTTTCAAAGCAAGCCAATCAGAATAAGGCAGATACATATCCAGATCCTCGGCATATGACCTAAAAATTGAAAAAAAATTTTTTTAATTAGAAAATTTTTTGTGAAATTTTAAAATTAAAAAAAAAAGAAATTTCTAAGAAAAATCTAACACAATTAGTCACCAAAGTATTGGTTCAAGTATTTTACTCAAATTAAAAGCTTCTGAATCTCTATCTGACATGTGTACAAGCATATCGTGCCAAGCCAAAATTGTTGTCTTTAAATAGAAAAAAAATTTTAGTATAAAAAAATATTTGCGGACAAAAAGTTGCGGACTTTCCCGAACCTTTAGAAACCCCATAGTTTTTTAGAAAGAATAAAATGTAGGGAGGGGCAAATAAGAGTGGGGACCGGACATAGATCTCATTGTCAGACAAAAATATTGGTTACCGAGAATCGAGATTCTTCCAGATATCTCGTACGGGGCGTACGAGACTAGTTCCTGGACTAGTCACGATCTTTTTTGTTTTTCCAAAGAAAATTTCGGCCTTTCATTTAAAAAATAGGGCTAGAAGGGGCTTAGAAGGGGCTTCTAGCATCTCTATCTGACATGTGTACAAGCATATCATGCCAAGCATTTCCCCTGTTTCCTAGGCGGCCGCGGAATAGCCCTATTTTTTAAATGAAAGGCCGAAATTTTCTTTGGAAAAACAAAAAAGATCGTGACTAGTCCAGGAAACAAGAAAATAATGCTTGGATAATGCTTAAAAGAAACCACCATTAAAACAAATTTTTAAGGAGAAATAACATTAATAGGAGCAAAAAAATTTTTTAGCGAAAAATGGATAAGCGAATCAATAACCCAATCCTATAGTTAAATAAGTTACCAATTTAAAAAAATTTAAAATTAAAAAAACACAAACCGAAGCAAATTGTTTTTTAACAAAATTAGCAGTTCTGTAAACATGCCAAGAAAATGCTTTATCTCTACTTCCCAATTTTTGAATTAAATTAATTGTTTCATTACAAGTTCCAAAATTAAAAACTTCATCTGCACCAATATGGAAATAATTCATTCCAAAACTTTAAAAAATTAAATTTTAATTTTAATTATAAAGACGGCGATTCTTAATAAAAATAATTGGCTTTGAAATTCTTCATGTGATCATAAATTTTACACAGCGTCCAGACCAGGACTGAATGCAATTGCGGATTGCGTGTTTTTTGACTTGCGGATTGCGGCCGCGGATTTTAAAATCAAAATTGCGGGGCTGCGGAAATTTTTTTTCGATTTCGACCAGCCCTAGCCCAGACATTTCCCCTGTTTCCTAGACTAACATAAACGTGAGGAATTGTTTCCTTGGCTTGTTCAAGTAGAAAATTTAAGTCAAAATCATCGATAAGAGGGACAATAAAATTCAAAATTAAATTTAAAAAATTAAAAAAAACCGTTTATGTACACCAGCAACTTGATTAACCATATCCATTATAATTTGCCATGATTCCTCAGAACCAATACAAATAACCTTTTTTTAAAAAATTAAATTTTTTTCTTTTTAAAAAAAAAATTTAAAAAAACCTGTGGATACAAAGGATCATCCCTCAAATGTTTAAATTCATTTAATTTAAGTATCCATTCCAAATGTCCAAAAGTTTGGACTAAAGGGACTATTTCAAATTTATATTCTTTTGCTGCAGCAAGCATTTTCTCTACCTTGAAAAAAATTTTAAAAGAAAAAATTTTAAATGAGGAAACCCCAAGAGTTGATGAAAATGATTTTACAGAAAAATGTTAGGGAAAGTGGTCTACCATGTCAAAAAAAAATAAAGATGGATTGGGTTGAGAAAAAAAACCTGTCCGTGTTTCGAAAATTTGGGTTCTGAAAAGTTTCTTCTTATAGGGTTCAAGTCGAAAGAAGTCCAGGTTTCGAATAAGTCGATCCCTTCCTATAACCTTTGAGAAAACATTGAGGGGATTAGACTTTATAAAAGGTTTAGAATATTTACGGGAACCCTATTTTCATTTTAAAAAAATTTTAAAAAACCACAAACCTCATTCATTGTGTAAGCATCACCATTAATTGCATTGGCAAGTTTTCCTTTATAAGGAAACATATCTTCCCATTCAATAAGTAATCCATTAAACCCCATATTTTGCAAAAGAGGTAATAAAGAAATAAAATAGGAAGGCTAAAAAGAATTTTAAAATTAAAAAAAAATTTAAAGAAAAAAACAAACTTTTGGAGGGGCTCCTTTAAAATCAAAATGCATCCACAAATTGGTTGGAACAAAATTTCCTTCTAATGTAAGTCTGGGATAATCCTAAAAAAGGAAGCAAAATAATTAAATAATAGAGAAATTGTCTTAAAAAATTATCAAAAAAAATTTTTTTTAGGTCAAAGAATTTTTAAAAAATTTGCAAACGTTAATTAGAAAAAAAATAAAAACAATTTTTCAGCATACGGACTCGAACCCGACACCTATCCCTCAAGTGAGCGCAAACCTTCACAGCTTAAGCAAACTAACAACAGAGGCGGATTAATTAACTAATAACAGTAGAATATTAAAAAATGTAGAGGGAAATCCAAAAAATTTTAAAGCTAAAAATTAGCTAGAAAACCCAGCAAAAATCCCCAAACATTTTTTTCTTTGTCCTACCCAAAAAATGAAAAAAATTATTTTTAAAAATTAACCGAATGTTGTAAATCCACTTCTTTAATTGCATTAATTGCTGGATGTTTATTATTCTTTGCTAGTTGGATACGAACTTCTTTTACAGGCTTGTCTTGTTGGTCATTTTTTGTTTCGGCAGCTTTAATTTTAAATGAAATAATTTTGTGGATTGGGAATATTTTTTCGAGGGAAATTTTACTTGGAAAATTGAGAAAAAAATTTTCCTTTCGTTAAAAAATATTGAGAATTTAAAAATACAGATTAGTCCGCAAATTACGGACGTGTTAAAAGGTAATATGTATATAGTCATTAATTCAACTCAGACAACTTTAATAAAAATTTTTTTAATAGAATATTATAATACCAAAGTTGCCTCCTTAACAAGGTTTGCAGACCCGGATATTCGTACCCAAGAAAGTCTACATATCAGGAAATTTTCGATTCGAATATTAGTCACGGATACCCGGGAATTTACCAACAAGATCCCCCAACCCTACTTCTCCCAAAAAATTTCTTTTAATTCAAAAAAAAACCTTTAAGTTGTCCCAAAAGAACCTCGTTTTGTGATTTACATTCAATTTCTGAATTCCTCAAATTATTTAATTGAGATTGAGCATCTAAAAATTTAAATAAAAAATTAAGTTTTTAACAAATAAACCATTAATTTCATTTTTTAAAATTAAAATTTGTTGATTTTTTAATTCAAATTGATTTCTCAAAATTTGTAATTCATCGTTAAAATTAGTAGAATAAATATAATATAATAAAAAACAAAAAGAAGCTGTCAAACAAATTAAACTTAAAAATTTTATTTTTGGCATTAAAGTTGTTGATTTGTTACTACACCTTTAAAAATTAAAAGAAAAAATTTTTTTTGAAGATTTTTAAGACATGAGAAGAGGTGATCACTTTTGCGGACACTTTTTGCGGACTTTTCTGCAAATTTCTATCTGTTTGTCTTTCCTAGTTTTCTCATTTAAAAGCAACAAAACAGGGAAGGGATGGGTTTACCCGGAATTCAATACCTACACTTTTTTCGACCCAAAGCCCAATTCGAAGAAAATTTTAAAAATACTAGCCGTAACCCGCCATGAATTTTTCGCCTTAATTTGTCCAAAAAAGGGAAAGCCAAAAAAGAGAAAATCAGCAAAAAAGTATACAAAAGTGGTCACCCCATCATTCCAAAATACCAAAAATGTAAAAGATAAAAAAATTTAGGAAGATTTCTGAAAAATCGATTAATTTTAAAAGGTGTGAAGTAGTCAAGTAATAGCACCCCACACCCGAATTTAATGTAAATCCAAAAAAATCTCAAATGAAAAACAAAATTCCCCCGAATTTTCAAAAAAGAATTAACACCCCAAATTTAAATCAACTAACCGCATTATACGCCGCCAACAATGAAAATTCATGGAATGTTGACACACCTTTCTTGCTTTTTTTCTCGCTTATTTTTGATTTTATTTTGATGTTTTAATTGATTCTCCTCTTCTTTTTTCTATCTATTGTTGCCAGCAAAACATTTTCTTCTTTTTTTTATTACATAAATAGCACTTTTAAAATAAATAATTTTTAGTAAAGCGGGACATTAAATGAAAGGACATTAAAATAAAAAAGAAAATTGGCGGAGGAAATTATACGGACACGCCCAAATAGGCGCGGAGCCCCAATGACGCAAAGCCATAACTTTCTGGAAAATGACTGCCAATTATCAATTTTTATACCAACCTCTTTATCTCAATGAGAGGAATCGTTTAATACTAAATTTGGTAAGATTTGGAAATCTTGAAGCAAGTTATGGCTTTGCGCCTTTATAGCTTCGCGCCCAATTGGGTTGTACCTAGTGTGCGGCAAAATCGCATTTACGGGATCCCGTAACGGGATTTTTTTTCAAAAATTTCTTCGGGACAGGATCCCGCGGGATTAATCCCGTAAATCCCGTTCGCCGCTTAAAAATCGGGATTTCGGGACGGGATCCCGTAAAATCCCGAACGGATCCTGTCCCGTGCCGCACACTAGTTGTACCCAAATTATACGTAGAATACTAGAGTCTCGGCAAGCGGACAGTAAAGAATATAATTATAGCATCATTTGGCTAAAGCCTTGGCTACAAATCATGACCTATTTTGCTTTTGAAAACCCTAAAGATATGACACGAATTTTGAAGATACTTGACTGTAAACTAAACATAAACATAAAGCCAGTGTAAAACTGAAGGATTTGGTAATTTTTTTTATAGTCCTAGAAAGTAGGATAATCTTTAAAAGTATTTGAAAAGGAGAAGAAAATCGGTACAAAAATATATAAATGTGTTTAACAAACAATGTCTGTAGTATAAAAAATTCAATTCAATTTTTTTATTTTTATTCATTTTAAATTAAATTAATAACAAAAAATATTCAAAAAATTGTGTAAAATTTTACAAAAAAATATCTTCCAATTTTAATATCACTTTTTAACAACTTTTGAAGACCATACACTGTCAGACATTCATTTAACTGAAAAAAATTCCAAATTTCAAATTTATTCAAAAAATAAAAACAAACTTGAACTGTCTTTGCGTGTTGAAAAATAAAAAATATCAAGACAAAAAAAAAAGTTCTCTCAAATTGAACCTAAAAAATTGAAAAAAAAAATATATAAAGCTTTGATAAAAAATAAAACGAAAATAAATTTGAAAATATTAAAGTTAAATAGGTGACTGTGTGGATAAGACTAATGAAAGTCGTTCAACCTCGAGCACTAGGCTGGTTAAATACAAAAAGATGGAGAAAGTGAAAAATCACACAGACATTGATTAAATCGTTTTTTCCCCATTTTCTTTTAGATTTTATAGTAAGCCTTATGGGGAGGGGGGAGTTCTTTAGTTTTCAATAAAATTTAGTTTGGAATCTGAGGATAAAAAATAAAAGTTAAATAGGAGGTCCGGACTATTTAAGTGCAGGGATAGAAGTCCCCAAGTTCCCACACTAGTCAACTAAAAATTAGAAGAATAAAAAGAAAAACCTTTTTTTTAGTCGACACTAGAAAAAATTCGAAAAAAAACAACAAATTAAAGCACAGCAATTAAAGCTAGAGTTGATTGAGTTCCAACATAGGCAATATAAATTGACCAAACATTAAATTCATCCCAAGTAGAAAGACAAAAACTTGAAAAAATTTAAATTGAAAAATTCTCAAAAATTCAAAAAAAAACCTTAAAGGAGTTAAAATGAAGAAGAAAATAGTCAAAAATTGAATTGAAAAAAGAATCCAATGCTTTCTAAAAAATTTAAAATTCTTCAATAGAGTAAATATAAAGGTAAGAAATAAAATCATTAAAACACATAAAGCCATAATTTGAAGAAAAAATCTAAAAAAAAATTTTTTTTTTGAAAGAAGGAATGTCAAAATAAAATTAAAAAAAAATTTCTAAGAATGTGCCCCAAAGAAAAAAAGGATTATCAAACAGGGATTCGAACCACCTCAATATTTGACTGAAAACCAAACACTTAACCACTAACCCACCAATTCATTAACTTAAAATCCTAAAATTAACCTATTTATTTTCCGACTAAAAATAAGAGTTGCAGGTAGATCAAAATAATAGACTGTGAATATAAAGCAGATCCACCAGAGAATATCCTCCACCTAAAAAAATTTTAGAGATAATTTAATAAATATTTAAGTAATATAATAACGCTATAAAAATTAGGGGTAAATTAATTAGATTTATCTTTGGGAATATCAGAAAAAATCCGCGCATGTGTATAAATACGACCACGAAAAGAGAAACAATAAATCAGGTACGCATACGAGGAAAAATTAAATTTAAAATTCCCCAACTACTTTACAGAAAGCTAAAACCAAGTTTAAGCTTAACAGTTTACCAACCCTCTCCCGTTCCAAAAATTGATAAAAAAAACAAACTCTAATTCCTCTGCTTTTTCCCTGATTCAAAAATAGCAAGTTTCCGCATTCGTCCTCTATCCTTTTATTCAAAACTTTGCAAGAATTGCCAAAATCCTTCAATTGTCCATTTGATCTATTCTGTTGACTGTAATTTTTTCTTGAATTAATAGCACAATTATTCTGGTTTTTAATAGCCATATTATTATTGCCTCGATTCTGATTTGGATTAGTATTAGACATATAATTACTGCAATTCCTCATTAATTTTAAAGCTTTAAAAAATATTTTATGACTTAAAAAACAAGAAATATGAAAGAAAAATTTTTTTCTTTGGATTAAAAATTAGCCAAATTTAATAAATTTTTCAAAAAATACAAACAAAAAAGCATTATTTTATAATAAAAAATAATAATAAATGATATATTTAATATAAAAAATAATTCTTGGGAAAAGAATTTTTTGACTGATTTATTTTTTTGAGAATGGCTATAACCACTCTTGAAAGATATAAATAAATACACATTTTTAAATGTAAAAAAATGAGAGAGGTTTTGCAAAATTGGACGAGAAAATTGAGGGGTTTTTTATAGGAGGAAAATAAATTTCAAATTTATTTACTGAGAAAAATCTGAGGAGAATACTATAGTTAGTCAATGAGTATTTTATTTATTTGTGTGTTCTCGCAAAACCAAAAATTAAAAACAACTTGTATGTAAAGTAAACTATAAAAATGTAAAAATACAAAAATCAATGTAATAAAGTAGTAAAATTGTGAGTAAAACGAAGAACAAAAAAACGAAAAAAAATACAAGTGGATAGTGTTGCAAAAATAAGCATTAAAAATGTTGAGAAATATAGTAGAATAGGTAGTGGAAAGGAAATAGGGGACAAGTCGGGGAACTTAAAAAGAAAGTATGAGTCACCAACAAAAAGACCAAAAGATCAAATTATAAGTCAAATCCCCCTATAAAACAATAAAAAGACAAGGAGAATGTCGTTATACTAAGCTGAACTGGCCTAGCTATTCCTCTTCTTCAGCTAATACAAAGAAAAAGATTTGGTAATGGATACGGAAACATATAATCTGCTATAAATATCCGTATACGGATAGAGTAATACTTCGGCTGACGCCCCCCCCCCCATTTTCCGCTCTATTTTTTCATTTTTATGGAAAATATGCGGATACGGATTCCAAAATCCATGTCCATTAGCAGGTCTAGCAAAAGGTGCAAAAAGCACATCAATCCATTACCGGACTGATGTGCCGCTTCTTGTATAGTTTCAGGAATTAAATAGTTACTTAGATGCTTAACATTATAAGAGAGAGATTCTTTAAAAATATTTTACTTTTTGTCAAATAAAGAAGGTGATCTTTTAGTTGTTTTTATCAAAACAAACACAAAATTTCTGGCAGTGGACAGAAAAAAATAAATAGAAAATGGTGAATGCTAGGCGAATGTTTTTGAGAAAAAAAGAGAGGAATAAACCAGAAATCGATCGTATTTTAGAATAAATAATGTATTTAAATATTAAAAAAACATTTAGCCTAATAATCCTTTGAGATCATTGCTGTAAAAGTTATATATTTGGATTAACAAGATATGGAAAGATAAAGGCGAAAAAAAAGCAGATAAAGCTTGTATATACTTTTTTTTACAAAATTTTAGTGTTTTTTTTTTGAAATTTCCCAAACTATGCTAAACAAGAAAGAATGCTAGAAGGCTAAAATAATTTATTTTTAGGTGGGCAAAATTTGTGTTTTTATTGAAGCAGCAATTCACTAGGGTTTTTGTTTTCTGTCTCGTCGAGGACTCGCCCAGAGTTGTTTCGAAAGAAAATCTTCGAAAGTCGAAAAAATACAAAATTTCAATTTTTGAAGATTTTTTTTTGTTTCTAAATACCTAACTCTGGGCAAGTCCTCAACGAGACAAAAAAAAACAAACACTGGTAAAATGCCATTTCATTATTCCAAAAGGTTACAAGCTGACGAAAACTTTAACAATTTCCCAACATTTCTTTTCCAGAAATCGGAGCTTTATCTGCTTTTTTTTTATTTTATTTTTTCTTAGCTACTTTGCCTTCCCGAAGAAGACAAAGTACTAACATTAACACCCATCATAGGTTGTCGACTGGGACGATTTGGAGCAGGCGAAAAATCATAATAAGTTTCTTTATCTAAAGACAATTTATTTGAATTATTATTCGCACCACCACTCCTTGTTGTTGAAGAAATATAAGCATCACTTTGTTCACTCATTTCACCATCAGCATCTTCCAATTCATCCTCCCTTTCCTCTTCTTCTTCATCTTCATTGTAATTAGTAGCTACCCCATTTTCTATTAATGGATGATTTTGTTCTGAACGTTCCTCATCTTCAACTAGACTGACTCTATTACGAGCACTTGAACAGCTTGTTCGATCACGCTCTAAAAATAAAGAAAGAGGAAAATCAATTGAAAAAGAAAGTTTTTTTGCAAGACTAGCTAAGAAACTCTTTTGTCATTTTCTGTTATTTTTCTACAAAAAAGAGTGTAAACTCTTAAAAAATACAATTTCTCAAGTAAAAGATATTCAATCGAGATCTCTAATTCTACGTACATCCTTTGGGGTTGAAAAAGCTGTCCCTTAATGATCAACCAAATCTTAAACCTTAAATTGAGGTATACATGAATGTTTGAGTGCAGGTCTGGAGCCTCTGGGGCCTATTTCTCCCCTCCACAGATTCTGAGGGTAGAATTCTGTGCACAGACCACAGAACTTCTATTTCTGCACTTCCACAGATCCACGCAGATTCTGTGGAGGGGAGAAATAGGCCCCTGGTCAGTCTCCGAAATCGGCAATTTATTTTTTAGGTAGGCCCTCTTTCCCTGTAAGAAAAGTTGAGGTTTGACTGTAATTTTAATTTTGCCATTAAAATATTTTTTGAAATTGATACAAGGACAAATTCAAGTATATAATACCTTCACGTTTTCTCCTACGAGAGCTTGCTTCAACAACTAATTGATGAATTGATTCAGTCATTACTGGATCATATTGAGGTGCTTCATCTAAATTATTGTTGTTTGATCCTTCACAAGAATGGACATAAGATATTTCTGTTTGGGGACTTTCTTGTTGTTGTTGTTGTTTTTGTTGTATTTTTCGTTGATTATTAAAGCATTCTTCTTTTGGATTTGTAATAGAAGATTGACGATTTGAAGTAGCAACACTTTTACTTCTTCCACCTTTAAAAACATTTTAAAAATTGCCCCAATTTTTGTTACAGTTAAATTTTTGTTACAGTTTGTTATACAGTCGAAACTCAATATACACTTTAGATTTAAATAAGGGGTACCAATAAGGAATCTACCCAGACCCAAATCTTAACTAAGCGTATTTCAGATAAATGTCAATTGTGTGTGAATTAATAACAAATTTCCGCCTTCTTGGCGTTTCGCCTTTCATCTCGTGCTTTTCACATCTTGCCTGCCATCCCGATTTAAGCAAATAAAAGAGTCCCAACGTTTTTTAGAAGGGGAATTCCTATGATTCCCAAATCGAGAATTTTTTTCCTATTTCAGCAGGATCCCTGTTTAACTCATAGAGAAAGATCAGTTTTATATTTTAATTTAAACAATTCTTAGACAACCTCCATTATTTCTCCTCTGTGTAGAATGTCCAGAATTATTCCTTTTCCCACCAGTTCCTCCTCCCCTACTCGTTGTCCCAAAATGTTGATGTTGAACTAAAAATGCTTTTCTAAGTCGTCGTTGTTGTAAAGTTGCGGCGGCGGCGATGCGTTTATTTTGTTGTTTATTGCTGTTATGCCAACTATTTTCAAGTTCCAACAATTCATTGAAACTTTTATTGTTGTGGTGGTATGGCGCTGCTGGCCGCATCACCGCCGCTGAGGATAAAAAATGACGTGGAGGTTCTGTTGGTGCTGGATTTAATGGAAGTGATGGTCCTTGACTTCTATTGCAACACAAATTGTTGTTAGCATTTTCTGGATTAATAAGTGTTGTTGTTGCATAAGGAGATGGATCTGGGGTTTTAAGGAAAGAAATTAATTTGAAAATACATTGTCTCGTAAGGGCAGAAATTCGAAGAAAAAAATAAGGAGAAGACAAAACGTAAAATTCAACGTCACCGGGCCTTTTAGGGTCAGGTAGCCTAAGCCCAAGAGCAAGTTGCTTTCTTGAGAGTAACCTTAAAGCAGGTTTCGACCCCCGCCTCTGAAGAAGGGGATTTCACGAGGGGAAGCTAGCAAGGGTCTAAGTTCCCGAGCCCGAATTCTCCGCAACCTTTGCTTCCGGCAAAATCAGTCCTACCCCGTAAGGTCCCTCCATACTTAAAAAGCAACCTAAGAAATTAAACCAGGAACCAATTCACATAACCATCGAACACTCAAAAAGTTTTGGAGGCGCCAGTGAACACCCGAAAAATTGTTCGATTTTAAGGAATCAAAAAAAAAGATTGGGGCAACGAAAGACCCAGCAAAAATAACTTCACTCAGAACCCCCCCCTCCAAATCTTTATTAAATAAATAATAACCATCATAATATTTTGGAGGTGTTTTTTGTTGTCTAGCAGCAGAAAAAGTACTTAAAGGACCACCACCATTTCGATCTAGAGAATTCAAATTATCCGGTAATTGTGTATAATGATAATGATGACTGGGAGAAATTGGCGGTGGATCAATTATTTGAGAACCATCAGGATTAGTAAATCGTTGTTGTGGCAAATTAAGATTTCCGGTATAATGATGCAAAGCATGACCCAACTGTGAAAAAAAATTTATTTTATTAAAAATTCTTTCAAATGAACAAGTATTTTGGTATCCGGACAAATTTAGGACAAAATCGGGATTAATTAGGAAGTTGAGTTGTTTCAAAAAATGTCCAAAAATAGGAAATCAAAGGAAAAAACCCCTGAGGTTCAAAATTTCCAAATTCCTTTTATTTGAAATAATCCAGATTTATGACTACCTAAATGTACAAGTTAAATTTCTATGTTAAATTAGTAAAAATACGGCTTATTTTAGCTTTAAAGTACTCGTGATTATACGTCTCTCTCTTCTTTAACATGACATTATGTTAAGTTAACTTTATTTTCGATTCATCAGGGTCAAAACGGTTTATCTAAAGCTCAAACTATTCCCGATACAGGTTAAAATTTGGAAACCTAACCCGAACCTTGCAACAATAAAAATCATTTTTAATAAAAAAACACCTGAACAAGTTCATTCCCTCCCGTATTATGCCCACCATTTCTAAGCAATTCAGAAGAATTATGCCCTATCAAATGATGACATCCACTACCACCTCCCCCTCCTCTAACCAATGTTCCAGTAAATGTTTCAACAGTTCCAGCATTATAATGTTGTTGTTGTTGTTGTTCATGTGATGATGACCAAAAAGCATTTAAAGCATCACCCAAAACTGTTGTATTTGGAGCACAAACACTTCCATCTCGAATTTTAATAAATTCTCTTTGTTCTTTCTCGTTTTCACCATTTCCTCTGTGACAACATTTATACCAAAAAAATATCATTACTAGAAGTAGCAAACACCAAAGTAAAATTCCACAGCCTAAAACAGCCCAAGGTTGTCTATACCAAATACTATCGAGACGTTCAAACATTCGAATATGTTGATGTAAAGTTTCTTCATCTTGAAGGAAAAAATTTTTTTAAATTTAATTTTTACAAAAAATTTGGGATAAAATGTCCAAAAATTTGAAAAGGTTAAGAAACAAATAAGGAGAGAAAGGTAAAAGCCTAGCCCTGAGCAGTCATAAATCCTGCAACCTCCTCAGTGCATTCTTCGTCTGAAAATGAGCTACCGAGGCGTTGCTTCACCTTCTCTTTTAATAGATCATAAACCCCTACAAAGTAAAAGTTTTAAATGCTAGTCAGCTGGATCGCTTTTCTTCCCTACAAGATTATATACTAAGACAATTTTTTGAAAATAATCTTGATTGGTTTAAAAAATTTAGGGTCTTAATATAGAATTTTATAATCCTGACAGTTTTAAAATTTTTTGAAAATCTACATGAGACGTTCTATCCCAACTTTTCTTTTCTCTCTCGCAAAATTTTAATAAACCAGGCAATTATTTGAAGAAATAAAGGACCCTTGATCTCACAATTTTCCTAACTTTCTTCCTGATTAAAAAAACTATTGAGACATTTCATCCCAATATATTTTTTAAATGACATTTTATCCAAAAAATAAAAACTTTTTTTTTGATATCTCATCTCCTCCATAAAAATCTATCAAAAAACAAACTCTTACTCATAACAACAGGCTCTTCATCAAAAAACATTCCAACTCCAGCATTTGTTCTTGCCGCAACACGAATTGCATAACTTGCATTTGGAATTAAACGATATAAAGTAACGCTTGTTGCTCTTTCATTTGTTGTTATATTACGATCTTCAACAGAGGAATGGTTACTTTTTATATTTATTAAAAATCCTTTTAAAATTCCGTTGATATGATCTGTTGGTGGTGGACGCCATGATATTCGTAAAGAACTTATATTTAACATACGAAGACGAACATCAGAAGGGGGCATTGTTGGGGCTGGAAAAAAATAAAAATAATAAATTTTATGTCTTGTTAAAGACATAATGTTAATTGTTTTAAAAAATATTTGCGGACTCGCATTTGCGGATAAGACTAACTCAAAGAATACTAACTCAAAGAATTAACTTGAAAAAAATTTTTTTGAGACTATAACAAACACGAGCCATAAAATTAAATAAACAAATGACTAGGGCTGGCTGTTCGGATATGAAAAATTTTTTGGTTTGGATATCGGTTCCAGATCAGGATATTCGAAATTTCGCCAGATCCGCAAACCTAAAATGACCCGTGTTTGAAAACTCGAACAAGTAAGATCAAAAGTTCCGGACATAAAAGAGCTCCCGTCAAACAAAAAAAATTAAAAAATTAAAACTAACTAGCTTCCATTGTTGTCCCATCAAGTGAATTTGAAGGCATTCCTTGTATTTGATAATGATAAGGTATCACAAAAAATTCATAATTGTTAAAAGGCCTCAATCCATTAATGATTATGTGTTCAATTTCAGGATCGGTTACATTCACCCAACTGTGGTCGTGGGGTAAAGGAGGTCCACGCCATTTAATATAATAACCTTGGACTAAAGGCTCCTATAAACAAAAATATTTTTAATTAATTAAAATCAATAATTTATCTAAATCACCCCTCCCCCCCCCAATTGAGTCTCACAATCAGTCAGGTTAATTTTCCTTATATTCTTCTCTCCCATTGAATAGCATACTTGATCCTTTATAAATCAGAGATGGGTCTTGTCGCTTTTAAAAAACGAAAGGCGGAAGAAACAAAAGCCCAAAATAAAATGATTGACAATAAAAGGAAAATTAATTTAAGACTCAAATAGGGGAAGGGGGATATTCATAAAATACCAAAAATCTAAAATAAAAAGAAACCTTTTTCTGCCTTTTCCAGCTTAAAAGCATAGCTGAAGAATTTAAAGGTCTAACTTCAACTAATTTAACCAATTGTTCAGAAGAAAGTTTTTGTCGAGCAGTTTCCATATCCAACATTCTTCCAAATTGGGAAGAGGTTTCACTACCTTCCTCGGGTTCTCTATATCCAATAGGTGTAGAAATTGTTACTAGAGAACTTGGTTGTGATGGTAATCCTATTCCTTTTGAATTCTCTGCTCTAATCAAAAAAATGTAGGAACGTCCAGGTCGAAGGTTTTTAATACGAAAACGTGTGGTGGTTACAACATCCATTATATTTTGCCAAGACTGAATGAGAGAAAAAAATTTTTAAATATAAAAAGATCAAAATCCTATTGGAAAATTGACAACATTCAAAAACAATCCAAGTGTAAATATCTTAAGATTTCCTAACAAATTCTCAGTCCCATTTATAAAAAGTTCAATTATCCCTTGCCATAATACTTATAAATCAATAACCGAGTGCTAGTCAAAGGATGCTGCCACTACTGGGAATACCGAAAAGTAGCCGAATAATAGATATAATATGTATATGAGACAGAAAATTCTGGCAGCTTCAAAAGTCACTACATAACACCTCTCCCCCTCTATCTCCGAATATCAAAAAATTCCCTCCCCCCAAAAATACCAAGAAAATCCCCACAAAAATACCTTCCAAATAAAAAAGAAAACACAAACCTCTCCCATTTCAGGACTCCAATATTGCATTATATAGCCAACAATAGATGAAGCTCCTTGCCTTTCAGGAGCTGTCCATTCCAATTCAACAATTCCATCATCAGAAATATTTAACAAATTTGGCCGTCCTGGAGACGAGGGAAGAACTGTAGCATCAGGCATTCTTTGAAAATTTGTATTTCTATTTGTATGTTCCTCAACTACAAGGGATGATGTCCAAGTAGTTTCTCCATCTTCATTTGATGCTTTACATGTAAAAATTCCACTGTCTTCTTTCCTACAGAATTTTCGTAAAAATTTTTTTTACCAAAAAAATATTTTGATAAAATTCAGTCTTGTCCCAGAAACCGATTCGGACAAACAATATGTCATTCGAAAGAGCTCAAAGAGCAGTCGAAAGATAACAAATTAAGTTACGGCCAAACTTGGGCCGAGATCAGGGCTGGATGTAGTTGCGGATTGCGTAAAATTGTGTGTTTTTTACTTGCAAATTGCGGCTGCGGATTTTAAATTAAAATTGCGAGTTGTGGATTGTGGCTGTGGAAAATTTTTTTCAATTGCGTCATCCCTATTCCCAGAAAAATCGAAAAACCATGGGGGAGGGGGCAAGATAATATCCCCATTACATCTTTTGACCATTATGAGACCATAATTCTGCTCACAATCGAAACTGGAGCTTTATTTTGGTGTCATCGATTTAACTCGCCGAATCCTTTCAAATGAATCGGTTTCTGGGACATACGACAGAATTTTTCCAAAAAAATTTTTTTCCTACTTCAAATCAGATATTTGTAATGTCCCCATCGATTGTTGTCGATAACGATTTTTGTAATCACTCGAATTTAGATCTAAGGGCATATCATCTTTCATCCAATTAATTACAACAGGTAAACGTCCAGTTGCCTGACAAGGAAGTATTGCCATATCGTTAAGCATTAAAGTTTGATTTTGATGTCCATATTGAATGATTGGTGGAGGATGGGAAGTAGCTTAAAAATTAAAAAGTTTAATTAAATAATCATGGAATGATAAGGCTAATATTAAGGACGATAAAAATGTAATAGGGGTAGGATTATAGAAGACGAAAACCCTACAAGGGAAGCTTAGGGAAAATTTCTGGACAACGGGGAGAGGCGTAAATATTTGGAATCAAAAAATTATCACCGCAGGCTACCAGGAACGGGGCATAACTAAGTCTGACGAATCCGGAGATCCGGCCTGGAAAGGTGTAGATCCGAAAATTCTCGATTCGGATATCCGTGGATTTTCCATGATCCATCAACTCTAGAAATAACTCTGATAAAAATCATCTATCAAAGACTTTTTAGTAAACCAGCAAAAATTTATTTTTTATTTACATTCATCTTCACACTGATCTGGAGTTTGAAGACATGATAGAGACAAAATAGTTGTTATATTTAATACAGATCCAAAAATCATTTAACAGAAATAAATAATTATATAAATTAAAATACATGAAAAAATCTATCGAATTTTAATTTAAAGTTGAGAGAAAATAAAATTTGAAAGAAGAAAATTTCCGATTTTTTAATTGAATGTTTCAAACTTTTACAAGGAATATTTATGTAAATAAAAACAAATAAAAATCAACATTTGATGGGAGGTTTTGCGCTCATTTTCCCACCATCAAAAACCTTTATTTCTTTACCAAAAATCATTCAAAAAAGCCTTGGGTTTCTTCAAAACAACCAAACATTTATGTAGATTGCGTGCACCTTTAATTCCCCCCTTCCCCCTCCTTCCTAATCGCTTGCAAGACTCACTCAAAAATTATATATATCCATCAAAAGGATTTTTAGTTTCTATACTTTTTGCCATTGCCGCCGCTCAACTCTCTCCCTCCGCTTTATGCCCAAAAATCATGAAAAGGGAAGGACACAAAACACAAAAATGCTCTGACCTATCTCAAAGGATTAGCCTGAAAAAAATATTTTTTAATCCTCCTCTACCTTTTCTCTTTTTAGATTTTTATTGTTTTTAGCGTAGAAAAAAAAGTTGAAATCCCTCTTTTTTGATGTGCGTAAAATTGTTAAATAAGCGTGATAAAAAATTAGAAAAAGGGGATGCCGCGCATATTTTTTTGTCAAGTAATTAAACGTTTTATGAGAACATGTTGCAAAAAATTCATTTCTTAGTGATTTTATTGGTAAAATTGAACACGTAATTTTTAAGAGGGTTGAAGGGATGTTTGAAAGATTTCGCTGTATGGCGTGAACTTAAATAAAAATTAAAACCAAACAGAAATGTATAACAGGGATTCTGCCGACCCGATTTCTAGAAATCTGTTTATTTATTTTGTTTTATTTGTCGGCACCACAAAAAGCTCTGAATATAAATTTTCTGACCCAATAAAATAAGACATCCATGTTTTTAGGCTAACCCCAAGGTATGCTAAACTAACAAATTAATAAATTTCAGTATTTTCGGTGAAGTAAAGTACAAAAATCAGCATGAACACTTCTCTCAAAAAAAATTCCTGCCAAAATTTTAAAAAGATTTAATTAAAAAAATTTTTTTTTTGAAAATCTTCAAATGTGAATTTAAAGGTACACGCAATAAACATAAATGTTCGATTGTTTGGAAAAACCTCCCACCAAAGCTTGGGAGAACTGTACAAAATTTATATGGATAGTGCAAATATGGCAACATTTCTATAAAATCTCCCTCCTTGCATTTAATGGGATTTTTGGCTTTAAACATAAAAAAAGGACATAAAAATTTTTGTAAAAAAATTAAAGAAGCCTCCCCAAATCTCTACTAAAGAATAAAAAATATTAATGAATAAAAAAATTGATGAGAAAGGCATACATTAAAATATATTCCCCCTCAAATAAGCTAAAAAAGAGGTAAAACTGACAGACACAACTGTTTTGGTATAAAATATTTAATTGTTTGCTGTAGTATTTAAAAGGGGGAAGGGAAACAGTGAAAGTGTCACAATAAAAAAAAAAGATTTTTTTAGGTATTTATTTAGTTTAAACTAAAAATTCTCGCTAGGGATTATATATAAAGCAACACAAAACATATTTTTAAGCATCGAGAGATAGGTAATTATTTTGAAAAAAACAAGAGAATTAAATGTACAGTCGAACCCCGATTTTAGGTACAACTTTTGTGTAGATTTGGGCTGTCAATTCAGAACTGGACTACACCAGAGAACTGAGGATTGTTTAGTTAGACTATTCAGTTAGAAACGAGATATTCGAAGATATCTCTCAGGGACCAACAACATTAGTATTCCTACAGATAAAGCTAATACACCTTTTGATGCCGAGAAAATTCTATCATATAAGGAGACTTAAATAGCTCCCCCCATGTGCGTAAACTGCTCCAAACTAAGGTTGGACCTCACCGGTTAATTTTTGCCTGTGGCGGCTCAAATAGAGAATAGAAGCATATGAGCCGCTACAGGCAAAAATTAACTAGCCGTGTCCAACTCTAACCAAATTAAAAAATCGTATCTTAGATTAGGGAGAGTCTAGTATTAGGGGTATCTTATAGTCTATATGCGAGGTCCGACCATATTGAGGTAAAAAATATTCATTTTACTATTTAAAAATGCAAATTTTTAAATAATAATTTATGAGAGCAACAACATAACATGTGTTCAATGGCCATATGAATGAACAAAAAAAGGACAAAATATTTTCAAAAAAAAAATAATAATAAAAGGTAAGAGGGCTCGGATTTCACCTCTCAACGATTAACAATAAAAAAAGGTTATTATTGTTTAAGAAAACAATAAAAAAAGAGCGATTAACCTTGCAAAAGAGGAGCGAGATTTTCATGCCCAAAATTTATAAAAGAATAAAAAATTGTCAAGAGAATGGGAAAGAGGGGGATATTTTGTAAATTTTAAAAATTATTTAAAATATTCAAGAATAATTCGAGAAAAATAAAAATAAATTAGACAAGTCAAATTAAGAATAAAGAAACGAAGTAAAAGCTAGACGAAGTCGTTAAGGTCAATCCAGGAAAAAGGAAAATTTTAAAAAAAACTAAAATTTAAGAATAGAAAGATTGGAAATGAACAGAGAGGGGTAGGAGAGATAAGAGCTGAGTGAATGCTGGATTAATTGTTAAAGAACAATTCGCGTACTAAAAAAGAAATTTCAAAAAATCCGGATTAAAGACAAAGATTGTAATTGGACAAAGAGTGAGGGGTGAGAGAAGACGGAGCTGATGGAGAACAATAAAAATAGGTACCTAACCAGATATCTAGATTTTTTGATTAAATTCTCGGGACAGATATTAAAACAATATTCAGATATGGATCTATAAAAGTCTAAGGAAAAGAATTTTTAAAAATTATAAAAATTCACATTCATTATGGGGGCAAAAATTAGAGTAAAAGGTCAACTTCCTTAAATATTTTTCATAATTTTTTGGAATTTATAAAACAATGAGATTTTTAAAAGGAATTTTTTCAATTTCAAAAACTTCTCATCAGATACTTTCATCAGATTTAGAAAAGCTCGAGATTTTCTTGAAATATTTTTTTTCACGATTATTTTCGAAATTAAGTAGTCAATTTACTAAAATAAAAATTAAAAACTAAAAAAGAAAGAAAATTGACCCTAATGTATAAAGGAAATTGTTTTGGAATCATGCAATATAAAAAGGCAGGAAGAATAAATAAAAGGGAATGGAAACAAATACACATAAGATGAGTATAAGATTAAAAAAAGAAAGAAAAAAGATAACAATCTTGCGGCAATATTTTCTTTCAATAAATGAGGAACAGAAAAGAGGAGAGGAAGCACAAAATATTTATTAAAATAAAAGGAATTTTTATTTCATGGATATCCAAAGTCCATTTTATATTTTAATTTAAAAAATAATTTTTTATTTTAATAAAACGCGATATGACTCACTACAATGAGTGGATCTTGGAAAGGTTATCGGATATCCGGTTTCTAGACAAAATTTAGGATATTCGGACTTTTTTAACCACTAAGAAATCATCACACTCAGGATCAGAAAAATATTTAAGATATCCAGAATTTTTTTGTCTAGATCAGATATCCCAGGTTGACCGTATAACCAGAAAAAATCTTAAGGGGCAGGGGAAATAAAGTTTTAGAATGTCAAAAGTGGCGACCGGTTAATTTTTGCCTATGGCGGCTCAACTCCATTCGAGTCGCCACAGTGAAAAACTGACCGGTCGCTAACACCTTGGTCAAAAGAGAGGACAATAATTAGAAAATTTTCCTAAAAAAACGAAAAAAAAACGACGGAAAAATGCTCAAAAATTTTAAAAATTGGCTCAGAATTCTTAGATAACTCAAGAAGAAAATAGTTCAAAAAATACCCAAGAACCTGATCTTTACTCAACAAAAAAATACTTTTCAATTTCCCCCAAAAATTTTAAAAGAAAACTAACCATCACTTATTATCGACAACGAAGCTTTTGCCAAAGTTGATCCAGCAGAATTAGCAGCAGCACAAACATAAATTCCTTGATCTATTTGACGAATATTGTCTATTATTAAACGTCCTTCATTTGTAACTTGAATACGTCCATCTGATGAAACTAGGCCAGAGAAGAAAGTAAAAAGCTTTAAAAAGATTGTTGAGAATTTAACAAAAAGTCAGCGCGGCGTAATACTAAACCCACAAAATCTGTCAAAATACCAAAATGTGGAAAATAAAAAACACCAAACACGTGGAAGGTTATCCGAAAATCGTAAATTTTATTCTAAAAACCATGACCATGATTTTGGATAAGGACCATGACCAGACTGTGTCCAGATTCAGGCCGATCTCTTTAAGGTTTCTATTAGAGTTGGAAACGACTGGTTAATCTTACTTTATCTACTTATTAATCTTTGTTCTCTATTTGACACACCTGTGGTGTGTCAAATAGAGAACAAGAGCTTTTGTGACGCTAAAGGGGAAAATTAATCGGTCGTATCCAACTCTAGTTGTTAGAGTTGAAAGTTTGGTATTCCGACATTTGGTATTACGGCATCATACCAAATGAAAAATTTAAAGAAAAACCTGATCTCCTTCTTTACTCCAAAAAATTCTTGGAATTGGCTGTCCAAAAGCCTCACATTCAAAAATTGCTGTTTTGCCAGGTATTAAACGCAAATTTTGTGGAAGTTTAGTAAATAATGGAGGTGAATTAATGTGTAAATGAGCAGAAGATTCAACATTTCCTACTGGATTTTTAGCAAAACAAATATATTCGCCAGAATCTTGAGGTTGTACTCTTAAAGAAAAAAAAGGTTAGATTAATTCCTTAAGCACGTAAAAGAAAACAACAAGACGGCTGCGTTCCCCCTTATATTCCCACTACCTATATTTTCTTCCGCAAGACGCGCGTTTTTTTTTGTGAAAGCAATCATAAGAAAAAATTGGGAATATTTAAAAGGATGGTTTAGAACTATAGGAAAACTACTATAACTATGTTGTTCGTTCAGAACCAACCCAAACTGAACCAAAGATTTTCGATTTGATCTGAGAACCGACAACCCTAAAACATAACCTTACAAAACAAAAATAAAATCTCATTCATAAAGTAACCCAATTCACAAGAACAAAAAATGGACGTTCTTCTGGTCAAAATTAAAACCCAAAAAGAAATCCAAATTTAACAGAAACAAAAATAGAATTTTTGTACAAACCTATCAATTCTAAGGCCTCCTCTATCCCTTGCTACATAAGCTCGTCCAATTGGCATTTGTCCGTCACGTTTTTTCCAAGAGATAGTAGGTAAAGGCTGAATTTAAAAAAATTATTATAATTCTTTCCCTAATTTTTCCGAAAAAAGCAACCTCTCCAGCAACTTTACATTCAAAAAGAACAGAAGAATTTACTTCAGCGACCACATTTCTTGGTTCAACCTTTAAAAATTTTAACAAAATTTTCGAAAAAACTAAAGGAAAAATCAAAACCAAAAATTTAGGCTTCTCATAGACCGAAAGTCTTGCAGGTTTTGATATTCTTTCTCCTACGGAATTGGAAGCAACACATTGGTAAAAACCTGCATCCGATTTTTGTGCCTAAAAATAAATTAGAATAAAAATATTTTAGATAAAAATAACACTTGTCGGAGACACATCTAATCGAAAGTTAAGATTAGTAGGGTTGTATGTTTTAAACCTTCACCAAACCAAAGAATTTGGTGAAAATGATCACCCTATTAATGAGTACTATTTACCAAAAACATTACTATATTTTAGGACAATGTGCTTGAGTCCTATTTTAATTGAACACAAACTTTTAAATATTTGTGCCCAAAACACAGATTATGTGGAAATGTTTCTAAATTCTGTGCTGACTCTGTGCATAGAATTAGTCCCACAGAATCTGTGGCCATTTAAAAATTTCCTTGACAAGAACCAATGACCATTTATTTAAATCCTAATAAGATCTAGATTTGTTTGCAAATTGTCAACCCGCAAATACAAAACAATAAAAAAACAAACATTTTCAACAATTAAATTCCCACTATCCAATAATTGATATTTTTCGTTGTTTTGAGTATTCACTTCCCTTTCATCCTTTCTCCAACTGACTACAGGTTCTGGAAAGCCTTTGGGGGGTAAACAATCCAAAGTGACTCGATTGCCTATGAGGGCCTTACAAATAAAAATTTTGAGAGTAAAATGAGTTTAAAAATTTAAAAAACCTGTACAGAATGAGGATTAATTCGAAACTCTTCACGAAGCATGGCAACCCGTAAATTTGCTTCTTGTGATCTGACTTCGCCAAATTTATTTTTTGCTACACAATAATAAACACCAGCATCGGAATCAGGTCCGCCTTGAAAATTTGAACGTGTTATTCGTGGAAAGGGAATATGTTAAAAAGGGCAAAAACAAGCTCAACGGTTTACAAGGTACAAGATGGTTTTAAGTTATTAAAGTCAGATTCTATTGACTAGAGTTGTTGGCGACATGTTAATTTTCCCCTGTGGCGGCTCAAATGCTTTTATTCTTCTCTATTTGAGCCGCCACATGAAAAGATTAACTGGCCCCAAATAATTCTACTATTGCCCAAATAATCAAAATATCTAGGTCAGAAATGGAACCATAGAAAGTTCAGTTAACTAAACCTAAAATATTTGAGGGAGAATTCTATTGATGAAATCCAAACTAATTTAATAATCAAAAATTTTCATACCACTTTTAACTTTTAAAAGAAGCAAAGAACCATCAGGTAACAAAAGACGATGACCATTCCCAACTTTAACAGGTTCCGAGTCTTTATACCAAGTTATCTCCACTCCTTCTCCTTCTGCCTCACACCTAAACGATTTACAAATTTAAACTCAAAAAATACAAAAACCTCAAAGTAGCCGGATCATCTTTTGCTACCAAAATATCCAAAGGATGTTCAGAAATTGTTGGGGGTTCTCCTAAAAATTTTTTTAAGTTTTAACAAAAAAAAAAACAAAAAAACCTGTAGATGCTATTCTTGCAAGACAAAAAAGGAAAAATAAATTAATTAAAACTAGCACTGAAAGCATTCGGTTTTCACATTGCGTAGTGAATAAAAATAAGAGAATTAATATTTAAATAAATTAGGCATCTAAAATGTAAAGTTAAAAAAAATTTTTTTTTAAATTACCCAAGCACGCCTAAAAACAAAAAAAAACTAGTCTTCTTTTGTGGTTTTATAATGACTCATTTCATTGTCTAATTTAATCAATAAACGTAATTAAATATTAATTAGAAAGCTATTCTTTTTGCAGAAGAGAAAGGAAAATAAAATTAAAAGGAAAGAAACAAAAAGGGAAAGCCCTAGAAAAAGGAAAAGCTCTCTTTTGACCAGCTAGGTCCGTAATGGAACCAGAGAAAGTCCAGCTACTTAAATTACTTTATCAAGGGGATTGGAGAGGTTTTTGGATGGAGGTAACAATGGAATTTTTAGGAAGGCTCTTAAACTTAAGAAATTTCAGACATTTTATCCCAGTTTTAATCACAAGACATTTGATCCCAAAAATTTCAGGTCCAAGACAAGTTATCCCCATAAAGAGCAATTTTCTAGAAAGGCTCTGAAATTTTTTTAAAGGTTTTCAAAACTAAAGAAAATTAGGCTCCAAAACATTTTATCCCAAAATTTCAGTTCCGAGACACTTTATCCCAGATTTCAATCCCGGAACATTTTGCCCCAAAAAACTTGTTAGGTCCATTATTAAAAATAATTTTTTCCTTCATTTCTATATGAAGCACCTCTGCAAAAAAAGTAATCAACCAACATTAATTTCCGAGAAAATAGCAAAAAAAGGCAAGGATTGAGACAGCCCAACAGCACGCAATTTTTCCTTCTCCCTTAATAACACCACCACAACAACCCTCAACCACTCCTCACCCAATTTTCCTTCCTTTCTTCTTCTTCCATTTTCCGCTGCTCGATTATTGATGTTTGTATGTGTATATGTGTATATATAAAAAAATATAAATAAATTATGCTTCTGTGAACATAAGTGACAAAAAAATCCATTAGCTTTTTCAATACAAAAATTTTTATTCAAAAAAAAATAAATTTAAAAAATACAGGTGAGAGTTTGAGAGTTTTTTTTAAATACAGGTGAGAGTTTTTTTTACCAATGAAAGTTTACCAAACTCCATTCGGGCCAATTCTCCCTCATATTTATTAATTAAACTGTGAAAGTAAGAATTGGATTGTCGGAGAGAGAATAATTGCTCTAAATCAAGACATTTTAAAATATCAAGTCGAACTTCAGGTGAAAGAGAAATCATTTTAATCAATGAAAATCTATAAAGAAATTTAAAAGAAATTCAAATTAAAAGAATTAAGGTTTAAAAATAAATGGACAGGTTTTAATTAGAGACCGGACTGGGAGTGTCGTATGAGAATCGAAAATCTCGATAACCGAGATTTTAGATCGAGACTTCCTGATCCGATCTCTAATGAACACCTCCTTAACAAAATAAAAAAATTTTTTTTTGACTAGTCTGGAAAGACTTGTTAAAATTTTTATTTTTGATGAATCATAAAGAATTTAAAATTATGGCATTAATTTTTCAAACAAAATTAAATGCAAAAATTAAAATATTGAAAAACTGAAGCTGATATTTTAAATTTTTAAACTTTTTTGAACCCAAATTTTTTTAAGATCAAGTTTTCCGTGAAAAATCAGCTTCAGTAAAATTTAAATAAAACGACGTACGACATTTGCGGATTGATATTTGCGGACAAGTTTAACAGTCCATTGAGTCCCCCTACTCACTCTGGATACAAAGATTTGGAACAGTCTAAAACTATCTATATGGAATACCGAAAGATACGGTCGTTAGTTGATATGATCTGATCTCTAGTTTTTTTTAGTTTTTTATGGTCTGATCTCTATTTTTTGATATAGTCATTCTCCGCAAATGTTTTCACCACCATATATTAAAAACTCTAAAAAATATATATAAAAAAATTCAGTCAAAAGTCTCCCAATTATTTTTTCTTTTAAATTGTTCAGATTGTAAAGAACGTGTATTTCCATTTGGAATAATCTGGGAATTTGATGAAAATGAAGACGAATTATTTGGAGAATTATTTGGTGTAGTAGTTGTTGCTTGAATATATAAATTTGGACTTGAATGAATATTTGAATGAAGACTTGAATGAAGATGAAGATTATTTGAAGACAATAAAGTAGCCTTATTTATTCCTTCTTCCTTTCTCTTCTCCTTTTCTTCCTTATCATCATTTAAGTCAATCAAATCATCTACTGAATGTACACTTACAACATCCAACGCTTTATTTCCCTCCCTTTCTTCTTCTCTTCCTCCTCCATTTAATTTTGAAGTCATTTCTTTATTTAAATCAAATTCTAAAGCATCTATTGATAATGGATTTATAATTTCTTTCCTTCCAATTAATTTCGGTTTTCTTTTTAAGGATATTGCTCGACGATGATTATTTGTTGTTGTTGTTTTTGGTTGTTTTGTTGATGATGATATTGTTGTTGATTTATCTTTCATCTTTAAAAGGAAATTTTTTATTAATGGGGGTTTTCTATTAGGGAGGGAGGCGGAGTTTGGGCGCAAGAATGGGCCGGGTTATCCGAAATCCGATGCCTGACCCAAGTTCTTTTTTCAACACAACACATCACTCTGGGCATACTTAAAACAGGAACAACCACAATAGGAAAAGTTTACTTTGCAAGCAGTCCCAAACCAAAATTGAGGACAGCCCTTAAAGGTTTAAAAAACAACCATTACCTAAAAGGATGGGAGTTGAGCTCGAAAATTTTCAAGTTCTGAATATGGTTGCTGACAATAGGTTATTACTAGAGTTATGCCCCGACCCCGTTCTCAGAACGATTTTTTCAGATTTCAGATTTTTTTTTTTCCCAACCCTAGTTATTACACCCGACTTTCAACCTACGATTTTGCCAAGTGAATAACCCTGATAATTGTCCATTTTCTCATAATTAAATTTTTTAAAGAGGTGTCGAAATACTCGAAAATTATCAACCCTTAATTCAAACCCAAATAATTTAAAAATTTTTCCCTACATGCCTTTATCGACTGAAATTGGTCCTTTAATGCAAAAATAACATCGCTAGCATTCTCCTTAATCTTAAAAAAAAATAAAAATTTAATCAAAAAAAATTATAAAAATACCGATGAGACAGTCTGTTGTAATAATTCTGGTGGTCTTGACTAGAAAAAATTTTTTTGAAAAAAAAAATTAAAAAAAATTTTTAAAAAAAAAATTTTTCAAACCCAAATTCCTTTCGACAATCCACGAACATCCAATGATTGTACTTCTTTTTCAAATTTATCATTTACAGCAATTCCATTTTTTAAAGCTTCTAAACGTTCTTGAACAAATCTTTCAAAATATTGAACACCATCTTTTCCAATTAAAGTTTCCAAATATGGGCGAATACTTGGCCTTTCTCTTTCTAAAAATATTTCTCTATCCCATGTGTATATTCCATCAAAATCTGCGAGTAGAAATTAAAAATTTGTAAAGTTCTAGAATTTCCAAAATTTCCGCATTACTGCTGGCACCGGCAAGGGCGTAGCCAGGGGGCGCAGACGAAAATTTTTTGAAATTGGGCGGTCATAGGCGAAAAAATTCCACTTTTTTTGCTCAATCCAAAATGCAAATCCAAAATACTTTTTTGCTCTTTTCCCTTCTCCCCATTTCGGGGGGGGGGGGGTGCTTCAGCCAACTGGATACGCCCTTGGGTACCGATATCGTAAAAGATATGACGACAAACACTACTTTGGAAAGTTAAAGATTAAAAAGGTAGATTCCCAGCTTAAGTTTGGGAATTACAAAATCTATTCCCTAAAGTTTTAGGCTAAATTCAAATTTTTTAATTGTCCCGGTCTGAAACCCGATTTGCAAAAACTCTCATAAAAACCTTGACCCAAAGAATAAAATTGAGAAAATCCAAACCAAAACCCGATCCATGCAAATCCAAAATTCTAACCAGACGTTTCCTTAAACCTACTTTAGACTGGAATGAAAAAATCCCAAAAAAGACGGAGTAAATCATCTTTAAAAGACCCTAAAGTCTACTAACTATTTATTAATAAAAAATATAATAAAAAATTTAAAAAAAAACCTTGAGTAAAGCCACAATTATAATTTCCAAATAAAATAGCATTTGTCCTCAAAAATGTTTTTGCAAAAGAATCGGACAGAAACAAATCATTTGAAAGTTTTAACCGGCTCCACAAAAAATTATAGGCCTCTTGTGGCAATTTATCTTGATAGGGAGAAGAAAGCATTTTTTCATCCAAATCAGTCAATACAATATCTCCAAGCTCGTTTTTATTTATTTTTAAAAATGTTTGTTTTGGAACTCCAATTAAATAAGGCATTGGGGCCCTGAAATTTTTTTTAAATTTAATTAAAAAAGAGAGAATTAGTAAGTTTATGGACCCCTTTCTTTCGTTCTTCCAAAATTTTCTTTTTTTTGGCTAAATCTTTCACATTTATTCAAGCATAAATTTTGAAGAGGAAAGAGACTGATAATTTAAAAGGCCATAATTTTGCCCAACATTTAAAAAAAAACGGATATCGCTCAACAAAAATAAGCTGGGAGTCCTCTATCGAATGGTTTCAAAAAAATTTAATTTGCACAGAAAGTAAGAGGTTCCCCTATTAGTCCCTTAATTTTTGGAACTATTGACCTAAAGTCGTTCTTTTATTGATAGAATGTCAAAAAAAAAAGAATAAAAAAGGAAATTGAAGGAAAGGAAAAGAAGGAACATAAACAGTGTTTTTCTGGTTCCAAAAACACGTTTTACACAATAAAGTTCAAAAAATGTAGTCCCCAAAAACGTTCGATTGAAATCGAGAAATCACTGCCCACAAAATTAAAATTAATTTAAAATTAAAAATATACATTAACATATCTGTCAGATCTTGGGGTAAAATTGGAATAAATAAATTTTGCCTAAAAATAAAATTTTTAAGAAAAAAAAATTTCTTGCAAACCATTCAAAAGGATTTAATAATTTAGCAAGTCCAAAGACACAAGAAGACAATTGACTCAATTTTGAAGATATAAAAACTATCCTCCTTTCTTTTAAAAGGCTAGAAAAAAAGATAAAATTATTTAAATAAATTTCAAAAATTAAATATAGGGAGGGGAAAGACTAAATTCCACAATAAGTTAAACATAAGAATTAAAAAAATTTTTTTCATAAGTTTTACTAACGGAAGTAAGATTATTTTTTATTATGTTCCCAAAAGTGATCAAATTTTATCCGTCAGGATTAAAAAACCAAAAAAGATGAAATTTTTTGGTAAAATCTAGAAAAAACGTTTTACTGGCTTCGTGTACGTTTACTGGCTTCGCAGCAAATCTTGTGTACGTTTGGGAGTTCTTTCACGAAAATTTTTACTGGCTTCAAGCTTGTTGGGGAATATAATGAAAAATAATCAGAATTAAGAATCCTTAATAATTGGAGTAATTGTAAATGATAGAAAATCCGAGTGACATCGAAAATAAGGTTCAATGGATAGGGTCCAAGATTTTTTGAAAACCTCAGATTAAAAAAACTTAAATAAGCTTACGATGAATATAATTGCACCATCTGTCTTTCATTCACCGCATTAAAAAATTCTAATAAAGATTTGTCTTCTTGTAAAGTTGGTAAATTAGAAGGGTTTGGAATAACATCAGAAAACCTCTAATAAAATAAAAAAAATTTTTTTTTAATAAAAATTAAAAAAACCCCAATATTTGAACATACAGTCAAAGAAAAAGTTGAACCTGGAGAAGGAATATCCATATGATAAGCATTTATTAAAAGGGATTCAACATCTACAGGCTAAAAAATTTTTTTAATGAAGGAAATTATGAAAAGAAAATTAACAAAAAATTTAGAAGACGAGGTTAAGGAATATTTTTAAGTTAATTTTAATAATCTATCATTGAAATCAGAAAAAAAAGTTGACGGTTTTAAGGTCTTGGCGTCAGATTAGTCTTTTCCCGTGGCAGCTCAAATTCTCTAATTTTCACTAGTTGAGCCGCCTCAGGCAAAAATTAACCGGTTGTCAATAACACTAGAAATAAAGACCCGAGGATTTTTGGTCTATAAAAATAAATCCAAAGTATGAGGATAAAAGAGAAAACAGCAAGGTGCCCAAATCCGAAATCACAGATTAAGGACTTTGACCAGATTCTTGACTTTGAGTCAAGGAATAATCAAGGACATGATCCAGATCCGGGCCGATCACTAGAAAGCCTATCCCCCTCCCCCATTTAAATATCCAACAATCCCAACCATAAAAATAAACATACGGCTCCTTTCGTTGTAACAGTAGAAATATGATTCAAAAATTTATAGAAAAAACTCGTCCATAAAAATCCGCTAAAAATATGACCTTATAAAAATAATTAAAAACAAAAACCTCAAAATGCATAAAACTGAATTATTTCGGGGCGTAAAACGGCAATAACCAAAAGTATGAAGGGAGGAAGCATCTGTGAAAGCAAAAGTGAATAATTGAACAGGCTCGTTCTCAACACTGAAAAATAGAAAAAATTATTAATTTAAATTGAAAGGCTCTAGGCCAGATCAAGGGCGTACCCAGGGGGGGGGGCTGGGGGGGGGCTGAAGCCCCCCCCCCCGAAATGGGAGAAAGGGGAGAGAAAAATTAGAAGAATTAGCAAAAAAAGTGAATTTATTTCGCCTACAACCTTCAAGTTTAAAAAAATTTTCGCCTGCGGCGCTGAAAATGGAAGAAATCTGGCTTCTTGGGCTCCAAAATTCAAAAAATTTTCGCCTGCGGCGCTGAAAAAAATAGTTCAAAAAATTTGCGTGAGAAACGGCAGAGTAAACGCCAAAATTTTGGCGCACACCCCATGTTAGCCCCCCCCGAAATCGACCCCCTGGGTACGCCCTTGGGCCAGATCTAGAACAAAAGTAATAGGTATAAATTGATCTATATTTGGATCCAGGCCTTAATTTTTACTTGATTCTGAGTCAAGATTAGATTAGAGGAAAAATCTAAACAGCTTCTCATTGAGTTGGTTGATATCCAAATTGGAAGGATATAGACCTTAATAGATCTAAAGACAAGCTAACTTCTATAAATTGACCTTTATCTAAAAACGGTTAAGATCGGTCAGTAAAAATCGAGCAATTACACTCTGAAAATTGCTGAAAAATATTTTCAGAGTTCCTATTTGACCGAGGCTATCCAAAAACAAAAAGACATTCCCAAGTCAGTCAAGGCCAAAACTTAACCTCCTTAATCAATCAATAGACAATTTAAAAATACCTCGCATTATTTAAAGCATTGTGAGGGATACAAAATTGTTTTATCGATTTCAATATGCCTTCATCGTTGAATTCCTGAGGGTATAAAACCTGAAGCGTAGTCACAAAATAAATAAAATTTATTTAAAAAAAACTTTTATTTGCACAGAATTAGAAGCATCAGACGAGACAACGCAACAAACATCAAAAATCGTAGCTATATCCTTACTAAAAATTAATTAAAAGGCACTTGTGTAGTTTCCCTCCCCTATCCAATTTTTTATGTACAAAATGGTCAGTCATTTTTTCTTTGAATAATTTCACAAAATTTCCTAATGGTATCATTAAATCAGCCTACCTTCATTAAGACATGTTTTTTGTGAGACATGTCTTTGGTTTCAAGTTCCATACTAATTAATGCCACAGGGAAATTTTGTAAAATTATGCAAGAAAGAAATGTATATATTTTTTTTTTAATGTATATTTTTTAAAAAATGGATGGGGGAGGGGAACGACATAAGTACTAGAGATCGAGATTTTTGAAAAGCCTGGGCCTGTTGCTGGACTCTGGATTCGATTTATTGGCCTGGGTCGGATCCTGGGCCTGTAGTCCACGAAAAACCCAGGAAGGTCAAAAAAATGTCTGGGCCTGGACTCTATGTACAGAAAAATCCTAGGCTTTGGTCCAGACAGCTCGATATCTAATAAGTCCCCATTAAAAAATATTCAAGAATTAAAAATAAATAATAAAAAAAATACCGAAAGCGTGAACCCATTTTACGAGTAAAAATAAAAATTTAATTGAAATAAAACAAAAATAACATTAAGAAAAATGTCTGGAAATTTAATTGGAGTGAAATGCGGTTGTTAATAAAAAAAAAGTTGGAAAGAAAACGGATTGAAAATGCTGAGAAAAAGCTTAAAACTTAAGTTTCTGGGAATACAAGTTTGCAAACTTAAGTTTGTGAGAGTGTGTAAAAAGAAGAGAAAGAGACTAAATAAAAAACATTTCGCCAAAAATTTTTTAAATTAACAATTTAAAATTTTTCTTATGTGAAGAGGCTGTCTCTTTATTTTTTTCGAGGTCAAGCAAAGTAAATTCTAGAAGGAATTTGTATACCTACAACATTTGAGAGGATATCAAAATGAGATATCGAGAGATTTGGTGTGATTGAAGGGGATGAAGGGATGTAGATTTGAAGGGGATGTAGATCTCTGCTCACCCAGAATCGCACCAAATTTTCTACTATAACTTAAAAAATACTTGTCCAAAAATTCTAAAATTTTTACAGACCCATAAAAACACCCTAAAGAACCTTCATATAAAATTTGGTAGTTTTACCATTTTTTAGAACCGAGCTAGAGCTCATGGTAACTTAACTTACCACGAACTATAGCAGGGTCTGAGATTTACCACTCGGTAGGGGTTAAATGACCAAAAAGTCGTTTTCTTATGATACCGGTTAACCATGACCTCTCGGTAGGGGTTAAATGACCTGGTCATTTGACCATGAACCACGGGTTTTTCTTATGATACCAATTTTACCGCCCGGTAAGGGTTAAACAACCACGAACCACGTTCTTATGATACGGGCTAATGCTAAACTCTTTCTGTTTTGTCAAGGACACTAGAGATAAACGAGGCTTGGGAAATAAGGAAGATCTTTATTTTTAAATATGTCGAAAATGTTTTTACTTCTAAATGTGAAACTTGTTGTATTAAAAACATTAGGCAGAAATTAAAACACGTAAAGATACAAAAAAGTTTATGCATAGCATATTAAGACGTATTTTTAATTCAAAAAGAAAATTATTTTTAAAATCAATTTTTAAATCAATTAAAGGAATTATTCTCATTTTCGCTTGATTTTGAAGTCAATATCACCACCATAATCTTCATTGTCCCTCCAAAAATATTTTCTTCCATTTTTATTTTTCTCCGTTTCTTCCGCCCTCCGTCTTCAGCTTTTTAAAATTCAAAATTCCCCAGCCCTGATAATCTCTCCCAAGATGTCATAAATTTACTTTTGTTTTTCCATCTTTACATTTTTAAAACCAATTTTACTCCTTTACAAAAAAAACATTCAAAACAAAAATACTCTCCAATCATCTCTCTATCACCCATTTGCCCATCAGTGTCTTCGAAAAACAATTTTTCTCCTTTCCAAACCAAGCCATATTTTTTTGTGTAAATATGCAACATTCCTTCTACCGCTACTTTCAAAAAAAACACCCCTCCTAGCGTCTATTTTTGCCCCACTTTCCCAGAGAAACAATTACCCTTCGCTACCCAGCATTTTATGGCCATCATTTTTACGGTCTCCATCAAATGTTGCGTCCTTCGGGCACAATCTTTTGCCCAATCTCCTCCCCCACTCTTCCCCATTTTTCTTCCCCATTTTTTGATTAATTTTTTTTCCCCATTTCAATACTAGCAAATGAAAATCGAGAATAGACCGCCCGCCGTTTCTCTCAAATTGAACATCTTCTTAGTAACATTTTATTTTTCATTGGTCATTTTCTACCGAATTTTTAGAGAATTCCTTTTTTTAATTTTTGTATTATTTTTTTATTATTTAATTTTTTGCAAAAAATATCTAGTAATTTAAAATTTATATAGGAACTCATAGCTAGATTTATTTTCCTTTAGTTGTTTTCTATAGATTTTGTTGTTTATAGGTTATTTATAGGCTTTAACATAACATACCGTATTTTTTGCATTAAAGCCCTACACTAATATATCCCCACTTTGGAGGATAGTTGAAAAATAAAGCCCAATGGGGCTCTAATACAAAAAATACGGTCTTATCTTCGATTCTTTGGTACTTTTGTGTTATCCTCCTACCTTTTCATTTATCCTAATTTTATTAGCTATAATACCCCCATTCTTTTATAATTCATAAAGATAAAATTTAAATTAAATAAAATAAATTTAATTTTAGTATTTTTAATTGAGTAAATTTATTTTAAATAGAATATTTTTCGTATTTTTTATTTTTTTCTAAAAATTTTAATTATTTAAATTATTTTTAGAGCAATAATTTTTTTGAACTATTAATAATTAGCTAAAACTACCTATTCAACACTTTTTGTTAATAAAAATAATAAAATTTAATAAAACTACCTACATATTCACACTTTACTACCTATTCAACACTTTAATATAATTAAACAATTTTGGGTATAGAATTGGCTATACAAAAACAAATTAAAGTAAGTTTGATTAATTATTAAAATAAAAATATAAACTTTAAAGTGAATTAAACTATTTTTTAAATTTTTGGTATATTCAAAATTTTAATTAAACGGCAAATGGCATACATATATATTTCCTCTTTTTCAGAACTGCGTGAATAATTTTGATTATTTTGGTGGGCCAAGAAGTCAAAATTCTTTCCTTTTTTGTTGGCTAAATATTTAAAATTATTCAATTGGCAATTCAATAGCTGTTCAAAAACAAGAATGTGAGTTTGATTAATTTTAAAGTAAAAATATATTTAAAATACTTATTTTTATAATTAATCTATGTATTATATAAATCATTTATTGAACATTCCGATTCTCTTTAAATAATAAATGTTTAAATAAAAAGAAATAAACTAGTACGTATACTGTATTTATTCTAATTGAATGGCCGCCATTTTTTTATCAATGCCTTAAAATTGTCATTCATTAGGAAAGATCATTCAAATAGAGAGGTCATCTGATTAGAATAAATACGGTAATTACACAGATTTTCTAAAATATTCCCCTTTGTACTTTTTCATTTATAAATTTTTCTATCTCAAGTTTAGGTATTTAAAAGAATTTTCTAAAATTAATTTTATTTTCTCATAATTTTTACTCTTAAAACCTTCCATTTTTATTTAATTCAACTATTTTTCTTTTTCAATTCACAATACATATATTGAAAAAACAAATATGTACATATTGTCCAATTATTTAATTTCTTTATTTTTTATTTAAAATTCTAATGGGAATCAGATACTGAAAGTTATTTTTTTTCTTTGAATAATTGTTTATTACTAGAAGAAAGGTAGTACTGTAGTGTAGCACAACTCAAAAAATTTTCAAAACACATACCATTCGATTCGAGACTGTGCAATTTTGCGCCGGGCCGTTTTAGTGCGAGCTTATAAATTCAGAATCACTTATCTATAAGGCTAGAATCATGATATAATAACACTTGCAAAATCCCATCCGATAAAAAAGATATCTGCAGAAATGTCAAATCTGCCGAAACGTTATAAGAGGATAGGTCTCCGAAAATTGAAGAAAACATGGATGACAAATTTTATTTTTTTGGGTCAAAATTTCGTAATACAAAAAATAGCAAAAGAGATATTATTGGTAAATGTGAATTTTTGAGAAACAACTTTGCTCCATCGTAGAATATTTATTGATAAAGTGTAGTACAATTCGATTCAGACACAGTAGCGTATGTTATGTGTTTTGAAAATTTTAGAGTGGGTTCTACAATATACAGCCCGACAAAGAAAGTCAACCTTAACCATATAAAAACTGATATATCATGAATTTTTTAAATATTTAAAAATTAATGAATTAATATAAATATATATTATTTAAGGTCTAATTCAAAATCTGAATGCCGTAACACATCAAGCGTTCACAGTATATGAAATGAATTCCATCAGTAGAGAGGGTTTCCTTAAAGTTTTGCCATTGTTTATGGATAATCTTTTTTCACCAGCATTAAAGGTAATTTATTAAATGTAACAAATAATTGTGTGACATAATTCGATTATTATCAAATTAAAATTTATAAATATATTTTTAGGCATCTGAATTTACAACAGAAATCCACCACATCACAGAACGTGGGACAAATGGTGGAGTGGTTTATGCAGAAATGAGTGGAAAACAATCAAATATGGACTCAATTATGGAAATAGCCCTTAGGAAATCATTATATCCAAGTGGCAGTCCTTATGCTTCTATAACCGGAGGATTACTAGAAAATCTAAGAACTACCTGTTCAATAAGAAAAATTAATGATTTTCATTCAAAATTTTATACTCTTGATAATATGGTAAGTTGCATATATATATATATATATATATATATATATATATATATATATATATATATATATATATATATATATATATATATATATATATATATATATATATATATATATATATATATATATATTCCCTAAAAAATTAGATTTTCTTTTCTCGAATTTTATAATGGTCAGCTTCTTTCTCAAATTAAGAAAGAATTTTTAAGTTCATATAAACATGCTAATTTTAATAAATTGTAATAATAATATTTAATTAAAGATAATTGTTATTAATGGAGTGATTGCTCACAAAATTATTTGTAGAATTTTATCAGATGTTGAAAATAAATACATTACAAAAATGCCAAAAAATTATGTTAAGCCATTTTCAACTGAAGTACGAAAATATGAAGTTAAAAAAACTGTAAAAGAAGTGACTTTTTGGTTAATACGTTTTTTAATGTTTATCTCCTGCCTTTGTAGCATGTATAAGTTATTTAGGCATCATTTGAACATTGAAATAAATTAATTGAAATCCATATTATATTTAGTCCTTCTCCCTAGTTTAATAAATTGAATAATACTTGTCATAAATAATTATCTTTCAAATGAATAGGAACAGTACATATGTCTTGGCTTGCTTATAAACCAAATGACATACGTTATTTAAACATGATTTATGTTCTACAAGAATACTTGTTAAGTTACTTGCAAGAGGATTTCGTTGAAAAAAATTTGTGCTCCGGAGTTAATATTGAGATAAAAGAACAAACAAACACACAAATATTATTAACTTTTGATAATGTACCAGCGTTACAAAGTGAGAGTACTGTAGGATATTACTCTAGCAGACAACAAGCGGATACTGATAAGTTGTATCTGATCAAAAATAGGTGGGAACTTTATTATTTAAGACAAATGTTACAAAAGTGTATTAAATAAAATTTCATTTAAAATATAATAGGTAAGTAGCAAAAATAATTTGCATAGAAGTGTTTTTTATATATATTAAATTAATTTTGTAATTAACCAGGCTCTTTGAAACTCTAAATGATTTTGATCATCCAGATAAGTTTAATATGGAGAAAATTAACAACATAATTGAAAATCAGAAAAGAAGATTCCGCGAACAAAAAGTAATTAAAATATAATTGGCATTAATGGGGATTAGGGATTAATCAACAGCATACCATTTCACTAATGACATTAGAGTAAATTCATCATTTACTTACAGGGATGATAAAGTCTATTTATTTCGAGATCACGTTATCTAAATAGACTTTAGAGTATAAACATTCTTTATGGTTAGTATTTCATTTCCTTATTTTAAAATTTCATTTTAAAATTTTACATGAATTTCGTTCAATTTCCATTAAACTAGAAATTTCCTTTTTTGACACATATATTTTGCATATTCATGCAAAATGTAAATAAAATAAATAAATAATTTAAATATTAATAATATTATTGAAATTTAAATATATAAAGTATATTTTATATATTAATTAATTAAATTAATAATTAATTAAATTATTATACATATATTAATTTGATTAATAATTTAATATATTTAATTAATGAAATTAATTTAATATATTTAATTAATGAAATAATTTAATTAATTAGTTAATATATAATTTAATTAATAATAATTTAATTAATTAGTTAAAATTTAAATAAATTAAATAATTTAATTTAAAAAATAAATTATTAATTACTTATAATTTAAATAAATAAACTGATATAATCTTGATTACATATAGTAAAATTAATTTGTTGTAATTTTATTTAAATAATAATTTATTTTTAAATTAAATTAAATTGTTTTAATTTTGACTAATTAATTTAATTAATCTGTACTATTTTAATTAATTAAAATTTAAATAATTAAAATTTTTTAGTCCTTTGAATTTAAATTAAAGGACGGATGACTTTATTCTTTTAAAATTTAAGAACACATTTGAGCCAATGATGGCTAATAGTACAGTCTGTTAAGAAATTATAGCGCCAAGAAATTTTTATTCCTTTTATTCCTTTTTAGTAGTTTTATTTTTTAAAATATATATCAATAGATAGCTCTATTCTTATCTCAGTTGACATGTTTCTGCATTTTTCACGAAAATGAAAATTGGCCGAGATATCCGGATTAAGCCGGATATCCCAAATCCTATATCCTCGGAAAAATTTTTTGGAAAAAATTTAACAAGCCCGTTTGATAAAGCATATTTTTGTGAGTATTTACCACAAGACCGATTAGAAATATCTTTTTCCGGAACGGAGATATGATTTTTTGAAAATGGCATTTTTCCTTACAAATTGAAAATTTTGCAAAAATAGGCGAAAAATGCCATTTTCAAAAAATCATATCTCCGTTCTGGAAAAAGATATTTCTAATCGGTCTTGTGGTAAATACTCACAAAAATATGCTTTATCAAACGGGCTTGTTAAATTTTTTCCAAAAAATTTTCCCGAGGATATAGGATTTGGGATATCCGGCTTAATCCGGATATCTCGGCCAATTTCATTTTCGTGAAAAATGCAGAAACATGTCAACTGAGATAAGAATAGATTTTTTTCTATTGATATATATTTTAAAAAATAAAACTACTAAAAAGGAATAAAAGGAATAAAAAATTTCTTAACAGACTGTATTTCCATTTTGGCCTAATATCGAAAAATACAATTTCTAGCTTAATGGTCATCCATCGAAATTTTCGAAAAAATTACTCGAATACCACGAAATTAAGGAGTCATTTAATTAGAGAATGTTGCCACTATGTACTTTGAGATTGAATTTTAGGTTATTTAGCTGATCATATTCTCGATAGTGATCATAAGTTGTATAAGTAGAAATAACGGTATTACTCTGTGGTCAGTGAAATGGTTAGTCGTTGATTTGTATTGACTTTTAATAAAGATTCGCGCATTAAACTTACTGAAAACTGAAACTGCTAGCAGTTGGCATTCAACTTTTATTGAAACATTTAATCAAAATTTTGTATGTATTGAAGGAAGACCAGTCGAAATAAAGGTTGATGAAGAAAATTACAAAGTTTGAAAACTAATATACTTTTAAAATATAACTATAAAATTAGGAAATGCTACGAATTAACCAACAAAAATTACAATTTGGCGTACGTGGACTTCAAGAAAATGCCAGAAGATTGCAAGCAGCAATTGATGAAAATAATGTAGTTTTTATAGAATTAGATAGGTCTTTTTATAGAATTAGATTAATCTTTATAGAATTAGATAAATAGGTCTAAAAATAAACGTCCTAAAATAAGATCCTAAAATAACGTGTACTGATTTTATATTTTCATACATTTTATAAAATAAATTCTATAATTTCTTAACACACCATATATGTTTATAAAAAATTAAGAGAAATCGACCAGCAAAATCTGAATATGACAGATATAAAGTTGAAAATGTTAATGATATAACTTTTATACATGTTAGTTCTTCTCAATTATAAAATTGGCCTGTGTATTCTGTTGCACATAATGTGAAGAGTAATTTTTTGAGGTATTCTTTTAATAATTTAGGAAGGAAAATAAATTAATTTTAAAAAATTTTATGAATAAAAAGTAAAATCTGAAGATTTTATGGATAAAAATTTTAACATTTTAACATAAATCGTGAAATATACCGTATCTTCTCTAGTAATTCCCCAATGGGATTATTGTTTCAACCCATCGCTAGAGTGGGGAATTAATAGAGGCTGGGGGATTATTGTTTCAACCCATCCCTAGGATGGAGAATTGTTTTGAAAATTGAAGTTGTCGGTACAAGTACTTTTCGGTATTCTCGAAACCGGAAAAAAACCATCTGTCGAACACAAGCTTAAACTTTGCCAGAGGTTAAAATTCTACAGAGCACAAAAAATTTATTTGGAGTAATATTAAAAGTGATTGATTATAAAAATTGAATGTTTTCTATAAAAACATTTTCAACTGAAGGGAAAAGTTGCTTTATTTCTTTTCTTCTATTATTGTCATCTATAATTGCTGTAATACTTGCTTTTTGAACAAAAAGATAAGTCAGGCACGGCGTAGTAACAAAGACCCACAGACAGAATACCCACAGGCAAAAGACCCACAAGGAAAAATTTTTACCAAGTTTAGAGGAACAAGATTGAACAAAGAACAAGATTGGACAAGTTTAGAAGAACAGGATTGGACAAAAACCCCGGGCTTCGCCCGGGGTTTTGCGGCAACCGTCTCGCATGGAGTCAACGGTCGCTGGGTTCTGCACTAGTAACATAGACCTACATATTCCTATTATTGCTGAAATGAGCATGCCTGGCATCCTCGGCAGAAGCAACTCAATAGAGTAGAAATAAGAAAAATGGTTTAGGGTCTTTTGTCTGCGTGTCTTCCGTATGTGGGTCTCTTCTTTCTTTGGGTATTTTCCTAAATTCCTAAATTTTGACCAATCTCTGACAAAATTTTACAAAAATGCCGAAATTTGACCAAAATATGCAATTTGTCAAAATTTCTCTTTTAAACATTCTCTCCTCTATTACTTTTCAAAGTTTGTGGGTTCATTTTGCTATCCATTAGGCACCCAAAATACGAATTTTACATAATATAAATTATTTGATTTTTATTTTATTAAAATTAAATTTTAAGGTACGCATATAGCTGCATCTCCACGATTAATGTTTTTGTATTTTTGAATATCAATGCAAGGCATTGATAAATTATTTCGAAAGTTCATTTTCTTTCTGCAACTTAACATATAAATTGTCAAACTACTTGATATTTATCCCAATAATTTTTCTCTAGATATTGGAGTGTTACTTTTACAAGTTTAAAATTTTTTAGTCAAAGGCTAATCCTCTCCTCAAACACTTTAAATTCCTTACTATTGGAGATTATTTTGAATGGATAATAAAAGCTTAAAAGACTGCTGATACTTAGGTTTTAGAATTTTTTGAAAAAAATCAGAGAAGCTAGACGGAAAATAAAACTTAAGCAAATTGGGACTTTTTTAAATTTTTTTGACATAAAAATGATATGTACTATTTAACGATTTCTTGTACTTAAAACGGCATGTTCTAATTCGACCCACACTCTACTCATTTAAATTTAAGTCATCAGTGAAAACCACCGACTTCAAGAATAAAATTTAGTTTCTCAAACACATGTGACAAAGTTAATTTGCAAAAATTTTATTCTAATTAAATTGTTAATAAATTATTTAATATTAAGTAAAAATAAAAAATTAAAAATCCTGAATTCGTTTCAGATTATAAAATTTAATTGGATTTTGTGTTAGTACGCTAAAATCGGCCGTTGGAATGCTGCACAATAATAGAAGAGAAGAAATAATTAAGACAATTCGGCCCGAATCTAATTTCGTACGAGCGGTGGGAAGGAACACTGAAGAGCCGCAGACGAAAATTTTCTGTTGGATATATGCGGATTTGGAGCATCACTTCCTATCCAGATGATTTTTAAAAAACAGTTTCCATATCCATCCGTATTCGGATATATCCGTGGATATCCGGATATTATTCGTATCCATCATCAGGTCTGCTAAATACCAAGTAGAGACCGGATTTTTATGCAAATACATATTTTTTTGCAAACTTTTCATGATGTGTAATGCAAAAAAAAACACTGTTTCCGCATGTTTTGAAAACTTTAGAGGGGGTTTCTATTTGCATATAATGCATATTTTTGCATATTCCGGACTTTGCTGCATATTGCATATTTTACTGCATATTTTGAGCTTTTTGGGGAAAATATTGCGAAAATTGACCAAAATCCTGCCAAAAAGTGAAAATTTAGGAAAAAATTTGTAAAAATTACAAATTTTGTAAAAAATTTTTGTGTTTATTGGGTTCGCCAGAAAATGGCCCACACCCATAATGTCTCAACACCAAAACGTCGCACCCCAAAATGTCCCACCACCAAAATGCTTCATTTCAAAATGCCCAACAGCGTAAAAATGCTTAATTTGTCAAATTCGGTTCGAGATCGATTCACTTTTTTGGTTTAATTATGTTCACGTAAGAGTTATTATTTTTGAGATTCAAATGCCTATAAATTTTCAAAAGCCTCATCAAATATTTCTGGTATTGATGAATTTTTATGTACGAAAATGTACAAAAGCAATGTACAAAAGCAAAGCCAGAACAATTTTTTTATGTACAAAAGCCAGAACAATTTATCATCAATATAAACTAACTCTTATTAGCAGCATCATACGCCGTTTCATCGTTCTTTTATAAGAAAACATATATTTGGCAGCAAATGTTGTCATCGAAAATGGAAAGACCTTTATCTTGATAATTGGCATAGGTCATAGTCAACCATAATCAAGTTCATAAGGCACTCGACTATACAACTTTTCTTCAGCAGTAAAACACAAGCAACAAGAAAAGAGGTTTTGCTACGAGCTATAGCGGCACTTTTTCCTTGAATCAGTGTAATGTTTTTTCAGTGAATTTTTTACAACATCAGGAAGAGGCAAATAATAGATATTTCTAAAATTTAATGAATTGCTCTCCCGACCCGAACCCAAAACCCCGTACCCCGACATAGTATAATCCCCCGAGCGTTCGGGGTGCACCCTACGACAAAGTATGAAACATACCTAGGTAGTGGATTCTTATATTCAATCATGTAGGAAGTAAAAATAATTGGACTTACTTTAACTCATTTCGAGTTTCATTCTCGATACGTTCAAACCGTTCTAATAGTGTTTCCAACATGAATGCGTTGGCCTTATCAAATTTTGCAATCATAACACTGACACCTCTTTTATTAGATACTACGTAGCATCAATAATCAGGGAACAAAAAATCGAGTTATATGATTTGTCTACGTCCATTGAAGTAGTAATAAGGACCTGTTTCTCGATACTTAATTTATAATAAAAATCCAAATTATTCACTCATAAAATAAATTATAAAAGTAAAAGAACAAATGAATGGAAAAGAATTTTATTTTAGCGGAGTTGTCATGATAACCAAGTTTAGGAAATTATTTATACAAAAATAAATTAAAGAAAAGAAACATATATTAAAAACAAGTTTATTCTTTTAAGGCCAAAAGTTGCTAATAGAATAAATTAATTGCTGTTTTTAGTGACAGATATTTTCTATTCTCTTCTCAATTACATTAAAATATTTGTCACGAGCATCTTATCATATAAAATTTTTTTAAATTAAATAGTCTGGAATTCAACGATATTAAATATTTTATTACGTTAATCTCGAGTTATTACTTTTAAATTTATTTTAAAAAATTTAATTAAATTTTAGTAATTCCAGTAACGTTTAGTTCCTAATAAATATCATGCCTGTTTTTAATGTTTAGACACGATTTCGTGCCATCGTTTCCGTGCCAGAACGGGTAATTAAAATTCTGGGATATGTTCTCAATTTTACAATTTCTTCAATTTTTACTTCATTATAATATTTTTGCCATTTTTAGAATTAGTTAAAAATCCGCTCAAATCAATATTACCCTTATTTGTGGTAAAGATATTAAATGAAATAAAAAGTCTGATGCTTTTTTGAAGATTCTTTGTGTTGCACAACCCATTGACAAAGACATTCTTCTGGAACAACTTCCCCCGTTAACGAAACAACTTCCTCCGATGTTGGAACATCATCCACAGTTTTTGAACACTATGCTTCATATTGGAAAAATTATATGGGGAATTCTATATTGGTATTTAGAACATTTTTGGAAGTATTCACGTGGCGCCAAAAATACCCCGCGCCAACACGGCCGCGCAAAAAAACGCGCCAAATCGAACCTAACCTAGCTTATTGCTTGTATAGTTTTAATTCTCCTTTAAAAATAAAAACTTTTATCAAAAATTTACGAAACAAATATTGTTTAATGTTAATCTATTTGTAAACCCTATAAAAAAATTTAAAAAAATAAATCCCAAAAAAATTTTACGTTATAAACGTAGCGTTTTGTTTTCGATAAAAAACTTCTTTTCATTTCTAAAAGCTTCGTCTTAATCCATAATTCTTTTGTTTTTCTTCACAATGTCATCTTAAAATCAAATTTTAAAAATTCTAATTAATTAAAAAAATTTTTTTTTATAATTTACCCAAACTCCAGTTTTCATGATTTCCATAATCGAATTGCTTAAAATTTTAATGAAAAATTCAAATTTTAAATTAGCCAATAAACCTCTTCCTCGCCTGACAACATCTTCCCAAAGTTTCGATTCATTGACGAGTTTGAAGTTTCCGAGTTGGAAACATTTTGATGATAAGTGTACGGTTTGTACATTCCTTGAGGTATTTGAGACATATATGGAGTAAATGCAGAGCTAGTTTGGGATCCAGGCTGATAATGAGGTTGGAAATTGGGTAAAAGAGTGTTTGGAGTTTGTTGAACCGAATTTATATTCCCTAAATAACTTTGAGTTCCCAACGAAAGATTAATTTTGCTATTATGTCCTTCCATCCATGGTTGGTTATGCTGAATAGAATGCCCGAAATTATGGAAATTCAAGTTATGATCTTGTCCAATTCCTCCTTGATTTCCAAAATTTGTAGAATGAGTTAAATGGTGATTATCTGGAATTTTTTTGTTTTATATGGGATGTTTTATGGGGTTATTATTAGGGTTAGGATTTTTAGGCAAATGCCTGTTTTTTTCCTAGATAGGCCTGATGCTGAAACGTCCAAATCAGGTGTTATTTTACTGATATCTTATTTCTAACTAGTTTTATCGTTGCCTAAAATTGCCTATCTCCCTACTTTAGGAATAATTTTGGACCGAGTTATAGGTCCCGAAAAACCGAAAAACAAATGGGGGGACAAAGCACTTTTTTGGGGTGAAAAATTCGAAAATGCAAATTATACTCATTCGAAAGAGCTCGTCGAGCTGAGTCGAATGACACCAAAATCACCGTGATTGAACAAGATTAGACAAAGTTATAACACAAAAAACCTAAACCTATGGAGCGTAGGCAAGGCGCTTGTGCAAAACCCAGCGCTTCGCGCTGGGTTTTGCGCCACGCGCCTCGCGGGGAGTCTACGCGCGCTGGGTCTGAGCTCGTAACATGAACCTATTCCTATCTCACTTGCTCTGGACATATTTGGGGCCTCCGTAGCAGCAAAAATCTCCACATATGTCATAGGTAAGGAGGTAAAATAAAAGATCATAACTTTGTCCAATCAAGTTGGATTTCATTGATTTTGGTGTCATTCGACTCAGCTCGACGAGCTCTTTCGAATGAGGTATAATTTGCTTCTCGAATTTTTCACCCCAAAAAAGTGCTTGGTCCCCCTATGGTTTTTCGATTTTTCGGGACCTATAACTCGGTCCAGAATCATTTCCTGAAATTGGGAGTGGTACCGTTCGACTCAGCTCGCCGAGACGAATCGAATGACTTATGTCACGTCCCGAACTTTTACCACCGGTACACTACACTACAGCCAAATTTAGGAAGGAAAACTGTTTTGTTGAAGATTTAATTTGGTTTGGATATAATTTGATTGAAATTGGATCCGGAACCGGATCCAATTTGAGTTCCGGTTTCCGGAACCGGAACTTCCGGTGAAACTCTATTGATTACCTTGAGAAATATTTTTAAGAAAATGTTGCTTATGATCAAAACTCGATGGCCCTGCATTTGTAGAAGGATGGACATGACCTGTAGCATTCGAATCTGGATATAACTGGCTTTGCTGATTTTGCACAGAGCTGACCATTGGTTGAGAATGGAGGCCAGTAACTTTAAATTTAAAAATTTTGCGAATAATTTTGCCATTGCTTAAATCTAAACGCTAAACAGAGGTGAAGATTTCGAGTTGTTCTTCCTTCACTGAACAAATAAAAGTTTATTCCACTAAAATTTCTTAAGGAAATTTGTATTTTTTCTGTACATTACGTAATCCGATAGAATTTAAATTTTTACGTTTTCATTCAAATTATTTTTGTAATCACATTTAAATTTTTAATAAAGATAATTAAATACAGTATTCCACATAATGTTTGAGATTAGCAGCATCAACAGGAATAACCGTCGTTGGTTGTTTTGGCTTTTTGGCTCTTTGCCTTTCTCGCTGCCTCTCTAAATTTAATTAATAAAATTTAAAGTGGAGTTAAAGTGGAGTGGCCAAGCTCGTTTTTCGCGAATAATGGCACTAAAAACTTAGTTTACACCCTATAGTATTTGGCCATAAAATATATAAATATTTTCGCCTGCATGTCTATTTATGGTATTCCAATTGTAAGATTATTGTAGTAACTTACTTCTTTTTTGTTCCTGTATTGGATCCATCTGTGTTGAATCGGGCATCATATATGAATTAACATTTGGATTTTGTCCAAAATTTGCATTTTGGGGATTTTGTATATGATTACCATCAGGAAAATTATTTCCGTTAGTTCCATATACGCAATAAATACTAATATTTTGAATGAAAATATTCAAAAGAATTAATTTAAAAATAAAAATAAAAATCATTACCCTGGAAAAATAAAAATTAAAATTTAAAGAAAAGGACTCGGCAAAGTTAACGCTCTATTCAAAATTGTATTTTTAATTTGCCTTATGAAAATAAACAAATATTTGTATTTCAAAATACATTTTTTCATATGATTTTTCACATGATTTTTCTTATGATTTTTCATATGACATTCTTTCACAAGACCAAGTGCAAAATGCAGCGCATTTTTTAAATAATATTCTGCCAACATGTTAAGTCGGCAAAATATAGTCAAAGTAAAAATATTTTTTAAATTTTAGACTTTGTAAAGGAAATAATTATTTTTGAAGTTCCCGACAACTTTGAGTCGGATCCGACATTTGAAAACACGACATTTGCAAAAGATTTAAAAATACTAAACAATGACAAGAAACACAACTAAAATAAATAATATTATCAGAGACCCGATTTAAAACAAACAAAACTAGACCAGATAAACAGGAGGCACGCAGAGTGTGCCCCTCCCGTGTAAGTGCCACAATTAAAACAATTCTAAAACTTGCTGAAAAATTTTTTTTAAAAAACACTCGTGTTGCTAATTTCGGGGCCGCACTTCCGTGAAGCTAAGCTCATATAATAATTTGATTATAGACAATATATTAATGATTATTATCAATTTAAACCCTTAAAATACTGCAAATGCTCTAATAAGAATATATGCTGGTTATTTTCGATCCTCTCGTTGGGTGTGCTTCTATTGGAGAGAGTGCTTCAATTAGAGATGTGTTTTTATTAGAGCATTTACGGTACTAAAATTTTTTTTCAATTATTCCTAACCCATTAGTTTAGCGATTAAAATTTTTATAAGGGCGCTTATATAACCCAAATTACAAATGACAGAAAATTAGAAATCTTATAATGGTTTTCCTGAAAGAATTTCATGTATTATTTAAATTAAAAAAATATAAATTTATTTAATTAATTAAATTGTTGAGAGAAAATATAAATAAGAGGAGTTAAAATTTTAATTTTCTTAAAAGATTCCATTGCCTTGCCTAAAGAGGAAACGCGCGCTTAGATGCGAGAATAGCGCGCGCAATACATTCCACGATTTTCAAGCGTTCCCCCTCAAAATCTCTATTCCTTAAAATCTCTACACAGCTAAAAAGCCTTATAATCTCTACATGACTATCAAAAAAAGATTTTCAATTAAATAAAGAAAAGTTTAAACTTTATCAAAATCAAGTTAAAAATGAATCCGAGGGTCAACAATATCGGATTCTCATTTCTAGACTACTAGACAATTGGAAATATAAAAGAATTTGCAGGTAAGGGAGATGGAAATGAAAGCCGGATTAATTCTCCATATTTTTTTATAAAATATTGCAAACTATTTAAAATAAATTTCAACATCTCAAATTTCTATAACTAAAAATTATTTTGAAAAACTTGAGCTAAATTTTAAAAAATACCGTATTTGCTCTAACTGAATGACAGTCATTCTATTTTTCAATACCCCAGAAATTTGTCATTCAATTATGTAGAGGGGTCATTCAAATAGAGCGGGTCATTTTATTTTTCAATAGCCTAAAAATGGGTCATTCAATTAGAACTGTCGTTCAAATAGAGGAGTCATTTAATTAGAGCAAATACGGTATATTGCTTTCATTTCCATCAGAAAATTTTATAAAGTAAATCACAAAGATAAAGGATGACAAAAAAGTAACTGCACACATTATTTATGACATAATATCAGACTTGGTCATGGATACGGATAATATCCGGATATCCGCGGGTATCCGCGGATACGGACGGATATGGATAGTGTTTTTTAAAAAATCGGACGGATACGGATGGATACGGATATGATGCTTCAAATCCGCGGATATCCGTCCCTAATTTCTGCGATTTAACATCACTAATTAAATTTTAAAATACATTTTGCCAAGAGAAAATAATTATATTCCCAACGCCAGGAGATAATTGAGTCTCGCATTTGAAAGAGATATACATATTTAATTTCTTTCATTCAATATTATTGACATGGATGGTCGACTGGTTAAGGCGTTAGTCTACACTCAACTTGTAATTTATTTAATTTTGTGTTCGATGCCGGATCTCACGAAGGGCCCTTTATGTCTTTTTATTTTGTTTTTAAAATCTCTCGCACCTGACCCCGAACCCCGACCCAAAAGTCACCTCGACTCCGAACGACATGCCCTCAAACCCTGATCACCGACGATCCCGAACCCGAAGGCTCAGTGAGCCCTACTCAGGGCGAAAATTTTGAGAATTTTGGAAGGCTAGAAGCCAGATTTCTTCTAAGTTCAGCGCCGTCGGCGAAATTTTCTGAATTTTTGAAGACTAAGTCACCAGAATTCTTCCTTTTTCAGTACCGCAGGCGAGAATGTTAGAAGGCCGTAAGCCAAAAAATTCACTTTTAGCTGAGCAAACAAAAACCCTCCCCCCTCTCGAAATGGGGAATAGGGATAAATTTGATGAGGGGATTGAGCAAAAAGTGAATTTTTTTGGCCTATGGCCTTCTAAAATTATCAAAATTTTCGCCTGCGGCGCTAAAAATGAAAATCTTTTGCTTCATGGTCTTCCAAAATTCTCAAAATTTTCGCCTGCGGCGCTGAAATCAACTGGTCAGTTAACCGAGATTTTCATTTCGGTCCGAAATCGAGAATTTAAATTTTCAAAAATACTCAAAAATTTTCAAAATTCTATTTTTGTCGGTATGAGCGTTGGATCGGAATTCCGATCTCTGCCTTCCGATTTTCGAATCTCCGATGGTCATAAGCAAGGTTCGTTTTGCTGCATCCAGTTATTACAGCATTATCTAACCATTACTCAAATTTAAATAAATTTGACCATTTTGAAAATTGTGGTCAGGCTGACCATTTTGAGAAAAAACGGATATATCCGCGGATATCCGCGGATGGATATGTCTCAAAAGTTGGACGGATACAAACGGATACGGATATTGACCCTACGGATATATCCGGATACGGATAGCAAAATTTGTATCCATGACCAAGTCTGCATAATATTATTCTAACCAAAGATAATGGGATCAAATAAAGCTTAAATGATAAAGGACAAAAAATATCAAATCTATCAAGAATTTCCGAAGTGCTTGGTCAAGAGTTCGCAAGTCAGTAGATACTTTATTAAGTCAAGAAATTTTGGCTCTTGTCAGTCTATGCGTCCAATCACATCTTTTTACGTCCAATAAAAATTTTTTACGACCAGTCGACTTTTATGCGTCCAATCAATGCCAACAAGTACTCGGTTCACAGCTTTAGTACCATAAAATCTTAATAGAAAGCTCTATTCACCCAGAGGTGTGGTATAATGTAGGCGTAAACGGACCATAAGATTTTTAAAACCGGTTTCTTTTCTACGAAGATTGGACGCATAAAATTGATTCAAATAAAGTTATGCCATAAATAATGTGTGCAGTTATATTTTGTCACCCCAACGATAAATAACACAGAATTTCGATATTTACACTTTCCTCATTTTGTTTATTTTGCTGTAAAACATAATCAAAATTTTTAAGATATTTATTTTGCAAACCTCTTCAAACATTTGATGTTGATACCTCTAAAAGTAAATTTAATAAATAGAGAGTTTTAGAATTTTTTTAATCATTGTCCTAAATGTATAATGGGTAGTGTAATTAAAAAAACTGCCATTTTAGTTTAAACCAGGACTTCGATCTCGAATTTTTTAAAATCCGCAATTTTGATCGAAAAAATCCGCATTTGATATGAAAAATCCTCAAAAAATTTTCAAACACAAAAATTGAATTAAAATCACTTTATGCGTTTTATTTGTTGACTCCAACAATTGAATTGAGTAATTTTTTCACTACTAATGACTATCTTATTAAAATCCGAATAATTAAATGAAAAATTATAGGTGACTTGAGCCAATGCTTTCAACATCCCTAGTTATAATGAATTTTTTACTCGAAAAATCTTCTTTTTTTGCGCCGCAGGCGAAAATTTTGAGAATTTTGGAGGACTAAGAAACCAGATTTCTTTCATTTTCAGCGCCGCAGGCAAAAATTTTGCGGATTTTGGAGGATCCTTAAGCCAAATATCGTCCTTTTTCAGCGCAGCAAGCGAAAATTTTGCGGATTTTGGAAGGCATAAAGACAAAAAATGACATTTTATCCTAAAAACTACAAGAAAATACAAAAAATCCTCATAATCTTCAAAAGACCACAAAAATCCGCATTTTTAAAAATAATCCTCATCGCCCTATCAAAAAACCACAAAATGAGGAAAAATCCGCAGAAATCGAAGCCCTGGTTTAAACTAAATTAGTAAATGAATAAAGTAAATTAATTTAATTGACACATACATAATTAATTATATTTTCTATATTTTACTAACCATTTGGTGTTTGGAGGATGAGGTAATGGATGTATCTCGTGCACAGTTGCATCTTCTTCACCTTGATGCCATCGTCTCTCTTGATTTTGAGCGTGACGACGTCGTGAACGACGTGGTGGACGAGGTAAACGATGCCCACGATTAAGATTTTCTTGCGCCTGTGGCGGCAAAGGTAAACGAATACCTTCATCTAAAATATTTAGAGTAACAATTGTTATTTTGGCTCTGCAACAAATAATTGACAGTTTGTTAAAAATGTCTATTCTAATCTGACTACCTCCTCCTTGACTAGGATTTTGATGCGCCTGTAGCTGCCCACGTCCTCGATTAGCTTCAGCTTCATCTAAAATATTTTAGGTTTTAGTTTAAAAAATTTAAAAAATCTATTAATATAAAAAATACATTACCTTCGGGTTTACTTTGGAAACATCCTGCATATACTCCTTGAAAATAATTATAATTAAATAAACATAATTTAACAAATTCGAATTTAGGATAATGTAAAGCGCAAAATATTGACAAAAATTTAAGAATATAAATAGAAAAACATAAAATTTGGAATATTTATTACCCGACAACAAAAGCATATCCAAAAACAAGCATTGGATTAGCATCAACTGTAAAACATTCATTTAAATGCGTATGTAGATTATCAATACTGTAATATGAATCTTTAATGTTTAAATTTACAACATATATAATCAGGGTTTCGATATCTGCGGATTTTTCCTCATTTTGTGGTTTTTTGATAGGGCGATGAGGATTATTTTTAAAAATGTGGATTTGCGGTAAATTTAAAAAGTAATTTGGAGACATATTTCTTTTTTCTTTCAGCCTGGCCCGGGCCGCATCTGAAAATCCGGGCCAGGCCCGGGTCCAACTTCGAGTAAATTTTATAAAATTCCGGCTGTAGTGTAGTGTACCGGTGGTAAAAGTTCGGGACGTGACATAAGTCATTCGATTCGTCTCGGCGAGCTGAGTCGACGGTACCACTCCCAATTTCAGGAAATGATTCTGGACCGAGTTATAGGTCCCGAAAAATCGAAAAACCATAGGGGGGGGGGGCCAAGCACTTTCTTGGGGTGAAAAATTCGAAAATTCAAATTATACCTCATTCGAAAGAGCTCGTCGAGCTGAGTCGAATGACACCAAAATCAACAAAATCCGACTCGATTTGACAAAGTTATGACCGTTTGTTTTAGCTCCTTCCTATGGCATCTGTGGAGATTTTTGCTGCTACGGAGGTTCCAAATACGTCCAGAGCAAGGGAAATGGGAATAGGATCATGTTACGAGCCCAGACCCAGCGCCCGTAGACTCCCCGCGAGGCGCGTGCCGCAAGACCACGCGCATCGCGCGGGGTCTTGCGCCAGCTCGACTAGCTCTTTCGAATGAACTATTATTTGCATATTCGAATTTTTCACCCCAAAATTGAGCTTACTCCCCCCTATGGTTTTTCGATTTTCAGGGACCTATAACTCGGTCCAGAATCATTTCCTAAAATAGAGAGTGGTACCGTTCGACTCAGCTCGTCGAGACGAATCGAATGACAAATGTCCCGTCCCGAACTTTCACCACCAGTACATTACACTATATCCAAAATTCCTGACTTTTAGGTCAATTCTGGCTCCTTAAACATCCAAAAATTGAAAAATTTTTCGCATGAGGCGCTAATAAAATGAATTTATTCTTCATGGACCTGCCCCTTGTCTGTTGTGTTTTAATGATGGGATATTGAGGGATTGGCGCCTATTCGTCTGCGCCTATTAGTCGTGTACCGCTAATATGTAGGTATTTTAAGATACATTTTTTCATATGATTTTATTTTTCACCAGACCAAGTACAAAATGCAACGGCATTTTTAAAAGAATATTCTGCCAACATGTTAAGTCGGCAAAATATAGTCAAAGAAAAAAATATTTTTAAAATTTTCGACTTTTTTAAGGAAGAAATAATTATTTTTAAAGTCCCCGACAACTTTGAGGTGGATCCGACATTTGAGAACACGACATTTGCGGAAAAATTTAAAAATACTAAACAATGACATGAAACAAAATTGATTTAACAACGTTATATCAAAGACCAGATTGCAAACAAACAAAACTAGACCGGATAGACAAGTGGCTTCTTGGCCTTCCTAAATCTTCAAAATTTTCGCCTGCGGCGCTGAAAATTGAAATTTGGGGTATTGGAGGGTATATGGAGATTTGTTGACTTATCGAATGCATATCAGACCTTTAAAGCCCTCGGAACGCCTCTTAATCACTGATATTCATCCCAACACCCTTGATAACTTCTCATCCTCTTAATCCCCCGATCATCGCTATCCTTTAATCGACTCCACCCCAGAATATCGACACCCTAAATATCGAATGACCCTAAATATCGACGCCCAAAATATCGAATGACCCTAAATATCGACACCCAAAATGACGAATTACCCAAAATATCGAAAATTTTTAAACTTCATAATTATGTATTCCAATGATCGGGAATGATGTTCCAACATCGAGGAATTGTGTTTTCGATCGAACTGACCATAGCGACCGATCAAGATTCTCCTTGGGGATCGATCACCCTTCTTTGATTGGCATATTGATCATGATTGATGTTTGTTCCATTGTTGGAACAATTTTCCTTTGTTAAAAAGACTTGCCCGTCCTTGGAATACATAATTATGAAGTTTAAAAATTTTCGATATTTTGGGTAATTCATCATTTTGGGTGTCGATATTTTGGGTCATTCGATATTCTGGGTGTCGATATTTTGGGTGTCGATATTCTGGGGTGATCCCCTTTAATCCCTCTACTCTCCTTATATTCAAAATCAGACAACTTTATCTCGCCAGTTAACCCTTAATTCCATGAATTGTTGAAATCTGTAAATTATTCAGCGCTTGGTGTATAGAATATTTATTTAAAAGCGTTAGAATGTAGACTGTGCTTATATTTAGAAGTGTGCTTCTATCAGAGCATTTACGGTATAAAATTTTTCTTCAATTATTCCTAACCCATTAGTTTAGCGATTAAAATTTTTATAAGGGCGCTTATAAAACCCACATTACAAATGACAGAAAATTAAGGAACTTGTAATGGTGTTCCTGAAAGTATTTTTTGTATTAATGAATTTATAAAAATATAAATTTATTTAATTAATTAAATTGTTGAGAGAAAATAAATAAGAGAGGAGTTAAAATTTTTAATTTTCCTCTTAATGATTCTCCATTACCTTGCCTAAAGAGGAAACGCGCGCTTAGATGCGAGAATAGCGCGCGCAAACATTCCACGATTTTCAAGATTTAGTAAAAAATTAATATTTTTGAGCTTGAAAAGAAAAATTTGGTTTATTGAAACTGTTGTTCATTCCAGAATACTCAACCGACAAAGGGAAAAGTATCAAAATCACAAAGCTTAATTGTCAATTTACAGCTTATAACAAACTAAATTAAAGAGAAACTATTCGGCATATAATATTTTAACTAGAGCCCTGACGGCACCGTACTACGACAGTATTTATCGGTATTTTTCGGTATTCCGTATTGGTAGTACTATGTGGATAAAATGGATTCAGTTGGTTAAGTGTATATTGGGGGAGAGGCTTAGTTCAAGTCTGAATTTGAGAATTTGAAGAATCTGAGCATAAATCAACTTATATTCACTTTAATCCCCTTCATCCCTCTAAATTCATTTATTTTTCGGTATTTCAGTACGGAATGTTCCAACTAAATTTGGAAAATATTTCGATTTGGAAAATATTTCGTGTTTTGGTCATTCCGTTGAGTTACCCCGACACACTCAAATACCTATTGTAATCACGAAAAACGTTCGCTTAACGATTTCCCATTGAACTTATTTAATTTTAGGAAACTTGAAAGACTTTATTACAGAACGTCGACAACTCTTAATATACATTTTAATAAAATTTTACAATCGAGGTTTCAGTTAACAACGAATTAATTGAAGCATCCTCCTAATGCAAATTTTTATGTCGAAAATTAAAAATTTTAAAAATAATTAGAAAGACCGAACATAAATTAGATGAAAGGAGAAAGGCTTTTATATAAAGGATTTGTTGCTTTGGGAGTATCTCCCCGCAAGTTCGCAAATGTTTGTCCGCAACCTTTTTTACCTTTTTCCTTTCCTTCTTACATACTTTGCTCATAGAGATTAAAAATGGTAAAAGGATTAATAATTGGGAATAAATAATTTGAATTATATAAGGAGGCAATTTATATGTCGTCGGAAAAATTCAGAATTTAAATCTGAATGTTTTAAATTTGAATTTTTCCGCCGACATGAAAAAATTTTTTGATAAAAAACATTTCGCCAAAAATTTAATATTTGGCTATTTTTTAAAATAAATTATTTCTTATTTTTATTTCTCATCATTGTTTGGAAATTTTTTTCTATTTTGTTAATCTTTTATTTTTCAATTTTTAGACAAAATTTTAAGTTTTTATTCGACATTTCTTTAAGAATATTCTTCAAAAATGGCGCAAGTTATGCATATTTGGAGAAATAATCCAAAAAATGCTACTCCATACCTCGAATCGCTCGGTGATCCTCAAAGACAAACCTCAGAAAAGCAAATAATTATCGAAAATTTGGATGATTGGAAAGTTATTACGGCTACATGGTTCGAAATGGCACAATATCTAAGTGTTTTGGAAACTCTAGCTAACGACCAAAACTTTGCTGGAAGAGGAAAGGCTGCTTTACTCTGTTCTAAAGTTGCTTATTGTTTAGAAAATTACGAAAAAGCGCTTGCCTTCGCTCTTGATTCTGACAACAATTTTAGTTCAACACCTCGACAAGACGATTTTAAGGAGCATGATAGCTTGGTATTTTTTATTTTCTTTATTTTATGGGCTATTATTTTACTCCTGAAGACCCGCTATTTCAATTTTTTATTTAATTTTGATGGGTCAACCCCAGAGGACCCGCACTCTTAAGACTTATTGAACCTGTAAACCTATGAATTTTGAAAGGGAATATCGAGGGATTAAGGTGGATAAATGATTACCATATCTGGGTTTGTAGAATCTACCCTTAAGTCACCCAATCCCTCAATATTCCCTTTTGATATTTCCTTTCAAAATTCGTAAGTCTTCTGGGTCAAAGGTCTTTAGAATGTAGGTCTTTTGTGTTTGCTCCCGTTTAATTCTAAAAAATTTTTCTAGTATGTCAACAAAATTATTGAACAAGCTCTTGATACTTACAAAAAGAAGAGAAATCAAAAAATGGAGGTTGAACCAAAATTAGCTGCTCTAATCGATCGCATTTTTCAACAAAACTTGGAACGTCGCGATTTTAATTCTGTAATTGGTTTGGCTTTCGATACTCGGCGAATTGATATGGTGGAGACTGCAATTAAGTCTAATGAGGCGCCAGACAAAACTCCAGTAATGATTGAAACGCTCAATAAAGTTTGGGAATCACAATTGGATATTGAGTTTAGAACTCTTGTGCTTGACTTGATTTTCCACATGTTGGATGCTGATTTGGAAATTGATAAGAAGGGTTCTCAGAATTTGGCTTTGAAAGTGCTTTCGATATGCCAGGTTTTTTTAATCTTTTTGTTTGGTTGGCCTCTACTTATTGTTAGGCACGGAGTTTTTCTTTTTGTCGTTATTTTTCCTTCTTGATGTGTTTTCTTTTGTCCTTTTTAATCAACCTTTTTAACCCCTTGATCGACGGAGGATTTTTTGTCACTCTCTAATGGAGACCAATTTTATGTTACGTTTACATAGCTCTTTACTGGAATAAGCATGCCTCCTTTCTCTTTACTTTTTTCTAAGCCTTTCATTAAATTTATTTCTTTTCAGTGTTTGATCAAATTAGAACGTCCTGCCCAGGTTGCACAGATTTTCAATAATCTTTTATCGAAGGTTTTTAAATTTTATTTTCTTTTATTCCATCAATTTTAAGAAAAATACTCTCGTTGCCTATCAACTTGCTTTTGATCTTTACGAAAATGCACCTCAAGAATTCTTAGAGCAACTCAAGGAACTTTTGTTCAAAAAAGAAGATTCCCCAGAAAATGAGGAAACAAAGCCTTCCCCAGAAATTAACAATTTAAAGTCGATACTTAGCGGTGAAGAAACTATCAAGCATCACATGCAATTTTTGATAAAGAATAACCACACGGATATGTTGATTTTGAAGAATATAAAAGATGTAGTCAGAGGATCATGTGCTCATAATGCTACTGTTATTGCTAATGGTTTAATGCATACTGGGACAACTTGTGACGATTTTCTTAGGTTTTATTTAATATTGTAAAATGGGGTATCACTCCATCCCCTGGAACCCCAACGATTTTTTAGGCAAAAACCCCCACACTTTGAAGGCCCCAACGCGGCAAACCTCTGTCCATGACTGCTCGACCCGGAAGGGGGAGGATGCTATTTGAAATTTAATATTCTTATACATATGTTTTTCAGAGAGAATTTGGATTGGATTTCTAAGGCGACCAATTGGAATAAATTCAATGCCGTTGCATCACTTGGATTGATTCATAAGGTTCTTTGATGATTTCAGAATTTATTTTGTATATTTTCCTCAGGGACATGAACGCGAAGCTCGAAAGATCCTCGATCCTTATTTGCCCCGAGGAGATGTTGATCCATATGGCTTTAAAGAGGGAGGATCACTTTATGCATATGGTTTGTTTATAATTTTCTAACCTATTTTTTAGCAAGACATGCGGCGTAGGGCCCAGATTCGGTTCGTACCCCCCCCCTTTTTCCTTCCTCAAAGTGTTAAAAATGGTCAGTCAGTCTTATGTTATAGAACTCGTCGAGCTGTGTCGAATGACACCAAAATCAAAAAAATCCGACAACATTTGACCCAGACCCCTGAAAATTGAAAAACCATGGGGGCGATTTTTTGGACTTAAAAAAGTTCGTGCAAATGATAGCTCATTCGAAAGAGCTCGTCGAGCTGAGTCGAATGACACCAAAATCAACGTGCTTGGACATGGCTTGACAAAGTTATGACATGCAGTAGACCTAACGGAGTCGGCGACTTATGTCATAACTTTGTCAAATCTTGTCCAATCACGTTGATTTTGGTGTCATTCGACACAGCTCGACGAGTTCTATAACATAAGACTGACTGATCATTTTTTAACACTTTGGGGAAGGAAAAAGGAGGAGGGTGGGGGATACGAACCGAAGAATTACCGTCCACTCTTTTGGCACGTCGATCCACCTATTAAGAAAGATCTTTTTAGATATTTAACAAAACGAGAACCGGCTTTTTGGTCAGAATCAAAATCATGAGATTGAACTAGTGAATTTTTTGCCTATTTCCGCCTTTTCTGGGTATTAAAAATGGGCGTTAAATCATTTCTTAACTTTGACACGTATTCATTTAATAAAATTTTAGGTTTAATCCACGCAAATCATGGCAATCAAAGCGTCATTAACTACCTCACTGATCAATTAAACAAAGCTACTACAAGTGCTGTTCGTCATGGAGGATGTTTGGGGTTGGGATTAGCTGCATTAGGAACTCGTAGTGTCAAAATTTATGAACATTTGAGAGAATGCTTGTATAGTCAAAATGAAGCTGTTTCTGGTGAAGGAGCTGGAATTGCAATGGGATTAGTTTTGGCGGGATCGATGAATCAATCTGTAAATTATTTTGTAAAAATTTTAATTTTAAAAATTCAAGGCTTTTGATGAAATGAGAAGCTACATTTTGGACACTCAACACGATAAAATTCAACGTGGATTGCGTACAGGAATTGCTATGTTAGCTTATGGAATGTTGGAAAAAGCTGAACCGTTTAGTTTTTTTTCTAATTTTAAAGAAAAATTAATTTTTTTTTTAAAGTTGGATTGAAATTCTTGAAAGTTTCCATTCCGAGTCGATTATGCGTCAAACGGCTGTTTGCATGGTATTTTTGAAAAAATTTTTTAATTCTCATTTAAACGTTAGATTGCTATGGCTTATGCTGGGAGTGGAAATGCTGAAGTTGTTAAACGACTTTTGGAAAAAGTTGCTGCAGATCCTAGTAGTGATGTTAAACGATTTGCTGCAATTGCTATTGGTTTTGTTCTCAGCGGGTTTTCTTTAAAAATATTTTTTGATTGATTTGAATCATTTTAGAAATCCCGAACTTTGCTTGAGTCATACTGGAATGTTATTTGAACACTTTAATGGTCATATTCGTTATGGAGCTGCTATTGCCTTAGGAATTGCTTGTGCTGGATCTGGTTATAAGGTTTCTTTTTTGTTTTGAAAATTTTTGGTTCTGAAAATTTTGAGTTTTATGGGTTCTCGAGGCGAGGCCTTCCTGTTTCCCCCTCCCATTCTCGAGAAATAAAAAAATATTATTCTTTAGGAGTCCGTTTCTCGGCTTGAACCATTGTTGCAAGCCAAAGAAAACTTTGTTAGACAAGGAGCATTAATTGCTTTATCATTTGTATTAATACAACACACTGAGTCTACATGTTCAAATGTTGTTGAATTTCGCAAGACAATTACTAAGACTATAACTGAAAAGAGTGAAGATACAATTACTAAGGTTTGTTAAAGGGAATATTTTCTATTAATTTCGAGTTTTCTTTTACTAGTTTGGCGCCATAGTTGCTCAAGGAATTTTGGATGCCGGTGGACGAAATGTCACCCTTTCTTTACATAACCGTGATGGACAGCCTGACATGCCTTCAGTTTTGGGAACATTTGTTTTCTTACAGCATTGGTATTGGCATTCGTTGACTCATTTTATTTCTTTGGCTTTTCAACCAACTTGTCTAATTGGGTTAAATAAAGGATTAAAGGTTTAATTTTTCTTGGGAGTTTGGAAATTTTTTAAAATTAGATGCCCAAAATTGTCTTTCGTTGCAATACTAAGGCTTCTTACTTTGCTTATCCTCCACCATTAGAAGATAAGAAAAAAGTGGAAGTCGAAAAAGTTGAAGTAGCTGTGCTCTCTACAACAAACAAAAAGAAGGGAGGGGAAAAGAAAAAGGAACAAGGTTTTGTTTTTAATTTTAGAGAAATCAATAACTTTTCTTTTAAGAACCAGAAAAGATGGAAGTTGATGAGCCTACGGATGAGACACATTCAGATGATAAGGAGAAGTCGGATGAAAGGTTTGATTTTTCTTAAAATTGGGGGCTGGGGTTTTGTTATCGCTGTTTAATCGCTAGGTATCAGGCATGTCACCCGGACTTTTTTCCGACCCGAAGTCGATCCGAAGAAAATTTGAAAATCCGACCCGAAACTCCTCGACTTTTTAACACGTGGCATCCTTGCTAGATATATGTATGGGCGACGTATTTGGTTGCGTTATCGGCTTAAAGCTTGTTGGTAATTAAATCTCTTCTATATTTTTCTTATTTTTTCAGAGTCAACAAAGAAGCAGTTCAAGAGCCTTCTTTTCACAATATTTCAAATCCAGCTCGTGTAGTTCGTCTTCAACTACGCAAACTGTCAATGCCAACTGAGGGATCTCAATATACGCCAATTAAATCTATAACGCGTGGAGGAATAATAATGTTTGAGCGTTTAAATGAAGACGAAGAAGAGGAATTAGTTGAGGCTGCAATAGCTGGAGGTATAAGTAGTGATTCTGGTGATTCAAAGGATGGAATGAAAACAGTTGCCCCACACGAACCATTTAATTTCTCATTGTTAAACTATTAAATATTCGGGTGAATTTTTTGTGTTGTAAGGGGGGAAGACAATGTGACGATGATAAAATAAAATTCATAAATATTTTTTTATAATTTGTTTGAAGTGTTTGTGTTGTTTTTGACATTCAAAAAAAATATTTTTTCAAAATTTATTTTGGGTATACCTCAAGGTAATGCAAGGCTAAGGTACTGCCTAGCTACAGCTACGTTCAAAATTTTCAAATCCGGGACGGCCTGGATCGTTGATTCTTTCATGTTTGCCCTACATGAACCATTTAATTGAGTTCGTTGAGGTGCATCGAACCATAGCAGGTCTACCGGATTTGGACAATTTTGAACGAAGTTATGGCCCGGCGGTACCTTATCCCGTACCTTTTTTTATTTAACTTTTTTAGGGTTTAAAAATTAGATTTTAGCTAGTTAATTAATTTTTAATAAATGTCTCTTTCAAATAATAATGATGAAAATGGTGAACAGGATTTAAGTGATGGATGGTCAAAAGTTGAAGATGAAGGTCAATCGAGCTCGTTAAGTGACGATATAACTAGACAAAGTTTAAATGTGACTGGTGAGAGCGACAAAAGTGTTAGAAACCAGTCGACTTTATATTTGTCTTCAAGAGCCAATAGTTGGATTGTAAGGTTTATTTGGATTTTTTAAAGATTTTTTTTATTTTTAGGGGTTTTTAAATAATATGAGCCTTTAAATCAATGCCTACTAGAGATCGGGCTGTGCCTGGACCAAGGCTTGGGTTTTCCCTGTAATTAGAGCCCAGGCCCAGTTATTTTTGACCTTCCTGGGCCTGGGTTTTTGTTGGACTACAAACCCGGCCCAGGTCAATAAATCAAACCCGGAATCCAGGCCCAGGCTTTTCAAAAATCTTGATCTCCAATGCCTACTGGTCTGTGGCGCTTCCTCATGGTTCTAGCGCCCTCGGTCTCTTAATGGTAGTTCTTCCGGTACCTTCGTAAAATGATCTATAACCGCGTAGGTAAGAACCGGCCTACACAAAAAATCATTTTTAAATGAGTTTAAATTATAAAAAATTTTTTCAGAATCTTCTCGGAGTTCGAAACAAACCAGACCCCCTCACAGATTGGGATAATCTTTACAATTTGAAAAACCAATCATTATTGAGAAAGGATTGTCAAAAATTAATACAACAAAGAAGCAATATTTCCTCAAGATGGACTGTGCCTGAAATTGAAAGCCTTATGACTTTATATTGTAAAAGACGAAATGTTGGGTATGAACAGGACAAAGGATGGTTAGAAATACTTGGAAAATTGTTGGAATTTCCTTTCGATAAATGCAATCTTTTTAATGTTTTTTGGGCTATTACAACGAAATATATTCCGAGGTTTGTTTTGGATAGGGGGTTTTTTTCTTTATTTATTTTTTAATTTTAAATGTGGAAATCCGACGACTTAATTCAGCATTCTTACAAGGAAACATCTTGAAATGTAACCAAAAATTTATCAATTTTTTTTGCACTATCGTGTAGATCAGGGTCGATAATCTATTGGCAATTTTTGGCTTTTTGGCACTGATCCCCAACTCGGAAATTATAAGGCTTCAAATTTTTCGACTTTTAGAGCGGTTTTGGTTACAGTTCAAGATGTTTCCTTGTTAGGTCTAGTTGCAGGAATTTTCATTTTTAAACCCCGTAACTCTGAATTTTAATAATATTTTATTTTTTAAGATCACCAAAAATGTTCGATTTATTACGCCTTTTAATGCAATACCACGACCCTCAACTTTGCTCATTTTTGGATTCCTTCAAAATTCAATCATCAGAATTTACAAGTTTTTGGCTTCGGACTTTGTTATGTGTAAATATGGATGATGATTTGTGTAATTTACTTTGGGATAGATATTTTGAAAAGGTTTGGGGGAATTTTTAAAAATTTTCAAAAAATTTTCTTCTAGGGGGACCCTTTCCTTATTTTCTTCGTTTCATTGGCTTTTGTACAAAGTGTAAAAGATGAAATACTTTTATTAACTGAACGTGACAAAATTCTTAATTTACTCAAAGATATTCCAAGCAAAATGACAAGAGATGACTTAACTGATTTACTTGAAATTTGTTCTGTTCACTTAAATTTGACACCGATTTCCGTGCGAGAGGTTTTTTAAAATTAATTCTTAGAGTAACTAAGGACGGGGTTTTACCAAAAATTTGGAATTAAGAGAGTGTTAGAAGTCTAGCCCCGGGCAGACATCGATCTTACAACCTCTTGTACTAGATTATTGTTAGCCGTCTTCGCTCACCATGTACTGGTGCTCGATCGACTGATTGTGAGCTAATAGGGCGATGCTTAGAGGGCGATATCTTCTATTTAAGCCCCCGTCTAGTTAACATTTTTTTCTTAACACCTATATTTCTCTGGTTCTTTTGGGACTACCATTTTTTAATGCTTGCTGGACCTCTTACATTGGGGAATGGAAAACAAAAAATAAGGAAGAGTCTTTCAAGTGTTGGCATTTTAATAGAATTTTTATTCCTTTGTTACGCCTATGAAATTATTTTTTTTTGAAAAATATTCAAAATAAGATTTTTTAAAGGATTTTCATTGTATGCTTTTTGGCTCAAACCTACTTGATGAATGTTCTGAACAGCCTTTAAATCGACTTATTTGCCTTTCAATTTCTGCTCAAGAGCTTTATAAACGTGCTATTGACCCAAAAATTACAAATACAAATTTTTCTTATTTTATTATTGACACTCGTCCACAAAAAAGTTTTAATGCTGGATCTATTTCTGGTGCTTTTAATTTAAACGCTGAAACGGTAAAAATAAAAATTTTCTTATGTTGAAAATTAAAAAAAAATTTTTGTTCTAAATTTGAAAATTTCTTTCAAGTAGAAGAATGATTTTTTGAAAAATCTTTTTGATTTTTTTTTCATATTTTTAATAATAAAAAAAAATTTTCTCAACAAACAATTTTTTATTTTTCTAAATTTTTTTTTTCTAATAAACTTAAAAATTTCAAAAATTATTTTTTTCTTATGTAGATTGTTGAAGACCCAGACAAGTTCGGTTTTGCAATGTCATCACTTCTAAAATTTAAAACCGAAACTTGCCCTAAAGACCACATTTGTTTTGTTGGTTCTGGACATGAAGAAGAAGACCAATTTATGTTTATGGCTATTTCTCGTTTTCTTCATCAAAATCTCGAGCACATTTCTTATGCCGAGGGAGGATATAAAGGTTTTTTTTTAAATTCTTGAAAGAAAATTTTTTATCTTTAAGCATTACATTCAATTCTTTCTGAAACTGGTAATTTACAAAAATTGAGTAATCACTTTACAAAAAATGATTGTATTGAATGCAAAAATGGACCTATGACTGCACAACCTAAAAGCGAATGGAAAAAGGTTTTTTTTTGAAAAGATTTTTTCTTAAAATTAAAAATTTTTCCATTTCTATTCTTTTTACTAAGGCTCTTAAGCCCTTTAACTCACAGTTAAGAGGGCCCGTGTAAATAGAAATTTTTTTGGTGTTCTTTCATTGTGGACTACCATTAAGTCATTTAGTCGTATATCTCTCTAACTCTATCGAAATCTTGATAGCACAGAAAGGGTGCCTAATGGGGTCTTTTTATTAATAAGTAAAAAAGACTTACAAAAAATTGTATAATCTTAATGTCTATTTTTATTAAACTATTTTAGTCATTTTTGTCATTACTAAAGAAATCTGTTCAATTAAAACAACCAAAAGAAATTAATACAAAAGAGAACAAATCTGGTTAGTTTTTTTGGGAAAGATTTTCAAAAATTAAAAAAAATTTTCAAAAGATTTATTAAAACATGTCAGCACTTCAGAAAGAATTGGAAATAAAAGATATAGAAATATTCAATCAGTATTTTCAATAAATGAAGAAGAATCGCTAAGTTCTGATGTTGATGAATTACAAATTTCTTCTCCACAAATGAAGGCAAAACCAAAAGAAGGGGAAAGGCTTAAATGGAATGAAATTATAAAAAAAGCTGAAATTATTGAAAATTTTGAGGGAGAGGTTTACTTTTAAAATTAAAAAATGTTTTTTAATTTAAATTTTTAAAGGAAGTGTTTGCAATTGAAGATAGGACTTTATTCCAATATTCAAGTCCATCTAAAGATAATCGAATACCTTGTTATATAGCTTTAAGGTTTGGATTTTTATTTTAATTTTTTTTCTGAGAAGTTTTATCTAGAAAAAAAGTTTTTCGAGAATTGAATAAAAATGATACGTAAAAATCGTTTTAGAAGAAAACTGGCTGATTTTCGAGAATTATATCTAAAATAGAGTTTTCGAAAATGTAATGTTTCGTTTCCCATTTGGATGCCTTATTTTTTATCCTTTTCCTTGATTTTCTTTTTTTACTTGAACAGAAGGAGGCTCTTCTTTCAAGTGACTGGGATTAAACGAAGGCCCAAGCAAAATTGAAATTTTCGGGCATTTGATAGAGTATTCGATGACGTAATTAAAAAATTTTTTCCTTGATTAGTTTATTAATAAAAAAATAATTTTTCCCTAATTTTTTAGCAGAACACATATGCACATTTTTCACAAAGTGGACATTGCTGTGAGTGTTTTTTAGAAGTCAAAATTATCCAAAAATTATTTTAACAGGAAGGAATAGTTTGTTCATCAATGAGACATTCATTAGCTAGTATATTAAAAGTAACTAGTAAACGAAGATTTCCGGAATTTTTGACATTTAAATTTGGATATGAATTGCCTACTGGAGAGTAAGTTTAAAAAAGTAAGTTTAAATTTCAAAAAAAATTTTTCTTCTAAAGGACACATGTCAGTCATGTCCATTATTTTATTCTTCCAAAAGCTGGAGAGTGTGCAAAGGCTGTAAAAATGGCAATACTGGCATTAAAACCATATGCTTTTGATAGAAATTAGAGTTGAGAGAGAAATTTTTTAAAAAATAAAATGGGGGTGATTTTTAAGGATTCTGTCTTTTATTATCTTTATTTTTAGTATTCGGTTAGTAATTTTTATTTTTTTTTGTTGACTTTTCCTATGGATTCTTTATACATACTGACTTCACTTATGTATTAATATTGATACAACCCTTCACATAGTCAACTGCTAATTCGATATATTTTTTTGGTACATTGATAAGGCTCGGCTCACAAACACACCTAAACTCATGTCTTTTTTGTCAAAAAATGCGCTGAGATAAAATATCACTAATAAAAGTACTCAAAATAGTCCACTTTTGCATTTTTTTAAAAAATAATTTTCCCACGCGGATTCGAGCCCACGACCTCAAATTTTTTATTTATAATAAAATTATTAAAACGTTTGAAAAATGAAGCATTTGCAATAGGATGGAGCAAAAATGAAGATCTTTTTGACAAGAAAAACATGAGTTTAAGTGTGTTCATAAGCCGAAGTTTAGCCGTACCATTTGATAGAGGACCTCTGACTTTTAATTTTTAAGTGAAGTTTTCTTGCGATTGGACTATATTTATCCATTATTCTTTCTAACACTTAAAAGTATCAGCTTCATAATATTTAATTTCTGTATACCGTATTTACTCGATTAATTCCCCTCTCTCGAATAATTCCCCCTGCTACGGATGAGATGAAACAATCGAGTAAAAATCGAGTAAATACGGTATTTGCAATAATTTCAAAAATTCTTTTCTGTGATAATTGCACACAACGAGACAATATTTTTTTTTCTTTTTCATGGTTAATTCACTAATTAACTATATTAAAACAATTAACCACTACACTGCTCCACAAAATTATAACCCCACCTATATTTTTCTCGGTTTCATACTGTAACCGTTGTTTTTTTAGATTTTTTTGTAATAATAAATACTAGTGCTCACAAATTACGTGTGTAAAAAGATCTTTGTTTTCAAATCAAATTTTTCGAGAGTTATAGGGAAATCCCCAGTTATAGGAATTCACAAAATTATTGGAGCAGTGTATATTTTTAATAAAATTATTCAAAACTTTCTCCTTAAATATTTACCAGAATTATTTTCTAATTAAAAATAAGTGCTCTAAAACTTTCTATAACGACGTCCATCGGGCCGAATTTTGCCGGCATAGGAGGGAGAGTTATGAGATGGGGAGTCTAAAAAGGTTAAAAACACATCCTATGGAGCCGACTTTTCACCCCAAACCAGCTCCGAAGAAGATTTTGAAAATCTTACTCTAATTTGAAATCAGACCATATTTTGAAAATCTGACCATATTTTTTTAGTTTAATTAAACCCAATCTGACTTTTTTCTGGTAAATGCCCAGTTGGCGGTCTACATGTCCGCAAATGAAATGCTCACTTTTCTTTCCTTTCTTTGCATTCTTGGCGTTAGGAAAAATGCCCGCTTGAAGGAAAAATTCTCGCTCATTTTTCTTTTTCTGCTATATTGTGCCCTCATGAAAGGAAGGAGAGAAAATAATAAAAAATTAATTAAAGTGAAATTAAATATATTTATTTTGTAAATGATCAAAGATTCGTACAGTTAATCATCAAGAACTCTTTATGAATCCTATCAGCAGTGCTAATCCACAACAAATTAAAGCATTTGGGAATAGATTGAGATTTAGAATGGTACTTCGGATGAGACATTCACTGCCCCTGATTTGCCAAAATATTTGACATATCATTTTTTCCCTTTATTATACCCCCATTAAAGGCTGTTATCCCCCTGATCTTTTACAAATATATGTAAGAATGTTATCACAAATTTATGTTGTTTGATCATTTATAGAATTATTATTTCATTTCTTCCTTCCTTTCATGAGGAAGGAAAATTCCTTTCACTGCTGATAGGATTCATAGAGTTCTTGATGATTAACTGTACGAATCTTTGATCATTTACAAAATAAATATATTTAATTTCACTTTAATTAATTTTTTATTATTTTCTCTCCTTCCTTTCATGAGGGTGTTACAAAACATGCATTTTTGGAGCGTTATTTGAAAAAAAGTTTACTTGTTAAGAGATATTTAACATTTAAAATATGGTGAAAATGAATTTGACGGCTTATCTTACCAGCAATTTTAGAACGATAACCTTTTTTAAGAAGTCGAAAAATTTCATTAATGAGTTCGCTGTGTAGAATAATTCGTAACTTTTTGTAAGGTGCTGTCCACAACGTGAAATAAAAATAACGGAGAAAATAACTTTTTATAATCAAGATCTTAAATCTCGAATAACGGGATATTGGGGTGCAGTACTTTAAATAAATAATAAATTTTTTTAAGGGGGGGGGGCCTATCTGAAAGCCTTTGTTAGGCCTATTTTTTAGCCGTATCTGAAAGCACATTTTTTCATTAAAATTAGATTTTATGTTCTCAATGCTAATGTCTGCAATAATATCCACCGTACTGTATATACTTGTTCCATTTACCTTATTTGCAGTGCTCTGCGAAGATACTTGAACCTAATCTATGTAATCGAATAAATATATTTAGTTGAATCATCATTAAATTGAGAGTTTAGGGTCAGTTAAAAATGAATATAATAATAAGCACTTTTGTCTACAGCTTGACATAGGGTATGAAATTTTGTTTAGCTTCCAAAAAAATTTACATTTATGAGAGAAGAAATATTTTAAAAATTAAATTTTTTCACAAAGTTATCGTCATATTTTTAATTTTTATATTATGTATATCCGTGTATTACTTCTTTCATCTTAATCTTTGAATTGAGACAACTGGAGTAGTATTTATTCCCGAAAACAAAAATTTATTGATGGAATTTTTGTAGGCTTTGCTAAATAAATTTTGTTAAATTTTAAATAAATTATTCGAATCAACAAAGAAAATATTTTATAGCTTCAATAAGTGCTTTTATATACAGACCTCTAAAAATCTCGTAAGGGATATACATAAAATAGCTCTGGGGTCGTTTTGGCGCACGGCTCAAACAATTTAGGCAAAACTTAACTTCATTAGATTTTTTTTTCAAATTTCTTTAACATCCTTGACTATCTCCTCCAGAAATTTCAGAATTTTTCATCAAATATTTTTAAATATACAGTCGATAAACTCGAAAATTTAGGCATATCTTTTAGAAGAAGCGAAAAACAACCAGTCGTTTAGAAACATCTAAAACAGGGATGTCTTTTCCAAACCACTAAAATGGGGAAAAAATAGGGCGAAAAGATCAAAAATAGGGAAGATGCCCTATAAATAGGGTAAAAAGACAATCCTGATCCAAAATTCTTGAGCCATGCCTAAACTTTATATTTTCCAACCTGCAATTATAAAGAACAAAAGTATTGGCAACCCCAACAAAAGTCAAAGTTAAATCCAAACAGTTCATGATTATAAAAGCTACAGGGTAAGGACTTGAAAATATAACTCTAATTAATTGACGATTAATAGAAGTACATATCCACCCAAAAATAATTATTAATAAAATAATAATTAATGATTTGTGTACTCCTTCTAATTTTTTATTAGTATTTTGAGTAGTTGGAGCATTTTTTCGAAAATGAAGTCGTAAAAATATTAAAATATAACAAAACACAGCTGCAGCTGTTAATGTAAGACAAACAGGTAAAAGGATGTTTACATAAATACCATTCCATAAATCACCAATGTAACAACGTATCATTCTAAATTTTGATATTATTTAATTAATATGTTTGGTACTCTCCTGTTAATTTTCTTTATTTCACTTCTATTTTTTAATATGTACATAATGGTCAAACTATCTTACTTCCTCAATTTCACTTCGTTTCCGTGTGGCAATATTAATAAAGTAAAGATTAATCTTTTTGCTTAATCATCAAATACATAAAGTCACATCATCAGAGTTATTGTACAAAAGCACAATACCAAATCATAGGTTTTAAAATGCAGAGCTGTGACTTGTCGCCATAAAGAAGGGTTAGTGACACATCAATTTGGTTTTCAAAAAGATTTTTTAGGGGTTTATTAATCTTTTATTTTTAATTTCTCGCATTTTAATATGCTACATGGAAACGAAGTGAAATTGAAGAAGGTAGAAAGTTTACCATTATGTACAGCTCGGCTGTACATAATGGTCTCGCGGTACTTTGGGGTGTACCCGGTAATGAATGGGGGTCACTTTAGTACGTGGGTGCAGGCTTTAATTTACAAATGTTATACCATTCGAAAGAGCTCGTCGAGCTGAGTCGAATGCCACCAAAATTAGATCTAGGAAAAATTTCTGGACCGAGATATAGGTCCCTAAAGTTTGAAAAACCATAGGGGGGACCAAGCACTTTTTTGGGGTGAAAAATTCGAAAATGCAAATTATACCTCGTTCGAAAGAGCTCATCGAGCTGAGTCGAAAGACACCAAAATCAACGAAATCCGACTTGATTGGACCGAGATATAAGCCCCCTAAAAACCTAAGATACAAAGGGGCGATTTTTGGAATAAAAAATTTTTTATACAAATAATACCTCATTCGAAAGAGCTCGACGAGCTGAGTCGAATGAGACCAAAATCACCATGATTAAACAAGATTAGAAAAAGTTATGACACAAAAAAACAGAACCTAAACCTATGGGGCGTCGGCGAGGCGCTTGTGCAAAACCCGCGCTTCGCGCGGGGTTTTGCGGCACGCGCCTCGCGGGGAGTCTACGGGCGATGGGTCTGGGCTCGTAACATAAACCTATTCTTATCTCCCTTGTTCTGGACGTATTTGGAGCCTCTGTATCAGCAAAAATCTCCACAGATGCCATAGGTAAGGAGCTAAAAGAAAATATCAGAACTTTGTCCAATCAAGTCGGATTTTGTTGATTTTGGTGTCTTTCGACTCAGCTCGATGAGCTCTTTCGAACGAGGTATAATTTGCATTTTCGAATTTTTCACCCCAAAAAAGTGCTTGGTCCCCCCTATGGTTTTTCAAACTTTAGGGACCTATATCTCGGTCCAGAAATTTTTCCTAGATCTAATTTTGGTGGCATTCGACTCAGCTCGACGAGCTCTTTCGAATGGTATAACATTTGTAAATTAAAGCCTGCACCCACGTACTAAAGTACAGCCAATGAATGTTTAAAGGAAATATTTTTCTATATTAAAAAGTTCAAACGTCTGGTCACTATTCAATGGATATAGAACAGCAAAATAAGAAAGCAAAATGCCAACAGCCAATGAAATTGTACAGATCAAAGATAAATAACTTTTAATACGCAGACCTAGATGCCTTAATTTAAATTGATAAAGTTAAACTTAAAGAGAATACGGTAATAGTGTCATTTTCGTCTCATTTTTTCTTCCCCAAGTTTTTCCCTTGATATGTACAGAATGCTCAGACTTTTTCTTTTCTTCAATCCAAATTGTCTTTCTTATTTTGCGAAAGAACTGAATAAAAAATAATCCTTTTGATTGTTTTATGTAAAATATAGAAAGGCAATTGGATGGAAGTAAGAAACGAGTCTGACCATTCTGTACATATATATTAAAAAACCTGAGAAGAAAAAAGGGGGCTTACACCCTAATATAAAATGAGGGAATCGAAAAAAATACCAAATAGGGAAAAATACAGAAAGTAGACGATCAAAAGCAATAAAAAATACAAAAACAAAAGACATATGAAAAGCGGTTAGTGGAACAATATTAAACCATAAACATGCATTTCTTGTTAATTTAAATTTTCCATAAATTGCATAAAGAATTGAGGCAATTATGCCTGTGGAAGCAACAATCATATCATAAAATGCATTTAACCCAAGTAAATAAAAACAGCTTGAATTGAGTGCTCTTAATGTTTACATAATAATTTTGAAATAAAATTGAAAGGTTCTTGTGTAGTTCCCCCCCCCCCCCCCCCTAAAAGCTCCGTCACTTATCTTCAGGCATACTTTTTTTATAAAAAAGCGGAAAAATGGGAATACAGAAAAAAATTGGGAGTAGTTTAGCTTATTTTTGGGTAATTTAACAAATTTTTGGGAATAGAGCCCTCTACTAACCCAAAGTTACCGTTCACAACAGCACCTGATTGTAGATTATAAAATGCAGAGATACCGTATTTTCTCTAGTAATCCCCCAGTCTTTATTAATTCCCCAGTCTCTATTAATTCCCCACCCTGGGGATGGGATGAAAAATAATCCCCCTTCTTTCTACCCCACTCTATTAATTCCCCAGTCTCTATTAATTCCCCACTCTAGAGATGGGTTGAAAAATAATCCCCCCTGGGGGATTACTAGAGAAAATACGGTAAGTACTTATTAGGTAAACTGCATTAAAAACTGGAAAATATTGACCCAAATGGCATTTTTAAGAAGAAGAAGAGAGAAGAAATAGGTGGCGAGGCTTATGGCGGGACTCATGAGGGGGAGGGGGAACTACACAAGTACCAAATCTAAATTACGTTTTGAATTTAATTGTGATTAAAACAAGAAATCCATTAGAAGATATAGAAAAAATACCCAGAGATAACAGCACAAGTATATCTATTAAAGCAAAAGTGTCTTGATATTCAGGATATTTAAAGTATGGAGAAATCTAAAACATGGTTTAATTAATTATGGATATATTTTAGCAGGTGGAAGGTTCGAAAGCCCAAAGAAATGTATACACCTGTGGAACAAAGGTGGGTCGGAACAGTCAGAGGTGTCGGAAATCGGAAGAGCCGGAACTCGGAACAGGCTCAAAAGTCGGAACTCGGAAATCAAAATTTTTTACGGAAATCGGAATTCCGACCAATCTCTTCTGTGGAACAAGCTATATGTGATCCCCGAAAATCGAATAACCATCAGGGGAGTAACAGAATGCTAAGCATTTCGTGGGGCTTTCAACCGGCTAAACTACAGGCTCATTTTTTAAAACTTACAGGATGTTCTGTTCCATTTGGATTCCACGCTGGTGAACTCATTTGTCTTTGTTTAGTTTTTAATTTTCGAGTATCTATATTTAATTTTTCAAGTTTACTTTATGGTTGAAAAACCCCGCGCTTCGCGCGGGGTTTTGCGGCACGCGTCTTGCGGGGAGTCAACGGTCGCTGGGCTATGGGCTCGTAACATGATCCTATTCCTATCATCGATGAGATGGGCATCCCAGGATTCCTCTGCAGCAGCAAACACTCCACGGTGTATAGGTAAGATAAAGAAGAGAGCGAAATGTGTCAAATCTGCAAAAGTCGGATCTGCAAATGTCTGATCTGCAAGTGTCGTGACACGCCATAATTATTTTACACAATTTAAGGGGCCTTAAAAGTCGCAATTTTTCGCCAATTTTATTTTATTTATTTTCTAAACAGGATTATTTTTTTAAAAAAAGTTATGATTTTTCCGAAATAAGGAGAAATAAGAAGAATGGCATGTCGTATGGTCAAGTTGGCGCTCCCGCTACCATGGACACCTAACAACCTTCTTATGATCAGGACCAAAAATTTTCCCATTATACTTAATTGGAAAATAAAAAATTTTAGAAAAGTTTAATACAATTTTAATGAGATACATACTATAGCTAACTAACATTTTTTAGATGTTTATAAATTTGTTATAAATGTGTCAATTAATGTTTAATATTAATGAAAAGTGCATAATTAATGGGAAAATAATTTTTCAAATAATTTTTCCTTGAGTTACTTTAAGCGTAAATAATTTCAAAAATGAAAATATCTAAGTGAGTGAAGCCAGTCGACTTTTACCATTTAACCATCACCAAAAATAGAAAATTGGGAGAGCCAAGTAGCCTTATTTCTCTTTCTCAGCGCCGCAGGCGAAAATTTTGAGAATTTCGGAAGGCCAAGAAGCCAGAAGTCTTCCATTTTCAGCGCCGCAGGCGAAAAATTTGTGAATTTGCGAAGACCAAGCCACCAGATTTCCTTTTTTGGCGCTGCAGGCGAAAATTTGAGAATTTTGGAAAACAAATTCACCAGATTTCTTCCTGTTTTAGCGCCGCAGGCGAAAATTTTGAGAATTTTTGAGCTCAAGCAGCCCCCAAGAACCCCCAAGAACTAGTCCCAGAACTAGTTCCAGAACTAGTTCCAAAGCTAGTTCCAGACATTTACTACCGTAAATCCTCTAAAATAACCCCCCCCTCTAAAATAACCCCCCCCCTCTAAAATAACCCCCCTCTAGAGGTTGATCGAAAAAAATAACCCCCCCCCTCTAAAATAACCCCCCCTCTAAAATAGCCCCCCCCCTTCTAAAATATTCAATTTTTCTTGGCATTGTTTTTTTTTCAAAGCAAAGCACTGTTGAATCCCTTATTTTAATAAAATTAGAAATTATTATGGGGATATCGGGGATTTGAGGGGATATAAGTGGATTATGATGGATTAAGTGATAGCGGCGGATTAATATGGATCCGAGGATTTAGAGAGATATTAAATATTAGGAGGGAATTTGTGAATTAAAAGAGATATGAATCAAAAGATATTTTTCCACTTTCAATTAATTGTCCGATATCCTTTCAAATCCCTGATATCCCTGGTATTTAACTGAGATATATACAAGTGGGATAATATTCTAAACTAAATTTTTAATTAGGTATTTCGAGCCTAAACGAAGTCTAGGATGAAGAGGAGTACTTGATGGAAGTTTTTGGGCTGGGATTTTCGTTAGGAGACTTCTAGTTTGCGATGAATTCTATTAAATTTTAGAAAAATATTATTCAAAATTTTGCAAAAAAAATTTAATTTTCAAAAAATTTAGACATCGAAAAAAATAACCCCCCCCTCTAAAATAGCCCCCCTCTAGAGGTCGATCGAAAAAAATAACCCCCGGGGGTTATTTTAGAGGATTTACGGTAATTCCGTAGTTCCAGTTCCAAGCTAGTTCCAGCATTTACTAGTTCCGTAGTTCTAGTTCCAAACTAGTTCCAGATACTCGTTAGTTCCGTAGTTCTAGTTCTGGAACTGGAACTAGAACTAATTAGTTCCGGAACTGGAACTTTGACATCACTGATCGTCACAAAACGAAAAATCTAACAAAACAACGGAACAAAACTTTAACACATGTATGTCTTTTATTACAAATTGTGTGATGAATTTCTATGTATTGGCACCGCCTAAAACAAATTTTTATAAAAAAATTTTTTAATTTTTTTATTGAGTTTTTAATTTTTTAATTTTGACATTCAACAAGCATCAATCATCTCATCATCAGTTATCAATCAATATTTACATATTTTTAAGAATTTAATAGCCCTTATAAAAAATTTTTTTATCGTTTAAAATTATGAAGGCATCATTGATAGTCATAAAAATTAGACACTCGTTGGCATCCCTCCACATCTTATTCCCTTATAATTTATCAATTCATTTTATATTCATTCATTAAATATTTTCGTTCGGAAAACCTAAATTTCATAATACCGTATATCCTTTAATAACTACCCTGGGTAATTATTGTTTCGACCTTCCGATGGAGGGAGTAATAAATCGAGGGAGGGTAATTATACGAGGCTTGAAATTTGAACGTGTTTTTTTTTGAAAATTTTTAGAATTGTGGAAGGGCAAGGGGCCAGATTTCTTCCATTTCTTAGAAGAAAGCCATCTTTAGGGGTGTATATTTAATATCGATATCGATCGATATTTGGGGCGATATTCTCGTATCGGTTTCGAGATCGATATCGGATGAGACCGATATCGATATTGGAAAATGTGCGATATTCGAGACGATATATCGATATCGATCTCGACTCGTCCAACTCTACTTTCTAAGTCCCTTACTTCGGGAGGTCAAAGAGGATATTTGGACATCTAAACACTTCGATATCCTACAATTCTGAGGTTGTGATTTTTCCATTTTTCTTGAGATTTTTTTACAAAAAGTAGGATTACTGCTCTTGTTCTTGTCAAATTTCCATAATTTTGGGTGTAGGCGCTAAAAAAAGGATGAATTTTGGCTTCTGGAAGTCGTGATAATTAAAAAATTTTCGCCTCCGGCGCTAAAAAGAGATAAACACTGATTTTTCGGGCCTTAGTTGAATAAAATTTTTGGCGTTTTGGCGTTTGGCGTTTTGGCGTCGTTTTTGGCCGATTTTGGCGTTCTGGCGTTTGGCGTGATTTGAAACTTTGAAAAATTGGCGTTTGGCACGCCACGCAAAAATTCTCGCGCACAGCCCTGATGGTCTCTTGCGCTCACACCAGCCTTAGCAGTGTAACAATTTTACCCATTCTATTACCAATCTATTTTACCCAATTTTACAATTTTACCCAATTCTACAGTATCTTTTTCCTCTTTCTTTTCTTCTCCATTTTTTTCGGCGTAAGGATTTTTCCCTTTTCTTCGTCTTGTGGGGGGAAAGTTACTCGGGTAACCTAACCCCGAATTTATTCTACGGGCTCAGAAGACGAACCCCGTACTCTGACTTCGACGATTTTTTCGGCAAAAACCCCCGACTCGATCCCCGACTGCTCTACCCCGACAAAACCAACCCCGACCCCCGACATGCTTTTTTCGGCAACCCCCGTTCCCCGACACTCCCACCCAGAAGGCTCGAGGTGCTACCCCATTTGAAAGTCTTATGACTGTTTATCTTAAGAGGATTCTTTCTCGAAAATTTTATTAAACCCTGTAGCAAATTTTAATTACTTTCAGATGAGCCTAAAGATCTAAAATTTCTAGCTTGTTAAAAACTTCCAAACTTGGGAAAATGTCTAATAAAGTTTTTAAAAAATTAAATTTAAATTAATTAATTAATTTTAAATTTACATGAGGAACCGGCAATCAATTTAATCAATCAAGAATTTCTCCTCTCACACATTCCCCCTCTAAATTTAAAATTATCGGTTGGCATTCTATGTACTTCGGCGCCGTCCTCTCTCCTCTCTTTACACTACTCGCTACACTTTAAATCTATAATTAATTTTTATTTACAATTTTTCAATAGATTTAAATAAAATTACTTTTAAAAATTTAAATTAAAAATTTAAAAAAATTTATTTAAACTTTCCTCAATTACGGATTTTTAAGGATAAGGGCTAACATTTACCCTCAGTGTACCATAATGCTTTTCCATTTCATCTCCGCCCTGGTTTTTTTCACAAGCACCTCTCTTTTCGGTGTCCGGAAATTTGGGCACTGGAAAGTCGGCCTCCATGAATTTTCGGGATTTTTAACTCCAGCGTAGTTTTGACCTTTCTATAAAAAAGTGGAATATTGGGCTCTAAAATTTTGGGCTCAGGCGGAATTTTGGGCTTTATGATAAAGAAGTCTAATTATGCAGAAAGGAAATTCAAAAGTACGAAACGAAAAATATTTTCAAAATCTTCAAAATCAGTAGAAAACAGTTTAATGGTTTAATGGTCCAATGAAAGTTTATGAGTCAAATCATAGCCCCCTATCGAGAACTTTCCAAATCACTTGATCACCTAAATAGTCCCACCGTAATTTCCCTCAAATTTTAAATTAGATGTTGACAGTTTGGTGCGGAAAAAAGGAGTTTGCTTGAAATTTCTAGAGGAATGAGTCTATATGGGGAGGAAGACTAGTGAGGGGAATAACTTAAGTGGATGTTTATTTAAAAATTCGATGCATGTAGCTAAAAATGCTATAAGACTGTTATGTATTTAAAAGCTGCTCTCTTAAAAATCCAAGACGGTTAGCTAACACTGCTCGCGAGCAATATTGTATACAATTGGGGAAGAACAGACATATAGAAAAACTTTTTAAAAATTTTATAGGTGGGTGACACTTTAACGAAATTTTGAGGGCATGACCACAAATTAATTTTTTGCTATCCTATGTATACACATTGACTGTTAATTTTTTAAAATTTTTTAAAAATTCAAACTAAATTTTTAAATAATTAAAATTTATTTTTGACAAAAAATTTAAAACAAAGGGATTTTTTACTAGGATCAATGATAAAAATAAAGCAAACTCATTTTCCATGTACAGTTACCCTACTGATTTCGGGTCTACGGCCACTGGGTCTTGAATAGTATATTGTCTATTGAGGACTAGAGTTTTTATGTTTTAAAACAAACGTAAACACGCAAGAAATTATTTTTGTCACCCCAAACCCGATATGTCCGTCCCGATATTTCCGCACACCAGATATGTTTAGTAGAATTTTTGAGGATTTTTCAAACCACCCGTAATATCGAAAATGAAAAATGTCCTAGCTTTTTCTTATATTTTATAAAAAATTTTAAAATAATTATTTTTTTTTGTCTAGATTTGCTTATCGGGATTTTACCCAGTATCAGGATTTTACTCAGTAATTATAAAAAAATTTCAACTATAAAACACATTTAAACCACAATAAACCCACAAAACCCACATAAAACCACATTAAAAAATAAAAAAATTTACTTATTTTTAAAAATTTAATTTAGAATATTTAAAATGGATAAATATTCATTAATTTTTTGGTTAGTAATCTTGATTTTAACATATTTTTCAGGTTATTTTTTATTAATAAAATCTAGCGGGATATGTATAGTATAATATTTTCTATTTTAATTTTTCTAACTAATTAAAAATTATACATATATCAAGTATTTCCTCTAAAATAGGCCCCGGGGCTTGAAATTGACCTCTAGATGGCTTATTTTAAAGGAAGCCTATTCTAGAAAGTATACGGTATTTATTAACAGAAAATGTTCAACCAAAAGAATTTAAATGTGACCATAACTTTGATTTTGATGATGCCGTTACAACAAACGTTGGAAATATAGTGTTAAACACTAATCGAGATAATGCCATCGGAAGTGGAGGATTTGGCAAAGTAATGCTTTAGATTTTGGAATAATACTCAAATTTTTGTATTATTTGAATATTAAAATTGATTAATATTTTTGGTAAATTAAAGATTTATCACGCTTTTTGGCCCGATCAGGATCGATGTGTCGCCATCAAAATTTCGGGATTAGAAACGTCTAGAAAGAAAGCAGTAAAGAATGAACTTAACATTCTTTCAAATTTTTCTGGAATAGATGAAAGTCATAGTCATATCATTAAAATTTATGGAAGGTATGTTAAGATTTAAAATAGCATGACAAATAGTGGTAGTGGTATTACTTTAGACGAATGATCGGATTTTTACTAATTTTGGAAGTACAGTACTTAAAAATCGACCCCCTCTCCCCATATGTACTTGCAAATTAAACTTTTTGTACTTAACATCTTTCCGATCCGGGCCCTGCTTTATATATATACAACGTCTAAAACATGTTTCTGTTACCTGTTAACCCCTTCTTCCGCTGTTTAAAATACACCAGGGTTTATGTAAAAAATTGTTTTAAGTGAGGAAGACAAAGTTAATAAAAACATGTATATTGTTATGGAACTTGGAGGACAAAGTTTGGATAAGTATTTTAATGCAAATAAAAACAATCATCAACATAATATGCATAATTTTGTAAGAGATATATTTCGTGCCACTGCATTAGCTATCCAACAATTCCATAATGCTGGTGATATTTTTTTTAATTTTTGTAAAAAATTAAATTTTTGTTTCAATAATGAAGGTGGTATTCATTTGGATATTAAAGCAGATAATTTTATTATGGCACTTAATGATAATCAAAGTGAAATGCAAGTTAATCCGTTGAAGTGTAAATTAATTGATTTTAACACCTCTGTATTTTTATCGAATATTAATAAAGCAAAACTCAGTTTGGCAACAGAAGATTATATGGCACCTGAAATCCGCAGCAAACTTTTTTCTAACAGAAAGGATAATGTATTTAATTTGTAGCCCGACATTTGGGGATAAGACCTATGGGGACCCGATATTTAGGGGGGGGGGGTAGGGTATTTAGGGGGGGGGGGAGACAGATATTTAGGGGGGGGGGGGGTAGACATTTTGTAGGGTTAAAAACCAACGGTAAGATATTTTGGCAAATCATCTTCTGTAAAATGTCTTAACTGACGAACCATTCTAAATCTTAATATGTTCCAAAATGACTCGTTTGTTCACCCTCGCAATTTTTTATTACCTTTTCTACCCCAAATTTTGAGTCCTTAGGTGTATGATCCAGTTAAGACATTTTACAGAAGATGTTGGTCCCATATGTCGGGTCCCCTAAAGCTTGATCCCCAAATGTAGCGTAGCCATATAATTGAATTAATAAAATTTGGAATTATTTTTATTTTCAAAAATCATTCTATATTTTTAGTTATCACAAAAGGTTGATATTTGGGCATTTGGCTTGATGGGCTATGAGCTTCTTTATGGAGAATTACCTGAAGGTTACAAGAAAATTGATAAAACGCTGAACAATTATCGTGCAAATGTTGCGCAAAATACACATTTAGATCATATTATAAAGGTAAAAACAGAACTGGTTAAATATATTTAAATAAAATATTTTATGAATTTTGCGAATCTACCCATAATTTTAATTTTTCGGGAAATTTAAAATTTGTTTGAGATAAAATAAAAACCATTATCGGATTGATTGAAGGAAAACTCCCAAGTTCAATCATTTTACTAATCTTTAAATAGTTCTTGTTCTCGTTTTAAGTGAAGTATTATAAGGAAATTTAAGGAAATTTAACATAATCAGTATGTATATGAAGTCAAAAATTTCTTGTAAAAATTCGAAAATCTTATAAAAATTATTTTAAGCACTGTATAAATGTTGATCCAAATCAACGCCCTGGTATTGACGATATTTTGCGTTCGTTATGAGACGATTAACAAGGAATCGAAGAAGATATTGAGACAAAAAATGGGTTCGATTTTTGGGTTCTAACTAAGAAACTACTGAATTCCTGACAACTTTTGGATGGTGATTAGAAAGACAAATATCATTTTTCTATAATTTTCACTGTGTCTCACCCAGATTAGAATGTTAAATACTCTCCCTCGTCTATATCTAAGTTTAGTTCTCTGTCTATTCTCTCAATTATGTTTGCAGTTTTGAATCGGGCTGATGTTCGAGCCGGGCCGTTCGGGACTTTTTCGGGCCAAAAATCGACAGTACTCGGCAGTACTCAATTTATGAGTCCAGCGAACCTTATAAGTCCAATCACAGTTTATAAATCCAAATAAAAGTTTATGAGTGAAAATTAAATATGTAGAACTTTTTGACTTGAGGGTAGTTTTTCTGGAAAAGTTTATTCATTTTCGGTATATTTAAAGTTTGTAACACTTTCTTATTTAATGTTTAAATTATAAATTCAATTTTCTAAATGTTACAAATTATCTTCAACCCTCTCCAATTAAATGTCTCCATTATTCCATAAAGCTTTGATAAAATTTAAATTTTTTTCATTAACTAAAAAAAATTTTGTTTATAAAAAATTCCTTTTCTATTATTGTAGTTAAACTAGTAGGTTTGTTAATTCTTTCAACTAGAAGATTAAGTACCCTTTTATGTTTCTCTTTTATTTTACCGTACTTTCGCATTTTGGCTCTCTTCTATTCCCCAATATTTTAAAAATTTGGTTTAACCTCCAAATGTCTTTTACCGCACCATCATACGTCCAAAAGTCGAAAGAAAAATACATCGAAAATCGAAATCCGAAACAGCTCTGCTTGTCAGTGTTTCCGAATATTGGAAATAATTAGAGAGCGAGATTTTCAAAAAACCTTGATCTTAATTTCGGTTGGGTACCTTGACCAGATTCTTGACCTTGAGTCAAGAAAAAATCAAGGAACGCTGAAAAATGCCTTGATCTGGACTCTGGATCCAGGAAAAATCAAGGTCTGGATCCATCCAGCCCGCTATCTAGAAATAATGTTTCACGAATACTATTAATTTGTCACTAAACAATTTACATACATAACAGGGCTGGGCTTGTTTCGCACTTTCGCGTTTCGCATCCTTTCGCATTTTTTTCGCAGTTTCGCATTTCGCTTTTTATTTTTTCAGTACGCCCAGCCCTGATACATAACCCTAAATTTTCTGAAAAAATCTGAACTTTTTTGTGCCAAATAACCATGCCTGACTATATCTTTCGGTCGAGTCTGTCCATTTTGTTAGCCTATGTACTATGTACCTAAACAGATGTTTATATTTCATATTAACACTAAACTTAAGAAAATTCCAGTTAAATTATTCCCTTTTTTCTTAAAAATAACGGTTTCAATTTTAAGCATCTGCTACAAATCTAATTTTAATAATTAGAAAAAAATATAATTTTTAACTATCAAACAGGTGTTTATTTAAATAACAAAATTAAATTTCTATTTAAATTATTAATATTAAATTATTGTGCTTAATTTACTGAAATTATTTAGATTTATGATAGGAGTTAATATTTAATTAATATTTTTAATGGAATTAATAATAAACAGAAAAGCACAGATGTTTTATTAAATAACTAATTTAAAATAAACAAAATTTAAAATTTTTTTTATTTATATCTTACATACTTATTTTATTTTAGCCAATGTTCGGCCATTTAAAAATAGGCGCACAGCCTCTGTAGATGGCTCGGTTCTGTTTTCAGTTCGTTTCGGAACCCAAAACGTTACCTGGCGTATATATCTCACTTATCTCAAGTTTTTATTAAGAAGGACGGATAAAATGGGATATCTTGGGCTTTTGAAGGGTTAAAGGAAAATGAGGGTTTTTGTGTGAGGAAATGGAGGGATAATTGGGATATAAGAGATTTGAAGGGATTCAAAGAATTTTGTCAAAATTATTCATATTATAAACATTAAAAAATTGAGCAAATTTCAGTCATGGCTGATTTAAATAAAAAGATTTGCGAAAACTTTTCAAAATTTTTTAAAATTTTTGAAAATCGAAAATAAAATACTAAATCAGAACCAGTAGTCGAATCAAAACGCTCGGATATCGAATTCTGAATCAAAATCCTGTGAGCATCAATCACAATAGAAGCATAGAAATCTTACTTCCTACTAAAGCAGGTACTTCCATTGTCGGGGTCTGTTTATGTTCATTTTTTTTATTCATTGTCGGGTCCAAAATATCCTCCCCCAAATAATTTTACTTTAAAAGAACATCTGTCTTTAAAAGGACAAACAAACAGCTGTTTGTTTGTTTAATCAAATTTTTATTATTATTCATTTATTTTTAATTGGGTCTCTCCTCGGCTTATATTTATAACTACTATGACATTTATTACATGTTAGAATGATGGTATTCATAAAGAGAAAGTCTATATTTGAAGAAGAGTTTGTTGATTTCAATGATTATTATCTAAAAACCGGTTTAAATTATCTAAAAACCCCAAAATTTTTGTAAAAATACATGATCCCGAAGCATTATTTGTGTTATTTTTTTCGTACATTAGCAGCAATCCAAACCGGCAATAAAAATAAAGTTTCAGAAAATTTTATCGATTTAAAAATTTTAAAATTGAATTTTCTCGTAACTTATTTGCCACAAAAGTATAAAGACCGATATCTCTTTCCAGTGCCGAGATCTCGATACCCTGAAAATCAACGTAAAACAGGGGTTTTCAACTTCAAAAAATTTTTCGACCCCTTAGGGTTTGTTTAAAATTTCTTTTTACCCTCATTCGAAAGCCTTTTAAATTTGCTACTCATAATTTTTCATTTGACTTTGTTAGTTCCATTGGACTCATAAGGGTTCATCAGACTAGAGATCGAAACGGGTCCGGGACCCGGACCCGTTTCCAGGTTTTCGGGTCCCTTTTCCCGGTTTTTTGAAGCAACCGGGATGAAACCGGGAACTTGAATTCCCGATCCGAGTCCCTCCCGGTCAAACTTCAGAACCCGTTTCCCGGTTCCCGGACCCGGTTATTTCAAAATTCCGATCTCTACATCAGGCGCATAAATTAGACAAGCGTCAATACCTAAATTTGTTTTTCAAACATTTTATTAAAAAACATTCATCTTGTTTTTAGGAAAAAATGTTAATAGGAGAAATCTATTCGACAATCATTTATTATTTTGCTACATTCGGAATTTTTTCTAATTTGTTTTTAATTCGGCTAATTTTGCGTTATACAATGAAGGAGATGCAAGTTTATAGCAAAATACTTTTGCAAACTTGTTTTGTTGATATTCTTGGGATTTGTGTATTTGTTGTTTCTCAACCTGTAAATACATAGATAAATATTACCAGTACTTATAAATTTCAATTTTGCTCGTACTTTCGTACCACCCCTAATTTTGGCCTCATACTTCGTACCTGCCTATTTCTGGCCTCGTACCTAGTACACGTACCTCGTACTTACTCATCCTGAGAAATATGCAAAAAATTTACAAATTTTATGATTTTTTGGAGTACAGGACATCTAGGACATACAGACCATCTAATTCAAAGCTTCATATGCGATAATTTTTGAATCTGGAAGGCTTTGAAGCCATAAATCCTCCATTTCAAACATTTTCGCGCCGCAGGCGAAAATTTTGAGAAATTTGAATGTTGCCCAAGCTCATTTTAAATATAATTAAATCATAATTTTCCATTAAGGCTTTTATTTCCGATAATGGCACAGGTATAGTTTGGGATTACGGACTTATACATTACCTACCAAATCCATGGCAATCTATTCTTCTCCGCATTAATTTTTTCTTGGGAAGAGTTACTACATCGAATGTCTCAACATTATTCGTTTATCGTTATTTTGCAGTTGTACGGTAAGACCGGAGAAATTTAGAAATACTTAGATTGTGTTTTATTTTATAGAAAAGTTGATATTAAATTTAAACACCAATTAATATTAATCTTTGGGATGATAATTCCATTGCTGATATTAAGTATTTTGTCCTATATTGCATACTATCCAACTCCAGAAAAGGAACATTTGACCAATTTTGAAGTGGCAAAAATATTGGAATTGGATAATGATACGATTAAAAATTATGTTATTGGACTTAGAACTGGAGTAAGTTGTAAAAAATATATTTTTAAAAATTTTTACATGCATTATTCCGATCTTCTGAGGTTGAACCCCAGACTGGTAAACGTCCAGCTCGTCCTCAACATGTCCGCAAATGACTTTCTGCAGAAATGCATTATTGCTCATTCTTATCCTTTCATCTCTCTACCATAATTTTCCTTAGATAATCAACAGATAGCTTGACAGTTTGGAGCGAATAAGAAATGAAGCTTGGATTTTTGGGATAACATGATATAGGGATAAGGAATGGAAGAAAGGGTGTCAAGGCTGGTTATAATCCTACCCGAAACTTTGATAGGGATTTTAGTTATTGAAGAAAAGTGAAGGATTATTTTGCTAAATTTTCTATCTGCAAGGATTTATTGTGAACGCCTGAAAAAATATTTTTTTCGAAAATTAAAAAAATTTTTAGACCGACGATCTATCAAATTTTACTGGAAATTTTGCTTCAGCATTAAATATAATTAATTATATAATTATTATTTTTTGTGGTATAAGTATTCAAATACATGTTTATCGTCATTGTAAGGGTGTAGAAATGACTCGATTACGTAATATGAATAGACAATTAAGTATTGTTTTGGTGGCACAGGTATTTTGGAAAGATTTTTGAAATGGGGGAAATTCTCAAATTTGAAATGGGGGAAATTCTCAAAATAATTTTGGCCTTCGTTGCTAAAATATAAAACCTTTATGCTAATATTTCCTCCTTCATGGGGAGACTCAGAAGAAATTTGGAACCGGATCTGCTGTCCAGATCCCCATTATTCTCTCCAAAGGAGCTTTTCCCCATCTTCCGTTTCTTGCGTTTTTTCAATTTTCTTTTCTCTTTTTAATTATTTATTCGGCAATCAAAGTTACAAATGGCAATTATTGGAAACTAAAAATAAAAAACCTGTCAATTATGAAATGAGATTAAAAAAACGGGAGCAGGCCAATATACCGCGAGTCCAGTATGCCGCCGAGTTATAACCTCGTTCAAGATTGTCGAATCCAGGACGCTCTGGTATGTTTCATGCGGTTCGACAAGCTGAATCAAACTATACCAGGGCCTCCCGGATTCGAAATTTTGAACAAAGTTATAGTTCGGCGGTATAGTGGGCTCGCGGTATATTGGGATGTGCCCAAAAAACAAATCAAAATTAAAGTTTAAATGGCTTTAAACTTTAAAAAGTTCTTTTAAATAAAATAAATACCCTAAATACCAGTCAGACTAAATAAATTCCAATAATATTTTATAAAAATTTAATTAAAGGCTATTCTCCCTTTAATGACAAATCTCACCAATTTGTTCGGAAATTTAACTTTTTTATTTAATCTGCCTGGCCTATATTCATCTTCCATTACAATATTTTTTAGCTCTAGTTTGGCATCTTTAGTTGCTTTTTTAAATCCTATTGTGAGTTTTTTTAAAATTATTTCTTAATTTTTAAAATTTAAAAAAGGTAACAATTTTGAGTGTCAAAAATTACAGACAAATCGTTTTCCGATGCAAAAATGATTCAAATGTTACTCCTGTTGTTCCGATGCCGCAGAATTCAATAGCAAATAGAAATTTAGTACATTCTATCTAAAAATTCAGATTTTATATCTAATGATATACATTGGGTGCAAAAATATAAGCACACAGGATAAAATTATTTTGAATAGTGTATAATTCGCCAATTTACAATTTCTATATTAATTCAGTTTTGAGAATAAAAATTTTATTTCCGATTTCCTGCGTTTTTTCCTTACGATTTCCGATTTCTGAAAAAAATTTTGATTTCTGATTTCCGACTTTTGAGCCAGTTCCGATTTCAGGCTCTTCCGATTTCCGACACCTCTGACTGTTCCGACCCACCTCTGGTCGGTGGGTCGGAACATATATTATGAAACATGTCGTTGCTTTAATTAATGTTAAAAAAATAAAATAATTCCATGTTCCTATTATTATGAACTTGAAACTATTTTCATGTTTAAATAAATGTTTTAATCAAGTAGACACAAAAACGAACATTATTTTAATATTATTTATTTTTGTAAACTATCATTGATTTTAAGTAGAAAAAGTCAGAAAATTCACATCAGAACTCTAAAAATATTTTTTAAATAATTAAAATATTTTATTTTCTATTTATCAATTAAACTAGAGTTCAGCGGGATCGGGATTTTGACAAAAACCCGGGATCGGGATTTAGGAATGGTGATCCCGATCCCGGATCCCGGCACGGGATTGAAATTGGCCGGGATCGGGATATATATTTCGGGACCGGGATCAGAAAAATCGGGATCGGGATTTGAAAAACCCGGGATAATCCCGCCCGATCCCGACCGAGATCCCGATCCCGCTGAACTCTAAATTAAACTAACCAGTTTTTAAAGCTAATTCCATTAAATGATTAGCAAAATCTTTATTTTTAGTTTTAAATTCCTTCCATTCATTGCTGTCTAAAAAGTTTTTACGACTGGCTACAATATATTTAATACAGGCCTTTTAAAAATTTTTAATTAAGAAATTAATTTAATAATCATCACCTTTTCTATTGTAATAAGGTTATAAAGTTGAGAATAACTACAACGTCTGGCAAAATTTGTTTCGTCTTATAAAATAAAAATTGTTATTTTATAATAAAAAAAATTTAAATTCAAGTCATTTTATTACATATAGGTAGAGTTAGTTGAGGTCGAGGCCTAGCCGAGGCCCTCGCCAATTTCAGAATCTTGATCATGGTTTGACCTGCCTCGGATTTCGAAACCTCGTCTCGGTCCTCGCCAAGAACCACGCTGAGTACCGAGGCTAAATATACACACAAAAGAAGCGAAGCGGCGTCCTAACTCTAGTTATTTTATTAATTTTACCAATAGATGAAGCCATAATAATTTCACATTTATCCATCAAAGAATGTACTTCGTATTTGTGTGCAATTGCATATAAATCGTCAACATTATTTTCCAATATATTACCTTAATTTCATTTTAAATCAAAATTAAATGACACGAAAAAAAACTTGAAATTTGTCCTAGATAAAAATATTCAATCAGAGCCTGAAAACATTCTGGGGAAGAATCAGTAATTTCAAGTTCACCCTTAAATTTTGAAAATTTTAAAAGAATTATTACAATTAATTCAGATATTTCGACAAAAGTTATTAATAGTGTTCGGCCAGGACATTGACTAGATTTTTAAAGGCTATTTTTGAGTAACACATCAAGCGTAACAACACCTATATCTCGGTCCACAGGCATCTCCGGAAAAAAGTGTTACTGTTATGTATCGACTTGCGGTTATGTCCGAGATACTAACAGAAAGACTGACTAGCTAACAAGGTTTATCTACAATACTATACAATCAAGGTGAACAATAGGAATACGACTATCTGCTGGAGCGCAAGGATTAAGACTGACTGAATAGACTAAACTGACTCTTTCCGGACTAACTCTGGACTGACTCTGGACTAACTCGGTAACTGACTAACAGACTAACTTACTCCCAGACTGGCTAAAGCCTCAGCCTTTTATACTAAGCACATACCCAACAGTTACCGTCCGACTCAGCTCGTCGAGACGAATCGAATGGTATGGGTTTTGTGTCGAAACCTTTCCACCGGTATACTATACTATATCCGTCAGTTCAATTCTGTCCTGGTATCTTATCGAGATTCTCTGTAAATACATTTTTAGCTTCAATCATATCCGTCTGTTCAAACATTGTTAAAAATACACTGCTATTCTGAGCTAGAATACAACGGTGGACATTTATTTTCACATCACCAATCTGGAAAATAAATAATTTTACTTTAAAAATCAAAAAATAAATACAAGGTAGGTACCTTAATAACAAAATCTGTGAGTGTTCTATCCATAAACAATTCTCTAATCAAATTTCGTTCTTCAACTTGACTATTCGCAATTTGATCATAATTATATTCACATTTTATGTTTTGAGGCACAAATTCAACTTCACAATATAACAACACAGAACCTGGAAAAAGGAAACTAGGTAATGATGAGCAGTGTTTGGAATTTTGAGATTTGCTCGTAGTACTCGTACTTTCGTACATGCAATACCTATGTATTTTTTACTCATACTCTTACATGCTTACATTAGTTTTTTCTCATATTCGTATATCTTGTACCTCGTACTTTCTAAAAAATTGAAAATTTTTATGATTTGTTGATATGAGGGGCATTTAATTCTAAATTTTTAATTTTTCCCGAAGAAATTCAATTGTGATTTTTAAAAAATCCAAAGAATCCAATTATCCAAAATTGTTCCTAGTGGCTCCTCCGTCGGGGACCAACCCTAATGAGCAGTTAAAGCCAGAAATAAATATTACTAATGCCTGTAAAATATCAACTAATTTTTTCTCTTTAGGTTATTTAATGAGTTATTTTTAGTGTTGGAGCTATTTACATAAAATTCAAAAATACACATACCATCTGCTTGACTTATTTTATGCAACTGAATTTCTGATCTATTAGATTCGGTTTTATTTTCAAAATTTTTTGAATAGCTTAAAAAAAGCAAAATATAACTATGTATAAATAAATAATATTAGTATAACTTACGAACAAATATCTACACGGTTCCCTTTAATATCATAGGCATAGATATTATATTTGGCAAACACACTAACTTTCGACTCATTTAATCCGATTTGAATGAGCGAAATCAGAGTCTGATGATGGTAACTGTTGTAACTGTTTTTTGTGTTAATACGTAATTCCCAAGCAACTGAAGGACATATTGGATTGAAAAATTTCTTGCCTATATTTAAATTTAAATCAAAAAAGATACATAAAAAACACACTGGTCATAATTTGGTCGTTCATAAAAAATTCCTTGCGTAAATTTAAATCATATATTTTCCATTCAATGTTACATTTAATTAAATTAAGCTAATTGAAATTTCTGGTGAATAAATAAATTAAATTTACCTTATCAGAAACATCAAAAAACATTGTAATTTTAAGATTATACGTTAGATTTCAAAAGGAGTCGTTAAAATATTGGAAGCTAGTACTGAAAAATAAAAATGGTTTATAGTAAAGGTTGATTCGTTAGATTTAAAATTTTTATCATATTATGGAATAGACAAAGGATCAAGAAGTGTAAGTGGGATATTGAGGATTTGTTGGGATTAAGGGGTAATTCACAGAAATTCAAAGAAATATAATATACATACGTATTAACATAAGTTACAATAAATGAAGTTTATAAGGGAAAGTTTTTTGTTTTCAAGTTTAATAGAGAGAGAGAATTTACTTGTGACCCAGACATTTTTACTGGGACGTAAGTTTTTAGTATTTTTGATTATTTTCTTAAATAAACCAAAAAATCCTTCCTAAATCCTTTCAATCTCTCTAAATCAGTTTATCCAAGAAATTTCCTTATTAAATTGGGTTGAAATTCTTTTTTCAAATATTGTGGAAAAAGAACGCTCATGTACTTACGTCCCAGTAAAAATGTCTGGGTCACAAGTAAATTCTCTCTCTCTCTAATGAAAACAAAAAATGTAAAATAAGCAACCTAATAAATTTTTACACGCCCATAAACATCTAAGAAAAACAAAATTAATGTTTAGACACCCTTATTTCAGAAAGATTAAATAATTCAACGTCCTAGAATTAAAAAATCCATTTCAGTATTAGATATTGTTTATCCCTCGGCCCTATATGATAATTAAAAAAATCTTTAAAAAATTGACTAGAACATGAAATATTGAGAAAAATAGGGGTGCGGTTATAATTTTGGAACAGAGTGTTTTTGGAACAGAGTTTTATAATTCTGTTATGTAAACAAATTAGGTATGATATGATAATTTTCATTTTATGCTGGTTGTATAGTTGCTGTGTTGTTTCTTTTAAATATAAAATTTCTGTAAGGTTTATTAGTTAATATACAAATAATTGGATTAAAAACTGGTATTAAATGAAAAGAAATATAATTTAATATTCGAATAAAATTAATGTTGTTTGTAGATAAATTTAAAATAAAAAATAGCACTTCTGTCTGGTTAATAAAAGGAATTGATGCCTAAAAATAAATATACAGGGTGCCTCAAAAGTCTTCTTTGCCTACACATTTTTTTATCATAATTTATTAAAATTTAATCAAATAATGAAGGATTTTCAAGGAGGATGAAGAATTTTCGGAACTTATATGGTTTAGGTATCCTTTTTCTAGCCACGCCTTTTTTTCCTTTTGCATCCTTTTTCTTTTACTTCTTGTACTTCTCACCCATCAATAAATTCAGCTGAAGATGTAGAAAAAGGTCAGTGAGGAAATAGATTAACTCACCAACCTGAGTCGGTCAGCATCGGTCGTTGATATCTCTGAGAAGAATTACAGGGGTCAAAAATGTCTAAAAAGGTAAAATGGTCAGTATTTTGAGACAAATATGATAGTAAACACACAGAATTACCGGAGACCATTGTTTCAAAAAGGCAGACCTGGGTACTTATTGCCATTCAAAAGAGTATTGATTCAAATGTTAAGTTTTACTTGGTGAAATTGGACAGAAAAATTAATCTTTTCTTTATTAATGTTTCTCATTGAACATGCCACAGGGAAAATTGAGTGAAATCGAGGAAGAAAAAAGGCAGACCGAACTGTACATATTAAGTTTGATTGATGATGGAAAAGGAAAAAGGGGCGTGGCTAAAAAAGGATACCTAAACCATATAAGTTCCGAATTTTCAAGGAAAATCAAGAAATTTTGATCGTTTTGCAAATAACAGTCCATATCATTTCGAAGGAAGGGTGTTGGAAATCCTTAATAACTGGATAAGAATGAGGACATTTTGAATCCCAATATCAGTCATCTTTCTTTAATAAAAAGATTGCTATCTGAAAAGAGGAACCGAGGACCGAGGAATTTTTGCTCTCGTCTGCGCCTCTGTATTAAAGCCAAAGGGGGGGGGAGGTGGGGGTATTTCGAAAAAACCATTTACCGTATTTCCTCTAATAAAACTACATGTCGTTTTATTTTTCAACCTCCCTCTAGACTATCGTTCTATTAAGGGCTGTCGTTCAAATAGAGGCTGTCGTTCTATTAGAGGAAATACGGTATTTTTGTTCTCCATTTAATTCTCTGTTATTTGATTGTATTTTGATATAATTGATTGCGATTTAAAAAGTTATGATAAAAAATGTGCAGGCAAAGACTTTGAGGCACACTGTAAATAATTTGATTATTTTTTGTTTTTACCAAAATAATCAGAGTAATTGTTAATTGTTTAGCATATATTTTAAAATAAGCATCACTCCCTGAATATGAATTTACATATCGTATCATTTTAAATGCACAAATAAATATTATAATATAGGGAGTAATTTCAATTGGAATTACAAAAATAAGCATAATCTAGTAGATATTTTTGTATTTAAATAAAAATATTAAAAAAAATACTAGTTGAATGTCTGATTTAAAGTATGGATATTTTGTTGCTAAATCTGCTTCGCTAAATTGTTTAATTCCTCCGATAACATTATGTGAAAAATAAATAATATTTAAAATGTAAATTATTCCAACAAATACAGCGATCGTTAACATATATAAATAACGCCATAAATTAATTTTTATATTTCTAATTAAAAAGTTTAAAAATTATATATTAAACAAAATTAAAAAATTAATGTTTAATTCAGAAATTTATTTTATTTTTTAAGTTTCGGAATTTAAGAACATTGTTTAAGTAAATCCATATTATGAATCTATTCTCCGGCCAGACAAGCTTCCATCGCGCTTTTTCTTATCAATACCGATGGCTTGGGGGTATGCTCTGAATTTGACCCTGTTTACGTTCTCTGGCGTGCCTACTGATCCAGTTCTGCTGCTTTTTTTAAAGTGAACAGTCATGGCTATTAGACTAAATACTTTTTAGAAAAAATTCTCCCAGAAACTTTTCTGCCGGAATTTTTTAAAATTTTTTGGACAGTGCTTTTTTGAATATTTGGGGGAAATGAAATTTTGTGAATGCTGAATCTTTTGGGAAAAGTTCCAATATTGGAACCAGGCTTATAAGCTCTGAAAGACCCGCATTTCTTTCTAGTCACCCTGTATGTGTATTTCAAGGAGATGAAATTAGTGTCTTATCTTTGGCATAAGAGTTTTTATTTTTAAATTTTAACGTCACTAAGGATGGATATAAGAGAAACCCGAAAATTTAATACCCTCTAAACCTATCTTATTTATGCCAAATTTTTAAATAGACGGGATGTTGTACCCCTGTTACTTTATTGGTATAATCCACAATCATAACTATTTATTTACCTATTTAAAGTCAGATATCTATAAACAAATTGAACACATAATCCATGTAAATTCAAATGATACAGAAAATTGTATATTACAAAATAAGTATAAAAATTAACAACGTTAAATTTGTTTTCCAGATACCGTATTATCTCTAATAGAATGGCAGCCTCAAATTGAATGGCAGACTCTAATAGAATGGCACCTTGGAGTATGATTGAAGAATAGAATGGCAGCCTCCAATTGAATGGTAGCCTCTAATAGAATGGCACCCTCCATTTTTTACGTTGTACTTTTCCAAATATAAAAAGATAATCAATTTAAAGCGATTTCTATTCATTTTAATTTTTCTTTCCATAATTTGGAATATTATTAAAATTAAAACAACATGGAAATTACTATCTTTAATTTATATATTTTTCGAATCTTCTATTTTAGAAAAATGAGTGATTCAGACGTTGATGTATTAAATATTAGTATATCTGATAATGAAGATGGTCCAAGCAAAAACAAAAAATGTCGTCGTTCTTATTCGTTAAAACAAAAGCTTGAGGCAATTGAATATGCAAGATCTAATTCAATAAGTTCAACAAGTCGAAAGTTTGGACTACCGCGTGTCAAAAACCCCCCACTACCGCGTGTCAAAAACCCCCTATCCAATATGAGAAAACAATTGTTCAATTTTTAATGTATGTTCGACAACTCCGTATGAATAAACATTATGGTAACAGAATTTATGGCTGTGATGAGACATCTGTTTGGTTGGACACTGGTGGGAATTCTGTTGAAAAGCGAGGTGCTAAGGAGGCTGCAAAATTATTTTATTAAGTTTTAAATCCTTTGTAATAAAAATTTTTTTCAAATTCCAAAATTTACTCATTGAAAAATATAATGGCAGCCTCCAATTGAATGGCAGCCTCTAATAGAATGGCACCTTGGAGGATGACTGAAGAATAGAATGGCATGCCATTCTATTAGAGATAATACGGTAATTAAATAATATTCCACCGGTAAAGATGATATTAGACAGGCCATCAGTGTCAATTATATAAAACTTGAATAAATTTGAGGAAAATAATTCTATTTCACTCAGTAAATATTAATTCTTATTTATTTACTAGAGATCGAGATTTTTGAAAAGTCTAGGCCTGTTCATGGGTCCGTGTTTGATTAATTGACCTGGGCCGAATCCTGGGCCTGTAGTCCATGAAAAACTCAGGAAGGTCAAAAAATGCCTGGGACTGGACTCTGGGTACAGGAAAAACCCAGGCCTTGGTCCAGGCCCATCTCAATATCCATTACCGTATTTACTCAATTAATTCCCCACCCTCTTTCCCCATGCCAGGGATGAGTTGAAAAAATAATTCCCCACCTCCAAATACCCTAATACACGTTCAAATTTCAAAACTCGAATAATTCCCCTCCCTTGAATAATTCCCCATGCCACAGATAGGTTGAAAAAATAACTCCCCAGGGGAATTAATCGAGTAAATACGGTATTTACCATCTGTAAAAGCATTTGAACAGTCAACATTAAAATATCCAAAACACAATTTTGTATCAGAATTTGGCTGTGTGTTTTCATTTCATTTGGTGTTTTAAAAATAATTAAAATAATCAAAATAATATTTAAAGGAAAACCAATTAATAAACAAGCAAAATAATCAAATTTAATTAAAATATCAACTGACATTTTTTCAAAAAATAAAAAAAAATTAAAATTTATATTTCTAAATTTTATTTCAAAGTTTATATTATTGTTTTAACAAATATTAATTAAAAAGTTTAAACATACTCACGCTAAAATACAAAAAAAAAACTTTTTTAAATATGTTTATTTATTCGGGTACAGTCCAAGTAAGCGCGCGGCCAGATAGGCGCAAAGCCTGCTTCAAAATTTCCAAATCTTTCAAAATTTAGTATTAAATGATTCCTCTCATGCTACGCTTACATAAAAAACGCTTCGCGTTTTGCGGAAAACGCTGGCGGAAAACGCTGTTTTATGTAAGCACAAAACAGCGTTTTCCGCCAGCGTTTTCCGCAAAACGCTAGCGTTTTTTATGTAAGCGTAGCATCATCGAGCTAAAGAGAATGGTACCAAAAATATTAAGGTTCAGAAATTTTCCAAGTAGTTATGACGCGGGATTGTTGTCAGACACCTTTCGGGATTGAATTCTCTAGATTTAATAAAAATAATTTTTAACTTCATGTTGAGACATATAGGTACTTTTGGATATTTATTTGGTGACACCCTATCTATAAAATTTCTAAAACAAAAAATTTTTTATTTAAATCAAAAAAGATTAATGTATAGAATTTCATCATATCAATTAAAAAAAAGTAGATCGAACCTCATTTGTAGATAGCCAACAATTGCGTTTATGAATAATATCTTATAGGTATGTGTATCTTAAATAGATTTTAACGTACAGATTAGAGCCCGGAATTTCGTACCGTACCGTATTCCGTACCGTACTACCGTATAATACCGATACCGATAAATACCGATGAATCTCAAAATTTTACCGTACTGTATTACCGATATGGAATACCGAAAAATACCGATACCGATAAATACCGAAAAATACGGCCGTAGTACGGTACGGTCCGGGCTCTAGTACAGATACTTTAAAAATTCGTTTGTCTACTCTAATTTTCAATTAGTATCGCTCAAAGAGCCCGAACCGTACCATACTACGATGTTCAGTATTCTGTATCGGTAATACAATATGGAATACCGACAAATAAAATTTTGAATTTTATCGGTATATATCGGTATTACGTAACGGTTTTATGATACGGAAAAATTCTTAAATACTCTACGGAATAAGGAAAAGAAATTCCTGGCTCGAATTGTATCTAACTTAAATTTACTCTATAATGAGGTCCGACCTTAATCAATTTTCACTTATCAACTAGATTACATTGCATATTTTTGCGTCCATTCACGAGCAGTCTCATCATATTTAACACGATCAGTTTTGTACAATTTAAGAGCATCATCACTCATTCCATGAGCTGCGTTTGCATCACCAAACATAGAGCAGATTGAAAGCAAAACTAAAAGTTGGGGAAAATTATTAGATTCGAAAAGGTTGGTTTCCCGATGGGAGTTAAGTACAAGGGATCTTAAATATTTTTCAAATTATAGCAAGAAAGTTTCCATTTGTTTTTGTAATATCGGAATTTTGTTTCATGCCGTATTCCGTACCGTACTACCGATACGGAATACCGATAAAATACGGCCGTAGTACGGTACAGTCCGATCTCTAGTAATAAGTTTAGATTAGGGTTGGGCAAAACTTATCAAATTATGCACTTGAGGATTCAGTCCTAACATTTGTGATTAAATTTTTAAAATAATTCTGATATAAATCGAGATCTCTAAAACATGCTATGAAAAGAATAATGTTTTAAAGACCTACGTTTTCTAAAAGAATTATTAGGAATGGTTTCAAATCTAAATTTTCGGGGGAAATGTGCCTACCATTCTAAAAATGATCAACCAAATTGTAGCTAATCATTACAAAATTACCTTTAGAAATTGTCAAAGCCGGCGACCATTTAGATTGGAGAATGTCCAAACAAATATATCCATCGTCACTTATATTTGGATGGAAAATTTTTGTTTTGAACGAGACTTGTGGCGGTTTAAACGGATATTCTGTCGGGAATTGAATATTCAAGTAAAACACTCCTCCTTGATATGGAGAATTTGGCGGTCCCGTAATTGCAGCTTGCCAAGTAAAGAGGTCTTCTCCGATAGGACCTGCACTACACAAAGCTGGAGGCTCACGTCGAAAGTCAAGAAGCTCCTAAAATATATAGTTGAACTTTATTATTTGACAATAATAAATCAATCAGTCATACACATCAGAAATTCACGATTTCGGGGATTAGGTTACCGATCAAAATAATCAGCAATTTCCAATCTGGAAATTGGGACAACATGTCCCTTAATGCAAACTATAACAATTACTTTGTTTCAGCTTTAGTTAGGGTAATCTATCAGAAGCAACCACGATTAAAACTAAAACCTTATGAATTCGTTTAAGTGCCATTTGAAGAGAAATTAATTTTTAAATTGATGAAGAATAAAATGATTCTAAAAATACACTTGAAACTTAGTTTTGGAAATAAAATAAATTAGAAAATTAATTTTAGTAAAAAATCTATTTTTTAAAATGGGAATAAAACGCAAAAAGTGTGAAAACATTTACATAAAAAATCACAAATATTTATAGAACAAGTTAAAAATAAATTTTATAGGCCATCCTAATCCTCCAGAGGAATTTTTGAAATAAAAGAAATAACCTTTCGCTTTATTTGTTAGTTTATGTAGATAGTCATTTATTTAAATATTATTTATTTATTGAAAAGGCCTTATATAAAGGCTCTAACAATCAGACAAATTGTAAATAAAGGCAAAACATAAAAGAAAGGCAAATATCTTCCTTAAGCGCAGACTGCGTTTTTTCTGCCAAGCTTTGCTGTATGTATAGAGCAGATATCCCTCGATAATTCAGCAGTAGATATTACCGGATTCCATCTTAGCCGGCCGAGCAGGACCGTTATTCTCAAGGACACCTGTCACCTTCGACCATGTTTGCTTCTGAGAGTCATACGGCCTTCCTAGTAAAGTTTGAACCCTATTTTTTGCTGTCTAGCATAGACAACGACCCCATTGACTAGATCATTATGATTTTTTGTTTCTTATGTTCCATTTTTGGTAATTTAAAATTTATGGTGTAAATGCTTGTACGAGGTAGTGTAGTTCAAAAAATCATAACTTTAAGAATATCACTCATATATACCTAAACCTGGTATTAAAATGAAGAGTAGATTCAGATCTTTATGAAAGTTAATAAGAAAAAAAATATTTGTAAAATAACACCCCTAAAAATTTAATCGTAAAAAAGCGACACTAATTATTAGGGATCGGATTTGTATTGAAATATATTTTTTTCCTGAATATATTATTCCGAGAAAAGCCCAAATATGCACTTAGTTTTTCGCTATTATGATTTTCAACAAAGTTACATTTCAATATATTTCAATATTTTGCCAATTTTCCAGTTATATCAATATTTTTCACTTTTTTCAAAAATTTCAATATTTTTGCATATTTTTACTAAAATTTTGGGATTTTTTTATAAATTTTAGGGAAAAATGAAGAAATGCTGGCTACTTAACAACCGAAATTTTAAAAATTTTCGCCTGCGGCGCTGAAAAGAGGGGATTATGGCCTATTATTCACTACAGTGCCGTTGTCTTCTCATTAATTATTCCCTAGAATGTGTCTCAGCCCTTATTGAAAAGGCGCACTCCAACATTTCCCAATTAACAAAAACCTCAAAATGTGTACTGTACAAAAATCCTCATAAAGGCCCATCCCAAAATATTTCGCCCTCAAAATGTCCCACCAAAAACCCCCAAAATGTCCCACTGGACAAGCCCACAATATGTCACATCCTCATTTCGTCAATCAAAAAATTTCTAGACTTTTTTTGGAGTTTTGCTAGTGAATAAACGATAATTCATTTTAATATTTAGCTACTTTTTGGCATTTTTTGTCAATATTTTGTCATTTTATTTCAATATTTTATGGCCATATTTTCCGATTTTATTTCAATATAAATCCGATCCCTACTAATTATGACCCGACCTAATATTATGTTTCTTCCACAGCTCTCTTCAATCACATCAAATGAAATGACGTGTCATCAATCTTTCCACTTGTATTACCTCCTTTTCAGTTTTAAGTAAATTTCGCTATTTATCGGCATTGTATCCGCTGAAAATGTTTGTTTCTCCTTTTAATGCTATTCGAGTTTAGTCGAATGACTCAAAAATTAAGTTCATGTCTGTCATGTCTGAATTGTAAGCAGAGCTATGGTCTCATAATGGTCAAAAATGGTAACCATTAAAACAAGTAGTCATAAATTTGTCAAGACTTGTTCAAAAAACTAATTTCGGTGTCATTCGACGCAGTCAGCTTCAGGGATGAGCGCAAGAGACAATCTCAAAAAACGCAAAACGCAATGCGCTCACCCCTGGTCAGCCTGACGAGGTCCTTCAAAAGAGCGATTATATGGATATTTTATTTTGACCCCCCTTCTACAAATAATGATACTATATTAAATAATTAAAATGCCTTTTACGATAATTAATGCTGAGAGAGTTAGCTTTGATATGCCCAATATTACCGAAATTACTGTAACGATACTTTCGGTGCTTGTTGAAGAATATTTGACGGAAAATGTTTGCCTTGGAAAAATTTGGTTTTAAATAATCTGATCAAATCAAGCTATTCAGGGGTTACGAAGGATATCAGTGATTAAAAAGGAATCAGGAATTTGTTAGATTATAGTGTTTAAAAATATTGAAAAAAGCGAATATTTAATCAACTATTTCAAATTATTTACAATATCCCTACTGAATCATTTCAATTTACAATTTTTGTTGGTATTGAAAGAGATTAAACAAGAACCTCGACTACCTTTAATCCCTATAAATCTAAATATGTTTAGATTTCCATTAATTCATTTATTTGTCAGCAAAACGCTGACATCCAAAAATAAAAATTATGGCGGTAAAAATAAAGCCAGCTTCATATTATTATATAAATAATTTTTTAATTGAAATAAATCATATGGAGATGAAGTATTAATTTACACATAAGCATTCCTTTTAATAACCCCAAATAACTGTATCCATTAACAGCTCAGAGATTATGGCTCCCAGGTAAAATTTTTTAACGACCCGCATTTTTAAACCCGGATCCAAACACAACTTATTTCTCAACCCGTGACATCACTGCTGTATTGGACATTAATAGACGCCCAGAATGGGGAGGTATGATTATGTATCTTACAAAGTTCATCTTCATAAAATTACAAAGATATCAATAATATTTTATTATCTCCTAACCAACATATCAGCATATACATAGTATATTAATAAAAACTTATATTCATCGAAATTTCAAAAATAAAAGTGATTCATTATATCAGATAATTTATGTATATTTAATGTACTATTTACTGGTTAATTTAAATTACAAATAATCTACGTTGTTCATCAACTATTTATGTGTTAGAATTGGAAAATGATTAAAATTATATGTAGGATTTACTTATTTAATCTATTAATTTAAAAATTTTTTTTTTCAATTAAAAAATATTTTTTTATAAATTTGTACGTTCATTTAATAAAATTCGTATAAATAAGTAATCGGTGTGTTTTAATTATTTGATATTAAAAATATGTAATCTATCATATAAAATGCCAAAAGAAAAGGGGGTTGATTATAGGACTACCGTATATGCTCTATTAATTACCCTCACTCGAATAATTACCCCCGCTCTATTAATTACCCTTGCAACCAGAGATTGAAACAATTAGCCAGGGTAATTATTAGAGCATATACGGTAATTACTCTATATCTTTCATGTTTTCATTTTTAATTAATCCGCACATTTTTCTAATTTTTTGAAATTTTAAATTATTTTAAGAAATATTTCTGTTATAATGTTATTTATTTTTTCTTTTCTTCTTTGCTTATTTGCTTCCGAAACGGATGCGGATTTAGCATCCCAAATCGGTTCGCTCAAACATCGACCGAGCCCCTGCCCTAATTGCGACGACACCTGTGCCAACAAAGATGAATTTACATGTGAATATACTTGTGACGATCCAACCGAGCAATATCCGCTGTAAATTTAGATTTGATAAAATTACAAACTCTGTCCCTCTTAAAATAAAAATTTAAAGGGTTAAGCAAAGGTTTACATAGTTAGCATCTGTTCCGAGTATCAAATATAATAAAGCCCTGGGCTTATATTTTTCAATACCCCCATCGGGTGGGCTTATAATACGGCATGGGCTTCTATTACGGCATAGGCTTGCCCCTCTCGTTAAACTTTCTAGAGAGAAGTTATGACATTAATTGGCAATTTTTGCCATGATTCATTGACTGAATTTCTCTGATAGGTATTCTCTTCCTTAACATATACTCTTGTAAAACAAGCTAACATTAATCTTAATCAACTATTAATTCTGAAATTATTTCTTGTCAAGATGTGACCAGCATTTCGATCCATTGATTGAAGGCGCTTATAGGTTGTTTTTTAGTAATCTGCTATTAAATTTTATTTTCATTCTTAAATTAATAGAAAATTTTTTCTCTTAAGATGTTGTGAAGCACTAAAAAAGTGCCATGTAAAGAGATATAATTATGTTAAGAGTGATGAGGAGCAATCCAAGCATCCGATTGTGGAATTTCGCATGTATGTTAATTAGAGTAGCACGAGGTCGAGGCCTCGCCGAGGCCGAGGTCCTCGGCGATTTTTCAACCTCGACCTCGATTCTGCTGACCTCGGGCCTCGGAACCTCGTCTCGGTCCTCGCCCAGAACCTCGCCGAGGACCGAGGCTAAATATACACCCCTAAGAATTGACTTTTTTGGAAAAAATGGAAGAAATCTGGCTCCTTGGCCTTCCCAAAATCTAAAAATTTTCGCCTGCGGCGCTGAAAAAGGAAGATTTTTGGCTTCTTAGCCTTCCAAAATTCTCAAAATTTTCGCCTGCGGCGCTAAAAAATGAAGAAATTTGTCCCATCCCTGGTTTAATACCAGGACTGGACGCAGTTGCGGATTGCGTATTGCGGGTGCGTGTATAGGTGGATATCTCAATTAACCACTGATATTTCAATTAATCCATTTGCCTTACACTAATAAGTGGGATATAGGTGGACGCAAGCCCGTTTGGGTATAGCCGTTTGAGAATTGGCCGTTTCAGTCTATGGCCATAACTCTCTTTATATTCGTCCAATTCTGATAATTCTCATATCATTCGAAAGGTCTCGTAATGCAGCATCTTTTTCATAATTGGACCGATCTGATCTGATCATCACAAAAAAAGTTACAGCGTGAAAACCGATTTTTATGCCTGTGACGTCGTTTATCAGTGATAACTTTTTGTAGAGTGATCAGATCAGATAAGTCGAATTATGAAAAGATGAAGCACCTCGAGATCTATCAAAACAAGTATAAAATTTTCTGAAAGATCAGTTACAACAAAAGTTCTGGCCAAAAAAACGGCTATACTCAAACGGCCAATTCCCAAACGGCCATACCCAAACGGCCATTCTCAAACGGCTATTCTCAAACGTCCCCTACCCTGAATCAGATGGAACATATTAATTTGATAAGTATTTAGCAAATATTTGAAAAATTTATTAAATTTAAGTAGATTTTGAAAGGTTATAAAATTTTTTAAAAACCTCGGTTATCCTCGGTCCTCGACCTCGGTCTCGGGTCAAAATTAGCCCCTCGACCTCGATCTCGGCTTTTCCTGCCTCGGTGATCCTCGGTCTCGGTTTTTTCAAAAAACCTCGACCTCGTGCTACTCTAATGTTAATTTAAGTTAACATTAATAAGTAGGGTTTAATTAATAAGTAGGGTTGTTCCCCGACTTACGGGGACGGGAACGGGGAACAACCCTACTAATGTGTTTATTTTGTGGTCAATGATCAGTCCTGAATTAATCAATTTTAGTGATAAACATTGTGCATCTGAATATGATTTGTATACAAAAACAGAATTGATAAAATTTAACATGGAAGAATTCCTTATAAAGGGAGTGCAAGGAGGGCTTAAGGGGAAGGTAATAGATGGCAAATTATTTAAATTTTCGTTAAAAATTAAAAGAATTCGTTTCAAATTTAAGAAAATTTTATTTAAGTTAAGAAATGATCCTGAAATGGGAAAAATCCTCACAAAAATGAAAATTAAAGAGTTGGATTACTGGACTTGTGATCCTTTTACAACTGATTGCGCGAGATTTTTCCATTGGTGTAGCTTGTAAGTTCTTCAGATTATTTGCAAATAATTAACGGGGGTGATGCTGAATTTCAGTGAAAATCGTGAATTATATCGTTACAATTTAGACAGAATTATAAATTCATTCTGAATGTATCCCTTCCAGAAACTTTCCTTTCATTCCTCAATCCTCAATAAACTGTTAATATTTGAAGATTTCCATTGAAATTCCTTAAATCATTCATATGACGTAAATATTCTAATATTAGCCCTGGACTTAAATTATGTTTCAATATATACGTTGAGTAGGTTTGTATTAGAGGAGGGCCTAAATCAGCTTTAAAAAATTTAATTTTCTATATTTTTAGAGAATGTGCTAATGGGAAGATGAGATTTAGCCAAACAAAAGAAGACAAATATAAAGATCAAATGCTAATTAAACAGTCAATAAATGCAACAAATCAAGTTGCTCTCGGACTTGCTAGACTTTCAAAAGAAAATAAAGAAACAAATGCCGCTTTTGCTGCTAATACTAGGAAAAATAACGAGGAATTAGATGCCGTAAATTTTAAAAATTATTTATGATTAGATCACTACCTAGAAGGGGTGGGTAAAAACAGTTTTAGAAAATTGCAGTCGTAATTGGATTTTAAAATGCGAACGACACATCTCTATCTAAATCTAGAATTAATGAACTGATAATAATTTATTTTCCTCAAGCATTTTAAGTTAAAATTGAAGTTAACTGAACACACATTAGATAGATGATATCATAAGTAGAGTAGCACGAGGTCGAGGCCTCGCCGAGGCCGAGGTCCTCGGCGATTTTTCAACCTCGACCTCGATTCTGCTGACCTCGGGCCTCGGAACCTCGTCTCGGTCCTCGCCCAGAACCTCGCCGAGGACCGAGGCTAAATATACACCCCTAAGAATTGACTTTTTTGGAAAAAATGGAAGAAATCTGGCTCCTTGGCCTTCCCAAAATCTAAAAATTTTCGCCTGCGGCGCTGAAAAAGGAAGATTTTTGGCTTCTTAGCCTTCCAAAATTCTCAAAATTTTCGCCTGCGGCGCTAAAAAATGAAGAAATTTGTCCCATCCCTGGTTTAATACCAGGACTGGACGCAGTTGCGGATTGCGTATTGCGGGTGCGTGTATAGGTGGATATCTCAATTAACCACTGATATTTCAATTAATCCATTTGCCTTACACTAATAAGTGGGATATAGGTGGACGCAAGCCCGTTTGGGTATAGCCGTTTGAGAATTGGCCGTTTCAGTCTATGGCCATAACTCTCTTTATATTCGTCCAATTCTGATAATTCTCATATCATTCGAAAGGTCTCGTAATGCAGCATCTTTTTCATAATTGGACCGATCTGATCTGATCATCACAAAAAAAGTTACAGCGTGAAAACCGATTTTTATGCCTGTGACGTCGTTTATCAGTGATAACTTTTTGTAGAGTGATCAGATCAGATAAGTCGAATTATGAAAAGATGAAGCACCTCGAGATCTATCAAAACAAGTATAAAATTTTCTGAAAGATCAGTTACAACAAAAGTTCTGGCCAAAAAAACGGCTATACTCAAACGGCCAATTCCCAAACGGCCATACCCAAACGGCCATTCTCAAACGGCTATTCTCAAACGTCCCCTACCCTGAATCAGATGGAACATATTAATTTGATAAGTATTTAGCAAATATTTGAAAAATTTATTAAATTTAAGTAGATTTTGAAAGGTTATAAAATTTTTTAAAAACCTCGGTTTTTAAGCCCCTCGACCTCGATCTCGGCTTTTCCTGCCTCGGTGATCCTCGGTCTCGGTTTTTTCAAAAAACCTCGACCTCGTGCTACTCTAATCATAAGTAGAATAAAGCAGCTATTTCTATCCTTCATCTAGTGCAAAAGGTGGCTGGGAGCGAACCAGCATCTTCAGTAGACCGGACTGAAACCATTACACAACGCCGCATACTGAACACCTTAGGAATTAAGTAGCTATATGCTTTACAGTAGTAAGGTTTTAAAGAATCATAATGCATGAAACAAATAAATTATTGATAGTAAAAAGTCCGAGCCTTAGATAAGGGATTGGGGGGGGGGAGAGAGAGAGAGATAAATTTTTGTTACATATGTATGTTAGGTCTCATTTGGAACTTTTGCTTGAACTCTAAGGAATTGGAGAAAACTAATGACTAGAATCAGTGACTAGAATAGGCCGCTTTACTCATAGGGTACAGGCATATGGTTCCGGCATGGGGGTGGGCCTCCAAATCCACTTTAATTCAAGAAAATCCTCCAATATACCGGAGCCGAAGAGATCAAGGATTCCTCCGATTAGCGCCTCAGGCGAAAATTTTGAGAATTTTGGAAGACTAAGTCACCAGAATTCTTCCTTTTTCAGCGCCGCAGGCGAAAATTTTGAAGATTTTGGAAGATCCTTAAGCCAAATTTCTTCCTTTTTCTGCGTCGCAGGCGAAAATTTTTTAAATTTATGATGGCCGATAAGTCAGAATTCCTACTTTTTGGCGCCAAAAATTCAATTTTTTTCAAAAATTCGAAAATCGAAAGAAAAAAACCCTCGAAAATCGAAAATCGAAATTTCGAAACATCTCTGATAAGTACTCTAAATATGTGAAAAGTAAATTCAGAGGGTTAAGCCACTTAATAAGGATTCACACTAAGAGAATTCAAATTTTAAAAAAGTTATGTAAAAAATTTTTTAATTTTAAAATTAAGTTAAAAACTGAAAACAGAAATCTCAAAATCGAAGCCGAGAAGGATAAGAAAAATGAAAAGCCTCCACCAAAAGAAACAAAAAATGTGTATCATGAGAAAGAAAAAAAGACTGAACAGAAAATAGACAAATGTGAAGGAGATGCTTTAGGCGAAGCAACGAAAGGCAATATTCGACCCGCAGTTAAGCAAGGTGCTAAAGTTGGGGGTGACTTACTTGCAACTGGTGTGAAGAGATTTTGTAAAAGTAAAGCAAAACTCCTTTCATTTGCTTGTGATCCGCTTGTTGATGGCGTGAAAAGTGAAATTGTAGATCCAGAAATTGATCTAGCATGCAAAAAACATTTAAATTAATTTAAATTATTATCTGTTATGTACTTTGTAAAGCAATAAACTTAATTCATTTATCATAATATTTCGTTTTATTTTCCAATAGTTCCAAACAGATGTCGATCGGAATTCCGATTTCCCAAGTTTTTTTCTTCCGATTTCCGAAATTTTGGAAAAATTTCCGATTTCCCGAATTTTTGAAGCATATTTCCGAGTAGATTTTGTTCAAATTCTCAAAATTTGCGCCTGCGGCACTGAAAATGAAAGAAAGGCTCATTGTCCTTCCAAAATTTAGAAGGATAACGGGGGACATCGTTTACAAGGTTTAAAACGGATTTTATGCGATAAAATTGGATTTAAAGGGAATCATGGTAGATTATCCCCAAAATCTCAGAGTTTACCTATAGTATTGGCTAGAGCACAAAGTTGTGTCTTCGAATTCAAAAATTATATGATTTTATAAATAAATCTTACTGAATACTGTCTAATCAATCGATATCTCAATTTGAAAATTATTCGATTGATTAATTCGTCTTTAACAAATACAACGTGTTAATAACTTCTAATCCCTCGTACATTTATTCTTTAACTTGCATTAAATGCTCATCAATTCGGTCAAGAACCAAAAAATTCCAGTTCAGGAATTCTCGATAAAAATTTATTTTTGTCGGCAGGATTAATAATTGTCTGTAGGATCAACGAGAATGTATTTAGAGATTAACGGAGCATTTAGGTATTTAGGTAATATTCAATTTCGTACCCCCCCCCTTTTTTTTTAATTTCTCAAGGTGTTAAAAATGGTCAGTCTTGGGAAGAATGTAGAGCACAACGAGCTGTATCGAATAACACCAAAATCAACGTGATTGGACCAGATTTGACAAAATTATGACATTATCTAGACCTACCGGAGTCGGCAACTTTATGTCATAATTTTGTCAAATCTGGTCCAATCACGTTGATTTTGGTGTCATTCGACTCAGCTCGACGAGCTCTTTCAAATGAGCTATCATTTGTAGCAACTTTCAAGCCTATGGTTTTTCGCCCCTATGGTTTTCCAATTTTCAGGGGTCTGTATCTCGGTCAAATCAAGTCGGATTTTTTTAATTTTGGTGTCATTCGATACAGCTCGTTGGGCTCTACATTCTTCCCAAGACTGACCATTTTTAACACCTTGAAAAATTAAAAAAAAAGGGGGGGGGGTACGAAATTGAATATTACCGTATTTATTTAGGCAATGCATATAGGCAATGTATTTAGGTATTTACCTCATTTTATGCCTTGGATTTGAACCAATCCCTACCAAAGTATCGAAGTGAGTGAAGTCAGTCAACCTCAACTCAACCTTAGGCTAACAAAAAAAGTAAAAGAAATTATAATTATTTCGAGCCTTTTTCCTTCAAAATATTTAATATCAAAGTACGCGAGGAACGATAAAATTCAAAAAAAATGACGTCATTAGGGGTTATACGGAGATTAAGGGGGATATACTGGGATTTTGGTTGATTTAGATGGATTAAGATAGATTTATAGATTAATATCCAATCCCTCTAACACCAACAATATCCTCTTAAACCTTTGATATCCTCTAGATTCTCTAATAAGCCACATATTACAAAAACTCCTCTAGGTAGGAACTTCCCCAGTCATTGGAACAACTTCCCCGATCATCATTGGACGGTGAAAAATATCGGTAATTTTCGATATTTTCGATACTCGATATTATCAATTATCGGTACTATATTATCGAACGATAAATTTTTGGGTTTTTGTTATTTTTTGATATCGATATTTTTCGATATCAATACCGATATTATCGAACGATCCCTAAAGTCCGGTCTCTAATAATTATAAACATTTTATTATTAAATGAAGCTGGATAAATTTTTGAAATTGATTAATTTTAGCATCCCGAGTCTCCAAAATTTCAATCATATCATCATACTTACATCATCATATCATCATACTTAATTACCCAAATAACAAACAACCTAATAATCCGAAGTACAACAACCTATTAACAAACAAACTATTAACATTATTCATTGATTGGAGCCCGGAGCCTCAAGGAGCGGTTCCGAAAATCGCCGTAAAAATGTTGCGGGATTTTTTGGGTGTATCGATAATATCCCGGATTTATTTGTATCACAAAATCCTTTGATATCACTCGTAATAGCCGAAATCCGCACATTCTTTTTACCTACAAATCTCTTGATATCTACCTTATCCACCTTTATCCCTCTTAATCGCTTAAAATCCACTTGTATCGCTCGATATCCCTCCATATTCAGCTATATCTCGTTTGATCCCTTTATGTCACGCACATGTTCTTTGATCTTCACTTTAATACTCCAAATCCCCCTATATCCCTTTTAATCCTTTTAAATCTCATTAAACTATGGACACTGAACCGAGGTTACCCGCTTCGGTAAATTGACCAAAAACCTTAAATTCGTATAGATTTTTAATGAATTCTCATATACATATTCTAGTTACATACAAGAGTATATGCTTTATCAGATTCTCTAAACCATTCGGTAAAAAAATAAATGAATCATAGAAATATGTAAAAACATATAAAATATTTTATAAAAATATATTATTTTTTCACATTACATTGGGCCTTCTACTGAATCTGATTTAAATAAAATAAATGAATTTGATAATCATTTAATAAATATTTGATCAAATTTATGTTTTTTAAAACTTTATGAAAATTTTTGTAAGATTGCCCCATGACCTCGATCTCGTCTTTATCAGCCTTGGTAATCACCGGAGAAGTTTTTTTTAAAAAATGCCAACTCTAGTCCAAGGATATCATTCATATATACCTAAACCTGGTATTAGAATGAAGAGTAGATTCAGATCTTTATGATGGTTACTAAGAAAAAAAAATTTGTAAAATAACACGCCTAAAAATTTAATCGAAAAAAAGCGACACTAATTATGACACGACCTAATAATTATTTCTTAATTCATTATACTTAGATATTACAAATATTTATAATGTATGCTATTTTATTAATTATTTTTCTCAATATGATTAAAATCAATCCAGGAGGTTAATGAAATCTATTTATAAATAGATATGTAGGAAATCGAATTTAGAATCGATCAAATGTTATATTGGTGGAGAATTTAAAGCTGGTGGCGAACAATTTTATGGAATGAAATATTGCTTAACAAATTATTATTGCTTTAAATATGTTTGTGGAGGTTGCGCTTTGAAAATTATGTAGTTATTACTAGAGCCAGGATTTTTAGGCAAATGCCTGTTTTTTCCTAGATAGGCCTGATGCTGAAACGTCCAAATCAGGTGTTATTTCACTGATATCTTCTTTCTAACTACTTTTATCATTGCCTAAAATTGCCTATTTCAACTTTTTCTGGAAAAATGCCCTATTTTGCCTTTTTTCAGCCTATTTTGCATATTTTTACTAAAATTTGCGAATTTTTGGGCATTTATTGAGAAAATTGTTGTCTAAAAAATTTTTTTCTTGTAAAATATAAAATTTTTCCAAAAAATTTTTGTCAAAAAATTTTTTTGGGAAAAATTTTCTTCTGAAAAATTTATCAAATTATTTTTGGAAACAAAATAATTAATATAAATTAATTTATTTGTAATTCTGATCGTCAAAATTAATTTATTTAACATTTTATTGCTTAGATTTATCTTTTTTGATAAAATTTAATCAATTTAAATCAGAAAATCTCGAAAAAATACTGCCTATTTTGCCTTTTTTCGGATTTTGGTGCCTATTTTGGCAGTTTTTAGTGCCTATATAGGCGCCTATTTTTAACTTTATCGTGCCTAAAAATCCTGGCTCTAGTTATTACCAATACCTAGAACGGTTGGGTGCATAAGGGACACTCCCAAAACGTATCGATATAAAATATTTCGATAATTAAGATGAATACTTGAAAGGATGTACTCAGGCAAGTGTTTGCCATGAGGACTTCAACGATAAAAATGTTAAATGTACTTGTCATTCATGCAGTGGTGATTTATGTAATTCTGCTATTGGCACTTTTACAATAATTAATTTCGAAGTTCAACTTATTACCATCTTCACATTTATTCTTGGAGGTAAAATTCGTAATACGAGAAATCCATTAAAATCAACCTAAATTTGATTTTAACTTGGAAGATTATTATTTTAATTATATTTAGGTATTCTCTTGCACATATGAAAAATGATTTGATTTTATATGTACTTGGCTATGCAATCTGGATGAAATTAAAAATATTTTTCAAATTTACATCTACTATATTATTAATTTTTAATCATAATTCAAATAAAATAAATTTTTAAACTTGGATTTTATTTAAAAAATAATATTGCCCTCACATAAATTTTTTGTTTTCGGTCCTGTACCAGGGTGACCGGTTCCAAACCACTAAAATAGGGCGCAGCCACTCAAAATGTGGCAAAAATAGGGCAAAATTGGTCAAAAATTCAGCAAAAAATAGGGCATGATTTTAAAATTAATTAAAATCTAAATAAAAAGCATTATTCTGCATATTTTCACTAGTTTTAACTAAGTTGGTCAATCCTCAAAATGAGATCAAGTTAAACTAGAACATATGCCCTATGATCATAGGAAAATTCAACTTTTTACCAAATAAATAAAAAAAGTTAGTACCCGCAGATGCAAGTACCCTCTGAGGCAGTTCGCAATCCTTAAGGATGTTTTATCCTTAAGGAGGTGCAAAATCCTTAAAGGAATTCTTAAGAGGCAATGCATAGGATGGATTTTTCAGCAGAATTATCCCTGCTCATACGGCTAAATTAATGCAAGTTTATTTGCCCAACTTGTCTCAAATATGGTCACCGTACTCCTCGGAGTTGATTCCGAGGATTAGTTTTTTTAGATTTTTATGGAGGCAGTGTCTGGCCTTACTAACCCAAAAGTTCCAAATCTCTCTGACAATCACTCGTTCATAACCCTAGTTGGTGCAAACTTTTAATAAAATTTTTAAACGCGATCCCGATTTTTCTGATCCCGAGACCGAAAGGTTAATCCCGATCCCGGTTTTGGATGATCCCGATCCGGGATCGGGATCGGGATGTGCATCAAATCCCGAAGAAAATCCCGATTTTATAAATTGACTAGAAGTCTGAAAAATAAAGTTAACAGAAGTGGGGAGTCATGAAAGTAAGAAAAATTTTCGCCTGCGGCGCAGAAATGAAAGAAATTTGGCTTCTTGAGCTTCGAAATTCAAAAAATCCCATTTATCCCCCCCCCCATTACCTTATCCACACTTAATCCCCTGAACCTGAAAGTAAATCATGCTTTTACTCAATATTTCATCACCGCAGTAGAAATTTTAGAATTATATTGAAACGTATGTATGTGAATAAAATAAAAATTTAAAAGTTAAAAAAAATTTTTTAGTAAATCCCGATCCCGATCTTTCAATCCCGGTCCCGATTCGGGATCGGGACCAGGATCTCCAATCCAAATCCCGATCCCGATTTCGGCCAATCCCGATCCAGTGTCGGGATCCGGGATCGGGATCACCATTCCAAAATCCCGATCCCGGGTTTTTCTCTAAATCCCGATACCGGCCAACTCTACTAGTACATACATATGTATGTATTATTTGATAATTTTTGCTTTCCTAATTAAAATATGTATATTTCTAATATATATGATTCATTTAATTAATTCATTTAATCAAAATATAGATTAGATACTATATTTTTTGTCATTTATATATTAAATGCTAGAAATAACTAAATTTTAAATTTTATATAAATTTATTGATAGAGACGATACTGTCTAAACAAATCAAAAAGGCGCCCTGTAATCTCGTCAGAGGCCCTTTTTTTAAGAGAACAGTTTACTAAAAGTCAATTATGTCAAAATTCAGTTTCATATGTAAAGCTTCTTTTAACAATACTACAGGAGTCAAAAATGTAGATTATCAATGATGATCACCGGTATTCTCTACAAATCCTTTTTTCTCTCGATATCCCGCTTAAACCACCAGACTCACTTATATCCTTTTAATCCCTATATCGGGCATAGCATTGGATTTCCAATATTAAGAAAGATATCAGCAAATTTGGAAAGATAGCTAAGGATTTGAGGGGATATCAAAAGATTTGGAAGGAAAATTGTGAGTTTGCTCAAATATTTGATTCATTTCGATCAAATTTCTTGAAATCAAATTTTTTAAAATCAGCATTAATTAATTTACCGAATTTCCTCTATTAGAATGCCCCCTCCATTAGACTGACCCCCTCTAATAGAATACCCCTTTGGAGGGTGATTTAAAAATAGAATGCCCGGGCATTCTATTAGAGGAAATACGGTAAATTGTCCGTTTTTTAAGACAAAACAAATTTTAAAACATTCATTTATTCGTGTTCTACTATCTTAAATTTAAAATTGTAAATTTAAAATTATTTAAGAAATATTATTTTTAATGTTACTAATTGTTTTCTTGCTCTTTGGCATGTTTGCTCCAACAAAGGAGGCGGATTTAGCAACTCAACTCGGATCACTTAAATATCGATTGAACCCCTGCCCTGATTGTGATAATTATTGTGCCAATGATTCCTTATATACTTGTAACTATACTTGTGATGATCAAAACGCTCATTATCCCTTGTAAATATTTTATATATTCAGATAGAATTATTTATAGATGTGTATATATGTATTCATTAGAAATAATCATTAAAAAATAACATAATTAAAAAATAAATAAATCATATTTCTTTCAGATGTGATCAATTCTTCGATCCTTTGATTCAAGGAGCATATAGGTATAAATATTATTAAGCTTAAGTAGTGATCGGATTTATAGGTTGTAAAAACCATAAAGGCTTTCCTAAAATACTACTTCCTCTGAATTTGTACTCCCATTAAATATACTCCTCCCAAGAATAGTACCTGTAAAACGAAATTAATCCGTTGTGTCCGCATTAAGGTTGGCGGATAGTTGGAAATCTTCGGATATCCGGATCCGGAACCGAAATTTTTTTATCAAGATTTTCGCCTGCGGCGCTGTAAAGTTGAGTCACAATGGATGATATAGAGGGATTAAGATCAATTATGAATGGATTTGGGAAATTAACAAAGGTATTGAGGGAATCTAGGATTAACAGTTGGGGAATCAATAGAGACATAGGTATATTGGTGGATTAAGAGCTGGAGGTTGGTAGTTAAGAGAGATACAGAGGGATTTTTTGAGTAATCCCCTATATCCCCTCTTATACCATCATCCTTGATCCCTCTATATAATATTCAAATACATGTATTCAAGCGCCGCATGTGAGCTTTTACAAATGTTACAACTCAAAATTTTCGGATATCCGGATCTGCCAATCCTGATCTGATATCCGAACCGAAAATTTCCGGCTATCCGGCCTTTTTTCGGATCCGGATATCCGGATCCGCCAACCTTAGTCCGCATTTACTGGTAGAATCAATTGAAAATAAATAACCCATATGGGCACAGTCTGTTGTGCTTCGTTCTGGGCTCATTCGTGATGGTTCAATTCCATCTCCCATCCAATGAATTTTTCCACAGCATGAACATCGTGTATAATATAAGTAGAATCGAAACTTTCATTTAGCCGGACATTAAATTTTTCGAGAATTAAAGAGTTTTATTGTATTAATTGGTAGGGTAAAATTAATTTAAACAATGTTAGTATTTAGATGTTGTTCTATGGCAAAAAAGTGTTTTGATCACGAATCTAGGAATAAAAAAGCTACCGATGCAACAGACAAAACTCCACATGTAGAAATTAAAATGTAAGTTTCATAATTTTTAAATCTAAAAATTAGGAGCTCGGAGAGATTCTGTTTTGTTCCAATTTTTGTTTTTTGGTTAAAAATAAATCAAAAAAATATCATAAAAAATTCGTAAATACTTCAGTAAAACAGCTAGGGTATAGCTATACCTCTCCTTTGCTAGCGCAAAACAAAAGTTTATTCGGCGGATGGGAGCGAACCAGCATCTTCAGTAGACCGGACTGATGTTTTACACCATGCACAGTCTCAGGTCGTCTCAGGATTCGGGATGGCTATAATTAAAAGTGTTATAAATAGTTTTATACATAGTTTCTGTATATTTAAACTAAGTTAGCTTTATTTAGTGATAAAAATTGTGAATCTGAATACTTATTGCATTCTCGGACAACATTGATAAAATTTAACTCGGAGGAATATTTGTTAAAAGGTATGAAAGCAGGGCTGAAAGGACAGGTAATTTGTATGTATATTTAAAATTAACAGTATTTTAAGTGCCATTAATGAAAATTCTAATATTCAGAGCTCAATGCTCGCAAATAAAGACTATCAGTATTAACATGAATTTTCTATTACAAAAATTTTCGACGCGGTGGTAACTTGTCAATAAGTTATTGTTGACATTTTTTATGTCCATTTTGTCGTAGCATTTTCTCTTTCCGGCTGTTCCAATTTCCGGTATCTTGATCATTTCCGACCAACCTCTGATAACGCCTCAGTCTCAAAAATCTGGCTCCGCTATCTAGTACCCAGTCGATCTCTAGTATTAATCTGAATAGTCTTATTTGAAAAAACATACATTTGTGAGAATAAAGCCCCTCTAAAATATAACTTTAATTTAGAGGATAGTTGAAAAATAAAGTCCCAGAGTTTCTATTTTATGAAAAAACATTAGACTAAATATAAATACTTAAGGTATTTTGAAATATGTTTATTATATTATAGTTTAGAGGTGATCCAAATACCGATAAACTTATCTCAAAATTGAAAATTAAACCATTGGATTATTGGTCTTGCTTTCCAATTACCACAGATTGTAAAAGCTTCTACCATTTTTGTAGTTTGTAAGTTACATACAAACTTATAAAATTTCCTTTTATAAATTTGGGTAGATTTTTCATTTAAGTTTCAAAAATTTGATTTCTTTTAAGCCAAAAAATTTCATGAAAATCTATTTATATTAATTCTGAAAATAGGCATATAATTGAACCTTAGATTAACACTAGTTTCCGGCCTTTATGATTTTTGTGAATACCCGAAATTTTCGGGAAATTTGTGATTTTTGGGACATTAAGACAACAATATATTAACCAAATAACGATGAGATTTAGCGACCCTTTGTAGATTCCCTTGAAATCTTGTTAAGATACAGAGAATTTACAATACGATGTGGCCCAAAAGCACTGTACACGTTATTTATGACATAACTATTGGAAAAAAGCTTAATGTTAAATAAAATCTCGTTTAAGGGCCAAAAAGGAATTGAAAGTGCAACAGAACAAGCATGTACATCAGGGCCCGTACTATAAGAACGAGTCGTAGATTTGTTACTATAAGAATCTGGTCATTTGCCCAGGTCATTTAACCCATACCAAGCGGTAATTTGGTACTATAAGAGGCATGGTATTTTTTCTTCTTGCTTACCACAAACCAAGTTCTTATAGTACCGACTGAAAATGAAAAAATTTTAAAGGGCTAAGTTATATTTTTACATGAATTGAAAGAAAACAAAGGGTGATCATCTTACTAAATAAATGTAAATAAAAATTTGATGAATTTTTATGGTTTCTCTTTATGCTAATTTCCATTAATGTCTAAGTAAATATGTATTTACTGCCACGCCTATTGTTAAATAAAAAAAGGAAATACAAATTTATTAGTTTTTAATATGGGTGGGGGAAAATGAGCTCTCTTAAACAATAAAATATTGGTATATGTATGTTCATTCTCAAAATTTTGCAAAAATGTCCCTTTTTACCACTGAAATGACGAAATCTCTTGCCGAAAAAATTGATGCCTATCATGATGAATTATTTCCTTCTTCACGTACCTCTAAATTTGCTCGTAGTTTATCATTATCATTTGGGTTTTGTATTTTTAGGCACTACTTTAGATAACTTTAGTGAGTTTCACTTAGTAATTTGTACTTTTTGTGAGTTGATATACCCTATCATAGTATCGTCATTTTTTATCACGTTTCAGTCATAAACGTGCAACTGGGGGAGGTGCAACTGGGGGAGTTCTCAAGAAATGCCAGAAGAATGGGTTGGTAAAGAATTTGAAACCATTTAATTTGAAATAACTTATATTTTATTTCAAAGAAATACTGAATTTTTCAGCTTTCTAATTTGTATAAAATTTATACATTGTTAAAGATTGCTATACCAAAAATATAGAAAAGATACTTCTTAATATTATACCAAATATTTGAAGATTTATCTCTATTTTCCTTAAAGTTATAAAATTTTTAAATAAGTCTACCACACTTTTAAACGCCAAAATTGGCTAAAAAAGGGGTACCTTGCAATTTTCCCTATAACTCTTGAAATAATTATCCAAAAATTTTGAATTTTTTATAGTTGGTTGAAAACACTCTAAAGAATTTAAATTTTAAATTTTGTAATTTTACAATTTACTTGAACCGAGTTATAGACTTCGAAATTCTTGCAAACCATGCGAAGAGCAGGGTCTGAGATTTACCACTCGGTAGGGGTTAAATGACCAAAAAGTGCTTTTCATATAGTACTGGTTAACCAATGGGCAAATGACCTGGTTAAATGACCAGGTCATTTGACCAAAAACCAGAGGTTTTTCTTATAGTAGCAAAGGTACCTCTGGTAACCGGTTAAATGACCACAAACCACGTTCTTATAGTACGGGCCCAGGGGTGGGCCGAGTCCCACAAAATACGAGACACGAGATTCACGAGATACGAGATTTTCAAAAAAATACGAGAACGAGATAAAACGAGATACGAGATCTCTCAGAAAATACGAGATTTCACGAGATACGAGACCACGAGATACGAGATATTAAGTATTTTTCAAAATTATTTAAACATAAAATTGTAAAACCGAAAATATAAGGGTTTGAATGGATAATGATTACAGCTGGATTATGAAGGATATTGGGGAGTTAGAGGATTAAGCAGATTTATTAGATATCGGGGATTACGGAGAAATCACGGGATTTGGAAGGGTCGATGAGAGTTAAAGAAACAGATACTATGGGATTATTGAGGTTGTCAACTGATTTGAGTGTGATATCAGATACCGGGAGATATGGACACCCAATAAGGGGCCGAATTCTTTCTGAGCACTCTATGATGAAAACTTGTTATAAGTAGGGCTTATCTTAGCCCCCAGGCAAAAATTTTAAGAATTTTAATCACTAAATATCTTCATCATATCCCCTTAGTCACTAGATATCCTACTTGATTATCACAATACACTAATTTCTCTCAAAATTGAATGATTCACAGATATCATTTCGAATTTCTTATATCATTTATTCACTTTAATTCCTGTAAATCGCTTGATATTCTTCTATCCATTCAGGTCCACCAATATTTCCCGCTTGACCAACTTTATCCGTCTTTCTTTTTCAGCGCCGCAGGCGAAAATTTCGAGAATTTTGGAAGGCCAACCTGCCAGATTTCTTCCGTTTCCTGCGCCGCAGGCAAAATTTTTGAGACTTTTAGAAGTAAGTAGGTTAAAAAAATTCACCATTTCAGAGAATTTTGGAAGACCAATGGGCAAGATTTCTTCCTTTTATCCTAATTCTAGGCTCTTAAAATAGTCCGAAATTTTTGACATTTTTTGTAAAATAGATTGAAAATATCTCTTCTCGTGGCAAAATACGAGATACGAGACCTCTAAAAAACACGAGATTTCACGAGATACGAGACTCAGCCCACCCCTGATGTACATATATTTAAGTAAATGAGAAAAAAGTTATGATGAAACGAAAGTGTGCAGTTACTTTTGGGTCACCCTATACTAAAAATATATTTAATAAAAAGTTGAAAATAAATACATATATTCTAGAGAATGTGTCAATGGTAAACTGAAGTTTAGTGATACATTGGAGGACAAATACAAAGACAGATTGTTGAAAAAACAACAGATAGATGCAAACAACGCCGTTGCTAATGCGGTAGCTGAGGAACGTGAAGAAAGAAAAAATTTAAATAAAGCTCTAATAGATGATAATAATGATAAAATAGAAGATACATAATGATAAAATAGAAGCGGTAAATTTAAAATAAAATGTATCTCTAAATTGGAGTCAGGTTGATCTAAAAAAATTTTTGAGGCAAAATAAGGATATGAATTTTATATTTCCACTAAACAAGTAAAAGTGAAATAAGACGGAAAATTTAAAAATTTTTGGCAAAATATTTTTTAAAAATCAAAAATTTAACCATTCTGTCAGTAGTGATGTTTTTGGCCTAAACCTTCTTTGTCCAGTTCAGACATGGAAAAAGGGTACTAAATTATAGAACTTTCGATCAACTCTGACTGGTACATATAAACATTTGTATTGGGCGAACATGCCCAATTCAACTATTTATATTAGTTTTCATATATGTATATCTGCAATTTAAATTGAAATTTTTAAAATTTAGTTGAAGGAACAGAATAAGCTCCTTAGAGGCCAAATTAAAAAAAACAAAGAAAAGTTGCCACCTAAAGAAACAAAAAATGAGTACAAAAATAAAGCAAAAGAAATCGAAAAGAAAACCGAACAATGCAATACAGAAGGGGATTTTATAGAAAATATACGGAAAGGAGAAGTAGTTAATGTACTTTTGAAAGTTCGGAAAGAAGCTGGACAGTTTTCTGGTACTGTAGCAACTGCTGGTTGTTTTAAACTTGGTCCACTCGCGTTTTTATGCGGAGTTGCTGCAGATCTTACCGAAGAATATGTTGTCTACCCTTTGGTTGAAAAGGCTTGTAAGAAAATTTTTGGATGAAAAAAATTCTTTATCTTATGTAACACGCAATAAAAAATTTAATAAAGCATGTTTGAAATTGTTATTAGTATTGTATTTAATTTAGTGTTGACCGGAATCGGGATTCTGGAAATCGGGATCGGGAATTGGAATAACGACTCCGATCCCTAATCGGGACCGGGATTTAAAAATCGGGATCGGGATTTACTAAAAAAATTTCAATTTTTATTTTCCTACACACGGCTCAATATAATTTTAGAATTTACACCAGCGGTGATGAAATACTCCTGTGACTTGATTTTCCTTCCATTTGACTAGTTATTCCAAATATCCCTCTAAACCTCCATTATTTAAATCCGTATTAATCCCTGTAATCTACCGATATACATCACGACCAAATCCCACAACATCAGGGTTAAGTGATCAAGGGGATACTTGGGGTTATGTACTTAGTTTATCCTGTGATTCGAAGGGATCAAGAAAATTTAAAAAGTTACCACGTGATTACGGAGATGTCAGGAGAATTGTGAAGATATCGGGGATAAAGGGATATCTGTGAATTCGGAGGGATGCAGGAATCTTTGAAAATCGAAAAATACTTTGTTTCAATTTATAACTAATAAAAATTTTTTATATTTAAAAAAAAATTGCAAAATTTTGATTTTAAAATTTTTCGAAACTCAGGAAACAACTTTATAAAATGAAGGCTAATTGTAAGTCAGTACAAATGACCATCGGTCAATGTTAAAGCTTAAGCAATGATATTTAACAATTTTAATATCATGTATAAACCAGTCTTGGTTACCAAAATTTTACGCTTGATATGTAAAATTTTTTTATTTGAAAATGAAATGGAACAGAAAAAAGGGGGAGATAATTTTTAGAGTTTCACCGGAAGCTTCGGTTCCGGTAAGTTCGGGTGTGTTTTAGGTTCCGGTTCTGGGAACCGGAACTCAAATTGGATCCGATTCCGGCCAAAATTTCGGTTCCGGTGAAACACTAATAATTTTTAATCAAATATAAAAATTAATTTTTCATTTAATCATCTTTCATTAAATCTCTTAATTTTTTATTATTATTCAAGGCCTGCTTAGCAGCTTTTTGTGCGAGACTGCGCTCTCTCATAAAAAGTGAAGGCAAAATCGTAACTTGCATCAATTTGGCTGCTCCCTTTTTTTGATCTTCTTCACCCTTATTAAAATCTTCTTCCGCCTCACCGGCCAATATTTCAATCTTCTCTTTTAACAAACGTTGCGCCTCATCAATCTGATCAAATCCCTTGTCGATAATATCTCGAACCTTAATTGTGATTGCATTTGCCTGTTTGTCGTCTAATGGAAATCCAAGCTCTGTTGTATTCTTAATCATTTCCATAACAATTTGGTCAAATTCTTGAATGAGTCTTCGGATTGTAATAACAGTGTCGAGTTCAACTTTGGCAAAAAGGTACGCAGTATCAAATAAGTTACTATAACAAGCCAGACCCTCATCTGGAGCTTTGATTTTGCTCCAACACTCATCAAGGATTCTAAAATTTCATAAAATTTTGAGATATCAGACTAAATATTTCGAGAGGGCTGATAGTGATATTTGGTTTCTATTTACTGTGAAACCGACAACCCTAATTTTGAATATTAGGTATTCCTTAATCAGGTGGCTTTAGAAAAGATAAACTGATAAAGCAAATCTATTTGCTTTTATTATAAAACCATTCAATTAGTCTGTCAATTATCAAGAAGTCAGATTTCTTCCTTTATTAGCACCGATGGCGAAAATTTTTGAGAATTTTGGAATGCCAAGAAGCCTAATTTCGCCCATTTATGAAATATTTTCCATAGAAAATGTTAGGTTTCGGGGCGGGTTTTGGAAAAATTCTCGAATATGGTTTCTGGTCGAAAAATTTCGGGTATCAGGTTTCGGTTAATCTGAGACATAACTGGCTGGTTATTTTAGTTAATCTTAACCATTATAATTTTATTCACTTATACTCTTTTACTTCGTGATAAAGCACAGTTGTTATTTAAGACTTATCTTGTTACTATTGTTTCTAATTGGAATCTATTATAAAATACATGTACTTAGTAACTTATTTTCCGAAATGGGGAGTTTAGTTTAAATATTTACTTGTCACATTGACAATGAGTACGTTCACAAGTTCCGTTGGTATCTTTACATTTAAAAGTTGAAATTTCCTCGTTGTCATCACATTCCCACGAATATTTCATTTCCATTTCTATATGATAATGTTCTTCTTTAATAGAAGAACAGCCTTTACCATACTCGATATCTTTTGCCGCTGCAATACAGTCGTGATGCTGATCACAGCAGCTGTGTATATTTATTTATATTTTATTTTCATATCTTTTTTAACCCTTTGTTCGGGATGATTTTAAGGGTCCTTGCGTTAGGAAACTCTATCTATGTTCTTCGAGAATTTGTCGGTAGACTTTAACTGAAGTTGCCAAATTAAGTAAAGTATTATAGACCTAATCAAGTGATACTAAGTAAACTAACGATTTAGTTTAAGAGTGGAAGGAATTTTTTGAAGAAAATTAACTGAATTTTTAAGATAGGTTTCCAAAAAATCCATACTTAGCGAAACAGTTATTTTCGATATTTTTATTTTATATAAAGTATTAACTCACACATTCAGGTCTTCATGGTTCTTTATTACGCCGCAACTTAGATGAAAATTATTTAGTTAAAGTTTAATAGTAAATAAATTATCACGAATTAAAAGATTAACAAAAGTTTGGCCATCAAGCAGGAATTTGCTAGATACCTTAAGAGACCAGACTTCTCTTTTCCCACATATGGAACTTTAATTTCCGCCTTAACTATTTTCAGTCTAAATAACTAAATGATTTACCTATATTGTATTATTTCATTATGAAATTTTTTATTCATAAATAAAACTCACAAACAAGAATATTTTTCATAATATTCAGGAATTGCTTGCGTACAGGCAATAGGAGGCTAAAATTAATAAAATTCGTGATTAGATTACGCCATTTCACAAAAAGTTGCTGGTGGCGTAAAAGAGTATTTCAAAAATGTTCCTCTAAAATCAGACACGAACTGAAATTTTTTTCTATCTTTTCCTTTATCTTTCGATAACAAATTTTCAAAATTCTATTGTTATTATTAACGTACACAACTTCAAAATTCACTATTCGGCGAAAATTAAGTAAGCATGGGTTTTTTGGACACTCCGTTAGTTCAGGCTTCATGTAGTTTTTGTATATAATTACTAAGGTAAAAACTGTGAAATAGGCGCCTAAAATAGGCACCAAAAAGCCAAAAAAGGCACAAAAATAGGCAGGTAAAAAAGGTTATCTGACCTATAAAATGAGATAAAAACAAGAAAATAATGGAAGTTGGAAATTTATGGAAAATTATGGAAGTTGTATTTATGGAAGTTGTAAAATTTATAAAATTTATGGAATTTATAAAATTTAAAAAACAAAATTAAATTTTATAAAATTATAAAATTAATTTATTAATTATTATTAATTATTAATTATTAATTATTAATTAATAATTATTTTAATTAATAATTATTATTTTAATTATTAATTATTAATATTAATTAATTATTAATTATTAATTATTTTAATTTAATATTTTAATTATTTTAATTAAATTTTAATAATAATTAATTAATAATTATTAATAATAATAAATTAATAATTATTAATTATTAATTATTAATTTATTAATTATTTATAAAATTTATAAAATTTATAAAATTTATGGAAGTTGGCACTGATTTTTTTTAAATCTGCGACGGATATTTTAGATTTTGCACTGAATTGCTAAAAAAGGCAAAAATAGTACCAAAAATCTCAAAATAGGCAAAAAGGCCCAAAAAGTCCAAAATAGGCAGAAATAGGCAAAATAAAAGTCATGCTAGACGCTTCGGACGATGCTAAAAACACGTTTTTTGAACGTATTACATCATGCCAAGCTCGCAGAAAAAAAGGCATTTGCCTATAAATCCGTGCCCTAATAATTACCATATCTACCAATAAGTAAATTTATTTTACATTAGGTTGCCTCGTTTTTTCTCATCAAGATGTGCCTGTTTTAGCGGAAATTATATATTATTTTGATAGTTACTTTTTAAACTTTATAGGAATTTTATGGAACAATTTTGAGTTGTATTTTGAGGCATTATATTTGAAATTTACGTTTAAAAATAATACTTACAATTTGCTTAGATGTTGTTTCCTTAAATAAGTAAATTATTAAATAACATATTATGTATGCGTAATTTGTCTTAAATGTTTACTATTAAACGATAGCCTATTTTATCAATACAGAGTTAATTAAATGTTTGCACATTGTACCAGTTGGGTGCAGGGATGCCCAGGTTGAAAAAAAATCGGCCCGGATTTCCAAAATTTTCTTCGGATCAGGTTTCGGGTCGAAAAAGGCCGAGTTTCTTGTTTAGGGTAACCCCGCTGATCCCTGATCAGGTGTACTCTGGATTGGGTCCTTTTCACTTTTTTCTAAAATCTCACTTTGCATTCGCCTTGTTCAGTTCTTTTGTGCAACCCATAGACAAAATTTCGTTCCTGCATGCCACAAATTCCCATGTCATAAATTATTACACCAATTTCAGTAAAATCAGCAAGGAACCCCCCGCCTTTCATATGATCGTTGAAGTCCTGAGCTTCGCCGCGAAATGGGGCGCGATCATATTTCTAAATTAAGAAAGCTTATATTTAAATTATTTCCAGTAATTAACAACCTGGCGTGTAATGCCTTCTACAATATCAATCGGGGTGTATTTACCAAGAGGATAGGCCTTCCTTAAAAAATTTAATTAATGGCAGAATTTAATAGTCTCTTAAATTTAATTATCTTCTAGTAGGGCTCTTTATACATAGATAGATAGATGCTCGACCATACTGGATACACAGATTTAAACGCTTATCAAAATTTGGATGCCCTACAGGCAGCTCCCATACCACAGGTATGGGAGCTGCCTGAGCAGTACACCAACTTCAGATTCTGGGCATTATAGTCCTATGTGTCATACATATTATAGATCAGTATTTTCAAAACTTTTGGATCTGGATCCAGAAAAAATTTAGGAAGATCCCAAATGCCTGGATCTGGACTCTTGATCCAGGAAAAATCCAGACTCGATCCGGATCCAATCCGATCGCTAATACATATATGTGAAAGTCTTAAATATTTTATAAAAGTAATACACAAAACAAACTAACACTTCTCCTTCAATTTCAATTTCAAGTTTAGTCAAATTATCCGAAAAATCATGGGTGATTTTAAATCCATTAAAATCATTCCCTTTACAAGCCCCATTTTTCATACATTCACCACAAATACGGTTTCCTCCTCTTTCACCGAATTGAAAGCGTCTACTTATCTTGCTGTGTTTCATTAAACTAGACAGACCAGATTCATAGCAGATTACGAATCTTAATTTTTAATTAATTTTAGGAAATAGAGTTAACGGTTTTAGGACAGCTTAAGAATTTGTTAGAACCGGAAGCCTATTAATATTCTTCCAAAATAATTTTTAGTATGATTATATGTTGAGGAGATGGATATCTAAAAGGTAAATTTCCAATTAGGATAATGTAATATTCATGATATGTGATCGTTTCGGAATCTTGGAAACGAACCAAATATATGCTCCGAAAATCAATTTGCTAGAATTACAGAATCCCAATGCCCGTAAATGTTAGTACTTCCAGGAAATAATTTTATTTTTTAACATACTCCTTGCAGGTATCCATTTTATCGAGTAAATTTTTAGCTTCCGGGCAGAGGGGGTTATTTGCAAAGCATTTAACGAATGTCGAAGTTGGCGGATCTTTAGCCTGTTGAGGTATAGGAAGAGTGCAAACGGATGTTAATATTTCAGCAATAATTGCCAAAAGGAAATACATATTTTTAAATAAACTTAAATGTTCTAAAATTTAATGAAATGTTTTTTAAAATTATTTTTAGACTTTAAAGAGATTGAATAAGTCTACAAGAAAATTTATTACTTCTAAATTGTCAAATATTATAAGCGTTTAAGCAATAATTTTAGGGAATTCCAATTTTTAGAATTAAATACTCCTATTTCTTTATTCAATATTTGACAGAATTCTTGCCTTAATCGGCATTCCGAGAGATTTAAACATAATTAAAAATATCTAGATTTAATAAAAAAATTTTACTGAACATATATGTATGAATATGGATAGCTTTAATGTAAACTAATTATAAATAAAAGTTATCTGTTGAATAATCTGTAATTTATTTTAAAATCGCTCATATTAAATTTCAGTAAAAAGTTAGGCAAATTAATTTGGTATGACTAAACATCAACAAAATTTTATATAATTTCCATCAAATAACATATAGTACTTAAATAATATATAGTAAAAAATTTCTATTTGCTAATTTAATCAAATGTGAATTTTTAAATGAATCATTATCTGATGTTTAATTATTAAAGTTAGGTATATAAAAATTTTATAAAAAATAATTGAACAGAGAAGAAATCTGATAGGAAATATTGATACCACCAAGCGAATATTAAAACCTTTAAATAAAGGAATTTTTTATAATTTTTAAAATTAAACAAAAAACGGCAAAGCTGAAGTTCTACCTGAACGTCATGTTGTCCACATGAAAAGTCTGATAAGATTATATAAAAATTTTATAAAAAGATATAGCCTGGAACTACATGAACGTCAAAAAAATAACCCCGGGGGTTACTATAGAGAAAATATTGTTATAATGTGAAGAGTTATTAATAAATTAATATTACAAATCTATTAAAGTTTGAAACATCATCAGCGGACTTATATTCTCGGGTTTTTCTAGTAAGGTTGTCGGATAGTTGGAAATCTTCGGATATCCGGATCCGGATCCGATATCCGAACCGAAATCTTCGGATATCCGGATCCGGATCCGATATCCGAACCGAAATTTTCGGATATCCGGATCCGGATCCGGTATCCGAACCGAAATTTTCGGATATCCGGATCCGGAACCGAAATTTTTATTATCAAAATTTTCGCCTGCGGCGCTGTAAATTTGAGTCCCAATGGATGATATGGAGGGATTAAGATCAATTATGCATGTATTTGTGGAATTAACAGAGGTAATAGTCGACATCGGATACATTGATGGATTAAGAGCTTGAGGTTGGTAATTGTGAGAGATATAGTAGCATTTAGTGATTAATCTCCCATATCCCCTCTAATCCCATCATTCTTGATCTCTCCATGACACCCAATACATTAACCTTTCCTTAAAGTTGTAAACAAGTTCCGCATGTGAGTCATTACAAATGTTTACAACTCTTTCCCTTTTAGCGCCGCAGGCGAAAATTTTGAGAATTATGGAGGTTCTTAGGTCAGATTTCTTTCATTTTTCAGCGCCGCAGGCGAAAATTTTGAGAATTATGGAGGTTCTTAGGTCAGATTTCTTTCATTTTTCAGCGCCGCAGGCGAAAATTTTGAGAATTATGGAGGTTCTTAGGTCAGATTTCTTTCATTTTTCAGCGCCGCAGGCGAAAATTTTGAGAATTATGGAGGTCCTTAAGCCAGATTTCTTTCATTTTTCAGCGTCGCAGGCGAAATTTTTTGAAATTTGAAGGTCAAAGGGTTAGGATTTCGTCCATTTTTCCTAATTATAGGATCCGAACCGAAATCTTCGGATATCCGGATCCGGATCCGATATCCGAACCGAAAGTTTCGGATATCCGGATCCGGATCCGGTATCCGAACCGAAAATTTCCGGATATCCGGCCTTTTTTCGGATCCGGATATCCGGATCCGACAACCTTATTTTCTAGTTACTGTCATATTATGCAGCTTCAATTGAATTGGCAATAGTTTCAAATTTTCAAATCACGCCAAACGCCAGAACGCCAAAATCGGCCAAAAACGACGCCAAAACGCCAAACGCCAAAACGCCAAAAATTTTATTCTACTAAGGCTCGAAAAACCAGTGTTTATCTCTTTTTAGCGCCGCAGGCGAAAATTTTTGAATTATCACGAGTTCCAGAAGCCAAAATTCATCCTTTTTTAGCGCATACACCCAAAATTATGGAAATTTGTTAAGAACAAGAGCAGAAATCCTACTTTTTGTAAAAAATTGCAAGAAAGATGTCCAGATAGATGTCCAGATATCCTCTTTGACCTCTCGAAGTAAGGGACTTAGAAAGGAATACCTTGTTAATAACTTAAGACTTTTCTTTGTTTTGTTCCAAACCTTGTCTTTACTGCGTATTTAACGTTTTCTGTCTAACAATGACCCTAAACTTTCTTGGTAATGAGGGTAATGGTTTTTATTCTAAACATCGTAAAGAATAAAATTTATTCGTAAAAAAGTTATCAATTTTAATATTTAATAATTGCACTTTTTATTAAAAAAATATTCACACAAATTTGTTAAAAACATAAAAATCTCAATTTTTTATTTGTCTTTTTTTGTTTAAAAATTAATTTTTGTTGTTGTTGTAGTTCACTTGCATTATTTAAACTTTTATTAAATTTATTAAAAGATTCACTTTCTGTTCTAGTTCTAAATGTCCCTCCTCGACTATTTTCTCCCCTTCTTTCCTCGTCTATACAATGAATTAATTTGTTCATTATACGGCTAAAGGCACGTCGAAAGTCTCGATTAAATATTCCATAAATTACTGGATTTACTGAAGAATTGGCATAACCTAGCCAGGAAACTGTCTAAAATTTGTTTTAATTTTTTAAAGAGGAAGGAGGACCTGAAAAAGTAGTGGAGGAAAAATTTCAGGCCAGAAAGGGCGTAGAACATTGACAATAAAGAAGGGTAACCAACATATTAGAAAAGTACCTGTTAAATAAAAAATGGATTAAAAGGGGGGTAAATTAAAAATATAAGGGAAATTTAGTAGCTACGCGTAAAGGATGGATTAACTTTTTTATTAATTAATCTGTCAAATCCATTGGATTGACATACAAAAATAAACACATCCACGTAGACGGAGCAATGTAAAAATTGAAATATAGGAATATGTACTTAATAAAATTAAAAATAAATATGTTATATTATGCAATATTTCTTGATTATTGTTCATATTTTTGTCGAATCTAGCTTATCATAATGTGATAGTTGACAATGAATGGACGTCCTACTAAAGAGAGTTGACTCAAATGGGAATTCTCAAATTTTTACAAAAAACCAACCCATAATAACACCAAGAGTAACACGTGCTTTTTTGTCAGAAGAACGATGCCCTCCATTGCCATTATTATTATTAGACCACCCACAAGATTTAAAACCTCTTTTTGTTGTTGGAGAAGGAAGTGGGGAACAACTCTTTCTTCTCTTAAATTAAAACTGTAAAATGTATAATACAATTTTAGCTCTATGCATTAGCACTTTGCGTGCTCGTTGCAACCGAGACTTTAAAACTCTACTACATAAACTCAATGTATGGGAAGTAAACAGAAATTTTTTAATTTCCAAATGTCAATCTTTAGCATTTTTAAAGCCTCTGCTTTCAAATTCACTAAAAAAGTTGATTTAAATAAGAATTAGAAAAGTAAAAACTGCAGCTCTTTGCACGCTGATTGAAACTGAGCGTTTAAAAAGCTACCGAACTCAATGTATGGATACGGCTTGATTTTTCCACAAAAAATTTTTTAAAATTTTTTTGAGGTCTTTAATAATTTTGAAGGTCTTTTCACTTAAATTCCCGTCAAAAAAATTTTTTAGAAAATTATTTAATTGAATAATACCCACCTCCCCACCATTACCACCACCACAACCAACCCTTCTGCTATTAACACCCAATCCATTTCTCGAAACAAAGCTAAAGCTGCTACTATTATTGCTTTCTGTCCTTCTTAATTGTCTCAATGTAGCCCTAAGTACAGGCGTTCCTTGTTGGATTGTAGCGTCGATAGAATGATTTTCTGGTGATTTATTCACAGCAACGTTTATTTGGCTAAACTCGGCTTTTTGAAGTGATTCTCCATCAAAGGAGGATTTTCCACTAAATCTTCGAGAATCGTAGTGAAGGGCTATTGAAGAGGGGGACTACAAAAATAGGGGATTAATTGAATGATTTGAAAATTATTAGTCTTACTAAAAATCCACTAGAAGGACGTACAACTACTTGACGTACTCTATCTGAGGCTAATTGTAAAATCAAAAGTGAAGTAGCCTTTAAAATAAAAAAAATTTTAAAAACTTATTGTTGAAGAAATGAAGGATAAAAAAATGATTTTTATTAATAAAATTAGAAAAAAATTTTTTGAAGTACGGATTGAATTTTATAATTTAGAAATATGTCATGAAGGAAATGTTTATATTTTGACTCTAAACAGGAATGTGAAAGTAAATGTAAGGGTAGTTTATATGAATCTCCCCAAAGATAACGTGGATTGGGATAAATATAAAGATGCGTGGCATATTGGGTTGGGTCGAAGCAACGTTTTACCTCAGGATACTGCCTCAGGATAGAACTGATGGAAAGATTTAATCCGTTTGCCTGAGGATTAATACGTTTGCCTGTGACATAAACCGAGTCTCGCTCTTAAATTACCTGTTTAAGTTGTGATTGTATAGAACGAGCATGATGCCGAGCATATAAATAAAGCCTGTAGTAAAGAAAAAGCATCAAAGTAGCTGGTAGGAAGAAGCTAAGTAAGGAAGAAAAAACGGCATAAAAAGGAGATAATTGTAATTGGCATTGAACTAGTGTATGTTGTTGTTCGATGAATCTGTTGAGAAAAAGTAGAAAATATTATTATTTTAAAATATTACATTCATTTCAGAGTTCAAATTTTTGGGAAAATTTACATAATATAATCTATTTATTTTATATTTTATCAAATGCTAGTTTTCATCATATGGATGATAATCAATTGGGCGTATGTTAAATATTTTTGTATGTTGATGCAATGCATCGACAAATTCGAATGAAGTGGTGTACTATAAGTATTTTTATGCCGATTTTTACAAGCTTGGCACACTCAAACACACAGTTTCCGCTTAGTTATGAAACTTAGAGTGGGTTTCTAATTGCATATAATGGATGTTTTTGCATATTTCGGACTACCGTAAATGCTGAAATAATTACCCTGGGTAATTATTGTTTCGACCTCTCGCTGAAGGGGGTAATTATTAGGGCGGGGGTAATTATTTGAGAGAGGGTAATTATTATTTCGACCTCTATAATTTTATTTAATAATAAGCATATGAATAGGAATATAAAATATATTACCGAATTCAGATATAAATGTTGACGTTTTTACTGTTATTCTATATTCCAGTTAATATATTCCTACTTAAAATAACCCTAAATAATTATTTAGAGGATATAATCTTATTTAGAGGACTTATTTAGAGGATATAATCTATATTTCCCTAATATATTCCTATATATGTACCCTAAAGTGGTACCATACCAGCAATACAGCCGTCTTGGGATATATAAAGAAACATAGTCTATCACAAATTATATTAAAGGACATAGGAAATATCAGAGAATTTGGAGATATGCATAGAAGGATTAAGGCTTATCGTATAAATACCTTGATATCTTTTAACAACTTATTAATCTCTCATTATTTTCCCCAAATCTTCTTAATCTCTCGAAATCTCTTATTCCACAGAAATCCCCGATATCCTCCCAAAATTCTTTCAATCTATCAATTTATTTTTTTATGTTGATCCTATAATATTTTATAATTAAAATTGATAATGATTTTTAATATATACTTTTAAAATCAGTTTAGAGAAAAATAGGGGGTAATTATTTGAGAGAGGGCAACTATTGTTTCGATCTCTCGCTGAAGGGGGTAATTATTAGGGCGGGGGTAATTATTTGAGAGAGGGTAATTATTTCAGCATTTACGGTAAGTTACAAAATGCATATTTTAATGAATATTTTGAGGTTTTTGGGAGAAAATTTACACCTGACAAAATGGTGTAAATTATATTTCTTATATTCTGTGTAAATTATATTCTGTGTTATATTCTGTTTAATTTTTCTAATTTTAAAAATCGCGCGCGTCTTGCGACAGAAAAGATAATGTAAAAAGAGGAGACAAAATCGCGCGCGATTTTGTCTCTCATCATTTTGTATGCTATTTTCTGTCGCAAAACGCAAAGCGACTTTTATGTAACCACAGCATAAAATAATGTAAAATTTCTAGGTATAAATTGTATTTTTCTTGCATATTTTGGTATTTTTTCATGCATATTATAGTGAATATTTTGCATTTTAAATGCATAAGATTCCTCTAATTATAAGATAGATTTTTTTGGAATTTTTTCCGAATTTAGTAAATTTTCAATACCATCCCTATCACTAACCTCTCTAACTCCATTTCTCTAAATTGGGTTTAGCTTTATTTTTAAATTTTACCTAAATTTATCAGTCTCATTAATCTCTCCAAAATAGTCTCCATTAAATATAACAGAATATATCTCCAATCCATTAGTAGCCCCAAAAGCTATTTGGGCCGTTCCAACAGCTGTAGAAATTATCCAAATAGCACAAACAGAACAACAAATAACCCTTCTTCCAACAAATCTATTTTGAGAATAAAATTTAATTTTTAATTTGTAAAAAGAAGAAAGGGAACGGGTATGTCTTCCTATATGGCAAAAGGGCTGATCGAGCCCTTGTTTTGTTTTTCTCTTCCCCCATTTAATTTTTCTAATTTTTTTTCCTGATTGATCGAGCCTTTGTCCCTATATCATTTCACTCCAAAATTAAATTCTAAAAAAAATTTTTATTTCGAGCAGCACCGGTCAGGACAGGGGTTCCCTGATTTCGCTATCAGATACCAGTCATTAATCTCTATTTCACATTTATTATTCCCTATTTTCCATATATCACCATATCTCTAATTTAAAATAAAAAAAATTTAATCTAATTTTTGTCTCCTTAAAATAGAATCATTTAGCTTGTCTCATTAATTTTTCAAAAAAAATTTTTTGCAACTAAATTGGCTTCCTTTTACGGATATTTATTTATTTTTGTTTTTCTTTCCCTTATTTATAATAATTTTTCTATTTAATTTTTCTATTTTTAAAAAAGCCACTAAATAATGTTGCCTAGGTAATATAACTTGCTTAAATTACAAAAATAAATTTTTTTTAAAAATAAATAAATAATACATATTCTAAATTTATTTTTAGACATCAAATGAATCGAAAATAAAATTAATTATAGAATTTTTAAAAATAACTTCAATTTCCAAATTAACCCAAAAATCTCTTACTTATCTCATTCAAAATTAACAAAAATTTTGGTGTGATACCTAAAAGATTAGAATAAATCTGTGATTAGGACAGGGTATGATAAGGCGGAGATTGAAAAAAAATTTTGAAAAAATTGGGGTAGGTTAAGCCGGATATTTTGTATTTTTAAAATTTATTTTGGTACATTTTCACACGATTTTATTTGAAAAAATTTTTTTAGAAATTTTTTATTAAAAAGGACCTGAGGGAAAATAGGAAAAAGAATTTTTAATTTTAAAAGTCAAATAAAGAAATTTAAATAAGGGAAAATTTTAAAAATAGAACCCATGAGAAAAAATGACGAAAAAAATTCAGAAAAATTTTAAAAATAAAAAAAATATTTACCTAACATAACGCATTGGCCTGCTAATGTGAATAAAACGATCGAGAGCTATTGCACACTGTAGAAATTGAAATACAAATTAAAAATGAATAAAAAACATTTGTTGTGCAAAGGAGTGGGGTTTCCGCTTTGGAGAATACCTTCCGATTTCCGAAAAAATTTTGATTTCCGAGTTCCGACTTTTGAGCCAGTTCCGATTTCCGACACCTCTGTCTGTTCCGACCTACCTCTTGAGAATACGTCTTTCTGGGGGTTTGGATTTTAGCCCAAACCTGGCTAAGACGCTGTCTAAAAACTTTTAGCCCAAAAAAGTGTTTTGAAAGTTCTTGTCTTCTAATAGGGATTTATTCTGATAAGTCGTCGCATGAGAAATTAGGATATAATTAAAAAAAATTTTTTTCTGATTATTTTTAAACTAAGAGAGGGTGAGGATAAAATAATACGTTATTAACTGAAGAGCTTCTTTCATTTTAAATCTCAATTAATAACCTACTAAATTTAAAATAGAAGCAGTACTACAAGCAATATCCAAACAAATCCAAAATTGACAAAAAGCAGCCCCAAAAGGCCAAAAACCAATTAAATCGTTTGCTGCCGCTAAAACCATAACCTTTAGGAAAAATTTTGAAATTTTTTCAAAAATTTTTTTAAAAACCATTCCAGCAACAAACAAGTCTGACAAAGCTAAGGAAACTAAAAATAAATTTTCTGGTTGTCTACGCAATTTTCTGTCGTAAAATATTGCTGCGATTACGAGAAGGTTGCCAGAAAAGGCAAGGGAAATTAATACAGAAAAGATGGGGACAAAAATTAAAAGAGGTAGCCACCAGGGCAACATTTAAAAAAATTTTTCTGAAAATTTATTTTATAAATTTAATTCGATTTTTAATCTGCTAAAAATTAAAAAAGTTTTTCAACTTAAAAAAATAAATTCACTACACTAGGCATCGTGTGGGCATAAAAAATAAATTACAAATTTCAAAAATCGAGGCTTCCGTAAATATGAAATTCAAGGAAATTTTCCAAAAATTTCGGAGAAAACTCTTAACCCAACGAGGTTTGTGTTTTCCCCTTGGTCCTGAGTGATCAACAATGATGCACAGATATTGTTGATGATACCCTTTCCCATATTAATTATCTGACAGATGTTTTGGTTACATAACGAATTACATAACGAATGGGGGTGTTTAAAATGTCTGGTGGATTTGAAGGAGATTTATTAGCCTAATTTTTATCCGAAATTATTAAATAAAAATGTAATAGACAAACACCTATTTTATAGGTGATTTTTCTGTACCAAAGAAAGTATATTTATTTGACTGCGGGGTTTGACTAAAACAAAATTATCAAAAAAATTTTTTTAGAAAATTTTTCAATTGACTTGTTTTAATTGCCAAATAATCAGACATATTAAATAAAAAATATACCCAATTCTTATAATTATTTTTTTAATAAATAAAAAATAAAAACTAATTAAAATGAGGAAATACGTTAAAGGAAATATTTAAAAATGACTTTTAATAAATACTTGGTAAATGATGAACTTTAAAAAATTAATAAAAAAATGTGTGTGTTGAATATTAAAAAAGATGACTTAAATATTTAATATTGACGAATTTTTAAGTTTTTTTTTAAAAATTGTAGTTTGCTCGATAATTATTAGTTAATTGGAAATAATGGAGAAGTAAGACAACGCAGTAATGATTGGCTGAGGGATTTTAACTTGGTCAGAATAATAATTGGAGACATGAAATTTTGTTTGAAATATTTTAAGACGATGGCCAAGGCTGGCGTTTCCTGGTAAATTATTCGGGTATTCGGACAGGAACCGATAACCGAAACGAAAAGTTTCGACTAGCTGGGCTTTTTCGATTCCGGAACCCCAACTTTAGCTAATTATAAAAAAATACTTATAAAAAATATACACTTTAGAACACTCATAATTAAATCTTTAAACAATCTACATAATATAATTTATTTAAATTTATTAAATGTTAAGTCTTAATCAACGCAATTTCTAATAAATAAAGTATTGACTGAATAGACATGTATTTTTGGATGTCAATGTAATACATTGACAGATGAGTTTATGGTGGAGGTATTTAATACTGGTGTCGGGTCAAAATCATAACGGCTGGATATCTTAATAGCCGAAAGTGTCCACCTATCCGACAATCCTAAATTTTAAGTCAACTTTTAGTACGTTAGTTTTTATTCCAGCCCATTCCTCATCTTAATTAGAAAAAATGGGAAAATCCAAAATTTTGTTAGATTTCGTTTCTTTGACCTTTCATAATCTTTTTACAGACAACAGAAGAATTGCTAAAACAAAAAATTTGTTAAATTTATAGAAAACTAAGTAAAAATAGTCTAAAAATATATTTACAGAAATTTTGTGAAGATAGCTCAGATATTCAAAAAATTATGAGTGCGCAAGTTCTCGTGACCTGTGGAATGTTAAAAAAATTAAAGAACAAAATCATAAAATATTAAAAAAATGGCAATAAAAATTTTTGAGAAATAAAAAGGTTAAAAAAGGTATCAGAGTAAAGGTGTATGGATTGCGTGAGAAAAATTTTTATGAGGAAAGAGGCCAAAAATTGAAAAAAAAAATAAAAATGGCAAAATATATAAATGTTAAATGAGGTAAATGTATGAGATAATAAAAATATTTTTTGTGAAAGGGGGATATATAAAAATGATTGAGAGTAAGGTGATACTGGAGATTAGAATATAAAATTTCATTTTGACTAAATTTGGGAATAGTCACAGGGATCTCTCAGAAATGGGTTTCGAGTTGGTTGGTTGGGTATTCAAAATTTTCTTCGGATCAGATTTATGTTACTAGACCCTTCTTGGGAGTCACATGTGAGACATCCCAGACTCTAGGTCTTGAGTCTTGACTCACAATATTTCTTGGGGGTTTTTCGGTCTTTCTCTTGAATCTTGGAAAATTTTCGGTCTCGGAATTGTCTGATACATTTGTAACTGGAGAGAATATCTAAAATTAATCGAAAGTTATCCTGGATTAGTGTTGGCGGTTTGGGTCATTGCGGAAAGTATAGCTAAGAAATCAGTTTCAGATCCCCATTTCGGTTCCAAATAACTGTAAGGCACCTGGTAGCATTTAAAATGCTTAGGCGGTGGTTAAACGATCTAATAGGATAAAGAGAAAGCATTAGTAGATGCCCCAGTAGCTCATTGGTAGAACTCCTATATATGGTAAGCGAAAGCGTCTAGCAGTAACTTCACGAGGTCGCAGGTTCGAATCCTGCCGAGTGACTAAACTTTTGTTAAATTCTTTCTTGATTTTCCAGAAAGTCGCGCTATATTCGCGGAATTTTTTTCACAAAAATATAACTTTCTCAAAAATCAAAAGAATTTTAACTTTCCAAAATCTTTTTGTACTTTTAAAAATTATTTTTATATTTGAAAAAATGTAGGCGTAAAATATAAGTATTATATATCAAATAGCTACATATAAAAATTAATAGAAAAATTAATAAAATAAAAAAAAATTAATAAATTCTAAAACGTTTTAATAATTTCTAAAAGATTTTTGCGACAGCTGGAAATATAAAAATAGGATTAAATTTATATAAATTTTGTTTGCAAATATTTTATTGAATTAATTTAAATTAAAGAGAAAATTTGGGAAAGTTAATAAGGAAATTAAATTATAATTTGAACCTAAAATTTTAGAAAAAAAATCCAGACTTATCCACAATCAGGACATTACAAGTAGGAGTGATAAGGGTATAATTTCGTAAGACTAAAAAGTCAATTAAAAGAACTCTTCGAGATGAGTCGATTGGAAAAATTTTTTGTGAGGACTCATACAAGGGCAAGATCAAGATTGAAAATCGGTAAAAAGGAATGCCGGAAATCCCGGCCGAAGCTCTTTCGACTGACATATAATTTGATATATTTCAGTTCTGTTCCGAAATTTTCCCATGGATAAGATTGGAGATTGAAAATCAAAATTTTATTTAAGGACATCTCATTTATCCCAACACATTTATAATTGTCTTGAGAAGAGAAAATGAAAAAAATTTTAACTTTTAAACAAACATATAAATTTTAGGATTTTATAGTTAATTCAATCCTTTATTAATTAAAATTAGACTAATAAATGAATCGGTTACTAAACAATTAGATTTAATTTATATACATAATATAATATATTTCAAATAATATTTAATATTAATTTACGCAGCAACATGAACGACTGATAATACATTGACAGAAACACATGATGGTTTGGTATTTAAGTAGAAATGAAAATATTATGTTTTGTGTGGTTAGAAGATAATTCAATTCGTTACTAGTGATGTTCGAGAGTCAAAAAAAGCCGAGAGTCGAGACCGAGAATCAACCCCGAGACCAAAGCGAGAGTCGAGACCGAGAGCCAAGACCAAGAGATTAAAAGGGATATCACTTGATGTCCCTCCTAATCCCCAAAATATACCTCCTAATCCCCATGTCACTCCTAATCCCCAAAATGCCTTGAATCCCCATGTCACTCCTAATCCCCAAAATGCCTTGAATTCCCATGTCACTCCTAATCCCCAAAATGCCTTGAATTCCCAAGTCCACAATATATATCCACTGATAACCACATTAATCTCTTAAAATCCCCTCATATCCCCTCCAAATCCAACGATATCTTCTTGATCCCTCGATCCACGCAGTTCCTTTGATATTAAATTTAATCCTTCAGAATCCCCAGTATCCCTCATAATCTTTTTAATCTTATTACATTAAAATTTTTTGCGCGGAAGCGCAAATTTTAAAAATTTTGAAGGCCATTAAGCCAGATTCTTTTTTATTTTTCACCGCCAGAGGCGAAAATTTTCAGAATTTTATAAGAACAATGAGCCAGATCTCTTCTTTTTTTCAATGCCGGAGGCGCAAAATTTGAGAATTTTGTAAGGCCTTAGGAGAAAAAATGCAATTGTCAGAGCCGCAGGCAAAAAATTTTTATTGAAGTTCTGTTGGTCATGAAGCCAGAACTCTTAATTTTATGCGCCGCAGGCGAAAATTTTGGAAAATTCATGACTAGATTAAAATTTTTAATGTTTTTTCAAGTTTAAGATATTAAAAAAAATAAATTTAAAAACTTAAAAAGAAAATCAAAGTTTAAAAACATTTATTTTTGAAAAGAAAAGTTTTTTCAATCTAATTTTCAGCCCTGGATTCGAACCCATCCCCATGAAAATACCTAAGTCAGTGGAGTCAAACAAATTAACCACTCAACCATCGACCAACAGAATAAAGATGGGAGAAAATATAAATATTTCTTTCCCTTTTCCTTAAAAAATTAAATGTCAAAGTACGAGGAGTATGAGTAAAATTCAAAAAATTTCCGTCATTAGGGGTGTAAATTTAGTCTCGTTTTCCGAGACTAAAACCCCGAGACCGAGAGCCCAAAAAACCCGAGAAATTTCTCGACTCGAGAGTCGAGACCGAGACTCTCGAACATCACTATTCGTTACTAATTGAACTTAAAATTAGAAAAATATAAGAACTAATTCCTAAATTATAGGACAAGAACTGACCCTAGTCCTCCTAAAAGGTTGTTAATTTAAATTTATCTTTAAAAAAATTAAAATATTTTCTTTAAAATTTTAATCCTTTAAATGAGTTTTGAACTTATTGTTTAGCCAACAAAGAATAAAGGTTGTCAATAAAATCTAAAAGTAAGGATGTGTTCTTAAGGGGGGAATTGATTGACAAGAAGCATAAGGTAAAAGAAAGACAACTTTCATCAAATGTTTTAAAAATCATTTAAAATTAATTAATTAAACAAAGGAATTGACTGGAAATAAATAGATGTTTGTGGCTAATTAAATAAAGGAAAGGGAGACGAGGAGAACAGACAATTATTACCTATTTTAGTTAGCCTTGAGAAATTTGCGGACGATTTTTGCGGACGATTTTTGCGGACAAAATTTAAGATTAGTGAAATTAGGGCATAGGATAAATGAATAATGTTTGTGCCTGTTATAAGTCTAATTTACTATTTTTGACAGAATGGGCCAGAAAGTTGTATATTTACTGACAGAAAAGTCAATTGAAGTCTGAAAAGATTAATGGCACTTTAAATAAGATATGCTTGAAAATGAATTGAAAAGTGATAAAACGAAAATGACTCAAGACACGGCTCAATGAAATACAATCCGATTCCCGAATCAAATAAGACATTAATTAATCAAGTCTAAGTCCGTAAACTTGCGAGCTGCTTGTTTGTCCGCAAATGTCGCTCTACCTTTAATCCTTTAAACAATTGTCAGAGTTATTATCTTGGCAAATACTTTAGTATTAATTCTCTCCATTCAAACTAATTTATTTTATTCAAAAAATAAAAGGAAGGGAGGGCCAAAAAAAATACTTCATTTTCATTTTCTACCACTGTCAATTGTGTTTCTGACTTTTACATGTTTTTTGTCAGCCTAAGGAGAATGTCAGAAAGACAAGGGCAAAAGAAAGACAAAAAATAAGGAGGAAAAAGCTTTTAAAGCCCTTTGTTCTTTTCACACCTTTTGAAAGGACAATGAGAGAGAGGGGAGGGTTAGTGGAAGAAAGGAGGGATTTGTGTGATTTGGCCTTTTGAAAAGGCCCTTAGGCAATCTGTGTGGTTTGTTTAGACAAAAACATGTGTATAGAAGTGTGACGACAAATGAAGGGGAAGAAAAACTAATTTTTGGGAGGTCTGGGACAGGAAATATGCTTATCTATTTTGTTATGGATGCAAAAGCTTTAAATAACCTAGCCAACCGTTCGATGCTTTTAAGAACGGAATTTGCGGACAGGAAACTAGCGGACAGAAGAATTGCGTAGGAAAATTTGCGGACAGAACTTGCGTACATGAAATTGCGGACAGAAATTTGGGGCAAAAACTTGCGGATGAAAACTTGCGGACTGTTTGGGTATACCATTCATTTCCTTTAAACATATTTTCCTTTCAATGTAGGGAGGTCATTTCCCTATTGAACGATAAATAAATAAATAGATAGTCGAGAAGGGCCAATATCGTCTTCTTTTTTTTCTTCAGATATGCCGCCAATGTCCCTTGGGAGTGAACAAAGCCTTTCACGGAAGTGAAGGAAATTGAGGGTTTTAAAAAAGAGAGAAGAGAGAGGAAAGTAAGTACAAGCTAAAAAAATATTTATTTATTATTTATTTCTTCTTTTAAATGAAAGAAAATGAATGAATGGGGCAAGGGTTTTGTTTGGGTTTTTTTTTAAAATGTTTTTGGGATTTTTATAAAACACGAGAAAAAAAAGGAATTAAAAGGAAAGAAAGGGAAAAAAATTTTCTTTTGAAAATAAAAATGTCTGCAATTCTGATGAGAATTATAGAAGAGAGGATAATTAATAATAAAATATAAAATTTTATTTGGTACTAAATTTTGCGTTAAATTTTTAAAAATATTTCAGAGCATGACAAAGCACTTAAATAAGTCCTGTAATAGTACATATCAGAAATTTACAAAAATCACTGGAAAAAAACTGAGAACGTCAGATTCTGTTCCAAAGTTTTCAGCGAAGCTTTTTCACCTGCGGCTGGCACATGAAAGCTTCTCAAAATAAACTAGAATAGCCCCTTAAATAATAGAAATTTTGAAAACCTTTTTGGCCTGTCTCCGTTTTCTAGTAGGAAATACGAAAAATTTGTTCCCGAAAATAAATTTTGTTTTATAGCCTAGATGAATAAAAATTAAAATGATGCTATTCTAATTAGAAAACAAAACTTGGTTTTTTAAAATTAAATTTAAAATTTCTTTTTTTGCAAAAAGGAAGTAAAAAAAAAGAAAAAAATAATTTTCCTTCTCACTACTTAATATAAAATAATTTAAATAAATTAAATAAAAAAGCTAAAAAAAGAAAATAACAAACAGCTTCTTTAACTAATTTCAGCTTCTCACTTTTTTTATTTCCTTCCGTCTCCTTTGCTTGGCCACACAGGAACGCCCATATGCTAATTGCTTATTCACATACCTCTCTAAGTGGAAAATAAAAATAAATAAAAATATTCAAGTCATTAGAAAATGAGAAGAATTCGGATATGGAGAAATAAAGAAATTTGCCTCAAGAAGAGAAAAGTAATCTAATAAAAATACATATGTAAATTAACAGATAAAAAGATAAAATTTTTTATGCAGATACTATGACACTTTGAATTTTTATCAATACTAGGCACCGATATCCAAAAATGACATACGCTGGAGGAAAGAATTTCTCTAATACGAATTTGAAATTAATTTTTGATAAAATAAAAATAAAATTATTTATGTTGAGTAGATTAGTTAAAATATTTTCTAATGGACTAATTTAGAAAATTTTAAGCAAATGGGAAGATAACGTCTTGAAATTTTGTGAAAGTAATTAATTTCTATAAGGATTAGTTCCATTATGAATCTCAAATCTTTTCCGAAATGAATGAAGAAAAATATTTTTAATTCCAAATAGGCTCATTTGAAAACAAAGGACATGATATCAATTGTAAAAAATTATAAATTAAGAGCTCTCCTTGACAAATTATTTAGCTTTTAACCTAACCGTTAAACACCTTAATACGTTTACACAATCAATTTTTGTCAATTTAACCTATTGACATTCAAAAATACATAAAATGGAGCAAAATAAGAATGACTAATGTTTTCAGCTCTAATTATACTTAGAATAAATTTAGAATAAAATATATTATATTAAGTAAAATTATTATTTATTTAATGAGTCAATGAATGTTAGCGTTCTCACAAAATTCACTACATGAATATATTAAACTGAAAAATGGAAATAAGCTTTTAAGCTATCCGACTTTCAAGGACACGATATTTAGGAATGTTAAGCTTAACTATTTCTGAGAAAAATTTAATTAACAACAAGGTCATTTAAAAAAAATAGTAAATTTGACCAATTTAACAAAGCTATGACCATAAATAAAATTTTGTCGAAATTTTGAAAGTCAAAAATTGGCGGATTCAACTAAACTCTGGACACCAGGAAAAATTCAATTCGATATCGGATTCGGATTTTCAGGTATTATTGAGGAACTAACCTCAAGTAAAGGCCATAAGAACGTTTTTCAATTCGGCAAAATAAATTCAAAAACAAATAAAAATAAAATATTAAAATGCCAACTTCTAAAAACAAAAATAAAATAATGCAAAAGCGTATATTTTATGTAATTTAATAATACCCCAAAAATTATTTTTTTTTACTTCGTTGACATTTATTTTTTTTTCTCAAAATTATTTTTATCTTCAATTTTTACTCTTAAAAATAAATATTGTTATTATTTAAGTTTTTTGCTTTTCCTTTTTGTTGCTATAGCAAGTACTCTTTAAATAAATTTTTTTGTTTTCAGTCTTTGGCCTAAAAATACTTGAAAACATTTTATTTTAGGTAAATTTAAATGTTTATTTTTGAAAAATATTTTAAGAAATAAAGAGAAGGTTGGCAAACTTATAAATAATATTTTAAAAAATATATTTAAAATTTGGTGAGGTTCAGGTAGATTTTTAAATGATTTTAAAGAAAAGTTAAAATTCAAATACCCAAAACTTTTTGAAAATGTAAGAAAATTTCCTAACACTCGACCTGTTTAATGAAGACTCAGGTTCCATTACTTAAAGTATGTTTAAGTAAGGGTTCGGAAATGTGCGGATTTTTCGTTATATTGTCCACACCAAAGATGTGAACAAATCCTTGAAATTTGCCAAAAATTTCTCGACTTTCCCAGACCGGTCTACGGTCACTATTTTGATAAAAATGTTTCAATTGAAAAGCGCTGGGAGTAGCTAAGTATCAATGATGGGCAGGTATATTAAAAAAATATAACTTAAAGATGTTATATAACAAAATATGAATGATTCAAGATAATACTTAATTATAATTTTTGATTTGTAAGACAAAAAGTCAAAGCCGTTTAGAAGAACCGATTCTTAAAATTAACCGGTTATTCCATTTGAATCAGTTTCCAAACGCTGACACAATAACGATATATTGTGTCAGTATAATATGACATATATAATACTGCATTGATATTCAAAAAATATATCCTGACATAATTTTTGTTGGTACCACGAATTTACATTTTACTAATTATTTTAACAGCATTTTTTCTTAAAATAGTTAATATTAAGCAAAATTTTTGATTATTTTCTTTGTTATAATGTTTGAAACTTGGGTAGCAACCAGAGGTGGGTCGGAATTCCGGCTTCCGATTTCCGACGTTTTTCCTTCCGATTTCCGAAAAAAATTTTGATTTTTGGTTCCGACATTTGAGCCAGTTCCAATTTTCTGCTCTTACGATTTCCGACACCTCGGACTGTTCCGACTCACATCTCGTAGCAACCCGACTCTTCGAATAGTTCGATGAGGATTATTTTTTAAAATGCGGATTTTTGTGGTCTTTTAAGATTATGATGAATTTTCTATTTTCTTTTAGTTTTTGGAATAAATATTTTCCCACTTAAGGCCTTCCAAAATCCTCAGAATTTGTGTGTGTTTGTATAACTTAAAAAACTAAGTCTACTAAGTCTAATTGTCTGGAAAGACAATTAGACTTAGTTTGCGTGTAATTTTTTAAATAAATTCAAAAATAAGCCAACTCCTACCAAATTTTATTAATTTTTAGCAATTCAAATTTGCGTTTTAAATGCACGAAAAAATTAAGAAAATTTTTAAACTTTATTTTACACAATTTATGAGCTATTTATTTAAAATATTTAATTAATTTGTGCGTGGGGGTGTGTTAAAAAACAAAAAGCATAGTAATAATTTTGGGCAAAATAATGGCGTCAATTTTATGGAAAATGAGCTCTTTTTTTAAAAAAACTTTTTAAGCTCTAAAAAATTAAAAGAAAATTTATATTTTTACATTAATATCTAAAAATATTTTTATTTAATATTCAAATAATCCATCTCTCTGTAAAGCATAATCCTCATTTCCATAAGTAAATCCTTCGAATTCGTTCTGAAATTAATTAAGAATAATTTTTAATTAAACGAAAATTTTTGAATGGAAAATGACAAAAATAAATTTCTGAAGAGTTGTTGGATTTAGAAATATTTAAAGTGTTCGGCACTAGAGAACGTGCCGTCCAGATTATTGAAATAGGAAAGTTATAGTCGGTACAAGAAAATGGAATGGAAGGTCCGTATGAGCATCGAGCTTGATGCTTATCAATTTTACAGAATTTCAAGCATAAAATATGTTTAAATTTAAATATTTTATAATTACTAAGATTTTGTTTAATATATCGTATTTTATTTTTAATTCTATACATATATTACTAAAACTAATTTTTGAGACACAGGTTTAAACTTTTTCATCTTAAATATTTTTGTATATCGATGCTTTGCATTGATAAAGATCGAGATTAAATGACCACACCTGATGAAATTAAAGTAAAATTTTGCTTACTTGATCCAAATTCATGAGGAAAAGACGATCTACAGGAGTCAATTTTGGTTGTTCTCCAGTAAATTCTGAATCAAAATTGCTTGTGTCATCCCGAGAACGCTTTAAAAAATTAATTTAATTGGAATTACAAATTTTTTCTCAACAGAAATTTTTTAATTTTTAAAAATTTTGGTTAATTAATCCTTCCTTTGTCAATATTTATTTTTCAAGCATTTAATTAATTTATTTATTTACTATTTTTAATCCATAAGCAAAAAATATATATTTATATTTCAGAAATTTTTAAGTGGTGTAAAAAATTATAGAAAAATATTAAAAAGGCATGGTATGTAGTAGGAGGGGATTAAAATAAAATATAAAACATCTAAACAAAAAAACACGTGGTTAAAACAAAAATAAAGTGATTAGAAAAGGATTAGAATAAAGGAATATATGGAGGATTAAAGAAGGAGAAAAGAAGGATAATAATATCCACCTTCCGGAAAGAATAATAAAATTGCTGGGGACCATCGATGAGAGAATCACTAACGAGACTATAGCTAATAGAGATGATGGATGCTGGGATTTTATTATTTCTAAAAATTTTATTATTTCAAGAATGTCCGGTGACGGAGAGAGCTTCAAGTAGAGACCGGACGAAACGAGATCTCAATCGAAAATCTCGATTATCGAGATCGAGGATTTTCGAGATCTTGATTCGCGTACGACACTCCCAGTCCGGTATCTAATTTCGAAAATAATTTTTCTGTGAAAACACCACCGAGGTGGATAAATGTCGGTATCTTTTATTGGCGCTGCAGGCGAGTTTTGAGAAGTTTGCAAGACCAAGAAATAAAGATAATAAACAAAAAATAAAAATTAGGTAAAGGATAAATATATACACTAATATCACAAAATACCACATCAAAAAGAAATTTAAAAAAAATAAAAAAAGATTAATTGTTAACAGACAAATTATTAGTAATATTAACAGCATCAACATCACATTCACTATTTAATTTTAAATTTTGTTTTTTAATTTCCTCTTCATTCAATTCTTTAATATTTCCATTATTTAATAATTCTTCTTTATTTTTCCCCAAATTTTCTTCGAAATTTTTATTATGCCCTAAAAGAAGTGCTTCTTCCGCCTCCCTCCCATATTCTGCACAGGCAGCCTCCGCCGCATAATCAAAATTAAAATGGTCAAAACTAACAAATTCGTCTCCTTTCATTTCTTCCAAAATATCCCAATCTGGCTGGGTTAATTTTAGTGGAAGTCGGAGAAATTGGGCATCGAAATTTTCTGTTGTCGATTTGCTGGACTAAACACAAAAATAAAAATAAAAACAAATACACAGCACAAAAAGAGGGAAAAGATTTTATTTTCGGATCTTTAAAAAGGAAGAATGACTTACAATTTTAGGTTTAAAGGGAGGTTGAACTTGCCGCCTTTCTATCTTTGGCCATTCTATACGACGAAAGAAGCAGTGCTCCTAGAAAATTTTCTTATTATATTGTTTTCAGAAGAGAAAGGGGTTCGGTATTCTCGAATTTGGATACTAATACGATAAATCGGAATTTAAATACAGACCAAACCCTAATTATGAGTAAAAATTTCCAATTTATTCGAATATAGAAGAGAAGCCCCAGTTCACCATGCCTATATACATATAAGTAGTCATAAGTAGGTATGTCCCACTCCCAAAAAACTAATTGGTAGGGTATTTCAAGAACACAAAGCTGTATTCTAAAATATTTTATTTTTAATCATATCGCAATCTTTCATATAAGGACAGATATTTCTTCTCATTCGAATACCTATTTTATAATTACTAAGATTTGTGCATAATATATTCTATTTTATTTTTATAAAACTAATTTAAGAATAATTTTAAAGCCACATTATTTTAAATAGCCCGACTCTGCACCATTTTTATATTTTTGGATATCGATGCTTTGCATTGATAAATAAAATATGGAAGGATATGGGGATATGTACATTAGGGTGAAGATTCCAAGTGAGAAATTTTGTTAAGCAAAAAGTAATAAATTAACTTGCCTTAACATTACGTTCTCCTTCAGACCCACATCCCAACCTTTTGGAAGGTGGTTTGGTTAGAAAACCTTTACAGATTAGAACAGACTCTTTGGACATTGATTTTGGATAAGATACTAAAAAATTTTAAATTTTTGTTTAAAAGTTTCCAATTAAATAACCATTATGTTCTGTTATTGCAGTAAATAATTCATCTTCATCCTCTCCATCAAAAGGGGGTTGTCCAGCTAACATTTCAAAGAGAAGCACTCCAAAGGCCCACCTAATTTAAATTTATTTTTAATAATCACCCTCATAAATATGTATAAAAATAAAAAAAGAAGGGAAGAAGGGTAAAAAAGTGAAAAGAAATTGTGTTTTGGATGGAAATGAATGAAAAATATGACGAAAAAAGGATTCATATCACCTTATCAATTCACAATAAGGTGATAATTTGAAAAAAGGATACCAAGATCAAATTTCATAAAAAAAATTTTGATATTTGGAAGTCATAGAAGACATAATCTTCAGCTTCTGGCGATCTTATTAGAAGAGTCTACCGAAAGAAAACTCGACTCTTTTTTTGAATCAGTTATTACGGCCATTCCGAAACGTTAAATTTATCAATGCATGCATTGATATTCAAAAATATAAGAATGGTAAAAAATTATCGCGTATTTGAAAGGTTACTAATTAATTAAATAATAATAATAATTAAAATATTTTATATTAAGCACTTTTAAAATTATTTCCCTTTTGAGCAGAGGTGGATCGGAATTCCGATTTCCGACTTCCGATTTCCGACGTTTTTTTCCTTCCGATTTCCGATTTCCGAAATTTTGGAAAAATTTCCGATTTCCGAAAATTTTTGAAGTAAATTTCCGACTAAAGATTTTTCCAATATTCTCAAAATTTTCGCCTGCGGCGCAAAAAAAGGAAGATTTTTCGCTTAATGATCTTCCAAAAATTCCAAAATTTTCGCCTGCGGCGCTGTAAAAAGAAGTTGAATGGTATATATGAGGATTAGGATGCTTTAAGTTGGGGACTCTGAGGTATATCGAGTGATTTCAAAGGGTTGATTATATGTAATATCGAGGGATTTGGTCGAGGGATTGAGTCTCGATCATTGTGAGGCTCTGAAAAACTTAGTTCTGTATCTCGAGCATTAGAAAATATTTTACAAAATTTCAAACCACCTATTATATTCATATTTGATACGATCATAATTTTTTTAATTAAGTGACAACTTAACGACAATTTTACTTAGTATATATTTTATTTTGTTCAAACTTTATTAAAATTAGATTTTATGATACACACTATTGGGGGGCCCATTTTCGTCAAAATATTTTTGGATATCGATGCTTTGCATTGATAAATAAAAAGTAGTAATTAGATTACGTCACTTTTTTTGGTGACTGAATAGGTGATTTGAATAGGGTTTGTTCGCCTAAAGATCTAGTGATTGTCGAGAATGTACAAAAAAAATTTTTGATTCTGAAACGATTAAAAAACGATTAAAAATTAGTTACATAGTAGTTTTCATATTAAATAAGAGAGAAGTCAACGTTGAAGGAAATATTGGGAGGATTTTTTAAAATTTTGGCCGAAATAATTCGCTAGATATTGATATTTAATTGAGTTAATCTTTTTTTCTGCGCATAGAATGAACGGGGCTGTGCTTTAGCCGGTGACCGGTTCGAAAGCCTTTCGAAATATATACCATTCGATTTGAGACGGCGAGCTGAGTCGAATGGCACCACTCCCAGGATGCGGAAACGCCTGTGAACCTAGATCGATAAATCATAGGGGGAGTGAGCTGATTTTTGGGTAAAATATTCAATTATACAAATGTAAGCTTTTTCGACACAGCTCTGCGAGCTTTGTCGAATGACACCAAAATTACTGTGATTGGATAAGTTCGGGCTCGAAAAAGAATTTTTAATTTACTTATGTGTTTGAAATTGAAGTGTTTTTGATTATTTGAAGTGTTTTTGTTATGTGTTTGAAAAAAAGTAAAAAATATAAAGTTTTAGAAATACCACTAGATGATTTTTACTAATTTTATTTAATATAATTTATTTTATTTCAATTTTATTAAAAATTATTTTATAATACAAAATCTCATGTAGTCCATTTCAATTTTTTTAAGATTATATTTTTGAATGTCGATGCTATGCATTGATAAGTAGATTGGAATTGGAAATCAGGGTTGCGCCGAAAGTGATTTTAAAAAGCGAAAGGCAAAGATGCGAAAGTCATTTTAAAAAGTGACCCTCGTCGACAGCCTAATTAGAACTCTATACCTATGTACATTATACTATCATAAATTTTAATCTTTTTTAATGATTGATAAAGTCAAACCTTTGGGAATCAAATATAGTGAAAGACGGCACTAGTATGTACAACAAAATTTACTTCCCTTATTTTATATGATATCCAATTTTGAGGTATTTAAAGGTTTTGACCCCCCAATTAATAATTTAAAATTAATTTTTAAAATTTTCCAAACCAATCAACAGATTTCCCATAAGGTTGGTAAAGAATAATTTCTGGAGCAATATAATCAGGCGTTCCACAGAAGGTTTTTGTCGTAGCATCCCCTACAATTCCTTCTTTACACATTCCAAAATCTGTTATCTAAAAAATTTATTTTTAATTTACTCAGAATTTGTCAAACTTTAATATGTCCATCCCTTTCAAGCATTACATTATCCAATTTTAAGTCTCTGTAAATTATTCCTTTTGAATGGAGGTAGAAAAGTCCACAAGCTATTTCTGCAGCGTAGAAACTTGAGAAATTTTTTATTAATTTTAAAATTAAATTTGAAATTGAATCTTTTATTGGGAAAGTTTGGAAAGGTGTTTGATTACTAGAGATCGAGTTGGATGTTTTGTTTCTTCCCTAGCCTAGACCGACCTCTATATTTTTAAATCCCTTTGTTTTTCCCGTGCTTTTTTCCCTGACTACAGGTCAGGAGGGCCATGTTGAAGAAGAATCAAATCGTGTTCCGAGTCGAAAATTCATGCTTTCGGACAATACCTCCATCCTTGCTCCACAGAGGGAAGAGCAGTGGATGAGGAAACCCCAGGAATAATAGAATGATCTTCAGATACTCCCCTTAGGGCCCGTACAATAAAATCGGGGTTTGGGTTATTTAACCCCTACCCGAGGGTTAAATAACCCTCAACTCGGGGTAAAAATGCTAATTTATTGTACCGAATTTATTGTGCGGATTTAACCCGGGGTTGAGGGTTATTTAACCCGGTTATTTAACCCGGTCATTTAACCCTGATTTTATTGTACGGGCCCAGATTATCAGCCATTTCTCCCGCTTTCATATACCCTCTCTCTTAAAAATATTGTCCCAAAAAAAAGAAAAAACTTACACAGCAACAGGCTCTTTAAATTTCCCAACTTGTTGTATTTGATACATTAAATCTCCCCCATTAACAAATTCCATAACAAAATATAGTCTATCCATAGTCTATTAAATTGAGGGGATATTCCAAAATATTTTTTGTTGATTTTACCTGAAAACATGAAAATAAAGCTACAAGGAATGGGGGTTTGTCAGGTAATGCAAGAACCCTTTTCTCGACCATTGTACATTCAACATCGTCATCTTGGATTATTACATCCTAAAAAATAAGAAATTAAAAAAATATTTAGAAGAGGAAATGTTAGAAATTTGGATAAAGATTTGTTTAAGGTGTGATCAAGAAACAAAGAAAAGTCGGACCTCACTTATTATAAACTTTTAAGATTTTAAATTTGTTTTGTCACTCTGACATGAGGTGGAGAACTTTGCCAAACGTCTTTGTGCAGTTTTTCATTGTCAAGTAAACCTCTAATTTCACCTTATCCCAGAATACATTTTTCAAATCCGAGGGCATATAAAATAGGATTCGAAAGTATTAAAAAGAGTCGTCGTTTTCGAGTCGAGCCGTTATTTGGGGTAACCATAACGGCGCAAAGCTATAACTTGGTAAAAAATGTCTCGTTCTCATAATTTTGTTACCAATCGCCTTAGTACGATAAGAGTAACCGTTTAATACTAAATTCGGCAAATAATTCTTCTCTTAACTCTTGTTATATTAATTTCCATTTATTCTTACTTTTTTAAGTATTTTAATAGCAAATAATTCTTTAGTTTGTTTGTGTTCTCCAAGAAGTACTTTTCCAAAAGATCCTTTCCCCAAAACTGTCAAAAAATTAAAATCGCTAGCCACACATCTTTGTGCAGGTTTTGAATTGTTGTTATTACAAGAATTCTCTAAATTATTGTCTGTAGAAGCTCTTTGTTTTGAATTGGCCAGATGTGGTTTGTTATTAACTTTTTGTGATTTTGTAGAATGTAAATCTGCCATTTTCTTTTGAAGTTTTTCTATATCCCTTTCATTTTCTGGAGGTATTCGAATGTTGTAATATTCACCTAATGATTTGAATTTATAGAATTTTAATTAAAGTTCCACATAGATTTATAATTTAGTAGCTTTTTAAACGCTCATTTGCACCGTGCACGCAAAGAGCTAATATCATTTTTAGCTAACAGGGGTCCATTCTTCCCTCATTTATGCTTGTACCAAAAACTATTGGGGTACAACCGTGCCGTAAGGTATAATAAAATGGTAAGTTTGACGTAACACACCTATTAAAAATTTGTCAATTGAATCTATTGACATTCAAAAATATCATGCAATCGAAAAGATTTTAACACCGTGGACTAGATTTAATTAGGTATATATAATTAAGTTAAAACAATTATATTATACTAAGCAAGAGCGCTTGATTGAAAACATGTAATAATAAATTTTCGCAGCATTTTATTTCCAAAACCATCAAAAAAAGTACGCAAATACATATCTAATCAAAAATATCTAGAATCTCGTAATCGAAATTTCGAAACATTGTTAATCAAGAGCTTTAATTTTACCAAATATAAATTAACTCACCCTCTTCATCATTTAACAATTTAAACCATCCATCGACAGGTTCTTTAATTAGTTCACTAATTCCAAAAGAAAGGGAGCCCATAAAATCGTTCCTGCTAGTTCTGTCCCAATCCCACACAGCAACAGATAAACGTCTATCTTTGTCAGAAGGCTCCAATTTGAAGGTAAAATGTTCGTCCCAAACAGGATTAAGTGTTGATTTTATTGTTTTTGATTTTTGTTTGGGTTTGCATTGTTCGTTCTCCTCGAAGGGGATGAGTTTCAGTTTGACGTAGGGATCTGACAGGCCATTCGGATCCATTGGAATTAAATTTCTTGCCTGAAAAAAATTCAAATATTTTGTAACTGGAAAAAATATTTTTGTAGAATTAATTCATGTATAGAGATTAGCTTATGAACCTTGATCATTCCTTACTCGTGAATAAAAATATTGGTATTCACAATAATTCTACAGATTGAATTTATTGAACCTAAGCCAAAAAACTTCTCAGGTCTAGAAGGAGAAATCAGAGTTAAGTACTCTGCTTCTGTATCGGTATAAAGTAAAACATGATCACAATGTAAATCATGCTCATAATTTTGTCAATTGTATCATTGACATTCAAAAATATAAATCCCCAACAAATTTCGCAAATTTTCCCTTTTGACGTTACTTATAATTAGTCACAAATAAATTATATTATATTAAATAAAACTGCTTGATGAAAAACTTTAAAAAAAACTTTAAGTTCTCTAAAAGGTTACCTCTCTGATATATACATTCAAAACACCATCCTTTACATGGCATTCTAAATTGATACGTCCTCTTTTCTCTGTGTGATCTGAGCCACATAAATTAGGTACATATCTAACACAACGATGATGAACTGAAAAAAGTACATATAATGATTATTTAGAAAAATTGAGGCTCTTCGAGAATTCCTCTTGCGTCAAAACAGGGAAAATAATTTGTCAATTAATTTTATTGACATACAAAAATTTAAAGAACTATTTTAAAACAATTAGTTGATTTCGACTCTCTATATTTACATATGATCACGAATAGAATAAATTATATTAAGTAAATCATAGGGGTTCTAAAAATTTAGAAATGTTGAGGAAATGGTAGTTTGAACGGTAAAATAAGTTAGTGAGAAGGGTCCCACCATATTGGTCACAATGTTGGCATTTCATTCCTTGATGGATTAAACCATAAAGAAGAGATCCACAATGGTCACAAAATGTTGGGGAAGAAACCGTAGTTACTTTCCATCTGTGTTGCTGTCTGGGGTCCTTTCAATTTACAAAAATTTCTTATTTAAATTAAAAATACATACATCACTATCAACACCCTTGTCTGCACCAGGACAAGCAAAATTTACAAATTCATGGCACCTTTTATGGACAACCTGAAAAATGTGAGGAATTAGAGAGGTGGGGGATATGACTGAACAAAGATTTTTAGTTATCCATTTTCTTGTTATCCTAAACTTTATCTTTTTCCTGAATGTTTTCACAGAACCTGGATGACCTCACAGAGATATCTCATTAATTAAACACAATTCCAGATACCGTAGGTGACTAAATATTCCATAGAGGCTTTATAACTAGGGCTGGAAAAAATATGCAAATGCATATTTTGTATGCAGATATGACTTAATGAGAGTAGCTCAAAAATGGTGTATTTACATTAGTTCGAACACTATAGGACCGAGTTCTTAATGCATATTTCGGCCCTTACGTGCCTATTTACATATTGGCACATATTTTGGCAAATTTTGCATATGTTGGTGATATTTTGAGGGTTTTCCTGTCCATATATAATAATTTGTCAATTAATTTTATTGACATTCAAAAATTTACAATATGCTTTCGAAGAAGTATTTTAGTATGGACGCTCTATATTTACATATAATCTTTAATAAAATATATTATATTAAGTAAATCAGAACGTTTTAAATCAGAGATTAAATCAGAGGGATTTTGCGTGCATATTTTTCCCAGCCCTATTTATAACTGATATAAGAACAGTGTGCTGTGGATAAGTCAAAAATTTTGAATTTATGATACTAAAATTAACCAATGTGCAGACTTGACATTGAAATCCTTGTTTATTTAACCCCCAAATAAAATCTTTGCAATGTGAGCAAAATGTTGGCTGTTTGAAGAAGCGAGCAATGAATTTATGTAGTCTATTTTGATTCAAAAATTATTGAAAAAATAATTTGTAAAAACTAACTTAACTTCATGTACATTCTTTTGCCTTAAAGCTCCTCGACGTATAAAAGCTTTTCCCTCAATACGTTGAGCTAGAAATTAAAAAAAAGGAAATTTTTTAATATTTTATTAGTTGACTCTCGTTATAATTACAATGGTATATTTAACTCCATGTATAAATGAATAGACAGGGATTTCCTTCAAGTACTATTTCATATCCATCCTATGTGTCAAGACACATAAAATAATCTGTCAATTAATTTAATTGACATTCAAAAATATCCGCATGTTCTTGGTGTTCAAGATAGTTTTCTTGTTTTAACTTTACTTATAACCATACTAGAATAAAATAAATTATATTAAGTAAATTGAGGGTTTCTAAAGATGAGTAAAACTTCAGCTCAATTATAACGAGAGTTAATATCTAGCCTTTATTTAAAATTATTTTTAATTTTGTAAAAAATATTAAAAAAATTTAAAGGAAAAAATTTTTCATTTTTAAATTTAATTTAACACACTAACAATGTTGGAGATTTTCTTTAGAATTATTATTTATACTCTTTAAATTCTCAACACAACAATGTTCTTGTTGTTTTTGTTTTAAAGAATTTTTATTTGTTGAGGAAGAGGAGGATGTAGAAGAGGAATTGTGACTGCCCCAAGGCATTCTTTAAAGAAATACAAACTTGGGGTTTGAGAAAAGTATAAAATCTCTTTAGAGGGATTAAACAGACATCAAGAGGTACTGGCAAGGTAGCGTTTGTAATAATAGAATTAGGAATGCTTTGATAGTTAAGAAATTAAATTTAAATTTTTTATAAAAATTGTTTAAAACGAGGAACATGGGAACGTACTAGAAGTGAATTGGTACGTTGTAATTACAACGATAGTGCCTGATATGACAATTGCAGATATAAAATTTAATAAAAAAATTAATCTGCTTTGTAGTGTCAGTTGAATATTCTCGATCCCTAACGGTTTCAGAATCATTTTTGTATTTAAACGGGACTGAAATCTACGATAAATCATTTATTTTTTATATCCGCAATTGTTATATCCAGAGCCTCCAACGCGAAGGGAAAACGGAAAAGTTTTTGAAAGAAGAAATTTTGGAAATAAATGGAATTACGAATGTTTTGATTTTTTACAAAAAAATATTATTTATTGTTCTATTCCCATTCAATTAGATTTATTTATTAAATACTTTAATCCCCCCTCTCCTATTTAAAATGTAGCAATACTAAAATTTATGAAATATTATTTTATTTATTTTTTAGTTAAACAATGTACTTTTGTCCTTAAATGTTGTTTAAGTCTTCCTAAAGAGATTGGTTGTAAAAAATAAAATTTTGGGGAGCTAAAAGTTTAGAAATATATAATCGATTTAGCAATTTACCCAAATTTAAAGTTTTTTTTTGCTTTATTTAAAATGCTTTTTTAAGGGAGAAGCAACGAATTGGCCTTTTTGGGAAGGCAATTATTGGGCACTGTGGTCCCTTTTGGGGTAGGGTGAAAGGAACAAAAGGGGGGTAGTGCGTAGGGAACATAAGGGAGAAGAGAGGGAAGGGGGGGGGGAAGGGGGACAACCGGAAAATGAGAAGAAAATTTAAAAAAGCTGTGGAAAGGGTTGGAAATTGAAGGAAAAAGGGAAGAGTTTTGGGTAACTACTACAAGGATTTTGTTTTTCCCTTTCTCATTTTTTGGACAATTCGATTGAGTTAGGTGGCCATATCTAAAAAAGGAAGCGATAGTAATAAAATAAAATTTAGAAAAGAGGAAAATATTATAGAAAGGGAGGAGGTTGTGTAGAAATCAGCTGTGCAAACAAAAGTCTTTCCCTCCCTACTAGGGGGTGTCTTCTTCTGCAACGACCAGCCGAGGTTATGAAAGGATAAGTAAAAGTATAATACATATTCTGGAGTTGAGCAATAAAGGGAAGAAACGAATTTTGTAAAAACGGGAAGGAAGAAAAAAGGCTAAACAAGAGGATGAGCAGAAAAGTTGAAGAATATATGAATGCGTAGGAAGAGGTGTGCGTGAAAATAGGGGCGGAAGTAGTAAAACGGAAAAAAGGAAAAGGAAAAAGAACCAGCCGATCAATTGCTCGCATATTTATTGACTGGTTGACACTAACTACCAGTCTCTTTCTATTTATAAAATACGTGTGAGTAGAAATAGATTTTTTAAATTAAATCAATGTTTAATGACATGCGCACGTGTGAATGTTTTTAAAGAAGAAAGTATTTGGTTAAATAATTTGAAAAAAATATTTCATGAAAGGTTAAGCTTTTAAGTGAAACTAAATGTAATAAGCAGATCATTGCTGCTATAGGATTAGATTAATTTGGAATAGATAGGTCCGTTATTGTGCTTGTGTCCCATAATTCTGAGTGAATTATTAGAATATTCCCAAAAAAGATCAATCTTATCCAAAAAACCACCTATCCAGAATTAATTTTTCCAAATTAATTAATCTGAGTCGGAGTACAGGGGTTGGGTTGCTACTCTACAAGACAGTCCAAATAATTTATTGAGATTACACTTTTAACTCAGCTGTTACGTATAATTTATCAATGCATTGCATTGATATTCAAAAATTTGAAATTGCGGGGTAGATACATCGAATAAAAATAATATTTGAAATATTTAATATTAAGGGCATTTTTGCTTAATTATTTTTGAATTTTTATCTGTGACAACTTTCTCTAGTATTATAGACAGTAAAGATTGGATTTGATTTTTTAAAAAGCCATCAAACAAATATCTATTTATTGACTATAATACATAATAGAGAAAGTTGTCACAGATAAAAATTTAAAAAAATTAAGCAAAATTAACTTAATATTAAATATTTCAATTATTATTTTTATTAATTTAGAGTGAATTAATAATGAATTACGGTAGATAAATAAACAACTATGTTATACTTTTGAATATCAATGAAAGCATTGATAAATTATATGTATACTGGTGAAGTTGTAAACATCAGCCATCTCAGGTTGGTAAATGGCTGAAATAAAAAATAAATTCATGATCTTCGGGAATCGGGCTGCCCATACACGGTTATAGGTTTTTAGGCGATGAGAAAATGGTTGAGATTAATAGAGAGATTGGAGAGGTTATTAAATCTTAACCGATATTATATTTTTTTCGTTTGAAATTAAATTATATTTCATTGCGCAAGTTTAATATTCTATCTAATTAAAATTATATAATCCTCACGCTTTTTCCCCCGATTATTCCAGAAAAACACCAACGGCCCCATCAACCTTATACATTTACTTCTTCGCTGCCTTCTCTCACGTAACGCTTTTTGTGATTCGTGCCTTCTTTGAGAACGAGCAAAAGCAATAGAATCTGGCTTTAAAGGGATTTCATCAACTTCAACAGCTCCTGTTGCCATTGAAGGGGGCTTCTCACCATCTCCCTCCATCTTTTCATTTTCCTCGTCTTCTATTCCATGATAAATTTGTTCGATTTTTGGGGGTAAATGGTGGCCATTTAAACTTTCTTCTTGGGGGGTATAATGATATTTTAATGAATGGAAGAAGGACACTTTTCTCGGGGAGCGTAGAACATCGTCTTCTGTTGTAGACTTTCTTCTAGTTGGGTTTGTAGAAGGCAGTTTTAAGGCTGATTTTTTTAAAATAGGGGAATTATTGGATGTTATTATTGAAGGAATATTATTTTGTTGTTGTAGATTTTCTGTTAATGATAATTTTGAAGAAGAAGAAGAAAGATTTGATGAGGGTGGTATGGCTGCGGCCATGTCATTATTTTTATTATTGGATGACATTACCCCACCAACATTTTATTAATTAATTATTTTTGTGTAATAGAGAGAGGAAAGAAGAGAGATTTTTGTGTTGAAGGGCGATTAGAATATTTATTTTTATTTTTTGATTGAAAATGTGTGAGGCTGGTTTTTTGTGGTTATATTATACGGGTTTTGATTGTGTGGGGAAAGTTGTGTGTTTGGTGGCGGAAATGGACTAGGGAGGGGAAAGAGTTATAATAAATATTGTTGTTGATGGTCTAGTTGATGTAACTTTTTTTGACTGATTTTTTGTAGAAAAAAAGAAGAGGAGGAACAACTCGATCACAACCCTCGAAAAATGCTTTTGAAATGAATCGTCGAAAAATTTGGGGAGAGGGGGAGGGTTTGAGGGAAATATTGAATGTAAAGGATTTATTTTTCATCTAAAATGTGTGGGCAAGGATCGACATGGGAGAGAGGGAGAGAAAGAAGGAGGTTGGGGTTGGAAAATGCGAGAATGAAATTTGGGACGAGAAGTGGAACACAATAAAAGGGAGGAGGATTTAATCACAAACAAGTAAAAATAAGTAAAAGTACAAGAAAATCACTGATTTAGATAAAGGACAAACACTCTGTGTGTGTGTGATATTCTATTGAAAAATAAAGCAAAATATGTAAAAACATGAAAAAATTATAAAAAATCCCTTTTTATTTAGACTTGCGCAGTGAAAAAATAATTCAATTTCTTTATTTTTATTTTTGATAAAATTTTGAAAAAAATCATTTTGGCCAAAATATTTAGGAAATAGATGAATAATAGTTTAATTCAGAGAAATGAAAGGAACTTTCCAGTTTATACAAGTTGACGTTCTCAATCATTACAATCAAAGGTATGGTTAGTCTTGAGAGATATGTGAAGGTGTGGGACTCAGAGGTGGGTCGGAATTCCGATTTCCGATACCTCGGACTGTTCCGATCCACCTCCTAATTGAAAAGATGTAAGCCGAATCTGAAAGGTGGATTTGAGTTGACAAGATGAAATTTTATTTAAAATGATCGCGCCTAAAGACCAATAAAGATTGAAAAAATAAATTAAATACATATAAAATATTCAAATCTCTTACGAGAATACATATGTTATTCAACACGAAACAAAACATTAATCGCTTCCTTTTTTTACCCCAACAAATAATTTACAGAAAAATTTTAATTTACAAATAATTTACAGAATTTTCTTGAAAAAAATAAAAATTGTAAAGGAATAGGTTTGAATAAAAAGAATAGTATTTGAAGTACAATCAAAGTTTGAAAATTTTATTTTATAAAGTCTAGATTTTATCAGAAACGCCCGCGCATTGATAGACGTTCCATGTCCCATCAACTCATGGCAAACTTTAAAATAAATTCAAAACTTGTTTTAAAAAATAAATTTAAAGTCTAGATAAATAAAAAAATATTTTTTTTAAAAATATTTTGTTTTATTGTTGCATAAATTTACACGTTTTTTGACAGACATAAAACAATGCTTCAAGTAAATTATTGAAAACTCGGGCAATTTGTCAAAAAAGGATGGCTAACAAAAATTTTCTTTTATTTTTTTTAAACGAATTTGTGGATTTATAACAAAGAAAAAATATCCACACAATTTAGGGGCAATTGACAAAACTAGAATAAAAAAAATTTTTTTTAAAGAGTAATAGGGAGAGAGGGGAATGCGGAGGGAAGGGAACTTTAAAATAAGATAAAATTAAATACCCAAATACTTTTTTTTTCTTTTTTATTTTCCAATCAAAAAATAACCTTGTTAGACCCTTTAACTATTTTTAAAATTTTTGATTGCCTTTAAAAAAAATAAATTAGAAAGCTAGCAATAAATTTAGTCAGTCAGTAGAGTGAAGGGAACATATAAAGTAGGGTGAAAGGAACATTAACGGAAACAAGAAAAATTCAAATAGAAAAAAAAGAATTTTAAAAATAAATATCGGGTTTTTGAAAGTGAAATACGTGGGAATAATATTTAAAAAAATTTTTCCTAAAATGGCACCTTTGGAGGAAATTACCAAAAATGGCTTTAGAATTTATGGAAGATGAATAAAAAAATTAGGAAAAGAATTTGCGCGGAATTTTATAAAAATATTTTTAAATTTTTCCTTCTTCAATTAATTATTTTTCTAAATATTTTCTCCTAAAATTAAAAAAAAATAAAATTTAAATTTCCTCACCAAAAGCTTGAGATAATTTACGTATAGCCAAACTCGATTCTAAAAAAGGGTCCTTTGCAAATGTTTGACTAGGCAAACAATCCAATGCAGAATTAGAAGCATTCAAGTCAGCAGCTCCAAGGCAACCTGCCCTTAATTGTTGTTGATCACCAGGTAGTCCACTACAAGAATTTGAACGTAATCTAATCCCAGGCAAATCGAGACATGATGAAATTGAATTTTTGTGTGTATTACAGGAGGTTATGGATGTTTTGTGTTGAGAAGTCATTTTTAATGTTAAAAAAGCTAGAGAGAGGTCTTTTAGAATAAAAAAATTTAAAGAATGGAAAATAGGTATTCATAGGCTATTAATATGTATTTGTTCTAATTGGCATATTAAGGTTGTACGATTCAAACCGGCCACAAATATTTTCAAGTTTCTTTCGGTTAACAAAAGAATTTTCTGAAACCGCAACTTATTCAAATTACATAGCAATATGTACAGCCATAAGCCTAAGTATTTAAATTAGAGCCCGGACGAAGGGGAAAAATATCGAAGAAGTCTAAATTCTCTCGACAGGTATTTTTTCAATAAATATCAAAACCGAATATCGAAAAATATCTCGTAACGAGCCGGGCTCTAGTTTAAATTGGCTGCCTGACCCCACTCCTCCATTCTACTTATAACTAGCTATATATCTAAATTTAATTTTTATTGATAAAAACAATTGGTAAATTACATAGTTAAAAAATTTTCCTTTCAGTTAATAATAGAAATAATTGTTAGAAAATTTCGAGAAAATCATTAAGACTTTTTCCTCAAGAAAATTAAAATATAATTTAGTTTAGATATCCATTATGCATTAAAAGCGTAATTAAAATGCGAGTTTAATGCCAACGGCAAAAGAAAGGAGAAAATAAAGTAAATGAAGATGGGGAACTTTGTAAAAATTGAAATAAGGAAGACCATCCATTTACCTCAAAAACAGCTTTATTTGTTCAACAGATGCCGAAGAAATTCTATAGGAAAAATTTAGCAAGGTTGGCCACAAATGGGAAAAAATGTGTTTGTTTGAGGAGGATGAACCAAATTTAAAAAAAGAGTGTTTTTAATGTTGAAGAGAGAGGTTTGGGGTATTTTTTGAAGGTAATCCGTCCAAATGTGCCCAAAATTAAGTGGTTCCAGAAAGGAAAGGGTGCTGACAAAATTCGATATATTTTAAAGTCTGGTCAATATAAAATGAAAAAAAAAGAGTTAAAAAAATGGAATGTGGGAGAAGAATAATGTTCGAATTGAGTAAAGGATGATGCTTTTGCTTTCCTTTTTCACCGAAAAAAAAGGAGAAAAAGTGCCACCGATGCTATTTGAGGGGGCGTAGGAGAAATGTAGGTGTATATTTGAAGAATAAAAATATACTAAAGGTGGAAGATGAAAGCAATGAATTGAATAAAAAAGACAAAAAAAAAGTAGTTGAAGAAGAGCAATGTAAAAAAATATAAAGGATATTACTCACAAATGTGGAAGGATTGCGCGCTAATAAAAGGAAAAAACAAAAAGAGCTGAAACAAAACAAAATTTCATAATATTAGTAGAATTAAATAAAAAATGAATAATTATTGAGGAGAAGGAAGATTTTAACTTTTATAATTATCAAAAGTTTTATGTGTATTAGGTATATTTTGTGATTTAAAGTTTAAAGATATGTAGTGTATAACAAGTTAACAAATTTTACAATTTGTAAATGCAAAGTTTTAAAATTTGAGAAATTCAAGTTTTATAATTTGTAACTTTAAAGTTTTACAATTTTTGAAATTTAAATTTTACAATTCTTAAAATTAAGGTTTTACAATTTGTATACTAAAGATTTATAATTTTTTAAATTCAAGTTTTACAAATTGTAAAATTCAAGTTTTAAAATTTGTACGCTAAAGTTCTACAATTTGTAAAATTCCTACAATTATAAAAATACAATTTGTAATTTTATAGTTTAATATGTATTTGTAACATCAAAGCTACATTATTCTTATTAACCAACTACACTCTATTTAGCTGTTTTACGATAGTAACAGGTTGAATGTTATTAGCTTTTACACAACAAAATTATAATTATCTCTGGTTTAGAATCATTTGAAAAATTCCAAATTACTGGATTATTTTACAAATATTTTATGAAAATAAATTATAATTCATCTATGTTTTTTATGTTTTTTTCTTTTGTACGTAAAGAAGAATTAGAACAAAACAGAGCTTTTTAGTGGAAATTCAATAAAAATAAATAAAAAAAACTTTTTTTATTTAACTTATTTCCAGATTAAACCCACTCACAAAACTTTTTTGCCGAAAATTTTTTTGGATAAAAAAGAGTTGTCTGGTAAATAAATTTAAGAAAATGAGTCGAGAGAGGTAAATTAAATCTAAATAAAAAATAAAAAAAAAGTAAAAAGGATTGAAAAAAAGTAATAAAAAATTCTCTTAAAAATATTCAATATAAGAGAGTACTCTACTGACTGAATAAATTAAATTACCTTAAAAAAATAAATTTTTAACTTACAAATTGCATTTGACAGCCCTAAATAAATATTTAATATTTATGAGGAGGGAAAGAACAATTGACAAATTATACTCTTATAAATATTAAAAAAAATTTTTTTAAAGTTAAAACGCGCAGTTAAAAGAAAACTTTGTGGCAAAAATTTTACCTTTTAAATTAAAAATAATGAATAATAAATTAAATAAAAATATTTTTTACACGAAAGTTATTTTAATAAAATGTTTTCTTCATTTAAAAAAGAAAAAAATTAATTATATTTTTACCTTATTATAATTGAAACGTAATTATAAATAAAATCATTTAAGGGTGTTAATAAAGATAGGTATATGGATTATCCTGTAATAATACATTAGTCAATTAGTCAACCGTAGACAATTAGTCAATCGTTAGATTGACTAACAAAAATAACACATAATTGCTAGAGGTGAACTCACAGCTAACTAATAAAACTACCGTATTATCTCTATTAGAATGCCCCTCTCCATTTGAATGCCCCCTTCTAATAGAATGCCCCTCTAGCGGAAGATCGAGAAATACAATGCCCCCCTCCATTTGAATGCCCCCTTCCAATAGAATGCCCCTTTGGAAGGTGATTGAAAAATAGAATGCCCGGGCATTCTATTAGAGATAATACGGTATTTAACATTTAATAAAATTTAAACGGAATAAAATATATTATGTAATGATTAGGACTGGGAAAAATATGCACGCAAAATCGCCAAATATGCGCATATATATGCACCGACAACCCCCCAAAATATGCACCAAAATATGCAAAATTTGCCAAAATATGCACTAAATATGCAGCAAAAAATGGCGAAAATTTACATTAAAAATCAAATTTTATCTAGAAAAAACTATTTTGGCCTTTAAAATTTCAATTTAAGATCATTTATATAAGATTTTATGGACTTTAAATTTTAGCAATAAAAATTTTTGAAAAAAATTTTTTCTCAAAAAATTTATAGAAAAATTATTTTCAAAAAATTTTCATTAAAATTTTTTTTGACAAAAAATTTCCAAAAAATTTTAAAATTTTGACCAATTTTTACAAAACTTAAGAAAAAAATGCCAAAATATGCTCAAATTTTGGTAAAAATATGCAGAATTTCCCAAAATATGCACAGATATGCAAATATGCACGATAGGGACGAAATATGCAAAAATATGCATTAAGAACCGGGTCCCAAAGTGCTCGGACCAATGCAAAACATGCATTTGCATGTTTTTCCCAGCCCTAGTAATGATTAAAGAAATTTAGTATATAGATTGACGCGCCAAAATCTACTTTTCTAGATACTGGTATTGGTACAACAATAATCGTGGTCTCTTGAAGATTATAAGGATTTTTTATATTTTTTGTTGTTTTTAAATTCTATTCTGCTCCATGGAATGAATTACACGCAATTGACTACATAATAATTGTTCGGATTTTATAAAATGATCATTAGTAAAAATTGTCAATTAAATTTATTGAGTCAAAAAATATACAGAATAAATTGATTTTAATTAAATTTTTGCGTAAATAATTTAAGATCAAGGCTTTGATTTAGTTGCAAATACTAAGTTTTTAGTCTATTTAAAATTTTAAATAAAATAATTTCTCAAAGCATTCCTAAATTAATTGTAGATTATATAGAGACTGGACTTAAGGTACTATCGACACTTTCAAGTTAGTAAGTAAAACTCAAGTATGAATAATTAATTAATTTGTTTAAATGGTTAAAAATTGTTTGAAATTTTGGGAAAAAAATTTTTAAAAATAAAAATGAGTAAAAAAGGAATTATTTTTAAATTGATTATAAAATAATGAAATTGATCTGTCTCGTTAAAAAATTAGTTTTTTGAACTTTTTTTCCTTTCATTTTTTAAAATCAAAACAACATTTGTCATTATTTTAAAGTTTAAAAAATTTATTTTCTAAAAAATAAATAAAAATCCAATTACCCGTTCGTCCAAAAGCAAAGTCCATCCTTAAGCCAGAGTCGGGGGTATCTCCCCCGACCGTTGCCACAATCAGACTGGGCAATAAAGCGGAGGGAATGGAAGATTTTCTTTGTTTTCCAGAGCCTGGTGCTGACACTTTACGAAATATTGGAGGTGGTGGGGAGCGAGAAGGACCTTGGTTTTTTTTAAAAATAATATGCATTTGCTTTTACTTTAAAATTTTACAAGTATTAAAACTCTAAATTTTTAAATATAAAACTTTAAAAATTTAATAAATCTTAGAGATGGAAGTAAAGCTGTTTCGAAACAAATAAATATTGTAAGTCTGAGATCTAAAGTCGAAAATCGTTGTTTTGAGACAGCTTTGGAGGAAATATTTATTGCCTGGTTAGCAGAGGTGGGTCGGAATTCCGATTTCCGACGTTTTTTCCTTCCGATTTCCGAGTTCCAATTTTTGAGCCATTTCCGATTTCCGACACCTCTGACTGTTCCGACCCACCTCTGCTTTTTAGGGTTGTCGGTTCTGGACCGAACCGAAGAACCGATGATTTTTCGGTTCGGTTCCAGATATCCGAAGACTTTTTAATAAGGACAGCACTATCCTAGATCTACTGGCTTTTACTAGATTTTTTGAACATGTCATTCTAAATTAGGAGATTTTTTTGAAATATTCGATTAAAAATCTTCATTAGATGGTTTCAAATCACTTTCCTTAATCCCCCATACAGTTTTATATCTCACCCCTTTCTTTACATACCAAATTTAGCGATTGACGAGCAAAGTCTTCGAACAGTTTTCTTAGCTGTAGATGGCAAACAAATAGCATTATTAGACAAAGTTGAGGAGGAGACTATTGTGAGTTGATCAAATGATTGGTGTTGGTGGTGGTTTTGTTTCATTTTTTAAAAATTATTTTCAAAAATGATGTCAATTCTGCGCAAAGAAGGTATTCAATAAGTTAAGGAATGGAATATATGTAAATGTTTGTATGGATTGAAAAGGAAATATTAAAGCTTATAGAGGAGAGAGGATTAGTTTTCTTAATATTTGATGGATTAAAGAAGTATATGAATAAAAAAAGCATAAAAAAGGAATATAAAAAATAAATGTGGAGGGATTCCTTTTTTAATTTAAGCTTGCAAAAAAACTTTTTAAAATGTGTACAGCAGGGCTGGAGAATTTTGAATTTTAAAAAGCGGAAGACGGAAGGAGGAAGAAACGGAAGAAAATAAAAAACTGAAGACGAAAGACGGAAGCGGAAGGGTCAAAAAAGACGGAATTCGGCGGAAGACGGAAGCGGAAGAAAATCCAGCCCTGGTGTACAGTACTGGGTTATGTCTTGAAGGACGGTGACTTTATATTAAAGTCCGAAATTAATCACTCCACTAAAAAGCAAAAATTAGAAGTGAATCAGACTGAAAGTTCTTTGAATCAAGTTAATTATCGTTTAAACTAGAGACTGAACTTGAAGGTCTTACGAGTATGGTGATCATTATCTCGACTAAAATATCTCGATAACTGATGTCTTTATTCGATAAGAGAAGAGGAACTAATCCTCTCTTCTCTATAATCACGTCTCGATCCGTTTTCTACTATAATCTATTAAAACAGGTGATTTTTATATTATTCCTTTATTAACCAAACTTGACATATATATGTATATGATTTGACTTTGTAACCAAATTAGGACCTGCCATTATTATTTATCCAATCCCTCATTAAATATTATATGTACATCATCAACAATTAATTTTATAGACAAGCTCAACTTTTTTTAAAATTTTTCCAATAATTAATTTCCTTTAATTTCCACTTCTCATCATTTTATATACAATTTAATACCAAATAAATTTTTTAAAAATTCTTTGATGCAGAAAACTTTAATGGCAAAACTTTTACAGCGTCACGGAAGCAACTAAAAAAATAAAAATAACAAACAATAATTTATTTATGCATTTTAAATTAATTTTTGTCATTGTCTTTTAAATAATAATAATTTTTCTTTAAATTGTTTGGCATTTCCTCTCCTCTTAATTCCTCTCTCCTTACATATACTTCTTCATATCCTTCGAAAAAATTTTTTTATCCCTTTTCAAAGTTTGGAAGATACATTAATTTCAATTTACATAAATTTTTGCCAAAAATGGGAAGATATTTAGTATGCGAGAATAAATAATTTTTTTATAAAAAAATATAAATAGTTGACTTAAAACTTGCTAAATTTGATGTAAAAAGAAGATTAATTAGGTAATTCCAAATAAATTTTATAAATTATGTACATATGGCCCTTTTAATTTTTGATCGTTTTGCTTTTTAGTCAATTTCCCAAAAACGAATTTCCAGTTTTTTTGGACATCACATTTAAAACCTTCTATATATAAAAATTTGTTAGAATGAATAATGTTCCTTTCAGACCTCCGCATATGCTCGAATAATTACCATCTCTCAAATATTGTCCCCTCCCAAATAATTACCCAGTCTAATAAAAGTTAAAACAATAATTACCCAGGGCAATTAATATTTTTTGTTTCATATATTTAACGATAATTTTTACAGTTTTTTATATTTTAAAAGTTTTGGCATTAAAAATAATTTTCAAAATGACAAATCAAAGGATATCTTGTACACAAACTCTTTTGGTTCTCTATTGCCTTTCTTTTATTTTATTCTACGCAAACTCACAACCTATAATGTTTGCAGGTTGGTATTTACATATTTTTGAATAATAAGACTAAAATATTTTTCATAAAAATTTATTTTGATTTGGATTGAGTTTTTGCTATTCACTTGAAAATTTAAGAAAATGAGTATTTCTCAGATGTTTTCCTAAGTATATTTTAAAGAATTTATTTAAAAATTCCCGGCAATATCCTATGCCATTCCAAGCCTAAATGTATTCAAAAGGAAGTGTCAAGTTTTAATATATCTCAACAAAAATCTCAGTTATCGAGTGCCTATTTTTTCGAAATACCGGTCTCGATTTTCATACCACACTTCCAGTCCGGTCTCTAGCTTTATCTGTTTAATTTTTATATTTTTTAACCGATTTAATATCTATTTATATTTTAGCTCCAACATTTGTTAAAATGAGCAATGGAGTTATTTGGCCTTCTCTATTGTTGCGTCCAACAGATATGGATACTGAAAATATTTTTAGGTAAATCTTAAATTTTCTCGTTATTTTTCTCATATTTTTTCTAATTTTTCTAGTCAAAATCCACAAGAATTTGTAAAAGTTGCAGCACCAAGAAAAAGAGCAATTATGCGATTGGGGAAACGTGCATTGATGAGATTGGGGAAAAAATAAAAGAAATGACCCCAATTTAGAAAAAGCGCAAAAAAGCGGTTTTTTATAAATATATTTTTCTTTTATTATTTTTTATATCAAATGTGTTTAACGTCACATATCCTCAATAAATTTTATGCAGGAGAATAAATGCCATATGCCTGTTTTTTTTTAAATTTTTATTTCCAAAATAAAAATTCTAATTATATTATTTACCGGTACGGCCATTACTTTTACGGTCATTTATTAGGGGCAATAAACAGGGGTATCACTGTATAATGAAAATATATTTTATTTTTATTAAATTTTAGCATTAAGTAATTATGCATTATCATTATTTAACCTTAATATTCTATTTTGTTACCTTATTATTTAGCTTCACTGATTCAGCTATAAATTCTAAAGGTTTTTAATTATTTAAAAATTGAGTGGCCATTAACAATTATATATTCCAATAACAATTAAATTATGTCAAGTTCTAGTACTCGAGCAAGATTGCTATTTTGTTTGATGAAAATTTCGGGCTCGATATTTTAAAAATAATACTTACGCTTGATTTTTATAATTCTTCAGGGAATGCCCCTATTAGAGCTGTATGCTAATATTTTTGCGTGGAAAAACGCCAATAAGTGAACCAAAATGGACACCAAACGTCATAATAGTTCCAATAACAATTATAAAAATAAGGAATTCATTGTGTCCGCACATTCTCTAATACACATTACCAGTGCCTGGAAGTTTCAGAGTTGCGTACGAATTTTAGAATTTTAGTATTGCGTACGAATTTTAGTACTAGCATCCAAGCACTGCTCGTTACTCAACTAATCTCTAGTTTAATTTTCAATTTTTTGAAAATATTTAATTTTTCTTAAATTATTTTTTTCATAGAATCGACCAATTCTCTCGCCAGTTGTTTCAATCAATCTCTACACAAAGCCCTTTCTAATGCCGATCCAACAGCAGAGTTTTTCAATTCCTCACCTTTAGATTGCATCCAATTTTGTTATAAAATACAAAGTTGCCATATTATGGTTTATCATAAACACTTTTCAAGCTGCCAATTATATTCCCAAATTGTTGGAAATGGGGCTAGAGAAGTGTTGGCTAATGGACATGATCTTTACAAACGAAAAGAATTTTGTGGTTTACAAGAAGACGAAAATTCTGAAGAAAACGAAAATTAAACGAAAATTAAACACTAATACTATAATCGGATTACTTTATAGCGTTATCTCTCTTTAAATAAAAAATTTTTAAATAATGTGGGAGTGATATGCAAGTGTGCCAGAGTAGTAGTGATGTCATAACGCTCAGTCTTGGTTTCCTAGTAGGAAAGCTTTCGAGCTCTCGGTCTCGGTGTTTTGTCTCGGAAAAGGAGAAAAATCTACACCACTAATGACGGAATTTTTTTGGGAATTTTTTGGCCTCTTTAATCAGTATTTCTTTTTCATTGAATATAATTTTTCTTAATCTTTCCAAAAGAAGTGTATAATTATGTGGTTAAGTTGAGTGGTCTAGCTGATGTTATTTTGAAAAGAGCAAGGTAGTTTTACAATTTTTTTCATAACGGGGATTTATAAGATCGAATTTTGATAAAATAAAACTCTATGTGACAGAAGTAAGGTTTGTTATATTGACAGGTTCTTTAAATCTAGAGGTCACTATGAGTTCAATTGTATTCCCTCATAAAACTACGAAATTTGTCGGAGCTTTGCTCGACATACAAAAATACGGGTACAGCCCGAAATGTCGCGCGGCCATAATGTCGCCAAGCCATAACTTGCTAAAAAATTTCTGGCCCTTATCAATTTTGGTACCAATCTCTTTAGCTCGATGAGAGGAATCGTTTAATACTAAATTTGGAAAGATTCGGAAATCTTAAAGCAAGTTATGGCTCGGCGACATTATGGCCGCGCGACATTTCGGGCGTGTCCCCAAAAATACACTACCAAACGAATCTTTCCCAATTCGCAATGATCATACATATTTATATAAAATTTAATTTGAAATACATAAATTATATTAAGTAAAATTCTCCTAATATACCGTATTTCCTAAAATAAAAAATGATTAGAGCCCCACCTTAAAATAGAGCCTTACTTTGGAGGATAGTTGATGTCGGTTCGGAACAGATCCGGAGACTTGAGTATATCCAAAAACACTATAGAGAGTTTGATAATGTAAACTTTATTTTTGTTTTTTTTTGATTTAAAATCAGTTTAATAAATTCTAAAAATTTAAATTTCATTTTACACTTTAACAAAAAATCAAGAAATTAAATATTAACGGATGAATAAACTTTCCTTTCTCACTTTAATATATCCACAATAGATACCCAACAATCATTCTCACAATCAAATCAATCATTCAATCACTCCGACAAAACATTAAATACATAAAGCTTGTATAGTGTGTGTTTAATTTAGTTAGCTTGACCCAAAAAAGAATTTAAACTAGCAACATGTTTTTTTTCGTTTGATTAACTTTACTTAGCTTTATTTTTCCGCATCTTTTCTCTCATCTTGAATGAAAAAATAAAAATTATTTTGATGAAATTATATATATTTTTTGGTATTGTTTTTGGAATATTTTCAACAACTCTTGGCTTTCAATGTAGGCTAATTAAACAAAAAAAAATTTTTTTATTATTTTTACGAATCTGAAAGAGAATTTTCATTTTTGCTATGAGTTCGAGAAAACAAAGAAAAATACATTTTATAACATGTTTATAACCTCAAGGATAGTATTTTGGGTACTCTTATAGTCTACGTTTTACAAATGCAAAACCATTGGGGAATATACCTTGTCGCTTGAAATCAAAACCAGATTGATTCGATGATCCTAAACAAAATTCTGAGCAAATGAATTTTTTATGGGATACACTTGTTTTTCTATAGAAGGCAGGCCAAAATTGAAGGTTGAAAATTGCGAAGAGAAATAGGGGTACAGCCCAAAACGGCGCGCGGCCATAACGGCGCAAAGCCATAACTTGCTTGAAGATTTCTGACCCTTATCAATTTTGATACCATTCTCCTTAGCTCGATGAGAGGAATCTTTTAATACTAAATTTGGTAAGATTGGGAAATCTTGAAGGAAGTTATGGCTTTGCGCCGTTATGGCCGCGCGCCCTTTTGGGCGTGTCCCGAGAAATAGGCTTAAATTACTGATGCAAAACATGTACGTTTGACTCCCGCGAGACGCTTGCCACAAAATCCAGTGCGAAACTAATGGTTTTGATAATAGTCTTTTATATCCCTTTTAGTTTTTATATAACAGTCATCTTTTAAACACAAAAATAGAATATAAGTTATAATTTATAATTTTATAATAATTTACAGCCAAATTTTACTTAATATTTTTTAGTTTGTTATAAATTAATTAAATAAATCGGTATGTTATCAACTAGTGCAGTTTGTTTTTGAGCAAGAGAAAATATATTTTTGAATGCCGTTATATTTAATGGCAGAATTTGTAAATAGAGCAAGTTATCTGAACCAACATTAAAAATGGAAATAAAAGCGCTTCGTAAATTTAAATTAAGATAAGCGAGTTGCATGAAAGCCGTAAACGGAAATTACACATTTTTACCGCAAGATTCACCATAAAAGTAGATTATTCTGAATATTTTTTTGAGTTTCTTTCCAATTTTATATAGAGTAGTTTAGACTGATAATCTAGATAATCTCGATTCTTGATAACCTGAATTTCTGTTCAAGATCTCGTCACTTTTTCGGTCATGTTCCGGTCTTTAGTTCGAACTATGGAACAGAGTAGCGAATTAAAATAAAAAAATTTAAGATGCTCGTTGCTTCCAAAAATTGGAGAGGCATTCAATTGATAATTCTCAACCCTTAACTGAAATATTCCGAACACACCCATTGGATTGTTTGTCTCAATGTGTTGCCCATACAGGAAATGGGGACGAACAAAAAAATGTTTGTATAATCATTTTTAAAAATTATTTTGTAAAATTTAAGCCAGGTTTATGCCGATCAGTTGTTTACGATCATTTACAACATAGTTGCCGACTATATTCTCATGATGGAAAAGAGGTAGAAGAAATTTTAAAAATTAAATTTTAGAAGAAATAATTATTTTTCAAAGGTCCCAGCTATTTTACACCCCGCAAACGGTTTTGACCTTTATAGGAGAACAGCTAGCACACAAGAATGTGCAGGTTTAGTAAATTTGAGAAAAATAAATACAGGGTGCGGCAAATTTTGCGCCACTTTTATTTTTGCCATAACTTTCTTCAAAGTCAATGAAAATTGCTAATTCTTTTTTCATTTTATTCCCAACACTCTAAGTAAATTTTTGGTACCAAAATATTCTCGATATTTTGGAAATTAATTTGATTATTTTTTCTTAAAATTTTGTAAAAATTTTTTGGATCAAAAGTCGTCTGATTTAGAGGCTATATGTTTGATATGGGAGAAGTTTATATCATTCGAATAAGCTCTTTAAGCTGATTCGAATGACGTCAAAACAAAGCAATTATCTTGTTCTTGGGCTGAGATATGGGTCTTTGAACGATAGATTTGGAATTAGAAGTTAAATTTAATTTTTTTGGTGAAATTTTCAAAAATATAATTATAGACTATTTCGATGCTCCTCATCGAGACGAGTCGATTGGTACCAAAATTATTAAGATTGGATGACTTTGAGCGAAGTTATGGTAAAGTAAAATTTGCATAAAAAATATTTTTTGATGCGATTCGATCTTCAGACTGAAGTATCTATTTTATCTTTGTACCAAATTTCTATTATCTGGTACTAAAAATTTGCTTAGAGTGTTGGGAATAAAATAAAAAAAGAATTTGCAATTTTAACTGATTTTGAAGAAAGTTATGGCAAAAATAAAAGTGGCGCAAAATTTGCCGCACCCTGTAAAAGTTGAAAAATTAATTTAGGTCCTTTACAACGACTTAGAGCGTCATTACAAGCAAAGAAAAAAGTTTTGGCTGCTCCAAGCCTTCCAAAGGAATCAGATGAACCACCAATTTTGGAACCAACAACACAGCTAACTACTCAACCAGTTCAAGAAGAGTAAATTATTTTTTATTTACTTAACTTTAAATAAAAGTGTTTACTATTGAACGTATAAAATACAAGGATTAACGTTGTCTAAATTGAATGGTATTGTTTTCGGAATTGTTTTTAGTGAAATAGTGTTACAGGAGAATTGTTTTTTGATCATAATAGTCTAATACATATATTCATTAAGAGAAAAGGCATTAGAAGAGCACGAATTAGCTTCCTTACTTGATCAACTTGATGTTAGTGGATATGTTTCTAATGAACTTGATTGTATAGCTAAAGGCAAACCAACGGGCTTTTTTGTATTTCCAGCTGGCCAAAGAGAAGATGAAAGGGTTGAAGAATTTCCAGGGTGGTCCCAACGGGAATGTGCTAATTTCTGCGCAGGAAACGAAGTTTGGAAGAGATGAAAATTTTTAATTAAATTTTTTATTGAAGGGGCCTGATGGTCTAAAATACAATTGTGCTGGATTTAGCCATGTTTTGGGTGGAGGAAAGTGTTATTTACACAGAGAAGCATCTGATATAGAGATGAAGCTTCAACAAGTAGATGGAGGGCTTTATGCTGAAAAATGGTGTATTCCTGGTAATTAAAGAATGCTTTTTTTCTCTTTTGAATAAAAATCTCTAAAAAATCAGCTCATCGGTTTGGAGCTTGTCGAGAAGCAACTCCTTTCGATGTTCGTTTACAACAACGTTTCCAACCTAGATGTATACCGATTGGAGTATTTGACGCTATACAAAACTTGTCAGAATGTATGGGACTTTGCTTAAATCAATCAGAATGCCATGTTTGTTTTCCTCAAGACCTCCAAAAAATTTTAATTTTTTAGACAATTTCATTCCACACACCAACAGGACAGTGTCTCCTTCACAGAGAATATCTATTACCCATTTATATGGAACAAACAGACGTTGACTGGACGTTGGCAGCAAATGGGTGTGTTGAAAAGAAGGGATATCAAGTTCCAGTGGTGGACAATGAGGAGGGGGAAATGGAACAAAAAACGAAGAATTACAAGTTATTTTCGGGAGGATTTGGACAACAAAGGATTGATTTGACAAATATTAACAACAAAAAAGAATTTTTAAAATCAACAGGATGTGGAGACGGAAATTTGTTTTTAAATAAATTATTTAATTTTGCCCGCCAGAAAAGAAAAGTAATTTAGAATAAATTAAATTATGTGTTAGCTATTTAGTTTAAAAATTTAGTATAAAATTTTGTAGAATTAAAGGTAGGACTAAAATTAAAAATAATAAAGTGCTTGAGGGATTGAAAGGGAATGGAAAGGTTCAGAGAGAAGGTTCCTAAGGAATCGCTCCAAGTCTTCGCGATACTTAACGCTTCTTCAAAATCCCTCTCTTTCTCTTAATAAAGTTAATTTCGATATAAGAAACTTTTTCTTCGACGTTTAGAAGAAAAAGTTAACTGTGAGAGTCAACTGTATTCAGGCTTTAATTAACTAGTTTTGTTAATTACATAGAATCGAGCCTTAATGAAATCTCAATTTAAAATTACAAGTTAAAAACAAAAGTGTAAATTTTACTCAAAATGAAAAGACAAAAACTTAGCGAAGATTAAAGGATTTACATAAGGATTTACATATGTGAGGATTATATACATATGTTGTTTGGTTTGTTCGTCACGAATCGTCGAAGGGAGTAAAACATTTTAGATATAGTATGTATATACAAGGGAATATGTACAGTAAACTTCGGGTTTTACTTTGAACTTCGCCTTCTTTTTTCTTTCATCCCTTAATGATATCAAATCATTTGGGACCATTGGAGGTTGGACTAGTTGAAGCAGGCGAAGTGGAACCAGTGGAAGAACCATCGCATTTGACACCTAAATAAATTTAAAGTTGAGGAGAATTTAAATTCCATTCACTCACCGTTATCTTGCCCTAAAAGATGTTTTTTTACCAAACTTCCAGATGGAGTCAAACGCTCGTCAACACCAAGCTGAGAAGCTTGAGTGCCTGGCTTTAAAGCTGCAGCCCCTTCATTCTTGTTTTCAATGGCCCAGTTTACGTAGGAAATATTGTTGTCGTCCAAGAATTTCCACCACTCCTTTGTCGAATTTTCATCCACAGGTCCATTTCCATCATAATTTACAGTGCCATATTCAGAGACAAAAACACAGGTATCCTATAATTGAACTAAACTATAATCGAATCTTGATATAATGTTCGTTATAAGAAGTCCGTTATATTGAGAGTCATTTTAGAGACAAATTTTAGTCAGTGACTGGTGAAATGGTTTGCTAATCGAGTTTCGTTGAGGGGTCACCATATCGGGGGTTGTCTTTATCTTATAGGGCAATTAATGGAAAACTTTATTTAAGTGACTAATAAAATAATCACTTACATTATCAAGTGCATCTTTAGCTTTCTTACGTACATCCTCTTTGTGAGAACCAGCATAGAAATGAAGAGCATAACAAATATTCTTTCCAGTAAGCTTATTCTTAGAAGCAGTATCAACACCTTGGGAGTACGTTGGAGTGCCAATAAGGATCAAATTTTCGGGATCAATTGCACGGATAGCATCGACAATTTTTTGTTGATAAACTTTTAACTGTGGCCAATCACCGTCATCAACAGTTGGTTCATTAAAAAGTTCATAGATTATGTTTTTGTTTTTTTGCCCATAAGTTTTTGCAATGTATTCGAAGAATTCTTTCTGTTTAATAAATTACAGTATTAATTCTAATTAGATGGTCTCTCCGTTTTAATGGTCTCTCAAATTGAATGGCCCTTTTTTGCAGGAATTTGACATTTGATTAGCATCTGCTTTTGAGCAGAAGATCACGATAAAGTGAAGGGAACCGATGCCAGCAGACATAAGATCATATACCGGATATATTCCACCAAAAATAACCAGTCCTTGGACATTTTAATTTGGTCGTAATAATCTCATTTTAGCTCGTATAATATACGAGATACGAGACGAATTTTTTACAAGCGTCTAATCACTGAATATAAAGCAAGATATAACTTTTTACGGCGGATATTAGATTTTCTCTGATGAAATAGTATGTATTTCATTATAGGCGTCGGAGCTTTTATAATATTTCGCTTTAAGATCAGGACTATCTATTCCAATATAATTTCCTATCAATCATCTCATAATTTTACCTCCAAAATATCAAAAGAATACCTCTTTCACTTCCTGATTCAAAGCATTATGTGTGTGCCAATCAACTATCACATAGATTCCTGCATCAATAGCTGCTTTAATCACCTTTTCAACTCGTCCTTTTTGGGTTTTTTCTGGTTCTGGACCTTGCAGATAAGCTTCAGCACCATCATCTATACCCATAGCAGCACGAACAACATTAGAATTCCATTGGCATTTCAGTGCCTTGACAACTTGTTCGTCATAGAAAGGAATACCTTCTTCGAAGTTTGACTGGAATAGAGACATTCCATGAAGGGCAACAGGCTTCCCATTACCCAACAATTTCTTTCCTGTTAAAAAATTTTTTCAGTTTTATTATTAAAACTACCTTCAACACTCAACTGTCCTTGAGGTGGAGCCTCAGCAAAAACATTGCAAAATTTAAATGAAAGGAAAACCAATGCTAGAAAGGTTTTCATATTTCGACTTTTAGAATGAGCCGGTTTTAGAGTTTTTCTGACGGGTTTTGACTTTTAGACGGTTTTAGACTTTTTAATAAGCTACATTATGCCTTTTGGCTGCTCACTTTATAAAGGCCAGCTTTTTCCGTCTCCTCCCAACTTCAGACAAGGTAAACATATGATTTTGGGTCTTCAGACATGCCCAAAGTCAGATGTTTCCTTTGTCTAAAATTTTATTCCCCCTCTCTCTCCCTTCGAAGACAATGAAAAAAATTTTTATATAGATGGCCAAAAATCTTTGCCCTTTAAGGCATGACCTTCGGCATTGACTTCTCGCATGACTCAAAATCAGCTGCCCTTCAATGTTTATGGCTAAGGGCATAATTAAAATTTAAAAGGCCAAAAATCAATTTCAATATAATTTTTAAATATTTTAAATTTTATTAATAATTTTAAAACAAACTTTTAGGTAAGGGGTTTATTGCCGCCTCGTTGGGGAGAAGCGGGAATTGATGGTCGGAAATGCTGTAGGGGAACTCAATTTCCTATATAATACATACTAAATTTCAATCATTACCAAAATACCTTCATTAAAATTATTTTATAATTTTTAAAAATATTTATATTAATTAATTTTTTTTTGTTTTTTAATAAATTCATTAATATTAGAGTATAACTTTCTTTCAAATCATTAACATTGGTTAAAAGTCCTATTTAATTAAAATCTTTCAAGTATAATAGTAGTTGGATTTTCAAGACGTTGAAGGTGCGCTAAGTCACTTTTGTAGTCGGTTATTTACACTGGCAAATTAGTTTTAATTCAGAACTATGTAAAATGGAAATCAGAGCTGGTCGAGAATAAATTCTCGCTCTCAAAAAAGGGAAAACAAACAAAAAAATTAAAATTATAAATCAGTAAATTTCAAGTCAAAAATTAAGTTATTCGAGGTTTACATTGTCAAAATGCGTCAAATGTTTGATCAAATTCAAATATTTGCCTACAAATCCTCTGATATCCTGTTTGTTTTTAAAATCCTTTTTCGTAATTTTCGTCCAAAATTGTAGCCTAGCTCTGACGTGAAAGTATTCATTAAAAAATCTCTTTCAAATAGGAGTGTTTTGTTTAAACTTCACTTTACCGGGCGATTTTAGATTTTGACAACTTATATGCCATTCGAAAGAGCTCGATTAACTGTGTCAAATGACAACAAAATCAGCCAGCGGTCTTAAGTCTGAGCCGAGATAAAGGCTTGAAAATCTATAACAACATTACTCGCTTTCTTACTTTTCCTTTTAAAGTTACGGAATAAATTTATAATTGAAAAAATACCATTTCCCATATTTGTTTAAAAAATATAATTGAGATTTATTTATTAGAAAATTTAATTGGAATTTATTTAGGTCCCGTTTCTTACTTAGATTATTTCTTTAGGATTTTCTCTCAACTTCTAGTTGAGGTTTCTTTTTAAATTATTTTAAGCTCAAATAATAAACACAAGCATTTAACGACAAATTCACTTAAACAAATTAATAGTTTAGTTCAGGGATCCAATCTCAAATTTTAAAAACCGCATTTTATTCAATTTAAAAAAATTAATGAAGAACAAACGAATATTTAAAGGTTATCAAAAGGATGGGAATTGAAAATTTTTGTAGAAATGTTTAGATTAAAGTGGAGACAATTGTTTGTAAGGGGATATTTTTAAATTTAGAAACTTAAAGAAAATTTACAATCAAGAAAATGAATATTTAAAACAAATTGATAAGAAAGGTTTAAATTATGTTTTTAGGTAAAATAATGTAAAGCAAATAGCTATTTAATTCCTAAGGCTGTAGCTAAAGGAGAGAAATAGCTATAGCCCAGCTGCTTTACTTGTAGTACTTAAAAATAAACAAAAAATCAAAATAAATTAGGTATCCCGACAGAAATAATTGTTAAACAATCACGGATTGTATGCTAAAGCTTTTGCATCAGCATATTCAAACTTAATTCCACAAAAATCAAGCAGTATATTTGCATTTTTTTCTACATAACGTTCGCAAAATCCTTGAAGCAATTGATGATATTCTTTTTTATACAATTTTTTGATACTTCCACAAAATTCTTTGGCATATAATATATGTAAAATTCCATTGCTAATAGCATCGTTTACAAATTCAAGCTGCGCTACTTCCTTAAATTAATAAAATATTTTAAGACCTAAACTGAAGGAAAAATTTATGTGACAATGATGAGACATTTTGTTAACTATGGGACGGATAAATTTTTTGCTTTTTAACGTTTCTGATTTAAAAAATTATAATAAATTAATGGAATACGCTAACTTCAAAATCGTTTAGTACGAGGCTCCGTTAGCAAGTCATAATTACAGCAGCTAAACGCTACGGATCCGCATTGGATTAAAATGTTCAAAGACTGAATTTCTATTCCTTATAGATGTTTTATAAATCTGGCCTAATTTTTATTAAGTAAAATGGATGCGTCCTCACTTGCAGAAAATTCAGGGCTTCGGCTTGGGCTCATTCCATATGATGGTTCTATTCCATCCCCCATCCAATGAATTTTACCACAGCTTGAATTATTCTAATACTCGATCGACAGGATTCCGATTAGACATGTCGGACACACAAAAAGATTATTTTTTAATTACAAAACAATTGACATACCATCTCAAATTCAATCATTTCATTGTCATCATAATTATTGAAGAAATGCCTTTTATTTTCTAATTTCCTCACCAATTCATTTTCAAATTGTTTCAATGAGCTAATATTTTTAAAATTATTTAAATCTATTTTTATATCATTATTTTTTATTTCTATCTGAGAAAATAACTTTAACAATCCTTCTCCATACTTTTCATTTAATAATACTTTTTCCGTACAATAAATTAATTGTTGGAAATTTTTTGATTCATCAGCAAGATTTAACACTTCCTTTACTTCAAATATAACTGAATCTGTTTTAAATATTGGTATTTGATCGGGACTGTGAAATTGAACGTTTTCTGAATTTAAATTAATTAATTATAAAATCCTTCTTTTAAAATTTATTTATTCAAATAAATACCAAGATGGGTAATTTTAGCATGGCTGTCAATCAACTTTTGTTTTAAAGCCTCATGCTCTAAAACAAATTTATTTTTATCAACAGTCTTATCAGCAAATTCGTGTAGGGGAGGATTTTTGAGGGCAATTCGTGTAGGGGAAATAAATGGTAGAAGGAGTAAATAAACAAAAATAGTTTTCTTCATTTAATTTTTAAATTAGAATATTTTAATTTAATTTGAATAATTTTTCTAAAATAAAATTAATTAATTAAAAGGACATCTTTTCGAATAATGGATAAATTTTTATTATTTAAATTTTATTTTAAATAATAAATTAAGGGAGACAGTCAAAACACTTAAGTATTATTATTTTTTGCACTTAAGTATTATTTTATTATTTAATTTCATTATTTCAAAATATACTTTCGTCTTGCACTTTTTTTAAACTTTTTTTTTAAATTTAAAATAAAATAAATTTAAAAATAAATAATAAAACAAGGATTTACCTGCAAAGTTTGATTGGGATAAGGGCCTGAATCATAGCTATATTTCTATGCTATTACCGTCTGATCTAGAGGAATCGGTTTTCAGGTTAAGGATTGAGTGCGGCAAAATTGCATTCTCGAGATCCCGTAATGGAATTCGTTTAAAACTTTATTACGGGACGAGATCGCGCAGGATTAAATCAAGTAATGCCGTTTTAAACTAAGCAGATAATTGAAGGTATGTGAGTGGATTAGGCGTTAACCTTCTTAAATGTTTAGCCCAACAAACTAAACATGATATCCTTCCAAATTTACAGGTTTTCCTTTAACCAACAATTGTTTCTCTGTTTTTTTATAAAGACTAGCTTTTTCCAATCCCTCCGATTGCTTTGAATTTGTAAATGAATGCCTTGGCAAGACTCTGGCAATTAAAAAATTCTTCAGACAGCCCAAAATCATATGCCTCCTTTGTCTAAAATTTATTCCCCCCCCTCTCTCCCTTCGAAGACAATGAAAAAATATTTTTTACATAGCTAGCCAAATAAATCAATTTTTTCAATAATTTAATTTTAAATTAAATTTTAACTTTAAATTATTTAATAATATTTTTTAAATAAATTTTTAATAATGGAAGGGTTGAATGTCGACTCGTTGGAGAGAGAATCGAGGTCGAGGAAACCCTATTATGTATGTATTTTTATTTTCCATCACGAAAATAAATTCAGTTAAAATTTTTAATTTTTAAACTTATTTATTCAACGCCCTTATTTTTTAAATAAATTTATTTTTATTTATTTCCCCCTTGTATAAATCCATTATAGAAATATTTAGGTTGTAACATAAGTCTTGATACCCGAGCATGTTTTTCGATGAATACTTTATGGATATGGATGTTCTATATACCATTCGAAAGCTTAATTCGTATCTCATTTGACATGTTTCAGCGTTTTTTAAAAAAATTTGAAATTTCTGAGATATACACGGGTAAATAGGATATGGTCGGATATGCCAAATCCGGATCCGGCTAAATAAATTTTTTACAAAAGATTAATTAATTTATTACTATTGCGACGATTTTTCTGAGCTAGGATAAAAAAACAAGATTGAAAAATCTTGTGTCGGAGCAGAGATATGATTTTTTGAAAATCACATATTTTTAAACATTTTTGTAAAAAATGTGACAAAATGAGAAAAATTGGTCTTAGCGATCAAATAATTTACAAAAAAGATGAAAAATTCCCGTTTTTTAAAAATTCATATCTTGGGTTAGGAAAAAGATTTTAACACTGAATTTTTTGATTCTGCCTTATAAAATTATGGTGAATAAGCATTTTATGTTAGATCTTTTGTAAAAAATTTATTTAGCCGGATCCGGATTTGGCATATCCGACCATATCCTATTTACCCGTGTATATCTCAGAAATTTCAAATTTTTTTAAAAAACGCTGAAACATGTCAAATGAGATACGAATTAAGCTTTCGAATGGTATATAGAACATCCATATCCATAAAGTATTCATCGAAAAACATGCTCGGGTATCAAGACTTATGTTACAACCTAAATAAATAAATTAATGTATTTATTAGTCATTTACAATGATTAATCAAAATAAATCTTTTTATATAAAAATATTTTTTCTCTCCAATTTAAAGCAAAAATGACTGGAAATATTTTAAAAAATTTATTTTTTTCATTAAAAAAATTTTTTTATCAAAAAATAATTTTTATAAAATAAATCGTTAAAATTTATTTTAGAAAAATTCTCAAATTTTCCCCTTCTTTTCAGAATTTCCGGCTTTTTTGCAAAAGAAAACTTTTTCTGTCCTAGTATACTAATCATCTTTTGGATTTACTTTCAAAAACAATTCTTTCTCTTGGGATTTGTTTTTATTCTTAACTAACAGAAAAGAAAGTGCCAAAAAAATATTTTTTTATTTCAGGATTTAAAAATCCATTTTCAAATTTTTATTTCAAAATTTCTTGTTGTAAACAGAATTATTGTTTTTGAGTCAACCCTGTATACACTTTTAGTTTTGTCGACTCGGAAATGCTCTGATCCAAACAGAAGAAACGAGAATTTTTCTGTTAGATTCCGGATATTTTTCGACAATTTTTCCTCGACAATCCTTCCCTCTTTATTAATTTTATTTTTTATTATCTGTTCAATTAAAGAAGATTTCCTTTCCGTATTTTTCATTAATTTTTACATAATGGTCCGACTTTTTTTTCGTTCACTTCCAGTGAATCTCCATGTGGCCAAAGCACAGAAAGACGAAACGCGTTCAAAAAAATACGACCAGTCTAATGTCCGTGCCTGTACGTGCTTTGACTGGCCGTGCCCGTCCGTGTTTTGTCTGTACGCGTTTTAAGGAAAATAAGGAAAGAAAAGGAAAAAATATGGAAGTGGATGGCGGCATTAATTTCAGCTAGGGCCGAAGATTTCTTCACTTTTTTAGGATCAAATTGGGTTGGACAATGTTATTTTTTGATTGGTAGAGTTGTTAACAGCTGATAACCATTTTTGATCTGGGCTGAACACAATTGAAAACAAAAGTTTATCCGCAATTTTAATTTAAAATCCGCAAACGCAATGAGCTATCTGGGCACTGCTCACATTTCCTCTTTTTAATCGGGATTTTCCTTCCTCCTTACAATGAAATTTTTTAATTATATTATTCTTTAGAATAATATAATTTTAAAGTTTTTTAAAATTTAAATTTAAATAAATTCCCTTAATAAATAATCCTCCTAATTGATGACTAAGATGTTGATGATGATAAGAAAATGTGTAGAAAGGAAAAAGAAAGAAATTCTCGACCTTATATTTTTTAAGAAAGGTTTTGTATTTATTGTGAATGGCAGAAGGAAAGGAAGGGGGGGGGAGAGAGGTGACTTGCTCTGCTTGAAGGGCGTTTAGTTACGTTCACTTGGCGACCGAACCATTTATTATTTTTCTTCTTATTTTAGTACTTGACTTTCTTCTAGTTTAAAATTGAGAAAAATAAGAAACAGAAACTCTTTACATATCTCAATTAACTCTCTACCATTTTACCTTTATTCTGCGCACCCATTTTCTCTTTATTGCCAGCCGTCTTAAAAAGGGAAGAAGGCGACTTTAAAGTCTTTTTTAAATCAATACAAAATTGATTTCTATTTCTATTTGTTGATTAATAATTTTTTTGATTAATAAAATAATTTTAATTTTTATCATTTTTCCTTCTAAATATTTTTAAAAATAATTAATGAAGAAAATATTTTAATAATTTTGAAATGAAATAATAAAATTAATTAATTAAATGGACGACATTGCATCTATAGAATCTGTTGAACCTCTTGATCAGGTGGATACAGAAATATATACCTAAATTGAATTATATATTAATATGTCCCCCCCCCCTTCCTTATCAAAATGTGTAAAATGGATCTAGCGGACTTAATAAATAAATTTTTGATTTTTGGGATTTCAAGCTACATATTATGTTTGAGGGGAACATGTCCCTTTGAACTATGAGACTAGAATAAAGAACAATGGAATTTAAGTAATCCAACATCTGATTTTTATTGGATGCCCTTAAAAGAAATTACCTATATTTAAAATATATTTATAAATTTGGGGAACGATATTCATTGGAATTACCTAAATGATCATTGGAATTAAATGATATGTATAAGGTCAAATGTCTTGTTTCTTATAAATCAAGAAAATTTCATTGTTTTATGATTATTATTCTTTAATGTCAAGTCAAAAAATCAGGCTGATTCATGAATTTTTTCGGGATTTCCAGCTAATATTACTTAATTTTCGATTTTCTTAGTTGACAATTTTTGTTTTTAAAGCGGCGCTTTCCCTAAACATGCCCATAAACTTTAAGAACATTAAATGTTTCTTGACTTTATTTTTAATAAATCAGATCAGCTTTTGGTGCCTCACAATTTCTACAATGTTCAGTGAGAATTTAAAATTCTTAAAAATATTTTTAAAATTATTCCCTTCAAGAATTGGTAGCAATGGGTGTTACAATTTTTGTTTTGCCTTTTAATGATTGGATTCATTTGGAAAGAGATGGAAGCCAAATGACGATTATTGTTAATTTTGAAATAAAATTTTTAAAGTTCAAAATTTTCAGAGGGGTATTTCTGGAAGTGATTGTGTTTATGAAAATGCAAACGCAAAAATCCATTGTACAAGATGGAACGATCCTTTGGAAAATAGAGAAAAATTTTGGTCAGGTTTAAGCTTGAATGCTGTCCAAATTGAAAGGCCTAGTGGAAGTACGTATATTTAAATTAGTAAATAGTTAAAGTAAGATAATTTAAGGGTACCCTTTAATTTAGCCATTTTTGTCTTATAAACCTTGTATGTATCAGTAACCGCAACGAATTAAAAAAATCCCGATTTTAATTCCTGATATGTATGAATCTTACTAACTACCGGACTCGAACTTTTATTCTTTTACTTAGTTTCCCAAACATAATACATACACTTTCATATAATGTTCTGGGATATGACGGGCATATTCTATAAACGCGAATTAAATTTAAAAATTTAGTGCATCGAGCTCTCTTCTATTTTGTACTCCTACAATTATTGCTTTTTGTATTTGACATTGGAGCTTCAATGGTTATGTGCCGTAGGTATAGATTTCAAAAGGATGGTGAAACTGTTGAGAAAAGGATATCAATGGCTTTGACAGGCATAATATGTTTGTAAATATTTATTTTTTATTTAAAGTTGCCAAAAATATTGAGATGGTTCAGATAATTTATTCATAAGATATTTTTGTATCTTAAAAATTAGGTAAACAAGAACCTTTTCTTGAAATTCGCCCACCGATCACACTCGATGTCATATATTGTTTTGTGATGATTTAGGGATGTGGATTTAGTGTAGAATGGTAATGTGCCGTAGGTAATGTGCCGTAAAACCCACCGATGTGGAAAACCCACCTTTGACATGTTACTTACGGACGGCACATAATGCGAAGGGAACTACGCACTATATCCAAGCGTAAGGAATGTGTTATGTCCGGATTTCTGAAGTTATGTATTAATTTGAACTTTATCTTCATCATAGATACATACCAAAAAAATTTTTAATTTATAATTTATTTTAGTATTCTTCCACTTTGTGATTATTTTTACAACAATTTCTGCCAATTCAGACTTCACCAATTCCTTGCCACCTTTTGATAGTTGTATGGGGGCAGCATTTAAATTATTTGTTGGAATGTTTATAATTTTTGGTATTGGGTGTTTTCTAACACATTTTTCAAGAATTTTGTTAATTCGAGAAAAAAGGAAGGGAAGGCAAGATTTTCAATTAAATAATGGAGGAGGGAGGGGGGCAGCTATGGAATTGATGTAATTAATTAATTTTTGGATTTATATATATTTATTTGCTTTAAATTTATTTTTAATAAAGTTTGTGTATTCTTCTCATTGTGTGTAGTGTGTATGGACAATAATTTTCTATCTGTAGAGTCATATTTAGGGTTGACGGTTAGGAAATGAACAAAACCGTTGAATTTTTCGGGGTAATTCTTCTGTTTTCGCCCCCCCCCCTTCTTTTTTCTAACCATTTTTTCATTTTTCTTCCCTTTTTTCTTCCTTTTCTTCCCCTTTTTCCTAATTTTTCATTCTTATACTAGAGATCGAGCTGGACCTGGACCAAGGCCTGGGTTTTTCCTGTACCCAGAGTCCAGGTCCAGGCATTTTTTGACCTTCCTGGGTTTTTCCTGGACTACAGGCCCAGGATCCAGTCCAGGTCAAGAAATCTAACCCAGAGTCCAGGAACAACTACCGACATCCAAAAATATCTAATTTGGACCTTCGTCATTTCTGTTTTTTGTTCAAAAAGAGGGAGGGACCTTGTATATGTAGGTCAACAAGTTCAAACAGTTTTAGCTATTTTTCTTTATTTATTGAGAAAAAGATTATCTTTATACCCCTGTGACATTCTTTATAGTTTAACGTTGACCTGAAAATAATTTTTCAGACAGGCAATCTACACATGAGACTAACTTTATTTAAGTAAAATTATTCTAATAAAATTTCTCATTTTTACAAACTTTATTTTTTTTAATATTTTGTATATAAAATTTAAATATAGTCTGACCTTTATGAGAGCATTCAATAGTCATTTAAAATTTTTTTATCTCGGGTGGGAAGTACGTAAGCGATACCCCTATTTATGATAAAACTGATTGTAGGCTACAGTATTTTTAGCCTCTTAATTAAATAAGGCATGGATTTGTATTGGAATATATTTTTCCAGTAAATATTTATATTTTGTAGAAAGAAGCCAAGATATTCTATTAGTTTTTCGATATTATGATTTTGAATATTTTTTAATTATATTTTTTTATAAAAAATGGCTATTATTAAAAGATATAGAATGAAAGAAATCTTTTTGACAGACTCATATTAAATTTTGTTTCTGCGAACTCAGAATCGGAATCATAGAACCTCCAATATTTTAAAACCGATAGGAATGGAAATAATTAATTAAGATTTATTTATTACTTATATATTAATATTTTTAGATTAATTTTTTGTTGACATGTCCGGAACTATGGACTTTCCCTTAGAGTCAAGATTTAAAAGTAAAGAGGACTATATTAAGGCATTAAATGCTTTCTATCGAGGTGATAAACCTGTAACTTCCACTGATAATTCATCAAAGGCTTCTGATCTTGATTTACTTAATAATTCAAATAAGTCTAACTTAAGCAATAATATTAATCAGGATTCTACTAAATTGTCTTCATCAGATGGTAATTTTATTGTTTCAATTGATATTTTTATTCTGAATATTAAACACCTCTTATTGAATCCTTCATATTTGTAATTTAATTTTTTTTGGTTCTTTATTTTTTAGTTTCGAGTTTAACCTTCTAAATTATTTTTTTAAACGATTTCGGCACACTCCTTTAAAGATATTGTGGGTAATTCCAAGGATTGTCCCCCCCTTTTTTCCTTTCTATTTTTTTCGATTTTTTAAACATTTTATGGCAAATTATATATCATTCGAAAGAGCTCTTCGAGCTGAGTCGAACGGTACTAGATTCATCGAAATCCGACTTAAATAAACATAGTTATGAGCATTTGCAATAGTTATGAGCATCACAAAAAGCACGTCCATCGAGGATTTGGCTTCATAAATCTGTTCAGATTCGCCAAATCTAACCGATCATAGTATCATTCTACTCAGCTCGAACAGCTCTTTCGAATGATATATTGTAAATTATATGTCAAGCAAAAAAGCTCAAAATGGTCAGGGGAATAGGGAAAAAATGGGGGGGACCAGCCTTGGTATTACCATATTGTGTTTTTGCTTAAAATCATTGTTAAAACTAAATGATTTAAATTTGCATTTAGAGTTCACAATTTATCGGAAAATATCCTCAAAAATTTTTAATTAATTACTTTTCATATCCAAGGTTCTGGTTGATGTACATATCTCATTTCTGTTAATTAAAAAAATTTAATTCGATTTAAGGTTCTTTAAACAAAAAAAGACCTGTCAAACTTTTTGGCCCAAAAGAAAATTCTGGTTCTATGCCTTATAATCATGGCACAAATAATTCAGGTTCTAAATCTTTCCATAAAACAAAACCCCTATTCATTGCCTAATCAACTTTAATTTATCATAGGAAGGAATTCTGAGCTTGTTTCTCCTACCCAACATCCATCGAATTCCTCTTTTAATTTAAACCCAACATCTGAAAAAACTGATCAGAATGGAAATATCGAAATGGTTTCTGCAAATAATACTAAAAAACAGCTTTCTGCTACAGCATCAAAGGGATCTCACAAGAATAGTGAATGTTCTAAGGGTTCACGATTTCAAACACATTCGAGCGAGTATAAGCCAAACCAATTTGCTGATTCTAAACGGGAGAGAAACCAGCAGAAACCTCATTCAGTTTATGGAAAACCTCCAGACACAGTAACAACACGCTCCTCTGAACAATATAATTCTGTAATGGATTTTGATAAAAACTCAAACTTTAATCATAAAAATCCCCAAAAGACTGGGAATTCTTGTAATGGGCCCAAATCCAAATTATGCCCTCCCGATCAAAATACTTCTCGAAATAATCAAGTGGTGGCTAATAACTATCCTGATAACGAATATGAGCACATAACAACTCACTCTTCTGAACAAAATATTTGTGAAAAAAAATTTGTTCCAAAACCAATTGGAATTCCATGCTTAAAAGGTCTTTTTAATAACAAAATAGTATTTGAATATTCATTCTAAACTAGGCCTTAAAAATCATGGAAATACTTGTTATTTCAATGCTTTAATGCAGAGCCTTGCCGGCTGTGACCGCCTTGCTGAGTTTTTACTTTGTAAAGATTTTGATGACGATAATAGGGAGGTAAAAAGATTTGACCCTATCCCCAAAGAAGGGTCGAATCGTTTTTTTCATTATTTTATAAAAAGGGTCACTTTTTCCTTAATAGTTGATGGTTGTTGGTGTTTACTGTAAGGAAAAATGGAGAAAAGGAAATAACTTTTTTATTTTTTTCGTTTTAATTCGATGCAAAAATAAACCAAGTAAACCTATGGAAAGCCGGCAAGGCGCTTGTGCAAAACCCCGCGCTTCGCGCGGGGTTTTGCGGCACGCGCCTTGCTGGGGAGTCAAAGGGGGGCTGGGTTCTACCTGAGTAACATAAACCTATTCCTAGTTTAGTAGCAATGGAGATCCTGGTTTCCTCCGCAGTAGCAAAAAATCCGACAGACCCCATAGGTAAGGAGTTAAGATAGCTCTTTTTGTTATAAAAAAGTTATTTTCTTTTCTCCATTTTTCCTTACGGCAAACATCAACAACCATCAACTATTAAGGAAAAATTGACCCTTTTTATAAAATAATGAAAAAAACGATTCGACCCTTCTTTCGGGATAGGGCCAAAGATTTTTAGCTTTTATTAAAATAAAAAATCTCATGGATAAGGAACCTTCATTTACTGTCATCACGATTTTGATATTTTATTTGATACCATTTGATAGAGGACCCCCGACTTTGTATTGCAAAGTGATATCCGTTTTCTTGTAAAATCACTTTGGGTAGTGACCGGGGCTTCATTTACTGTCATAAAAAAAACCGGAACGGATTAATCCGGAGAAATCCGGCCGGATCTAATCTTGGGCCGAGTTATGGCCGTTCAAAGTAACCGATAGAGTAAAAGTTGGGTCCTTGTAGGTCTTAAGAATTACTTAATTTTAATTTAAAGAATGGTATTTTCGACTTATTTCTTAATACGATTCGTTGTATGTGGTTCAATGACAATCGTGTTGATGAAGGTTGTAGTCTAACTATTTATTCTATTGCTAATGACAATCCAGCATTTTGTGTTAACTATCAACATGTTTTTGAATTTTTTAAATTTATTTTTAAAAATATATTTAATAGGATTCCCATGAATGTATCATCTGGTTATTAAATAAACTTAATCGGGAGATTTTGGATTTTAATTTGGATGGTAAAATTGGTAAAGGTTCGAGCTTTGACCCACATATTAAAATTATTAAAAATAATGAAGTATCTACACTTTTAAAATTATTTCAGTAAGTTCTTTTTCAATTTTTTGATTTTTTTCTATAGTCCAAATCCCCTTAAATATCCCATAAGGCGAAAAATATTATTGGGTCTCGATCCTTCGAAATCACAAAACAAATTACTAGAGCAAAGTTAAATGAGATAATAGGTGTCTTTATAATCCTATGTAGGTGCTGGCTAATCTGAGACAAACAAAATAAAATAAGGAATAGAATAACGCGTTTATCATGAGAGTGAATACAAGAATAGCTAAGATTAATAATAATAATCAAGAACGTGCGGCAACGGTCGGCCTAGCGACAAATAAAGATAGCTAAGATTAGACGTAAGATTAGACACTAACTCAAAGTTAAAATTTGAAATGTACAATCAAGAAATTTAGTACGAATTTCCATACACTGTTCATAAGGCATCAAAAAAGTTTTCAAAATTTAGTGCATTTCGATATTTTAAAAATTAATCTTAGAGGCTACAAAATTTATTTGCTTATAAATAGTCAAACACATTAATGCCAAATCCCCTTAGACATTTATACACGGAAAAAATACAAAAATTTTACTTATTTTAAAATTAAAAAATTGCTTAGAGGCCAATTTCGTCATGAAATTAAATGTACTACTTCAACCTGCAATTTTGTTGACACCTCAACTGAACCGTTTCTGTCTGTTTCACTCAGCGTTCCTTTGTAAATTTGAATTTAATTTTTTAAACAATTTTATATTTTTAGACCACGTAAATATACTGTAAAATTTATTTGTATGAATCCACGTAAAATTATGCGTTTCCATTTTGATATTTCTGAATCTGGCATAACTGTAAAGGATATAATGGAAGCAATAGAAAAAATTATGAAAAGCGAGCCAATAATTGTTTGTTTAGAAAATTTTTTCTCGTGTTAATTGTTCAACCCTCGAATATATGTAGAAGATTGGGCTCTTGTCCAGTTTATACGTTCAATCAACCTTTATAAGTCTAATGAAATGTTTATGCGTCCAATAATGTTTTATGAGTCCAATCACATATTTTAAGTTCACGCTTCTTCAATTTAGTACCATAAAATCTATGGGAACATCGCAAATTCCCCAAGTCTTTTTGTCGGAATTTTCGAAATCGGGAATTTATTTTGTCATGATCCTTCATCAAAATACTATTTGGGCTTTAAAAATTAAATAAAATGTATAATCTTTTAGATGGTTGCATGTAAAATTGAACCAAATGGGCAATCATATTTAGTTCCGGATAATGTAGTTCTCGAAAGTTATAGTCAATTAAATGATTTTACAATTCTTGGAATACCCGGAGAAATTCATAAACAATATGAACAACAATTAGTTATTGCTATAGTTAATTATGTTTTTGATGGAAAAATGTAAATTTGAAAGAATTATCTTCAAAATAATTTTGAAAATTTTTTAGTTTTGGAGAGCCATATCTGTCTTTTCTGTTTAGAAATACTACTTATGATAAGTTATGTTTTGATTTGATGATGAATGGAGAATTTCTTCTTCCAAAACCTTTTTACCAGATTAATCCCGATTTTAAACTTGTTTTATTAAATTCTGCTGATGGATCTGTCTATTGCTCCCTTCAAAAATCTAAAGGATTGGGTTATTGTCATCAAATTGATGAGTATTTTGACCCTGCAACATTTCCGCCACTTAATAATGAGTATGTGAACAGGTTAATTATTTAATTATAAAATAAAGTAAATAACGGCCTTAAATTGTGGTAAAATTGTCAAGGAATTTCTCATCCTGCTTCATAAATATTCCCGAATTATGTATTCTCATTTGTAGTTTTCTCAACAGTGATTAAGCAATTATCGGTAATAATCTCGTTTCCAGACTCCTTTTTCCTCTCCAAGTTTCCTCTAATATATGTAAATCTTTGGCATGAAAGACAATTTGGTATGCAATGTCACTCATGTCTCGTTAACAAAACGAAACAGATAATAAACTATTTCGTCATTATGTAAATATATTGGGATTTATTAAATACCTTTAAAATTTATAAATATTAATTTAATAAATTTTTAAGTATTTTTAATGCTAATGAAATTACGAAAAAAGTTATTCATCTAAATGTTGAATGGGATTTGTCTTTAAAAAAAGAATTTGAATATAACAAAAAGAAAGAACAAATAAATGAAGATTATTTATTACAGAATAATTTCAATAAAAATTCAAAACGAACTCAAGTTTCTTTAATTACAATGCTTGATAATTTTGTTAAATCTGGTATGTTTTTGATTAAAAATACCTAATTATAAATTCTCTTTTATTAAAAGAACCTATACAATGTTGGAACTGCCCAAAATGTAAAAATCTCTCTGGGGCAATGCAAATTAAATTCGATCATTTGCCTGATATCTTAGTGTTTTATCTTAAACGTTTTAATCAGGTAATTAAATCAGTCTTGATAATGGAAATGGATTTTGGTATCCGTATCTGGATATTTACGAAGGATACAGGCGGATTTGAAGTTATCTGTATCCACATCCGTATCCATTACCAATTCAGAATTAAATTATAATTAAAATAAATCGGACCTTACATAAAATACAAAGTTGGGTTGAAATATTTGTATATTTTAAATAGGGGGTATCGCTTAAGCCTAATGATTAATCAACTTAAAAAATTATTTTATGTGGATCTAAATGGACTAGATTCTTTGTCTAATTTAAACCCCCCAAAATACATACAAGTCTTTAATAAATCCACTTTTGTTATTTTAGTCTGGAAGAGGAACAATAAAGAATACTAAAATTGTTAATAATCCTATAGAGCTTGATATGAGCCCTTATTGTATCAATGAAAATATATACGATTTGTCTTGTGTGATATATCATCATGGATTTCAATTTAGCTCGGGTATGTTTTATTGTGACTTTAATCCAGCTAAGAAAGGATGGAAAGGGGGAGTCGACTGATCAAATAAGTCCTTAGGATATAACCAGTGGAAGTATTGGAAAATGAGTGATGGTCTTAATTTCCCAGCATCTTCTCTTGGGGGATAACCCCTCACGCCACCCTTATAAAATCCACTCTTATTAATTTTCTTATTCCAAAAATCAAACGATTCCATGTTTCTGGCGTTCTACAATTCCGTTCTTTAGCTGATTCTCAAAACCATAAAAGCAATGGAGTTACCTATTTTTAAAATTAAATTAAAGGTCATTACACAGCAGCTACTCGTAATTTCATTGATGGAAAGTGGCGTTTATTTGATGATAATAGTGTTTCAGAAAAATCTCAAAACGAAATTTGTGAATCGGATTGTACTTACATGCTCTTTTATCAACGTCGACGTTCTTTTTCTTGGTTCCACGAAGCTGTTCCAAATAAAATTATTGAAAAATATCAAGGAATAACGGATGGAGTTGATCGGGAAAACAACAAACAACGTAATAATTATTCAAAAAGGAATATTTTTTGAATATTTTTGGTCCCGTTAATGAATATTTTTGGCGAATTGATAAGTAATTGAGCTTTTCTTAATTCATAATTTAATTAATACTTGAACATTTTTTAATCATTGAGAGAAAAGAAAGTAAAAGGGGTGAAAGGGCGTGAGAGTGGGGGGGGGGGGTACCATTTAATTTTTACCTTCTGTTAGAAAAATTTTTTTACAATGGTTAAAAAACAAAAAAACAATCGGACCTCACCTATAGATACGTTCTTGGGACTGGAAAAGGTGTATGTTAAAAGTAAGTGTGTCTTAAATAGTAGAGGGTATTGCCTAAGTGCTCCACAACCTTGCCAATTAAATTAAAATATATATCTTAAATTTAGTTGTACCTTGGTGTAATTGTATTTAGAATAAAGTTCGACAGTAAATTATCATCTCATTTTTATTTTGCTCCGAATTCTTATCAAAACATTGAAGGAAATTCTAAAGATTATTAACAAAATTAAAAATTTATAAAAATTGTTTTTAAATACATTTCCATTTTATCATTAATGCATGTTAAACATTTTTTGTAATTCTTTCTAAAATTTTATACAAGTACTTATATATTTTTCTATACTTGTAAATAAAGTTGTAGTATAGGAAAATTTTCGTAAGCCTATACATATAAAATAAAAGAAACAAGTTTATTTGAAGTATGACTAGAAACTAAAAACTACATAACATTTCTAGTATCTTAACAGAAGGTGGTGTTATAATTATGTATGAAACGCCGAATTTTTCAAAAACAGATCATAAAATATTAAACTAAGAAATCTTGAAGAAATTTTTGTTTCGTTTGCGCAGTTAATTAAGAGTAACATCAAGATGTAAAATGGTTCATAATTTTGAAACGGACTCCATTTCTGTATTTTTATCGAAGAACTTTTGTAGCAATTCTTAGAAAAAATTCATCGGAAAATAAGGGAGGATCCTGCTAGAGCGGGGTCCTAAAATTCTTTTGTGGCAATTCAGATTTATGGATGTCGATGCTTTGTATTGATAAATTATTTAAAAAAATAGAGAAAATTCAGCTCAGTTCGAACTATCAAACATAATTGAGTTTTAATATAAAGATATGATAAAATAAACGTTTACAATAAAGACGTCACTAATAAGCTCAAAATCTAAAATTAAGTCCAGACCTTAAGTATAAAAATCATGATCTAAAATTAAATTTTTAGAATATGTATATCAATAGTAAATTAATTTAATTAATACGTTTTAATCTTAAATAACAATCAAAAATAGGTCTCTAAAAATGACAATAGAAAATCTTGCAAATTTAAAAATTAAATTATAATTAAATTTAAAAATTACCTGAATCATTGATGGTATGCGTTTCCTAAATTAAAGAATTTACAAAATATTAATTATTCCAAATATAATATAACTAATAAACTAAATGTTATAGTTTTACAAAGTATTAATTAATTCAAATAAAATATGATTTAAATAATTTTAATTTAACCAAATTTACCTGGAAAACCAGATTTAGTACACATGAACACTAATACTCGAAATATTGGATGCTTTCTGCCCGTACTCCAATTAGTGTATTTTGCAGTGAGGGATGGAGTACGGCGCTCACGATACCGCCGACAAGAACGTGCGAGGCGTGAGCGGCGACGTCGCATGAGGTCAGAGCACATGCTTCGTCGAGCAAGGCTTCTAATCGTCGAGCAAGGCTTCTAATTTTTGGAAAGGACTGCGAAAGCAGTCCGCAAATCTGAAAATTTATGATAAATTATTCTTTAAAAATTAAGCTTTAAAAATTAATGCTGATAAATTAAACTTTGAAAATAATTTAAAACATGAAGATAAAGTCGTTACAAAACTGAGATGTGCTCTTTAATGTTTAGGCCGAATATCCCAAGGTCCAACTAGATTTTTTAATTATGTACATAAGGGAAGTGAATGAGATAGTTAGGGTATAACTAAGATCGGACTAGCACACGGGTCGAAAAGAAATCTCAAACAAATATTTCGATTATCGAGATAAAGATATTCGTACGATTCTCGTACGAAACTCAAAGTTCAGCCTAGATCCGACTATATTCTATTTTAATTGTGTTAATAATTTCTTTATGTATTAATTATTAAAGAATTTTATTATCACCTTTATCATCAGATGAAGCAATGCTCTAACAAAAGTCTGATCCCAAGTGATCAACACGTATTGTCACACGAAACACTAAAATTTTAAATAATTTTAAACTTTCTTTAGGAAATATTTTTTAAATTTGCAAGATTTATCTAGTTATTGCTTGATTTTATATAAATTTTTAATTAAAAACTAAGTTAATTTTATCAAATAAAATTTGAAAATAAAATAATAGAATTTAATTTTGTTATGCTTGTATGTATAAGTGGTTATAGAAGAATATAATTTTTTAAGCTTTATAAAATAAAGGGGATGAAAATGTTTATTTAAAGAATAGTCCTAGAAATATAAAGCAAGTCAATAATTCTATGCGTTGTCTACACATACATAGTAACAGCTGTTATTATTTCAGGGGTAGTGCACGCTCCAGTATGGCCATTTCAGTCTCGAGTCTTTTTTATTAAAGCTAACCTGTATGCCCAGTTAACAACACTGAAAATTGTTCACACAAAGTTATTACTTATATGTATTAGTTTTTAATTTTCTGTCTTTATGCTTTATTTGCAAGTTACCTTTCTCCACAACGACAGTGCTGTTAAAATTAGTTCATATCCTCGTCTGTTTCACAGTGCCTGTTTATTCAATTATTATCGTGATAAGAGATGTTTTTGTAGGAGAGTTCCTTTTAACTTTAATCAAGGAGGTTTTTCTCATTTGGTTAAAATTAAGTGTTCTTTCTTTCCCATAATAATTTTTAATAAAATTAAACAATTTTTATTCATTCTGGCATAAATCTTTTTATTTATAAATATTTTTTAAACAATTTTAAATATATTATACAATAATAAATAGGTAATTTAATTTATTTACTTGATAAAAATCGGAAGGGGGAGGATATACTGTTCGGTCTTTTACCACCTCCAAATCCTTGAGGTCGTTGTGCTGAAGGTGGAGGTCCTTGGCTCTCTAAAGGTTGTGCTTTTTGTCCTTGTTCGCTCTTTCTTATTAATCCTTAGAAATTAATTTTTTAATTAAGAGTTTAGGTATAAAATTTGTCGGAAAAAAAAAATTTTTAAATTCGTAAACACTATATGTAGATATAGTAGCTATGTTCCCTTCGCACTAGTCGTCGTGCGAAATGTACGTGCACTACTCACTGTATAATGCGTAGGAAACGTTCGAAACATTTTTGCTTGACTATCAACAAGTCAAATCAAACAATCAACTAATGATCGAAGAAAAGTCTCTTATATTGAGAGTCTCTAATATTGTAAAATTTTCAAAATTCTCACCACTGTCCTCATGAAACTTGTCGAGAACAACTCTACGTCCATTATCATACCCGCTATCTGAAGGTGGGGAAGCTATGATTGTTGTTGTTGGAGGCATTGTTACAGTATTTTGCTCAACTACTTTACTCTGAATTAAATAAGAGTAAGATCAAAAATTTATTTTTAATTTTTAAATTAAATTAAAGTGAAGAATAATGATTAAGGCCCATTATTTCGAATTAAATATCCAAATATACACATATAATAAGTAGAGTTGTGATTTTTATGCAAATGCATATTTTTTTGGCAAACCTGGCATGAAGTATAATGCACAAAAAATACTGTTTGCGCATGTTCTGAAAACATTAGGGGTTTTTATTTGCATATAATGCATATTTTTGCATATTTCGGACTTTGGTGCATAAATGCATATTTTAATGCATATTTTAGGGTTTTTTAGGAAAATATCGCTAAAATTGCCCAAAATACTGCCAAAAAGTGGAAATTTTGTAAAAATTTAGGAAAAAATTAGTAAAATTACAAATTTTGCAAAAAATCTTTTTGTTAAAAAAAAAAAAAATTGCACACAGCCATAATGTCTCAACCCAAAAATGTCCCACCCCAAATGTTACACCGACAAAACGCCTCACCTCAAAATGTCCAACAAAGTACATTCAAAATGGGAGTAATCTTAGTAAAAAATATGTTTTTGACTAAAAAATGTAAAAGCTGTAGGTATAAATTGTATTTTTCTTGCATATTTGCATGCATATTTTGGGTTTCTTGCATATTTTCGTGCATATTTTGGTATTTTTTCGTGCATATTATAGTGCATATTTCGCATTTTTTAATGTATAAAATTCACAACTCTAATAATAAGCCATCCGAAAATGCTTTTCGAGTTGATCCGGAAAAAATTTCTTGGGGTCTATTGGGGCCCAAGAGACCAATGGTCTCTCGGCCCGGCTCTAATTTTGAGAGTAAATTATAGGTTATCCGATAGTAAGTTAAAATTTTAACTAAATTTATTTTAATTTCTCAAAATTCCCCTTACTTCTCTCAATCGTTTCATCATTAATTCATTAGCAGCATTTTCCCTCTGTCTTCTCTGTTCAACTATTTTATCTAACAATTCAAGACTTGGAGGTTCAGAAGCTAATAATGTTTGTTGTTGTTGTTCTTTTAATTGTTTTTCTTCTTCATTTTGTTGAGTAACAAAAGGAGAAGCAAAAAGTGGGGAAGCAAAGGGACGTGATAATATTTCTTCGATTAAGCTCCTTTGTTGTTTTGGTTGTTGTTGAAATGTTTGAGGGGATGAACGTATTTCTTTTAAAAAATTTTATAGTTTAATATTTCTTCTTTGGATATACAAGTTTTATAAGTCCAAAAATCCCTAGGATTGACCTTGTAATTGGGCTCAAAAATGACCTATTGGGGCAAAGCTTGTTTAATCCCCAATTGATAGATTATTTTTTTCTCAGTTTAAGGGAGCCCGAATCACAAGGTTCCTTATACCCAGCATTGGCTCTAAAGAGATCAGTATTGTCAAACTTGGCACAATTGTGACAGGCACAAAGTTTAAGGTTGGTGGAAATGTCTCCAGTATTGAATTAAATTTCTCTTCATTAATTGGAGGGTTATTTACTAAATTTTAAAAATTTAATCTATTCACTAACCACTTTGTTGTCTCACTAAAGGCACTCCAGGCAACAAATTATTATTTAAAGAATACGAATCTAATGCTTGTCTACTATAGCCAATTAAAGGCAATATTAGAGGGCCAATACCATCAATAATTGAATTAACAGGCTTAATCATAGTTGAAAAGTTGGGCATTGTTGAATTGTTCTAAATAGGGATACATAAGTGAAATTAAAATAAAAAAGTATAGAAGCTTTGACACTTAACTTATCCCTCCTCCATTTATCTTCATGATATGCTTGGAAAGATCGATATGTCAGGTAAGTTATGCCTTCCTGTTATACCCTTAAATCAGGTGTCGTGCGTAAGAAGCATGTACCTTACGCGCACCATACAGTCCTCTCATCAGGTACACACTAAATTTATGTTAATGTCGCATTTTAAATCATTATTCCTAATGTCGGGATAAGTTATAACATTTATGCACTTACAGGTAAATTGAAAAGATTGGGAACAGCTGTTTTACTTGTCTCTGGCATTGAAGAGCTCGTTTTTATTATACTAATGTTGGATGATTCGGGAAGGGCTGGAGCTGCGACAGAATCAAGTTGAAGCGATGCAATATCAGCTATTATTTGAAAGGAAAATTTTTTGTAACTAATTTTTGTTTAAGGAGAAAAGAAAATGGTCAGGAAAGGCAAGTTCCATTCGGACAAGAAAATTGGCTATAAGTAACATGACCGTGCTAACTAATAGGAAATTGGATGAAGAGTAGATCGAAGGTTTCTGGAAAATCTTCGTTCAGGATTTTCCTGTCCCGGATATCCGTAACCGCCAAAACTATTGGAGAGGACATGTTCCACTCAGACTATGAAATTTTTACTCGGATTTAAAAGTATTAACAAACTAACCAGCCTGTTCTTCTTCTTCAGCTTCTGGAATATATTTAATTCCTTCCTTCTTTTTAATAAACTTTTCAGAAATTACAGGTATTATTTTTGTAGTTGATATTGTACTTTTTGTAGAGTTCTCCCCTGTATTGTTTATTTTTGTTTTTAAATTACTAAATTCTTTATTGGAATCATTTAACACATTTTCTTTATTTTCTAATATATCCTGATCATTTTCTTCGGTTTCTTCGTCTTCTTCTGACTCTTCTTCTTCCTCCTCTTTTGTATCTTCTTTTCCTGATTTTTGTTGTACTGAGTCTTCTTTAATTTCTTTATTCTCGTTTTTAAGGTTGTGATTTCCCAATTTATCTGTAGAAATATACTTTCGATTAACTACGGTAAAAGTTTTTTCAAAATATTTCAGCCTAAGAAAAAGTGTGTGATTTTTATGATCAAAATCTGTGGTGGAAGGATACGTTATTAAAAGTAATATTAAAGTCTATGATGTTGAAAAATTCATTTTAATAGTCTAGAATATTTTATCCTATTCCTTCTTCTAGCAGGAACACAAAAATGTCAGATTTAAATCCAGTGTTGTCGAAAACTAAGAACGAGAGAAAGTACTGTATAAAAGTAGCTCTTTGCGCGCAAAGAGAAATCGAGAGTTTAAAAAGCTACTAAATAATTTGTAATGGAAACTAATTTTAGTCATTAAAATTAGGAAATATTGAAATTGGAATTTAAAAATAATTTAGCAATACCATTATTAAAAGTATTTTTCGACATATTTGTAGTTGTCTCATTAATATTTTCCAAAGTATTTGTAGTCAAGGGTGTTGTAGAGGTACTAGCAGTAGCAGCCTCGTGTAGCCAATAACCTCCAGCATTTGGCCCAACTTCAGCATCTGCCAAAACATTTTCTATTGCCGCAATTAGTTGAGCTGTTTCATTTTCCATTTTAGCAATTCCATTTAATTCAGTCTCATTAAAATTAACAGATTTTGATTGGTCTACTCGCAGGTGAGAACTATTGACTAGTAATCTTTCTTCTTCCTTCAATAATCCTTCTAAATTTGTTGTAGCTATTTCAATTTTTGTTGTTTTTTGAGTATTATTCTCATTTTCTATTTTTGGAGAAATTATTTTTGTTGAATTTTCTAAAAATTTTTCATTTTTAAATATATTATATTTTGTCAATTTATTTAATATTCTAGTGCCACTTAAAGCCCCGTAAAATAGCCTAGCGAATACTTAGAGAAATAGAAATTTGCATAAACATCCCTGCCGAGGTTATCTAACCTCTCTAAACATTCAAGAATTTAATTCTCATAATTTCTCAAGTTATGGAAATAAGAATCCAAAAAATTGAGAATAAACGAAAAATTGAGTGATTTTTTAATAACCTCCAAAATAATCAACAAAAAATTCTAAAATTTTTATAGAGGTTAGTTACCACTATTATGAATAATTATGCAAAATTTCACATCTTTATCTAATCTTATATTTATTTTACAATCCAAAAACTAAGCCTTACTCACCCTCTGAATTCACTCCTTCAGTTTGTTTTAGTAAAGGTATAGCAATTGTTGTAGGCCTTTTTCTTTTGGTTTTCTTTGTTTTCTTTTTTCTAAACTCTTCTGATTTTGGAATCAGAATTGTTGAATTAATTAACTCGTTTTTATTGTTTAATTCTGGTTCCGATACAATTTTTGTTTCATTTTTTGAATTAGCTATGGTTGCTTCCTCTATTGATCTACTGTCATTTTTTGGGCTTGTGGATGTTGTAGAAACTGTTGATGATGAAACAGTCGTTGTTGGACTTTGAGAATTAAGTCTAGGAAGAAGCTGGTTTAGCTTTGCTTCATCAATTATTCGATTAGCCCCAGTAGCCGGTACTTTCCTGCTTCCATCCCCAGCACCTGCTATCCGCCTAGTCCAGTCAGATTCTTCAATAAAATTGTCATTCTCTTCTGTACCTTCTTGCAAACCCTTTAAACATTGAAAGAAAATTTCTCTTGTTTTTCCTTCAAAAAACCTTTAAATGAAGTTCATCGTCTGTAGGAGGGCTTGGTTGAGCCATTCGATTCAATAGCCTTCCCCAAATTCCAAAAACCTTCCTTAAAGGGTCGACTTTGAGTGTGGAAGAGGAAGAATCAGAAAATTGAGAATTGAGGAATTGTGCATTTATTGAAGGCAAAAATATAAAAATAAAGGCATTCAACACAAAAAATAATAAAAATCGGGAATTTAATCTTTTATTTATTAATTGCATAATTGAAGAGATTCTCTTTCAAATAATAAATTAATTTATTTAATTAAGAAGAAAATAAATGGAATGAGGGAAAAGGAGATCAAAATAGGAAGAGAAGAGAGAAATCCTGTTAGAAAAGAAAAAATTGGGAAGTGGGGGGGGGGGGGAATAAATGGATTTTCTTTTTTGGAATGGGGAAAGCAAAAGTGAATGTACAAATAAAGATTTAAGAAAAGAAAAGGCTGAATATAAAAAGGAATTCGGGAATATTTAATGTTTGAAAAGTCGTTGACTTTTCTGAATCGTCGATAAAACTGTTCTCAGTTTGTAAAAATTTATCCTTCAAATTATTTTTTTGTCAAACACGAAGGAGAAGGTCTAAAGAATCTTTGAAATTTTTGTTAGAAATTTTTACAGAAATTTAGAAACGAATAGATTCCAAAATATTTGCAGTTAAGAATTTCGGATATCCGGATCTGGTCTCCGAACCGAAAATTTCCGGATATCTTGCCTTTTTACGGATCCGAATATCCGGATCTGCTAACCTTAGTTAAGTGGGTCCCTTTGATAAATGGATTCAACATAAGGTCCAGTTCCATGAATAATTTAAATCAGGAGATATAGAATTAAATTTTAGGCATTCTCTGGTTTCCAATTTTGAATTTTGGAGTTATAGAATATCCCCCATATTAAACAAAAATTTTTATATTCATGAGTCTAAATGATTTAGATTTCATGAAAATGAAAGAAATAAAAAAAGGAATTTTAAAAGCAAAATTGATTGTATATTTAATGGATTTGTTCATTTTTGCACCGCAAAACGGTGACGGAAAGCCCGAGAAAATAATGAAAATGAAACGCCGAATTTAACCAAAGATTTTGGAGGTCTCTTTTTAGTCAAACAATTTCTTATGGATCTACGGAAAAAATAAGAGATGGAGGGAATAATTCTTTAAATAAATTGGGGGTGAATTTGATTTTTTTATAATTTTTAAAGGAGGTGCTAATGATATTTAAATTAGAGTAAGTCGAGTACCGAGTAATTGGGAAAAAACCGAGCTCGAGTAATCCGAATTTGAAAAACCCGAGTTCGAGTACGAGTTCAACTTTTTAGGCCGAGTTCGAGTACGAGTAAATCGAGTAATCGAGTAATTTTTATAAAACAGTATTCTAAAATAATTTTAATAAAAACAATACTTTTACTAAAGACTATTCATCATCAGTGCTGGGTATTGGGCATTTATTGACAGTGATGCGGGGGATCATCATCCAAATCCCATTTATTTTCTTAATCCACCTATATCCCTCTTAATCCGCCGAAATTCCATGATACGCGCATGATAAATGTGGCTCCAGGTGGAAAGTCAATGGATAATATTATTTCGGGGGATTTGTGTAGATTATGCGGATATCGAGTGATAAGAGGAATGAGATGGATATTAAGGGATTAAGCGGGATTTGGGCTGATTATCGTGGAATTTGGGTGTATTACGCGCAAAATCTGGGAAATTCGGGAGATTAATTGATATCGTCGGATTAGGTATATTGTCGAAAGGTGATCAAGAGATCCGTTGCTCTTAATTTTGAGAATTTCTGAAGGCCAAGTAGGAACACCCAAGCTTCGGAAGGCCAAATCTCTTGCTATATCCTTAGATCACTTGAAATATCCGAAAAAAAATATCACTAAAATCCAGTAACTTCATTCAACGATGTAACTCAAAATCCTCCTTAATCTGTCCAGATCCTCTGATATACCATTCAACTTCCCTTTACAGTGCCGCAAGCAAAACTTTTGGATTTTGGTGCCAGCTTTTCAGCGCCGCAGGCGAAAATTTTGAGAAATTTGGAAGATCCTTAAGCCAAAAATCTACTTTTTTGGGCCGCAGATAGGGGCATAAAAATACTCGGTTTTAACCGAGTCTGTCGAGTATGAAGTGTCCGAGTACGAGTAATCCGAGTATTAGGATTCCGAGTTCCGAGCCCGAGTAAAGGCGAAAAAAACCCGAGCGATCGAGTCGAGTATACTCGAACTCGCTCGAACTCGACTTACTCTAATTTAAATATAACAAGAGTATTAAAAATTTATAAGATATGGTTGCCGATAACTCTAATTGAAATAATTTCTAATATAGAGAAGACAACAATATGTAATTTGAAGGTAGGCTTGCCATTTCTAACGTATTCAGATATCTGAAACAAAACAGAAAATCCTAGGTTTGCTTCATAACTAGAGATGTTGGCTCTGGAACGAACCAACCCGAACCGAAGAACCGAGAATTTTTCAGTTCTGTTCTTCGGTTCGTTTTCAAATATCCGAAGAATTTTAAGGAACCGACAACCTTATATCTAAGCGATAAAATAATCAAAAACGGCACTAATAAAGACCAAAAAATTGAAATTTTTAACTTACCTAACTCTACTTTTTTTTAATTTAAGTATGTATAATCCAAATTTTCAATAAATTTCGTTATATTTTTTAAATTTATTCAAAACAAGCTAAAAATTTTGGAGCTTATAAACACTGTTTGGAAGATGCTGATGAGGCAGGCAAATTTTATTTCAGAGAAAATTTAAAAGGTTTTTTAGGTGGAATATGGTGTGGTTGGCAATAAGACATACGCAATTGTGATGCGACAATTTTCAACTACTATTATGCATATGACAATTCCAGACGACAAATGTAGACAATTGCAGATAGAATTTTAAAAAATTTGAGATATTTTAAATTTTCAGTCAAAAATGCTCGAAAACCGCAGGCGTGCAAGACCAAAATTTTCCCCGACTCAAGATCAAGACTAGACTACTTTTCCTCTCTTTCCTTTGACTGTTTGACGTGCTTTCTTTGAGGCTTAAGTCATGAAAAGATCGGCTCAATGTGCTCACCAGAAAGAGCTCGTTAAACCGAGTCGAATGACACCAAAATCAGCTCGATTTGATGATTCTGAACAAAATTATAACTAATTTAATCCTCGGTGGATAAAATGTGCTGCTACGGGGGGTATCGAATGACTGACAAGAGTTGATTTATAGTGAGATTCGAATGTACTCCCACGAATTTTATTCATTATTTAAAGTAGGAAAAATTTTTTCTCAAAAATTTTTTTATTTTGCAATATAGTAACCCAAAATTCGAACCTATTTGGTCAAAATTCGGACCTATTTTGGCCTTTTTAGGATTTTTTCGAACCTATTTTGCCACTTTAAAAACCTAAAATAGGAACCTATTTCTCACTTTTTCGGACCTAAAATGTCGGACTCTAGTCATTAGTGATGTAAAATTTTGGCGTTTTTGCGCGCCTAAATACGAAAACACGCCAAACGTCAAACGCCAAAATCGGCCAAAAAAACGCCAGAACACAACGCCAAAGCGTCATGGCGCACAGCACTGATCCCGATCCCGCTCAACTCAAATTTAAAGATAAACAAAAACAATTGTACAAATTAGTTCCTTATCATAAAGTAGTCAATTTGAAATAATATTTAAAAATTTAAATTAAACTAAACTGGTTTTTATTAAAGTTTTTGTCTAGAAGTAAATAGGAAATATGATTTAAATTTCTTAATTAATTTTTTTTTGGAATTTTTGATTTAAATATGTAAAAAATTAAATTTTAATAGAATTTTTGTAAACTTTTTTTTTAATTTTATTTTATAAAATACTTCTTTCGATTTAGAGATTCGAAATTGAAATTGTGAAAGCTTTTTGTTTGAAAATATTGAAATCACAAAGAATGTTTTTATTGTTAAAATTTGAAGGTCTGTAGGGGAAGGATAAAAATCAAAAAGACGGAAAAATGGAAAAGCATAAGGAAACGGACACAGTCGGGATTGTGGTGCTTAAAATAACCTTTAGCGTGTTGACTTTTAAAACTTAAAAACTCTTTTTTCCAATAACTATTCAAGACTCTATGACCGTAGGTTCAGAAATTAGTTGCTAACTGTTCATACATTGAAATATCCCGGCATGCATATTTTGAAATATTTTGCTCCTTAAAAATGGTTAGGAAGATGAAGTGGCCATATGAGAGCTCCCCGCCCCCCCCCCTCCCTCTCGTTTCACCAAAACCATAGTGTTTTATCTCCATTTTTGTTAAATTGGAATTTATTTAAAAAATTTATTTAGTAAAAATATTCAAGGCAAAACAATTATTTTAAGTTTAAATTAATGAATTAATTTAGTACTTTTAAAAACCTGCTTTACTTTTTATCCAAACCGAGACTTAAAAAAATTAAATTTAAACTTTGATTAATTGGCAGTAAACAATTTTTTTATTTTAGAATAAAAAGGCAGAATAATACTTTAAATAGTTCATTAAATAAAAAAAATTTTAAATTAAAAATAAAAATAAAATGAATTTTTTTGTTTTATTTCCATTTTTGTTAATTAATTTTTGTTACTTCACAAATGCCGAAAAAGCTTCAATTGAAAAATGCGACAGTATTATGGAAACTGAATACGTAAAAGACTGCAAGTCTGTTAATTAATTTAGAGATTAATAAAATAATTGGAAATAAAATATTGTGATGGACATTCTTTAATTTAAATTTTAGAATTGTATTTTTGATAATATTTTTGAGTATTTTTAAGTGATAATTGTTTGCAGCATGCATTCGAAAAGTTGTGGTCAAAAATTCTTAATTTGTCGAACCCATCGGGATTCGTCATTCGATCTTTTCAAAATCTCTATCAAACCGACTTTCTAAAATTCATAAATTTAAAAATATCAAACAAGTAATAGTATTTAAATAATTTAAACGTTCAGTTTATGGTGATTAATCTGAATAAAGTTGAGATATGTCTGGACCTTAATTTTCGTGAATCCGATCAAGGCATTTTTCAGTGTTACCTGATTTTTCCTTGAAGAATTAATAAATCTTTAAATTATTCAATAAATTTTAGATGTTTACAAACTGATTTTCCTACATGTCTAAAAGCATTAATATCTGCAGGAAAGTGTACAAAAGAAACCTACCCAACAAATCCTATTGAAAAACCGTGTTCTAAAATGTATTCTAAATGTTCTTCAGGGAAAAATGATTGTGAAGTTGGTATTTGCTCATGCTTTGAGTAGGAGTTTAAATATACAAATTATTTTTTAATCATAAAATATTTTTAAAATAAATTAACAAAAGCTGGAAAATTTTGGACATTTAATTCTTAACGAAAGACCAAAAACCCTGACTAAATTTGTTAATATGAGGAGGATTTAAATATTTTTCTTAATATCCATTTAATTTCTCCAAAGATATCGGATTATCAAAGGATTAAGGTCCCCCTTTTCCTTCCCCTGCCACAGGGAAATTGAGGGAAATTGAAAAGGGCAGAATGTCTAACCATTCTTTCAATACAAGGGAAGGGACTAGGGAAAGAAAAAAGGGTACCCCATTCCGTACCCTAAATATCCCTCCAGGGAATACCCCTATCATTTAACAAAAATGTTCTAAAAGTGCATTTTAAAATACTACTCTAATAAAATAAAATATAAAAATTAAAGTGCGGTTGTTGATTGCTTGGTCCAAGATAAATGTGCAACAATAAAATCATCAGTTAAACGTAAATTTTAACTTCATTCTTCTACACATTTTTAAATTAAATATTCAGGCGTTCGAGCATCTGATACAGCTTTTGGTTTTAACAATTTATTTGATGCACATTTTGAAAAATTAAATGAAGCGAAATAGATTACTAAGCTTATATTTAGAATAATTAAAAATGTAGATTAATTAAAAGTCTTTTAAAGTTGTAGCATCTATCTTAAAATATTACCTATTATATTTTATCAAATAAAATGTTTTCGCAAAATTTTTTATAAATTTAAAAGTTAACAAATAAATGCTTAAATAAATATATGCTCTTATTTGGTGTTAATATAAAAAAAGAATTTTTAGAAAAATAAATAAAGAAATTTTTCATTGGGGAAGAAAGTAAGCATCTTGGTATTTCAAAATTCTCAGAATCTTTAAAAAATATCGAAATGCCAAGAAGTAAGAATTCCATGCAATGTCTAGTGAAGATTTCCAATGAGTATGGTGAAATTCTTGTCATAGGTCTAATAATACTAAATACGAAAGTACAAGGTGAATTTAGGCCTCGTACTCCTACTTCGTACCTAAGTACGAGTACAGATACGAATTTTGTTGCGAGCTTCCAAGCACTTGCTCGCAAAAACTGCCATAAAATCTATTAATGATTTTCTCTTTTGAGATATATTATGAGGTAATAGTAGTAACAAAACTCAACATAAAATATACAGTAATTTTGGCTTAATACAATTTTTCATAAAGATAAAGCTCACCAACATTTTGTCATTAAACAATTTTTAATTAGAATACAAACTGTGTTTGTATTCTCAGTACATTTAACATCGAATAAAGGAAAAAACTTCATTTAAAATTATTTAAAAGCCTTTTTAATTAAAATTTCTTTAGTAACCATTGCAACAAACAATATTAACACGAACATGTGTATTATTATTCAAGCAACACAAACAGATTTTTTGTATAATGCTTTCTAACACACTCCCAATATGCTTTATAACATCCCGAACTAAAAAATTAAAATCATTTATATTATACTTAATTAATAATTATATTCATTTTACAGGGTAACAAGAAAGTAATGAGGCAAATTTTTTTGCCATAACTTTATTCAGATTAAAAATAATGAGAATAAATAAAGCTTATATAAACAAGGAAGGGATATAATTAAGAATTTTATATGTGCGCACTTGGATATAGAATCGAAGGCGCGTGAAAAAATTTTGGGCAAAAATTCGCACCAAATTGTGTGAGATTTTCTATCATTCCCGAAGGAATGATTACCGGATCGACTCCAAACTTTTGGGCTACTGGAGGATTTCTATCAGATAATAGTTTTTATTTATTCTGACCCCTGTATTCACGAAAATAAGGAATTTTAACCGTTTTTCAAATAACGCCCAGTATTATTACGGGAGAATGGTGTTGGAAATAAATAATATTATTATTAGAAAGAGGAGACTTTGAGGTCTTATATCTGTCATTTTGGCGATTAGTACATGTTTCGTTCATAAAAAATTTTTGGTCGAAAAAAGTTCTCTTGACTTGCAAACTGCTGCAGTATATGCTTTATCTCTGGGTCCTAGCTTTTTTCATTTATTTGTAAAAGAGTTGTATTTTTTGTGATTGTAGGGCAATGAGACCTATTTCATTAATGGCCATCAATTGAATCGATTCGGCCCCAGTTTTCCTAGCGCTTTTTCTCCTCTAAATCCATGGATTGGGGTATACTCAGAAATTGACATGCTGATCGAATTCTGCCACTTTTTATAAACTTACAGCCCTACATATTACCCAAAATATTTTGTAGAAAAATTTTTCCAAGAAATTTTCATAGTGGAATTATTAAAATTTTTGGACAGTGCTATTTTGAACATTGGGAGGAGTTGAAATTCTGCGAACGCTGAAACTCCTGGAAAAATGTTAGATAATAAAATCGCATTTACAAGACCTAAAAGGGAATTGTTTGATCTATAAAATAAGCAAAATGATATTAAAAAATGTTAATGAGAAAAAAAGTTATGAGGAAATGAAAAGTGCCCCATTACTTTCTTGTAGGTATGTATAAAACTTGATGCTGACTCCAAAAGATCCGGTATATTTTTACAAATTATATATTCAAATCTCACCCAAATCGCCTAATAAGCGCCGTAACGATTCACGGAAATCTGGAAATTGTAGATCTCTAGACGTCATTCATTTTTTGTTTACATTAAATTTAATTTTTAAAATTCCAATTTTATTTCTGAAAATCGGGAATATAATAATTCACAAAACCAGGAATTAAAAATCGAAATTATCTTTATGTTGAAATTTGAACGTGTAGTAGGGTATTTGGGGGAGGGAGATAATTGTTTCAACTCATCCGTAGCCGGAGGAATTACTCGAGAGAGGGAAATTATTCGAGTTAGAGGAATTAATCGAGTAAATACGGTAATTGGATTTGAATAACCTTAATTTAATGTTTTAATATTTTAATTATATATTGTAGGTTTTTACTTATTACAACACTTCGGGAACTTTATACATTCTTACAGCAAAATATGGCAGTATTGCCTTCCTCAATGTTTTTGCAATCTTATCTAATTTGTTTATGGTCTATACAACTTGGATAAATAAGTAATTTAATTTGAAAAAGTCTCCCGAAAATATTAATGTTCCATATTTAGAACTTGAATTATATCTTCATCAACTTTTGACATTTTTAGTTTGTCGAGGAACAAAAATCTAGGTTATTGAGATCTGTAATTTTCGGTATATCATTTACGATTCTTGTTGGTCATTCACAGTTAATTGAGAGATACAATATTTATGTAAATTGAAATCCAAATTTAAATAAAAGTTAAATTAAAGAGGATACAGATAAGGGAACGAGCCGTCCCGATTACCGAGAATCGGGAATTCCCGACGTTTTTTGGGTCGGGAATCCCGTCGGGAATTTTGTTTTCTTGTCGGCTCGTTCACTGATACAGATGACAATAAAAAATTTATAAAAATTAATTTACAGGCCCTTTCATCGTCGTATTAATATTTATATTGCATTAAGCTCATTCATTACAATACCATTTAATCTTGGATTATGCGTAAAATTTATTATTCTTCTATTCGGAATTAATTTTATCAACCTTCTATCATGTTATTATATTCAAGCTTTACCCTTGTTATGCTCTACTTTTGCTAACCAGCTTAGATTATTTATTGGATTTGATAGACTGCTTAGTATTGCTTTTCCTTTATGGTAAATACCAGAGGTGGATCGGAACAGTCAGAGGTGTCGGAAATCGGAAGAGCCGAAAATAGGAACTGGTTCAAAAGTCGGAACTCGGATATCGGAAATCAAATTTTTTTTCGGAAATTGGAAGGGAAAAAACGCCGGAAATCGGAATCAGGGATGAGCGCAAGAGACAATCTCAAAAAACGCAAAACGCAACGCAAGGCCAAAATTTAACGCAAATAACGCAAAACGCAAGAACGAAAAATTGGGGAAAAAATTTTTTATCAAGTATTAGCCATTTTTTCAGTTAAAAATCGAAGTATTACTTTAAGTCGGGGAGTCCTACTCGATTTTATGATACATGTAAGTTGAATGGGTAATGATTTGGAGGGGCTATAAGGGATAGAGGATATAAGGGATTATGAAGGATATCAGAGGATTTACAGGGATCAAGGGGTTTAACGAAGTAGCTGGTTATTACGGATGTAATTTGGAGGGATCAAGGAGATTTGATAAAATCCATGTGATTACCGACAGAGGTCGGTTAAGTTGGGGATATATCGAAGGATAAAGGCGAAAATTTTAAGAATTTTGGAAGGCTAAATAGCCAGATTTCTTCCTTTTGAGAAATTTGGAAAAAATTTTGAGAAATTTGGAAAGACAAGAAGCTAGATTTCTCCATTTCCGTCCTCAGATTGGGTATATTTTTTGCGTATTTTTGCGTTCATTTCATCGAAAAAAACGCAAAACGCAACGCAAGGCCAAAATTTAACGCAAATAACGCAAAACGCAATTTTGAGAAATTTGGGAAGACTTTTATAATTAAAATTGATAAACGAAAATTGGCACAATGTAAAGATTTTTCTAAAAGTATCTGACTCTCTGGTAAATACCCCCCTCTGGTAAATACGATGGATAAGTGTATCAGTTTTCGGTTCGGGAAGAGGTTCGAGGAAATATTTCGGGCTGATTTTCCTGAACTCGATCTTTCTGACGGGGAATTTTGGCAACATTCACTATCCATGAAAGTGTGGATTTAGTTTAACATTAGACCTGATTTTGCGTGATTATCGTTGCTTTTTGCTACTTTTATTATAGGCTCTAAAGTTAACACAAAAAACAAAGCACAATGAAATACTATATCGTTAAATTTACCAGTATTTTTCCATTTATCTAATTTTATACAGGTACAAATTCAATGATCGTTATAAATCTGTTATTGTTATTGGAGTTTTAGCAATAATCAGAACATCTCGCACTTCATGGCTTATCTTAGATATGGCTATAGAATTTCCTGAAAGGTAAATTTACTCTGATGTCAATCTGATTTTCTGGAATGGGAATTGTTCGGTAAGACCTTAAGACCGACGAAAATCCTCGCATCTAGCTAAAAAACAAATGTGAAAACTAATAGTCGGTAGCAAGATAAGTGAGCATTTAGGAAACTTGCACAGAAGAGTTATCTATACCAAGCCACATCTAATCTCTTGCTATTTTCTGGGATGGCTACCTAAGTATTATAGAAGCAAAATGAAAATCTCACTTTATCCTTTTAGACCTGTAATGTGCACACCTAGTGACCTAATCCAGGCAGAAATTTATCAAGAAACTTATGTTACTTCAAATGTTTATAATGTGTTAACTATTGTATGTTATGTAGCTATGTGGATATTAATAATTTTGAGAAAGGAAAGCAATCCAAATATCAGACGGTTATGTAAATCGTTGACCGCAATCATTGTTGTTAATTTTGTAGGGACATTAAATGTAAGTTATCTTTTATAATTAAAATTGATAAACGAAAATTGGCACAATGTAAAGATTTTTCTAAAAGTATCTGGCCTAGATCACACATTTAATAGGGGCATGCTCAGTGGAGCTCAACTAAACTGACCGTAGTGTCGGACTCGGAATTCCGATTTCCTAAAAAAATTTTGATATCCGAGTTCCGACTTTTGAGCCAGTTCTGTTTCCGGCTCTTCTGATTTCCGACAACTCTGACTGTTCCGACCCACCTCTGCTAATAACAAGGTATATAAAAATTGGTCTGGTGCAGAATAAGAGTACAAACATGCACTGTCGATAGATTAAATTCAAAATTATTAATTCTTGATAAACGCTAGGTAGAAGGCAGTGTTTGGAATTTTGAAATTTGCTCGGACTCGTACTTTCGTATAGGCTTTTTTTCTTGTAATCGTTAGAGTACGAATTTAGGTAAGAGCTTCCCAACACTTCAACGGCTATTCCAATTGTTATAACTGTAACTTAATAACAGTAAACTTATAAAAAAAAGGATTAATCAAATTAAATAGAAAACTAATAAATTTTTAGACACAAATTTGGTTTCTAGTTATGCCAAAATTATCATTTTCTGCAGTTGATATTGATAGTTTCATCACAGTTCCAACTTTGCTTATGTACGTCGCAGCATCGGGGAGTAATATGCCCTTATTATATATTTTTAGGTTTGTAAAATATTTTATAGAATTAGGACAATGAAACACAAAAAAATTTATAATGAATCTCACAGCTAAAATATGTAAAATTTGGTATCAAAAGAAACTAAAAATAGCAAACAAAAATTTTCTCCTATTTCGGATCGGGGTTTCCAACATTGCTTATCTTACCTTTAGCGTTGTTTTTTGGTATGGAGCAGTGATGGGAAAGTTCCAGCTTTGGAACCAGTTCCAGAAGTGGAATCGGAGAAATTCAAAGAGCAATTCCAGAACCGGAACTGGATTCGGTTCTCAAACAATTTTGGAACTTTCCCATCACTGGTCCTGGGTTGCGTTTATGCCAATTGCCTCTTCCGCCCACGCCTGCTTTGGAACTGAATCTTTTATAAAAATAATTTTACCTTTTTAAGCTTGGATTATAAAAAGGCTTTCAAAAAAAGTTTTAAACATTTATTTTGTGGCACACAAATAACAACAAATACAATGTCAATATCAAATCGTTCGCAAATAAACAGAATTAATATTGCAAGACTGAATATAAATCCAGTTGTAACATAATAACAAATTTTAGTTTATTTAATTTGAATTCTTTGAAAATATCTTTTCGAAAATTTTAGACTTGTTGATCAAGTAAGATTAAATTTTTTGCTTTTGCATGGTTGATTTATTACATTTACTGAGTACCATGTAACCTGTAAAGAACCCAAACCGAAGCAAAGACCGAAAATCCAAGACCGAAAATTTTCCACGACTCAAGACCAAAACTTGACCCCAAGACTTAAAACTAAAAACTAATTATGAAATTAGTATCATTTAATTAAAAAATTCCTCAGCAAATAAATGTTTAGAAATATCATAACAGAATGGCCTAGCCTCCAAATCATTTCCAAAATTTGCTTCTATAGAACAGCAATTTAAAACGGCGTATAAATAAAAACATTCACCATCTTCTTCTTTCAATGATATTGCCTTACCTTGAATAATTTATTAATTAAAAATATAAACCGTAGTTATGAAATAATTACTCTGGGTAATTATTATTTCAATCTCTGGGACTGGGTATATACTCGGGGTAATTATTTGAGGTTATTTTAGATAGGCTAATTTTAAATATTTTTAAGGGGGCAATTATTTTTTCATCCGCTGATTGTAGATTCCCGGTGCCCACCAAATCCCATGATATCCCCGGTATCACTTCAAATCCGTTGTTATCCCCTGTCCTCCGATATCTCCCCAAGCTACCTAGGTCCGAGCTACACTTGCTAAAAATTTTTCCCTTATTTGCGTTTATTGCGTTATTTCGTTGATTTTTGGACTTGCGATGCGTTTTTTTAAGTTGTCTCTTAAAAAATTAATAGATATAAAGTTAATCATTTGAATGCTGTATATTTTGAATTTCTTACCAATCTGCTTTCCATTTTGTGTAAAGAAGACATATGGGCGTTTTTCTAACATTTTTGTTGAAGGAAAAACTAATCCGAACCCAAGAATATCTCCACAATTACTTGAAAATAAAGGAATTTTATATCGAATCACTTTAGCATTTAAAGGAGATAAATAATCAATATAACCATCTGCCAATACAATATATCCTTCTATATTACGAAATCCGAAGCATGTATATTCACTTATTTTTTCTGTTGTGAGTGTAATTTCATAGTAAAATAATGAAGCAAAAAAACAATTATCTTTTGGTTTATTAAATTTATTCTCGGCATCGATCCACGCATTATTATCTTTACCTTAATAAATGCAAATAATAAAGCTTAACTGGGCTTATTTCTCCTTCAGTTAATACAAAAGCATTTTTTGGTGAAATTAAATCAACGACAAAGGCTATTTATGCATTTACAAATGGAGGGGGGGGGGGGGGGGTTAGGGGGAGAGTCTCTTTTTGTAGATTTTTTTGGATGAATACTTAGTAACAGAGGTCGATCAGAATGCTGATTTCCGGCACCTTCGCCATTTCCGATCGACCTCTGCTTAGTAACGAGACTTGTCCCCATCTTTTTGTCGCACGAAAATTAGTACAATTATTTTTAAGTGTGGGTTGGATAATAAAAAATATTAATCCAGAAAGTCTTGTATGTACTTATTGCACTTTTTGTCCATGACTTTATTTTATTCTTCCAAAAAACCGTATTTATTATACCTGTCATCGGATCATAATTATAATTGTAGATAATATTTGTGTCATCAATTATGTCAATAAATCCATTTCCGTTTTTGCATAAGCGAGATGGTGTTTCTGTATTTATACAATTATCATCACAACATTTTCTTCGAGCATCAATATTCTTCCATTTATTTTTAATTTGTATATATTTCTAAATAATTTTTTTACAAATAATGCTTAACTGATAACCGTTCTATTAGAAGCAACATAGGAAATTAAATCTTCTTGTACTTCTGTTAATTTGACAATTTTTTTATTTAAATTGTCCATTGTTTCATAGCTCTTTGAATCCTAAAAGAAAAACGATTTTTGAACAAGAATATAAAAATTTTTTATGTGAATAAATTTTAAATTTTCACAATCAACCCAGACGGTTACACATAGAATTTATAATTCACAAAAATTCAAATTGCCCTTGAGGCCAATTCGAATCCACCTTGATCCCAACAAGATGGGCTTGTTGGTACCAAGGTGGATTAAGTGATGAAATTCTTTCGTGCACTGTCAGAAAGTGCAAAAGATAGTCCATTTTATATCACAAATATTTGGAATTGAGCTTTCATTAATAAAAATAATAACACCTTATGATTAGGACGGGGAAAAGCATGCAAATGCATGCTTTGCATGCGGTGTTTTAACAATGTGTTTTTACATAGGTCTGAGCACTTTAAGACCATGTTATTAATCCTTTCGTGCATTTTTGCATATCGGTGCATATTTTAGGAAATTTTGCATGTTTTGGTGCATATTTTGGGCTTTTTAGTGCTATTTTGCGTGCATATTTGATAATAAATAATAATATTTAAGAAAATATGTCCCCTCCTTATTTATGATTTAAAACGACAAAATCACCTGGTATACCCCAAGGTACCGCAGCCCAAGGTACCGCAGCCCAAGGTACCGCGCCCAAGGTACCGCAGCCCAAGGTACCGCGAGCCCAAGGTACCGCCGCCCAAGGTACCGCCCGCCCAAGGTACCGCCAACAAATCCTTGAATCAATAACAGTTTTAAAAATAAAGATGTCAATTCAACGTATTAAAAGGCAAAAATTATAAGAATAAAAAATTTAATCAATGTTAAAATTGTGCGATATTCCACGCAAAAAATCTAAAATTGTATCAAAATCATAATTATTACAAATTCTTAAAATTCTATCATCACATTCCATATATTTTGCACGTTTACGAGGCGGTTCACGACCAGCAACTTGTAACTCTATATCAGTGTCAATAAGTGCTAAGAATTTTTTAAGTGAGTGCAAAAACAACCAAAGTGAGGGGTGGGACATACCAAGTGCACGTTTAATTTTGCGATTACAGGCTTCTGAGTAATTATTTGTGCGATGAATATTAAGAATAGTGCGAGTGTGAACATTCCAAAGTGGTATAGGAAAGATGGGATTTGCACGAGTGCCATTACCGCGAATGCGGCCGATATATTTGTGCAGGTTTTTCCATTGTTGAGGCGCCTCTTTGACGAATCACGCTCATTACCTGAAAAAGGAATTCAGAAAAAATTATATAGTTCAAATCAACCTTTTGAACTCCAACTCTAGCTGGGTCACCTAATCCTGAACAGCTATGTGCAGTGACCATTCTTAAAAAACTACGTTCTTCGTCAGCTGTTGTGTGGATACGTCCCTTACATTCAGTTGTTTTGCGCGTATCACAGCGCCAGAAAATTTTCTCACCATCAGCACTCGGTTTATCCATTACATAAATATAACCATCATGGGACAATTTTTCTTTGTTTTGCAGTGATAAAATTCCGTTGAACATTATTGATTTTAATAACAAGTTTAAATTAACTGACGTTTATATAAATAAAACTTAAGTTTATATAAATAACAGAGCTTGTTTGCAGTGATAAAATTATATATATAACAGAGCGCGGTACCTTGGGCGGGCGGTACCTTGGGCGGCGGTACCTTGGGCTCGCGGTACCTTGGGCGCGCGGTACCTTGGGCTGCGGTACCTTGGGCGCGGTACCTTGGGCTGCGGTACCTTGGGCTGCGGTACCTTGGCCTGCTCCCAAAATCACCATTTTATTTTTAATTTCCAACAATTTCCCTTCCATTTGTTGAATATTTTCCTCCAATACATTTATTTTATTTAAATATTCATTTTCGTTTTGTTTAATTTTTGTCTCCAGTGATTGAATTAGGTGATTTGTCTAAATAGTTTAGTATACAAGTAATAAATATATTTTAGTTTACCCAAAACCAAACCTATTTTTGGAGTGAAAAATTAAGGAACATTGTTCCAGATACGGATATGGATACGGATGTGGATCCAAATAATATCAAGATGCCTGAGGATATCCGCCCTTATCCGCCGTATATATCCTGATAGCGATACCAAAATCTGTGTCCATGGACAGGTGTACTTTGTTGATATATCACCCACCCCTCCTTCCCTATTTGATTTTCTGATGATTGACTGTCAATCATGAGACATTATAAAACGAAAGTTAAAAAGAGCAAAATTAGAAAGGAGAATCTAAATCGCAATTTTGATCAAAATTTCCTTCAACTCTATTTATGAAAATACATATGTATTATGTAAATGATTGGCAGTAAAAAATGTAAAATTAATCTAAAATTAAAATATATGGAGGTTGGATATAACAAAGTACCAAAATTAAAATTGCAAATTAATATGAGTATCACCTGTTTATTATCTTTTTCTATTGAAGTTATTTTTACATCCTTTTGATGAATAATTTCTTCTAAATAAGAAATTTTGTTTGTATTTTCAGATTCTAATTGTTGATATTTTTCTTTATTTTTTTGTTTTATAATTTTTATATTAGTCTCGTTTTCTTTCTTTAGTTGGTTAATTTCAATTTGAAATTCAAATAAATATTTATAAAGATTACTTTGTAAATCACTTATTTGCTAAATAAAAATTAAAATATTTTAAAACTAAAAAATTTATGGATACATGGTAGTAGTGTATAATAGGGATGCCGCTCCCTTCAAAGGATGCCGCTCCCCGACATCCACTCCTAATCCCTTCCTAATCCGTTGCTAATCCCCCGACGTCCCCCTATTATACACTACTCATGGTTATCTCCATAATTTCTCCTTGCTTTCTAATAAAGATTACAATTATCAAAAAGCGCTCTAATCCACGTATCTTATCCACATTCTTAGCTTGACCTGCCGCTTTACACCCCTAATTATTGCCATTATTTTTGAAAGATTTTTTCTAAGCGGTACTAATTCCAAAATTGTATTAGTGCTCTTGAAAATCTCTCTAAATATTTAACCTAAATTAGTCTATTCCTACAAGGGAGAATTTTAGGAAAAATTGCAGAACATTTTGCCACAAGAGGAGGAATACTCTATTTACTTACCTTTTTGAGTTCACTTTCCAACAAATTTATTTTAATATCTTTTTGATAAAATATTTTTTCCAAATTTTCAGTTTTATTTTTATTTTCAGTATTTTGTTGTTCAATATTTTGAAATTTTTCTTTTTTGTCATTGGTAGATTCATATACAAAATTCTTAATTTTTTTTTGATTAAAATACTAATATAAAATGAATAATTTGTTATAGACAAGATTATCTGCTTCATATATGGTTATCTCCACAATTATTCCTTACTTTCTAATAAAGATTACAAATATCAAAAAGCGTATAATGGTCAGACTAATTTTAACGGTTATCCCTGCTGAATTTTTGGGAACCAATTTCACTTGTCATATTGTTCCATTATCAGCACTTTGAATATTTGTAATTTTTATTGTAAAGTATTAGGTGGAGTCATAATTAGTTTTGGACGTATTTAACAATATAAATTTTATTTCGGATCCGGATAGGGGTTAGTTGAAAGAGACATTTTCAAAAAACAAAAGAGCAAAAAGTGTTTTTGTTAATATCCCACAACCTCTAATCCGGAGATTTCAAAGATTTACTAAAGTTCATTGCTTCTGGGCTATAAATATTTTCTGATTTAATAAAATCCAAAATTTTGTCTTAATTATAAACAACCCTAAAACCGATCTCTAATTATAAATTTATGAAAAATATTTTAAATAGTTTTGTTAACAAATTTATTTAACCTCCAACTTCTCTATACGCTGTGTCAAAGATTCAATTATATTTTGTGATAAACAGCAAGAAACACAAGAATCTTTTAAACTTTCTTCTTCTTTATCTTCTGCAATTGTAGAAGAATTTGACTCATTTTCAGTTTTATTTGAATAATCATTAATAATATTATCATAATTATCAGTCCAATGAAGTCTCCAATCTCCTAATGGATTTTTTCCTTTTTTATTCATTCAAAAATAATTTTCTGGAAATTTTAAAATAAAAAATATGGGAAAGAATCTACTAAAATACATATGTAAAAGTCTAAATAAATGAAGCTCATAAGGAAAAATTTTCTGTTTTTAAGTTTAATATAGGAGATGGAATCTACCTTTAGCAATATGACCTAGACATATTGACTGAGAAGATAAGCGTACTTTCTCCATAATATTTGAAAAAAAGTATGTCAACCCAACGTAATGAGGAGGAAAAATAAAAAATAAAAGGAAAATTTTTTCGAAATTGCTAGAAAAATTAATTAAATTTATTCATAATCTTCTAATTTGCAAAAGCAAACTCTCTCTCTCTCTCCAAGGGGAATGTAGAGATAATAATTAGAGATCTAAACGGATGTAACATCATTCAATCATCACTCCATTATCCCTACGTGCTTTTTGCGGACACTTTTTGCTGATTTTTTCCTCTTTGTCTGGACTCTGCTACGCCATAGTCAAAAAAAGATTGGAAAGAATCAAGCAAGAATCAATCAAAGAATCAATCAAGCAAGATAAATTTAATGTACAAGGCAAGTAGTACTAATGCCGACCAGAATATATCGGTTTAGTTGGAGGAATATCTGGATATTTGAGGTTAAAATAAATACTTTAAAATAAAAGTTGATAATTGACGTTAATTGAGCCAAAAATTTACAAAAAAAGAAAAAGAATTTTGAAATGAGAGGGGCATAAGATAATTATCACGTTTAAAGATCATTTAACTAGATTTTTGTATATAAAAATATGGTCAGAGAAATCCATATAATTCATTCACTATATTAAAATAACTGAAGTCTGTTATTCAATTAAATCTCCTATTTGAGACTATTAGGACAAATGAGTTATCCTTCAATACGAATTATCAATGCCCAAAGGGAGACCTAAACATTTTATTAATGTTTTGCCTCTATTATATCCCAAGCTTTGACTGTACATAAAAGTCTTTTAAATAAATTACATTTAGTATTTCTTTAGATAAACTGGGGAGAACATTTAAAGTTAGGTTTTTGAAATTCAAACCCAAGTCATTGAGAATCTCAAGAAATAGGTAGAGCGGGAATTGAGTGGCAAACAAATTGTGGCTCTTTAAGTTTATGCGTTTAACTTTTATGAGTCATATAAAAGAGAGTGTTACAACAATCTTGGGAGGTCGAGATCTATTTAGAAATAGGTGAAGGTTTTTCCAAATACGGGGAAGTTTTTTTACCTAGGCCTCGGTGAAAATGTATGAAAAATATAAAAATTTATTGTCACAAATTCTACAAATTAACCAGAATTTTACAAAATAAGTAAAATTTTAAAAACGTTTTAACGTCAAAAATATATTTAAATATTTTAAATAATTTATTTATCCGACTTTCTTTTTCTGCCTTGATGGCAAGCTTTAACATGAGAAGCAAACCAAATACCTAGCTTGGATTGGGCGATTACATTTTGTACACATTCTTGTCTCAAACTGCATAACAGGAACTAAAAATTTTAGTTTTTAATTGGAATTTGAATTTGGGCAAATGTATAGGTAAATACTAGCTGGGATAACCCTAATTTCAGATACCTTTAGATATGCTTTTATTAAAATTGATTTGCCACTGTGGAATCGCTAATTTTAGATTCCCATCTCATTTAAATTTAGTTTATTCCTCCCAAATTGACTCAAAAATTTAGATGAAATATTTTTGGCGATCTTTTGAAAAATTTACCGAAAAATTTTCCGAAAAATTTTTTTAGAAAAATTTAGTAATAATTCGGTTTATTCAACCCTCTTTATCATTTGAAAGAGCTCCTCAAGCTGAGTAGAATGGCACTAAAATCAATGAACTCAGATTTAAATACAGGAAAAAGGGGGTGGAATAAACATAACTACTATTACCAAAAATTTCTATAAATTTTTTGAAGAAAAAATTCCAAAATTTTGACCAATTTTTGACAAAATCCTAAAATCGCTTCGCATCGATGCGAAGCGACTCAATTTTTAGATTATAATACAAATTAATTAACTGAAAGTTCATTATTTTTTGTATTTCTCACAAAATGGGATATTCTATAAATTAATTCTAAAAATCTTTGAGGAGTTAGAATTTTCTTATATTTTTCCTTTTACAAAATTTTCTGATTTTCTTTTTAAAAATTTCAACACTTAAATATTATTAGTACCTCAGGTTGTGTAGAATAACGAGGTTGATAAGTCTGTTGTGGCTGTCGAGTGGGGTAGGGATTTGGTTGTTGTTGTGCATAGGAAACACGAGATGAAGACGGTCGGGTTTCATCAACATAATAACTGATAAATAAATACAATTTTATATAAAATTTTAACTACAAACACCTATAATATGGCCCTGTTGCATACATGTATTGCGGCATACCCATTTGGTCGAATTGAATATATGCCTGTTATAAAAAAATATATGATTAAATAAAAAAAAACCCAAATAAGAATTTTTGCAAAATGAAACAGGTGCCTAAAATAAGGATGAGACCGTACTAGCAAAAAAATCGCCGGACTGAATCTGAGTTCGAGGTGTAACTCTTTGTTTATATTTAAAAGTAATTAAGCTAAAGAATTTAACATCCAAATTTTTTTATGGAACATAAAATCTTTAAATTACTTTTGACTTTGTTTACGTTTTTCTGGTTTTAAAATTTAGTTGAAAATTAATTCAGTACATGAGAAATGAATTAAGTAAATTTTCTCTATTGTTTCTTTTACAAAAAAATAATTTTTTCCAGAAAACTCAAAAATATTAGCAGTATTACTTGAGGCTGATGAGGACGATTTGGCGGTGGATGTTGTGAAGGAGCAGGATTAGGCTGAGATTGTTGCTGGGGATTAAAATGTGGATTAAGTTGTGCTTGCTGTGTAGGCATTGTCTCTGGATAAGTCTGCTAGAAAAATAATACTTTTTAAACTTTAAAGAAAATTCCGAAACAATTTTTCTGATTTGTAAAAATTCTGTCTTGGAATATAGTCAAGAAATTTGCACTAGAAATGTTTACCCGAACAATTGAAATAGTGCCATAAAAGGTTTTTACTTTTATTTTTTAAGGTAAGAAAAATTATGTCTGATTTAACGTCGTTTTTGGGTTTTTAAAATTAATTCGAAAATTATTTCAGTACATGAAAACTGAATTATATAAAATAATTCAGAAAGTTTTAGAAGGATTATGTTTGTTAATTTAATTTATTTTTTCCTAATTTTTAAATGATTCCTTAAAATTCAAAAATTTTACTTGCGCCTGTTGTTGTTTAGGAAGTTGGTCGGACTGATAACAAGGTGTAATAGGTTGTGTCTGACGTGTGGTATAGGAAACTGGAATAGACTGAGTTTGTTGTTGTGGAATAGACGATGTCTGTTGTGCGGGAAGAAAAGGTGGATTAATCGGAGCATTTTGTGTCGGAATAACAGATGGAGGAAGTTTATCAGTTGCTGACGAACCGCCCTCATCAAACCCCGAAAAAGAACTAAAAAAATAAGCACAATTTTATTAAAAATTCTTAGAAATGACCATGAGTACGGTCTGGGAGAAACAAGACTTTGAGCAGTTTGATTCAGTGACAAAGTCGGAATGTGTGGCTATTAGAAAACAAAATAAAATTAAATATTTTTAAAATATTTTTTATTACTTTTTAGAATTTTATTAAAAATTGGGTTAATTTTTCAGTTGCAAAAATTTAAAGCTGAAATTCATATAAAAATTAATTCGATACTTGGGTAATTGGAAAAAATATAACGCAAAATATACGCAACCAAAAATAACGCAACTCTATATTAAATTACATAAAAATGAAATTAAATTAATTTCTAGGTAGCTTCAAAAAAATAATTTCCAAAATTTTTCAAAAGTTTTTTATAAATTCATCTCGTCTTTTAAAAATTCGTTTGAAAATTAATTAGGTACCTGAGTAATTGGAACAGATTCTAATGCTTCTAAAGACTCCATAGCAGAAGAACCTCCCCGACTCAAATAAAGAACATTTCCTTCAATAATCGATGTACACCCATCTACAGGACACTTGTCCATATTAATTGATAAGCAGTGTCTATGAAACACGTGTCCACAGGAATTGATACGGGCTGTTCGGTCATTTTTGTTTATATGCTGTTTACAAATGAAACATGCTGTCATCTCGAATAAATTTAAAAATTATTTAATAAGGTCTGAAAAATATATTAACATTAAATCCAATAAATTGAGGGCAAATCTCTGTGTGATCAAAAGAATATAAGGTAGATAAAGGTATTTTGTTGAGGGTTCGACCCCTATTACATATGTTCCAACATTATGTTCCAATACATTATAATTTAGATGCCCTTATGATAATTTAAATTAAAATCACAAAAAATAATAATTTAAATAAAAATATATTTGTTGGATTGAAATAAAATAAAGAACTGAAAATGAAAAAATTGCTTGGGTGTTTGTAATTGGAAATTTTTTCCTATATGCCTATATATAGTTAATTTATATTTTGCCTTATTCCATTAAATTCAAATTTTTGAGAATGTAATGAGGAGCGTCTCTCATTTAAAAAAGATGTACCCTTTCATCTTCTCTTTACTTAAAATGTTGGCTGTACTTTAGTACGTGGGTGCAGGCTTTAATTTACAAATGTTATACCATTCGAAAGAGCTCGTCGAGCTGAGTCGAATGCCACCAAAATTAGATCTAGGAAAAATTTCTGGACCGAGATATAGGTCCCTAAAGTTTGAAAAACCATAGGGGGGACCAAGCACTTTTTTGGGGTGAAAAATTCGAAAATGCAAATTATACCTCGTTCGAAAGAGCTCATCGAGCTGAGTCGAAAGACACCAAAATCAACAAAATCCGACTTGATTGGACAAAGTTCTGATATTTTCTTTTAGCTCCTTACCTATGGCATCTGTGGAGATTTTTGCTGATACAGAGGCTCCAAATACGTCCAGAACAAGGGAGATAAGAATAGGTTTATGTTACGAGCCCAGACCCATCGCCCGTAGACTCCCCGCGAGGCGCGTGCCGCAAAACCCCGCGCGAAGCGCGGGGTTTTGCACAAGCGCCTCGCCGACGCCCCATAGGTTTAGGTTCTGTTTTTTTGTGTCATAACTTTTTCTAATCTTGTTTAATCATGGTGATTTTGGTCTCATTCGACTCAGCTCGTCGAGCTCTTTCGAATGAGGTATTATTTGTATAAAAAATTTTTTATTCCAAAAATCGCCCCTTTGTATCTTAGGTTTTTAGGGGGCTTATATCTCGGTCCAATCAAGTCGGATTTCGTTGATTTTGGTGTCTTTCGACTCAGCTCGATGAGCTCTTTCGAACGAGGTATAATTTGCATTTTCGAATTTTTCACCCCAAAAAAGTGCTTGGTCCCCCCTATGGTTTTTCAAACTTTAGGGACCTATATCTCGGTCCAGAAATTTTTCCTAGATCTAATTTTGGTGGCATTCGACTCAGCTCGACGAGCTCTTTCGAATGGTATAACATTTGTAAATTAAAGCCTGCACCCACGTACTAAAGTGACCCCTAACCCGCTTGTGGAACAACTTTCCCATAATACATAATTTGTGATAATTTCTATTATAAGATACTAATATTCCTTTACTCAACTGGCAATCCTCAAATGTCGGTCCTCAAAAGTCGGACCCCAAATGTCGGTCCTCAATCCTCAAATTCGATCCTCAAATGTCGGTCCTCAAATGTCAGTCCGCAATCCTCAAATGTCAATCCTCAAATGTCGGTCCGCAAAAGTCCGTCCCCAAGTGTCGTATAACCGTATCATACATAGAGGGTATCCAGTGGACAAAAGGATTTTAAAAATTTATAGGTAGTTTATTATGGTCATCTGCATCTAAGGGATGGGTTGGATTACCCAAAAGGCGGATCTTTTTCGGCCCGCATGAGAAAATTTCGAGATCCAACCCGATTTTTTTCGCAACTCGACCCATTCCTACCACATAGAAGTTTGAATGTATTTTGTCTCATAAATTAGGTGGGTATAATCATTTCCCGAAACATCCATCTCCAAAATGAGCGAATTAAGTAAAAAGGAATATTCCGAATTGAAAGAATCCTTTTTTAATTTCAAATAAAAATTCCACACCTTTCTCCTAAAAAGTCTCGAAAAAAATTCCCCCATCTTTGAATGATGTTGAGAATTTAAATGAGCATTATTAGCCGTTCCTCCATCTTTTCTCAAGTCAGAAACAATAACTCCATTAATAAAAAAATGATTAAGCTCTCTAAAACATTCTGTTTCAATCATCTAAAATTTTTAAGATTAAAATTGCTTTTCAAGTTTTCCACAAACTTCATTCTGCCAAGGAATTGAGACAGAACCAGTATTGAACTTTTTGTAGAAATCTTTGTCACCGTCGTCCAACCTGACTCCTTTTACTGTGCTGAACTAAAAAGATAAAAAAAATATTTGGATTGATATTAGCTGGAGCATTATTAGCCCAATACGACAAAATAGGACAGAGATTAACTTATATTAGTGAAAATTCATCCGGGAAAGGAAAGGTCTTGTAGATAAGTGTCAGATATTTATTGCTAGGTTTCATAAAATGCATAATATAATCTATTTATTTCAAAATTTATTAAATGATAATTTCCAATCTCTAAGTACGGATTCATCCAAAATTTTCATTTTTGTTTTATTTTTGTACGTCAATTTATTAAATTGACAGGATTTCCATACTTTTGTTGTTACTTGGAATCGGAGCTAAATCTTTTTTGTTCCGAAATCGTACCAAGAAACTTTTGATCACCCCATCCATATAGAACTACAAGAAGCTAAACCCTATAACTATCGTACTTCAAATATCATTTCGATATTATGTACTCGAAGAAAGTAAATTACCTGTTCAATATCCAGCACGTCTTTGGCATAAACAGAATGAGGGTCAGGACAAAATGGAGGGGCAAGCTGAAATAATTTTTTAAATAAATTTTGTGAGAAGGAGGATAATATTCTCTGATACTGAATTAAGTTTATAAATTTATAAAGCTTAACGTATACGTTAGACACACTCTTAAGAAGCTAAATCATTACGAAGAAAAATAATTGTAGGGTTACCTTTGGGCTATGAAAATATTGAAGAGAAAACGTGTCTTAGGGGTCACAAATATTAGAGGTGGCAGCCCGTAAGGAACCGAAGAACCGATAATTTTTCGGTTCTTTTCCGACTATCCAGAGATTTTAAAAGAATCGACAACCCTATTCTCCTAAATTAACAAAAAACCACAAAAACCTATTTAAATTCACCTTTCCAGCCTCCATTTTCTTCCACGGCACAGGTTCCCTCCCCGTCCTGGCATCTGCTTGGGTAAAGAAAGGATGTGCTTTTAATTCTTCAGCTCCATCCTCAGGCCTTCCAACACGTCTACATCCCAATCTGAGTGTTGGCTCTTTATGTAACAATCCTCTACACAAAGTTCTAGCCGCATCAGTAAATTTTTCCCCATATTTTTCTGTATCTTCCCGAACTCTTCTTTCAACTTCTTCACGTTTAACCTTTTCTTTACGTTGTCGAAATGGAGCTTTTCCTTCAATCATCTCGTAGATTAAACAGCCCAATCCCCACCAATCTACTCCATAACTGTATCTTTCGTTCTTGACTATTTCTGGTGCTGAAAGATGATAAAAATTTTATGAGGATTTTTTTAAATCTTCGGATGCTAGAGGTAACCTCGATCTATCGATCCCCTACTTTTTTCTTTGAAAATTTTTTGGAGGTTATGAAAGTTCGAGTCTAATCAAGTATCTCGTCAGCTAAGTTTATTAGTACCAATAGACACGAAAATTGTTTTATAGTAGACATTTCAGGAAGCAAGGCTGGGTAAGCTACAGCCAAGGGATATCTGAAACCTGGGCATTTTTCAACCTACAACCCTTCCAAACCTTTTCTCAATACGACCCCTATCACTGTTACAGCTCTTTTTATTTCGCGACTTTTAATTTATCCAGCTATGCTAATTATACTCTTTTTGAATTTTGAAAATTTCTAGTGAAATATCCCCTCTTAATATTCTTAAAATCTCACTCTCCTCTCTTTCTACTTTTCAATTCCCTTCTAAAAATTCCATCGTCATTTTGCCAATGACAAAGTTCCGCATTGTTTGCTCTAAAAAAGAGCAGTGCATAGAAAAGGCAAATTCGATTTGGCCATAAATTTAAATAAAAAAATAAAATTTCTTTCTAAATTTGCACCAAACAGACAAACAAATCTTAACTTTAATAAAGAGAGGAGAGGAAAAAGTTTTTTCTTCTTTTTTTGAGCTTAAAAATAATTTAATATTAAAGTTTTGCATAAATAAAGTATGTAGAATAATGCCAAATTTTATTGAAAAAAATGCTAAGAATTATATACAGCCGGAAATAATTATAAGATAAACGCTTGGAGTTGGAAAACTGTAGCTTATAATGAGGGGTATCTTAAATTGTGTAAGGTCTCCTTACAACCTAGCAATTGAAGTAGAAATTTAAATGCTCAGTCAGTGGTGGAATAGGGTTGGTGGATCCTGTGAAATCCAAAAATATCCGGATGCGTTGTACAAACCGAAAATTCAGATATTTGGTCTTTTTCGGATCCAGATCCACCGCCCTTACAGCATCGGAGAGCGGAAAAGATCAAGTCCTGTCCAATTTCTACTATTTTCTGGGACTCTTGGAGGTATCGCTTTGGCAGATCCTCACCGAGCCAAAACAAATTTTATAACTGTATTTTAAGAGTGGGAGTATTGAGCTGAGTATTGGGTGTATCTAATAGAGGTCTTAGACTATAAGAAGTCCAAGAAAAAAAGATTAAATTTACCCATATAGCCAACAGTCCCAACTCGGCCTTTAATCGGTTCATTGTCTTTAAGCTCTACAGCAAGTCCTAAATCGGAAATTCGGACATGCCCTTAAACAAATTCTTTTTTTCTGATTAAAAACAAAAAACTAGCCATAATCATCAAGCAAAATATTTTCTGGTTTTAAATCTCTGTAAAGAATTCTCTCTCTGTGTAAATGTTGAAGACCTAAAGTAATTTCTGCTGCGTAAAATTGAGCACGTTTTTCATCGAATCCACCGGGGGAGAGTGTATAGAGGTGGAATTTGAGATCTCCTTAAAAATAAAAATAATTTTTCATTGATGAATGCCCTAGAAGAGTTTGGGGCTTGAGGAAGAAGAGTTTATGTTCTGATCCCCAAAACTTAGAAAATAATTTTAGAGTTGACTAAATAGATATTTGAATTGAAGTCAATTCCAGACATAACAATCTGGAAATATTTGGAGTATCTCGAAGTATAGATATATGGCAGAGTATAGCGGTCTAAGAGATCTAATAAGGGTACATAGAAAGATGTACCCCCCTTTCTGTCGAAGATACAGAAAGGCTCAAATTCATTTCTAAGAGACCTTTGTTATTGAATTTTAGTTATACTGAGATTATCGGGTGGTTATCCGATATTTGTCTTGAAATATACTCGTAAGGTTTACGAAGTTTCCTAGCAAATAAAGAAAAAATTAAGATGATTGCTCTCAGAAGCTCTCAGAATTAAGTTCTATCCAATCTTTTGCTATTTTCCGAGATAGATTCGTCTCTTTTACTCATGGAATTTTAAAAGTTTATGGTCTTGAATCTCTCAGAATCCCACTTAAATTTTAACCAAAATTTATTTTTATTTTACCTCCATTCATTAAAGTCAACACCAAACACAAAGCTTCCTTTGTTTCATAAGCATAAGCTAAACTAACGACAAAAGGTGAATTTATTCGTTGAAGTATTTGTTTTTCGTTTAAAGTTAAAGATTCTGCATGCCTCTTTTTTACCCGCTTCTTTTCCAATTTTTTCAAGGCGTACATTTTGCCTGAGGCCCTGACCTTTAAAAGATTTTTTTGAAATTTCTGGGGATTTTTCAAAAAATTTTTTTATAATCTTTTCCGCACCTGACAAGCACAAACTTCACCAAATCCACCCTTTCCAAGGATTCGGTAAAGTCTAAAAGTATGTTTGTCTACAGGTCTCCTCTCTAGCCATTTCCATTGTAAATAACGATGAAAATAAATTGTTTCCATAAATTGTTTGAAAGGTTCACCAGCTAAGGAACGTCTAACTTCTCTTTAAAATTGAATAGAAAATTAGAATTTTTAATTAGTAATGATAGTCTTTCGTTAATTGAGTCTTTCCACTCTTTCATTACATGAGGCATACTAATAAGGAAAGTGAAAAATGAGTGAACACTAATTTTAAATTTTTAAAATAATTTTAGCACTAATTTTTTTCTAATTTTCTAAAGAAAAAAATGCAAAAAATTAAAGGCTACGCTCATTTCCACCGAGCGCGCAAAGAGCTACAGTTATACTGTACTTTCTCTGCTGTTGAATTCTTGATTTTGTTTTATGATATGGATTTATAATAAACTTAAATGTTTTGTTGTGCCCGAACTTGAATATTAATAAAAAATTGAGATTTTGCAATCTTTAAAGGAGTGTTTGCTTTTAAAGGGGTTTTACTTAATATAATTTATTTCAAATTATAATTTTAATATATCGATGACCATAATTATTTTTTTACTCATTCCTGTAATATCAATGTATAATTTTTGCATGCTCGAGCAGTGCTCTAGCAGATAATGGAAATCTTCGATATATCTTAAAGATACTGTAGGTCATAGTAGTAAAATTAAAATTTGTCAGCTTAATTATCCAGAATACATATTTAAAATTCTCTAATTTCCCCCAATATTAATTTTATAAAATTACTTTGCAAGTCCAGCAAACAATGTAGTTGAAGGTTGGCCAGTCGAATTAGCTGCATCTGTCGATATCCGCACACATTTTTGAATGAATTTATCATTGAGCAATTTATTTTGTTGGGTGGCAGAAAGGGAGCTGGGTGAACAAGAAGGGGATAGAGGCTGAAATTGAAAATGACTAAATTTTTTTGCCTAAAACTTTGATTAAAATGTTAAGTGAAAGTTGGAGAGGAAAATTTTAGAGAATTTACTATCTCCGTGGAATTGATTCTAAGATGCTAAAATTAGCTAAATTTACGATTGAAATTCTCTCTTATATTTTTAGGTAACGTCCGAGCCTGTCTTATATAAAGAAATTTTAATTCGGTTGTAAAAACAATTAATGAAGAAAAGACTTCATGAAGGTTAATTAAGTGGCAGAAAAGGAGTGGCAGAAAGGTTAATTAACAATTTATAAAAGGATTAATTATGCGTTAAAAACTTAGAATTTTGCTTAATATAATTTATTTCAAATTAAATTAAATTAAACTGTGCTCAAAGACAAATAACAGAGATTTTTGAAAAAGACGGTAATATTTTTGAATGTTAGAGAAACTATCCAACAATAAAGCAAGATTTAGATGAGTTTATGGTCTACTAAAAATCCAGTAATATTTCTTAACTGCCTTAATCCCTCGGTATCTATTTAGGGTGATCGAGATTTAAATATTCATTCATTTATTTACCGGTCCGTCACCATTAACTAAAGTTGCTTTATTTGCATTATTCTCTGTATTTGCTAGTTCTGAATGATTTTTATCATTTTGTTTAGACTGATTTCCTTCTGTTAAAGCTAATTGTTCATCAAAAAGGCGGGCCATAGCGCCAGCTAATCTACGTCTTTGTTCTGGGTCATTGTCTAGAAAAAATTTTTTGAAAGAAAAAATATTATAGAAAATCAAATTAATTTATTGGAAGCCTACTATATTTTTTAAATACTCCCAGAATCACGAGATAAGGGAAATTTATATAATTGGACACATACTCCATGTAAAAGACACATAATTAAAACTGAAATTTTTGAAAAGATGTCTTTCTAGATTGTTTACAAAACAACTCGATTTCTTAAAAATATTTGTTTTTAAGAAAAGCTCCATAGGAGTCATTTCTATTACACAAATTGCCAGTAACTTGTACCGATATTCAAAATTAAAGGATCTAACCCCAAGAAAATGATTTTGTATGTCGTAAATGTAAATTTATTTAGTAAATTTGATTTTTGTGAATTAATTTTTGTGATTTCTTTAGATTGCTTAAAAACAAAATGGCCCAGAAAAATGAAATCTTTGTAACGATGAATTTGATGCTTCAATAAAACGACTAAAATGAATCTGACAATGGGTTTATAAAAACTTTGTGACACATAGGGAACAAACATATCATTACATTGCCGTTATCTTGTACCGGCATTCAAAAATAATACTCAATCCTTCAAAATTCAAATATAGTATTTGATAAATGTCAATTTACTTAACAAATTTCCAATGTAAAAAAGTATATTGAGTAAACTTTTTAGAAACTGTATTATATTTAACTTGGATTATCTTGAATTTAAAGTTAAATGAAGAATTTAAGATACCCAAAGCTATTTCTAAATATACACCTGCTTTTTTGACTAATCTTTGAAGAAATATGGGAATTTTACCTTATTGAACATTGTTTCTGCTTTTGAGCTCGTGGTCCAAAAATAAAATTTTTGTAAACATGTCCCAAGATTATTCACAAAAACATCTTAATTTGTCGTAAAAAGATCGGCTTTTGACTAATCTAACCTAAACTAGAAGAAAAAATACCGAGGCCTACTTTCCCAGAAAATTATTCTGGCATTCAAAAATAATTGATCAACATCAGTGCTACCTGCGAAGTTAAGCTTATGATGCTAAGCTAATAATAAATTTTCACCCAAATATATTATATTAAGTGGATTCAGGTAAAAATTTTTTGGTAATCAAATAAAATTTTCTTCTTACGTACCGCTAGTTTCATATTCTTCCACCCTTTCTAAAAATCGCCAACAAATAGCCAAATCCTCTTGTTTTTGTTGTTCACAAAATCTTTTAAAAAGTAACCGGCCAATTGGTTGTTTTTCAACAATAAAGGGATAACTAAGAGAATTAAAAGTTATTTTTCCCCCAAAAAACTACCTCAAGTCAATGTCATTTTTGATTGGAAGACATTGTGAGTAGTGACTTGAAAGGGAAAATTTATTAATTTTTCGCATTCTTTTACAAATAAGCTTACGGAAATTGGAGGTAATGACGCCATTTTTTGCTTTTTCCTTTCCTTTGCCCACCGGTCCTGGCCTTAAAAAATATTATATCTGAGACACCGTTGAACTGTATGAATTATAAATAGAGATAAAATGATAGAAATAAACTTTGGATAAATATATCACAAAACTTATAACCAAATCTTTCACGAAATTATAAATTTTTCAATTATTTTTAGAGAGTTATTCAAAACCACCTCGCAAAAATATTAGAAAGGCTCATTACTTTTTCAAAAAAATTCATTGCTTGATTAATTAATTAAATAATAATTGAATTTATATATATTAAGCAATGTATAAATTCGTAATTAAGTACTATTTCGGATGCTTTTATAAAAGAAGAGGAATGACAAGATGTATGTAGTAACAATTAATAAAGGAGAATCAACAATAATTTTAACCAACAGTAATTAAATAATGCAATGGAAGGATAAAAACTAAAGAATTTTGCTTAATATAATTTAATTCAAAGTAAATTAGGTAAATATAAACAAGATCAAAAGAAATAATTCTCCGGTAATTAATCTTTCAAAATATTTTTGTATGTTGGACTAATGTTCCGACAAATTATTTTTGAGTTCTTTTCTTTATGTGAAGTGGCAACCGGTTTTCGGTTTTCGCCGGTTTTTGACCCCCTGTTTTCGGTTTCGGTTTATTAGCTAAAAACACCGGGTTTCGGTTCGGTTAACCGATGTGAACGACCCTAGTTCTGTGTATAATTTGCGTAATAAGTTTTGTATGCTTCTATGCATTTGTTTTCGTTATATCGATATTCAAATTTCTACCTACTCGATTAAATAAATCATAAAAATATATATTCTTGCCTTAATGTAGACCGTGTTAGCAACAATATTTTCAATCTCCATTGACCACTCCAGTTTAAAGCAACGTTTCCTCTTTTCAATAAATCAGCTTATATTCGAAATAAGCTCCTTATATTCAAAATGATGTGTAAATTATTAAAATTAATATTTTTCTCATTTAGCCAATGGCATTTTAATGCGCAGAAATATTTTCTTAAATAGAAAAATTTATAGGGAGTAAATCTATGGGGGCGTTGATAAAGGAAATGGATGAAAATTTAAAATAAAATGATTTGAAAAATAAAAATTTTAGTGAAATAATATCGTTTTTTTTTCTCTTCGCTAAATGTCATTTTTAATTTATTTTTGGAAGGAAAAAAATTAATTTTTAAAATTAAAAAAATTATTTTCGACTATTTTAATTATAAAATTGTTAAATTAAAAGACAAAAAATTTATTTTGCGCAAGATAAATTGAAGAAAAAAAAACTTAATTGGTGCAGGAATATGTGGGAAAAAGAGTTAAATATTCTCTTGAAAAATAACGGAAATGTATTGAAAAAAAGAGGAAAAAAGGGGAAGGGGAAAGGGGCAACCACCAAGTAATAATTGTAGTACAATTGAGCGATACGAGGAATTGGAATAAATTTATTGAATAAAAGAAACACGCGGTTGTCGAGAATTGGTAAAATGGAAAATGAATTAAAGAGAAAAAGGTAGTTGTTACTCTAGGGATAAGTGGAGAAAAGGAATGGAAGGGGTAAAGTGAACGGGTCAGAGACAGTAGTGCGTAAGGAACATTGGGTCGCAGACTTGTAAAATTGCTTAATGAAGACCTGAAGCCTTAAAAATTTGTACAGACCTCCTCAAAAGTGTTAGCTAGCTTCTCTAAAAATTTCAGAATTTCTGGTTTTGTATTTCAGAATTTATAATCAAAAGAACGTCAGAATATGTTGAATTTGACACTTACGTTTTCGCCTATAACTTCGAAAATTTTAGAACAAAATTTTGAAATTTTCAGAAAAGGTGGATAACTTGATTAAAAATATCCATGCAAAATTTCACCTTTCTGACTGCCAAAATAGCTGTTTTATAAGCGCACGTCCTACCCTTACTACGCCAAAATGTATGACTTTAAAAATGAGTACAAGCAAAAAACTCGTTCAAGAGCGGGTTAAAACAACAACGGAAACAGAGGAAAAAATAACAAAATCATCAATAAAAGAGAAGAAATATATTCATCAGTTATTTTGTCTTTGTACTAATACTACTTAACTCCCTCCTTTTATTTTTTAGTTATTGTTTTACGGCTGTCACTAAGAGAGAAAGTTATAGAGTAAATTGGAGAAAACGTGACAATAATATAGGGTTATATAGGAGAATGAGAATAGAAAAGAAAGTTATATGTATATACTAATATTCGAATATTAACAAAGGGAGGATAAGTATAAGAGTTTAAATCCGTAAATGATGAACATTTAACGAGGAAGTTTTTTTTGGCGAAAAACTGTTGACAATAGGGGATTAAGAATAATGAAAGATATAACTGAGATTTTGACATTTTTTGAAAAATAAAAAAATTGTTGAAGAACGTTAACCTTTCTTTTACATAGAGTTGTTGGTCTGAAACAGAACAATAAAACCGAGGACCTTTCGTGAAATATCCAAAGATTTTTCCATTAACAGACACCTCTATTTTCACTCGTGCCATCAACCTTTATGCTAAAACTTTAGTCATTTCAATTAACCAATTTAAAAAAATCTAAAATTTCAGAAAAAATTATTAACAATTCAAATAAGTTTTGTTAACTCTTTTTAAAGGGTTAAAAACCCCCCACAAAAACAATCAAACAACTGGCAGGAAGAATTTGAAATCTGAAAAAAAAGTTAGATAATTAACCAAAAAGATTGAATTAATGCATATTAAGCATTTTATCTAAATTTCAAAGTTTTGAAGAAATTCTGATATTTTAGAAAGGAGAGGAAAGAATATTTAGAGAATTTTTGATATTTATTTTTTAGAGGGTCTTGAAAAACCCTCTCACAAAAATAGAAGTTTGAGATCCGTTGAATTAAATAAGGCTAATTGTGAGCTAATTAAATGAAGGTAATATTGAATTAATAGGCATTAAGTAAATTAAATTGATTCAGTAGGATTAAACCAAAACTTCGATTATTACTTATTTTAGAAATGCATTAATTACGATCCCCAAACTTCGTATTTATAAATAAACTTTATGGTTAAAAAATTAAATCTGACTTAAACTCTGGCTTCTTTACCTTCGAAAATTACAAAAAATTCTATTTAAAGGGGGAAGAAATTTATACTCCAAGCTCACAATGAAAACAAGTAAATATTGGAAATAATTAATTATCGAATGAAATATGTACATATAATTTTTAAATTGTATTTTGTGGCGTACATACTTTTAACACATGTACCTATAAACTAAACTTTTTGCACTTCAACTTAAAATTCTCCCGATCGAAGCCCTGAATTAAACATTCTTCCATTGAATATTTAAATTAGGCATTCCAAATTCAAAATTATCAAGAAATTACGAAACTAAGAAAGCTCTTTTATGAGTTTCTGCATTTTTAGAAGGTTTCGAAGAACCTACTCACAAAAAAGTTTTACAATAATTATAGAAGTGGTTAGTATAATGTAATGCTAATTTAATTAACTAAAAGAAAATTTGAATTTATACATATTAAGTAATTAATTAAAATTAAATATTTATGAATTATGATGAAATTTAATGAATAATTGCTAAATAATTAATGATAATTAAATATTAAAAAATGCGAATAGTAAAACAGGTGTTAAAATTTATTAGGAATTTACGTGCACTATTTTTTGTTCTATATTTTGATCATTTTATAATTTTTAAATATCTAAATTCTTAAAAAAAACTATTCTCCCAATTTTAGAAAGAATTAAAAATAGCCTTTAAATTTAATTTAAAAATTTAAATTTAGAAGAAAAATTTGTTTGGTGGGTGGTTGAAAAAAATAAAGGAAATTCTTCTTTGTCTAAGTTGGAAGACAAGAAAAATATTTTTTAGAAAATTAAAAAAATTTGGGGAAGAAATGGATTGAAAATTCTCAAAATAGAAATATATAAATCTATCCAAATCTTTAAAAAATAAAATAAAAATTCTTTGGTTGACAAAAAGTGACATTTCATCCCAAAACCTTTAAAAACGTCGCCCCATTAATCTTCCAACGATCAAATTTTTCTCTCTTAAATTATTCCTCAGTTTAGTCTTCACAATTTCGTTCTTAAATCTTCAATCTCCTCGGATAAAAAAATATTTGCTACATTCCCTCCCCCCTCCCCCTTACCTCCTAAAAAATTCCCCAAATTCTTCTTCCCGTTTCTTTCACAACTTTTTCTTTAAGAAATCACAAACATATGTTTATAAAATGAGCAATTTTGGGAACATATGTGAAAGAAAAGATTGAAAAAATGAAAAAAAAGTACCGAATTTGGCCATATTAAGAGGGACTAAAAAGATTTTTTGAAGAAAAAAGGAAGAGGCGTGGAAAGGACATTTTAATGTTGGACAGGAAAAAATATTATTAAAAAAAGAGTGAATAAAAAGGAAAAAATAAAATAAAAAGAGGGGAGAACAGCCGGCCAAGAGAGGAGGAATTGAATTGATTGGGCGGGATATAAAAATAAAAAAGAGACAGCCGGCTTTACAGAGCCAGCTTTAGTTGACTGACATTGAGAAAGGGTAAAACGGCTGGTTGGGAGGGGATAATGAAGTAGAGAAGGGAGAGAGAAGAAATAAATAGGAGAGAGAAAAGGAAGAAAATTGGAACAACTGCCCAATCCACCCCTAAACTACTGCGGTTAGGAAGGAAGGATTAAGCTTTTGGAGGGATTTTGTTTAGAAAGAAAGAGGGATTTTTGAATTAAAAAATTAATTAATATTCAAAAAAACAGGCGAATTTTTATTTGTTATAAGACTTTCTCCTACCAACACGTCTATCACCAACTATTAAGATACTGAAATTTTAGTCATGTAAATCTCCAAATTTTCGGCCAGTTTTATTAGATTTGTTAACACACACCAGTTCCAAATTTTTAAAATCAGAATTCTTACAATTTTTTAGACTTTCTTATTTCTGTTTAAATAGAGGGTTATGAATAACCCTTACAAAAATAATCATTTGTTAAGCTACAGGATCAACTGAGGGATACTGACATGAGCTAAATTTAAATAAAAGAAAAATTAAATTAATACATATTAAGTAAAACTAAAAATTAATTTTATAATTAGAGGTAACTTATTTCGGGATTATCACATGTAAAGCCCCTTGATCCATTATCCGGCCAAATTTAAAATTGTATTTTGGAAATATCTAAAATGAGATTATAAAATTAGTTTTCTTTCTTTTAACTTTCAAAATATTTAAAAGAAATGTAGAGACTGAAACGTCTCTTTTTTGTTAGAGTCTGACCGCAGGACTGAAACGTTTACAGCACTGAAACGCCTGTGCTGAAGTGTCTTGTTAATTATTTATTTGTCGAATTACAAAATATCTAAATTTAAAAATGCCCAAATAAAAATTTTTTTGAAAATTAAGCGATTTGTTTGAGCGTTGGATTGAGTTTTTTTAAATTTATTTTAGTATTTTTATATAAAAATTTATTGTTTATACTTTGTTTTATAGTAAAACATGACTTCAGAAAACGCAGGTGGTAGTGGAAGCATTCCAAATGTTGAGACTATAGACGATAAAAAACGAATTGCACAACTTGGTTTAAATTTTTTAAAAGTTTAGATTTATATTTATTTTTAGAACATGAAATTTTCACCGTTTGTAAACAATTGGACGAAAAAAGCGAAAAATTGAAAGAAGTTCAGCAACAGAATGCGCTTCTTAAAGAAAGGGCGAGCACTTTAGGTTTGTTTTTTAAGCACAAATATGTGGAGAACCCGTGTTTGTGTGTTGTTTTTCTCCTTTAATTGAAGGTCCTGACTATATTTTGTTTACAAACAAACACGAGAAGAATTCAAAATTTTGTGCTTTTGTCTTAATTCCTGGGTCTTTGCTGTATAAAACCGGGGATTTTTAAAAACTTCACACAAGGATTTTTGACTTCACCATCTATATAATTTCGATTTTATTTTTAGAAAAGGACAAGCTTGACCGTTCAAATTTTGTTGAGTCTGTGGTTCAGAGTCGTGACAATCTTATTTTTGAAAAGGTTTGAATTTTGACATTATTGAAGTTTGTGTCGTTATTTTTTGCGGATCTCTTCTTATTTTATCATAGTCCGCAAATTCGCTTTCAAATCTTTATTTTCCTCTTATAAACATTTTTATTTCAGACTCAATTGCAAAATGACAAACTTGCTCTTGAACAAAGGAAGGGAGAACTTGAAATGCAGATTTCAAAGTTTACAAATGACAAGCGGCGTCATCTAGGTTTTGTTCTATAATATTTTTGTTCGAAATTTCACCTTTAGATGAAATTGAACAACTTCGCAATCTGTGTGACACTTTAAGAACTGACAAAATTCAACTTCAAGCCCAAATTGACGACTTTCAATGCGAGAAGGCTGCTTTAGCTGTATTTTTTTAAAGAATTGTTGAAAATTTTATAATTTTAAGTATGACAAAGAGCAGTGGAGTCAAGAGAAGCATATTTTACTTTCAAGTAAGCAATGGTACATGGACGAGATTTCCAATCGTGAACAGAAAGTCAACGAATTGAGAATTCAAAATATTCGGGAAAAGTCGGAGCTTCAGCGGGAAATTGCTCTTCTCAACGAGAAAAATAGCGAACTTTCTCTTAATGCTACGAGAACATCTAAGGCACTTCAAGAACGCGAAGCTGAGTTTGCCGAATTGAAAGAGAAAATGAAAAATGTTTGGAAATTTTTTTGAATTTGTTTTTTAATCATTTTTAGGTTTTGGAAGAGAATTCAACTCAAATTAGCGAATTAGAAGCTGAATTGCGAACAAGGGAAAGACTTACAAAAGTTTATAAGGATTCGATGGAAAAGGCTGATTTGGAACTTTCTGAGGCTAGAGACAATGAATTTAGACTTGATGAGTTGGTAAAGGAGAAGGAAGAAGGTTTTTCTTTTTATTTTTCTTGTTAATTAGGTGGGCAATTTATAACTTTATGCGCCATTCTCCTTTTCCCCTCCAAACCCCTAATCTGCCTATATCCAAAAGGACTATGGGTAGCCCCATTATTTAATAATGTTTGGAGTCATCGGGTGAGATTTGGCCTTACCATACGTCATCTTCCTATGATCAAATAGGGAATTGGAGATAGATCTCGAAATTGAGTAAACTGGATGATTCATAAAATTCAAAATTGACATTTTTTTATTTTTAGCCTTGTTGGCAATGTCATCAGAATTGCAAGAAGCCAAGGAAGTTCATGAAAAGGTTTTGAAAGAAAAAGGTTTAGACACATTTTATTAATTTTAATTTATAATCTCAATTATTCATTAGATGATGACTTGAAACGTCTTTCAGAAGAAGTTACAAAATCTACTGAATTGTTGAATGCTGGATTTAGACGTATGTTGAACTTTTTTGTTTAATCAAAAAAATTTTTTTTAAGTTAATCGTCCAGATGAGGATATTGCTAGAATCTCTCCAGCAGCAGCTGCAGCCAGTAGTCTTTTAAAAAGTGGCATGTCTTTGACTGGAATTTATGCTGAACATTGTCGTGTTGTCAGCGAATTGGAAAAGAAGAACACAGAATTTTCTAGTCTTGAGAAATATGTCACAGAACTTATTCAGGTTTTTTTTCTTTGATTTTTAGCACTAAAAATATAATTTTAAAGGAATTGGATTCGCGAGCGCCAAAGTTCCTTGAACAACGTAAGGCATATGACCAATTATCTGAACGTAATGAATGTTTGCAGTTGCAAAAGGACGTAAGATTTATCTTTTTGATAAATTTTGGAAAAATATTTCCCAAAAAAAATTTTTAGTTATTGAGCAGTGAACGTCAAAAACTTCAATCTAAATCTGACTCTTTGACCCGTGAGCTTACTTTCACAAAGCGTGAATTGGAGCGTTATCAGCGAGAACACAATATTCAACAAAAACAGGTTTTCTTGTCTGAAAATTTCTTCCAAAATTTTCTCAACTTTTAGATTCAACGCTTCCTCTATCTTTTCGAGAAAGGTTCTCTTTCATACAACGACTCTTTATTAAATGAAAGTATTGCTGATGACGATTATCTTTTTGCTAACATTAGCGAACTTCAATCAAAGAATATTCAATTGGCTGAAGAGGTTGAACGTCTTCGTGGAAAGCAGGATAAGGCAATTGAAAATTATCACAATACTGAGTTTGTTCTTTTTAATTTCTTGAAAGACGTGTTTTATATTTTCTCTAGGATTGAATTATTAAAACAATCACGTAATCAGTTACAAGAAGAATTGAGTCGTCTTAAAGAGAATTTCAGCAAGCAAAGCACTCTGGTCCAAGAATTGACTATGCAAAGGGATCAATATAAAAAGTTGTATGATCAACTCAACAATGCAAATAGTAATGGAATGAGTTCGAATGAATCGACAGCTTCGGAATCTACACAACCAAATTTAATCCAGCAACCGACAATTAAGAGCCTTCAAATGGAAATTATGATGTGGAAAACAAAGTCTGAAAGATTGCAAGAAACTAATATATTTTTGAATGAAGATCGTCAATCTCATGAAAAGTATTAATTTTGATTTTATAATAGTATTGGTTTCGGACTAGGATTGTACACGACCGATTTTAAAATCTAAAAATTTTTGGAATGAGCGATTTTTAGGGAATTCTTCCCTGAATAAAATCGGGATTTAACGTAAACTCATAACCGAAAAACCAAGGATTCCTGTTAATCGGTAGTGAATAATTCTAATCAGAAATTTAATTTTTAAGGATTCTCAATGACCGTCTTGACCAACAACTTGAACAAATTTCTACTATGCGTACAACAATTGGGAAATTGGAAAGCGATCTTGAATTCCAAAACAAAAATCAACAATTGTTGGCTAAACAAATTGATTCTTATTCTCATGACTTGAATCGTTTAAATAACCAACTTTCTGAATCCAAACGTCAAGTTGAATCGTTAGAAATTCGAAATGATTCTCTTACAAATCAATTGCTTGAAAAGCAGCAGCGTCTTTCAACACTTGAGTGGGCCTTTTTTCTAAATTTTTTTGATTAAATTTTGTTTTTAGAGTACAAAATCATTCTTTGTCTGAGGAACGTGCCGTACTTACAAGTCGTGATCAGCGTTTGCAAGCAGAGTTGGAAATTTTGAGACAAAACCGTTATAGTACAGAGCGTGTCTCAACTTCAATTCAAGAAATGGAATTATTGCTTAAACGAATGGAAGCAGAAAAATCACATTCGATGGATAGCCAACTTCAATCAGCTCTTTTGGAACGTGATAACCTTCGTCAACTTATTGACAGCTTGAACGAACAAAACAATCAACTTGTTAATGGTCTTAAGGTTTGAAAAATTTTTAGTTTGGCTATATTTTTAAATTTATATTCTTGTAGAACAGTTTGAATGTTGCTTCTAGTGAACGTGACAAAGCTCAAGCCGATGCTAAATCAATTCAAACTCGTTTGGACGCAATTGAACGAATTTATGAACAGTTGAAGCAAGAACATGAAACTTTGAAAAATGAAATGGAACAAATTCAGTCAACAGACACAAACCTCGAGGCCTGTAAGAAGGAAATTCAGAAGATGAAAAATACAATTGCTTACCAAGAAAAGCAGATTGCTGAATTTGAAAATAAATGTGAAGAATTGAATGGGGCAATTGAAAGGAAAGATAAGCAACTTGAAGAGTTGTGCCGTTTGGGAACAAATATGGAGGGAACAATTCAGGTTTTTTAATGAATGAATTCGAGGGCGTAGCCAGGAGTCGATTTTATGGGGGCTAAAATAGGATATGTGCCATAATTTTGGCTTTCCAAACGCAAATTTTTTTGTACATATTTTTTAGTTTTCTATCATTTCCCTCCTAATTTTTTTTTTATTTTTCCCATTTCAGGGGGAGGGCTATAGCCCCAGAAGCCCCTCTGGCTACGCTCTTGAATGAATTAAAGAGTTTTTATATTTTTTTAAAAATTCAGTTTGGCAATGTGGAGAGACAGCGTATGCAAGCAATTCGTGAACAGCTTGAGGAGGAAATGAATAAAAAGTATATTTTTTAAATTTTTTGATTTAATGAGTTTAATTTTTATTTTTCTAGTAAATTACTAATCGAAGACTTGAGAAATGCTGTTTCAATAAAGGAGATGGAATTGCTTAGCCAAACAAAAAATTTGACTGAAACCAACAACAAACTTGACGAATTAAATGCAAAAACTGAGCAATGGATAGTTGAGAAAGACAAAGAAACACACGAATATAAACGTGTTATTGATCAACTTCGCCTTGAAAATGAAAAACTTCAAAGCGATTTTGAAAGGGTTTGATTTAAATTTTTCTAATTTTTCTTTAAAAAATCTTTTTAAAGGTGAATTCTAATTGTACTGACTTTTCTGAAAATAATTTGAGATTGACTACTGATTTGGCTAAGGAAATCTCAAAGAGTGAACATTTGACTCAACAAATTGCCACTTTAGAGAAGGATTGTCAAGATAAGTGTGAAAAGTTTCAAAAATCGATTGTATGTTTTTATAAAATTTTGGAACATTATTTCGACTTTCAGGACATTTTCGAGCAAGAGAAGCTTCGTCTTCAAGATGAAATTAACACTTATATGACAAGAGACAAGGAACATTTGGAAAAACAGGCATCTCTTTATGATGAAATCCAAGAGCTTCTAAAGCGAATTGAATTTATGGAACGTTTGCAACACACTATTGCTTCCCCATCTCCAAATACCAGTTTGAATGTTTCTGCAACAATGTCGACATTCTCACCAATCTCGTATATATTTTTCCTGATTTTTTATTTTTTAAAAAAATTCGTTTTCTAGACGTCTTTCAACTACCGGAATCGAAGCTTCAACTCAACAACATACCGAACGAATAAATGCAATTATTGGGTATATGCGAACAGACAAGCAAAAAGAGACAGAATTGCGTATGTCTGCTGAATTAGAATTGCAACGGATCCGTGCCAAATCTACCGTTGATCAACAAAAGATTTTGCAATTAGAATCAGAAATTGCTAAATTGACCAATGAAGTTGAAATTAATGCAAAAATTGCTGTTGAAAAAGAAGAATTATTAACCCAATTAAATTCTTTGAGAGAAGTTCAAAATCGTTATCAACAAATTAAAAAATCGTTTGACGAATTAAATGAACGTTTTACCTCAACAAATGTGTTGGCACAAGGATTAGAAGTTGAACAAGCAAAATTGCTAGCAGAGAAGACTGAATTAAATTCAAAATTGGAAAATGTTACAAAATTGTCTAATGGTAGAGCACAACAAATTAAATTGTTAAAAGAACGTTATGATAGGGCAATGGCTATGGCTAGCAAATATTCGCCTGAAATTGTTAATTCGCTTCAGTATGATTTTTATAAAATTTTAAAAATATTTTTATTTAATAGGGGTGATAATGAAAAATTAAAATCGGATATAACTCAAAAAGAGAATGACATTGGAATTTTGAGGAAAGAGTGTGATCGTTTAACTGAAGAACTTAAGAAGATCAAGTTTGTTTATAAAAAATTTTCAAAAAATTCTAAAAGTGTAGGAAGATGATTTTGATGGGGAATGTTGTAATCTTGGGTTCCTTTTGGATTTTGTGGAAATTTTTATTAAGTCTTTAGTGATCGGTAATTTAACGCAGCCTATTTTACTTTGGTTTCAGTTGTCATACTTAAATAGCTTCATAACTAGAGGACGAGACCCTGTGTGATGTTACAGGATCCCACCCCAAGGGCGTATCCAGGGGGTCGGTTTCGGGGGGGGGGGCTAACGTTGGGTGTGCGCCAAAATTTTGGCGTTCCGGACGTAAACCGTAGACCAAAAAAATTCACTTTTTTAGCACCGCAGGCGAAAATTTTTTGAAATTTGAGGGTTGTAGGCGAAAAAATTTCACTTTTTCGACCAACCTTCTCCTAATTTTTTCCCTCTTTCCCCCATTTCGGGGGGGGGGGGCTCTAGCCCCCCCAGCCCCCTGGATACGCCCTTGTCCCACCCCGAAATCTCTGGTTTAAGCGACGAGTGGGATTAATCCCGCGGGTTATGGATATCGGGGCATTTTAGTTTTTCATATTTTGTTGAGTCCCGTCCGATCTTTAAGGAATCCCATTTCTTGATCTTGACTAATAAAAAATTTTTTTTCAGGGATGAACATAACACACTTACGGCAGAATATACCAAGGCTACTGCAACTTATAAAGCAGCGCATGAAAATCATATTATGGTCAAACAGTTTGCTAGAAAAATTCGTGAAGAAAAAATTAAACTTTTGCAAGAAAATGAAAAACTTCAGGTTTTTAATTTATTTCCAATTTTATATTTGATGGGAATTTTCTGATTAAAATAAAAAAAACTTTTTTTCGACTGATGAAAATTTTCATTCTACTAAACTAATTATGGATATTGGGTATTTTAGTTTTTCATATTTTGTCGAGTTCCCACAGTTATTTACCATAGTCCTCCCTCGTAACTTATTTAATTTTTAGGAAGAACTTAAGGCTGTTCAAGACCAATTGGGAAAGACTCGTGATTCTGTTGCTGCCGCCGCTGCAGGCTCTTCAAATGCCGAAGCTGTTTCAGCTATACAATCAGAGAGGAAGGAATATCAGACAAAAATTGAGGAATTGACTAAAAAAATTGAGGTAATTTTTGAATAGAATTTTAAAAAATTTTTTTGTTTTAAAAGGCGTCTACTCAACAAATTAAAGAATTGGAAACTCAAAGAGACGAATTATTGATAAAAATTGAGAATCAACAAAGGGATATTGAAGACGCAGCAGAAAAGGTTATGCGAATTGAAATGGTTGAAAAAGCTTATAAAAACAGTCAAGAGAAGATTCGACAATTGGGAAGTGAAATTAAACAATTGAAAGAAGAAAATGAGCAATTGAGTAAATTTGGTAAGAAAACTAATTTTAAGATACATCCTCATTGTCAGGGTTGAAAAATTATATTTTTAATGAGGTTCTTAAATATATAGGGGCATTTTAGTCTTTTCGGGGTACAAACCTCCAATTGAAAACATTTACTCAGTGGTCAACCAAATTTCTTAAAGACATTTATTAAATTGAGGTATATCTGGTAATGATTCTACCTTATGAAGAGGTCCGATTGTTGCAATCTTTGAATATTTCGTAAAAAAATCCTTTTTAAGAGGCAAGTGAAATTGGTGAAGGAATAATTGACATTGACGACATTCCTGCTGCAGCAACTACTGAAGCAACTTCTTCAACAGATAACAACAAACCTCCTCCTGTTGAACAACAACAACAAGTTGAGCAACAATTATTAGAGAAGACACAAGATTTTGTTTCTGCTGAATTTCCTATTCAAACAGGAACTGATGGTTTGAATGAAATTAGTTCTGGAGAGAATATTCCAGTTTCGTATGATGGAAATAAACAAGAAGAAGCTGGATTTTATGAAGAAAAAGGGGAAGAAGAAGAAGGAGAAGAGGGAGGAGGTGATTGTGATGATGTTGATGAAATTGTTGAGTATGAGGAGCAAGAAATTTTTGATGAGGAAGGAGGGGAAATTGGTGATGATGAATTTGAGGTTGGAGATGAAGAAGTTGAAGATGAGGAAGTTGATGTTGAAGAAGTTGGGGAGGATAATATGGGACATAATTTTGAAATTGAGGGACCTCCTCGTAAACAACGGAAAATGTTTGAAGAGGAACAGCCTGAGGAACAACAAGTAGAGAAATTATAAATTAAATTTTGTTGTTTTTTAACAAGATTTTTTTATTCAGGAAAGCGAGACAATGAAAAGTTTTGGAGAAAATGAAGGAGAAATGAAAGTGGATGAAGAAGATGATGGAGGAATGAAAGAAGAAGAAGAGGATGACGATGATGATATTCAACTTCTTTAAGTGCTAGTAAAAAGTACATTTTGGGATCTCTCTTCTTTATCTATCTCTCTAAGAGAAAGGATTTTTAAATTTTATTTGGATGTTTTCTAAACCTTTTTCTTATAATTGTTTATTTTTTGTTTTAAATTTATTGACGGGAATTTTGACATAAATGATTTAAAAGTAAAAGGAAATTTTTTTCTTGAAAATTGTTTGCTGTTTAATTTAGTAGGATTTGTCAAAAAGAGCCCTGGGGTAATCAAATTAATAAAAGTAATTTTAGTCATTTTTAGACTAATAAAGGCATTTAAAGTAGGTGGTAAAATATCTAGATAAATCTCACTTAATATAATATATATGAAATTAAATTAAGCTTAGCTATGGTCAAAGTCATAATAAGCACAACTCTCATTCTATGTTCACAGATGATATTTTTGTATGTCGGAGCATGCTCTGACAATTTTTTAAAATTTATAACTACATATTTCTAAGACAGTATTTTTAAACCCAAATTTCCGCCGTAGCCTAAAATTTTTCTTATAATTGTTTTAAATTTATTGACGAGAATTGTTACATAAAGGGTTTGAGTCTCTGAAATTGTCCCCTGAAAGTTGGGCTCCAACTTTTCGGAATTTACTCAGAGCCCAAAACTCGGGAGCCAAATATTCTGTTTTTTCACTTACAAATTAGAGCCCGACACAAAATTGAGAAAAGTTGGAGCCCAACTTTCCGGCCCAGATCTCAGGACAACAGGGATTTAAAATACAGAATTCCTTATTAATTGGCTGAGTGTGTTTGATTTCTTTCGTATTTTTTGAAAAATGCCGTGGATTTTATTTTAATATTCGCCAATTGCGATCGCCAATTTATGATGTTGTTCTATTTATGTTAATTATTTAAATTAAAAAAATATATAAATTGTAGATAGATACGAGTAACTCGATTCTTACACGTGTATACTTCAGCGGTTAGTTATTTTTGAATTTTGGCATTATATGCTGACAAATGTATGAAATGTGAAAATCACTACAAATCCATATACAATATTTATTCTATTAGAATGTAGTTCCAAGTGAATGGCATTTTGTAATACAAATCACTCAAATCATATTTATTGGTTTTATTCCTTAATTAGTTTAATATTCCCACAAATGTATGAAATGTGAAAATCACTACAAATCCATATACAATATTTATTCTATTAGAATGTAGTTCCAAGTGAATGGCATTTTGTAATACAAATCACTCAAATCATATTTATTGGTTTTATTCCTTAATTAGTTTAATATTCCCTTTTAATAGTGATAATCCTAATATTTTTGAGTAATTTTTGAATTTGCCAGGAGGTAATCGAGTGTGCTTTGTCCGAATTTATGTTCAACATTTAGTTATTCTGAATCCCTGACACGAATTCGACTAAGCGAATTTTGGGTAAAAAATTGAAATTAAAAATTTAGCGATAAGCTTACACGCTTATTGGAGCTGAGTCGAATGGTGTCAAAATTATGTTTTAACAACTTTAGACTAAGTTTGCCGTCTTAAGTGTATAAGCAATATTTACACAATATTATATTTTTAAATTAAAAGTTCTTATATTTTACTCAACATTACAAAGCAATGTTCATGGTTTTTGGTGGGATTAGTTATAATTTTGGATGTCGGCAAGTTGCTGACTGATTTAACATATTAAAAATGTGTTAAAAAATGTGTTTGCCTCTAGTCTATTATGAGGATAATAAATTTTGCAAGAAAATTGTACAATTCGTGGATTTTTTCAATTATCTGCGCTAATGCATGCTAATCTGATCTTTTAATTGGATAAATCTTGTAATTGCATAAAATACAGTGAAGATTTTCAATTTCAATGGTCTATTTTGAGCATTTCTTTTTTCGATACTCGATGCTAAAAAAATCATAATTTTGATACTAAATTTACTAATTCCCAGTCAATCTGGCATCCAAAAATAGAAAAGTTGCCCTTTTTTGTTAACAATAAACATAATTAAAAAATATTTTTAAATAAATTATAATGAAATAGTTAATATTAAGCAAAATCTAAATATAAAAATAATTTTTTCACAGGCTCCCTTAAATGATCCTCTACACAAAAATAATAAAAAGCAAATACTATGTTAGAATCTTCTGTTTTGTCTATTATTAAGTCACGGTAATCCTTACTTTTACTGGTCCATAAAAAATTTAGAAGTGCTCAATTTGTATTTTTGAGGTTTGCGCGGTAGTCTAGAATACTTTTACTGGTCTTCTAGACTAGTTCTGAATATTGGGGCATTCTAGTTTTGCATATTTTATCGAGTTCCCACGGTTATTTACCAGAGTCTCCCCCCTTTCAACATTTAAATTTTTTTTGAAATTTTTAGGACGAACTTATAGTTGTTCAAGACTAATTGTCCCTTGAGATCAAAAAGATAAAAAAGAGAAAATTAATTCAGCAGCCTTTGATTTTAGCTTTTTTCTGTGACTGTAGAGTCACTGTGGAGTACGGAAATTTTTATCAACGATTGTATTCTTATGTGGTTGAAAATAATCTTGGATTGATAGGGGATTTTTAAATCAAAAATTAATTTTTGTTTCGAAAGCGGCTTCCGAAATTAAAGTCTAAAATTTAGAATTGTGACGAGTATAAACTTAGAAAAGATTATCACATAATCATTTAATATTAATTATTCCAATTAAAAATTTATATAGTATAATAAATTAGAAAGACTATCAGCTCTCCAACTGTATCCGATGTAACATATTTTTGGATGTCAGCATTATGTTGGCAAATTACAAATATTCGGTTATAATTTAGAAGTAAAGTTTATAATTTTGAATTTTATTGTACTTGAATTTTGAAAGAGTTATTGCTATCAGTCGATAAGTTTACATGAATTTTTGTACATGAATTTGGAGAATTTATTTCAGTCAATTCACACAACATTTAGTATTTTATTTCAAAACTTTGCACAATATGGCAAAAAATTTTAGGCTCTACTCCAGTTTATGCGTCCAATCGACTTTTATGCGTCCAATGACAGTTTATGCGTCCAATCAACAAAAAATTCGATTTTTCTTGGTGTTGCAAAGTTGGGGTATGGTTCCAAAGCATTTCTTTATGTTCGGGACCTAAGCCCACTGGGTCTGGGACCGTTCCTTACCCTATCCCTCGAAATTTCGGAAAGTTATAGCCAATTTTTAAAAATTTCGGAAAAACAATTATAACTTTCCGAAATTTCGAGGGATAGGGCAAGGAATGGTCCCAGACCCAGTGGGCTTAGGTCCCGAACATAAAGAAATGCTTTGTAACCATACCCCAACTTTGCAACACCAAGAAAAATCGAATTTTTTGTTGATTGGACGCATAAACTGTCATTGGACGCATAAAAGTCAATTGGACGCATAAACTGGAGTAGAGCCAAATTTTAACAAAATAATACCGTAAATACACTAATCGAAGCCCATCCAATAAAGCTTAGAAGCTTTCTCAATAAGGTCGGATAATTGGAAATCTTCGGATATCCGGGTCTGTCAACCTTACCTCTCAATGAAACCTATTGAAAACTATAGCCTAGGGCTTCTATTAGCATATTTACGGTAACAGAAAAATCATTCATTGGGTCGATGTTGTTCTATTAATATCAACAAAATTAGTTAACAAATTAGGATCTTTTTCAATTTCACAAATTCTATTCGATTCCTTCCCTTCATTTTCTTCCAAACAATTTTTAATATAAAAATTTAATAAATGGGCATAATTACTATTCCAATCCCTTTCAAATAAATTCTTCATTTGTTTAAATATTTGAGGAATTTTTCTTCTTTTTTCTGTTTGCTTCAGAACTATGGCTACTCCAGTGCCTAAATCTTCAAAATAATCTCCGGACCAATTCGAAGTCCCAATAATTAAAGTGTCATCGGTCATTAAAAACTTTTTGTGGGTCCTTCTGTCTCTTTGAAGGACTGGTTGGTAGGCAAAAGAGTCTGCTGGGACTTTGAATATTTTCTGAAAGAAAAAATATTTTTTAAATATTCTATTGCGGAAATGATAAGAAAGATATTGTGAGAAGTTTTCGAACACTAAATACGAAATTATATTTAACACAATATAGAAATATAATTGAAAAATAGAAAAAAATTTACTTAATATTAATTATTTTAATTATTATTTTTATTAAATTAATTAGCAAGCGTAAGAATAGTAGAATGCCTGAAGAACCTTTTTATTTTTGAATATCAATGCAATGCATTGATAAATTATTTAAAAAATTATTGTCAGTGGGTCTGTGTCTAATAAAAAATTATGTTTTGTTTCCTGTGAACAAAAACTGAAGCACCCGCACAGAAGAACAGAAGCACCGCAACCGTGGAATGCTCATCCCAGAGAATTCTTATCCTAGCAGTTCAAATATGTAAATATTTATTATTAAACTGCACTAAAATATACATGCAAAATTAGTGCAGCACTGCACTAAGCAAATTTGGGGCCAAAAATTCATACATATATGCAAATAAATGCTCCCAAGTTGGTTCTAGAGTAGTGCTCGGTATTGGGCCTTTGTTGACTCCGAACTCCGGGCTTTTAAAAATTTTAGCTCAGGGACGGCAATTTTCGGAGCCGCTCCATGATGGATTTTGGCTCCGAGTACCAAATGAATGAATTATAGTATTCCGGGTATACTATTTTCCTGTTCGTGATACAGAGCGCGTTTTTCTATAAGCTAAAGTTTTTCCCAAAATTTCGGAAATCTGAAGGAAAAAACGTCGGAAATCCTACCCACCTTTGCTCGCACCGTAAAGAAAAATTTAAAAAATGGAAAAATTTACTTAATAATAATTATTTTAATTAATATTTTTATTAAATTAATTAGCAAGCGTGAACAAGTGCAGGAGCAGGTGATGTCCATTTTAAATATTTTTGATTATCACTCAATTGAAGTGATAAATTATTTGAACGTTTTCATTGGTTCCATTCGAACCCAATAAAAAGACTGCAATTTACCAAAAATAAAACTGGTATTAGACTGAAAGGTAGATTTTTGGATATCCCGTCCAAAAAAGACGGAATTTGAAGTATGGGAAGAGATCCCATCATTTTTCAATCCATTCTACAATTACCAAATGGCATTCAAAGTTTCCTCATATTTTTTTTTAATTATTTTATAATGTATTTTTAAAAATTAACTTACAACACTAACAGAACCACCACTATGTCTTTCACCCAAGACTTCCAACGATTTTAAAAATCCCAACCCTTTATTCGGAAAATGTAAAGCTGTTGAAATTATTTTAATTTTGACTCCTCTAAGAATAGCTTCTCTTATAGCATTATCTATTGGTGGCCAATACTTTCCTTTTTGTGTATATAAAAACATTGGGAAGTAATCCATGACGTGAATTAATATGAAAGTTTTGGCATTTTTTATAGCTTCAACAATATCGTTCAAATCCCAACTTCGTCTTGGACTGTTTAATGAACGTGGAGATGCCTTTAAATAATAAAATTAATAGGTTCATAATTAATTTGCCGCCGTTGTACCCCTCCGGATATCCACTAGACTTAGGAAACATCGAAAATCAAGCATCCCGTAAAGGGATTTTTCAAAATGACAAACGGGCGGCTCTTAAAATCCGGGATTGCGGGACGGGATCTCGTAAAATCCCAGACAAGATCCCATCCCGTGTCGCATAAAAATTTACACAACTTGAAGCATACGAGTGCTGTTCCTATCTGGGCACATAACATAAACTTATTAACACGTTAAAATTAATTTCTGGTCGGACTTTGTGGGGAAGCTCTAAAATTTTTGAAATTCACACTAATGCTAGATGGTAACATTCTTACCCAATTCACCAATAAAGGGATACTGTAATATGAGAGAATTCTTAAGCTCTACTCACAAAACTAAGCAACAATAAAAATTCAAAACTTACAGATAAATGCACATCCAATTTATTATTTTCCCCATCAAAAATAGCCAAAGGTTTTTGAGAATTGTAAAATGCTGGGGGCATTTGTTGAATCATTTTTTGGACTTCTTTAATTAATTTTCAAGAAAAAAATATTTTTCAATTCAATTACCTTTAGCACATTTCTTTTCCGATGCTTGCCAATAAATTTCAAAAATTCTAGCCAGGTCTCGACTTAGACAGGGACAGTCCTGCACAAGCACACCCATTTCCATTTTCTATAGATTAAATTTAAAAATTATTACGATAGTTTCCATTGAAATTTTTAACATAAAATTTGACAGTTCTTTTCTAGGGGTACCAAGGTAATGTAAGGATATTAAGATTTAGAAGGATATCTCCAATATATCTCCTCAAATTTAAAATTCATGGATATCTTCTCTATAATTCCTCCACCCCTTTACTAATCAAAAATCTACGGGGAAATTTAGGAGAAGCTAGAGGAAAGGAGCCATATTCCTTCAATTTTTTGCGTCGCAAGCAAAAATTCTGGGGTTCTAAAGTTCAAAAAATAATATTAGAGTTTTAAAATTCGCCGACTTTCGGGGACTGGGTATAACCCTCTAAATAACAAATAATCCGATTCATAAGATAATTTACTTAGGCAAGTGCTCATTTGGGTAAACTTTAATAAATTAATTACTTGTGTCAGAGAACGCCAATCCAAATTAGCAGATCCCAAATAAAAATGTTTATTATCAGCAACGATAACTTTAGAATGCATAACTCCAGTATTAAATATTTTTTGTAGATTAAGTACCCTTCTATTCAAAACACCTCTTTTAGCCAAAGAATTGCCGTCTTCATTATCTCCCTTAAAAAATTTTTTGAAATTTTTGACTGAAAATTCCCAAAACCTTATCCTTAGCCACAGCATTCTCAACCATTTTTATTTGTATTCCTCTGTCGAGTCCAGCACTAATAAGTGCTTCAAACATTTTTTCGCCCTTTAATTAAAAATGAATAATTTTGAGATTTGCAAAGAAAATTAGGAAACTTTTTTGGAGGAGATTTAGAAATAGATCCACACAAATATCAAATCTACAAAGTGGAAAAGAATTGTGAAGGTCAAATCTGACTTTAAAAATTAAAGTTCTTGGCTACGAGATACCCATCTCGATTCCATATAAATATCCCAGTTCTGTCTCTAATTAGGATACACAGTAAGGTTGTCGGATAGTTGGAAATATCGGATATCCGGATCCGGTACCCGAACCGAAAATTTCTGGATATCTGGCCTCGGACCCGGATCCGAAAACCTTAATACACAGGGAATTTCAATACAAATTTTTTTCATGGTTCTCATTGAGAGATACGTTAAATTATGATTTTTGTCCTTGTTTCTTTCGATTTTTGCTACAGAAAATTTTTTATAATTTTTTATTATCAAACAGCTCCGTTTTAATCTTAATATTATTTTGAGTTATCTCTCTAAACAAAAATCCCATTCACATGAATGCCCCTTTCCGAAAGAGAGAGAGAGAGAATACAGTAATTAAAAAGATATTTTTCCTCTCCATACCTGAAAGGAAATATTGTTCAAAGCCTGCTCGCCAAGAACATGTTTTCCTTTAATAAAATTTTTAAATCAAAATTTTATTTCAAAAACCTCTCAAACTAGATTTATATGCAGCAATTAAAAGTGAATTTTTTGCTGAATTAATAAGTATATTCCAGGCGGAGAATGTAGACAATGCTGGTTGTTGAGAATATTCAACAGGAAATGTGAGGTTTTGGGCAATACTTTCGACTAGTTGAATTCTTTAAAATTCAAAAAAGAATTTTTTCTGAATTTATTTTAGATGGAAACAATTAAATAAATTATGGAGATTTGCCTGATTATTATAAGGAAGGGAGAACCAAAGGACTAGGATTTAATACGATTAATGGTAGATGAGAGAAGTGCCTATAGCAATGACTGTCGGAAGGTCGCAATATTGCAACCTGGCTTATACTTTTATATCCTTTTTAAATCCACAAAGTTTCAAATAGACTGTTCCTAAATAAAAAAAATTTACTTTCTAATTTAAGCAAACACTAAACGATTTTTACCAATTTTGCTTAATATAATTTTTTATAATTTTATTCTATTAGAAAAAGTTTGATTTACAATCCTATAGTCTGGTATTATTTCGTCGGATAACATAATATTTTTGTATACCATTGCATAGCACTGGTAAATATACATATTTTCAGATTTATTTTTTTATATGTTCAGATATATTTCAAGATTTATTGAGTGGATTAAGATTGTGCCCTAGGTCCCCAAAACTAAAAAATAAGTACTAAATATTTTACATACCTACAAGTCCGAGAACATTCCAATTCATCCTGTTGAACAGGCATTGAAGCAACAGGCTCCAGCCGATTTCTAAATCTTGTAGAAAAAGGTAATTGCCATAATAAAATTGTGGCAATACCAAAAAGTGTTCCACAAACAATTATTTGGGCAAAAAGAAGGAAAGAAGAACTGTCAGTAGCAGACCCTTCTCTCCTTTCAGAATTTGTTTGATTTTGAATCGAATTTCTCCTAGATTGTTGTTGGAATTCAAAACTGGTAGAGACTTGACTGCTGTTTTTTGACTCTGACAATTCTTCAGAATTTTTTGTTTGTTTATTTTGTTGTTTTTGGTCGTTGCTTCTTTCCTTCTCCATTATTTTTAAAATAAAATTTTGAAAAAATATTTATTGAGTTTTTAAAAGTAGATATATCTTAATTATGAAGCTTCATTAATTATTCATAAGAAAAAAAGACCTTCTTCACCAGTGCTTTTAAATTTCAATTTTGCTCGTACTTCGTATCAAAGTACGAGTACGAATTTTGGAATGAGCGTATAAGCTCTGCTCTTCACCTGTTATTCTACTTACCGTATTTATTCTAATAGATTCACAGTGGTTCTATTTTTCAACCCTCCAATTTTGTGTGGTTATATTAGAGACTGTGGTTCAAATAGAGACTGTGGCTTTATTTTTCAATCTTTTTTTTTGAAAAATAGGAAAAATATTAGGAATTTTCTTGCCATATTCTCCAAAAATTACTTTAATTTTTAATCAATTTAGTGGTTTCTCTACTCAAAATTCTCTAGATTTTCGACTGCGGCGCCGGATTTTTCTAGGATGTCAATTTTCTATAATAAGACTTAACGCTCAACTCGGTTTCCTGGTAGGAAAACCGGGTAAATTTATCAAATACTCCAACCTCGATGTTGTATTAAAGTCATAGAATTTGGGATGGAGGCGTTATAAAGGATATAGAAGGATTTGAAATGATATCGATGGGTTTTAAACAATTAGAGTTGATACACTGGTAGAGCAAGAGAATATGATTGATTACTATTAATTTTGAAAATTTCCCAACCTCTTAAGTCACCTTAATCATTCTAATCTCTTAAATCCTCGTATTGATCAAATTCTCCTTATCTTCTTAATCCTCCCAAATCTTATAGTCCTTCACAATTCACCTTATTTCATTTTCCTCATAATCCCCCCGACACCCATAGCTGTCGTTAACTCTCCTTCTAATATGTCATGGGCTTTCCTGGATTTGCTAAAGTAACAAGAATTATAGTTTATCGAAAGAAGAAAATCAGTATTCCTATATCAGTATTCCATTCACTTATTTAAAAGTATGAGAGATATGTGGTTATATTAGAGACTGTGGTTCAAATGGAGACTGTGGTTTTATTTTTCAACTCCTCCATGTGGTATGGTTATATTAGAGACCGTGGTTCAAATAGAGACGTGTTTCTATTAGAATAAATACGGTATTTACTTGTGATTTTTAATAATCCAAACTTTAAGCTTAGCACTCCAATCTACCTAAACCCATCACTTTATCCACCACTAAAGTTCTCATACATATATTGAGATTTGATTGTATTTGCTGTATTCTCCCCTGTTATTCTACTTATATTTACTTGAGACTTTTTATTAAATTTAATAAAAATTCAGCTCATGTATAGAATGTTAAGATAAAAATAATGAAAATAATATTTCTCGGACCATATTTTTATATACAAAAATCTAGTTAAATGATCTTTAAACGTGATAATTATCTTATGCCCCTCTCATTTCAAAATTCTTTTTCTTTTTGTAAATTTTTGGCTCAACTAACGTCAATTATCAAATGTTTTAAAACAATTTTAAGAAAATATAAAACATTTACTTATCACTCCATTGACGTCAATGGAAGAACGGTGAAAGAAAGAAGGGTCCGAAATTCGTGGCACATTTATAAAAGGTACACTATTGTTGTCTATTTTTGAAAAAAAGATAACTTTATTTACTTAAAAAATAAAGATAAATAATGGGGTTATTAAGGCGCGAAGACATTACGGCGTGATAGTTATAAATTGCAAACTTAACCTAAAGTCTTGAGATTTCTCAAATTTTTCTTCTTTGTAAATTTTAAAATTTTTTGTATTTTATTTCCAAAGTTATGGACGAAAGAATGGTAATAGTTTGGAATTCGCCCCCCCTTTTTTCCTTTCTATTTTTTCCTAGTTTCTTCTCATTTTATGGCATATTATATATTATTCGAGAGAGCCCTTCGAACTGAGTCGAATGACTTTAAAATCAACGAAATCCGACTTAAGTGAACAAAGAATGATAAAAATAAGTATTCTTCTTAAAAAATTCACAATTTTCTGATCATTGATTAAAAATAATTTAAAATTTTGAAGAGATCAAAGAAGTGAAAATTTACTTTTTAAAATGAGTAACAAAAATTTGCGCAAAAAACCATGAGTCCAAATAAATTTAAAAATAAATATTTAAAAAAAGTAAACAGATGTTATCATTAAAGGAAATAAAAAGAATTGTTGTTTATTTTTGATAAACTCAACAACAACAAAAATTTTTGTTTTTGAAAAATCTTTAAAATATTGGAAAAGTACACAAAAAATGTTTAAAAGGTTATTAATAAATTTATAGAATGTGATGGTTGGGAATAATTATCAGTAGCTAATAATTAATTATGAACTGACGTCAAAAAACACCTAAATTAATGTGGCTAATTAATTTTTATAAAATTTTAGTAAAAATAATTTAATAAGACGTTTTTTAAAAATAATTATTTTTATAATTTAAGTTAGAATAATTATTTATAATTTAATGCAAAGGAAAATTTTTTTTGTATATTTCTTAGAAGCATTTTTGGCACGATAAAATTGTTCATGATAGGGTTAAAAATTAATTTTTTTTAATTGCCTGAGGCTATTTATTGACAAATAGGAGGAACTAAATATTTTTCCCCATAAACATAATGTTCGTCTACAGGTCATTTAAGGTCATTCTTTTTCACTAGACAACTTCCAAGCTAACTTAACTTATTGCTTATATTTATGTAGCTCATGTCTGCATTTTACTATTTAATAGAAGAATATCCATCTTAAACTTGAAATTAAATCTTTACTAATCAAAAATAAAAATTTGGTAAATCATAAAAATGAAATTTAACATTTTTACTAAAAAATTTTAAGGAAAAGATGGAAAACAATGAAGGTCATAACAAAAACAAAAATAGATTGCTTCTCCCTCTTGAATTGCTTTTTGATATAATTAATACAGCTAGTAAAAGGCAAGAGAATAGATACGGAAAATGTTTTTGATAAATGACTATTGAGATAGAAATGGATATTAGGGTTGATAGTAGTCTTGGTCCGATCTTTATTTATTATCTGCCTTTCTCCCTGCGAGTAGTCAGAACGGCTCCCGGACAATCCGTCAGTGGACAATCCGGCAGTGGAAAATCCGTCAGTGGACAATCCGTCAGTGGTCGGACAATCCGTCAGTGGACAATTCGTCAGTGAATAAATTCGTGAATCCTACCCATACTCAAACTACCGCGGTCAAAAATTTTCATTTTTTCGTGTGGGGGATTATAAGAGATATCGAAAATTTCGAGATTAATTAGAAAATAGACAGATTTAGCTGGATTAAAAGATATCAGTATTTGGGAGATATCGGGAATTTCAAAAATATTGTGGGATTAAGGGGAATATACAAGAGTTGCAAAATTATAATGGTTGAGGAATTTTGGAGATTAAATGGATTTTGGGGATTAAGTGATATATCAAGGGATATAGGCGGATTAAGAGGATTTGGAGTTTGTTCCATGATATCTATCTATAAACAACCTCTCTTATTTATTATTTCCCACAATCCCACGATATTCATCCAAATCCTCCGGATATCCTTTACAATCTACGGATATCCTCCGGATATCCTTTACAAATCTACGGATATCCCAAATCTACGGATATCCTTTACAAATTCCATACTATTCCCAATATCCAACCAGTTCGTGACAATTCGTGACTCTTGATGCCTCGATATCCACTTTAATCTCACCAACCCCCAGATATAGTCATAAAATTATGAGTATTTCGGAAAGCCTACTGAATGATCTTTAGTTAAACGAAACCTAACCGATAAACATTATCATTAGCTTTCGATCTTGGTACTCTTAAGGTTTGATGAAAAAGCAAGATTTAATCTTCTTATGTCGAGTTAAAAGATCTGCGGTATACTGACTGTGGTAGACATGGATATACTTATAAAAAGTATGTAATGACCTAGCTAGCTTCTGTATCTATTCTAATGTCATTCAATACCAGTCTTGATCTAAAAAATATTATTTATACGGGAAATACAGCAATTATGTTAGAATTAAAAGAGTATTTTATAAAATTAATGTCTTGTTCTACAATATTATATGCTTATTTTGGAGGAAATTTGATAAAACTTTTCAGAAAATTAAAGGTAATTTTTACTTAAGGGAAAATATTGAATTGTCAGAAAATCGCTTTCCAAACACCTCGAGGAGTGATAAAAATAAAAATATATTTTCGGTACGTTTTTTCTGCAATTTTATAAAAGATTGTTTTGCGGAGTTTTTTTGGAATATAAATTTTTGTAAATTTCTTTTCTGAAATCAACATCTCGAGGAGTGATAAAAATAATTTTAGGTTATTTTCGGTTAGCGACAATGTCCGCAACCACCTATAAAGGATAGTTTTGAGGAGTATTTTTGGAATATCTAAAATTTGCTTTCTGAGAAATCCTCAAGAGGTCCAACTACAACTCACAGCTTTTGTTGTGGGGTTGCCCATGAAGAAATATACAGAAATGGGTACTTTTGAACCTTTACAGACAACAATTTTTCTGCCTCCAAGTTCAGCTTGCCCCAGCATTTATTCTAGCTGAGATGCCAAAATACATTATAAAGACTGAATAAAAAATAATCCTTTTTGATGATTTTGGGCCAAATACAGAAAGGTGGAAGAAATGAAAAAGACTGACCATTCTGCACATATATGGGAATAACTTAGGAAGGAAAAATCGGGTCTGTAAGGTTCAATATTACCAAATAATTCCTAAAATCAATATTTAATGTTGTGATGTTAAAATCTGCCAAGATGAACGTGAGGATCCTCGAATGATATGTTGCTGTTGTACAATTCATGTAAAGGGGTGAGGGAGAGACGTGACTAGATCAATCGAAACTTCTTTTGAAAAAATTGTAGAAATTTTTGTTTAGGTGGCCCCGTGAACATTTTTTGAGTTTAATGCTCCCCAAAATAATTTTTCTCTATTAAATTAATCTTTTTGGGAAAATAAATATAAAAACCTTGTAGAAAAACTTGAGGGCATTGTAACATATTCAAAAAGAACCTATTGCTGTTTAAATGCAGCAAGCAGTTAACATTTTGGGGTCACTTTAGTACGTGGGTGCAGGCTTTAATTTACAAATGTTATACCATTCGAAAGAGCTCGTCGAGCTGAGTCGAATGCCACCAAAATTAGATCTAGGAAAAATTTCTGGACCGAGATATAGGTCCCTAAAGTTTGAAAAACCATAGGGGGGACCAAGCACTTTTTTGGGGTGAAAAATTCGAAAATGCAAATTATACCTCGTTCGAAAGAGCTCATCGAGCTGAGTCGAAAGACACCAAAATCAACGAAATCCGACTTGATTGGACCGAGATATAAGCCCCCTAAAAACCTAAGATACAAAGGGGCGATTTTTGGAATAAAAAATTTTTTATACAAATAATACCTCATTCGAAAGAGCTCGACGAGCTGAGTCGAATGAGACCAAAATCACCATGATTAAACAAGATTAGAAAAAGTTATGACACAAAAAAACAGAACCTAAACCTATGGGGCGTCGGCGAGGCGCTTGTGCAAAACCCCGCGCTTCGCGCGGGGTTTTGCGGCACGCGCCTCGCGGGGAGTCTACGGGCGATGGGTCTGGGCTCGTAACATAAACCTATTCTTATCTCCCTTGTTCTGGACGTATTTGGAGCCTCTGTATCAGCAAAAATCTCCACAGATGCCATAGGTAAGGAGCTAAAAGAAAATATCAGAACTTTGTCCAATCAAGTCGGATTTTGTTGATTTTGGTGTCTTTCGACTCAGCTCGATGAGCTCTTTCGAACGAGGTATAATTTGCATTTTCGAATTTTTCACCCCAAAAAAGTGCTTGGTCCCCCCTATGGTTTTTCAAACTTTAGGGACCTATATCTCGGTCCAGAAATTTTTCCTAGATCTAATTTTGGTGGCATTCGACTCAGCTCGACGAGCTCTTTCGAATGGTATAACATTTGTAAATTAAAGCCTGCACCCACGTACTAAAGTACAGCCGCGGGTTATGTTGTTCAAACAACGGGGAATCTGTTACACAAGCGGGGGATGTTGTTCCGTCAACGGCAAGAATTTGTTCCGTCAACTGGGAAGGTTATCTCCGTGTTGAAATAACCTCCCTCGTCGTTTGAACAACATCCCCCACTTGTGTAACAACTTTCCCCGTTGTTTGAACAACATCCCCCGTGTTGGAACAACATCCCTATTCGTTGGAACAACATCCACCGTTGTTTGAACAACATCCCACGTCGTTGGAACAACATCCCCCGTGTTGGAACAACATCCCTATTCGTTGGAACAACATCCACCGTTGTTTGAACAACATCCCACGTCGTTGGAACAACATCCCCCGCTTGTGTAACAGATTCCCCGTTGTTTGAACAACATAACCCGTTTGTGGAACAACTTTCCCATAATACATAATTTGTGATAATTTCTATTATAAGATACTAATATTCCTTTACTCAAATGGCAATCCTCAAATGTCGGTCCTCAAAAGTCGGACCCCAAATGTCGGTCCTCAATCCTCAAATTCGATCCTCAAATGTCGGTCCTCAAATGTCGGTCCGCAATCCTCAAATGTCAATCCTCAAATGTCGGTCCGCAAAAGTCCGTCCCCAAGTGTCGCACCACGTATGATACACATCTTTTTATAAGGTAGATTAAGTTAGACCCCAAGGGTTGTGTTTACAATAGAGGTCTGCTATATTTATTATTTATCAGTGTCTTTTAAGGGCATATTTGGTTATTGTTTTTTATGTAGGACTTGTTTTCAAGAAGTCAGATAACCTAAGCTTTACTCGAATTGACTGAAATTTAAATAGCCTTTCCTCACCTAGGGACCAACCAAATATAAATTTTTATTCATCCAAACTTTTATTTATAGAATATTGAGAATCGCTCTAATACAGAAGTTGATTTAAATGGAACAAATAAAAATACCTCAGAAAGTAGTGATTGCCAACAATGTAAAGCCAAACATAGCAAATGTAAATGCGACCTCTCTGGGCAAGAAATTATTGAGGGAGCTAATCATGATGAGGATCCTCATCGTAAAAAGAGTGGAACTACCTCCTCAGATGTAAATTAAAAATTTTTTGCAGTTTCTGTCTTTTAATTCTGATATTTTGATTTTTGGCATTTTAAGTTTATTGGGTTTTTGGGAACTTTAGAAATTGGTCGGAGGGAACCTTAGACTTCGGATGTAGGGCGAAGGGAGCATGGGATGTAGAGCGAGGGGAACATGGAATCTAGGGCGAAGAGAACATGGTATGTAGGGCGAAGAGTACATGAGATGTAGGGTAAAGGGAACGTTGGAAACAATAGACATAAAACAGGATGGACTTTTACTATTTCGAATTTTTAACATTTTGAAATTTTTATATTTTTGTGCCCAATCCTTAATCAACTTATTCTCTATCAGGAAAACACCAGTGCTCTAAAACCAGACGATAAAGGACGTAACGGCCCTAGGGCCTCAATGGCAGCTGCCGCATGCATCGATGGATCAGCAGCAACAGAATTAACCGCAGAAGATGCCCCTCTACATCGTCGCCAAACAGCAAAAGCAGAATCAGCAATACAACAACACCAACAACAATTAAAACAATTAATTGAAGAACAACGTAAAACATCAAAAATAGACGAAGTTGAAGCTAATTAAATTTAAAAAAAATCTTAAAAACGGGTGAATATTATCTCTCTATCTCTCATTTTAACGCCTTAAATATACTCATAATTTTTATCAAAAATAAACCTAAACCAGCCAAAATTTAATAATTAAAATTTAGAAGTTGTATCTTTAACCTAAATTTAAAAAATCAACCTAATATCCTATACATATGTTTATAGCCATTAAATGTCCCACGATATCAGTACTATTTTGAAATTTCAGTTTTCGAATATTTTTCTATTGCGAGACAGCCTTTTACATAATATGTCACCGTCAAAATGCAATTTCAGGACGAATTCAATTTCGCCGGCCAACTTGGGACTGAAAACAGGAATTTGAATTTTTCTTCGTGTTTAACAGTTGGGAATGAGTTCCACATCTGTTCTACATGTTTATGACCTACAACCAGAGTCCGGGACCGTTTCTTACCCCATTTCTTCAAAATTTTTGAAAATTATAGTGTATTTTTAAAAATGACAAAAAAGCGATTATAATATTTAAAAATTTCGAAGAATAGGGTCCCGAACATGCAGAACAACTACGGAACCCATCACTACTGTTAAACACAAAGAAAAATCCAAATTTTGGCCAAATTGAAGGAAAATATTTGGAAAATCTGTTGATGTCTTTATAATCTTCCCCACATTTTTCATTTTAATTCATTTTAACTATATGTATAATCCAATAAAAAATAATTTTTTGATCTCTTATTTTTAATTGATCAAAAAAGCTTAAATTTTTGCTTCCCCTTTTTTCTGATTTTAAAATAAAAAAAATATTTTTAATCTTTATTGCCATATTTTAATTTTTAAAATTTTGTAAAATTTATTGTAAATAATTAATTTTTGAAAAGTAAATCAAAATGAATAAATAAAAAATATTTTTAGAGGGACGACCTAAAATAAAAAAATAAAAAAAACCTAAAATAAAACTAAACCTAAAAGATCTAAAACCTAAAAATTTAAATTTCCTTTTTGAAAACGTGCTGATTTTTAACATTTTGATTTTCAATTAAAATGCTTTACAAATTTAATATTTTTAGTTAAATTTATAGTTGGACAATCTAGGAGAAATACAAAAAACAGAAGTCAGAAATTTAGTCTAAATTTCGAACAAAAAATCTTGTTTCTTGTACGCCAAGTTCTTTAGTTAGGGTATAAATGTGTTTAAGAGCTATTAGAGGAGAAGGTTAAATATGTTTATGTAAGAGGTTGACTTTAAATAGAATAAATTATTCAAATTTATGATCCAATGGCAACCTTAGTTTTATTCAAAAAGATTTTTTTGATAAAAATTATTTAAAAATATCAAAGTTGTCTGACGAGTGTCAAAGCTGTTTTAGAGACTGATTTAATCGAAATCTAAAATTCTCTTGATGGTATTATAAAAGTTAAGCTGAATTTATGTTGTATAAAAAAGAAAATAATTTTTTCTGCTTAAATTGCCTGAGGCTATTTATTGACAAAATAGGAAGAACTAAAATGTTTCTTCACATAAACATGTTGGTCATCTACAGGTCATTCATTCATTCTATTTCACCAGACAATTTTTACCCTAAATTTAACTTGTATATGTAGCTCACTATCCAACACTAAAAGTCTGGAAATTTGGTAAAATTTTAATTAAATTTATCTTAAAATCTTTAATAAAAATTTTGAAGAAAACATGGAGAATATAAATGATTCCAACAAAAAGAAAAACAACAAAAACAGATTGCTTTTACCTTTAGAATTACTTTTTGATATAATTCGGTCAGCTAATAAAAGGCAAGAGAATAGATACGGAGAATAATCAAATGATTAAAGATGGAAATAATTATTTGGTTTTGTTAGTAGAGGACTTGAGATCAAGGCTGCACGCAATTGAAAAATTCCGCAGCGTAATCCGCAAGTCGCAACTTTTTTATATCCGCAAACGCATCCGCAACTCGCAATCGCAAAAAACCCCACAATTTACGCAGCTCGCAATCCGCAATTGTGTGCAGCCCTGCTTGAGATTGTTAACTTCAAAAATCAACAATCCAATAATCGAGCTTTTTGAAAGGGATCCGATCTTCAGTTATCACTCTCCTTCCATGTTTCCATGCGGGAAATTTAAAATTAAATAATTTTAAATTAATTTAAAATTAATAAATTTCCATTTAAAATTAAATAATTTCACCCTCTTACATCAACACATCCGAAGCAATTTGGATAAATATATTCGACCATAATCATGACTGTTCGCGATAATATCACAAATTTAATCTACAAATCATTTCTAGACATGAGAAATTTTCAAAATTTAAACAATTGACCGCCATTTCTTCGGCGCAGCCTAAACGCCGAACCAAACAGGACACCGACCGACAAGTCACCGTTAAATCAAAAGACAGGCCGACAAAATACTTACCAAAGCACCGTCCATAAAAAACTAAGGATAAACTTCTGCGCTGTTGGAACAATCTCCCTCTGTTTCCAGGAACCGAAAATTTAAAGTATTCCCCGTTTTAACATAAAAAACAACATGCCATGCGCCTTCACCTGGAAAAATACTAATTGAAAGCGGGCCAGTTACTTTGAGCCCAGTTTACAACAGAGTCATTAATAAGATCTTGAACGATCCACAACTTGACGAGAACTAAATCGCGATCCAAATCTGATAGACTTAGTTATAGGAACTGAGGTAGACTGGGCTGTAGTGGATAAGAGGATATATCCCTAAGTATAAATTATTTCCTCGTTTCCGTATCTATTCTAATGTCTGTCAATAACAGCCTTGATTTAAAAAATTATGGAAATAAGGCAATGATATTAGAATTGAAAGAGTATTTTATAAAATTAATGTCTTGTTCTACAATATTATATGCTTATTTTGGAGAAAATTTGATAAAACTATACAGGAAATTAAAGGTAATTTTTAATTTTATAATGATTCATCACTTATTAGTTCATAAGTTCTCAAATATTAGAATAATTCCCAGAAATTAAGAATTCGCGACGTCTTTTAGGGGTCGGGATCCCGATTTCCCGAAATCGCGCATGAAAATTTCAGCGGAAATTCCCGCTACCGATTCCCGAAATTTTTTTTTGAAAAATCAAGAATTTTTACACAATATCTAGTGACATGGTTTTCCAAAATTCTCAAAAATTTTCGCCTGTGGCGCTGGAAAAGGAAGAGATGACTCCTTGTTCTTGAAAAGTCATTAAAACGTTAAGAGGTCTAATAAATATATCATGCTTCGGCTCAGGGTTTGGAACTCAATGTGTGCTGGTTCTACAATTTTATATCCCTACATGGGAGAAAATTTAAAAAACTTTAAGAAAATTAAAGTTAGTTTAAAATATGTACATAAATGGTAAATATTGACTTGTCTAAAAATCACTGTCCAAACTCCTCGAGTTAGGATGACTATTTTTGTCGAAAGGCAATCTAAGATTAAAAAATAAGGTTTTTCTTTTTGAATAAGACACGCTCGTTATATTTTCATATTTCCTATCATCAGGTCTATTTTTGAATTTGGTGGCAAGGGGCAAAATACTAAGTGAACTATGTATGAGAATATAGGTAAAAACTAGGTTCATTTAATAAAACATCTCCTAACTAATTTTTCATTTTCTATTTTTAATTTATTTTGACTCATTGATTCATCAATTCCAAATAAGTATATACAAATATTTACATATTTCCTATATTGTCTCAAAATTCAACAAATTTTATAAGATAATGTTTATAGCTTTACTTTGAATTTAATCAAATCAAAATTTATGCCAAAAAATAGATTTGATCTGTTCTATGATAATAGGTATATCAAAAAATTATCACAATTTCACAGCTTGCAAAAATGTGGGGGCGACTTGTGTCGCCACTTTTGCTACACTCGGCACTCACTATAATCTCACACTTAAATGAGTTTTCCCTTGGGTTCATAGCAGGGCTGGGCGCAATTGGAAAAAATTCCGCAACTCGCAATCCGCAACTCGCAATTTCTTTTTAAAAATCCGCAAACGCAATCCGCAACTCGCAATTTTTTTTAAAAAAATCCGCAAACGCAATCCGCAACTCGCAATTGCAAAAACCCCCGCAATTTACGCAATCCGCAACTCGCAATCCGCAATTGCGCCCAGCCCTGGTTCATAGTGATGCCAAGGAGTTAAGGAATTTCTGAGAATTGAAATACGGTCTAGGAATAGGATCTGGGTCGGCAAAATTAATCGGAAATAAGCTTGTAATAAATACAGTAGTGGACAAAACTATAACAACTTTTTGTTTTTTTTCTTTAAGGATTTGTAACTTCTTTTAAAAAATTCCAATAAATTTAATTTCAAGCTAATTTACTAGTCTATTTTATTCTCTTTAGAATATGCCTAAATGATCTTATCAATAAATTTGAATTTAATTTTTGTAGCTCTTCAACAACATTTACTCGTTTTTTTATTGCGACAAAACTATAACAACTTTTATATAAATACAATCAAATGTAGCATTAAATATAATAAAATTAAATTAAACAATAAAAATATAATACCGGACCTTAATATTTTGTGGGGGCACCATTAACATCAATTACCGCCTTCTCGATACCCTGATCTCGATACCCTGAAAATCAACGTAAATCAGGGGTAAGGCTCTTTAAAAAATATTTTCGACCCCTTATGGATTATTTTAAATTTTTATTTTAGGCTTATCTGAAAGCCCTTGAAATTTGCTACATGGTACCAGAAATCTTATTTTTCAAAAAAAAATATTCCGGTTGGTTACTAAGAGTTAAATTTCTATGTCACCAAAAAACGCCTAAATGCCCCATAAAATGCCCTTTCAAGTCACTTCGGAAATTTAACAGCCTTTGATTTTAGCTTTTTTTCTGTGGCTGTAGAGACACTGCGGAGTACGGAAATTTTTATCAACGATTGTATTCTTATGTGGTTGAAAATAATCTTGGATTGATAGGGGATTTTTAAATTAAAAATTAATTTTTGTTTCGAAAGCGGCTTCCGAAATTAAAGTCTAAAATTTAGAATTGTGACGAGTATAAACTTAGAAAAGATTATCACTAAGGTTCGAAATGGCGCTACGACACGGTCACAGTGACCCATTTGCAAAGTAAGACAATTGCACAGAGGACAATTACACAGTGGACAATTGCACGGTAATTGGTGGTTAAGTGCATTTGTGTTAGACTTTCTAATAAGTTTCTTAATAATAAAATGCTGTTTCTTAAACAACAACAATTTTCCCTGTTCTATAAACAACTTTTCCCGTTGTTGGAAAAGTTGTTCGCGTGAGACGAAAACTCGCAGAGATATAGGCTCCCGAAACTCGAAAAACAATAGAAGAAACCAAGCTGTTTTTTGGGTTAAAAAATTCGAAGTTGCAAATTATAGCTCATTCGAAAGAGCTCTTCGAGGTGAGTCGACTGATACCAAAATCATCTTCATTGGATGATTATGAACAAAGTTATGACTTATAGGTGAATGAGACTTGCGTTTATTTGGAGAGTTTCGCGAATAAACGGGCGTTTTGCGAATAAATGGGCAGGTCGTTTTGCGAATAAACAACACTTTACTGTGCAATTGTCCACTGTGTAATTGTCCTCTGTGCAATTGTCTTACTGTGCAATTGGATCACTGTGCCCGTGTCGTGCCACCTTCGAAATTATATGGAAATCCATATTTTTTTCCTGAATTGCTTAGGTTCTGAAACGCACGAAAAACACACTTGCCGCGCTGATAGCTTTCAAAAATGAGGACTTTCATTTCCATATTTTCCATATTTTTCCATATTTTGCAAGTTCGTCCATATTTCCATATTTTATCCATATTTCGCCATTTTTAAGAGATTTTTATCGTTTTTGGGCAGAAATACCAAAAATCTCGACGTTTTATTCATTTTTAGCGTGCCAAGAAAACTAAAAATTTATAAAATGTCAAAAAAGAACAAAAAACATTATGTCAATAACATATAATGCCAACCAATATAATGCCAATAAGGGTAAAAGTACACATATCGCCAATAAGGCTGAAACCATATTTTGCCAAAAGTCAAAAAGCATTATCCTTTGCAAAAATCCTTTGAGCCTGTATAAACGGTAGAACTGCCTTTATACTAAGTTAATACCCAATAGGTTAAAAATCTGAAAAAAGTCAAAAGTCGACTTAAAGTTATGCGACATCTCTTAACTATACGACACCTTCAATCAAAGTAACATTCGATTCGTCTCTCCGAGCTGAGTTTAAATATGGAAGAATTTTTTGCCGTAGACAAAAACTCGCAGTGATACAGGCCCCTAAATATTGAAAAACCATTGAACCAAGCTGATTTTGGACTGAAAAATTCGAATTTGTAAATTATAGCTCATTCCAAAGTGCTTGTCGAGATGAGTCGAATGACACCAAAATCAACGCAATCTGACTTCATAGAGCCGAGTTACATGCCCGCGGAATTTTACAGGCCCCCGGAATTTACTGAAAAACGTCAAATTTTAGAAAAAAAATTTCAAAAAACGAAAATAAAATTAAGATTTATTTCAATATTTCATCCATATTTAGAATATTTTTCCATACTTTCATCCATATTTTAAGATTTTTTCCATACATATCTTTAAAATTTTTGTCCATATTTCGCGATTTTTCGTCTATATTTTTTCGAACCTTAATTATCACATAATTATTTAATATTAATTATTCCAATTAAAAATTTATATAGTATAATAAATTAGAAAGACTATCAGCTCTCCAACTGTCTCCGATGTAACATATTTTTGGATGTCAGCATTATGTTGGCAAATTATAAATATTCGGTTATAATTTAGAAGTAAAGTCTATAATTTTGAATTTTATTGTACTTGAATTTTGAAAGAGTTATTGATATCAGTCGATAAGTTTACATGAATTTTTGTACACGAATTTGTAGAATTTATTTGAGTCAATTCACACAACATTTAGTATTTTATTTCAAAACTTTGCACAATATGGCAAAAAATTTTAGGCTCTACTCCAGTTTATGCGTCCAATCGACTTTTATGCGTCCAATGACAGTTTATGCGTCCAATCAACAAAAAATTCGATTTTTCTTGGTGTTGCAAAGTTGGGGTATGGTTCCAAAGCATTTCTTTATGTTCGGGACCTAAGCCCACTGGGTCTGGGACCGTTCCTTACCCTATCCCTCGAAATTTCGGAAAGTTATAGCCAATTTTTAAAAATTTCGGAAAAACAATTATAACTTTCCGAAATTTCGAGGGATAGGGCAAGGAATGGTCCCAGACCCAGTGGGCTTAGGTCCCGAACATAAAGAAATGCTTTGGAACCATACCCCAACTTTGCAACACCAAGAAAAATCGAATTTTTTGTTGATTGGACGCATAAACTGTCATTGGACGCATAAAAGTCGATTGGACGCATAAACTGGAGTAGAGCCTAAAATTTTTTGCCATATTGTGCAAAGTTTTGAAATAAAATACTAAATGTTGTGTGAATTGACTCAAATAAATTCTACAAATTCGTGTACAAAAATTCATGTAAACTTATCGACTGATATCAATAACTCTTTCAAAATTCAAGTACAATAAAATTCAAAATTATAGACTTTACTTCTAAATTATAACCGAATATTTATAATTTGCCAACATAATGCTGACATCCAAAAATATGTTACATCGGAGACAGTTGGAGAGCTGATAGTCTTTCTAATTTATTATACTATATAAATTTTTAATTGGAATAATTAATATTAAATAATTATGTGATAATTAAGGTTCGAAAAAATATAGACGAAAAATCGCGAAATATGGACAAAAATTTTAAAGATATGTATGGAAAAAATCTTAAAATATGGATGAAAGTATGGAAAAATATTCTAAATATGGATGAAATATTGAAATAAATCTTAATTTTATTTTCGTTTTTTGAAATTTTTTTTCTAAAATTTGACGTTTTTCAGTAAATTCCGGGGGCCTGTAAAATTCCGCGGGCATGTAACTCGGCTCTATGAAGTCAGATTGCGTTGATTTTGGTGTCATTCGACTCATCTCGACAAGCACTTTGGAATGAGCTATAATTTACAAATTCGAATTTTTCAGTCCAAAATCAGCTTGGTTCAATGGTTTTTCAATATTTAGGGGCCTGTATCACTGCGAGTTTTTGTCTACGGCAAAAAATTCTTCCATATTTAAACTCAGCTCGGAGAGACGAATCGAATGTTACTTTGATTGAAGGTGTCGTATAGTTAAGAGATGTCGCATAACTTTAAGTCGACTTTTGACTTTTTTCAGATTTTTAACCTATTGGGTATTAACTTAGTATAAAGGCAGTTCTACCGTTTATACAGGCTCAAAGGATTTTTGCAAAGGATAATGCTTTTTGACTTTTGGCAAAATATGGTTTCAGCCTTATTGGCGATATGTGTACTTTTACCCTTATTGGCATTATATTGGTTGGCATTATATGTTATTGACATAATGTTTTTTGTTCTTTTTTGACATTTTATAAATTTTTAGTTTTCTTGGCACGCTAAAAATGAATAAAACGTCGAGATTTTTGGTATTTCTGCCCAAAAACGATAAAAATCTCTTAAAAATGGCGAAATATGGATAAAATATGGAAATATGGACGAACTTGCAAAATATGGAAAAATATGGAAAATATGGAAATGAAAGTCCTCATTTTTGAAAGCTATCAGCGCGGCAAGTGTGTTTTTCGTGCGTTTCAGAACCTAAGCAATTCAGGAAAAAAATATGGATTTCCATATAATTTCGAAGGTGGCACGACACGGGCACAGTGATCCAATTGCACAGTAAGACAATTGCACAGAGGACAATTACACAGTGGACAATTGCACAGTAAAGTGTTGTTTATTCGCAAAACGACCTGCCCATTTATTCGCAAAACGCCCGTTTATTCGCGAAACTCTCCAAATAAACGCAAGTCTCATTCACCTATAAGTCATAACTTTGTTCATAATCATCCAATGAAGATGATTTTGGTATCAGTCGACTCACCTCGAAGAGCTCTTTCGAATGAGCTATAATTTGCAACTTCGAATTTTTTAACCCAAAAAACAGCTTGGTTTCTTCTATTGTTTTTCGAGTTTCGGGAGCCTATATCTCTGCGAGTTTTCGTCTCACGCGAACAACTTTTCCAACAACGGGAAAAGTTGTTTATAGAACAGGGAAAATTGTTGTTGTTTAAGAAACAGCATTTTATTATTAAGAAACTTATTAGAAAGTCTAACACAAATGCACTTAACCACCAATTACCGTGCAATTGTCCACTGTGTAATTGTCCTCTGTGCAATTGTCTTACTTTGCAAATGGGTCACTGTGACCGTGTCGTAGCGCCATTTCGAACCTTAGTGATAATCTTTTCTAAGTTTATACTCGTCACAATTCTAAATTTTAGACTTTAATTTCGGAAGCCGCTTTCGAAACAAAAAATTAATTTTTAATTTAAAAATCCCCTATCAATCCAAGATTATTTTCAACCACATAAGAATACAATCGTTGATAAAAATTTCCGTACTCCGCAGTGTCTCTACAGCCACAGAAAAAAAGCTAAAATCAAAGGCTGTTAAATTTCCGAAGTGACTTGAAAGGGCATTTTATGGGGCATTTAGGCGTTTTTTGGTGACATAGAAATTTAACTCTTAGTAACCAACCGGAATATTTTTTTTTGAAAAATAAGATTTCTGGTACCATGTAGCAAATTTCAAGGGCTTTCAGATAAGCCTAAAATAAAAATTTAAAATAATCCATAAGGGGTCGAAAATATTTTTTAAAGAGCCTTACCCCTGATTTACGTTGATTTTCAGGGTATCGAGATCAGGGTATCGAGAAGGCGGTAATTGATGTTAATGGTGCCCCCACAAAATATTAAGGTCCGGTATTATATTTTTATTGTTTAATTTAATTTTATTATATTTAATGCTACATTTGATTGTATTTATATAAAAGTTGTTATAGTTTTGTCGCAATAAAAAAACGAGTAAATGTTGTTGAAGAGCTACAAAAATTAAATTCAAATTTATTGATAAGATCATTTAGGCATATTCTAAAGAGAATAAAATAGACTAGTAAATTAGCTTGAAATTAAATTTATTGGAATTTTTTAAAAGAAGTTACAAATCCTTAAAGAAAAAAAACAAAAAGTTGTTATAGTTTTGTCCACTACTGTATTTATTACAAGCTTATTTCCGATTAATTTTGCCGACCCAGATCCTATTCCTAGACCGTATTTCAATTCTCAGAAATTCCTTAACTCCTTGGCATCACTATGAACCAGGGCTGGGCGCAATTGCGGATTGCGAGTTGCGGATTGCGTAAATTGCGGGGGTTTTTGCAATTGCGAGTTGCGGATTGCGTTTGCGGATTTTTTTAAAAAAAATTGCGAGTTGCGGATTGCGTTTGCGGATTTTTAAAAAGAAATTGCGAGTTGCGGATTGCGAGTTGCGGAATTTTTTTTCCAATTGCGCCCAGCCCTGCTATGAACCCAAGGGAAAACTCATTTAAGTGTGAGATTATAGTGAGTGCCGAGTGTAGCAAAAGTGGCGACACAAGTCGCCCCCACATTTTTGCAAGCTGTGAAATTGTGATAATTTTTTGATATACCTATTATCATAGAACAGATCAAATCTATTTTTTGGCATAAATTTTGATTTGATTAAATTCAAAGTAAAGCTATAAACATTATCTTATAAAATTTGTTGAATTTTGAGACAATATAGGAAATATGTAAATATTTGTATATACTTATTTGGAATTGATGAATCAATGAGTCAAAATAAATTAAAAATAGAAAATGAAAAATTAGTTAGGAGATGTTTTATTAAATGAACCTAGTTTTTACCTATATTCTCATACATAGTTCACTTAGTATTTTGCCCCTTGCCACCAAATTCAAAAATAGACCTGATGATAGGAAATATGAAAATATAACGAGCGTGTCTTATTCAAAAAAGAAAAACCTTATTTTTTAATCTTAGATTGCCTTTCGACAAAAATAGTCATCCTAACTCGAGGAGTTTGGACAGTGATTTTTAGACAAGTCAATATTTACCATTTATGTACATATTTTAAACTAACTTTAATTTTCTTAAAGTTTTTTTTAAATTTTCTCCCATGTAGGGATATAAAATTGTAGAACCAGCACACATTGAGTTCCAAACCCTGAGCCGAAGCATGATATATTTATTAGACCTCTTAACGTTTTAATGACTTTTCAAGAACAAGGAGTCATCTCTTCCTTTTCCAGCGCCACAGGCGAAAATTTTTGAGAATTTTGGAAAACCATGTCACTAGATATTGTGTAAAAATTCTTGATTTTTCAAAAAAAAATTTCGGGAATCGGTAGCGGGAATTTCCGCTGAAATTTTCATGCGCGATTTCGGGAAATCGGGATCCCGACCCCTAAAAGACGTCGCGAATTCTTAATTTCTGGGAATTATTCTAATATTTGAGAACTTATGAACTAATAAGTGATGAATCATTATAAAATTAAAAATTACCTTTAATTTCCTGTATAGTTTTATCAAATTTTCTCCAAAATAAGCATATAATATTGTAGAACAAGACATTAATTTTATAAAATACTCTTTCAATTCTAATATCATTGCCTTATTTCCATAATTTTTTAAATCAAGGCTGTTATTGACAGACATTAGAATAGATACGGAAACGAGGAAATAATTTATACTTAGGGATATATCCTCTTATCCACTACAGCCCAGTCTACCTCAGTTCCTATAACTAAGTCTATCAGATTTGGATCGCGATTTAGTTCTCGTCAAGTTGTGGATCGTTCAAGATCTTATTAATGACTCTGTTGTAAACTGGGCTCAAAGTAACTGGCCCGCTTTCAATTAGTATTTTTCCAGGTGAAGGCGCATGGCATGTTGTTTTTTATGTTAAAACGGGGAATACTTTAAATTTTCGGTTCCTGGAAACAGAGGGAGATTGTTCCAACAGCGCAGAAGTTTATCCTTAGTTTTTTATGGACGGTGCTTTGGTAAGTATTTTGTCGGCCTGTCTTTTGATTTAACGGTGACTTGTCGGTCGGTGTCCTGTTTGGTTCGGCGTTTAGGCTGCGCCGAAGAAATGGCGGTCAATTGTTTAAATTTTGAAAATTTCTCATGTCTAGAAATGATTTGTAGATTAAATTTGTGATATTATCGCGAACAGTCATGATTATGGTCGAATATATTTATCCAAATTGCTTCGGATGTGTTGATGTAAGAGGGTGAAATTATTTAATTTTAAATGGAAATTTATTAATTTTAAATTAATTTAAAATTATTTAATTTTAAATTTCCCGCATGGAAACATGGAAGGAGAGTGATAACTGAAGATCGGATCCCTTTCAAAAAGCTCGATTATTGGATTGTTGATTTTTGAAGTTAACAATCTCAAGCAGGGCTGCACACAATTGCGGATTGCGAGCTGCGTAAATTGTGGGGTTTTTTGCGATTGCGAGTTGCGGATGCGTTTGCGGATATAAAAAAGTTGCGACTTGCGGATTACGCTGCGGAATTTTTTTCAATTGCGTGCAGCCTTGATCTCAAGTCCTCTACTAACAAAACCAAATAATTATTTCCATCTTTAATCATTTGATTATTCTCCGTATCTATTCTCTTGCCTTTTATTAGCTGACCGAATTATATCAAAAAGTAATTCTAAAGGTAAAAGCAATCTGTTTTTGTTGTTTTTCTTTTTGTTGGAATCATTTATATTCTCCATGTTTTCTTCAAAATTTTTATTAAAGATTTTAAGATAAATTTAATTAAAATTTTACCAAATTTCCAGACTTTTAGTGTTGGATAGTGAGCTACATATACAAGTTAAATTTAGGGTAAAAATTGTCTGGTGAAATAGAATGAATGAATGACCTGTAGATGACCAACATGTTTATGTGAAGAAACATTTTAGTTCTTCCTATTTTGTCAATAAATAGCCTCAGGCAATTTAAGCAGAAAAAATTATTTTCTTTTTTATACAACATAAATTCAGCTTAACTTTTATAATACCATCAAGAGAATTTTAGATTTCGATTAAATCAGTCTCTAAAACAGCTTTGACACTCGTCAGACAACTTTGATATTTTTAAATAATTTTTATCAAAAAAATCTTTTTGAATAAAACTAAGGTTGCCATTGGATCATAAATTTGAATAATTTATTCTATTTAAAGTCAACCTCTTACATAAACATATTTAACCTTCTCCTCTAATAGCTCTTAAACACATTTATACCCTAACTAAAGAACTTGGCGTACAAGAAACAAGATTTTTTGTTCGAAATTTAGACTAAATTTCTGACTTCTGTTTTTTGTATTTCTCCTAGATTGTCCAACTATAAATTTAACTAAAAATATTAAATTTGTAAAGCATTTTAATTGAAAATCAAAATGTTAAAAATCAGCACGTTTTCAAAAAGGAAATTTAAATTTTTAGGTTTTAGATCTTTTAGGTTTAGTTTTATTTTAGGTTTTTTTATTTTTTTATTTTAGGTCGTCCCTCTAAAAATATTTTTTATTTATTCATTTTGATTTACTTTTCAAAAATTAATTATTTACAATAAATTTTACAAAATTTTAAAAATTAAAATATGGCAATAAAGATTAAAAATATTTTTTTTATTTTAAAATCAGAAAAAAGGGGAAGCAAAAATTTAAGCTTTTTTGATCAATTAAAAATAAGAGATCAAAAAATTATTTTTTATTGGATTATACATATAGTTAAAATGAATTAAAATGAAAAATGTGGGGAAGATTATAAAGACATCAACAGATTTTCCAAATATTTTCCTTCAATTTGGCCAAAATTTGGATTTTTCTTTGTGTTTAACAGTAGTGATGGGTTCCGTAGTTGTTCTGCATGTTCGGGACCCTATTCTTCGAAATTTTTAAATATTATAATCGCTTTTTTGTCATTTTTAAAAATACACTATAATTTTCAAAAATTTTGAAGAAATGGGGTAAGAAACGGTCCCGGACTCTGGTTGTAGGTCATAAACATGTAGAACAGATGTGGAACTCATTCCCAACTGTTAAACACGAAGAAAAATTCAAATTCCTGTTTTCAGTCCCAAGTTGGCCGGCGAAATTGAATTCGTCCTGAAATTGCATTTTGACGGTGACATATTATGTAAAAGGCTGTCTCGCAATAGAAAAATATTCGAAAACTGAAATTTCAAAATAGTACTGATATCGTGGGACATTTAATGGCTATAAACATATGTATAGGATATTAGGTTGATTTTTTAAATTTAGGTTAAAGATACAACTTCTAAATTTTAATTATTAAATTTTGGCTGGTTTAGGTTTATTTTTGATAAAAATTATGAGTATATTTAAGGCGTTAAAATGAGAGATAGAGAGATAATATTCACCCGTTTTTAAAAATTTTTTTTAAATTTAATTAGCTTCAACTTCGTCTATTTTTGATGTTTTACGTTGTTCTTCAATTAATTGTTTTAATTGTTGTTGGTGTTGTTGTATTGCTGATTCTGCTTTTGCTGTTTGGCGACGATGTAGAGGGGCATCTTCTGCGGTTAATTCTGTTGCTGCTGATCCATCGATGCATGCGGCAGCTGCCATTGAGGCCCTAGGGCCGTTACGTCCTTTATCGTCTGGTTTTAGAGCACTGGTGTTTTCCTGATAGAGAATAAGTTGATTAAGGATTGGGCACAAAAATATAAAAATTTCAAAATGTTAAAAATTCGAAATAGTAAAAGTCCATCCTGTTTTATGTCTATTGTTTCCAACGTTCCCTTTACCCTACATCTCATGTACTCTTCGCCCTACATACCATGTTCTCTTCGCCCTAGATTCCATGTTCCCCTCGCTCTACATCCCATGCTCCCTTCGCCCTACATCCGAAGTCTAAGGTTCCCTCCGACCAATTTCTAAAGTTCCCAAAAACCCAATAAACTTAAAATGCCAAAAATCAAAATATCAGAATTAAAAGACAGAAACTGCAAAAAATTTTTAATTTACATCTGAGGAGGTAGTTCCACTCTTTTTACGATGAGGATCCTCATCATGATTAGCTCCCTCAATAATTTCTTGCCCAGAGAGGTCGCATTTACATTTGCTATGTTTGGCTTTACATTGTTGGCAATCACTACTTTCTGAGGTATTTTTATTTGTTCCATTTAAATCAACTTCTGTATTAGAGCGATTCTCAATATTCTATAAATAAAAGTTTGGATGAATAAAAATTTATATTTGGTTGGTCCCTAGGTGAGGAAAGGCTATTTAAATTTCAGTCAATTCGAGTAAAGCTTAGGTTATCTGACTTCTTGAAAACAAGTCCTACATAAAAAACAATAACCAAATATGCCCTTAAAAGACACTGATAAATAATAAATATAGCAGACCTCTATTGTAAACACAACCCTTGGGGTCTAACTTAATCTACCTTATAAAAAGATGTGTATCATACGTGGTGCGACACTTGGGGACGGACTTTTGCGGACCGACATTTGAGGATTGACATTTGAGGATTGCGGACCGACATTTGAGGACCGACATTTGAGGATCGAATTTGAGGATTGAGGACCGACATTTGGGGTCCGACTTTTGAGGACCGACATTTGAGGATTGCCATTTGAGTAAAGGAATATTAGTATCTTATAATAGAAATTATCACAAATTATGTATTATGGGAAAGTTGTTCCACAAACGGGTTATGTTGTTCAAACAACGGGGAATCTGTTACACAAGCGGGGGATGTTGTTCCAACGACGTGGGATGTTGTTCAAACAACGGTGGATGTTGTTCCAACGAATAGGGATGTTGTTCCAACACGGGGGATGTTGTTCCAACGACGTGGGATGTTGTTCAAACAACGGTGGATGTTGTTCCAACGAATAGGGATGTTGTTCCAACACGGGGGATGTTGTTCAAACAACGGGGAAAGTTGTTACACAAGTGGGGGATGTTGTTCAAACGACGAGGGAGGTTATTTCAACACGGAGATAACCTTCCCAGTTGACGGAACAAATTCTTGCCGTTGACGGAACAACATCCCCCGCTTGTGTAACAGATTCCCCGTTGTTTGAACAACATAACCCGCGGCTGTACTTTAGTACGTGGGTGCAGGCTTTAATTTACAAATGTTATACCATTCGAAAGAGCTCGTCGAGCTGAGTCGAATGCCACCAAAATTAGATCTAGGAAAAATTTCTGGACCGAGATATAGGTCCCTAAAGTTTGAAAAACCATAGGGGGGACCAAGCACTTTTTTGGGGTGAAAAATTCGAAAATGCAAATTATACCTCGTTCGAAAGAGCTCATCGAGCTGAGTCGAAAGACACCAAAATCAACAAAATCCGACTTGATTGGACAAAGTTCTGATATTTTCTTTTAGCTCCTTACCTATGGCATCTGTGGAGATTTTTGCTGATACAGAGGCTCCAAATACGTCCAGAACAAGGGAGATAAGAATAGGTTTATGTTACGAGCCCAGACCCATCGCCCGTAGACTCCCCGCGAGGCGCGTGCCGCAAAACCCCGCGCGAAGCGCGGGTTTTGCACAAGCGCCTCGCCGACGCCCCATAGGTTTAGGTTCTGTTTTTTTGTGTCATAACTTTTTCTAATCTTGTTTAATCATGGTGATTTTGGTCTCATTCGACTCAGCTCGTCGAGCTCTTTCGAATGAGGTATTATTTGTATAAAAAATTTTTTATTCCAAAAATCGCCCCTTTGTATCTTAGGTTTTTAGGGGGCTTATATCTCGGTCCAATCAAGTCGGATTTCGTTGATTTTGGTGTCTTTCGACTCAGCTCGATGAGCTCTTTCGAACGAGGTATAATTTGCATTTTCGAATTTTTCACCCCAAAAAAGTGCTTGGCTCCCCCTATGGTTTTTCAAACTTTAGGGACCTATATCTCGGTCCAGAAATTTTTCCTAGATCTAATTTTGGTGGCATTCGACTCAGCTCGACGAGCTCTTTCGAATGGTATAACATTTGTAAATTAAAGCCTGCACCCACGTACTAAAGTGACCCCAAAATGTTAACTGCTTGCTGCATTTAAACAGCAATAGGTTCTTTTTGAATATGTTACAATGCCCTCAAGTTTTTCTACAAGGTTTTTATATTTATTTTCCCAAAAAGATTAATTTAATAGAGAAAAATTATTTTGGGGAGCATTAAACTCAAAAAATGTTCACGGGGCCACCTAAACAAAAATTTCTACAATTTTTTCAAAAGAAGTTTCGATTGATCTAGTCACGTCTCTCCCTCACCCCTTTACATGAATTGTACAACAGCAACATATCATTCGAGGATCCTCACGTTCATCTTGGCAGATTTTAACATCACAACATTAAATATTGATTTTAGGAATTATTTGGTAATATTGAACCTTACAGACCCGATTTTTCCTTCCTAAGTTATTCCCATATATGTGCAGAATGGTCAGTCTTTTTCATTTCTTCCACCTTTCTGTATTTGGCCCAAAATCATCAAAAAGGATTATTTTTTATTCAGTCTTTATAATGTATTTTGGCATCTCAGCTAGAATAAATGCTGGGGCAAGCTGAACTTGGAGGCAGAAAAATTGTTGTCTGTAAAGGTTCAAAAGTACCCATTTCTGTATATTTCTTCATGGGCAACCCCACAACAAAAGCTGTGAGTTGTAGTTGGACCTCTTGAGGATTTCTCAGAAAGCAAATTTTAGATATTCCAAAAATACTCCTCAAAACTATCCTTTATAGGTGGTTGCGGACATTGTCGCTAACCGAAAATAACCTAAAATTATTTTTATCACTCCTCGAGATGTTGATTTCAGAAAAGAAATTTACAAAAATTTATATTCCAAAAAACTCCGCAAAACAATCTTTTATAAAATTGCAGAAAAAACGTACCGAAAATATATTTTTATTTTTATCACTCCTCGAGGTGTTTGGAAAGCGATTTTCTGACAATTCAATATTTTCCCTTAAGTAAAAATTACCTTTAATTTTCTGAAAAGTTTTATCAAATTTCCTCCAAAATAAGCATATAATATTGTAGAACAAGACATTAATTTTATAAAATACTCTTTTAATTCTAACATAATTGCTGTATTTCCCGTATAAATAATATTTTTTAGATCAAGACTGGTATTGAATGACATTAGAATAGATACAGAAGCTAGCTAGGTCATTACATACTTTTTATAAGTATATCCATGTCTACCACAGTCAGTATACCGCAGATCTTTTAACTCGACATAAGAAGATTAAATCTTGCTTTTTCATCAAACCTTAAGAGTACCAAGATCGAAAGCTAATGATAATGTTTATCGGTTAGGTTTCGTTTAACTAAAGATCATTCAGTAGGCTTTCCGAAATACTCATAATTTTATGACTATATCTGGGGGTTGGTGAGATTAAAGTGGATATCGAGGCATCAAGAGTCACGAATTGTCACGAACTGGTTGGATATTGGGAATAGTATGGAATTTGTAAAGGATATCCGTAGATTTGGGATATCCGTAGATTTGTAAAGGATATCCGGAGGATATCCGTAGATTGTAAAGGATATCCGGAGGATTTGGATGAATATCGTGGGATTGTGGGAAATAATAAATAAGAGAGGTTGTTTATAGATAGATATCATGGAACAAACTCCAAATCCTCTTAATCCGCCTATATCCCTTGATATATCACTTAATCCCCAAAATCCATTTAATCTCCAAAATTCCTCAACCATTATAATTTTGCAACTCTTGTATATTCCCCTTAATCCCACAATATTTTTGAAATTCCCGATATCTCCCAAATACTGATATCTTTTAATCCAGCTAAATCTGTCTATTTTCTAATTAATCTCGAAATTTTCGATATCTCTTATAATCCCCCACACGAAAAAATGAAAATTTTTGACCGCGGTAGTTTGAGTATGGGTAGGATTCACGAATTTATTCACTGACGAATTGTCCACTGACGGATTGTCCGACCACTGACGGATTGTCCACTGACGGATTTTCCACTGCCGGATTGTCCACTGACGGATTGTCCGGGAGCCGTTCTGACTACTCGCAGGGAGAAAGGCAGATAATAAATAAAGATCGGACCAAGACTACTATCAACCCTAATATCCATTTCTATCTCAATAGTCATTTATCAAAAACATTTTCCGTATCTATTCTCTTGCCTTTTACTAGCTGTATTAATTATATCAAAAAGCAATTCAAGAGGGAGAAGCAATCTATTTTTGTTTTTGTTATGACCTTCATTGTTTTCCATCTTTTCCTTAAAATTTTTTAGTAAAAATGTTAAATTTCATTTTTATGATTTACCAAATTTTTATTTTTGATTAGTAAAGATTTAATTTCAAGTTTAAGATGGATATTCTTCTATTAAATAGTAAAATGCAGACATGAGCTACATAAATATAAGCAATAAGTTAAGTTAGCTTGGAAGTTGTCTAGTGAAAAAGAATGACCTTAAATGACCTGTAGACGAACATTATGTTTATGGGGAAAAATATTTAGTTCCTCCTATTTGTCAATAAATAGCCTCAGGCAATTAAAAAAAATTAATTTTTAACCCTATCATGAACAATTTTATCGTGCCAAAAATGCTTCTAAGAAATATACAAAAAAAATTTTCCTTTGCATTAAATTATAAATAATTATTCTAACTTAAATTATAAAAATAATTATTTTTAAAAAACGTCTTATTAAATTATTTTTACTAAAATTTTATAAAAATTAATTAGCCACATTAATTTAGGTGTTTTTTGACGTCAGTTCATAATTAATTATTAGCTACTGATAATTATTCCCAACCATCACATTCTATAAATTTATTAATAACCTTTTAAACATTTTTTGTGTACTTTTCCAATATTTTAAAGATTTTTCAAAAACAAAAATTTTTGTTGTTGTTGAGTTTATCAAAAATAAACAACAATTCTTTTTATTTCCTTTAATGATAACATCTGTTTACTTTTTTTAAATATTTATTTTTAAATTTATTTGGACTCATGGTTTTTTGCGCAAATTTTTGTTACTCATTTTAAAAAGTAAATTTTCACTTCTTTGATCTCTTCAAAATTTTAAATTATTTTTAATCAATGATCAGAAAATTGTGAATTTTTTAAGAAGAATACTTATTTTTATCATTCTTTGTTCACTTAAGTCGGATTTCGTTGATTTTAAAGTCATTCGACTCAGTTCGAAGGGCTCTCTCGAATAATATATAATATGCCATAAAATGAGAAGAAACTAGGAAAAAATAGAAAGGAAAAAAGGGGGCGAATTCCAAACTATTACCATTCTTTCGTCCATAACTTTGGAAATAAAATACAAAAAATTTTAAAATTTACAAAGAAGAAAAATTTGAGAAATCTCAAGACTTTAGGTTAAGTTTGCAATTTATAACTATCACGCCGTAATGTCTTCGCGCCTTAATAACCCCATTATTTATCTTTATTTTTTAAGTAAATAAAGTTATCTTTTTTTCAAAAATAGACAACAATAGTGTACCTTTTATAAATGTGCCACGAATTTCGGACCCTTCTTTCTTTCACCGTTCTTCCATTGACGTCAATGGAGTGATAAGTAAATGTTTTATATTTTCTTAAAATTGTTTTAAAACATTTGATAATTGACGTTAGTTGAGCCAAAAATTTACAAAAGAAAAAGAATTTTGAAATGAGAGGGGCATAAGATAATTATCACGTTTAAAGATCATTTAACTAGATTTTTGTATATAAAAATATGGTCCGAGAAATATTATTTTCATTATTTTTATCTTAACATTCTATACATGAGCTGAATTTTTATTAAATTTAATAAAAAGTCTCAAGTAAATATAAGTAGAATAACAGGGGAGAATACAGCAAATACAATCAAATCTCAATATATGTATGAGAACTTTAGTGGTGGATAAAGTGATGGGTTTAGGTAGATTGGAGTGCTAAGCTTAAAGTTTGGATTATTAAAAATCACAAGTAAATACCGTATTTATTCTAATAGAAACACGTCTCTATTTGAACCACGGTCTCTAATATAACCATACCACATGGAGGAGTTGAAAAATAAAACCACAGTCTCCATTTGAACCACAGTCTCTAATATAACCACATATCTCTCATACTTTTAAATAAGTGAATGGAATACTGATATAGGAATACTGATTTTCTTCTTTCGATAAACTATAATTCTTGTTACTTTAGCAAATCCAGGAAAGCCCATGACATATTAGAAGGAGAGTTAACGACAGCTATGGGTGTCGGGGGGATTATGAGGAAAATGAAATAAGGTGAATTGTGAAGGACTATAAGATTTGGGAGGATTAAGAAGATAAGGAGAATTTGATCAATACGAGGATTTAAGAGATTAGAATGATTAAGGTGACTTAAGAGGTTGGGAAATTTTCAAAATTAATAGTAATCAATCATATTCTCTTGCTCTACCAGTGTATCAACTCTAATTGTTTAAAACCCATCGATATCATTTCAAATCCTTCTATATCCTTTATAACGCCTCCATCCCAAATTCTATGACTTTAATACAACATCGAGGTTGGAGTATTTGATAAATTTACCCGGTTTTCCTACCAGGAAACCGAGTTGAGCGTTAAGTCTTATTATAGAAAATTGACATCCTAGAAAAATCCGGCGCCGCAGTCGAAAATCTAGAGAATTTTGAGTAGAGAAACCACTAAATTGATTAAAAATTAAAGTAATTTTTGGAGAATATGGCAAGAAAATTCCTAATATTTTTCCTATTTTTCAAAAAAAAAGATTGAAAAATAAAGCCACAGTCTCTATTTGAACCACAGTCTCTAATATAACCACACAAAATTGGAGGGTTGAAAAATAGAACCACTGTGAATCTATTAGAATAAATACGGTAAGTAGAATAACAGGTGAAGAGCAGAGCTTATACGCTCATTCCAAAATTCGTACTCGTACTTTGATACGAAGTACGAGCAAAATTGAAATTTAAAAGCACTGGTGAAGAAGGTCTTTTTTTCTTATGAATAATTAATGAAGCTTCATAATTAAGATATATCTACTTTTAAAAACTCAATAAATATTTTTTCAAAATTTTATTTTAAAAATAATGGAGAAGGAAAGAAGCAACGACCAAAAACAACAAAATAAACAAACAAAAAATTCTGAAGAATTGTCAGAGTCAAAAAACAGCAGTCAAGTCTCTACCAGTTTTGAATTCCAACAACAATCTAGGAGAAATTCGATTCAAAATCAAACAAATTCTGAAAGGAGAGAAGGGTCTGCTACTGACAGTTCTTCTTTCCTTCTTTTTGCCCAAATAATTGTTTGTGGAACACTTTTTGGTATTGCCACAATTTTATTATGGCAATTACCTTTTTCTACAAGATTTAGAAATCGGCTGGAGCCTGTTGCTTCAATGCCTGTTCAACAGGATGAATTGGAATGTTCTCGGACTTGTAGGTATGTAAAATATTTAGTACTTATTTTTTAGTTTTGGGGACCTAGGGCACAATCTTAATCCACTCAATAAATCTTGAAATATATCTGAACATATAAAAAAATAAATCTGAAAATATGTATATTTACCAGTGCTATGCAATGGTATACAAAAATATTATGTTATCCGACGAAATAATACCAGACTATAGGATTGTAAATCAAACTTTTTCTAATAGAATAAAATTATAAAAAATTATATTAAGCAAAATTGGTAAAAATCGTTTAGTGTTTGCTTAAATTAGAAAGTAAATTTTTTTTATTTAGGAACAGTCTATTTGAAACTTTGTGGATTTAAAAAGGATATAAAAGTATAAGCCAGGTTGCAATATTGCGACCTTCCGACAGTCATTGCTATAGGCACTTCTCTCATCTACCATTAATCGTATTAAATCCTAGTCCTTTGGTTCTCCCTTCCTTATAATAATCAGGCAAATCTCCATAATTTATTTAATTGTTTCCATCTAAAATAAATTCAGAAAAAATTCTTTTTTGAATTTTAAAGAATTCAACTAGTCGAAAGTATTGCCCAAAACCTCACATTTCCTGTTGAATATTCTCAACAACCAGCATTGTCTACATTCTCCGCCTGGAATATACTTATTAATTCAGCAAAAAATTCACTTTTAATTGCTGCATATAAATCTAGTTTGAGAGGTTTTTTGAAATAAAATTTTGATTTAAAAATTTTATTAAAGGAAAACATGTTCTTGGCGAGCAGGCTTTGAACAATATTTCCTTTCAGGTATGGAGAGGAAAAATATCTTTTTAATTACTGTATTCTCTCTCTCTCTCTTTCGGAAAGGGGCATTCATGTGAATGGGATTTTTGTTTAGAGAGATAACTCAAAATAATATTAAGATTAAAACGGAGCTGTTTGATAATAAAAAATTATAAAAAATTTTCTGTAGCAAAAATCGAAAGAAACAAGGACAAAAATCATAATTTAACGTATCTCTCAATGAGAACCATGAAAAAAATTTGTATTGAAATTCCCTGTGTATTAAGGTTTTCGGATCCGGGTCCGAGGCCAGATATCCAGAAATTTTCGGTTCGGGTACCGGATCCGGATATCCGATATTTCCAACTATCCGACAACCTTACTGTGTATCCTAATTAGAGACAGAACTGGGATATTTATATGGAATCGAGATGGGTATCTCGTAGCCAAGAACTTTAATTTTTAAAGTCAGATTTGACCTTCACAATTCTTTTCCACTTTGTAGATTTGATATTTGTGTGGATCTATTTCTAAATCTCCTCCAAAAAAGTTTCCTAATTTTCTTTGCAAATCTCAAAATTATTCATTTTTAATTAAAGGGCGAAAAAATGTTTGAAGCACTTATTAGTGCTGGACTCGACAGAGGAATACAAATAAAAATGGTTGAGAATGCTGTGGCTAAGGATAAGGTTTTGGGAATTTTCAGTCAAAAATTTCAAAAAATTTTTTAAGGGAGATAATGAAGACGGCAATTCTTTGGCTAAAAGAGGTGTTTTGAATAGAAGGGTACTTAATCTACAAAAAATATTTAATACTGGAGTTATGCATTCTAAAGTTATCGTTGCTGATAATAAACATTTTTATTTGGGATCTGCTAATTTGGATTGGCGTTCTCTGACACAAGTAATTAATTTATTAAAGTTTACCCAAATGAGCACTTGCCTAAGTAAATTATCTTATGAATCGGATTATTTGTTATTTAGAGGGTTATACCCAGTCCCCGAAAGTCGGCGAATTTTAAAACTCTAATATTATTTTTTGAACTTTAGAACCCCAGAATTTTTGCTTGCGACGCAAAAAATTGAAGGAATATGGCTCCTTTCCTCTAGCTTCTCCTAAATTTCCCCGTAGATTTTTGATTAGTAAAGGGGTGGAGGAATTATAGAGAAGATATCCATGAATTTTAAATTTGAGGAGATATATTGGAGATATCCTTCTAAATCTTAATATCCTTACATTACCTTGGTACCCCTAGAAAAGAACTGTCAAATTTTATGTTAAAAATTTCAATGGAAACTATCGTAATAATTTTTAAATTTAATCTATAGAAAATGGAAATGGGTGTGCTTGTGCAGGACTGTCCCTGTCTAAGTCGAGACCTGGCTAGAATTTTTGAAATTTATTGGCAAGCATCGGAAAAGAAATGTGCTAAAGGTAATTGAATTGAAAAATATTTTTTTCTTGAAAATTAATTAAAGAAGTCCAAAAAATGATTCAACAAATGCCCCCAGCATTTTACAATTCTCAAAAACCTTTGGCTATTTTTGATGGGGAAAATAATAAATTGGATGTGCATTTATCTGTAAGTTTTGAATTTTTATTGTTGCTTAGTTTTGTGAGTAGAGCTTAAGAATTCTCTCATATTACAGTATCCCTTTATTGGTGAATTGGGTAAGAATGTTACCATCTAGCATTAGTGTGAATTTCAAAAATTTTAGAGCTTCCCCACAAAGTCCGACCAGAAATTAATTTTAACGTGTTAATAAGTTTATGTTATGTGCCCAGATAGGAACAGCACTCGTATGCTTCAAGTTGTGTAAATTTTTATGCGACACGGGATGGGATCTTGTCTGGGATTTTACGAGATCCCGTCCCGCAATCCCGGATTTTAAGAGCCGCCCGTTTGTCATTTTGAAAAATCCCTTTACGGGATGCTTGATTTTCGATGTTTCCTAAGTCTAGTGGATATCCGGAGGGGTACAACGGCGGCAAATTAATTATGAACCTATTAATTTTATTATTTAAAGGCATCTCCACGTTCATTAAACAGTCCAAGACGAAGTTGGGATTTGAACGATATTGTTGAAGCTATAAAAAATGCCAAAACTTTCATATTAATTCACGTCATGGATTACTTCCCAATGTTTTTATATACACAAAAAGGAAAGTATTGGCCACCAATAGATAATGCTATAAGAGAAGCTATTCTTAGAGGAGTCAAAATTAAAATAATTTCAACAGCTTCCTCAAATGTCGGTCCGCAAAAGTCCGTCCCCAAGTGTCGTATAACCGTATCATACATAGAGGGTATCCAGTGGACAAAAGGATTTTAAAAATTTATAGGTAGTTTATTATGGTCATCTGCATCTAAGGGATGGGTTGGATTACCCAAAAGGCGGATCTTTTTCGGCCCGCATGAGAAAATTTCGAGATCCAACCCGATTTTTTTCGCAACTCGACCCATTCCTACCACATAGAAGTTTGAATGTATTTTGTCTCATAAATTAGGTGGGTATAATCATTTCCCGAAACATCCATCTCCAAAATGAGCGAATTAAGTAAAAAGGAATATTCCGAATTGAAAGAATCCTTTTTTAATTTCAAATAAAAATTCCACACCTTTCTCCTAAAAAGTCTCGAAAAAAATTCCCCCATCTTTGAATGATGTTGAGAATTTAAATGAGCATTATTAGCCGTTCCTCCATCTTTTCTCAAGTCAGAAACAATAACTCCATTAATAAAAAAATGATTAAGCTCTCTAAAACATTCTGTTTCAATCATCTAAAATTTTTAAGATTAAAATTGCTTTTCAAGTTTTCCACAAACTTCATTCTGCCAAGGAATTGAGACAGAACCAGTATTGAACTTTTTGTAGAAATCTTTGTCACCGTCGTCCAACCTGACTCCTTTTACTGTGCTGAACTAAAAAGATAAAAAAAATATTTGGATTGATATTAGCTGGAGCATTATTAGCCCAATACGACAAAATAGGACAGAGATTAACTTATATTAGTGAAAATTCATCCGGGAAAGGAAAGGTCTTGTAGATAAGTGTCAGATATTTATTGCTAGGTTTCATAAAATGCATAATATAATCTATTTATTTCAAAATTTATTAAATGATAATTTCCAATCTCTAAGTACGGATTCATCCAAAATTTTCATTTTTGTTTTATTTTTGTACGTCAATTTATTAAATTGACAGGATTTCCATACTTTTGTTGTTACTTGGAATCGGAGCTAAATCTTTTTGTTCCGAAATCGTACCAAGAAACTTTTGATCACCCCATCCATATAGAACTACAAGAAGCTAAACCCTATAACTATCGTACTTCAAATATCATTTCGATATTATGTACTCGAAGAAAGTAAATTACCTGTTCAATATCCAGCACGTCTTTGGCATAAACAGAATGAGGGTCAGGACAAAATGGAGGGGCAAGCTGAAATAATTTTTTAAATAAATTTTGTGAGAAGGAGGATAATATTCTCTGATACTGAATTAAGTTTATAAATTTATAAAGCTTAACGTATACGTTAGACACACTCTTAAGAAGCTAAATCATTACGAAGAAAAATAATTGTAGGGTTACCTTTGGGCTATGAAAATATTGAAGAGAAAACGTGTCTTAGGGGTCACAAATATTAGAGGTGGCAGCCCGTAAGGAACCGAAGAACCGATAATTTTTCGGTTCTTTTCCGACTATCCAGAGATTTTAAAAGAATCGACAACCCTATTCTCCTAAATTAACAAAAAACCACAAAAACCTATTTAAATTCACCTTTCCAGCCTCCATTTTCTTCCACGGCACAGGTTCCCTCCCCGTCCTGGCATCTGCTTGGGTAAAGAAAGGATGTGCTTTTAATTCTTCAGCTCCATCCTCAGGCCTTCCAACACGTCTACATCCCAATCTGAGTGTTGGCTCTTTATGTAACAATCCTCTACACAAAGTTCTAGCCGCATCAGTAAATTTTTCCCCATATTTTTCTGTATCTTCCCGAACTCTTCTTTCAACTTCTTCACGTTTAACCTTTTCTTTACGTTGTCGAAATGGAGCTTTTCCTTCAATCATCTCGTAGATTAAACAGCCCAATCCCCACCAATCTACTCCATAACTGTATCTTTCGTTCTTGACTATTTCTGGTGCTGAAAGATGATAAAAATTTTATGAGGATTTTTTTAAATCTTCGGATGCTAGAGGTAACCTCGATCTATCGATCCCCTACTTTTTTCTTTGAAAATTTTTTGGAGGTTATGAAAGTTCGAGTCTAATCAAGTATCTCGTCAGCTAAGTTTATTAGTACCAATAGACACGAAAATTGTTTTATAGTAGACATTTCAGGAAGCAAGGCTGGGTAAGCTACAGCCAAGGGATATCTGAAACCTGGGCATTTTTCAACCTACAACCCTTCCAAACCTTTTCTCAATACGACCCCTATCACTGTTACAGCTCTTTTTATTTCGCGACTTTTAATTTATCCAGCTATGCTAATTATACTCTTTTTGAATTTTGAAAATTTCTAGTGAAATATCCCCTCTTAATATTCTTAAAATCTCACTCTCCTCTCTTTCTACTTTTCAATTCCCTTCTAAAAAATTCCATCGTCATTTTGCCAATGACAAAGTTCCGCATTGTTTGCTCTAAAAAAGAGCAGTGCATAGAAAAGGCAAATTCGATTTGGCCATAAATTTAAATAAAAAAATAAAATTTCTTTCTAAATTTGCACCAAACAGACAAACAAATCTTAACTTTAATAAAGAGAGGAGAGGAAAAAGTTTTTTCTTCTTTTTTTGAGCTTAAAAATAATTTAATATTAAAGTTTTGCATAAATAAAGTATGTAGAATAATGCCAAATTTTATTGAAAAAAATGCTAAGAATTATATACAGCCGGAAATAATTATAAGATAAACGCTTGGAGTTGGAAAACTGTAGCTTATAATGAGGGGTATCTTAAATTGTGTAAGGTCTCCTTACAACCTAGCAATTGAAGTAGAAATTTAAATGCTCAGTCAGTGGTGGAATAGGGTTGGTGGATCCTGTGAAATCCAAAAATATCCGGATGCGTTGTACAAACCGAAAATTCAGATATTTGGTCTTTTTCGGATCCAGATCCACCGCCCTTACAGCATCGGAGAGCGGAAAAGATCAAGTCCTGTCCAATTTCTACTATTTTCTGGGACTCTTGGAGGTATCGCTTTGGCAGATCCTCACCGAGCCAAAACAAATTTTATAACTGTATTTTAAGAGTGGGAGTATTGAGCTGAGTATTGGGTGTATCTAATAGAGGTCTTAGACTATAAGAAGTCCAAGAAAAAAAGATTAAATTTACCCATATAGCCAACAGTCCCAACTCGGCCTTTAATCGGTTCATTGTCTTTAAGCTCTACAGCAAGTCCTAAATCGGAAATTCGGACATGCCCTTAAACAAATTCTTTTTTTCTGATTAAAAACAAAAAACTAGCCATAATCATCAAGCAAAATATTTTCTGGTTTTAAATCTCTGTAAAGAATTCTCTCTCTGTGTAAATGTTGAAGACCTAAAGTAATTTCTGCTGCGTAAAATTGAGCACGTTTTTCATCGAATCCACCGGGGGAGAGTGTATAGAGGTGGAATTTGAGATCTCCTTAAAAATAAAAATAATTTTTCATTGATGAATGCCCTAGAAGAGTTTGGGGCTTGAGGAAGAAGAGTTTATGTTCTGATCCCCAAAACTTAGAAAATAATTTTAGAGTTGACTAAATAGATATTTGAATTGAAGTCAATTCCAGACATAACAATCTGGAAATATTTGGAGTATCTCGAAGTATAGATATATGGCAGAGTATAGCGGTCTAAGAGATCTAATAAGGGTACATAGAAAGATGTACCCCCCTTTCTGTCGAAGATACAGAAAGGCTCAAATTCATTTCTAAGAGACCTTTGTTATTGAATTTTAGTTATACTGAGATTATCGGGTGGTTATCCGATATTTGTCTTGAAATATACTCGTAAGGTTTACGAAGTTTCCTAGCAAATAAAGAAAAAATTAAGATGATTGCTCTCAGAAGCTCTCAGAATTAAGTTCTATCCAATCTTTTGCTATTTTCCGAGATAGATTCGTCTCTTTTACTCATGGAATTTTAAAAGTTTATGGTCTTGAATCTCTCAGAATCCCACTTAAATTTTAACCAAAATTTATTTTTATTTTACCTCCATTCATTAAAGTCAACACCAAACACAAAGCTTCCTTTGTTTCATAAGCATAAGCTAAACTAACGACAAAAGGTGAATTTATTCGTTGAAGTATTTGTTTTTCGTTTAAAGTTAAAGATTCTGCATGCCTCTTTTTTACCCGCTTCTTTTCCAATTTTTTCAAGGCGTACATTTTGCCTGAGGCCCTGACCTTTAAAAGATTTTTTTGAAATTTCTGGGGATTTTTCAAAAAATTTTTTTATAATCTTTTCCGCACCTGACAAGCACAAACTTCACCAAATCCACCCTTTCCAAGGATTCGGTAAAGTCTAAAAGTATGTTTGTCTACAGGTCTCCTCTCTAGCCATTTCCATTGTAAATAACGATGAAAATAAATTGTTTCCATAAATTGTTTGAAAGGTTCACCAGCTAAGGAACGTCTAACTTCTCTTTAAAATTGAATAGAAAATTAGAATTTTTAATTAGTAATGATAGTCTTTCGTTAATTGAGTCTTTCCACTCTTTCATTACATGAGGCATACTAATAAGGAAAGTGAAAAATGAGTGAACACTAATTTTAAATTTTTAAAATAATTTTAGCACTAATTTTTTTCTAATTTTCTAAAGAAAAAAATGCAAAAAATTAAAGGCTACGCTCATTTCCACCGAGCGCGCAAAGAGCTACAGTTATACTGTACTTTCTCTGCTGTTGAATTCTTGATTTTGTTTTATGATATGGATTTATAATAAACTTAAATGTTTTGTTGTGCCCGAACTTGAATATTAATAAAAAATTGAGATTTTGCAATCTTTAAAGGAGTGTTTGCTTTTAAAGGGGTTTTACTTAATATAATTTATTTCAAATTATAATTTTAATATATCGATGACCATAATTATTTTTTTACTCATTCCTGTAATATCAATGTATAATTTTTGCATGCTCGAGCAGTGCTCTAGCAGATAATGGAAATCTTCGATATATCTTAAAGATACTGTAGGTCATAGTAGTAAAATTAAAATTTGTCAGCTTAATTATCCAGAATACATATTTAAAATTCTCTAATTTCCCCCAATATTAATTTTATAAAATTACTTTGCAAGTCCAGCAAACAATGTAGTTGAAGGTTGGCCAGTCGAATTAGCTGCATCTGTCGATATCCGCACACATTTTTGAATGAATTTATCATTGAGCAATTTATTTTGTTGGGTGGCAGAAAGGGAGCTGGGTGAACAAGAAGGGGATAGAGGCTGAAATTGAAAATGACTAAATTTTTTTGCCTAAAACTTTGATTAAAATGTTAAGTGAAAGTTGGAGAGGAAAATTTTAGAGAATTTACTATCTCCGTGGAATTGATTCTAAGATGCTAAAATTAGCTAAATTTACGATTGAAATTCTCTCTTATATTTTTAGGTAACGTCCGAGCCTGTCTTATATAAAGAAATTTTAATTCGGTTGTAAAAACAATTAATGAAGAAAAGACTTCATGAAGGTTAATTAAGTGGCAGAAAAGGAGTGGCAGAAAGGTTAATTAACAATTTATAAAAGGATTAATTATGCGTTAAAAACTTAGAATTTTGCTTAATATAATTTATTTCAAATTAAATTAAATTAAACTGTGCTCAAAGACAAATAACAGAGATTTTTGAAAAAGACGGTAATATTTTTGAATGTTAGAGAAACTATCCAACAATAAAGCAAGATTTAGATGAGTTTATGGTCTACTAAAAATCCAGTAATATTTCTTAACTGCCTTAATCCCTCGGTATCTATTTAGGGTGATCGAGATTTAAATATTCATTCATTTATTTACCGGTCCGTCACCATTAACTAAAGTTGCTTTATTTGCATTATTCTCTGTATTTGCTAGTTCTGAATGATTTTTATCATTTTGTTTAGACTGATTTCCTTCTGTTAAAGCTAATTGTTCATCAAAAAGGCGGGCCATAGCGCCAGCTAATCTACGTCTTTGTTCTGGGTCATTGTCTAGAAAAAATTTTTTGAAAGAAAAAATATTATAGAAAATCAAATTAATTTATTGGAAGCCTACTATATTTTTTAAATACTCCCAGAATCACGAGATAAGGGAAATTTATATAATTGGACACATACTCCATGTAAAAGACACATAATTAAAACTGAAATTTTTGAAAAGATGTCTTTCTAGATTGTTTACAAAACAACTCGATTTCTTAAAAATATTTGTTTTTAAGAAAAGCTCCATAGGAGTCATTTCTATTACACAAATTGCCAGTAACTTGTACCGATATTCAAAATTAAAGGATCTAACCCCAAGAAAATGATTTTGTATGTCGTAAATGTAAATTTATTTAGTAAATTTGATTTTTGTGAATTAATTTTTGTGATTTCTTTAGATTGCTTAAAAACAAAATGGCCCAGAAAAATGAAATCTTTGTAACGATGAATTTGATGCTTCAATAAAACGACTAAAATGAATCTGACAATGGGTTTATAAAAACTTTGTGACACATAGGGAACAAACATATCATTACATTGCCGTTATCTTGTACCGGCATTCAAAAATAATACTCAATCCTTCAAAATTCAAATATAGTATTTGATAAATGTCAATTTACTTAACAAATTTCCAATGTAAAAAAGTATATTGAGTAAACTTTTTAGAAACTGTATTATATTTAACTTGGATTATCTTGAATTTAAAGTTAAATGAAGAATTTAAGATACCCAAAGCTATTTCTAAATATACACCTGCTTTTTTGACTAATCTTTGAAGAAATATGGGAATTTTACCTTATTGAACATTGTTTCTGCTTTTGAGCTCGTGGTCCAAAAATAAAATTTTTGTAAACATGTCCCAAGATTATTCACAAAAACATCTTAATTTGTCGTAAAAAGATCGGCTTTTGACTAATCTAACCTAAACTAGAAGAAAAAATACCGAGGCCTACTTTCCCAGAAAATTATTCTGGCATTCAAAAATAATTGATCAACATCAGTGCTACCTGCGAAGTTAAGCTTATGATGCTAAGCTAATAATAAATTTTCACCCAAATATATTATATTAAGTGGATTCAGGTAAAAATTTTTTGGTAATCAAATAAAATTTTCTTCTTACGTACCGCTAGTTTCATATTCTTCCACCCTTTCTAAAAATCGCCAACAAATAGCCAAATCCTCTTGTTTTTGTTGTTCACAAAATCTTTTAAAAAGTAACCGGCCAATTGGTTGTTTTTCAACAATAAAGGGATAACTAAGAGAATTAAAAGTTATTTTTCCCCCAAAAAACTACCTCAAGTCAATGTCATTTTTGATTGGAAGACATTGTGAGTAGTGACTTGAAAGGGAAAATTTATTAATTTTTCGCATTCTTTTACAAATAAGCTTACGGAAATTGGAGGTAATGACGCCATTTTTTGCTTTTTCCTTTCCTTTGCCCACCGGTCCTGGCCTTAAAAAATATTATATCTGAGACACCGTTGAACTGTATGAATTATAAATAGAGATAAAATGATAGAAATAAACTTTGGATAAATATATCACAAAACTTATAACCAAATCTTTCACGAAATTATAAATTTTTCAATTATTTTTAGAGAGTTATTCAAAACCACCTCGCAAAAATATTAGAAAGGCTCATTACTTTTTCAAAAAAATTCATTGCTTGATTAATTAATTAAATAATAATTGAATTTATATATATTAAGCAATGTATAAATTCGTAATTAAGTACTATTTCGGATGCTTTTATAAAAGAAGAGGAATGACAAGATGTATGTAGTAACAATTAATAAAGGAGAATCAACAATAATTTTAACCAACAGTAATTAAATAATGCAATGGAAGGATAAAAACTAAAGAATTTTGCTTAATATAATTTAATTCAAAGTAAATTAGGTAAATATAAACAAGATCAAAAGAAATAATTCTCCGGTAATTAATCTTTCAAAATATTTTTGTATGTTGGACTAATGTTCCGACAAATTATTTTTGAGTTCTTTTCTTTATGTGAAGTGGCAACCGGTTTTCGGTTTTCGCCGGTTTTTGACCCCCTGTTTTCGGTTTCGGTTTATTAGCTAAAAACACCGGGTTTCGGTTCGGTTAACCGATGTGAACGACCCTAGTTCTGTGTATAATTTGCGTAATAAGTTTTGTATGCTTCTATGCATTTGTTTTCGTTATATCGATATTCAAATTTCTACCTACTCGATTAAATAAATCATAAAAATATATATTCTTGCCTTAATGTAGACCGTGTTAGCAACAATATTTTCAATCTCCATTGACCACTCCAGTTTAAAGCAACGTTTCCTCTTTTCAATAAATCAGCTTATATTCGAAATAAGCTCCTTATATTCAAAATGATGTGTAAATTATTAAAATTAATATTTTTCTCATTTAGCCAATGGCATTTTAATGCGCAGAAATATTTTCTTAAATAGAAAAATTTATAGGGAGTAAATCTATGGGGGCGTTGATAAAGGAAATGGATGAAAATTTAAAATAAAATGATTTGAAAAATAAAAATTTTAGTGAAATAATATCGTTTTTTTTTCTCTTCGCTAAATGTCATTTTTAATTTATTTTTGGAAGGAAAAAAATTAATTTTTAAAATTAAAAAAAATTATTTTCGACTATTTTAATTATAAAATTGTTAAATTAAAAGACAAAAAATTTATTTTGCGCAAGATAAATTGAAGAAAAAAACTTAATTGGTGCAGGAATATGTGGGAAAAAGAGTTAAATATTCTCTTGAAAAATAACGGAAATGTATTGAAAAAAAGAGGAAAAAAGGGGAAGGGGAAAGGGGCAACCACCAAGTAATAATTGTAGTACAATTGAGCGATACGAGGAATTGGAATAAATTTATTGAATAAAAGAAACACGCGGTTGTCGAGAATTGGTAAAATGGAAAATGAATTAAAGAGAAAAAGGTAGTTGTTACTCTAGGGATAAGTGGAGAAAAGGAATGGAAGGGGTAAAGTGAACGGGTCAGAGACAGTAGTGCGTAAGGAACATTGGGTCGCAGACTTGTAAAATTGCTTAATGAAGACCTGAAGCCTTAAAAATTTGTACAGACCTCCTCAAAAGTGTTAGCTAGCTTCTCTAAAAATTTCAGAATTTCTGGTTTTGTATTTCAGAATTTATAATCAAAAGAACGTCAGAATATGTTGAATTTGACACTTACGTTTTCGCCTATAACTTCGAAAATTTTAGAACAAAATTTTGAAATTTTCAGAAAAGGTGGATAACTTGATTAAAAATATCCATGCAAAATTTCACCTTTCTGACTGCCAAAATAGCTGTTTTATAAGCGCACGTCCTACCCTTACTACGCCAAAATGTATGACTTTAAAAATGAGTACAAGCAAAAAACTCGTTCAAGAGCGGGTTAAAACAACAACGGAAACAGAGGAAAAAATAACAAAATCATCAATAAAAGAGAAGAAATATATTCATCAGTTATTTTGTCTTTGTACTAATACTACTTAACTCCCTCCTTTTATTTTTTAGTTATTGTTTTACGGCTGTCACTAAGAGAGAAAGTTATAGAGTAAATTGGAGAAAACGTGACAATAATATAGGGTTATATAGGAGAATGAGAATAGAAAAGAAAGTTATATGTATATACTAATATTCGAATATTAACAAAGGGAGGATAAGTATAAGAGTTTAAATCCGTAAATGATGAACATTTAACGAGGAAGTTTTTTTTGGCGAAAAACTGTTGACAATAGGGGATTAAGAATAATGAAAGATATAACTGAGATTTTGACATTTTTTGAAAAATAAAAAAATTGTTGAAGAACGTTAACCTTTCTTTTACATAGAGTTGTTGGTCTGAAACAGAACAATAAAACCGAGGACCTTTCGTGAAATATCCAAAGATTTTTCCATTAACAGACACCTCTATTTTCACTCGTGCCATCAACCTTTATGCTAAAACTTTAGTCATTTCAATTAACCAATTTAAAAAAATCTAAAATTTCAGAAAAAATTATTAACAATTCAAATAAGTTTTGTTAACTCTTTTTAAAGGGTTAAAAACCCCCCACAAAAACAATCAAACAACTGGCAGGAAGAATTTGAAATCTGAAAAAAAAGTTAGATAATTAACCAAAAAGATTGAATTAATGCATATTAAGCATTTTATCTAAATTTCAAAGTTTTGAAGAAATTCTGATATTTTAGAAAGGAGAGGAAAGAATATTTAGAGAATTTTTGATATTTATTTTTTAGAGGGTCTTGAAAAACCCTCTCACAAAAATAGAAGTTTGAGATCCGTTGAATTAAATAAGGCTAATTGTGAGCTAATTAAATGAAGGTAATATTGAATTAATAGGCATTAAGTAAATTAAATTGATTCAGTAGGATTAAACCAAAACTTCGATTATTACTTATTTTAGAAATGCATTAATTACGATCCCCAAACTTCGTATTTATAAATAAACTTTATGGTTAAAAAATTAAATCTGACTTAAACTCTGGCTTCTTTACCTTCGAAAATTACAAAAAATTCTATTTAAAGGGGGAAGAAATTTATACTCCAAGCTCACAATGAAAACAAGTAAATATTGGAAATAATTAATTATCGAATGAAATATGTACATATAATTTTTAAATTGTATTTTGTGGCGTACATACTTTTAACACATGTACCTATAAACTAAACTTTTTGCACTTCAACTTAAAATTCTCCCGATCGAAGCCCTGAATTAAACATTCTTCCATTGAATATTTAAATTAGGCATTCCAAATTCAAAATTATCAAGAAATTACGAAACTAAGAAAGCTCTTTTATGAGTTTCTGCATTTTTAGAAGGTTTCGAAGAACCTACTCACAAAAAAAGTTTTACAATAATTATAGAAGTGGTTAGTATAATGTAATGCTAATTTAATTAACTAAAAGAAAATTTGAATTTATACATATTAAGTAATTAATTAAAATTAAATATTTATGAATTATGATGAAATTTAATGAATAATTGCTAAATAATTAATGATAATTAAATATTAAAAAATGCGAATAGTAAAACAGGTGTTAAAATTTATTAGGAATTTACGTGCACTATTTTTTGTTCTATATTTTGATCATTTTATAATTTTTAAATATCTAAATTCTTAAAAAAAACTATTCTCCCAATTTTAGAAAGAATTAAAAATAGCCTTTAAATTTAATTTAAAAATTTAAATTTAGAAGAAAAATTTGTTTGGTGGGTGGTTGAAAAAAATAAAGGAAATTCTTCTTTGTCTAAGTTGGAAGACAAGAAAAATATTTTTTAGAAAATTAAAAAAATTTGGGGAAGAAATGGATTGAAAATTCTCAAAATAGAAATATATAAATCTATCCAAATCTTTAAAAAATAAAATAAAAATTCTTTGGTTGACAAAAAGTGACATTTCATCCCAAAACCTTTAAAAACGTCGCCCCATTAATCTTCCAACGATCAAATTTTTCTCTCTTAAATTATTCCTCAGTTTAGTCTTCACAATTTCGTTCTTAAATCTTCAATCTCCTCGGATAAAAAAATATTTGCTACATTCCCTCCCCCCTCCCCCTTACCTCCTAAAAAATTCCCCAAATTCTTCTTCCCGTTTCTTTCACAACTTTTTCTTTAAGAAATCACAAACATATGTTTATAAAATGAGCAATTTTGGGAACATATGTGAAAGAAAAGATTGAAAAAATGAAAAAAAAGTACCGAATTTGGCCATATTAAGAGGGACTAAAAAGATTTTTTGAAGAAAAAAAGGAAGAGGCGTGGAAAGGACATTTTAATGTTGGACAGGAAAAAATATTATTAAAAAAAGAGTGAATAAAAAGGAAAAAATAAAATAAAAAGAGGGGAGAACAGCCGGCCAAGAGAGGAGGAATTGAATTGATTGGGCGGGATATAAAAATAAAAAAAGAGACAGCCGGCTTTACAGAGCCAGCTTTAGTTGACTGACATTGAGAAAGGGTAAAACGGCTGGTTGGGAGGGGATAATGAAGTAGAGAAGGGAGAGAGAAGAAATAAATAGGAGAGAGAAAAGGAAGAAAATTGGAACAACTGCCCAATCCACCCCTAAACTACTGCGGTTAGGAAGGAAGGATTAAGCTTTTGGAGGGATTTTGTTTAGAAAGAAAGAGGGATTTTTGAATTAAAAAATTAATTAATATTCAAAAAAACAGGCGAATTTTTATTTGTTATAAGACTTTCTCCTACCAACACGTCTATCACCAACTATTAAGATACTGAAATTTTAGTCATGTAAATCTCCAAATTTTCGGCCAGTTTTATTAGATTTGTTAACACACACCAGTTCCAAATTTTTAAAATCAGAATTCTTACAATTTTTTAGACTTTCTTATTTCTGTTTAAATAGAGGGTTATGAATAACCCTTACAAAAATAATCATTTGTTAAGCTACAGGATCAACTGAGGGATACTGACATGAGCTAAATTTAAATAAAAGAAAAATTAAATTAATACATATTAAGTAAAACTAAAAATTAATTTTATAATTAGAGGTAACTTATTTCGGGATTATCACATGTAAAGCCCCTTGATCCATTATCCGGCCAAATTTAAAATTGTATTTTGGAAATATCTAAAATGAGATTATAAAATTAGTTTTCTTTCTTTTAACTTTCAAAATATTTAAAAGAAATGTAGAGACTGAAACGTCTCTTTTTTGTTAGAGTCTGACCGCAGGACTGAAACGTTTACAGCACTGAAACGCCTGTGCTGAAGTGTCTTGTTAATTATTTATTTGTCGAATTACAAAATATCTAAATTTAAAAATGCCCAAATAAAAATTTTTTTGAAAATTAAGCGATTTGTTTGAGCGTTGGATTGAGTTTTTTTAAATTTATTTTAGTATTTTTATATAAAAATTTATTGTTTATACTTTGTTTTATAGTAAAACATGACTTCAGAAAACGCAGGTGGTAGTGGAAGCATTCCAAATGTTGAGACTATAGACGATAAAAAACGAATTGCACAACTTGGTTTAAATTTTTTAAAAGTTTAGATTTATATTTATTTTTAGAACATGAAATTTTCACCGTTTGTAAACAATTGGACGAAAAAAGCGAAAAATTGAAAGAAGTTCAGCAACAGAATGCGCTTCTTAAAGAAAGGGCGAGCACTTTAGGTTTGTTTTTTAAGCACAAATATGTGGAGAACCCGTGTTTGTGTGTTGTTTTTCTCCTTTAATTGAAGGTCCTGACTATATTTTGTTTACAAACAAACACGAGAAGAATTCAAAATTTTGTGCTTTTGTCTTAATTCCTGGGTCTTTGCTGTATAAAACCGGGGATTTTTAAAAACTTCACACAAGGATTTTTGACTTCACCATCTATATAATTTCGATTTTATTTTTAGAAAAGGACAAGCTTGACCGTTCAAATTTTGTTGAGTCTGTGGTTCAGAGTCGTGACAATCTTATTTTTGAAAAGGTTTGAATTTTGACATTATTGAAGTTTGTGTCGTTATTTTTTGCGGATCTCTTCTTATTTTATCATAGTCCGCAAATTCGCTTTCAAATCTTTATTTTCCTCTTATAAACATTTTTATTTCAGACTCAATTGCAAAATGACAAACTTGCTCTTGAACAAAGGAAGGGAGAACTTGAAATGCAGATTTCAAAGTTTACAAATGACAAGCGGCGTCATCTAGGTTTTGTTCTATAATATTTTTGTTCGAAATTTCACCTTTAGATGAAATTGAACAACTTCGCAATCTGTGTGACACTTTAAGAACTGACAAAATTCAACTTCAAGCCCAAATTGACGACTTTCAATGCGAGAAGGCTGCTTTAGCTGTATTTTTTTTTAAAGAATTGTTGAAAATTTTATAATTTTAAGTATGACAAAGAGCAGTGGAGTCAAGAGAAGCATATTTTACTTTCAAGTAAGCAATGGTACATGGACGAGATTTCCAATCGTGAACAGAAAGTCAACGAATTGAGAATTCAAAATATTCGGGAAAAGTCGGAGCTTCAGCGGGAAATTGCTCTTCTCAACGAGAAAAATAGCGAACTTTCTCTTAATGCTACGAGAACATCTAAGGCACTTCAAGAACGCGAAGCTGAGTTTGCCGAATTGAAAGAGAAAATGAAAAATGTTTGGAAATTTTTTTGAATTTGTTTTTTAATCATTTTTAGGTTTTGGAAGAGAATTCAACTCAAATTAGCGAATTAGAAGCTGAATTGCGAACAAGGGAAAGACTTACAAAAGTTTATAAGGATTCGATGGAAAAGGCTGATTTGGAACTTTCTGAGGCTAGAGACAATGAATTTAGACTTGATGAGTTGGTAAAGGAGAAGGAAGAAGGTTTTTCTTTTTATTTTTCTTGTTAATTAGGTGGGCAATTTATAACTTTATGCGCCATTCTCCTTTTCCCCTCCAAACCCCTAATCTGCCTATATCCAAAAGGACTATGGGTAGCCCCATTATTTAATAATGTTTGGAGTCATCGGGTGAGATTTGGCCTTACCATACGTCATCTTCCTATGATCAAATAGGGAATTGGAGATAGATCTCGAAATTGAGTAAACTGGATGATTCATAAAATTCAAAATTGACATTTTTTTATTTTTAGCCTTGTTGGCAATGTCATCAGAATTGCAAGAAGCCAAGGAAGTTCATGAAAAGGTTTTGAAAGAAAAAGGTTTAGACACATTTTATTAATTTTAATTTATAATCTCAATTATTCATTAGATGATGACTTGAAACGTCTTTCAGAAGAAGTTACAAAATCTACTGAATTGTTGAATGCTGGATTTAGACGTATGTTGAACTTTTTTTGTTTAATCAAAAAAATTTTTTTTAAGTTAATCGTCCAGATGAGGATATTGCTAGAATCTCTCCAGCAGCAGCTGCAGCCAGTAGTCTTTTAAAAAGTGGCATGTCTTTGACTGGAATTTATGCTGAACATTGTCGTGTTGTCAGCGAATTGGAAAAGAAGAACACAGAATTTTCTAGTCTTGAGAAATATGTCACAGAACTTATTCAGGTTTTTTTTCTTTGATTTTTAGCACTAAAAATATAATTTTAAAGGAATTGGATTCGCGAGCGCCAAAGTTCCTTGAACAACGTAAGGCATATGACCAATTATCTGAACGTAATGAATGTTTGCAGTTGCAAAAGGACGTAAGATTTATCTTTTTGATAAATTTTGGAAAAATATTTCCCAAAAAAAATTTTTAGTTATTGAGCAGTGAACGTCAAAAACTTCAATCTAAATCTGACTCTTTGACCCGTGAGCTTACTTTCACAAAGCGTGAATTGGAGCGTTATCAGCGAGAACACAATATTCAACAAAAACAGGTTTTCTTGTCTGAAAATTTCTTCCAAAATTTTCTCAACTTTTAGATTCAACGCTTCCTCTATCTTTTCGAGAAAGGTTCTCTTTCATACAACGACTCTTTATTAAATGAAAGTATTGCTGATGACGATTATCTTTTTGCTAACATTAGCGAACTTCAATCAAAGAATATTCAATTGGCTGAAGAGGTTGAACGTCTTCGTGGAAAGCAGGATAAGGCAATTGAAAATTATCACAATACTGAGTTTGTTCTTTTTAATTTCTTGAAAGACGTGTTTTATATTTTCTCTAGGATTGAATTATTAAAACAATCACGTAATCAGTTACAAGAAGAATTGAGTCGTCTTAAAGAGAATTTCAGCAAGCAAAGCACTCTGGTCCAAGAATTGACTATGCAAAGGGATCAATATAAAAAGTTGTATGATCAACTCAACAATGCAAATAGTAATGGAATGAGTTCGAATGAATCGACAGCTTCGGAATCTACACAACCAAATTTAATCCAGCAACCGACAATTAAGAGCCTTCAAATGGAAATTATGATGTGGAAAACAAAGTCTGAAAGATTGCAAGAAACTAATATATTTTTGAATGAAGATCGTCAATCTCATGAAAAGTATTAATTTTGATTTTATAATAGTATTGGTTTCGGACTAGGATTGTACACGACCGATTTTAAAATCTAAAAATTTTTGGAATGAGCGATTTTTAGGGAATTCTTCCCTGAATAAAATCGGGATTTAACGTAAACTCATAACCGAAAAACCAAGGATTCCTGTTAATCGGTAGTGAATAATTCTAATCAGAAATTTAATTTTTAAGGATTCTCAATGACCGTCTTGACCAACAACTTGAACAAATTTCTACTATGCGTACAACAATTGGGAAATTGGAAAGCGATCTTGAATTCCAAAACAAAAATCAACAATTGTTGGCTAAACAAATTGATTCTTATTCTCATGACTTGAATCGTTTAAATAACCAACTTTCTGAATCCAAACGTCAAGTTGAATCGTTAGAAATTCGAAATGATTCTCTTACAAATCAATTGCTTGAAAAGCAGCAGCGTCTTTCAACACTTGAGTGGGCCTTTTTTCTAAATTTTTTTGATTAAATTTTGTTTTTAGAGTACAAAATCATTCTTTGTCTGAGGAACGTGCCGTACTTACAAGTCGTGATCAGCGTTTGCAAGCAGAGTTGGAAATTTTGAGACAAAACCGTTATAGTACAGAGCGTGTCTCAACTTCAATTCAAGAAATGGAATTATTGCTTAAACGAATGGAAGCAGAAAAATCACATTCGATGGATAGCCAACTTCAATCAGCTCTTTTGGAACGTGATAACCTTCGTCAACTTATTGACAGCTTGAACGAACAAAACAATCAACTTGTTAATGGTCTTAAGGTTTGAAAAATTTTTAGTTTGGCTATATTTTTAAATTTATATTCTTGTAGAACAGTTTGAATGTTGCTTCTAGTGAACGTGACAAAGCTCAAGCCGATGCTAAATCAATTCAAACTCGTTTGGACGCAATTGAACGAATTTATGAACAGTTGAAGCAAGAACATGAAACTTTGAAAAATGAAATGGAACAAATTCAGTCAACAGACACAAACCTCGAGGCCTGTAAGAAGGAAATTCAGAAGATGAAAAATACAATTGCTTACCAAGAAAAGCAGATTGCTGAATTTGAAAATAAATGTGAAGAATTGAATGGGGCAATTGAAAGGAAAGATAAGCAACTTGAAGAGTTGTGCCGTTTGGGAACAAATATGGAGGGAACAATTCAGGTTTTTTAATGAATGAATTCGAGGGCGTAGCCAGGAGTCGATTTTATGGGGGCTAAAATAGGATATGTGCCATAATTTTGGCTTTCCAAACGCAAATTTTTTTGTACATATTTTTTAGTTTTCTATCATTTCCCTCCTAAATTTTTTTTTTATTTTTCCCATTTCAGGGGGAGGGCTATAGCCCCAGAAGCCCCTCTGGCTACGCTCTTGAATGAATTAAAGAGTTTTTATATTTTTTTAAAAATTCAGTTTGGCAATGTGGAGAGACAGCGTATGCAAGCAATTCGTGAACAGCTTGAGGAGGAAATGAATAAAAAGTATATTTTTTAAATTTTTTGATTTAATGAGTTTAATTTTTATTTTTCTAGTAAATTACTAATCGAAGACTTGAGAAATGCTGTTTCAATAAAGGAGATGGAATTGCTTAGCCAAACAAAAAATTTGACTGAAACCAACAACAAACTTGACGAATTAAATGCAAAAACTGAGCAATGGATAGTTGAGAAAGACAAAGAAACACACGAATATAAACGTGTTATTGATCAACTTCGCCTTGAAAATGAAAAACTTCAAAGCGATTTTGAAAGGGTTTGATTTAAATTTTTCTAATTTTTCTTTAAAAAATCTTTTTAAAGGTGAATTCTAATTGTACTGACTTTTCTGAAAATAATTTGAGATTGACTACTGATTTGGCTAAGGAAATCTCAAAGAGTGAACATTTGACTCAACAAATTGCCACTTTAGAGAAGGATTGTCAAGATAAGTGTGAAAAGTTTCAAAAATCGATTGTATGTTTTTATAAAATTTTGGAACATTATTTCGACTTTCAGGACATTTTCGAGCAAGAGAAGCTTCGTCTTCAAGATGAAATTAACACTTATATGACAAGAGACAAGGAACATTTGGAAAAACAGGCATCTCTTTATGATGAAATCCAAGAGCTTCTAAAGCGAATTGAATTTATGGAACGTTTGCAACACACTATTGCTTCCCCATCTCCAAATACCAGTTTGAATGTTTCTGCAACAATGTCGACATTCTCACCAATCTCGTATATATTTTTCCTGATTTTTTATTTTTTAAAAAAATTCGTTTTCTAGACGTCTTTCAACTACCGGAATCGAAGCTTCAACTCAACAACATACCGAACGAATAAATGCAATTATTGGGTATATGCGAACAGACAAGCAAAAAGAGACAGAATTGCGTATGTCTGCTGAATTAGAATTGCAACGGATCCGTGCCAAATCTACCGTTGATCAACAAAAGATTTTGCAATTAGAATCAGAAATTGCTAAATTGACCAATGAAGTTGAAATTAATGCAAAAATTGCTGCTGAAAAAGAAGAATTATTAACCCAATTAAATTCTTTGAGAGAAGTTCAAAATCGTTATCAACAAATTAAAAAATCGTTTGACGAATTAAATGAACGTTTTACCTCAACAAATGTGTTGGCACAAGGATTAGAAGTTGAACAAGCAAAATTGCTAGCAGAGAAGACTGAATTAAATTCAAAATTGGAAAATGTTACAAAATTGTCTAATGGTAGAGCACAACAAATTAAATTGTTAAAAGAACGTTATGATAGGGCAATGGCTATGGCTAGCAAATATTCGCCTGAAATTGTTAATTCGCTTCAGTATGATTTTTATAAAATTTTAAAAATATTTTTATTTAATAGGGGTGATAATGAAAAATTAAAATCGGATATAACTCAAAAAGAGAATGACATTGGAATTTTGAGGAAAGAGTGTGATCGTTTAACTGAAGAACTTAAGAAGATCAAGTTTGTTTATAAAAAATTTTCAAAAAATTCTAAAAGTGTAGGAAGATGATTTTGATGGGGAATGTTGTAATCTTGGGTTCCTTTTGGATTTTGTGGAAATTTTTATTAAGTCTTTAGTGATCGGTAATTTAACGCAGCCTATTTTACTTTGGTTTCAGTTGTCATACTTAAATAGCTTCATAACTAGAGGACGAGACCCTGTGTGATGTTACAGGATCCCACCCCAAGGGCGTATCCAGGGGGTCGGTTTCGGGGGGGCTAACGTTGGGTGTGCGCCAAAATTTTGGCGTTCCGGACGTAAACCGTAGACCAAAAAAATTCACTTTTTTAGCACCGCAGGCGAAAATTTTTGAAATTTGAGGGTTGTAGGCGAAAAAATTTCACTTTTTCGACCAACCTTCTCCTAATTTTTCCCTCTTTCCCCCATTTCGGGGGGGGGGGGCTCTAGCCCCCCCAGCCCCCTGGATACGCCCTTGTCCCACCCCGAAATCTCTGGTTTAAGCGACGAGTGGGATTAATCCCGCGGGTTATGGATATCGGGGCATTTTAGTTTTTCATATTTTGTTGAGTCCCGTCCGATCTTTAAGGAATCCCATTTCTTGATCTTGACTAATAAAAAATTTTTTTTCAGGGATGAACATAACACACTTACGGCAGAATATACCAAGGCTACTGCAACTTATAAAGCAGCGCATGAAAATCATATTATGGTCAAACAGTTTGCTAGAAAAATTCGTGAAGAAAAAATTAAACTTTTGCAAGAAAATGAAAAACTTCAGGTTTTTAATTTATTTCCAATTTTATATTTGATGGGAATTTTCTGATTAAAATAAAAAAAAAGCTTTTTTTCGACTGATGAAAATTTTCATTCTACTAAACTAATTATGGATATTGGGTATTTTAGTTTTTCATATTTTGTCGAGTTCCCACAGTTATTTACCATAGTCCTCCCTCGTAACTTATTTAATTTTTAGGAAGAACTTAAGGCTGTTCAAGACCAATTGGGAAAGACTCGTGATTCTGTTGCTGCCGCCGCTGCAGGCTCTTCAAATGCCGAAGCTGTTTCAGCTATACAATCAGAGAGGAAGGAATATCAGACAAAAATTGAGGAATTGACTAAAAAAATTGAGGTAATTTTTGAATAGAATTTTAAAAAATTTTTTTGTTTTAAAAGGCGTCTACTCAACAAATTAAAGAATTGGAAACTCAAAGAGACGAATTATTGATAAAAATTGAGAATCAACAAAGGGATATTGAAGACGCAGCAGAAAAGGTTATGCGAATTGAAATGGTTGAAAAAGCTTATAAAAACAGTCAAGAGAAGATTCGACAATTGGGAAGTGAAATTAAACAATTGAAAGAAGAAAATGAGCAATTGAGTAAATTTGGTAAGAAAACTAATTTTAAGATACATCCTCATTGTCAGGGTTGAAAAATTATATTTTTAATGAGGTTCTTAAATATATAGGGGCATTTTAGTCTTTTCGGGGTACAAACCTCCAATTGAAAACATTTACTCAGTGGTCAACCAAATTTCTTAAAGACATTTATTAAATTGAGGTATATCTGGTAATGATTCTACCTTATGAAGAGGTCCGATTGTTGCAATCTTTGAATATTTCGTAAAAAAATCCTTTTTAAGAGGCAAGTGAAATTGGTGAAGGAATAATTGACATTGACGACATTCCTGCTGCAGCAACTACTGAAGCAACTTCTTCAACAGATAACAACAAACCTCCTCCTGTTGAACAACAACAACAAGTTGAGCAACAATTATTAGAGAAGACACAAGATTTTGTTTCTGCTGAATTTCCTATTCAAACAGGAACTGATGGTTTGAATGAAATTAGTTCTGGAGAGAATATTCCAGTTTCGTATGATGGAAATAAACAAGAAGAAGCTGGATTTTATGAAGAAAAAGGGGAAGAAGAAGAAGGAGAAGAGGGAGGAGGTGATTGTGATGATGTTGATGAAATTGTTGAGTATGAGGAGCAAGAAATTTTTGATGAGGAAGGAGGGGAAATTGGTGATGATGAATTTGAGGTTGGAGATGAAGAAGTTGAAGATGAGGAAGTTGATGTTGAAGAAGTTGGGGAGGATAATATGGGACATAATTTTGAAATTGAGGGACCTCCTCGTAAACAACGGAAAATGTTTGAAGAGGAACAGCCTGAGGAACAACAAGTAGAGAAATTATAAATTAAATTTTGTTGTTTTTTAACAAGATTTTTTTATTCAGGAAAGCGAGACAATGAAAAGTTTTGGAGAAAATGAAGGAGAAATGAAAGTGGATGAAGAAGATGATGGAGGAATGAAAGAAGAAGAAGAGGATGACGATGATGATATTCAACTTCTTTAAGTGCTAGTAAAAAGTACATTTTGGGATCTCTCTTCTTTATCTATCTCTCTAAGAGAAAGGATTTTTAAATTTTATTTGGATGTTTTCTAAACCTTTTTCTTATAATTGTTTATTTTTTGTTTTAAATTTATTGACGGGAATTTTGACATAAATGATTTAAAAGTAAAAGGAAATTTTTTTCTTGAAAATTGTTTGCTGTTTAATTTAGTAGGATTTGTCAAAAAGAGCCCTGGGGTAATCAAATTAATAAAAGTAATTTTAGTCATTTTTAGACTAATAAAGGCATTTAAAGTAGGTGGTAAAATATCTAGATAAATCTCACTTAATATAATATATATGAAATTAAATTAAGCTTAGCTATGGTCAAAGTCATAATAAGCACAACTCTCATTCTATGTTCACAGATGATATTTTTGTATGTCGGAGCATGCTCTGACAATTTTTTAAAATTTATAACTACATATTTCTAAGACAGTATTTTTAAACCCAAATTTCCGCCGTAGCCTAAAATTTTTCTTATAATTGTTTTAAATTTATTGACGAGAATTGTTACATAAAGGGTTTGAGTCTCTGAAATTGTCCCCTGAAAGTTGGGCTCCAACTTTTCGGAATTTACTCAGAGCCCAAAACTCGGGAGCCAAATATTCTGTTTTTTCACTTACAAATTAGAGCCCGACACAAAATTGAGAAAAGTTGGAGCCCAACTTTCCGGCCCAGATCTCAGGACAACAGGGATTTAAAATACAGAATTCCTTATTAATTGGCTGAGTGTGTTTGATTTCTTTCGTATTTTTTGAAAAATGCCGTGGATTTTATTTTAATATTCGCCAATTGCGATCGCCAATTTATGATGTTGTTCTATTTATGTTAATTATTTAAATTAAAAAAATATATAAATTGTAGATAGATACGAGTAACTCGATTCTTACACGTGTATACTTCAGCGGTTAGTTATTTTTGAATTTTGGCATTATATGCTGACAAATGTATGAAATGTGAAAATCACTACAAATCCATATACAATATTTATTCTATTAGAATGTAGTTCCAAGTGAATGGCATTTTGTAATACAAATCACTCAAATCATATTTATTGGTTTTATTCCTTAATTAGTTTAATATTCCCACAAATGTATGAAATGTGAAAATCACTACAAATCCATATACAATATTTATTCTATTAGAATGTAGTTCCAAGTGAATGGCATTTTGTAATACAAATCACTCAAATCATATTTATTGGTTTTATTCCTTAATTAGTTTAATATTCCCTTTTAATAGTGATAATCCTAATATTTTTGAGTAATTTTTGAATTTGCCAGGAGGTAATCGAGTGTGCTTTGTCCGAATTTATGTTCAACATTTAGTTATTCTGAATCCCTGACACGAATTCGACTAAGCGAATTTTGGGTAAAAAATTGAAATTAAAAATTTAGCGATAAGCTTACACGCTTATTGGAGCTGAGTCGAATGGTGTCAAAATTATGTTTTAACAACTTTAGACTAAGTTTGCCGTCTTAAGTGTATAAGCAATATTTACACAATATTATATTTTTAAATTAAAAGTTCTTATATTTTACTCAACATTACAAAGCAATGTTCATGGTTTTTGGTGGGATTAGTTATAATTTTGGATGTCGGCAAGTTGCTGACTGATTTAACATATTAAAAATGTGTTAAAAAATGTGTTTGCCTCTAGTCTATTATGAGGATAATAAATTTTGCAAGAAAATTGTACAATTCGTGGATTTTTTCAATTATCTGCGCTAATGCATGCTAATCTGATCTTTTAATTGGATAAATCTTGTAATTGCATAAAATACAGTGAAGATTTTCAATTTCAATGGTCTATTTTGAGCATTTCTTTTTTCGATACTCGATGCTAAAAAAATCATAATTTTGATACTAAATTTACTAATTCCCAGTCAATCTGGCATCCAAAAATAGAAAAGTTGCCCTTTTTTGTTAACAATAAACATAATTAAAAAATATTTTTAAATAAATTATAATGAAATAGTTAATATTAAGCAAAATCTAAATATAAAAATAATTTTTTCACAGGCTCCCTTAAATGATCCTCTACACAAAAATAATAAAAAGCAAATACTATGTTAGAATCTTCTGTTTTGTCTATTATTAAGTCACGGTAATCCTTACTTTTACTGGTCCATAAAAAATTTAGAAGTGCTCAATTTGTATTTTTGAGGTTTGCGCGGTAGTCTAGAATACTTTTACTGGTCTTCTAGACTAGTTCTGAATATTGGGGCATTCTAGTTTTGCATATTTTATCGAGTTCCCACGGTTATTTACCAGAGTCTCCCCCCTTTCAACATTTAAATTTTTTTTGAAATTTTTAGGACGAACTTATAGTTGTTCAAGACTAATTGTCCCTTGAGATCAAAAAGATAAAAAAGAGAAAATTAATTCAGCAGCCTTTGATTTTAGCTTTTTTTCTGTGACTGTAGAGTCACTGTGGAGTACGGAAATTTTTATCAACGATTGTATTCTTATGTGGTTGAAAATAATCTTGGATTGATAGGGGATTTTTAAATCAAAAATTAATTTTTGTTTCGAAAGCGGCTTCCGAAATTAAAGTCTAAAATTTAGAATTGTGACGAGTATAAACTTAGAAAAGATTATCACATAATCATTTAATATTAATTATTCCAATTAAAAATTTATATAGTATAATAAATTAGAAAGACTATCAGCTCTCCAACTGTATCCGATGTAACATATTTTTGGATGTCAGCATTATGTTGGCAAATTACAAATATTCGGTTATAATTTAGAAGTAAAGTTTATAATTTTGAATTTTATTGTACTTGAATTTTGAAAGAGTTATTGCTATCAGTCGATAAGTTTACATGAATTTTTGTACATGAATTTGGAGAATTTATTTCAGTCAATTCACACAACATTTAGTATTTTATTTCAAAACTTTGCACAATATGGCAAAAAATTTTAGGCTCTACTCCAGTTTATGCGTCCAATCGACTTTTATGCGTCCAATGACAGTTTATGCGTCCAATCAACAAAAAATTCGATTTTTCTTGGTGTTGCAAAGTTGGGGTATGGTTCCAAAGCATTTCTTTATGTTCGGGACCTAAGCCCACTGGGTCTGGGACCGTTCCTTACCCTATCCCTCGAAATTTCGGAAAGTTATAGCCAATTTTTAAAAATTTCGGAAAAACAATTATAACTTTCCGAAATTTCGAGGGATAGGGCAAGGAATGGTCCCAGACCCAGTGGGCTTAGGTCCCGAACATAAAGAAATGCTTTGTAACCATACCCCAACTTTGCAACACCAAGAAAAATCGAATTTTTTGTTGATTGGACGCATAAACTGTCATTGGACGCATAAAAGTCAATTGGACGCATAAACTGGAGTAGAGCCAAATTTTAACAAAATAATACCGTAAATACACTAATCGAAGCCCATCCAATAAAGCTTAGAAGCTTTCTCAATAAGGTCGGATAATTGGAAATCTTCGGATATCCGGGTCTGTCAACCTTACCTCTCAATGAAACCTATTGAAAACTATAGCCTAGGGCTTCTATTAGCATATTTACGGTAACAGAAAAATCATTCATTGGGTCGATGTTGTTCTATTAATATCAACAAAATTAGTTAACAAATTAGGATCTTTTTCAATTTCACAAATTCTATTCGATTCCTTCCCTTCATTTTCTTCCAAACAATTTTTAATATAAAAATTTAATAAATGGGCATAATTACTATTCCAATCCCTTTCAAATAAATTCTTCATTTGTTTAAATATTTGAGGAATTTTTCTTCTTTTTTCTGTTTGCTTCAAAACTATGGCTACTCCAGTGCCTAAATCTTCAAAATAATCTCCTGACCAATTCGAAGTCCCAATAATTAAAGTGTCGTCGGTCATTAAAAACTTTTTGTGGGTCCTTCTGTCTCTTTGAAGGACTGGTTGGTAGGCAAAAGAGTCTGCTGGGACTTTGAATATTTTCTGAAAGAAAAAATTGCGGAAATGATAAGCCTATTGCGGAAATGATATCTATTGCGGAAATGATAAGAAAGATATTGTGAGAAGTTTTCGAACACTAAATACGAAATTATATTTAACACAATATAGAAATATAATTGAAAAATAGAAAAAAATTTTCTTAATATTAATTATTTTAATTATTATTTTTATTAAATTAATTAAATTATTTTATTAAATTAATTAGCTTGAAGAACCCTTTTATTTTTGAATATCAATGCAATGCATTGATAAATTATTCAAAAAATTATTGTCAGTGGGTCTGTGTCTAATAAAAACGTGTCCGGTAGTCTCGTCAGAGGTTAGTTTCGTCAGAGGACATTTTCGTCAGAATTAGTTCCGTCAGAGGTCCTTCTCGTCAGAGCTCAGTTTCGTCAGAGGGTTTTTTCGTCAGAGATGAGTTTCGTCTTAGGCCTTTTTCGTCAGTAAGGCTCCCTTTATAAAAATCTAATTAAAAGGCGGTATTATGACTTATACTGGGTTATTTGTTTCTGGATCGATTTTGGCAAATGATGTGTATTTCGAAAGGGCTCTAAAAACTGAGTCGAATTAGTTTTGGAAGAAGTTTATCCGACATTCCGGGACCGAATTAAAGCTCCTGAATACTGAAAAATCACAGGGAGGCATCACCTCGTCTAGCTCGCGTCACTGTCGAGCTGACTCGAATGAGCTATCATTTTTATACTCAAATTTTTCACAACAAAAATCAGCCTTTCAGAGCTCTTTCGAATGACACCTCTTTTGTCCAAATCGACCCAGAAACAAATAACCTAGTATAAGTCATAATACCGCCTTTTAATTAGATTTTTAAAAAGGGAGCCTTACTGACGAAGAATGCCTCTGACGAAACACATCTCTGACGAAAGAACCCTCTGACGAAACTAACCTCTGACGAGACTACAGAGCACCAATAAAAAACTATGTTTTGTTTCCTGTGAACAAAAACAGAAGCAAGACAGATCGTGTTTCACCGCAACCGTGGAATGCTCATCCCAGAGAATTCTTATCCTAGCAGTTCTAATATGTAAATATTTATTATTAAACTGCACTAAAATATACATGCAAAATTAGTGCAGCACTGCACCAAGCAAATTTGGGGCCAAAAATTCATACATATATGCAAATAAATGCTCCCAAGTTGGTTCTAGAGTAGTGCTGGGTATTGGGCATTTGTTGACTCCGAACTCCGGGCTTTTAAAAATTTTAGCTCCGGGACGGCAATTTTCGGAGCCGCTCCATGATGGATTTTGGCTCCGAGTAACAAATGAATGAATTATAGTATTCCGGGTATACTATTTTCCTGTTCGTGATACAGAGCGCGTTTTTCTATAAGCTAAAGTTTTTCCCAAAATTTCGGAAATCTGAAGGAAAAAACGTCGGAAATCCTACCCACCTTTGCTCGCACCGTAAAGAAAAATTTAAAAAATGGAAAAATTTACTTAATAATAATTATTTTAATTAAAGCGTGAACAAGTGCAGGAGCAGATGTTGCCAATTTTAAATATTTTTGAGTATCACTCAATTGAAGTGATAAATTATGGGTTGGGGTCGTTTTGGCGCGGCCGGTTTGGCGCCTGCCGGTTTGGCGCTGCCTTTTGGCGCGCCCAGTTTGGCGCGGCCGTTTTGGCGCGAGTCGTTTTGGCGCATGCCGGTTTGGCGCGGGGGTCGTTTTGGCGCGAGTATAAAAATTTGCAAAACTAGTTTAAAATATGGACTAATAAGTGCTTCAAACATTTTTTCGCCCTTTAATTAAAAATGAATAATTTTGAGATTTGCAAAGAAAATTAGGAAACTTTTTTGGAGGAGATTTAGAAATAGATCCACACAAATATCAAATCTACAAAGTGGAAAAGAATTGTGAAGGTCAAACCTGACTTTAAAAATTAAAGTTCTTGGCTACGAGATACCCATCTCGATTCCATATAAATATCCCAGTTCTGTCTCTAATTAGGATACACAGTAAGGTTGTCGGATAGTTGGAAATATCGGATATCCGGATCCGGTACCCGAACCGAAAATTTCTGGATATCTGGCCTCGGATCCGGATCCGAAAACCTTAATACACAGGGAATTTCAATACAAATTTTTTTCATGGTTCTCATTGAGAGATACGTTAAATTATGATTTTTGTCCTTGTTTCTTTCGATTTTTGCTACAGAAAATTTTTTATAATTTTTTATTATCAAACAGCTCCGTTTTAATCTTAATATTATTTTGAGTTATCTCTCTAAACAAAAATCCCATTCACATGAATGCCCCTTTCCAAAAGAGAGAGAGAGAGAATACAGTAATTAAAAAGATATTTTCCTCTGCATACCTGGGCCCGTACTATAAGAACGTGGTTTGTGGTCATTTAACCGGTTACCGGAGGTACCTTTGCTACTATAAGAAAAACCTCTGGTTTTTGGTCAAATGACCAGGTCATTTAACCAGGTCATTTGCCCTTTGGTTAACCCGTACTATATGAAAAGCACTTTTTGGTCATTTAACCCCTACCGAGTGGTAAATCTCAGACCCTGCTCTTCGCATGGTTTGCGAAAATTCGGAAGTCTATAACTCGGTTCAAGTGAATTGTAAAATTACAAAATTTAAAATTTAAATTCTTTAAAGTGTGTTCAACCACCTATAAAAATTTCAAAATTTTTGGATAATTATTTTTTGAGTTATGAGAGAAACCGCGAGGTACCCCTTTTTTCAGCCAATTTTAGAGTTTAAATTGGTGGTAGTGTAAGAAGGTGGTTATTTAAAATTCTAATAAAAATTTCAGAATTTTTATTAACTGTGAATTTAATAATAATTCGAAAAGTAGTTTGATTTCTAGGATTTTCTTAATAATCGAAGCGAGATGCAATAGTATCTCGTCGTTGGGCAGCCTCTCTTTTCTTTGCTGCCTCAGTTTGACTTCTTGATGGCACCTCTTTATCAATTTCTTCATATTCACGAATAGGGGGTTGTTGATCATCAATATTTTCTTCAATTTCTGGTAATCGCATTTCAATTGCAATGTTATGCAACAAAAAACAACTCAAAATTGCATTAGGAATTCGTTCAGTGCCTGTAAATCCATAAATTCAGCCATATCTAATAGATAATAAAATTAAAACAAGAAAAGAAAAATTTAAACATTTAATAAACGCAAATAGAACAAAAGATGAGATTTCGTTATTTTAGGTAAAAACACCCATTCTACAAAATTTTTGAATAAACAAAACTATGTATTTTACTGTTTACGAAGGATCATTTCCCCCGCCCATTTTTAAAAAATAAATTTACATTTTCTTTCTTTTTATTATTCAACAATAGTGAGGTGGTGTGGAATCAAAGAGAAGCCATAAAAATTCATTCAGTTTTTATTTATTTAGTCAGATGATCATCCTTCCTTTGTTTGTTTCATTTCAAGTTAAAATATAACAGTCTTTATTAAAACTTTTTTTCTATTTTTAATCGGTACTATAAGAACTTGGTTCGTGGTAGGCAAGAAGAAAAAATACCAAGCCTCTTATAGTACCAAATTACCACTCGGTATGGGTTAAATGACCTGGGCAAATGACCAGATTCTTATAGTAGCAAATCTACGACTCGTTCTTATAGTACGGGCCCTGAAAGGAAATATTGTTCAAAGCCTGCTCGCCAAGAACATGTTTTCCTTTAATAAAATTTTTAAATCAAAATTTTATTTCAAAAAACCTCTCAAACTAGATTTATATGCAGCAATTAAAAGTGAATTTTTTGCTGAATTAATAAGTATATTCCAGGCGGAGAATGTAGACAATGCTGGTTGTTGAGAATATTCAACAGGAAATGTGAGGTTTTGGGCAATACTTTCGACTAGTTGAATTCTTTAAAATTTAAAAAAGTCCTATAGTCCTATAGTCTGGTATTATTTCGTCGGACAACATAATATTTTTGTATACCATTGCATAGCACTGGTAAATATACATATTTTCAGATTTATTTTTTTATATGTTCAGATATATTTCAAGATTTATTGAGTGGATTAAGATTGTGCCCTAGGTCCCCCAAAACTAAAAAAATAAGTACTAAATATTTTACATACCTACAAGTTCGAGAACATTCCAATTCATCCTGTTGAACAGGCATTGAAGCAACAGGCTCCAACCGATTTCTAAATCTTGTAGAAAAAGGTAATTGCCATAATAAAATTGTGGCAATACCAAAAAGTGTTCCACAAACAATTATTTGGGCAAAAAGAAGGAAAGAAGAACTGTCAGTAACAGACACTTCTCTCCTTTCAGAAGTTGTTTGATTTTGAACCGAATTTCTTCTAAATTGTTGTTGGAATGCAAAACTGGTAGAGACTTGACTGCTGTTTTTTGACTCTGACAATTCTTCAGAATTTTTTGTTTGTTTATTTTGATGTTTTTGGTCGTTGCTTCTTTCCTTCTCCATTATTTTTTAAATAAAATTTCGAAAAAATATTCTTTATTGAATTTTTAAAAATAGATATATCTTAATTATGAAGCTTCATTAATTATTTATAAGTAAAAAGACCCTCTTCACCAGGCTTATAAATTTCAGTTTTGCTCGTGCTCGTACACCCCAAATTTTGGCCTCGCAACCCCTACTACCAAAGTACGAATTTTGGTAGGAGCGTATAAGCTCTGCTCTTCCCCTGTTATTCTACTTATTTACTTGAGATTTTAAATGATTTAAACTTTAAGCGTAGCACTCCAATCATAAGCTGAATTTTTAGCCCATCACTTTAGAAAGAATGTCTCAGGCTGTGGTACTCTCTTTATTAAATCCTGTTATGCTTGACAGTCTTTGTTTGAAATTGAACTTTATCTACCCCTATTGGTCTCTTATATTGAGATTTGATTGTATCTCTCTTATCCCTCCTGTAATTCTACTTATTTACTTGAGACTTATTAACAAATTTAATAAAAATTCAGCTCATGTATAGAATGTTAAGATAAAAATAATGAAATTACTATTTCTCGGACCATATTTTTATATACAAAAATCTAGTTAAATGATCTTTAAACGTGATAATTATCTTATGCCCCTCTCATTTCAAAATTCTTTTTCTTTTTTTGTAAATTTTTGGCTCAATTAACGTCAATTATCAAATGTTTTAAAACAATTTTAGAAAAATATAAAACATTTACTTATCACTCCATTGACGTCAATGGAAGAACGGTGAAAGAAAGAAGGGTCCGAAATTCGTGGCACATTTATAAAAGGTACACTATTGTTGTCTATTTTTGAAAAAAAGATAATTCTATTTATTTAAAAAATAAAGATAATTTAATGAGGTTAATAAGGCGCGAAGACATTACGGCGTGATCGTTAAAAATGTCAAAATAAACTCAGCTTTAGGTCTTAAAATTCTTTTCAAGTAATTTTAATAATGTTAGGTTTTCTATAAATCTTAAAATTTTTTGTATTTTATTTCCAAAGTTATGGACCAAGGAATGATAAAAAAATATGTAATTTTTTTAAATAAATTGACACTTTTTCTGGTCATTGATTAAAAATAATTAAAAATTTTGAAGAGAACAAAAGAGTTAAAATTAATTTTTAAATTAATTTGCGCATGAAACCTTGTGTCCAAATAAATTTAAAAATAAACATTTAAAAAAAGTAAACAGATGTTATCATTAAATTGAAGGAAAAAATTGTTTATTTTTGATAAACTCAACAACAAACAAAAATTTTTGTTGTTAAAAAATCTTTAAAAGATTGGAAAAGTACACAAAAAATGTTTAAAAGATTAATAATAAATTTGTAAAATTAAGATGTTTAGGAGAATAATTATCAGTAGCTAATAATAATTATGAATTGACGTCAAAAAAAGTTTTTTTTTATAAAATTTTAATAAAAATAATTTGATAAAACGTTTTTTTAAAATAATTATTTTTATAATTTAAGTTAGAATAATTATTTATAATTTAAATCAGCGAAAAAAAATTTTTGTATTTAATTTGTTAAGTGGCGTGTATTTTTTAGAATCATTTCTGGCATGATGAAATTGTTCATGATGGGGTTAAAAATTGACCTTTATTTAATTGCCCGAGGCTATTTATTGACAAATAGGAGGAACTAAAATTGTTTTCCTTATAAACATGCTGGTCATCTACAGGTCATTCTACTTCCCCAGACGACTTCCAAGCTAAACTTAATTTATGGCTTAAAATGACATAAGAATATATATCCATCCAATACCTTTAATTAAATATTTAACTATCAAAAACTAGAGGAATAGGTAAAATTTCAATAAATTTAACAATTATACTAAAAATTTTTAAAGAAAAAATGGATAACAATGAAGGTCACAACAAAAACAACAAAAATAAAAATAAATTACTTCTACCACTTGAATTACTTTTTGATATAATTCATACGGCTAACAAAAGGCAAGAGAATAGATACGGAATATATTTTTGATAATTAGAGAAAGGAATGGATATTTTGGGTTCGGATCGGTAACTCAGAGATTCGGGATCGTTAACTCAAATAATAACAATCTCATAACTAGAGATCAGATTTATATGGATTTCCATATTTATTTCCTGGCCTTGTTAGGGTTTTGAAACGTACAAAAAACTAGGTATATTTTAGCGTTCTGTCCATATTTTCCCTATTTAGTCCATATTTACCTATTTTTTTACAATTCTAATTAATATTTCTTTGAAATTTTTCCATATTTTGGCGTTTTTTTATATTTTTCATATTTCAGTCATTATTTCGAGATCCTTAGTCCATATTATATGTACAGATTTTCGATTGATAGTCCAAATAAATCTTAACCTACTCATTACCGAGCTTTTTTGTTATCTAGTTATAGTTCGATATCTAGTTATAACTCGCATACATTCCTGTAGTGAGAGAGATACTCATTTCCAAACGACATTCAAGATTATTTACGATATGTACTTCAGTTCATCGAACCCGAACTGAAATTTTCAGTTAACCCAACCGAAACGAGTTCGGTTCGGTTAACTCTCTGTCAAAACCCCTCATTTTTCAACGCCAGTCTAAAATTTTGAGAACTTCGGAAAGCCAAGTCTTCAGCAACAGAAACCGAATCATTAACCTTCGATTTTTCATCTTAAGGTTTGATAAAAAAATCAAGGTGCAACTTTCATAGGTCAAGATAAAAGCTCTGCGATATAATGATTGTGACAGAAAAGGGGTAATATTGAACCTGACAGACCCCCTTTTTTCCTCCCCAAGTTTCTCCCCTATATTTTTACAGAATGGTCAGACTTTTTCCTTTCTCCAATCCCAATTGCCTTTCTACAAATCCTACAATCAATCAAAAACATAACAGTTTTTCCTTGCTTCCTCCCAATTGCCAAAAGTTGTTCCTATTTTTATAAATTGAGAACAAAATTAATACTCCTCTTACTTGTATAAAATTAAATAATCCTTTTTGCTTAATTGCTGGCAAATATAGAAAGGCAATTGGGATGGGAGAATATAGGGGAAAAACTTGGGGAGGGAAAAAGGGGGTCTGTCAGGTTCAATATTACCAGAAAAGGATATATGTACATACTCATTAAAGGAAGTAATGACCGAGTTTCCGTATCTATTCTAATGTCTGGCAATACCAGTCTTGATTTAAAAAATATTATTTATACTGAGAATACAGCAATGATATTAGAATTAAAAGAATATTTTATCAAATTAATGTCTTGTTCTACAATATTATATGCTTATTTTGGAGGAAATTTAATAAAACTTTTCAAAAAATTAAAGGTAAATTTTAATTAAGGAAAATATTTAAGTGTCAGAAAGTCTCTGATAAAAAAATTTTTGTAAATTTCTTTCCTTAAATTCAAGATAAAATAATTTACAATTTCTGAAATTTGCCTGCTGAGAAATTCCAAAGAAATAAAGATTATACTCATAAAGATTAAGTAATGGGGTACACGACTAATAGGCGCGGACGAATAGGCGCCATTTTTTCGGCGGGAGGAAAAAATATTTTATTCGCTACACGATGGCCGTGCTTCGCTGCGGTCGTGCTCGCTTCGCTCGCGGCGACCGTAGCGAAGCGGCGGCCGTCGTTCCGCTCGACATGCCCGGCTTCCTCCGCAGCGGCAAAAACTTTTTTCCGCGTAAATTGATGTGTTTAGGCGTTTTTGCCTTAGACGCCGAAAATAGGCTGCGCCGAAAAAATGGCGCCTATTTGTCCGCGCCTATTTGTCCGCGCCTATTCGGCCGCGCCTATTCGTCCTGCTCCGTAAGTAATGGGTATTTTTGAACCTTTACAGACAACAATTTTTCTGCGTCCAATTTCAGCGAGCCCGAGCACGTCTCCTAGATGAGATGCCAAAATACTTTATTAAAGACTGAATAAAAAATAATCATTTTTGATTGATTTTAGGCCAAATACAGAAAGGTAATTGGTATGGAATAAAAGATAAATTCAGACCATTCTGCACATATATGTAGGGTTGGGGTTTTCGAGTCGGGCCGTATTTTTCGAGTCATTATTTTCGGGCCGGCCCGACCGAGTCTTATTCGAGCCAAAATTCAAATCCCGACTCGATCTTTCGGACCGGATCGGGCTCCCAACCCTACATGTGGAAATAAATAGGAAGGAAAAATCGGGTCTGTAAAGTTCAATATTACCAAATGATACCTAAAATCCATATTTAATGTTATGGTGTTAAAATCTGCCAAGATGAACGTGAGGAGCGCGGAAAGGTATGTTGCTGTTGTACAATTCAAGAAAAGGCGTGAGGGAGACACGCGAGTCACGTCGACACGTGATCAATCTAAACCTTCTTTTGAAAAAATTATAGAAATTTTTTGTTTAGATGCCATCGTGAACATTCTATGAGTTCATGTCCCCAAAATAATTTTTTCTCTATTAAAATAATCTTTGAGAAAATAAATATAAAAACTATGCAGAAAAACTTGAGGGCATTGTTACGACATATTCAAAAAGACTGCAGCAAGCAGTTAAACATTTTGAGTAAGAGAAGATGAAAGAGTACACCCTTTTTAAATGAGAGACGCTTATTACATTTTCAAAAATTTGAATTGAGTGGAATCAGGCAAAATATAAATTAACTATGTATATGTAGGCATCAGGGGTGGCGCAAGTGCCACAAAATACGAGACACGAGATTCACGAGATACGAGATTCTCAAAAAAAATACGAGAACGAGATAAAACGAGATACGAGATCTCTCAAAAAATACGAGGGAACTTATATTGTTTAAGGGCGCTTTTTTTAACCACGCCCCTTTTTTCTTTCACATGTCAATCAACCACACTACGTACAGAATGGTCAGCCTGTATTCTTTCTTTTTCTATCATTTTTTTACTCCTTTTCGATCTTACAAATTAATCAATTGAGATTATGCATATTTTTTTTATTTTAAAATTTATTTTGGATATATAAATAAATTCAATGACAATTTTTTACTTAATTTAGAATATGGAAGAGCTTAAAATTTTAATAATCACGATTTATTCCGCTTAATTGGTAAATCAGACGAAGAGAGAATACTTAATTTGATACTTTATTTAGCTTAATTTACACTATCGATAATTGTTGCATAAAAAAGTTATTTTTTTAATTGAGAAAAAAAAAAAAAAAAAAAAGCGCCCTTAAACAATATAAGTTCCGATAATAGGTATATCAAAAAATTATCACAATTTCACAGCTTGCAAAAATGTGGGGGCGACTTGTGTCGCCACTTTTGCTACACTCGGCACTCACTATAATCTCACACTTAAATGAGTTTTCCCTTGGGTTCATAGCAGGGCTGGGCGCAATTGGAAAAAAAATTCCGCAACTCGCAATCCGCAACTCGCAATTTCTTTTTAAAAATCCGCAAACGCAATCCGCAACTCGCAATTTTAATTTTAAAATCCGCAAACGCAATCCGCAACTCGCAATTGCAAAAACCCCCGCAATTTACGCAATCCGCAACTCGCAATCCGCAATTGCGCCCAGCCCTGGTTCATAGTGATGCCAAGGAGTTAAGGAATTTCTGAGAATTGAAATACGGTCTAGGAATAGGATCTGGGTCGGCAAAATTAATCGGAAATAAGCTTGTAATAAATATATGCAAAAGTTTATTATTAACTTTCGTTCCAGTCTAAACTCAATTTAGTTATTGGGGGATTTCGGTACTCTCTGGCTCCAGCCCCGGCGATCAATTAATTATTTTTCAATGGGGGATTTCGGTATAATATGTGGAATATCGAGTGATATCAGAGGACTAAAAGAATATCAATGGATTAGCGGGATTTGGGTAGACTATTATGAAAGTTCGGTGGATTAAGAGGGATATCGTAGGAGTAACTGGTTATCTTGGATTTGGTGAATGAGATTTTGGAACCTAAGGAGCATCACGTTTATCCCTCTCTTTTAGCGCAGCAGGCGAAAATTTTGGAAGATCCTTAATTAAACTTTGGCATTATGATTATTTATTCTTTGCTGCGTTTTCTCCCTCTTCATTTCCTTTTAATTTTCACCATTATTTTTATTTGTTTGATTGTTTCTTGTTTTTCATTTTCAAAATTTTCTGAAAAATTTTAGATGACATTTTGTGTATTGTGTGGTTTGGTTATTCTCGAAAATCAACAGTCAGCTACTATTATTATATGTCAACATGTTTTTCACTTTATGTGTCTACATACTCATCTAAGCTCCAGTAATAAATGTCCAGTTAATGATTGTTTTAAGCTAATCGAAGATGTGCGCTACAATTGGCAAATTCCACCTGTGAATGAAAATGTTGAAGTATCGTCTGAAGCATGTGAACCATCTGTGCCAGAAGTAAAAATCTTTTTTCCAACTAAATGTTGTAAAAAGAATTGAAAATTTTAGGCTGTAGGGTTTTATTTTGAGTTTTTAAGCCATAAGAAATTTTTACATTTTTAACGTTTCATATTATATATAATTCTTAAGAGTCTGTTCGAGCAAAATGTAGCAACTAATGTGCCATCTCCTTTTATACACCAATATGTTGCTCATGGGTATTTTTCAAATTTTATTATACAATAATAGTTTTTCGAAGACCCCTTTGCTCTTTTCAAAATGATTTTTCGAATATTTCTGTTGGACAAATGTTGGAACAAATTCAACCGGCTCAGCCAATTGATTTTCATTATGTTGAGTCTTCATCGAATCAGCGTCAGGAGGTAAAAATACGAATTTAATTTAAAGACAGAATGTCTTTGGGGTGAGGTAGAGATTGCTGGTTAGTAGAAAAGGGAAAACGCGCTTTTCGATATTTTTGATTTCGGTACATAGTAATCGAGTTTGTGATATGAGCTAGGATTTCATTATGTTTAACTTGAATTCTCACTCGTCCAATTAAGGTTAATTAAAATATTAAGGCAATAGGCTCGTCGCTTAGGACTAATTCGAAAGACAAATTGTTTCAATAATATTTTGGCTGTAGTGTGGTTGTTGCTCATGGGTATACAAATTTTATTTAAAGACAGTTTGTGATATAAAACTCACTACGTGGTGTACCGGTGCTAAAATTTGTGACGAGCCATATGCCTTCAATGCGTCTCGACGAGCTGATTGAATCGGTAACACTCACTACGTTAGAAACTGATTCTGTACCGCTTAATAGTTCCCGAAAAAATCGAAAAACCCCTGCTATGGACCAACAATCTCTACCTTTCCCCATTTTTGTATTCAAAATTTAGAAAGATTATTTTTAATTCATTTAGGACACGGCAACATTTTTTAATCCTGCTTCAGCCGCAACAACTCAAGCAGTTTGTTTGACGACTACTTTTCAACAAGTTTATGGTGATTTAAAATTATTTAAAATTTATTTGATTTTAACTTTTAACAAAATTGTGAAATTCCTTTACAATGAAAATTTCATTTTTAGTACTTAAGAATTATAGAAGGTACATGATTATTTAAAGAAAATAAAAAGATTAAGGGTGCCCAAACTTTTAAATATTAAAAATATTAATTTTTAAATAAATATTTGATTATTTACAATTTTTCTGAGATCAAATTTTTAAAAAATTTATGAAATTTTTTTCAAAATTTATGGTTTACGTTTTTTCCAAAAGAATTTGAAAAGTTTTTTCAATCCCTTTAAGAATTCAATTTTTATAGAGCCTGATAGACCAACAATTAACCCAATTCTTGATTTAAATGTGCCACAGATTTGTGCTTGGATTTATAAACTGTCAAGAGGAAAACAGGCTAATTGGAGAAAAGATGTTACAGCTCGAATTATTAACATGACGTTTATTCAACGTGTTGAGGTAGAGAAATTATATTATGAATTTATTGAAGATTGCTTTTTTTAAAGCTATCCCGGTAATATTGAAGAGTATAGACCCCTTTTTTCCTCCCTATTTTCCCCCTATATTTTTACAAAATCTTAAGTTGTTCCATTTTTTAATTGAGAAAGTAAGTCTTCTCAAAACTCATACTTGTTAAATACCAAAAAATAATCATCCTTTCTACTTTTTTTTTGCATGTACATGCACTTGTATAGAATAAAATAGAGTTTGACCCCGAATCCTAAGGGCACGTTTTTCGGGGAGCGTTAGAGGATGAATGCAATAAATTATGAGTATTATTCTGTCAGTCATCCTCCAACGCTCCCCAAAAAACGTGCCCTCAGGATTCGGGGTCAAACCCTAGAATAAAATAATCCTTTTTCTTTGTTTCAAGGCAAAAATTATAAAGGCAAATTTGATGGAAGGAAGGAAAAAGTCTGACCATTTTGTAAAAATATAGGGGAAAAATAGGGAGGAAAAAAGGGGGTCTATACTCTTCAATATTACCGCTATCCCTTCCATATATTTCCTTAGAAAAGGAGCTAGAGGAACAAAATTATAGGCACGCATAATTAGTTGCCCTATAAAATTTTTTTGTCGTACCCCCCCCCCCCCCTTCTTTTTTTCTTTTACTCTACGATTATGTCCTTTCCCCCTCCTTCGAGAATCCATTTTCTAGAACTTTTGTTTTCCTCCTGCTTCGAGATGGCAGGGATCCATGTTTGGCCGATTTTTGGCGTCTGGCGCGCCACAAAAAATTTTAGCGCACATCCCTGGAGGGTAACAACATTTTAAAAATTTTATTTTTATATTTTATGAAGGTCGCAAATTTTTACCAGACAAAGTATGGGACTACAATAATAGTCCATTTAAAATATACTGGGCCATCAATAAAGTTAATGGATGCGTTAATTTACAATGTACGTTATAATGTTAACGAATTACATGAGGCCACTAAGGTGTTTTTAAGTTGATTTTATTCATATAACGTCCTTTTATTCCTTATCTCCTTAGAATGGCACTAAGTTGATTCATTTTTGTTATCCAATTTTTTATTTAACATCAATGAATCAGTTTTTAATTAAAAAAATGTTTAAAATCTTAAAAGGTTTCCTCCGAAAATTCCATTGGGGGTAAGATACTTGCCATACTAGATTCGATTGTTGAAAAGATTCTCCTTGGAAATAAAAAAAATGAATTCTTTAATGATGTACGAGCATCCTATAGGCCAACATTTTTTTCTTTAATATTTTGAGGAGAAAAACAAAAATTAAAAAAATTTATTTGACCAAAGCATTGGAGTTACCTAAAAATACCCTAAATTAAAATACCCCTCGTTATAAGGTAATCTCTTCATCTCTAAGGGTTAGCTTTGGTTCCAATGTATTTTAAAATTTTTTAAAATAATTTTGATTATTTTTAAGTACACTTTGTCTAAAAGATTGGATGTTGCAATTGAGTGAGTTTGATTTTTTAATATTTTTAGACGTTTATAAAAGTTAAAATTATGAGTTTAAGACTAAAATTCCTCAAATCCACTATAATTAATTTTTAAATTTTTTTTATAATTTTGCTATATATTGTGACACAAATTTCTATTGTTTCCTTCTGGATAGGGAATACCTCCCAGCAATTTGGATACACTTTTATATATTTCTGTTTTTTCGTTATGCTGATGGGATTTATAAAAATATGTATATCATTAAAGACTGCATGCATTACAGAATTTAAGAATTTACTTTTTCTATAGCGTCCACAAATGCCTAAACAGACCTAAATTTTATTATACTAAAATTTCTTTAAAATAAAAATATTTAACATTTAAAGGATATTGTTTTCGAAAACTGATACAGAAAAGACGCAAATTCGGGCTATTTATAGACAAAATCATAGAAGCGAATTAATAAACGATATAGTTGCTGGTGTTGATAATGCTGACTGGAATTATTGGCTCCTAATTAATTTAGCTAAATGTAAACGGGATGAATCAATTCAAACCTCGCATAAACAAGCATCTCAGGTATTCGAAGGAAAATAGTATAATATTATTAACTAGCTGAAGTGTATTCCAGGGAAGTGCGCTGTCACGTTACGTGTGGCGCTTTTGGGGAAAAGGATGATCAAAAAAGTGGTTATTTAGAGATCAGATTGCTAGAATTCTCAAATTTTTGTCTGTGGCGCTAAAAGTCGATATATATATGGGTCTTTATTCCTAACCACAGCCTTTATTTTTAATAAAATTTTTGGCACGCCACGCGAATATTTTGGCCCATAACCCTTGTTAATTGGTATAACCGAAAATGTTGCTAATTATACTTAAAAATGAGAATTTTTTAATTGCAGGAAGCTTCTCGAATATTTTCTTCTTGGAGTAATATTGATGTTGATGAAACGAAAGAATTGTTGAAAATACTTTTTACCCAAAATTTCTCTCAATTAAAATTGGTAAATAAATTTTATTAAATTTTTTATTTAAATTCATTTAAAATTTGTTTATCTCACAAATGAATTTTGCTATTTTTAAAGAAAAATTAATTTACTTCTCTTTGTTTGTGTTGAGGACCTTATTATATGTAGGATCCAGTCTTATCTGCACCACAACCGGTCAAGCAAATAAAAAAAGCCATCTTAAACTAAATCTCTATTTCTGAATTATATCTTATAGGGTGGCCGAATGTTGTGACTTATAGGGGGTTTTTTGCTGGACCGATTTGGACAAATGAGGTGTCATTCGAAAGAACTCGTCGAGCTGAGTCGATCGCGGTGGCAGAGAAGTCGATCCGACAATCAGGGACCGAGATACAGACCCCTGAAGTTTGAAAAAAAGAAGGGGGGAGTAAGCCCCCTTCTTTTTTTCAAACTTCAGGGGTCTGTATCTCGGTCCCTGATTGTCGGATCGACTTCTCTGCCCCCGCGATCGACTCAGCTCGCCGAGCTCTTTCGAATGACACCTCATTTGTCGAAATCGGTCCAGCCAACAAAAACCCCCTATAAGTCACAATACCCGGGTGGCCGACCATAAAGTACATATATTCTTTTAACCTAAATTTTTTAGTTTATTGCGGAATTAGAGCGTTTATATGATCAGACTATTGAAGATGACATGCCTGGTTTATTTGGGTAAAATAATTAATTTTTAATATTTTTTGAAAATGATTAAAATATTATAAACTCCATCTCCCCCCAGTCATTTTTTTCGGTATATGTAAAAAATGGTCAGGCTTTTTAAAGAATGTAGAACACATCGAGATGAGTCGAATGACACCAAAATCAACGTGTTTGGACAAGATTTGACAAAGTTATGACATAAGTCGCCGACTCCGATAGACTTTGTCAAATCGGCGTAGTGACAGAAGACCCACAGACAGAAGACCCAAGGACAGAAGAACCACAGACAAAAGACCCACAGACAGAAGAACCACAAGGACAGAATACCCACAGACAAAAGACCCACAAGAGAATTTTTTAATTAAAATTTTAGAAAATTTTTTTTTGAAATTTCTGAGAAAGATTTCCAATTCTTCAAGGCACAAAATTAATTCTGAAGTTAACCGATAAAATTTTTACCGTTAAATTTTATGGATGAGTGCGATTTAGATAATTAAATTAGAAAGTGATTTGAAGAGTCTGATGATTAATTGGGATAGATAGGAATAGCTGGGATATTGAGAATATAGGGTTAAGATCTCAAATCCACCGATATCTATTCTTATCCGTAAATTGTGTATAACAGAAACCAGGAGAAGCGATACTCCTATATCTTTCTTAACCAGTAAATCGGATATGTCAGGGAATTTCAAGGGATGTAAACTTTTTAAGATTTTATAATTCCACTAATCCGCTTATATCCACCGATATCCCTCCATTTACTCAGAAATAATTAACTAATCTCTATTATCTCAAAGATCCCCGATATACTTGCATATCTCTAATACCTTTGATCGCTTTTAATCCTTCTATATCCCTCCATAGGACAGCTTCACCCGTTGTTGCAACAAAATTCCCCATTGTTGCAACAAACTTCCCTAATATTGAAACAATTTTCCCGTTGTTGGATCAATCTCTTATTAAGGAAAACAAATAGAACTCCTTGCACCAAAATTTAGAAAAAGCAAGACAAAAAAGTTGTGGGTCTTTTGTCTGTGGTTCTTCTGTCCTTGGGTCTTCTGTCTGTGGGTCTTCTGCGTCGACACGGTCAAATCTTGTCCAATCACGTTGATTTTGGTGTCATTCGACACAGCTCGACGAGTTCTATAACCTAAGACAGACTGACCATTTTTTACATATTTACCGGAAAAATTGACTGGGGGGAAGTAAATAAGTACCGTAAAATTTTTGAATTTTTTGAAAGATTTCATATTTTTTATTTTATTTAAGAAACGTGTTACGGACAGGAATTTGCTTGATGATTAAGTTTATAAAAAATAAACATAAGTATTTTGCACAATTATTAAATAAATATTTGGCTGAAGAGGACCACTTGGTTTGTAGTAAAATCTTTTTTAATTAATTCGACATTCCAGACACTTATTTTTGGAAAAATTTATAATCCAATCTCGTTATAGTGTGTGCCCTTGGGGCTGAAAAAATCAAATACATTAAAACGAGTTTTCAATAAAGTGTAGATATGTTTATGCATCTCAAATGTAGCCAATAGGGCAACCCCCACATTTAAAAAAACTATAGACTAAATTAAGTTGCGGACATTATTAGGAGTATACTATAACGATATTCGATGCAAAACTACACTTTTCAATTTCCTCTTTCAATATTTTAAATATTCTTTTAGAGAAATTTTGAAAAGTGCAAATAAAAAAATCCTCTAATTTTATAAAATTTTAATATTTATTTTAGTTGAGAATTCTTGTAAACCGTTCTGAAATTGATTTAGGAAATATTATTGTGGAGTATAATGCAATGCATGAAAAAACTTTAGGACTTGAAATTAAAATGCGTTTTAAAGGGGCCTTTCAGGCAAGAAAATTTTTTTAATTTATAGAGATAAAATATACTCTCCTAAAAATATAATCCGGGTATTCCATTTTTAAACTACTCCAAAGTAGAATTATTTATAAAAAATCGGAAAGATTCGTGAGCTTTTTTGAGAGGTTCTCCATTTATCTTTTCGCAGAAATAATTTTTTAAGATTTAAGAAATTTTTTGTTAATAAAAATTATCTTTGAGAGTTAAAACACAAATATAAATACTAATTACTATCTTAAAATCAAATTTAAAAGAAATTTTTTTCACTTCTATTAATTTTAATTATTTATAGGAGCATTTGCTGGCTATTATTGGCTGTGGAAATTAAAACTGTTTAAAGTTTTGGAAAATTTGTTGTTGTTATTTAATTTATATATATATATAATACATACTTTTTATCAGACTTGCACACAGATACGGATATGGATACAAATAATATCAAAATGCCTGCGGATATCCGTCTGTATCCGTCCGTATCCGCCGTAAATATCCGGATACGGATACCAAGATCAGTATCCGTGTGCAAGTCTGCTTTTTATACAGTTTTTTAATATAGTTTTAAATACAGTTTTTTAAATTTTATTGGCTGCTGGGTGGGGCCCGCCTATGCATGTCGCTCCCCCATCAAAAACATTATGAAATACTGCTGTTTCAGCAAAGATTGATGTTTTCTAGGAATCTTCGGGTATCCACCGAATCGTAAATTTCCAGATACCCAGGGGGTTTCGGTTTTTTCGGTTCCGAATACCCGGAACCGCCAACCTTATCAATCGCCATCCAAACATTATTTGGCTTATTAGGTGTTGTACAGATCTAAATCCTCTTTTAGTTCTAGACTTTTGTGAACATGGAAAATAAAAGAAAAATTAGATAAAAAATTTAGTCCTCTCCCAACAAACATTTTTTAAATTAAAAAAAATACATATTTAAAAATGAAAGAAAATTTATAATAGTCAGCTGTCTGTCTCATCTTTTAAAAGCTTTTAAAAAGCTAATCATCCCTTCGACCCTTTAGGTGTTTATTTTCTTTTAAAAAATTATTGACTAAATTGCAATAGAAAAAAGGAAGTAAAAAAGTTCTTTTCTTCCAAAATAAAATGAAAATTCAATTTAAATTAATTTTTATTTATTTCGTTTTAAATTTAATAAATTGTCAAAATATTCGTGAACATGCAGCGGAATTGAGAGCTGTTAAAGGACAGGTCCTTAAAATCAAAATTTTATTTTTTAAAATCTCGGGTAATTTAAATAAAGTTTTTCCATATTCTCTTTAATGTCGACTTTTGCATTGAGGTTGCACATAAATACGTCCCAGATTTTAAAAAATCATAAACAGCCAAAAACCTTTAACATAAATAGAGTTGTCGGTTCGAAACAGAACCCAAGAACTGAGGATTTTTGTTTAAATCCGATAGCCCAGTTTTTCTGTTAGTAGTAGGCACAAACATAATTCAACAAATTAGAATCCCAGTTACGTGCAGCACTACAAAATCTGTCAATTTATTAGATTGACATTCAAAAATTCGGGCACTATCCGCAAAAAGGTCGGTAATCGTTTTTTTTCATTACTTTTTTCCATTACTTTTTTCCTTCCTTAATTATAAATAATGGTCAGTCTTTTCTTCCTCGTTCAATTCCACTCTTTTTACCTGTGGCATATTCAAATGAGGACAGACAAAAACACACACACGGACAGACAAAACACGAGTGTTTTCTGTTCGTGTCCGTTCGTGCTTTGTCTGGTGTTTTGTCTGTCCGAGTTCGTCCGTGTTTGTCTGTCCGTCTTCGTCCTTGTTTTGTCTGTCCGAGTTCGTCCGTGTTTTGTCTGTCCGTCTTCGTCCGTCTTTCGTCCGGCGTGTACTTTTCTATCCTCTCATTTGATTATGCCACAGGCAAATTTATTGGAGTTTAACAAAGGAGGAAAATGCTGACCATTCTGTCATTTCAAGGAAGGAAAAAAGTAATGGAAAAAAGTAATGAAAAAAACGATTACCGACCTTTTTGCGGATAGGGCCAAAATTCGTATGGTCTTGATGGAAAGTGCAAAAGAACACGACCCTAATGTTCTTACAATTAATAGTAAATAAAATATTTCATACTAAGCAAGTTTGTTTGATGTATAACTTTAAAACAGTCAAGGGGGTCCTCTTTTCTCTGTGTGATCTGAGCCATAAATAATAGGCACACATAATATCTGAATAACGGTGATGAACTGAAAAATTATTAGAGAAACGAATGAATGCTAATTGTAACGGACTGAAGAACTATGGATTTTTCGGTTCGTTTCCGGTTATCTTAGGATTTTTCAAGAACTGGCAACTCTACTTATAAATCTACTTCTCGCAAGATTTTCTGTGTTGAATAATAAACTTTGCTTAATTTTCCAGAAATTTCTTTTTCAGTTTTTCGTTCATATGCTCCATTCTGCCTATTTCTTTCCTCAAACTGGTATATTTTATCCAGAAAATATTTTTTAAATAAATTTAAAGTTGATGTAAAATGGTCTGCCTCAACACGTGGCCGACCATCATTACCTCAATGGATGCATTTAATTCCTTCTAGACATCGTTCCATTGCTTTTTTAATTGGAACCCCTGTATCTCCACATTCCCACTTCCCTCTACATATTATAGCTACAAGGATAGACTCTTTCCAAAGCTCTGAACAGTCCTTTAGTGTTGTTACTAATGATGATCGTAAATTAATTTTTAATATTTTAAACTGAAATCCTCTGAGTCCCTGTTAAACAAATCATTTTACTTATTAAGTTAACGTTCTGTTATCTAATATTTCTTGATCCACTAACCAGTAAGACCAATAATTTTGTTAATATCTGACTCGACACAATTACCACTGTAATTTACAGTACTTTAATAATCTCAAAATTTCAACATTAACTACACATTATAACTATATAGAACTAATTTGCTAGAGCATTGCTCCAACATACAAAAATATGCAGTACATAAGATATTAATTCAGTGATTGTACGACACTTGCGGACCGACTTTTGCGGACCGACCTTTGCGGACGGACATTTGCGGATTGCGGATAGACATTTACGGACCGACTTTTGCGGACGGACATTTGCGGATTGCGGACCGACTTTTGCGGATCGGACATTTGCGGACCGTTTTTGGGGAAAAATTTTTTTTAAATTAAATTTAATTTCCAAAAATGAAAAAAATATTAAGTTTATTTTAATATCTTTTCGATGGGCATATTTTTTTATAAAAATAGTCAACGCAAACCTATTGAGAGTAGGCGAGGCGCTTGTGCAAAACCCCGCGCTTCGCGCGGGGTTTTGCGGCACGCGCCTCGCGGGGAGTCAACGGTAGCTGGGTTCTGGGCTCGTAACTTAATCCTATTCTTATCATCGATGACATGGTCATGCCCGGCTTCCCCCGCAGCAGCAAAAACTCCACGGATGCAATAGGTAAGGAGCTAAAATAAACGATCATAACTTTGTTTAACTTGTTAGATCAAAAAGCTATTATGTATTTTGATGAAATTGCCCATCGAAAAGATATTAAAATATACTTAATTATTTTTTCGTCTTTGAAAATTAAATTTAATTAAAAAAAATTTTTTTCCCAAAAACGGTCCGCAAATGTCCGATCCGCAAAAGTCGGTCCGCAATCCGCAAATGTCCGTCCGCAAAAGTCGGTCCGCAAATGTCGGTCCGCAATCCGCAAAATTTAGTCCGCAAATGTCGGTCCGCAAATGTCCGTCCGCAAGTGTCGCACTACGAATTCAGTTAATGTCTTTTGGCCTGATATATATATATAGAAATTTGTATTTAAGTTATTTGAAATAGGTATATTATATAATGTAAAATCCAGTCGTTTAACTTACAGTCGTCTAAGCATAGAAAACAACGAAATTTAATTTTAAAAACTTCCAAGAATTTTAATTATTTAGCCAGATACTCTGGCACAACTAGACAAATCGCAGAAATTTACTTAACCAATGTTAATGCCGAGGAGCTTTTATGGGGAGTTGGGAGGGATGATAAAATAAAAAATTTGGAAAGGGTTTGGAAATAATTTTAAAAATATTTTTTCAAATTTCTTTAGGCAATTCACTCAACATTTAAAGGCAAACATGTCAACCCTTATATTTTTAATATTTTGCCGGGTACAGAGAATGCTTTGGATTTGTTGAGACAATTTCAGGGGAATATTAGAACTGGGTAAGTCTCTTTATAGAGGCTTATAGAGGCTCTCTTTATAGAGGCTTAAGTCTCTTTATAGAGGCTGAAACGTTTATGTCAAAAATAAGAGTTCGGATCCGGGTCCGGATTTTTCGGACGGAAACCGGATCCGGCATTTCTCAAATTCCGGTCTCTAAATATTAATAAATATATGAAAGAGGATAATTTAAGGATTAATAAATCAGTGTTTAAAAAATACTATTCAATTTAAAGGGCAATAATTCAAATCGGCACCCAACTAAGCTTTCACCCAAATGTTCAACTATTTGTTCGTGGAATGCATTCAAATTCTGAATTTTGTTCTCTAAATCAAAACATTCCAATGGACAGACATTTTTATCCAGAATTTAGAGTTGATTGGTGCAAATTTTATTTGGTTAGCAATTAATTTATTTACCCAATTATTATAAAGATAAGGTAAAAGGACTCATGTGGGAACCTGACGAGTTTGATAAGAGATCTTTTGAATATTGAAAGGTTGGACTAGATAAACGGGGCAGAAATAAATAATAACCAGAAATCCACCCAAAAAAGGTTCCCCTTGGGTTCCCCAAATTCCCCAAAAAAGGTTCACTTTTTTTCTTAAAAAGGTTCCCTTTGCTAGATATTTTTAAGCTGCAAAGCCGTATTTTATAGGCGGTATATCCTTTTTATGAGCAATAAAATTAAAAAAGGCTTATCTTAAATTGAGTTGTATTTTTTGATGATTGTATCAAATAGCGGGGTTTGAATAAATCAGTGTCGATCCTTAACAACAATACCTTTTATCATTAAAAAATTAATTTTTTTTTAAGAAAAACGTCACAATTCCAGCAGATTTAGAACAATATTTAAGAAAAAAGGTTAAGGATGGAAAAAGTCTTAGAACAGAAGAAAATAACGAAGAGGGAGGAAGTATTTTGGGAATTAAAACAGCAAATACTTCAGGCTACAAAATATTTAAAACAGAAAATGAACATTTGCCAGCCCCTCCTATTTATTATATTTGGGAAAGTGTTTTGGTAAGCTAAAGAATGTTTTAGTTCGGATAGGGCAATAAAGATCCTAGAATTGAAGCCGTTAACGGTTAGATATTGTGTTTAGGTTACATAATACTATATACCTATCTTTATTTGTTATACCGATTTTAGAAAAATCGATATCTAAATTCGAAAAAGGTCTGGATAATCCTTTTTTTTGGCCTTGCGTGTGTTTTTGAAGATTGTCATTTGCGCTCACCCTTGATCCTGACCGTTCCCGACCGCACTAAGAATAAGCCAAAAATTTGCCTTTAGGACCAAAAAATTGTCTAGAGTCTAACTAATTTTTGGTCCTCCCCGAAAAACCGAAGATTTTCATGGTCAAGTCTGGCACGGTCTTGGGGAGTAGTCTTTGTCCTCAACCTTACAAATTAGGACCTTTCGCCTTGCCTTTCTTTTTCAACCTCCTTTCTTGGCCTTTTATTTTTACAAAAAATCATAATTGTCAGTTATAACACTGACATACAAAAATATACTTCTACAGATGCGATGTAAGTTACAGTCTAGTTTGCATTCTTATATTTAATTCAAGTTTAATTAAATAGATGATATTGAGTAAAACTTTTTTTATAATCTAATTATACTTCTGATTATAGAGATAGTTTTGATCAACTTTTATCATAACAAGATTTAATTTCCTTTTTAATGATATCAAAAGTAGGGCCTGACAAAATTCTCGGTTATCGAGATTGATATTTTTCGATATTCCAAGGCTGGTTTCTAATCAAATGAAAAGTTAAAAGCTCATTATTTCTTAAGTTATGAACTCCATGCTGAAACGTACCTTCATTCACGCACTTCCATTAAATTTAAAAATTATCACAAAATTTTCAGGTCTTCCCTCTACTTGCAGTTTTCTGCCTTCTTTGTATTCTCTGTCTAAGTTTTATATTTTTTGGAAGAAGAGAAGGGCAACATTGGCGGGATTATAAAACTCCAAAGAATCAATTAGAGCAATATTTAAATCTTCGAGAGTCACAACATCATTTAAGAGAAATGTCACAACAACGGCAATTACTTGCGTCAATGAGTCATTCTGGGAGGGAAAAGTCTGATATGAGTATTGGGACTTTTCTTAGACCTATTAAGGATGAGGAAAAAGGAAGTAGTCAGATTAGTTCAAAACCTGGTAATTTGAAGAGATTTTTATTGCTATCGAAACTCAATATAAGATACCCCCTTAAGACACCCCCTGGCACTTAACAAGAGACTAAATTTTGATGCCTGCCGGTAGTCATGAAGTCTGCTTCAGTACGCCCCAAGGAGGCTTGTAAATCCTGAGATACCGATGTTACCTTCAACTAACAAGTATATAAAATCTATAACACTCCCCCGCCACATGTAAATGCATAAATAGCCCTTGTTGTTACTTTAATTAATCCAAAATTTGATATCATACTGGCAGCTTCATTCACTCCCGTAGCCAATCAAAATTTTTAATTCAAGATTCAACAACTGAAAGGGTCAGCAGTTACCCAACATCTTCAATAGGAAAACAGACAGTTGCGGAAGCTGCTAGAGCTAATGGGTCAGCATTACATTTATATAGGCATCCAATAATTGATTCTGATGGTGATGAAGTAGATGAGGAAGGAATTAGAGGGAATAAGAAAATAGATGGATTAATAATCAACGATGGTAGTTGGGGTACAACCAAAAATTTTTTGTTAAAATTTTAAATTATGTTGTGTCAAATTTTAAATCATTAAAATAATAATAGGTAGTTTATGGACATACATATTTATATGAACATCAATTCGTGTTTTTATGATATTTAGAGACGTTTAAGACTTGGTCTTGAGTCTTCTTGATCAATTTTGATTTTTTATCAATTTTGGCGCCTTCAACACCAAGAGATCTATATATTTTTAAGATTTCCAATTAGAAAAATAAACTAAGAATTTGCCCTTAGGACCAAAAAATTGTCTTGAGTCTTGCTAATTTTTGGTCTTGAGTAGGGTTGTCAGTTCCAAACTAAACCGAGAATTCGAGGATTTTCGGGGTCAAGTCTTGGCACTGTTTTGAGGTGTAGTGATTGTCTTCAGTCTCAAAATCTTTCCGTCCTAGATTTCTTCTTTAATGTTCTCGTTCGGTTTTATCTTACACAAAATCAAAATTGTCAGTTATGACCACTGACATACAAAAATATAGAATACTTTAAATGCAACGTGAGATAGATTTGTGTTTGCATTCAAACATTTAATTCAAGTTTAATTAAATAGATTATATTAAATAAAACTTTTTTTTTTATAATTTAGTTATGTATACTTTCAATTTGGTTTGCTTGCGGACGGTTAACCCAACCGGAACCGTTAATAGAAAATCTTTTATTTTAAAAATTCTAAAAATTATTTTTTTAATTCGTTTTAAATTTTAGAAAATTTATTTTATATATGTATTCTTGAAAATTAAGACAGAAAAAAATATATTTGCATTAAATAACACAGGGAAAGGAAGTTAATAATTTCCTTTTGGACGGCCACAGATAAATAACTGGATATAAATTTAATATTTTATTTAAACTATAGTTGGACTTCTATTTTAGGGTTGTCGGACCCGGATATCCGGATCCGAAAAAGGCCGGATATCCGAAATTTTTGGTTCGGATCTCAGAAGTATGTATTTTAATTGTTTATACCATTCACTTGACGAAACACTCAATTGACGTAATAAATTATTTAACTTTATCAAAGTTCAGTCATAATTTTTATCAGCTTTGGGTGACCGGTAAAATCGATTTTCTGGATCCGGATTTGTAACTTAAGCTCAATATAAGACTAGTCTATAAGTCTAAAAGTCCAAAGTAAAGTCCAACTCAGAAATCCAACTGAATTAAATTTATTACACTCAAATAGATTTACTGAAGTGAAAATAGAAGAAAAATTAGTAATTAGTACGAATAGAAATTTAAAAAAGAAAAGACGATCCAAATCTAGGTCAAAAATTTGGATTTTTTGGAGAGTTTCTGGGGTATTTAATAATACAAAAATTTGACCTAGACTAGTGTAAATATTTTAAAAGGAAGTTTTCACAAAAATATAAGTTGCGGAATTTGCGAATTTTTGAAAGCAAATTATTTGTGTGGTGAAAAAATTAAGAAAAAATTATAATTTCTATAAATTATTTAGTGTTCCTTTATAAAAAAAGCCCCGAGCTTCTATTATCGTTTGCAAGACCATGTATAATTTATAGAAATTACTAGAGATTAGGGAGGGTTGTTGAGTAATTCTAAAAAAATTTTGTCAGTCGAAAAGGAATCAAAAAAAGGCTTGATTTCTTAGCTTTCACCAACAACCCAAATCGAAATTAATTAATCTATTTTACTCAACGATCTGTTTTGAATATCTTATGCGAAAACTTTTTTGGCCTTCCTCCAAAATAATTTTATTCCAAAAATTTTCAAAAAAAATTTTCTTGGGTAATATAGGTAATTTTTTTCAAGTTAAGCAACAACCAATCTCTAGTAGAGAAAAATAAAATTTTAAGTGATAATTGTGCAAAATTGTGGTTATTTAAAATTAAAATTAAAAAAAGAAGGCCATGCCACTCTATTTAAAATTATATTTTGAAAGAATTAAAAATCGCGAAGGCTAAAAAATAATTTTTTTCGGCAGGAAAATTTAAAAATTGCTCGTAAAGGGGATAATCTACTAAGGATTTGAGCGATTTAAAATTATTTATAATTCAATTTTGCAATTTATTGTCGGCCTGAAGAGCGTTGAATAAGTGAAGCACGTTCCTACAAAATTATTTTTTAATTTGAAAATTTGAGAAAAAAAAAATTTCAAAAAATTTTTTTGAAAATTTTACAAATTTTAAAAAGTCAAAAAAAAATTTATTTTTCAGGAAAATTTTCGAAATTTCCTCACCTCATTTTCTCTATTGTAAAGTATTGTTTGTACATTATATCCAACTCCAAAAGTATCTTCACCCTCGTAAACTAATTGATCTGGAGGAGAATGTATTCCATGTCCATTAGCCCAAATCTTATTAAAATAAAAAAATATATTTTAATTAATTCCTCTTTTTAATTACTAAAAAACTAGGAATTGACATACTCTCTATTCTGTGAATTCTACAATAATTCCCATTTCGATATAGTGAGGTAAGTTCAAGGACAGTTATTGGAGTATACTGTATTTGCTAAAAAAATTATCTAGGGTAATTGCTTCAATCTCCCGCTGAAGGGAGTAACTAATGGGAGGGGGTATACTAGAGAATGTGCATTATATAAAGGTCTAACGAAGATCCCGATACAAATAACATCATCCCTAGTAACTTTCTTAAAGTGTCTACAAAATAGAGGTCAAACTTTATTTTCAGATTTTTACCTTCACAGTCTTTCCAGGCCTCAAAACAAAATCTCTAGGGAATGTATAGACGATTTCTCTCCTTCCATCAATCCGTCTTCTCAATTTCCATTCACCAATAGGTTCTTCTTTTGACCGATGAGTGTTCTCCAAAACAATATATTTACCCTCAGAAGACGTTTCCAAAATGGAAACATTTCCCTTTGCAAAACGTTGATAGGATTGACGGGATGATTTTTCTCCCCTTAATGTTCGTGTAGATTCTGAGAAAAAAAAAAATATTTTTAAACGGAGATTACTTTTACTCCATCCTAGGGGCTTCGAAGCTCTGAAAATTAGCCTGTCCATTGGAAGAAATTGAGGGATCTTCCTTAGACCGGTCTTATTGTTTCTTACAGCTTCTCAGTCCAAGATTGACTCTTTCTGTTCCTGAAACGGGAAATTGCCCAAATTCTGGGATCTCCGTTACCTATATCTCGCTATCCTTCGATTTTTTAACTGAGAAAACATTTTTTATTTAATAATTCAGCCCAAAATATCTTTAAAATACTACCCTAAGTATTCAAAATTCGAAATAATGTCCAGATTTACAATGATATATTTATAAACGATGATATCCAATAAAATCCTTACCCGATTCATCACTTTGTTTAATTTGGTGTGTTCTAACAACTTGTTCAACTAATTGTTTAAGCCCAGCCCTATCTTCTTCCCCTTCCAACATTCTTCTATAAATAGCAATTTCTGCATCCAAAGTTTGTTTTGTGTCCAAAAGCATTTGTAATTCAACCATTAATGCTTGACATTCATCCCTCATTCTGCGTATTTGGGTATCTCTATCATTCAAAGCTGAATCATAACTTCTTTGATCGTCTTCTAATTGATAAGCTAATTCTTCTGCTTGCTTTTCCAAAAGAGAATTCTGTTGGGAAATGGGAATTTTTTTAATTTTATAAAGAACCAAATGTCTTAAGGTTAATTTAGGAATTCGAGATGAAAGAATGAAAATTATTTACTTAATATTAAATAGTTTATTACAATTAGTATTTATGTTTCAAGTTTTATGTCTCTTATCAAGAATCTGTTTATTAATATTTAAAGAACATTTTTTGAAGTCAGTGTTTACACTGACAAATAATAGCTAGGTGAGCGGTGTAACGTTGGTTTGTGTCATCTACAATTTTTAAGATGTCTTTCTTTTAGACGGTATCTAAAAAGAGCATAGTGTCGGACTCTAATATATTCTTTTAAGGCAAAACATTGACTTAAAAGTAGGGGGCATATGCAAATACGTCGGCATATGCAACAAAGATATTCCTTGGAAGCTCTTCCGAGTGCAATCATATGTATATAGTATGTAATTGGAGCATGTAAAGGTACACATATAAGAGAGTCCACCTACAGAGATGGTGACGAGAAGGGCCCATATGTAGTACAATTTCAAAACCGATTTGAAAATCTTAATAGGAAATATATCCGACTAGTCCTCCCCAGTAAGGTCCAACGGGATATTATATTGGAGAGAAAGTTGAATGAGAGATTATGGTATTTAAATGTTTAAAACGTTTAAGTTTACATTAATTATATTAATTTTTAATAATTTTCTTTATAAATACCTATATTATAATTTTTACTACCTTCCCCTCCAAGTCAGCCAATTTCCCCCTCAAATCGCCCAACTGTGTCCGTAACCGTTTAATTTCTTCTTTAGCATAATTATGTTCCATACTTTGTCTAGCTGATTGTGTTTGTATTTCCTGTACTTTTAATTTATACCAAGACTCAATATCTGTTCTGTTTCGACTATTTATTCTCTCATAATCCTCTCTAATCTCCCTCATTGCCGAAGCCAATTCATTCCGGAAAAATTCTCGATTTTCTTGTGTTGTGTCCCGAGCAGCCATTGCTTGCAAATCTTGAATTTCTTGGTCGTGGGCACGCCGGAGAAAGTCTAATTCTTCCAATAATGTCTGGACTTGGTTTTGGTGATCAATTCTGTTGAGTGTTTCTTGGTCCAATTCCTGTCATTGAATAAAATTTTTTTAATTTTATTAAATCTATACTCGATCGATTTTAAATTTACTATTAAAAAAGAACCTTTTCTATCTTTATTTATCTAAAGAATTTTAAAGGAGATTTTTTGACAAATTTAAAGGAATATATTTATCAATTTTGCTTAATATTAAATAATACATTATAAATACTATTTAATCAAACATTTTTCGCAATTATAATTGCCAGGAAGTTGATTGGTTTAAGTATTTTTGGTGCTTGTGCTTTGCACAGACAAATGTAGGTAGTATTAAGTAGAGCCCGGACCGTACCGTACTACGGCCGTATTTTTCGGTATTTATCGGTATTCCGTATCGGTAGTACGATACGGAATACCGACCGATAAAATTTTGAAGTTGATCGGTATTTATCGGTATCGGTATTTTTCGGTATTCCGTATCGGTAATACGGTACGGAAAAACTAAAATACCGATACTACCGACCGATAAAAAAAATCAAGGAATCTGTGACTTGGTTTACCAAAATTCTTAAAATTTTTGCCTGCGGCGCAAGAAAAAAAAGAACTCTGGTGACTGGTATACTAAAATTCCCAAAATTTTCGCCTACTGCGCTGGAAAACAATGAAAGTTGTAGGATGGTCTAACAAAATTCTCAAATCTCTAAATCCATTTTATTCCTCCGGTGTCTTCCATATCAATCTTATCCTTCCAAATCATTATTAATCCCCGATATCCTTCCTGACATAAGCATCTAACAACTTATCCACATAATAATCATGTCAACAAATCCCCAAAATCCATTTAAATCCACTTAATCCCTCCATATCCACCGATATCACACCAAATCTAGCTTAATCCCTTTAAATCCCTGATTTACCTCTTTATCCATACAAATTTATTTATAAAAATAATTCTTGTTTAATATATTAATTTTTTGAAAATACGGTACGGAATACCGATAAATTTTTACCGGTATTTATCGGTATCGGTATTTTTCGGTATTCCGTATCGGTAATACGGTACGGTAAAATTTTGAGATTCATCGGTATTTATCGGTATCGGTATTATACGGTAGTACGGTACGGAATACGGTACGGTACGAAATTCCGGGCTCTAGTATTAAGTTTGGAGTAAGAAGTTGGACTAGTTTCGCTTCACTATCTAATTAGATTATCTCGATATGATACTAACAAATAAGTCTCACATTTACTTAATATTAAAAATTTAAAATAAATCCTATTTAATTAAAACTCTCTCGTCATTAACAAACAATGTAGAATAAATATTTTGCTATTATATTTTTGAAGTCGGTATCTGAACTGACAAACGTGAAAATATCAATTTAGATCAAATGTCCAGGTCAGGGTTGAGCGCATTGCGTTTTGCGTTATTTGCGTTAAATTTTGGCATTGCGTTTTGCGTTTTTTGAGATTGTCTCTTGCGCTCATCCCTGGTCCAGGTATTTCTTTGTGATATTTTTTGAATTTACAGCGCGAATTAAAAAGTAATATCTAATTAAAAGCTCCTCCATTTTCTAGTTCATGCCCCCCCTTCTAGCCCCCTTCTAGCAACTTATAATTCCAATCATATTTTTAAAATGTTCCTAAATCAAGTTAACTTACAGTTTTTGTCCTTTGTAATTCTCCAGTAAGTCGACTATTTTCTCTCTTCAATACCTTCACATCTTCCTCTACAATAGCTATTCGACGTCTCAGTGCCGCCAATTCACTTTCCAAAGCAGCCAATTTCAACAATAATTCATCCATTCGTTCCTTGTCTTCTTCATGGACATGTGAAGCTTCTTCATTTTTTCTCTTCAATTGTGCCATTTCTTCAGCCATTGCCCTAGCTTTACGTTCTAATTCTTCTCTTTGTTTTTCAGTTTCATTTATAAGTTTTCTAGCTTGTCTCAAATCAGCTTCGAACATATCACGGACATTGGAAGCATCTCTCCCCCAGCGCTTGCGCAAAAAGTCCAAATCAACTGCCAACTTTCTGTTTTGTGCTTCGAGGAAACGGACCTATTAAATGATCTTAGTTTGAATAAGAAAATAAAGTCCTAGATGATAGTATAAGTAAATGGATCTATACTTGGGAGGCTTTATAGCTGTGGATACATGTCTCTTTTTAGGGGATACCTCTAATCATATCAGAAGAATCAAGATGTGGGCATGTGTATTTGTAATGGAGCATGCGTCCGAACGAGGCTCGAGTACATAAGATCGTGCTTTAGGATTGGGTTCGAGTTAGTTCCTCTAAGGTTAGTTCGACTAGGCTCCGGGTTGCACTTGGGGGTTTCAAATTTATAGCTCAATTACCTTTTCAATATAAATAGCCAATCTATCATTTAAATCACTCATTTCCTTCTTTTCACGTTCTCGAGTATCTCTAATAGCGGAAGCAGCAGTAGAGCCAGGATAAGGCGATAAAGGTCTGCTGCTAATTGACGATGTTTCGCTAACCATTTTTAGCACTCTACTATGGCCTCCACTTGCTAACAAAATTAAAAATAAATTTCTTAAAATAAAAATTTTTAAGCCTCACGTGCAGGCGAAATTGGTCTCATTAAACGAGGAAAATGTTGACGAGCGGAAATAGCACTTCTGTAGTCGCTACTAGCAGGGCTGTATTCCATACTAATTTTTAATATTTAAATTAGAATTTTAGGCATTTTGAGGAAAGGGGGATTGGAAGGGAAGGAAAGGAAAGGAAGCAGCAGTAGAGTATTCCATCATGGTAGTTTAAAATAAAATTTCAAAAAAAGAGAATGAATATCAGCCTAAGCATCCCTTCCTTAGATTCATTCCTATTAAAGGTGGAAATATATCTTGTCCAAGAAAATTGTCATACTTTTCAACGTCAATCTCGGGTCTCGATCGATCTCAAGTCCAGTCTCCAATGACCTAGATGGGAAATTAACTCTATCGGGATAGAGAAAGTATAAAGTCTAACAGAATTAAATTTGCTATGTATCAAGGGACCTTCCATTATTAACATAATAGTATTCGAAAATTGCTCCCTCTCCTCCCAAAAAAAAAAACAATTTTTTCTGTAATTGAATTCCACTATATAATTTACATTTTGTAATGTTTTTTATGGGAATTGTCTTATAATCCTCTTAAAAAATCGAAATAGTCAACAATAATTTGTCAACTTTTTTTCATAAAAACACGTGGTATAATATTAAATAACAAACTGTGCAAAAAAAATTCTTGGACAATAAAAAAAATATTTTTAAGCGAACTCACGTATGTGCCGGAGACACCGGAAAGACTGAGAAGGCAGAGGAAAATGAAGAATCTGCCCTACGTCGATCACCAACAGAAGGAATACTGTGTGGAGGTTTAGGTGGAGGTATTGATAGAGGTGGTCTTCGAACGGGGATTTCCCTGCTTGTTTGAAGCTGAAAAAATGGAAGAAAATTAAATTTATATGTAGAAAAAGGGGGCAATTTGGAGATTCTTTTGAATTTTTAGAAATTGTTCCAAATCCTTATTTGGAACAAATATATAAATAGTAGGCAAGAAATTTAGTGTATTAAATAAAAATTTCTTATGACCACAAGTTATTTGTAGGTAGTCTCGATAAATGGCTTTTTGCTCAATCCAGACACCGAAAACTATTCGTGATTTCCAAAATATGGCCGGATCGGTATCATTTACAAATAAAAAGTACTTAATAGAGTATCATGCAGAATATAAACTACTGTATTTAATTTAATGCCCGGGCTTTCTATTTTTCAATCACCTTCCAACGGGGCATTTAATTAAATAGGGCACTCAAATGGATGAGGGCATTTAATTAAAGTAAATATGGTACACGTGGTTAAGTTAGCTTTGGTTATTTTAAAAGGAGAATTTTAAAATTATTTTTTTAAAAATCATTAATATTTAAAGAATAAGCTTTAAAAAATGAAAAGGAAAAGACAAAACGCCAAAGTAAACAAACAAAAAAAAAGAAAAATGAGTGCAAATTTGTCTTTGTTTACCCCTTTAATCTAAAAAATATTTTTTCTATGCGCGAAAAAATTTTTTAAGTGGCGGAAATACTTCAACAAACATTCCTCTTTTCTCTTCTATCAATTAAAATGCTCATCAAAAAAATTTTTTTCAAAAATAATAATCCACGTTGTCTGACCATTTTACAACCTTTTTCTCCCTCTACTATAAAATACTCAAAATAATTATTTTTATTTATTTTCTGAAAAAAATCAGTTGTCGAGTAAACAACTACTTTTTCCCCGTATTAAATATGCAACAACAATTTAATGGAAAATTAATCTTTTTTGTTTAGGGGGTTACTCAAAATTGTACAATAATAAAAAAATTATTTAAAATAATTCTTCCATGCCTCCCTTTTTTTATCAATTTAATCCCTTATAAGGGAATTATTGGGAAGCATAAATTCTATGCTGTACGCTTAAGAAGTTTTACAACACACAGAAACGCCAATTTAAAGTTTTGGCGTTTTTAACAAGTTTTAATAGGTTACAAAACTTGTTTGGCGCACAGATAGTTTTTGTTAAGTTTCCAACTTTTTCTAAAACTTTTCCAGCTTTGTTAATATAAAAATACATAAAAATACAAAATAAGTTGTGTTTTTCTCATTTTCTCTCTAAACAAAGTTGCAAAAACATGTTGAATTAAAATATTGTGAGAAAGAAAAATAAAAAATACAATGTTTGAATAAGTTTATTTCCAATAGAGAGTTTGTATAATAATAGGAAAATGTTTGGAAAATAGGACAAAAAAAGGTGTGAAAAGAAGAAGGGGTTTACAATAAATTGGAAAATTGAAAAAAAAATCTGACAAAAACTCCTCACAAATTTATTTAAAAGAGGGATGATATTTTTACCTCTTTTCGCTGTTTTTGGTAATTATTAGACGGGAAATGTAGCACAGTTGGAGATGAACGAAATGACTGTTGACTGTCTGTATTGACACTTTGTCCTGTCAACGTTTTAATTTCCATTTCTTCTTCAATATCGGCATTGTTGTCGTCACTAATCGTTCGAAATTGGTTAATACTTCCGTTTGTTGTAGCGGTGCTTGTTTCTGTGGATAATGTTTGTTGTCTCCTCTTCAACAATAAATTGTTGTTGTCCATATTTTTGGGGAGACTTTTTTTGTGTTTTTTGACGAGAATTGGAGCGAGAGAATGAAGGAATTAAAGACCAAACTTTTGTATTGACAGACAAACTATATATTTTTATATAAATTTGGGGAAAAATAATAATAAAAATAGGAATTTAATAAAACTGTAAATAGAGAGTTGATAGTGAGTGATAAGGGAAAAATAAGGGGGAGGGGTGAGGGAAATATAAATAAATAAAAAAAATCAAAAGAAAGGCAACATCAAAAAAATTTAGGGTAGGAAAGTTAGGCGGGAAGTAAATATCAAAAATAAGGTGTAGAGAATATTGGCAGTAGAGTGAAAGGAACATTAGGAGTAAGGCATAGGGAACATCGGACGTAGGCCGAAAGGAACATAAGACCGTAGGTGAAAAAATTCTACCCTAGAAAAATTTCTTAAATCGAATTTAAATAAATCTTTAAAACGTTTCAAGTTTCTATAAAAATTTTAAAAATCCAAGATAAGACATCCATGGATTTCTTTCAAAAATTTCATGTATTTTTGAAAATTTTGAACATCATTGGCATTTTCTATAATCACATCTGAATTGATTAACCAAAATTTCTGAAGTTTTTAGAAATGTTAAAAACCTCAATAACAACGTCTGTAGAAAATTTCACGTCCCTAAAATGTTCATTTAACAATTTTACAAAACCGCGCCCAAATGTTCCTTTCGCACTACCTTCACAGTACCGTTTGCATTATGGATGATAACAATCAAACAAAAATTCTCTAGTTTGGAGGGAAAGAAGATAAGGATTGAAAAGAATTAAAAAAGGGCCAAAAATATGTATGTATAATATTTTTTTATTTTTTGTTTGTTCAACAATGGGACGAGGGGGAAAACCTTGCGATAGATTAAAAAATAAAAGTAGGAACGGAAGAGTATTTTTTGATTAATTTATGGAATTTTTGGGGAGTTAAAAATTAAATTTAAAAAATAAAAGGAATGATGGGAATGAATTGAAAAATTAAAAAAATTAAAAATTATATTTAAGAAATAATTTGGGAATTAAAATTAAAGTTTAAAAGTAAGGGGGGAATAATAGAGGAGGAAGGAGTACAATAGGCGGTGAAATTAAAGGAAAAATTTAAAAAAAATTTTGTAATTTTTTGTGAATGACAGCATTTTTTAGATAAATAGTACAATAGAAGGAGAAAAAAATTTTTATAAAAATTTTATGACAATTTATTTTTAATTTAAAATGAGCAAATGAATGGGTCTTATAGACAATAACCTCAGCTCAATTCCTTATTTATAACTTAAGAATTAATGAATCATTTTTCAAGTTTTTGGGTAGGTTTGAAAGAGGATTAAATGGGCTACAAAATATCAAAAAACTAAAATTTTCAAAGAAAGGAAAAGAAAGTTACGGTACAAAATAAGACGTTTCACTCCAGAAAAAGAGATTCTTTGCTATTTTTTCAAAAATTCTCAAATTTTTTTGTAAGATTTTCCCAACTCGGATTAATAAAATTCTCTGTTGTTTATCAAATCATAAAAAGAACACTCAAAAAACTTTATTTTTCTAAAAATTGAGAAAAAATGACAACTCAACTATCGTCAAAAGGGCATTTAACGGATATAATACTTAATCCACCACTGAAATTTTCCTCCAAAAAATTTTCAATTAAAATAACAAGAAAAATAACTGACCGCCTCCAATCGCGCATCCAAAGTAGATGATGGCTGCATTTCTTCCTCTTCCTCTATTAGAGGCGGCAATTCCCCTGACATGGACACCTTAACTGCATGTCTAGGGGAAAGCACTCCTCCTCCGATGCCGTTACTGCTTTCACCCTTTAAAAATAAAAGAAATTTGAGGAATTTTTATTAGAGAGTTAAAAAAGCGCATTTGAACAATAACCTCTCAAATTTATTTTTTGAGAGAGGGAATGCCCTCATTTCTATGCCCCCATTTTCCTCCTCAGGAACGAGGAATTAATATTTTCGGATCTTTATTGGAAATCAAATTTATAGGTATATTCTCTTCACTTTCATAAAAAATATTTATGACTCAAAATTCCTTGAAATCCTTCTTTTATACCTAAAAGATTAGAAATTATTGGAAAAAGCTAAGTTATCGCACTTGAGGCTGTAATAGATTGCGGGATGTCATTGATAACGAAGAGATAAGATAAAATAAGTGTGATAAGATAAAAATTTAAAAGGTAGGGTTGTGAAAATACTTACCCAATGCTCTCTCCAATGCCCATTTGCCTCCTCAGTAACAGAAGAAGGGGCTTCATCCACAGGTTCAGAATCCATTTCCCCTTCAGTCGAAGATGGAAGTATTGGAGGGGAATGTTCCAAAGTCTGCCCCACACTTCCCAATTCCTCCTCCTCCTCTTCCCCTTCTTTTTTATCTTCCCCTTTAGCTCTTCTCATTCTTCTAACTTCTGTGTCAATTTCTTCTTCATATTCCAATTCTCGTTTTAATTGTTCAAAGAGTCGTTTGCCAGCATCAGTAGAGGTATCAATCTCTTCATAGTCTCTTGCTGGGATTTTCTTTAGAAATTTTTTGAATTGAAAAAATTTTCGAAAATCAGAAAAAAAAATTTTTTTAATTTTCAAAAAAATTTTTAAAATTAAAAAACAATTATTTACAGCTAATTCTTGTTTGATCGGCTCTTCCTTCTTTACAACCTCCCTTCCTTTAGGAGTCAATTCTTCAGTCTTCTTCTCCTCAGCCATTTTAATGGGGACAGCCCACTCTGTTATAGTTAACGGGATAGCTGGAATTAATTGAATTTGGTCTTTCACTGCCGGCTGTTTACTTTCTATAGGAACTGTTGGGGTTGCTAAACTTGTTGTTCTACTACTAAAACGTTCAAAACTTTCATAGAAAGAAGTGGAATGGCTAGAGGTGATGGGAGGGCCGGGAAGTCGTCGAGCAGCTTCTGCCGCTTTTTCTTGTTTTTCCAACAAAATTTTGCGTTTTTCTTCTTCAATCTGAAAAATTAAAAAGAATTTTTAGGCATTTCTCTATCAAATTTTTACTTCAATAGCTTTTCTTCTCCTCGCAGCCTCCAAAGCTTCTTCCTCGGCCAAACGTCTCCTCCTTTGCTGTTCCAACTCAATTCTTCTTTTTTCTTCAATTGCAGCTCGTTCTCTTCTTAATTTAGCTTCTTCAGCTTCTCTTTTAAGTCTAGCCTCTTCCAATCTTTTCATTTCCTCCTCTGAAGAGCTCCCTTCACGACGTGAGGAGAGTATAGGTTCGGTAGAAGGAAGACCTCCTCGTTTCTCCCAAAGCTCTTCTCTGGCGAAATATCTGAAAAATGGGAAATTTTAAAAAATATATAATGAAAGCGAGGCTTGAGACTTGATTGACAATCTAAGATTTTACAAATTATGTTAGTAAAATATATAAGAACATCTCTCCTATAAGATATACCACCTCTTATAATGGGATATATCATAAATTGAGGGTATTCTGTTTTCCATTTTTTAGCTCCATAATCAAACTTTTACCTTACTGTCGTCTCCATAGCAGGTTCAGCCTCCTTGGACTTTTGTACACGCTGACCTGCAAGAGTTGTCTTATCAAGAGATGGTTGTTTCCTCGGAAGTACAATAGCCGGGCTCATTGGGGGAGGTAAGGGGGGTGTTGTAACTTCCTCACAAACCCCTCTGTTGTCAACCTTTGCAGCTCTTCTTTGAAGCTCTTGAACTTCACGTTTATATGTAGCATAGTCGATTAAACGAGGTTTTTGAACTTCAGGGCGTGCTTTAGTAGGTAATATAACAACAGGTTTATGGCCATTCTCTTCTGGGGATGAAAGAATTCTTGCCTTTGCAGGCTCCGATTCGATAAGTAATGGCTTTAAAATATCAGTAGTTCCGTTTTTGGTAGTTGACCGTCGAAAATGTTCAACTGAACGAGATTGTTCTTGCATAAGAATATCTTTTCTTTGTTGATCTTCGGGTTTTTGAATTTCCCTCAAAGGCGAAATCCCTCCTCTCGGTTGCGGTATTGGTCTTCTCTCTTCTTCAACTATCCTTCCATTACCATTATCATATCTCGTGATGAGGTGTGCTTCCATTTCACGATCAGTATCATGTTTATAACGTGGCAAACCTCTAGGTTGTTGGGTGGAAGGAGGAACATTTTGTTGGCTGGGGGGAACATTCTGTGGGGTGAAAGGAACATGTTGTTGCGTAAAGGGAACATGTTGTTGGCTGGGAGGAACGTGTTGTTGAGAGACTTGTTGTTCAACAGCTTGTTGTCTCAAAACTCTTGGCTTCCCAAAAGTTGTGACAGACTTTTCTGTAAGCAATTCACAAGTAGTTTTTTGAAAGACGGTTTTTGCCTTGCCTTTCCCACGTTGTTCTCTCATTGAAGATTGTTCACTACTTTCATAACTTTTACTTTGATGATGGGTAAGCATTGGAAGACCAGATATACCACTAATAGGGGCATTCATTTGTGTAGATGATGGGGGTGGTGGTGGTGCTGGAGGTAAAACTGCTGGACGTGAAGTTGTTGAAGAGGGGGGACTGCTGCCTTTTCTAAATTTAAATTTCTTTTTCTCCTTTAATGAAAGCTTTAGAAAAAAATAAGCATTGACTAAATGGAAAGCCATCAAATTTTCCGGAACATTTTAATCGGAACATTTGCTTAGTACGAACCTGAACGAGGCCAAAAAAAGGTGGAAACAGGGAATTATTATTTATTAAATCCTTTTTCCCCTTTTTTACGTGAACAGGGGCAAAAGAGGTAAACAAGAGGGGAGAACATAAAGAGGAGAACATTTATTATACCGCCCAGAAAATGAAAAGAAAAAGTGGGTGGTTGATGTTTGGTAAGTCAGCGCGGCTGGCAGGAAAGAAAAATCAGTGAGGGTGACTATGAATGAGAGAAAAATTATTGTGTTTGGTTGCCGTTCCTCTATTTTTGCTTCCCAATTCCTCCTCACAAAAGTCGGCTCTTCTTCAATTAAACCCCCCTCTCATCTATATTAATAACGGGTAAAATATGCTAAAAACCGGGAAAGCTGCGGGATATTGAATTAACCCAAATGAGAGATTTTTTATTAATTTTCCACACTAAAAGATGGTTTTTAATCAAATTCGTAAACTATTTATGGGTTTAATATTCAAGAGAAGAGAATGAAAAAATCTTAGACTTGATAGGTAAAATTTAGAAGGAAGAGACCGGGGGTAGTGTAAAAGGAACATATTAGGGGTAGTATGTAGGGAACGGGTAGGGTGAAGGGAACAGCCGGGGTAGTGTGGAGGGAACATATTAGGGGTAGTGTGAAGGGAACAGCCGGGGTAGTGTGAAGGGAACATACTCATATTTCTGGCTCTTCCTCTTCCCTCACGCTCTCATTTCACTTTTTTCCTTTCCTCATTCACCTCCTTCTTGCTTGCTCACGTTTTTTAATCTTCTTAATTATTTCCTTGCCTATTCACCCCTTTTTAACTCATTTAACCTTTCATTTTTTCATTTCCCACCTTGAAGCTTTTTGCTGTTCCATCTCCCCATTTTTCCCCCTCCCCTTCTTGTCAATATTTCCCGCAGCTGGAGAATATGTTCCACTACTGCCGTTTTTAGTTTTTTGTTGCTGAAGAACACGCACGGGAATAATACTTGTTTCAGCGTCCCCCGTAGTGCCTCCCTCTCCGCGTGTTGAAGTTGAAGTTGTTGATGTCTGTCGTTCCATTTCCGACTTTTGAGATTTATCAGAGATCTGAAAGTGAGAGAAAAATTTATAAATTGATAATTTGATAAAAAAGATAAGAGATTCAGCCACAACCTAGGTGGACAGAAGAACAAAAAATCAATTTGACTCAGTAAAAGGTGGAAGAAAATGATTTATAAATTCAATATTTCGATTTCTAAGAGAATGATGATATTCATAGGAAAAAATAAATAAAAATGAAAATAAATAAATATATTTAACTCGATTGAAAAGCAGCTTTTCTGCTCTATTGCACAATAGCAAATAAAAATAAAAAAATTATTTTTAGTTATTATTCTGCTTTTGTAAACATAACTTTTGTTGGAGGGATTACATAAAGTATAGGGGGATAAAAAATATTTTTAAATAAAAACAGAAGTTGATCAGTTAATTTATTGTGAACGGCATGAGATGTTCAGAATCCTAAAACTAAGGTTCCTAGCCTTTCTAAAAAGGAAAATTGTGGATTTTAGAGGACTACCGTCTAGTTTTGCTTAATATAATTTATTTCAAATAAAATTAAATAATACTATGATCAAACTCATAATTACTAGATCATTTTGATAAGACCATGTAGGTATTTTTGTATGTTGGGGCAATGCTCCGACAAATTTTTGAGAATTAAATTTGTGGTCGTCGGATCGTGTAATACGGATCTGATGAAAAACAACGGATCTAGACATGTCTGGATATATCCTGCATATGGCAGGAATTTTTCTAACTTTTTGCCAAAATTTTCCGTTAATATTTCTGTACATTAATTTTGGTTGAATTCTTACTCCCTGTCCTTATAATCTCAGAAATTTCACCTGCGGTGCTTTAAAGTAAGAATGGCGGATGAATTTAGGAATAAAACTTTGAGTTTCTATTTTATCAGGCATATGCTTCAGGGTCAGGCTAACCTACTATAACAATCCCATTTCTTTAACCTGTCCAATTTTGTTACGGTTCGATTTTTTTATCTAGATATGTCGAATTATAGAAGAATCGACAAAATAGTTTTTAATAAACTTAATTGTGTGTTCTCTTACAGCCGTGAAGTGTTTCACTTAAGAGAGTTATGACAGAATCTCAATTTTTTTAATTATTAGATATCACGTGTCTCTTTCCCACAAAATTTTTTAATTGTCTAGTAATTTCCTTGTCCTTCCCCTATAAATTCACCCTTTTATTTACCTGTAATTGTCCATTACTTCTATTATAAGACCAATCCCCTTCTGGCCGTTTAACAACATAAGGTAATTTAGTATTCATTGTTTTAGCTGTTTGTTTCCCATTTATTTTAATTGTTTTATTAGCTTCTTTTGGAGGTAAAAGGATGTGGACACTTCCAGATGTTGGAAATGTTGTTATTGTTGCGGGGGCTGTTTGTTTATTTTTGGCAATTAATAAGCCTGGGAGTGTGTTGTTGGGAAATGTTGGCTCTTGTAGTTGGGCAGAAGTTGGGGTAGTGGATTTTGGGCTTGTATAGGCTAGGGAGACCTGAAAAGATTTTAATTGAATATCTAGAAGTAAAATGCACTGGCAATCCATTTAGAGTCTATAAAAGAATCACTGTCTCTCAAAATCCCCTACCTATTCTTACGTATCCTGCATAGTTAGGGAGATTTTCAGGTAGATTTTGTGCATCCGTAAACAAAAAAGATAGGACGCGATGATTTCCACCTGGGGCCTATATCAATTGTCCTGCGATCTGTGCACAGAATGCAAAATCTTCGACAATTGATATATGCCCCTGTAGTGCTTATAGTGATAAAACAAAAAGACCAAGATTAAGGATTGAACAATAAGCTTTCTCGGAAAATACCGAACTAGATAACCAATATTGTTGAAAGAACTCTAGTCTAAATTCATCTCCCTGACAATTGTTTTTTAAGGTGTTCTAGGGATTAAAATGGTCAAAACTTATCCAAGCCTAGATTTTTCATTAAACTCCTAGTCTAGAATTAGCATAAGTCTCAAATCCTTTTAATTTAAATTACCTCATGTATAGTTAAAAGAGGATCAACACTTCTTGGCAATGATATAGAATTATGTTGTCTTTGAGTATTTATTTGTGGCACACTTTTAGGCTTCTCTATATTAGGAGAATTTGGACTAACCGTAACTGAGAAAGGTGGAAATGAAAGAGCGCGGCGATGTTCAACCTTTTTTAAAAAATAAATTAAATAAAATGATTTGTCATTCACGGAAATAATTTTTTGATTAAAAAAAAGAAATAAGAATTTTTGTCAATTTTTAATTGCTTTTACCATATCAGAGCCAAGAGGCCCTATCGATGCGGAGAGGGAGGACTGCGATAGACGCTCTGTAACACTTAATGGCCGTCCAGACTCATCACGATCTGCAAAAATTTGTTTTTAAAAATTAATATGTCGATAAAGCTAAAATTATTAACGCTATCAATTATCACACCTCCAGCTTATCAGTAAATTTCCTATAATGTGTCTGGTGCTTTTTGTTTAGAGAAAGGTTTTAAAATAAAAAATTGAAAAATCTCCCATTTATCACATTTGATCGTGATAAGTAAGGGACTAAACTGAATTTCAGTGCAATAAAAGTCGTTCTGACATAATAGGTTTATTCTACATATAAAGGTAGGGATAAATAAGAGAGTGGGTAATATAAGAGACCAATCTGAGCGTTTAGAACATTGAGATAAATGTGAAGGATTCTTTCAGTAAAAAACTGAGAAATATTTTACAAATTTTCTAACTAAATTTTCAGTAACAAACAAATAAAATTTAAGGTAAATAAAAACAAGAATCGTATAGTTGTAGAGAATTATTGGGAAATAAATTTTTTGGAGAGAGATGAGCAATAGAGGGGATAATCCACCTTTCACCCCCTTTTCTGCCAATTCTCTATGCGCATTCTCCGACGATAATGGATTAGAATATTAAATTGAATTTTTGGAGGGAATTTTTGAAGGTGTCGGTCTGGCAATTGGTGACAGACCGAAAGAACGGAAAGTCATGAAAACGAGAGAAGTATTTAAAGCTAAAAGGAAGACGGAAGAAGGTAGAAAAGAAGAAGACTGTTTTTGAGGGAAATGAATGAGCGGAAAAGGCAAATAAATCGGAGGGAGATTATTGAAGGGAAACGCAAACTGACGGAGATTTTGAGGGAAAGAGAGGGGGGAGGGAGAGGGAAGTTTGTTAGAGATTGACGGCAATAATAAATAAATAAAAATTATTATTTTTGCTTTCTAATAAAGTAAACAAAGATGAGAGGAAAAAAAATAAAAAGTTAAAAATAAATTAAATGTGAAGTGTGTGGAAATAATTGGAGAGGTAAAACAAAATAATTAAATGTTAAAAATAAGTGACCTAAAAATTAGTGACATTTTGTAAATTAGGGTGCATAACAGAACTTGAAATCAGAATTTTGAAACTTTTTCGGCTAGAACAAAGAAATCAGAATATATTTTATTCTGATTATTCTGATATATTCTGATTTGTTTGTTCTAGTCCGAAAAAGTTTCAAAATTCTGATTTTAAGTTTTATTAAATTCTGAAACATCTTAAACATTATATTCTGATTTTAATTTCTGATAATTTATATTTAAAAATTCTGATTTTCAAGTTCTGCTTAGTTAAAAATTAATTTTTATTTCAAGTTTATTTCAAGTAAGTTTATTTTTATCAAGAAGCAAGTTTATTTTAAGATTGCTGACTAAGTTTATTTTCTGATTTAAATTTATTCTAGAAATTCTGATTTTCAAGTTTGTTTTACTAGAGTTTACTCCAATAAAGTTTTAATATTTACCTGTATGTCTAGAATGTACTATACGCCTATATTGTGGATAATCCTCCTGTTTAGTGCTTGCAAAAGTGTGCGCCGTTGTTATTTCTTTGTTCTAAAAATTTAATAAAATATTTTTTTATTTTATTTTTAATTCTTTTTTTATTTTTTACTCATTTTATTTTTTTTTGTTTTTATAGTCTCTATTAAAGGATTGTCTCTTCGTCTCTTCAATTCATTCCCTCATATTCACCCCAAAAATTCCAAAAAAAATTGTTTATTGTCCCTTTTAAGTAAGTTTATTGTCCTTAAACTAGTTTTTGCCTAAAACTGATATTCTCTTTAATTTTTTGTTTATTGCCAAATGCGCAATCCATCTTCCCTTTTTGATCCTCTCCCCTTTCCCTTATTTCCAAAAATTCTAAAAATTATCCCTTTCCGTTTTTTCTTTGACTTACAGGCTCTTTGTCGTCTTGGAAAGTAACCAACAGCTGAAAAGTACAAAATTAAGTTAAATTTTGAAATAGAAAAAAATTAAAGATTTTAATGAAAAAATAAGATAAAAATCTTTCCGTAGAAATAAACATTAATTGAAATTTGACTTTATCAAATTTAGCCTTCAAAAAAGTGGAGGGAACTAAAATACTATTTTACTTATAAAGATTTAAAATTTTTAACTTTTGAAAATGAAGTAAGGATTGAAGTTTCAAGAGTTAAACGGTAGAAACTGTGAGAATTGAAAGAGCCCTAGAGTTTTTTCCTAGGGTTATTGTTTAATTCATTGAGATTTTGATTTCCTAAGCTATCACAAATATCACACATACCATCTCCTCATCAATAATTCCCTTTTGGTGTATTTATAACCTTCAACCTCATTTTCATTGTGTCTGAGATAACTAATCCCTATCTTATCAGATTGGAAGCGTGCACCAAGATTCGTACTCCGACTCGTACCTCTCGTAACTAGTCATTAAATTAGTATATAAGGGCAAAAATTTTAAATAATTAAGATTGTGGATATAAAGGATGAAACTGACATATAATTTTGTTTAATATAATTTATTTCAAATTAAATTAAATAAAGCTATCATCAATGCATAATTATAAAGGACCATTTCTTATTATGTAAACCTATATTTTTGTATGTTGGTGCAATGCTCCGACAAATGAGTTATAAATCGGTTGACAAATTATGGTAGCGGGCTAAAGACTTACGTGACTCTTGGTTTTGAGTCATGACTCAAAACTTTTAATGTTTTTTGAATAGAAAAGTCTATAGTCACTTTTCTTGGTTTAATCCTGGTTTTGGTCTCGACATTTTTTGAGCAATTCCATTATAAGTTAAGTATTTAAAAGTTTTTATGACTAAACTTACTGTGCATAGCTGGTCCTTTAATTCACGCATTTTCCAGCCGTTAAATAGACTCTCTAAATTCCTCAAAATTATTTTTTTATTAAAGACATGATTTTTTGGTAAATTATTAATTAAAAAGCAACAAAATGAGGGTGAAAACAGAATTAAATTAAATTAAATTGACATCAATAAATAAATATTAACAGAATATTAAGAGAGTATTGATAAGAAAATTAATAAGTAGAGGAATTTGTATTAAAGAAAATTTTAGTAATTAGGAGAAAATATTAATAAAAGTAATTTTAAAGAGGAGGAATGTTGAGGGAAGGGAAAGTACAAAAAGATCAAATAAAAGATTAAATGATAAAAAAATTAATTTCCTTAAAAACACGAAAAATTAAATATTAAAAATTAAAATTAAATATTTCCAATGGAAAATTATTATTTATTAAAATGTTTTTTGTTGTACCCAAGCAAAGGGTAGGCATTTCGAAAACTGTTGATTATTTTTGTTCCTTAATTATTTCTCTATCATTTAAGCTTTATTTCATCCCATTATCTTTAATTTGAATAAAGTTATGGAATAAATAAGGTGTCCGGTTAATTTTGTGTCACCCTTTAAACAAGATGTGTGAAGCTTTTCTAGCCGTAAAAGCTTAGACCCCAAATAATTTACAAACGTAATTTCCTCAAAAAAAACAAAAAATAAATAAATTATTCTTCCTCCTTTAAATTTAAAAAACTAAAAAATCTTTCAAAAAAAACAAGACCATCCACAAAACTTTTCCTTTGATTGAATTTAAGCAAACAAACAAAAATTACAAAAACCCTAAAAATTCTTTTCACTCTCGTTTTTCTATTGTTCGGGCTTTTCCACGTTATTTAGCTTTAACCCATAGATTTTTAGTTAAAGTTTTATTTAAACAAATAGTGTGAAAGAGCAAAGTTTTTTACAACTTTGTAAAGCTTATTTATCAAAAGATTTTTTATATTTCGGCGCAGAAAATGTTTTGGCGCGCATTTGTGTAGGGACAAAATAAGTGAATTTAAGACCTGTAAAATTTTGTTTAATTATTCTTCAATGTATTGACTATCCCTTCAGTAAATTTAATAATTTTTTGTTTAGTAACCTTAAAAGTTATGACCGAAAATGCTTAAAAAATTTGACAAATATTTTTGAAAATTCAGACTTTTCATTCCTTAACACCCCAAATACTTGACCAAAAATTCTAAAAAAATTTAGAGATATCAATCGACCATTATAGCTATATCTCTTCAAAATTTTATGGTTCTATGTGCTCTTTTCGCAATATTACAGACGCACGCATGAACGATGTCACGCCAAAAAACCTTCAGATAGTTAAACGAAAAATTAAAGAATTTTGAGGTAAAAAAGGAGGTTTAATAATAAAACGAGAGTTTAACACCCACAAAACATTTCTAATACCCAAAAGAGCCAACACAATTGGACACGTGAAAATTTGGGGAGAACGATAATATTTATATAAAAGAATTTTCCAATTTAATTCAACGTTGCAATTGACAATAGAAAGAAGAGAGGGGGACGAGATTTTGTATATATTTTATTGTAATTGAGGGGAAAATATTAAAAATAAAAAAATATTTTAATAATAAAATTGAAGAGAAAAATTGGCGCAGAAAAATGGCGGTTATGGATGTACATAAATATTGGGGAAATTTTAGGGAATAATTTTTGTAAAAATATTTTTTCGAGAGTATTTTAACAATTGCCTTGTTTTATTTGGATGATAAAACTTTAAATAAAGTAAAATAAAGTTTTGTATATTAAAGGGATTATATGGACACTTTTGTTGGTTTTTTGGTTATCATTTTTGTAGTTTTAGGTTGGTTGACAAGTTTGCAAGTTGGAAAAAAAAGTTTAAAAAGGAAGAGAAAATTTTTATTTTTGTTGAAGTAACTAAACTTAAACTTAAGTTTAGGTTATTAAATAAACTTGAATTTAATAAACTTAATTGGAAACATAAACTTAAAAGAAGCTTAAAACTTGAAAACAAACTTAAACTAAAAACTTAAGTTTGAATTTAGTAAACTTTAATTAACTAACTTATTTTTGTATTTGGAATTGAAACTTTAGTCCAAAGATATTCAAGTTGGAAAAGTTCTAATTTTCGTATTTAGGTAATATAAAAGGAAAGAAGGAATTAAAATGTTATCAAACAACAGAAGCATTGTTTCAATTTTTAAGTCAAAACTTTGACTTAAATTTACTCCAATTTCCCTCTTAGTACAAAAATAATATTTTAATAATACAAATTTTATAGTAAAAAAGAGATTAACATTTTTTAAGTATAAAAACATGTTTTTAATAAATTTATAACTGAATATATGTAAATACTTTTTTATAAAATCGAGAAAAGCTAAAAAATATGTATATATTTTTGATGAGGGAAAATTTTTATCTTTAATAAATCTCTCTCATTCATTTTTCTTCCATTAAAAAGACAAAAGAAAATCCACGCTTGATGAAAATGTCAAATATTCTTTTTAAATAAATGCTTGTTAAGAGGGGTTAAAAAAGTTGTTTGTTTTGAATGGGGAGAGGTGAAAAGCAGTTGGTTTTGACTGAAGATTCTCTTTTAAAGAATGTCATAAAATATTCCTCATAAATTTTATTTTAATTAGATCATTGGCTGATTAGTTTTTTGGTAAAAAAATATTTTAACAATTTAATCTATCGATCTAAAATATTTTGTTCCGGTTATACACCAATGGGATACATTGTTACTCATTGCAACAACAAACAAAGGCAATTAAACTAACGGATGTTTCCAAAAAATATCACCGGATTTTGTCTCTTCTTTTCTCGGGATTTTCTATGCGAAGTATAGCGGTATAAACTTTTGCAACTTACTGTATAACACCTTACATTATAAAAATACAACCACACTAGAATTAAATGATATTATCATCAAGAACTTACCTTCAGAGATCATTCGGTGTCACCCATTGAGAAAAAAATCCGAAACCTTTGGATTGCGTTTCGGGTCGGAAAAAAGTCAGGGATTCGAGTAACTCGAGACATTTCTAATCCCAATAATTGGGGTATTTATATTTTAAAATTTTTATCGTTATACTATCATACAACATTTTTATTTATGCATTTATTACTAAAAATTCCCAGTAAAATGTGGGACAGTGCAAACAGATTATTTACTCTACACATTTATTGTCAAGAGTTGGAATAGAGAAAAGTTTATCGGAGGATTGATTGGCCTTGTAAAAGGAAATAATGTGTGGTAAACAACCCCTCTTTTCAAACAAAAAAAATGTTAAAAATTTTAAACTAGGACAAAATTATTTTTTAAAAACATTCCAATTCTAAGTACATCCTTATGTACTACCAGGGATGATGCTTCCATTTTTTTTAATTTTCTTCCACCTTACAAAGGAGAGGCTGTGGGGTGTCCGTGGTTTCCCCAGTCAAGACAATGGGGTCACTTTAGTACGTGGGTGCAGGCTTTAAATTACAAATGTCATATCATTTGAAAGAGCTAGTCGAGCTGAGTCGAATGCCACCAAAATTAGCTCTAGGAAAAATTTTTGAACCGAGATACAGGCGATTGAAAATCGAAAAACCATAGGGGGGACCAAGCACTTTTTTGGGGTGAAAAATTCGAAAATGCAAATTATACCTCATTCGAAAGAGCTCGACGAGCTGAGTCAAATGACACCAAAATCACCGTGATTGAACAAGATCAGACAAAGTTATGACACAAAAAAACAAACAACCTAAACCTATGGAGCGTCGGCGAGGCGCTTGTGCAAAACCCCGCGCTTCGCGCGGGGTTTTGCGGCACGCGCCTCGCGGGGAGTCTACGGGCGATGGGTCTGGGCTCGTAACATAAACCTATTCCTAAATCTCTTGCTCTGGACGTATTTGGGGCCTCCGTCGCAGCAAAAATCTCAACATTTGCCATAGGTAAGGAGCTAAAATAAAAGATCATAACTCTGTCCAATCAAGTCGGATTTCGTTGATTTTGGTGTCATTCGACTCAGCTCGACGAGCTCTTTCGAATGAGGTATAATTTGCATTTTCGAATTTTTCACCCCAAAAAAGTGCTTGGTCCCCCCTATGGTTTTTCAATTTTCAATCGCCTGTATCTCGGTTCAAAAATTTTTCCTAGAGCTAATTTTGGTGGCATTCGACTCAGCTCGACTAGCTCTTTCAAATGATATGACATTTGTAATTTAAAGCCTGCACCCACGTACTAAAGTACAGCCAAGACAATTAAGGTAGGTTCACAACTATCTATCTACCAAATTTCATTCCTAAGTCCCACGAACACCCCACAGCTTCTCCTTTGTTAGTTCTTCCGATTCTTAAAATGTGGCAGAGCCCATTCCATATGTATTTTTTATTTTTACTATGTTCGTTTTTTAGAAAAAAATCAATCGGTTAACAATATATCTTATCTTCTTCGAATAACTTTCCTCTTGTCATCTTTGTCAATTTTTTTTCTTAAAATTTTTCTCCTTACAAGGGCAATTTACGAGGGGGCCATATTCCTTTTCGCATTCTTCAAGTCATATGTTTAGTTTATTTTAATATTTTTTACATTTTTTTCATTCATTCATTCCTCCCCAAATAAATTTATTTTTAGATTTTAAATATTTAAATTTTATTTTATAAAAATGCCTTCTGAATATGGAATTGAAACAGATTCAGTAACCTTACAAAGATTTGTACTTAACGAGCAGCGTAAATATCCGGAGGCTACAGGAGATTTAACTGTAAAAATATTGATTTTTGTTGAAATTTTTTGAAAAATTTTTAAAAAGTTTCAAAAATTTTTCAAAGAATTTTTGAAAAAAAATTTTTCTGCAAAAAAATTTTTTTAGAAATTTTGGAAATTTTTAAAAAATTTTTCAAAAAAATCCATATTTCCCTTTCTAGAATCTACTTACTTGTCTCCTCACAGCTGTTAAGGCTATCTCCTCAGCTGTTAGAAAGGCAGGATTAGCACAGCTTTATGGAGTTGCTGGGAATGTTAATGTACAAGGAGAGGAGGTTAAGAAACTTGATGTGCTTAGTAATGAGGTTGTTAGGGGATTATTTGAAAATTAAAGAAAAATTTTAAAGTTGATGATAAATATGTTAAAATCCTCATACACTGTTTGCGCTATGGTATCAGAAGAAGATGAAAATATGATTGAGGTGGAAGTGGGAAAGCAAGGTAGACATTTTAAAATAGGGTAAAGCGAAGAACTTAAGTATTCAGTAGGTACCAAAAAAAGGAAAAAAGACTGGGATAAGAAAGCGAGATGAGATAAGTCGAAATGCCTCTCCCTCCATCTCAAATAATTTTCCTATATTACTGATCATTCATTCTTGTTTTCTGCTCAGTGCTCGGGGAATTTCAGATTTGCTCGTACTCGCACTTCACACAACTACTATAATTTAGACCACGTATCAGCCAACTGTATTTTAATCTTTTTTTTTAAATTAAGGCAAATATATTGTGACATTTGATCCTCTCGATGGATCCTCAAATATTGACTGTCTCGTTTCGATTGGAACGATTTTTGGAATTTTCCGAAAGAATAGCGAAGGCCCAATTCAACCTCAAGATGTATTACAGCCAGGTTTAATAAAGAAAATAGACTTTAATTATTCCATCATTTAGGCAGAAAGATGGTAGCTGCCGGTTATGGTAAAACAAATCTTTCTATAACTCCCTTAAATTTAATTTTATACTATAGCTTTGTATGGTTCTGCAACAATGGTTGTTCTTTCAACTCCGGGACGTGTTGATGGATTTACCTTGGATCCAGTAAGTCTTTTCTGTCCGCATTTTTAATCCGCAAAAATTTTGCGGACAACTAAGAAAATTTTTTTAATCAATTATAGAGCATTGGTGAATTCATCCTAACAAATCCAGCAATGAAGGTGCCAAAGAAAGGAAAAATTTATAGCATAAATGAAGGTTATGCAAAGAAATGGTCTAAAGGTTTGGAGGCTTCTAATTAATGCAGATTTTGTTAATTTAATTTTCTTTAGGTATTACCGAATATATTTATTCACGTAAATTTCCGGAGAGTGGAAAATCTGCTTATGGTCAGCGTTATGTTGGCTCTATGGTTTTTTTAATTTTTAATTTTAACCTTCCCATTTAGGTGGCAGATGTACACCGAACTCTCCTTTACGGCGGCATTTTTATGTACCCAGCAACTAGTGGTATATTTATTTTTTAATACCCACGAGTTGATTTTTGGATCAACCTGGGACGAGACTCAATCCTAATTACAAACATATCTTTCTTTCAAATATTAGACTTATTTGAGTAATCCCTTGGAAAATCCTTTGTAGGACCCTTTCTGGTTATTGACTAAAAATTGATTGTCTATTGGACCTAAAAATGGTATTGGATTTTTTAGTGATAAAGCCACAGAAAATAACAGGAACCGAATAATTAATTCCATTTTAAGTCGAATTTTTCAAAAATTTTTAATTAAAGATGCCCAAAACGGAAAACTTCGTCTTCTATACGAATGCAATCCAATGGCTTTTATTATGGAAAATGCTGGAGGTTTAGCAAGCCATGGAAAAGGTTCGATTTTGGATATTCATCCAACAAGTATTCATCAACGTACACCAATCTTTTTGGGTTCAAAAGAGGATGTTGAAGAATGTGTTGGATTTTTACAAAAATATGATTAATTTTAAATAGCCTTATTTTTAAATTAATTAATAGAAAATAATTTTGAAAAATTTCTTAAATTTAAAAAATTTTCAGAAAATTTCAATTTTATAAATGTATCTAACTATAAATTTAATTTAAGTATAAAAGCCGTCTTTCAATCTACTCATTTTTAAATTATTAAAAAGGAAATGTGGTACTTTTTTAGACATAGGCTATAATCTATTTTAATCATGTTGGAGACAATCTGTTCTGTTTCTATTTTAATAATCAGAAAATTAAAAAATTTGTCTTAAAACTTAAAAAAATTTTCTGTAGAAAAGGAGCTTAAGCAATTTTATCTTAAACATGTAAAAATAAATATTCCAAACTTAATTTTATATGAAATTCATGCGTTTACAATAAATAATTTAATTTGGAGTTATTTTAATAAGGGCAGAAGTGAACTGGTCCCTAGAAAGAAATAAACAAAAAGGGCTCTTTTGGCATTTTTGAGGTTTGTCAGTAAGTAATCGTGTACTGAATCTGAATGAGTTTAATTTATTTCAAATCCCGGAACTGAAGCGAACATTCAGCAAGCTCGATTACCTACAAAGAGCATTTTTGCTTATTTTTTTCTGGAGGCCGTCAACTACCAGCTTAACAAATTTTTAAAATTTTCTTTCTCAATTTTTTTAATATCTAATTTAAAAATAACTCCAAAAAACTTTTTTGTTAAAAATCAAAAAATACCTTACACACAATTATGTCCAGAAAAATACAAAGAAATATTTAAGAGAATTTATGAGCATTTCTTTATTCCTTGAAAGATTCCTTTGTTGGAGTATTCATCAAATCTTCTTGGTTGTCGTCAACTTCAATAATTTTGCTGAGATCGTTATTGTCAATTTTCGGCTTTGAGGATGTTGCTCCTTGATAGATAGGAATATCATTCAAAATTGAGCGAAGTATTATATTTTCAGCTTCCAATTGCATAATAGTCTTAAATTTGAGGGAAATAATTTAAGGAAAATTTTTAAAGAATTTTGAGACAAACGGAATTTTCTAGAATCACACTTTACTTACCTATTTTAATGATAAAATAATTTCTTAAAAAAGTTTTTTAAAGAAAATTACACGAATTATTCGACTTTCCTCTAATTAAGGCATTCTCCTATAGAAAAAGTAACTAACGGAACCAGAAACTAACAGAAAACTAAAAGTAAAAAGTCAAAACTTTAACGGATTAAAAATATCCGCGACAGAGCGAGGCAATATAACCTAAGTTCTCGTCTCAAAAATACCAGAAGGATAGATTAAACCTCTAAAAACTATATTTTTATTTACTACAAAAACATTTACCGCCTTATCTCCAGCCATTGACTGTTCAGTGACTGCCATGTATTTCCCAGCCGCCCTAGCCATTCCAATGTAGTCTTTATGGTCTACCCAAGCAAAATAAGTCTAAAAAATATTTTACCACAATTAATTTTAAATTAAATAAACGTTGTTAGTCTTTGAACAGACAGCCTGATCCAAGTTTTCAACTCGCATAAATCCTGAAAGGACTCGCCGATAGTCACTCATAATTAAATGCATTCCATCCTCCATTTCTTTTAAAGCAAACTTTAATTGTCTGTTTTCTTCTCCCAAAGCAACAATTTGACGATTTTCTTGTTGCAGACTGCCAACGAGTTGAGATCGATTTTTGGTCCTCCAACAAGAATTTAAAGAAGCGACTTTTTCTTGATACTAGAAAATTTGGCTGGTTCCGATATAAGACCCGTACCATTCGATTCGTCTCGGCGAGTTGAGTCGACCCAGAGCTGAGTCGACTCAGCTCGCCGAGACGAATCGAATGGTACGGGTCTTATATCGGAACTAAAACTCCGGTATACTAAACTATATCCAAAAATTTTTTGCTATGAAAAAAATTTAATAAAAAATTTTCAAACCTCCTTAGCTTGGGTAATCCCTTCAGTAATCGAATGTGCTTTGTTTGCGGCGGAATCAGCAACTTGCAATTTGTCCTGAAGACTCGAAACATGTTTACACATTTCCGCAAGAAGTTGGTCCATTGAATTATTACTAAGTTGACTCATTTTCATTATATTCTTAAATTAAATCTAAAATTTGTTTGGAAATTAATTTATTTAATAAAAATCTTGCACAAATTTAGCAGAATAAGAAAAGCAAAATTGTAAATTGACTAGACAGCGGAAGTTCGAAAAAAACCAGAAACGGTAAATAAAAATTAACCGGCCGGGACCCGAACCGGGAAAACCGGGAATTTCCAATTCCCGGTTTCATCCCGGCATTAATCTAAAATTGACCAATCCAAAAAGGACGTTTTTCAAATTTTAGAGAATTTAAAGTTACCAAAATGACATTAGATTACAAAAAGACAAGAATTGTTTTGTTTATCTGTTACTAAATGTCTAATTGTCGAGATACAAATTGCCAAACTTAATAACGTCCAAATCCTATTTCCAGTCTTATTTCTGTTTTTCCTTAAGAGCAGGTTGAGAATAAATATTCTTTGTCTTGTTTCTTCAAATGGAAAGGTGACACGTAATTTAAGAGAACAAAAATACTTTCCTCAATTTAATTTTTTAATTTAATTTTTTGTTTATTTGTTTAGTTGGCGGTCTTGACATTATGTCCTATGAGTTGGCCAAATTTTCTGATTTTTTTTTCAACCATTCTATTAAAATCATTTTCTATTAAATAATTATTTTAATTAATCTTTTCAGATGGCAGGGAGAATTACTTTAAGAAAATTTTTGGGTTACATAATTCTTTTTGCGTTTATTCATTATGGCATAATTCCAATGATTTTTGCACCACCTCCACCAGCAAAAAGGCAAAAAATAGAACATGAGCCTCAACAACTAAATGAAAATGTAGTTGAGGGAGACTATCCAGATGTTTGTTTTATTTTTTAATTTTCTAAAATATTTTTTTCAATTTTTAGAGTTTCCAATTCCCTTACTCCAAATATTTGGAACTTGTCGTAAAAATATTGGAGTCACATCCAGTTTTCCAGGAGAAATTGAAAGGATTGAGTGAGACAGATATTAAGGTTCTTTTTAAATTAAAAATAGTTTTTAAAAATAATTTTTAGGAAGGAAAAATTGCTGATCATATGGATGATCTCCCTCAAGATCTTTTCGATAAATTAACAGAAGCAAAAGTTGAAGAGATTGAAAGAATTCGAGCAGATTTGGAAAAACAGATTGAAAAGGATGGTGACGCGAGAAATGTTGTTATGCCTGAACATTTGGATGTTAGCGAGTTGAAAAAGTTTGGAAAAGAAGATTTGAGGAAATTAATTAAAAAGGTACTCATTTTTAAAAGGGAATATTTTTTTAATTTTGTTTTGAAAAGTTTTAGTATTAGGGAGTCTGGAATTTTATATATCTGGAATTGTTAGCTCCCTTTTTTCTGAAATTCTTGCTACTCATTCGCAAAATTCTGATGTTATTATTAAGTTTACTCTTTCACTTATTATCTTCAAAAATGAGTTTTTGCCCTCTCCTTTTTTCATTTTTTATACCTTTCTGTTTTTAAATTCAGGGCTTTTTATTAATTAAAGGTTTGACAGTAATGTAGCCAGAACGATTTTGATCCGGCATTTCTAAAATGATCCTCTTCTCCTAGCTACATCCCTATTTGAAATAATGTGAAGAGAAAATAAATTTCTTAAAAATATTTTGAAAATTAATAAATAAACTTTAAGACTGTTGCTGATATGGAAAAGATAGATGAAGAAAGAAAAAAAGAATTTAAAGAATATGAAATGAAGAAAAAAGCAGAGGAAGACCATAAATTAGCCCAAATGACTCCTGAAGAAAGAAATAAAGCTGCTAAAGAAATCGAAGAGACAAAGAAGCATCATAACGAACATGAAGAATTAAAACACCCGGGAGGGCGGGAACAACTTGAAGAAGTTTGGGAAGAAAGAGATCATGTAAAAATTTTTTTAAAGATTTGCGGGTCGTGTGTGAACACCAGGGATCGCGCCGACCCGATTCACTATTCCCAAAAATCAGGAATTTGGTTTTCTGTCGGCGTGATCCTTGGTGACCCCACTATTTTTATATGGTTAACCTCTGTTTTAGATTCCCCTTGGAAAAATAGTATCTTATAATGTGATTATCTTGAATAGAGGGTATCACTTAAGCAGCTCCTCTACCCAGTGCCAATCAAATTAAAAATTTTTTAGATGGACAAAAATAGTTTTGATCCAAAAACATTCTTTGCATTGCATGATTTGAATAGTGATGGTTTTTTGAATGAAGAAGAGATTGAGGCATTATTCCAATTAGAATTGGAGAAGGTTTATAATGAATCTGACCCTGCAGATGATCCAAGAGAAAAGTTTGTTTTTTAATTATGTTCGGGTTTTGGTTATTTCTGACTAAAATAATAAAAATAATTCGGAAAATTTTTTGGAATAATTTTTATAGGCTAAAATTTCTCTTTAAATTTTCCTTCTACAATTTTTTAGGAAAAATATTTTTATAACCAGGATTAGTCCGGAAAGACTAACTGACAAAGAGTAAAAAACTAAAGAAATTTTCATTTTCAGAATTGAAGAAATGAATCGAATGAGAGAACACGTTGTTGCTCAAATGGATAAAAACGGAGATAGATTAATTTCTTTAGATGAATTTCTTCATGTATATTTTTTAATTTAAACAAAAATAAATAAATTATTTTTAGGACACACAAGTTCAGGCTCCTGAAGGCCAGAAGGATGAAGGTTGGAAAGATTTGGGCGATCAAAAAATTTATACAGATGAGGAATTGGCCGGTTTCGAAAAGGAATATGCACAACAACAGGGTTAAAATTTAAAATTCATTTTCATTATTTTCTTTCGAGTATACGACAATTGCGGGTAATTTTTGCAGATAATTTTATAATTTGAACGGCAGTCTAGTTTTTTGGAATTATTTTAAAATTTGAAACTCTTTTATTGAAGTCCAAGATGTGGGTTTTTTGCATAAGAGCATCTTTTAAAGACTCAACACTCTACAAATTAAAAATTATCCCAAAATTTTATCAAATTTCTACATTTGTCTTTCCAACATCTCAATTTTTCAACCAAATTTTTTATTCTTAAAACAGGTTGGGGTGACCATGCATATGATCAAGTCGTACCTGAAGTTCATTCTCCTCAAGCTGATCCACAATATGGTCAACTTCCACCACAACAAGTCCCAGTCCATCCACCAGGCCAAAACCAACAACAATTTAATCAAGAATCGCAAAATATCCCAGCACAACATCAACAACCGCCGCAAAAAATTGATCCAGTTTATGGAATTTAAAGTATAATTTTGTGATTCAAAAGAATTTTATCTAGTTATATATTCCATTTATTTATTTATTGTTGGGCTTTGTTTTCAAGTTTACATTTTTGCCATTTTTACTCTTAACTTATTTTTTATGGGTCAGTGGTGGGCAATGTTTTGGGTCTTTCTGTGATCTATCCTTTCATTCAATGAATTTTTCAAGCACAAACCACTTTTCGTTTATCTGCCCTTCGAAAATTTACACGTACACTCCTTCAATGAAAAACCATAACATCTGAATATTTCATCACATTTTTAGGTTTATGAACATTTAATTGTTTATTACCAAATATCCGAAGAAAATTCGAAAAATTCTATGTTTGAAAAATTTATTGGACTTGGAGATATAATAGAATCATCGTGAAAAGACCCCAAATGAAGCACAACTGCTATCGCAAAATCCCAAAAATCCTAACTCATTTATTGAACGTTTATCATAGCTGATCCATAAAGAAAAGTTAACTAAACTTCAAACTATTCTAACTTTTGTATCCTGTAAAATTTTTACTTTGGAATGAATCGAAATATTTTTTTTCTTTTTTGTTAATTTTAGTCATTCCCAGTTACTCAAAAAATATTTTATTTTTATGTATAAAATTGACAAAAAATATTTTTTAAATAAAACTTAAAAATTAAATTTTGAAATCCTTAAGACTCAACTAAACTTCTTCAAAACTTGGTTTTGTATTTTTATTTATTTTTTACCCCTTTAGCAACATATCCCCCTCTCCACCCTCCTCTATTCATCCACTTCCATATTTGTGTTTCCCCATTGAGCTTGGGGGATACTTTGGCTAAATATAGAGAGGAGATATGTTGAAAACGCTCTACTTGTCAATTTTTCTTTTTTTCTCTCTCAACAGCACTCATCAAAAAAAGGTTTTTAGTTTATTTATGCCTTCCCACATCCATATCCCCCTCCCCCTCAACACTTTTCGATGCCATTTTCTGCGCCAAGAAATATCTTTCCATATCCTTTTTATTAGTAATAATACCTTTTTTTATGAAAGTGCGTAAAATTCTTCAAGGCCGGAGGTAAAGCTTTTTCTTTACCCAAAATAAAATTTTATTATATTCGCTCGGGGGCAATGTCCTTCAATAAAATAAGACAGCCGCTAAAAGGAACGAACGACAATTTATCGCCAGTTTTTAACGTTTGTATATGCCTATTTATTTTTAAATTATTATTTTTATGATTTGATTACGGTTTTTATTTTATTAAATCCTTCCACCAACTTGGGATTAATCTCTTCCATCCTTTACCATTCTTGAAATTCATGAAATATCAACATTGTTCGGGTTTTTAATAATTCTCTTCCTAACTCTCTGTGCTTATTTCCCCCATCCTTCCTGTCTAGGGTTGACGGTTCCTGGGAAATCTTTGGATATCCGGAACCGATATCCGAAGCGAAAATTTTCGGATATCCGGATTTTTTTCGGTTCCATCTAAACTGAACCGCCAACCCTATTCTCGTCTTCCGCCCATCTTTTCCGTTCACATTTTTCCTGAAATAATATACCACTCGTAAACTACAGACGAATAATTGTTTTCTAAAAAAAGGATTGTTGGTTCATAAACGGTTTGAACCGATTAAAACATATCCCTCCCCCACCTTTCCTTTAGCATTTTATTTAGCTTTTTCAACCAAACTTTTTTTTGTAAAAATTTTTTTTATCGTCCCTTTCCCGTATAAATGATCTGTCATTTACACAACCACTTTCCCTTACTTTTTTTTCGCAATTTTCTCAGTTGACCGATACTATGACTAACTATAAATGCGAACCTATCCCTTGCAGTTTATTTGTCCAACCCCCCTCATATTTTTAATATTTTTTTGTTGACCACTAAAATGTTTGTTTGTCTTTTATTTCTGCATATGAAAGTTGGCAATGTTTGCGAAAGAAAATTCTGTAAGGGCGGAGGTCAACAACAAATGAGGAAAACTTTGAAAAGTTTACATTTAGAGTCCGGATTTTAGTAATTTGGGATATGCTTTCTTATACCTCACGCTCCTATAATTCTGGCAGTCTCACTTTTAAGACCAAAAATTATAATTTTCAAATAGTGCTTTTTATCTGAAACACCCTGTACATTTCCTGAACTTTGTCTTCCCAAATATCAAAGGCACTATATGCCCTATTTGAAGGTGTTGATCTTCGGAGTCTCTCTCATCTACATATAAGATTAAAATATAATTTAGATATCTCCTTGATAAACTCTCTTGTTTAAGCTCAATGGTCCATTCTGTTACTCATCAAAGCTTCAATCTTGTGTACTTCCCCCATTTAAAACTTCACAGGGAATGTCTCTAAATATTCTCTAATGGATAATATCTAAAGCCTCCTACTTTCCACTCGCTTTTCTTTTAATATTTGTCTGCAAATAAAAATATTCTTCTGCAAATATATTAAGCTACTTGCTTTCACTCTAAACAAAATCCCTTCTCGCAATCTCTTGTCCATTTTCCCACAACAATTTCAATAAATAGCAAATATGTATGCGTGAATTTCTATTTAGATAATTCTTTTTCACTTCACATTTTATACATATAAGAAAAAAATTTTTAAAAAGAAAAAGGGGGAAAATTTTCTCCCAAAACAATTTATGCAAATGCGAATTAAAGATGAAAATAAAAAGATAAATATATGGACTAAAATGAGGGGGGGGGGAATCTTGTTCTTTTTTCTAGCACTTAAGTATTATTATTTTTTAATTGTACTAGGTCATGGTCATCAATTATTTTTATTTGTTTGTTTACTACTAGTAGTCCATTTTAAATATTCAATTAATTACTAATAAATTAAAAATATTGGAGGTCTCGGCGCAGAGTTGTTTTGGGCGCGCGGCTTCGTAACCATTTGAACTTAAATGTGAATGTGTGAAATCTTGTTCAGAAATCCCTCTTAGTGTTAGCTTTTACCATTAAAAAATTAGACATAAAAGGGTTACTAGAAAAATTTTTTTATAGACCGGAAAATTTTTTACGGACCTGTGATTTTGCTGACAGCCGTCATAGATGCTGCGGAAAAGATTATTTTCTCACTTAGCACATTTATTTTCTTACATTATCAAAATCTTTTTCCCAACATTTTTCTTTGGGCAATTGTCTCCCCTACCTTAAGGTAGCTTATAGCCAAATCTTATATCCAAATCTCCCAGTTATCCCACCTGAGACACGAAACTTGCTCGAAAAATTTAACTAGAATTTAACATTTTTTCCTCATTTATTCGAGAAAAAATTTTTTTCTTCAAAAATAATAAAAAATTGATTATTATAAAAAAAGTAGACAGTCCACCACCACCACAACAATCATCCTTTTCCCTCAATACATACATATTTCCGCCCTCTACTTGCGCTATTCATAATATCGTTGCAATTTTCGTGCCCTATTGTTGTTGTTGTCTCCTCTCCGCGCTTTTACTGAAAAATGCTTTTTACTTTTTTAAATTAAATTGGGACATTTTTTTGAAATTTTTATTTTAATTCAAGAAGTCTACAAAATTATTATTTTTTGACCATATTTCACATAACAAAAAAAATCCTGAAAAAATATTTAAAAGTAAGACTGTCTACCACTGGTGTTCCGAAAGTGATTTTAAAAAACGAAAGGTGAAACTCGCACACCCCTGTTGTCTACTTATTCTTATTTTAATAAATTAGGATCAGGGCTGTCTACAATTTAAAATTTTTTTCTCGTTCTGACCATCGCACGCATTTTCTGAATTTTAAAAATCTGTATATGAACACCTACATTTTTTCGTAATTGAGTTTAGAAATCTCCGTAGTTCACTGACAGCCTTGATTGATAATTTTAAATATTTTAGTAAAGTAGAGGTTGGGTACCTAAAAAATTCCTGATTTTTCTTTTCCTTATTTAGTTCTCTATCATTTAAGCTTTATTTGATCTCATTATCTTCAATTTAAATAAAGTTACGCCATAATTAAAGTGTCCGGTTAATTTTGTGTCACCCTGTATATCCCGGCTCAAACAATTCTGTCACCCTAATATTTAGACATATTTACATATATATTTTCCCCTTTTTTCCAATTAACTCTCTCATTTATTTAAAATTAAATATTCAAAAAAGTATTAACTTTTTTAAATTAAAACCCCTTCTCTCTCCCTCTCTCTCAAACATTCCTTCGTCAACTTCCACAATCGTCACAAACAAATTTATTTATTATTCACAAACAACTTACCACTATTAGCCATCGATCGTTGTACATTTTTTCTTTCTATTAGATTTTTAAAATAAAAAAATTTTTTTTCTGAACTAATTAACTCTTCCAAAAACCTTCCCCAAAAACCTCTCGGATTATCCCCCTCAAAAATTGATTGGCCCGGGTAATGCCATAATCCCAAAATCATTAAAACATAAAATTTTCTACCTCGACAGATGTACACATTTCTTTGGAAGAAAAAATTTTTTTTCTTCGTTCTTTTCAAAATTAGTTATTTGAGGTTTTTGCCCTCTCAGTGAGGGGAGGGCTACCCGCAGTGAATGAGTGAGTACTTTTTTCTAAAAAAACCTTTCATTAAACAAAATGACCAGAGCACTCTATCAAAATTATTATATTTAAATATTGGCTACTTTTACTATTTCCTTTAAGTATTTTTATTTTATTTGTATTCTCAACATTTTCTCATAAATTTTATAAGGATGGGGATGTTTGGGCGCAGGAGGTTAGAATTGAGGCGCTTATTTTATCTCTTAGAAACATGAACCTAGAGATCTGAAATTTTGTATAAATATTCTTTAAAGTGTCCCTTAACATCTCTTCAAATTTTAGAATTTTTTCTTTTGTGTTTCCTCAGTTATGATTGAAAATTCAACAAGGAGGGCTATTTTCAATGAAATTTTGGGCTTCTCTGACCATAACTTTTGTAATATTTGTTCAAAAATTCTGAAAATTTTATTAGAGTTAGATAGACTTATTAGGGACATTTAAACAAGACTTCGTGGATCTAGGTCTCGTTTGCATGATCTTATTGAGCCACGCCGTATCCTTACACCGCGCCGAGATATTCTGTTTCCGATGACCACTACTTAATCATAAAAATATATTTATTTTTAATATTGCCCATTACTTTAACTTTATTTTTATTTATTATTTTACACTTTCAACACATTAATCAATTATAATTTCTTCCTCCAAAGTCAATCATTTATTTTTCAAAAAAATTTATTTTTGCTTTTTTCACCTTTTTAAAATTAATTTTCTTTGCTTTTGGCATTTCCTCGGTCATTCTCTCCACCACACACATCTGTTCATTAGCCTTAGGGATAAAGCACATCCTCAGACAAGGAAAGGGAAAATTAGGGGAAGGAAGGCCTTTCTTTCCCTTCTGGCTTAATTTTAATCTTATTTATTTTTCTGTTAATTTAGATTTTCCGTTAAAAATTGCCCTCATCCATTATTTTGACACACAAACATTTTAAATAATTCTCTGAAAGGTTTTAATCTAAATAAGTGATTTTAATCCAATATTTTAAATTCCTAATTCAGCTGGGAATCAGGGCTGACGCAAATAAAAAAAAGTTCCACAGCCGCAATCCGCATTCCTCAAGTCAAAAAACACGCAATTCACCCAAAAATGGCAAACCGTCCTTATTAAATTAATTTTTAAATTTTTCTTTGAAAAGGTATTGCAGTCAGGAATGGGTTGGAATTCCGACTTTCGATTTCCAAAATCTTTTAAATTGCTGATTTAGACATCTCCATTCTTTTCCTCTGTGTTTTCTCCATGTATTTTCAACCTTTTTTTGTGAAAAATTGAATTCTTGATTTTGATTCGGATCGAATCCGATAACTCTAATTAACATCCCTGATAACCTGAAATGGATTTAAATTTGTTCTTTGACTTACTCGCTTGTGATATTTGAGGTTGAGATGACGTTATAATGAGAGCCGACTTAAAGAAAAGATTTAATGCTAGAGCGATATTTGCTGACATCCTTCTTTTAGTCTTTCGCTTTTTAAAATCAGTTTCGGAACATCTCAGATACTTTGGTAATGCTACTGAACTTAGCTCAGTGACCGTTTATTCCTTTTTCAAAAGGATTCGGTTTGTGTCCGCAAATGTCTGTCCAAAATTATCCTCAAACTTTTGCGTACATTTTTAATTACAAATTTTTCGTACAAAAAATTATTATTATTTTCATTTTTATTGTTTTCATTTTACCAATTTTCTTACTCATTTTTTACTCATTTTATCAGCTTGTTTTTAACCGATCCTTTTATTTTTAACCAATCTTCGCTCAAATAAAAAAAAAATAATGGGGGAGACAACTGATAATTTTTTTACCTTTTAAAAATAATTTTTTTCCAATTTTTGTTTGTTGTGTGCCCTTACTTTTTTTTACTTTATGTCCATAAAAATATTTTTTCAATGCCATCTCCACCTACCACGCCAATTTTACGCCTAAATAACTTGCTAAAGGAAAAGAGGAAGTTCTATAAAAATTCCTCCCCCTTAATTTCCATTTACCAAGCAATAGAAGCACTTTGCGAGCCTCTTTTCTAGAAGGGAAAAGGAGAGGACGCCAATCCCAGATTCGGCAGAATCAAAAGGTGAGGCAAACAAAAAGGCTAGTAAAAACATAAAAATTCCTTTTTTCACAATAGGGGAACAAATAAAGGAGTTTGACGTTAAGATGCGAGGTGGATCGCGCTGATTTTATAAAAAAGTTCTATTAAAACCTAGAGTAATGAAATTTCTCATAGATGCTAAAGATATATTCAGCTACCAATTCCGAAAATTTCAGAATTTTTGGTACTGTACTACTAGTTTTATGGTTGAAGAAGACAATAATTTTCTATAGAATAACGAATTAAGATGAGTTTTCTGATTATAAAATCAGAAATACAAAACCATAAATTCTGAAATTTCTACCAGAGATAGTTAACATCGTGAGGCATATCTGTGCAAAATTTCAAAATTTTAAATTTTTGGCTTTATGCCAATTTTCAAGTTTACGCCAAACTATCCCCGCGCCAAAACAACCCCTGACAAGAAGAAGCATTTTAGAAAAATGTAAAAATATTTTCCGCTTCATTTTCTGCGCCACACGCATTTCACGCATTCTACCTTGACTTTAATTTAATATGATGGCGTAAATATAGTCAGGCTCTTTACTAAGGGTATTGAAGCGATTAATACGTTGAAAAATATTCTCACTATACAACAAAATCTAACGGAAATTTTTGCGCATGTTTAAAGTCACAGATATTACACATTCCCATTAAATCTGTGTAAAAATAAATATATTAAATGTTGTTGTAAACCTCTTATTTTTTATTTTTAAACGAAAAAATATTCGATCGAATTTTTCTCTTTGAAATTGGATAAGTTGACACCCTTTAATGCAGATAATTTACAGTGAACTGGCAATATGGGTTTCTTTATATCCGGCACCTATTCTTTGAACTTTATTTCCGTGAATTTTTGTTTGATTTAAGCCAGAAAGGCTAATATTGGGAAGGTTCTGGCCTCTTAGTTGAACATTTTTCTATCCTAACGCGCGAGTTCTCCACTTGATCATGAAGCATGTTAAAGTTTCTCGATCACTTTTGTTGCTCTTTAAAATTCTCTTGGCGTCCACCCAATTTTATCCAAGGCAACTTTTCTGATTTATATAAATATTCCTCGCTTCTTAAATTGATCTTCTGTAGAACAACCCCCCACATTCTCCCTTTCCCCATTGATTAATCCCCTCCTATTTGGCCCTATTTAGAAGAAGCCTAAGAATAAATTTACACACTTTTATTTAAAAATATATTTACATTTTTTTCTTCTTCTACTCATCATCTCCTTCTCCTCTTTTTTGCCCTTTTTGTAATGCTTAAACCAAGTAAATGTTGTTAGCATAAAGAGAGATGACCTTCCTTCTTTTCCTTCACATTTTTTATTCTTCCAACCGTTCCTTCCCTTCAAAATACCTTTAAAAATCTATATCTTCTACCTTTTTTCGTTCCTTTTCAACAAAAAACCCCTTCAATCCCCCTTCAATTTTAAGACAAAAAATAATTAATCAAAAAATTCAACCAACGCCACAATTCAAAAAACTGTCAAAAAGAACTGTCAGTTTAAGGAGCGCAAACCGCACAGCATTCCTTTTAGAATAACAACAAATTTATTTTATTAAAAAAAGAAATTGTTTAAAATTAACGACTAATATATTTTGAATTAATTTTGGGTAAAGAATTTTAATTTTTTTATTAAAAATTTTTTTCTAAATTTTTGGATTAAAAATTATAAAATCTAAACAATCTAGGTATATATTAAAAAAATTTTTTCCACCAATTTTATTTGGGTAAACTATGTAAATTTTTTTGACAAACTATTTTGCTTCAACATGGGCTCATTTCATGATGGTTCTCGGTCTTGTTCCTATTTTCCTATTAGAAATCTACATAATTAATTAGCTTCCCAAATAGTGTTATAGCAGGAATTAACTATTTCTAGTACTAGAAGGGTTACTAAAATAGAATTTTGGGGTTCACCGTTTGAGTTATTTCTTATTCAAAATTCTGATACAAAAATGCCATTTAACAAGCCTTATTTCGAAAGGGGTACCAAATATTTTTCTTATTTTTTATTTTTCAAGTCAATTAATTGTGTTTTGTCCTCCTAATTTATTTTAAATTTTCTAGTTGTGTATCGTTATTGTTGCGCTGTGTTTAGTGTTTCGAAAAAAGAAAATTTAAATATTTTTCAAAAATGCGTCGCCGTTTTCTTCTCGGAGGAGGGGAAGGCGGCAAAAAATCTGTTCCAAAAAAGGACAACAATGACCCTCTTCAACAACCAAAAATAGCTTCATCAAATTCTTCTCCCCAATCTTCTACATCTGCCACTACTGGATCTTCTTCTTTCCCCTTTCTTGGTATTTTAAATAGACGAAGCTTTGCTGCCGCTGATGGGCCAAAAAAGAAAAATGCCGCTTCTTCAAATAATTATTATTCAGCATTTAAAGACGAAAATGACAAGTATGCGACAATTGGGGGAGGTTCAAAACAGCAAAAGAAGAAAGATGAAGAAGAAAGAAATGGCCTTCGAACCTCTTCCGCTCATTCTTCTTCTTCTTCCCCTCCACCCCCACAACCTCCTCCTCCACCCCCTCCAAGGCGCTCCCCTTTATTGCAGCGTGGTGGACGAACTACTACTAGACCTCGTTCAATGGGAGCGCCTTTACTACAACAGATGGGCATGAAATTTTCTAGTAATATTACGGAAAGAAATAATAATAATGAAGAGGCGGAGACGGCATTCATGAATGTTGAAGAAGATTTTCACGGTTGGTTTTTATTTTTATTTGTTTTTCGGGTAGATTCGCGCATGTTTGTAGGGAAATATAAATAAATGTGTGTTGTCGTTAAAACTTTTAAATGTTTTTTTTTAGTTTTTGTTCAAGCTTTGTTTGCTGACTATTTTCAACTTGTTTTGTCTTTGTTTACTAAATACCTATGTAGTGTTTTTAGGGTTATTTTAAGGGTTAATTATTAAATCGAAATGCTCAGGGGTGAGCGCATTGCGTTTTTCACGATTGCCTCTTGCGCACACCTCTGATCAACACCATGGATTGGGTTCATAATAGGATGTCTTTATAAGCCTAAGATAAAAAGAACTTTGTTACCACAAAGAATTTTCCAGGCATTCGAACTACGCATCTTTTCTCCTTTCTCTAGGGTAAATTCTAATTTTTAATAACAAATTCCCTTGTATCTTAGACTTTTTGTAACGTATCTTAGTCTTAATGTAACCATCGTCTAACCTTCTATGAACACAAAGGTTTCGGCTTCTGGAAAATTTTCGGATATCCGGAACTGAACGAAGAATTGAATCGAAAAATTCGCAATGACAACCCTAGTTTATTTTCAAAAATCGCCCTACCTTTTTTCGATCTTTTGGGTGGAACTATTTTTTTGTTTCAAAATTTCCTTTTCCTTATTTTTCATTTAAAAAGGGCATAAATAATTTTTAATAAAAAAAATTAAAGCGTAATAAATTACTTTTCTTTTAATAAAAACATCTATAAATTTCCCAAACGTTTTTCCAATGTTCTTCGTTCTTTTATTAATTTGTATTAAACCACACAATTGGAAAAAAACAATTTTTTTAGTTTAAAGTGGGGCGATTCTTTTCGAGACAAATTAATTTATTTATAGCAAAAATTAAACTAAAATTGATTTGATTTACAAAAATTAAAGTGAAAACTATTCTTTTATTTAAAAAAAAGAGAAAATATTTGTGTTAATTTAATTAGGAAGGAAAACTAAAAAATTAATTTATGTCAGGAATTTAGTTATATTTATTGTTAGGAGGTAAAATGATGTCTCGGCGCGAGCTTATAAAATTACTAAAGTAAGACTTTGAAGGGTGAAATTTTGCGGGGATATCGTTAATAGGGTTAATTACATTCTGAGAAAATTTCAGAATTTTTGATTCGATATTTCCTAGGTTATGGTCAAAAATGTTTGAAATTTTAGAGCAATGTGCGCGATTTTTGCGAGATTTTTGACCATAACAGAGAAAATATCCTACCAAAAAATCTGAAGTTTTATGAGAAATAAATTAGGACTATTGAGGATATCTCTGCAAAATTTTACACTTCTAGCTGTTCATTTGGCTAATTTATAGGGAACGTGAATAAAACGCTTTTCTACACTTCCACACATTTTTGACTTTTTCCTAAGAAATTTTGAATTAAAAATTTTGAAAATTTCAAAATTAACTTTCATAAATTTTTTTAGTAGGTTCAGCTCGTCTAATAATGAATGGCCGTTGTTGCCAAACACAACAACCACACGGAGTTGAAAAAAGCAACAAGGTGAATTACACTAATCGAAATTCTACAGGCTCTACAAATAGCAGCCAAACAAGTTCTGGATTTGAAAGTTCTAAAGTTGGTATTTTCTTGGAATTTAATTTTGAGAAGGGGAGCTGTAGTTCTATCTGAAAAGGGATTTCTATCCGCAATTTTTTCTTAAAAATTTTAGTCGACAAAATTCCTGCCACAAATTTATATCGTTTCACCTTTAAAAGGGTACCTTAAAAGGGTACCTTACCTTACGGTATTTCTAATGAGTAGATTATATAGAGGCCCTTCTAAACCTCTTTAAATTCCAATAATTCTTAGAGTGCCAGTTCTCACCAATTAGCCCAGCCTTGCCATTCCACCCCAGCCCACCACCAACTTCAACAACAAAACGAATCTCCTCAAGCCTTCCAAATATCACCAAATGAAGATAACTCAATCTCTTCCCCATCCTCACGTCTTTCATCTACTGGATCATCTACAGCTACTACACAAGGAGGACGTTCTTCCGCTTATTTTTCGCTTTCTGATGGACTTGATTTGTCTTCAACGGGAATTGGGGAAGTTGAAAGTGGCACTTTAACTACAATATTGAAGAAAGGTGAAAGGTCTTCCAAAACAGAAAGAACAAGAAGAGGAAACTGTTCACGTGTAAATATTGGAGAAATGTTGGCTAAAGGAATTCCTGTAAGTCATTTGAAAGGAAGGGTCTTTAAGAAGAGACTAAAACATTTTATAGGAACAAGAGATCTTTGCTGAATGGCTCCAACGTTTATGTCTTTCTGAATATTTGGCACTCTTCCTGTCCCAAGGATATGATCTGCCCACATTAGCTAGGGCAACACCTGAGGATCTGACGACTTTGGGAATTACAAAACCAGACGATCGCAAATGTTTAGTTCAAGATATTCAATGTTGGCAGAATGTTGCGGTACGAGAACTCAGTTATAGTTATCAGGGGATTAAAAAATTTTATCTTCAAATGAGGGTATTTGAAATTGGGGGCTAACAAAATGTTACAAACATCTTAGATTGAGTGTCCGATTATTTATAAGACTTATTAACTTACATTTAAGGACAACTGGCCAACTGACATAACCAAAGAAGCGCCCACTCGTGAGTGGCTAACTGCCATAGGTCTCAAACAATATATCCAACAATTTGAACGTCAGGGGTGTTTGACAGTTGGAGAGTTGGAACAATTAGAGGCTGAAGACCTGGAAGATATGGGTGTGCAGAAGTTGGGGCATGCAAAACGGATATGGCTGGCACTTAGAAAATTGAGGGTTGGGAATTTTTTAATTTAAAAGATTCGACTATTGGCGTGTTGTTTTAATAGAGAGCCAGGGCAACACCTGAGGAAAGATCTATTTTTTTTAATAGACCTTTTATCTCTGATTTTAAAACAAAGTATACTATAAATTAGGGGTTAAATGGACAGGGAGGCGGTAATCGAGAAGTCGAGGAGAAACGAGGGAGATAGAGGGCGAGTGGGCTATTTCGGGCAAAACAGGAAGGGACTTCTCGTAACCGATTACTCAAGTATAAACGGTGATGGGCAACCCTACTATAAATTTACTTTTTTAGGAATCAAGATCTTTCAAGCCTAAACCTATTCAAAAAGTGTCATCAGTTCAACCTTTACCTTCACATAATATCCTTCCTAGCACAACTTTGTGGCCTTGTTCTTCAAACACGGCTGCAATCACTTCTACTGCCACATTGCGAAGACCACAAAGGAATCCCTCAATGACTAGTAATCCAACAAGCGGGACAGAACTGCCAAAACTTCGAGAAATTGTAATTTTTTAATTTTATCCAGTAAAATGAAGTCTTATTTTAAATTTAGGATCAAAGAGAAAGAGAATCAACTGGACATGTTCAATTTAGAAATAGCTCCTTTGGTGTTGATCCATTGCCGGATAGAGGACCTCCTAGATTAAACCTATACAGGCATATTTTTTAATCTCAATCATTTTGGCTAAAAATTTATTTCAAAGGACCAGTCAAATAATCGCTCAACTACCTAGAGAACCTCCAGAATTGATCGAAAAAGAGGAGGATGTGGAGGAACTTAATTACCTTATGGGGCATATTCCGCCTCCTCCAGGTATAGTAGAGTTCGTTCTGAAACTGAATGAAAATCTGGGACCCTCTTACAACATCCGTTTAGTCTGCTTTGGAAAAATTCGTTGCGTGGGAGACTAATAGGAGAGGATTTTTGGAGGGGATCCCCTCCTTGGAAAGGAGGGGATTTTTGAAAATTTTTTTAGAAAGGACAAATTAAAACACATAACAGAAGCATGAATATATTTTCTATAAGCATTTAGACACATTTTTAACCTTTAAAACAAAAATAGTTTGCCGTTAAGTCATTTCCATAAGTCACACGCTTTCCGTATTTTCAAACGTTAAGAATTAAAAAAATTTTTTGCAATAAAAAATTCTCAAAAATTCCACAAAAATTTAATTATTTTCAGCCCCAATGCCTCTCTTAGCCTTTCCAACAACTTCTTCAACAAATCCACCACGTCAAGTAACATTTGGCTGTTCTCTTTCACAGCCTACAACACCTAGAAATGTTCAAAGAATGTTTGGCCCATTTGACGATATTCAACAACAACAAAATTTTGAATCAAAACAACAACAACCTCCCCTCCAAAATTTAACATTTCTCCATTCTCCCCCAAATAATCGTCGAAATGAAAGCAAAACAATTTTATTTTCTTCACAACTCCCTCAAAGAAATGGTTATGTTGTTCAAAGTAGTGATTTGACTGAATTATATGGAAATAATTTAAATGGAAGAACAGCAGCTAGTGCTAGATAATTTTTAAAAAGAAATTTTTTTGAAAATTTGTTTATATTTACGAAGATTTATATATATTTTTTAACATTCCCTTTTTTAATAATTTTACTTCTCCCGGTCTTTATTTATCGGCTAAATGATCAGAATGGACATTTAAACAGGGGAACAAATTGAGGATAGATTGAGACGGCAAGCAAACATATCGGGATCAGTGATGGAAAACTTCCAAAATTTCTCTGGAACCGGTTCCGGTTCCGGAACCGCTTTATTAATTTTGGCGGTTCCGGTTCCGGTTCTGGAACCGCTTTTTTGATTTTGGCGGTTCCGGTTCCGGTTCTGGAACCGCTTTTTTGATTTTGGCGGTTCCGGTTCCGGTTCTGGAACCGGTTCCAGAACCGGTTCCAGTGACAAAATTTTCTTAGCTATTTTAATGAAAAAAATTTATTTTTTTTCATAAATAAGGTTTATTAGAGACCTTCTGAATTTATTAAGGGCGATTTAAGGGAAATCAGTAGCATAAGGAGTGATAAAGAGATTCGTGAGTATAAGGAAGGTTTGAGGGATTATGAGAGATTAAGAGCTAGATTTCCCGTTTCGGCATTTTGTTTTTTCCAGCTCGAATACCAATCAATTTTAGTTGCAGATCCGGAGCCGAAGTAGGATATTGTTATTTAGAACAGGACTTATTAAATTAGCGCCGAAGGCGAAAATTTTGAGAATTTTGTAAGGCCAGAAGCTAGATTTCTTCCAGTTTTCAGCACCACAGGCGAAAATAAAAAAAATTTTTGTATTATTTTCCAAAAATCATGCTTTTTTGCGCCGCAGGCGAAAATTTTTAAAAATTTGCAAGTCGTAGCACATAGAATTCATCTATTAAAAAACATGGCAAATTTTTTTGTTAAAAAATAAGTTTATATTATTCATCTTCCAAATAAAACAAATTTATTTAGTCATACATTAAGTTCGGGTTCGAACCTAATACCCTTATAAGTCCTCAAAACTGAAAACGAACACACTATCCAGTCAACCACACATCATTATGACAGAAAAGGTAAAAAAATAATTTTTACCCGTCATAATTTTCTCTTCCTTTTCTTTCCACTACTCCCATCTTTTGCTCATTTCTCTGATTTTACCCATCATTAGGGGTGTATCTTTGGAACCGGTACTGGAACCGGTTCCAAACCGGTTCCGTACCTTTGCCGGTTCCACGGTTCCGGTTCCAAACCGGTTCCAGACCTTTACCGGTTCCGCGGTTCCGGTTCCAAACAGGTTCCGGAACTTTACCGGTTCCACGGTTCCACTTCCGGAACCGGTTCTGGAACCGCCCGGTTCCGGAACCGGAACTGGAACCTTTCCATCACTGATCGGGATATTTTAATGTACGAACAGTTACTCTACTGATTCTGGGACCTATGATCACTGGGTTATGGATAATTCATCGCCCTATTGATGAAGAAAAGTTTTTCTGTTTTAGAACCGACGTAAACACACACACACGCAAGATTATTTTTCTCAAAACAATTCCGATATGTCCGCCCACCATCTATGCAAGATCGTATTAAAAATTTCTTTATCCTTAAATGAGATTCTCTGCCCGATCACTACTTCAACTAAAAGGACATTTCGCGGTTCCAATCTCAAAGACTTTAAGAGATAACCATCGCTTGGGAGTTCGTACCAGGCAGAGCATCATTTCCAATTAATGATGCTCTTAATTTCTTTAGCCGTTAATCGTTCTTATATCGTCCAATTTTCCAGATATTAATAAGGAGTTACAGCAGTTATATTTTGAGTATTTTTAAAGAAGTAAGATTTGAATTTCAATAAGATCGATTTAATTTCGCAGAATTCCTTTTTGTATGCCGCTTTGTAGTCAGAACTGTAATTTTACGAAGAAATTAATTAGCAATAACAGATAATCAGCATCTCTCATTACATTTTTTAGAATGAGCAGAACGGGAAAATATAATTGGATTCATTATATTTTAGGGATATTTTATAATTTAAGCTAGTCTCATTATAAGGAAGGATTTTTGTCAAACCAAAATGTATCTAAAGATAAGGCTCGACCAGAACAGTCCATATATACCAATATCACTTGTTAAGGGTAAATGTCCAGCTCAGCGTAGACATGTCCGCAAAGGGAATTCTGCAAAAATGATTTTTTGCTGCATTCTTCTCCTCTCCTTCTCTCTACCATAATTTTCCTCAGCTTATTAAATGATAGGTGACAGTTTGGCGTAGACAATAAAGGAAGTAGATATAAATAATATAAGAAGTAAAAATAATAAAAGAAGTAAAATTGAAAGAATATTTATTTACAATAAATAAAAATTTAAAGAATATAAATCTGTGATAAATTTCTCAAATAAATTTCAAGCAAATCAGGTGGATAACAACATTTAATTGGATTATAATGTAATGATAAAAACCAATAAAAAGCCATATACTTTGGTAACCAAGAATTTTTCGTTGATCCAAAGACTGGTGCAAATGCACAACAAATTGAGGCCTTTTGGAATAGATTTCGTTTTAGATGCGTTAGACCATATATTTTGGTAATTCATTTTCTGATAAATGTCTCATTTGTCTAACGCATCTAAAACGAAATCTATTCCAAAAGGCCTCAATTTGTTGTGCATTTGCACCAGTCTTTGGATCAACGAAAAATTCTTGGTTACCAAAGTATATGGCTTTTTATTGGTTTTTATCATTACATTATAATCCAATTAAATGTTGTTATCCACCTGATTTGCTTGAAATTTATTTGAGAAATTTATCACAGATTTATATTCTTTAAATTTTTATTTATTGTAAATAAATATTCTTTCAATTTTACTTCTTTTATTATTTTTACTTCTTATATTATTTATATCTACTTCCTTTATTGTCTACGCCAAACTGTCACCTATCATTTAATAAGCTGAGGAAAATTATGGTAGAGAGAAGGAGAGGAGAAGAATGCAGCAAAAAATCATTTTTGCAGAATTCCCTTTGCGGACATGTGTACGCTGAGCTGGACATTTACCCTTGTTAAGATACTTCGAATGGAATCAACACTAAAATCGAAGAGCTCGTTAATTCTAAGGTTACTCCTCTAGTTTTACCCAAAAAATAAAATATTCACCTATTTATATAGAGAATAGGAGCATTTAATGCAGCAGATATGTTCAGAATTATTGAAAGATAAACATTTATAAACCACAAATTGGGAGATAACTCAGGAAAAATACAAGTAGCAAAAACAATACCAGCCATAAAAATTATATATCCACCAAGGTTGACAATAATAATTAATGAAAGTGAACGAAATAATTTGCGAATTTTTTCGTTTGCCAAATCTAAAATTTCAAGAAAAAAATTAAAACAAATAATTAGAGCCCAGAATTTTGTAAACCGCACTCTAATACCAATCAGAATATTTTTCTGGCCCTGGATATCCGGAACCGCCAACCTTACACCCTAATACTTGCCTCCTTTATATTTTGCTAATATTCCAACAATTATATGAGCCAATGTTGAAACTATTAGAATTATAAGCAAAACAATAGTAATATTAAACAAAGATGGTACACCATTAGCTAGATCTCCAATGTATCCTGTTACTGGCCAATTTGGGTATTCATTAACTGATATTATTAAAGTAGTTATATTGAAGATAAAAAATATAACGATTGCCATGATATGTAAGCAAATGTACAAACGAAAGTTGAGTTGGATATAACTGAAAAAGAGGTGGGTCGGAACAGTCAGAGGTGTCGGAAATCGGAAGAGCCGGAAATCGGAACTGGCTCAAAAATCGTAAATCAAAATTTTTTTTCGGAATTTAAGTTGTCTACTTAAATTACTGAAACTATCCTATTACATATATAAGCTTCCTAATATGGAAGCGACCTTTCAGATTACATTTCCTAGACAAAGCTTCTTAAAGTATTAGAAACACACTTCAAATAATTATACTGAATAAATTACTTCGCCCATATGTAATTTTGGAACAAATTTTGTATTAAGTAAACTTAGAGAAAAAATAAAAATTTTTATTTCTTACAATACAGGAAAAGCAACAGCAAGAACTCTGTCAATGCTCAAAGTCATAAACATAAAGCTAACACAATGAGCAATAGTAATTGAATGTGCTTCTATTTTAAATGCCAAAGAGGACTGAATAAAATTTCTGCCAGTAGCTGTGACATAGAGGAAGACAAAATGTCCGGTTTGATGAATAACTTCGAGGAAGGAGTTGATAGCAATTAAAACAGGTGTTTTGCATTTGAATGTTGTATACTTTCCACTAAATTATTATTTTTTTATATGAACTGGGCTATAGCTATTTTCTTTCAATTAATGCAAAAGAGTTAATTGACAGCTGGGAACGGAACCAGCATTCTTCAGTCTTCGGTCAACTAAAGATGCTGAATAGATTTCGGAATTAAATAGCTATCTGTTTTATAATATCGCAGAATCAGCAACAAATAGTGACTGGAAGCTCGTACTAAAATTTGAACTCAAACTCGTACCTGTGTACGAAGCAGGGATCCTGCCGAAAAAAACAAAATTCCCGATTTCGGGAATCGGGACGGCAGGATCCCTGGTACATACTAGTACGAATACGAGCAAATTTTATAATTTCAAACATTGTTAACAAATTATAGTAAAAACTACCAATATTTCCAAGTAATATAACAAACACTTAAATTTAAAAATATTCCAACAACTGAAACAAATCCAAGAACAAATGCCGGAAAGAATAGAGGAAAATGGAAGCCTGGACTACTATAAGCAATATAAATTGACTAAAAAATTTAATGAAAAAATTTTATTGCTACAAAAGACTTACTGGAAAAGAGTTGTTTGGGCCGACGTAAAAGGTGCCATCCATGTTATTTATGTTTAAAATACTATATTTGAATATAGGGCTCGGATCGAGAAAATGTTAAGTGTACATAAGTACTAAAAGTTTATTTTATAAGTAAATAAGGTTAAAATTTTCAAAATACACAGTACTCCCAAAATAAGTACGAATCGGAACCGCTGTTTTAAAATACCACAAATTTTCAAATAGAAGCTCGGCTCCAAAGTTCTAATAGAAGCCCGGCCCATGCTCTATTAGAAGCGCACGAAATGGGACCCATTGAATAATAGAGGCCCAGGGCTTCTATTGGAACATTTACGTAATTAAAATGATGTTGAGCTTTAAATTTTTTATGCAACTAATAATTATTTAAAAAGTGAGAATTTATAACGTTTATGTATAATTAACTTTTAAAGTGAGAATTTAAAATGTCAGACTTTTAATTTATAAAAAAAACTAAAAAATTGGCAGGTGTTTGTTTTTAAAGTAAACATGTTTGTTATAATTATTAATGTTGCGAACTGAACTTTCAAATTTCAAAATTTATCGTATTCCCACCCCTAATTCTGGCCTCGTAGTCGAACATACTCTCAATTTAATTTTTTATCCGAGCTCAGAAAATTCCGAGCAATAATAATCAATTGATTGATTTTTTAAAAAAATTTATTGGGCCATATCTGGATATGACATATTCAACCATACCCTCTTTATCCGTATATATCTCAGAAATCTTTAATTTTCTTAAAAAACGCTGAAATATGTCAAAAGTTATACGAATCAAGCTTTCGAATGGTCTATAGATTATGATGGACATGCTTGTTAACTATGATTTACATTTGAAATAGCGAGAACTTTTGGGACACAGTAGTGATTAATGTGTTTATTCAACAAGCTAAGGAAAAAAGTTTATTTAATAGCAATTGTGTTTACTACCATTATAAAAAAATTCATCAAAAGTTAAATTTACATATAGAAAAGGACAATTTTTTAAAATTTGATTTGCTTGGAATTAAATAGAGCATCACGAATTTATAAAATAAATTCGACCCACTATAAGATAGAAACTTAAATCGAAGTTATCTACATATTTAACCTAGAGATAGGTCGAGGCCCAGCTGAGGCCTCGACCTCAATTATGCTGACCTCTCCGACCCCCGTCTCGGTCTTCGCCAAGAACCTCGTCTAGGACCGAGGCTAAATGTACTCTTCTAAAGATCGACTTTTTTTTAGCAGAGATAGAAGAATTTTTGCCTATTTTCCTCAAAAAATTCTCTGAATTTTGCCTGCGGCTCTAGAAAAGAAAGGAAAAAAATTATCTTAGGATTCTTTATTGGGTATATCATATAGTGAGGTCCGCCTGTAATCAGGATTTCGAAATAACATTCATAACAATCTATCGAGTGATATTTGTTAAAATTTAAAAGAAATTCTCTCTTGATCTTTCTACCAAAGATTCAAGCAATTTTGACATGTTTCAATTTCTTCATATTAATACATCTGCACAATAGTTGTACTTTGAGAAGTTTGATTGAAGAGATTAGATTTTAATTTAATCAAGTTTGCTTTAATTGTACCAAATTCCTTTTTGTATGCCGATTTGTAGTCAGAACTATAATTTTATAATGAATTTAGATGAGGAAAAGTAGAATTCTTAAATGAATCTCATATTCTTGGACCTGGGAAAGAAAATTATATTCCATATACACTCCGGTTCCGGAAAAGAAGATCAGAGGTTTAGTTCAGGGTGACGGAACATGGGAAATTAAATTTTCGTTTATTCCGTTTATTCGGACTTATTAACACAAGACATTAGCACTGTAGTGACAGTAAATGGTGATGACTGAGCTTTAAAACATGGAGGTTGGTATAGTTTTAATGTTAGGAAGCTAATGACAGATGATATGACAATATAAATACAATCTGTTTCAAAATTACAGAGCCACTAAATTTTCTGTGATAACTCGATGAAAATCAATTTAATTTTTTTGAAATTTTGCCATAATGTTTAAATAAACAATGCATATCTATCTGCAAAAGATAAACTTTGATGTAATAATTATACCTATTTATATAGAGAATAGGAGCGTTTATAGCAGCAGTTATATTTTCAATAATTGAAAGATAAATATTTGCATGCCAAAAATATGGAGATGACTTGGACATAACTCTTACAGCGACAATAATACCAATCATAAAAAGTACATATCCACCAATGTTGATGATAATAATTAAAGAAAGCGAACGAAATAATTTGCGAATTTTTTCGTTTGCCAAATCTGAAGTTAAATTATTCGTCATTCATAGATTACTAAAACTTAATTAATAACTTATCCAATCTGCTTTATCTCTAAATTTGCTTTGACTTTGTTATCACGGAATAAGCTTACCCGAAGGCTCTACCTTAACAGACACAGATCCCCGGCACAATTTCAAGTCGGGCAAAATCCCGACCCTAGAATCAATTTTTTGGCAAAAACCCCGAAATGAATTCAGACATGCTCTTCACGGAAAACATGATCCACGACACTCGCTTACCCCGAAGGCGCAGAATGATACTCTATTTTTAATAATCTCATTTCACCATAACTAAGTGCTCTTACAAAATATTTTTCGTGGACATGTTCGCTAACAATTTTACGGACGCATGTATTCATCACTTTTTAATTTTCCCTATCGGTTTAAAAATATATTTACTTGCCTCCTTTATATTTAGCTAATAATCCCACAATTATATGAGCCAAGGTTGAACCTATTAGAATTATAAGCAAAATAATTGCAGTATTAATTGGGGATGGCACACTAATGAGTAAATCTCCAATGTATCCTGTCACAGGCCAATCTGGATATTCATTTACTGATACTATTAAAGTAGATATATCAAAGATAAAAAATAGAACGATTGACAAAATGTGCAAATAAATGTACAAACGAAAGTTGAGTTGGATATAACTGAAATTAGATAAAGTTGCTAATTAACTCTAGTAGTGGCAGTAAGGATGCCCGTATGCCTGTGATCTATTCAGAACTTAACCGAGGAAGAGGTTGGGCAAGATTTTCTTTTGATCGAAATTTTGGAATGAATATTATCTGTACAATATTCAATCAAGTTTCCAAAACTGGCAAGTTTGTTGAGCTTTGAAACCTCAGGGCAACGCCCAAGGGACTAAAAGAGAATTACCAGATTTGAATTTCTTTCAATTTTATAGAAAAACAAAAGCTATTGGAGCCTCAGTTTCAATTTACAGAATTTATATGTTACTTAAACGTTATAAAATATTATTTCTTACAATACAGGAAAAGCAACAGCAAGAACTCGGTCAATGCTCAGAGTCAATAGCATGAAGCTAACACAATTTGAATTAATGACTGAAAATGCTTCTATTTTAAATGCCAAAGAGGCCTTTATAAAATTTATCCCAGTAGCTGTGACATAGAGGAAGACAAAATGCCCGCTTTGATGAAGGACTTCGAGGAAGGAGTTGATAGCAATTAAAACAGAGGTTTTGCATTTGAATACCGTATATTTTCCCCTAAATTAATTATTTTACTGTATTTTGCAGGGTAATAGGATTTGTATAAGAAAAAATATACAAATCTCAAATACCAATATTTCCAAGTAATATAACAAACACTTGAATTTAAAAATATTCCAATAACTGAGACAAATCCAAGAACAAATGCCGGAAAGAATAGAGGAAAATGGAAGCCTGGACTACTATAAGCAATATAAACTGACTAAAAATTTTATAAAAAATAAATTATTACTCCAAAAAACTTACTGGAAAAGAGTTGTTCGGACCGACGGAAAAGTCGTCACTCATGTTAACGTATTTATCTTTAAAATATATTTAATTAGCTATATCTAACCCTTTTTAGGGGTTAGATAACAAAACTAGGTTTGTCGGGCCAACGTTGTTGTCATATTCTCAAGCCTTATTTTTATCGGACCGGGCCAGTCTAACTTGTCGGACTTCATTTTTAAAGAATCAGGCACCGAGTCATTTTAAATTAAGCAACTGAGTAATTTGGCACCCAGTTTTTGTCCAAGTAATTCCATGTCCGATTGATAATTTGAAAAGAACCGAACTGGGCCGGTATCAGGGTGACCATCTCCAAACCACTAAAATAGGGCGCAGCCACTCAAAAATGTGGCAAAAATAGGGCAAAATTTAGCAAAAATATGGCAAAAAATAGGGCAATATTTTAAAAGCTTAAAATTAATTAAAATTTCAAATAAAAAGCTTTATTTTAAATCTTTTTTCACTAGTTTTAACTAAATTGAGCAAATCGGGATCAGCAATAAAGAGATCATGTGCCTCAGTACAATAAAATCAGAATTAAGTTTAATGGATACAAGGGAATTAAGTTGTTGTGTCCGCAATACCCGAAAAGAGAAGAAGGGCGCTGAAAAGAGAAGAAAATTTGTTCCTTGGCCTTCCAAATTTTCTCAAAATTTTCGCCTGCGGCGCTGAAAACGAAGACTTATGTGTATATTGGAGGATGTGAATGGACTTGGGTGGATTTTAGTGATAGTCGGATATTTCAAAGGAAGGATCTGGCCTTCCTGAACTTGGGTGTTCCTACTTGGCCTTCAGTAATTTTCAAAATTTCTTAAGGCTAAACAGATGGATAGAGAAACGAAATGATAGAGAAAAAGTTAGAGGGATAGAGAAACGGATCTTGTTATCACCTTTTGACGATATACCTAATCCGACGATATCACAATTAATATCTCGAATTTCCCAGATTTTGCTCTTAATACTCCCAAATCCCACGATAATCAGCCCAAATCCCGTTTAATCCCTTGATAAAAGGGATGTATTTTGCATATTTTGGACACCCCTAATATTTATTAGACTTGGATTTGTATGATGTATGATGATCACATGCATCACTGTCAACAAATGCCCAATACCCTCATTTATGATGAATAAAAGTGTTGTTTTTATTAAAATTATTTTAAAATACTGTTTTATAAAAATTACTCGTTTTACCCGTTTTACTCGTACTGGGCCTAAAAATTGAAACTCGTACTCGTACCCGGACTTTTCATACTCGGCTTTACTCGTACTCGGGTTTTTCCAAATTACTCGTACCCGGACGCACTCTAATTTGGACTTTATTCTGCTTCTCTCGCTAGTTTTACATTCTTAACAACAAAATGCTTTAAGAGTCGATTCATCAGAAAACTTGCTTTCAGATCTAAAATAAGCCAACAATGCTGATTAATTTCGAACTATTTCCTTCACAAACGTCCAAATGACTGAATAAAATCCCGTACTTCATCCTGTGCGTGCCAATCTATAATAATAAGCTAGTAACCTCCCCCCATTCAGCGCCGCAGGCAAAAATTTTTAAAATTTTTAAGGTCAAGAAACCGGATTTCTTCATTTTTTAGCGCCGCATGCGAAAATTTTAAGAATTTTAAAGGCCAGGAAGTCAGAAATCCTTCATTTTTACCATTTTTTTACAAAATCCCAAAAAACTATAAAAATATTACGAAATGTTAAAAATAGGGCAAAAATATGGCAAATGAAAAAATAGGGAAAAAATAGGGCGAAAAGTTCAAAAATAGGGCAAATGCCCTATAAATAAGGTAAAATGGTCACCCTGGCCGGTATTCCTAAATAGGCCGGTATTCCCCATTGTCAACCCAGTATATACTACAAAATAAAGGATAAATAAAAGTGTAAAAAATAATTTCACATGGTTAATTAAAATAATGAAAAATTAAAGTGTAAATTTTATCTCAAAACTATTTTCTTTGTGAAGACCGGTTTTAGTTTAAATTAATATTAACTCATTATGGGTAAACCTTTTTTAAGTACGGTAGGTCGTTGAGAGAGCAATGTTTCATTAATCTTGCCATCTCTATCAACAATAAACCTCACAGTTGAAATTGTCATATAGAACAAAAGAATAAACCCGGACTCGTTTAAAAACGCGAGCCGGAAAGCGAGGGAAGCGGCAGATCTAGACAAATGAGGAAGGATACACGGAATGAATAAAAGACGGAATGAAAGAGGAAAACCACCGCTGATAATAGAATCACATAATAACACACTATAATCGGAACTGATTATTATTACCTAATTTTTTAATCATGCCCGCAAATGTCGAAACAGCAATAGTCTGGGCCTCAAGTTGATAGCCGCAAGTGTCTGGGCCGCAAAAGTCGCATCACCGTATATTAATAAATCACCAGAATTTTAGATTTTTAGCATATGAATCAATTTTTTGAATTTTTGTATTTTTTTCAGAAGAAAAAGTTTTTTCAGCCCAACCGCTCCCATGATAGATGATGGATGATTTTTTTACTAAAACATCTATGTATTTTAAAGGATCTCCTCTCTAAATCTCCTCTCCAAAATATCCCCCTTCTAGGGGTCGATCGAAAATTGATCAAATAAAATTTGATCAAATACATATTTAATTTTCCGACGTCAAATATTTGTTCGGTCCAATCTCTTTTAATATTTAACAATGTAATTATTTCCTTCCGTAAATTTAAATTCATTTTAGTGTCATTATTTTTATGATTTCTTGGTATAACGGTTGTGAAAATTTTTTAAAATTAGACAGCAATTAAAATATAAAATAAATCCTATAATAAGGCTAAAAACATTTTTAGAACAATTAAAAACTAAGATTAACGTCAAAAAATTTATAATTCTCAATTTCCACCTATTATTTCGTTTTTTAAACAGCAAAAGTTGCCATATTGTCAAGGGAATTATTATCTATATTATAGTTAAATATTTACGTTTATGAAGTCAAAAAATCATTTTATAATTAATTAAGATTATAAAAATTTGAGGTATTTAAGGCTATAAAATGGGAGATAAATGACAGTCGGAGCTCGTCCTTAAATTAATCCATTAATAGATAAATATAGAGTACTTTATAAAGACGTTTTTAAAATTTTGTTCGGACCTGGGGGTAGCTGCTTAAGCGATAATATGAATCTAAGATACCCTCTTTTTTAAATACAATTTTTCAACCCCCGGGGATATTTTAAACGGTGTTCGACTGTTGAAGTGAGAGAGAGAGAGAGAAAGTGTAACCACTTAGGCAACTCTCCCAATTGTCCAACAAAGTTTAAAAAATCGGGTACCTAAAGGGGGTTTTAAATAATTTTTTCAATAAATTTTTCAAAATTCCTTGCCCTAATTTTAACAAAATTAAATAGATAAAAGAATGGAAGTTTATTTTTTTAAACCTGACGAATATGAACGTCTATATAACTGTAGTTCTTATAATATTGACCAAATACCTTTGGAAAAACGCCGACATGAATGGCTTGGAATATTTTTCTTTTCTCTTTCAATTATTTATGAGGTAATTCTCATTAAATTTTAGAGCTAGAGTAAGACAACACAGCAAGTCCGAGACTAAATAACGGAATTTTGCTCAAAAGGTGAACGTGAGGAATCTCGTGGGATTAATCATCTCGTCATGTTTAGGAAGGATTAATCTTTATCGGAGGAGAAACTCAGAGTTAGGCTCTGAGGATTAAAAAACCATATGGGAAACAAAACTCATTTTGGGTTGGATGACTAAGGTTTACCTTTTACTGAGCAGATAGCTTAGGCGGCTCTAAACTTTTTTCTGTCTTATCCAAAAGTTAAAAAAAATATTTTTTATAAAAATAAAAAAATTTTATTTTTTAATATTATTTAAAATATAAAATTAAAGAGCATAGATAGAATGATAATAATTTAATTATTTTAATATTTCCCAAGTACAGTCGAATCCGAATAGGTATAAAGCTTCTAGAATGCTTCAGTTGTGGGATAATTCCGAATAGAGCTGCTTGGAGTAGATTCCTCTCCTTTTTGATAAAAGGGGAGAAAATGAAAAGACTTTACTTGAAGCTGAAAAGAAGGGCCTCTAGAGGCTTTATATAAGTGACATCCATGGATTCTTCTGTTTTTTAAAATTTTTCCATGTTCTTTTTATTTCAATTAATTAGCGACCTCCATTATTCTCATTCGTATGTCCTCGACGGCCTCCTTCACCTGACGGTCCACTTCTTCCAGGATTTTTTTCTTTGATCGAATCAACAAAATAAACACTCAAAAGCATTAAATTAACAATTAAATAAATTAAAAAGACAATTAAAGATTTAATTGAATTAATAGCCATTTTTTGGTTGTGAGAGGGGATTCTTTAGAATTATTTTAAAATTGATTTTTTGTTGCTTTTTGGGGAGGGAGTGGGATATTTAAATAAATCAAATTTTTAAAAATATATTTATTTAGGCAAATTTAAACAAGGAAATAAAAATTTAAAATTAATAAAAATAATTTTTAGTAAAAACTTCCAAAAATAATTTCAATATTTTTATACCTGGCTTTCATCATAAAATATTTTTTGGAAATAAACCAAAATTTAAGTGAGCTAAAATTAACGTTTGTTTAAGTGAAGAAGGAAATTTTTTTGTTAATTTTTAAATTTGTAAAATTTTATTTTAAATCGGCTTAAAAATGCAAACAAAAATTATTGACAGTTTGTTAATCAGCCCAAAACTGTACCGAAAACAGGGGTCGACTGTTGTAGACACTATTGTAGACTACAAATCTCGAATCTTCTGTAAAAACGAGTATCCTTTTATATACTTTAGACTAAGTAAGAGAGAGAAGAAACTTAGCCCCGGACATCCGTCATTTTAAGATATCGCGGAAGTTATTTTTAAGCGCTCTCGCTCCCCACGTGTAGATGTTCTATTCTAGCGACTGATCTACCGATTGAGCTTTCACCCCCTCTTTCTTAGATCTTAAACCTCTTCCTTAATGTTTTCCCCTCCTCCTTACAATTATTACAACTTTTTTATATATTTAAATCTTGCTCAAATCCTTGAATTTAACTACCTATTTATCTAAACCTCCCTCTATAATAAAATTATTTACTTTTCAAATAGATTTTGTATATTCCCTGTATGTTCTCAATATGGAAAAGAATGAAAAATAGCCATTGCTACAAAATAATGTTTTGTATTGGGGTTGTTGATATGTTGACACTTTTATGTAATGGATTATTAACTGGTTATTTGAATTTATAGCTGGATCTCGATTGTACCTACTAGGGTTGGACACTACCGGTTATTAACCGGTACCCCCGGTTTTCGGTTAATCCAAATTTTAAAGACCCGGTCTTCGGTTTTGAGTTTTAGTTAAATACCGGTTTTATTTTGGGGGATTTTTAAATAAAATCACCCATTTTCACAAATTTCCGGTTTTCGGTTTTTAAAATTTTCTAAAAACGGTTAATTTTTGGCAAAAAATTTCAAAAATTCCGGTTTTAAAACTGGTAGTGTCCAACCCTAGTACCTACGCATTGATGAAATCTAGATACCAAACCGAAACGAGATCCCGGAAAATAATTCCGGTTATCGAGACAAATATTTTTCGCGATATCTATCTCGTTCTTCTACAACGTCTCCAATGAAAAAGGGGTTCGTAAAACTGAGGTGTATGAAAAGTTGGGGATTTCGCTCAGACAGATCCTTCCACTAACAAATAAGTAGCCAATCAACAGTTCGAAAGTGAACATCCGAGAGTATACGTAAATGTAGGTATGCTTACAAACGAGAATCCGACTGCATAAACTTTTGTATATTTTAGTATTTAAATTAATTAAAAGGTTGTTGGTGTGCTGAATCAGTAATGGAAGTCGTTTTGGCAATAAACCGTTGTGCTGAACTTTGGTCTGATATTTTGGCAGAGAAATGGTTTAGCGGTAATAACAAAAGAGGGCCAACTCTATTAATTATTTTAAAGGTAAAAAGCTGGTTATTTGGATGGTAATTCCTATAATTTATGGCCTAGCAATGGCATTCTATACAAAGCCTGTAATTTTCAGTAGCATGTACTTTAGCTGGTTTTTCAATCCACATCTGTTATATATTGATGATACCAATGAAGTTGTAAGTTCTTTTACGGTTAAAAAGACCCGCTTTGAAATTAAAGTGTAATAATGTAGTAGGGAGCCCGACTTTATTTTGCGAAAGAAATAAAATAGAGATAGGATCAAACAAAATCTAGATTATCAAGATTGATAATTTCGAGATATCGATAATGATTCTTGTATCACGCTCTCAGTTCAGTCTCTAATAAAGGTGGGTCGGAATACCGATTTCCGAAAATTTAGGCTGATTTCTGAGTTCCGATAGTTCCGATTCCGGCTTCGTCATTTCCGACCCACCTCTGGTCTTTAATAAAAGTCTAATTAAGTATGAGAATATTCTCCATTCAATCCACAACAATGCAATATTGGCTTTATTGGTTATTATCTATTTAATGTTCTACATAATTTTATTATCAAAATCCAGAGGTAGAGGACAACCAACAGATCAACAAACTTTTTCAGAAAAAAGAGTTTTTTAAATTGAAAATAAATTTTTATCCCCCCTCTCTATTTAAAGATATTTTTACAAGTTTTGATAATTAGTTTAATTAATGCATCTGCCGCTGGTATTTATGTTTATATGCAATATTTCTATGTTAATGAAATGTTAATTTTACTTGCACAACTTAACTGGGTTAATGCTCATGGTAGGAATTAAAGAGTTTTAAATAATATAGCCGGATCCCGCTATGCGATACACCCTTTGAGTTGAAGAAATTGTATTGTGTTTAAATATTTTAATTAGATGTTCCCTCCGCAGGGGGGGCTGCCTTAGGGAAGGCTGCCTAAACAGATTAAAAAAACTTATCTTAAATTGAGATGCACAATGGACTTTTTTAAATTCAAGTTTGATTCAAGTTGACTGTTACGGCTCCCCCTCCCACTGCCGCTTTCATTCCTATATCAAATCAATTCGGTCCCGATTAGGGTTACTTCCCGTCCCCATAAGTAAGGCAATTTGAAATAAACAAATCCTGGCAAATATCGGAAAACTTTTAATAAATAAATACAAAAATCAGCTGATAGACTATTTCAAAATCTCCATTTTTAAAAACATTTTTCTTTGGGAAAATATAAATTCACTTAATATAATATATTTAATTAAACTTTAATAAAATGTTTGGAACTTTTTATCTAAAGATAAGCATTGTGTGTTATCATCATCATGAAATTTTTGTATGTCAGTGTTAAGACTGGCAAGTTTATAGCGGACTGGTTGCCTTTGCGATAAATTAGGGTTGATCTCTGTCCCATCTCGGGGCTAAAGAATTATGAAGGTCCAACTCTACATTGAATTAATTTAAGGAATTCCACCTGTCATTTACCTAACAATGAACACATCAATTCAACGAGACTGTATCGGGATGTTTAAGAAAATTTTTGGAAAGAGCGTTACTGTACATCCAATAACTACAGGAAGCCATCCACCCTTTCTCTCGGCTATTAATAATACTAATATTATGAAAGGACCGGATAATACTTTACAACAACCAATTTAATGAAAATGAAGAAATATGTATTAGACAAAAATGAATGACGGACCTCACTTTTACGGAACTTAAAATAAGGAAAAACCTGTTGAGTGTCGTAAAAGTGAGGATTTGTATTTGTACAATTTCTTAGATTATTTACTGATTGATGATATTTTCTCGTTTTCCCCAATATTTTTATTTGTAAATCTCAACATTTCTGAGACCTATTGTAGATATATGTAAATTCTTTGTAAAAATATAAAGCTCGTAAACTGTGTTCGAAAATTTTGGTGCTTTTGAAAGCTATTAAGCGGGTTTATAAGGAATTTTCTCTCCTATAAAATTGCAAAGGAGTAGATGGGACTTGATTCTGATAGCCCTCCGATTCAAGGTTGTTGTCAACGTTCAACCTTTCAATTATTTTCATTATTATTAACTTGTTGGCATTTCAAATTTTCTATGACTTAGTAAAGGATAAAATATATTATGTTCTCGTATTATTGCAGAAATCTAATGAATTAGCTGGACAGTTGGACCTTGCTCTTTCCATTTTTCCCATATAATAAAATAAAAGGTTTGTTTATATATATTTTTGCAATATAAAATAACAAAAATAAATATTAAAGCTAAATAACAGCTTTTCTTTCTCTCTTTTTTAAAAAATAAAAAATAAAATAAAAACAGGTAATAATTGAAAGAATTTTGTTGTACTATGTATAACACGTGAAACTAATGTGAATTAATAAATAAAATATTTTTATCGTTATCTTACTTATCTATGTTCTTTTTTTATTTTTTTGTATCATTCTTTTATTGTCCTAAGAAATTAATTTTAATTAAACGGTAGAGGCTGTTTCGGCGCGGAAGGCTGTTCGGCGTGAGTTTATATAATTAACAGATGATATGTCCTTTAGAAATATGAAATTCTGTATGGATATAGTTTTATGGGTTATCTAATTTATATATAAAAATTCAGAATCTTTTTTTACGTATTTCAAAATTTTTATGAGAAAGTGAAGAAAAATAGTAAAAATTCAGTAAAAATAGGACCGACGGTGAAAATTTTAACTCTAACTTGCTAAATTTTAAACCAAATGTTAGGAAGTTTTGAGAGTTTTAAAAGTTGTTAGTCAATACTATAGAGGGAATATCTATACAAAATTTCATAGTTCTACGACCAAGACTTCTACTTCTACATCCATTATTAGCCATTATTACCATTTTTAAGTTAGCGCCGAAACGTCCCCGTTCAAATAAAATTAATAAAAATTACTGTGTAAATTTTTTTCAAAATTTGTCCTTTCCCGAAATTAAAAATTAATGGCTTTATTTCTTTCTCTTTGTTCGATCTACAATTCTCTACTTTACTCTTAAATGATAATTATTTCCAAAAATCATCAGTTATTTAAAATGCTTTTATTGACATTTTCTCTTTACTTTTTCATTAAAATTTAGTAAATAAATATAAAAATAATTTTTGCTATCAGGACAATTCACTAAAAAAAGACTAAAATATACTATTTGGAGGGTGCTTAATATGATGGATAGGGATTAGTTTTGAGAGGATAGATACTAAGAAGCCTAATTTTTTTCTGTTTCTACCTTTCTCCCTTTCAAACAAAACGAACAGCTATTCATGTATTTCTCATCGAGTTTATTAAAAAATTCTTTAAGAGCTGTTAAATAGCAAAAGTAGACGATGAATCTTCTCTTAGCTGATAAACTAAATATATATCAGTGAGTGGATTAGTGAGTGGATAACACCCTTGAATAGAAATAGAGTAAAGGATTTATTCTATACAATCTTTTATTTTTTGGTTCGATTGCTTTTTTATATAACCTGGGTCTAGCCGACTCAAAAAATAAATTTCTGAGTTTCGGGAATCGGGCTAGTTCACTTTCTCTCTCTTTCACTCAACCTAAATTTTCTTCTACCTCAAGTGAATTCTTCAGGTAATTTAAACGAATTGTCTCCTTTCAGTGAATTGTCTCCCCAATAACAATTTTTTCAAAGAAATATTTTAAAAAATTTCCCTTCAAAAAATGCCAGCCAACGATTTAAACAGTTCTCCATCTCCCCCAAAAGTGGATGCACAAATTCCCCCTCAAGTATTGGTTCTAGATGGAGGTTTTGGGTCCCAATTGGAAGCTTTGGGTTATGCTGTTGATGTAAATTAATTAAATTTTTCTCACAATATTTTATAAAATTTTGTTAGAAATCGGAAGTTTGGAGTGGAGGGGCATTGATTGAAGAGCCCGAATTGGTTAGAAAATGTCATCAATCGTGAGTGATTTTTTTAAAATTTTTGTTTGCACAGTTTCCCCCCCCCCCCTTTTGAATCAATTAATTTATTTTAATAATTATTTCGCGAGAGTCTGTCAATAATAAACCATTCAAGACAATAAAATTAAGAATATAAATTTATTTATCAGTTAATAAAATTAATAAAGATTATTATTTTCGTTACTAGGCAATCTACTGAGAATTTTATTTCTCTTAAACAATTAAAAAATTTTCTATGAAAAAATAAAAATTATTTCCATCATTGAAAAATTTTACTTACTTAGCCGAATTTAAATTTTAATGAAAATAAAATATTCGATCTGCTTTACTCTAATTTTTAGTTTAACATTTTAAAGCTTTTCCGCTCTTTCCTCTCCTGATTTTGATTTGATTGATTTTTTAAATCTCGATTTGTTTTTCTTACTTTACTGTTTTAGATTGTTAAATTTTAATGAATTTAAAGATTTTAAGCTTTGAACGAATTAAAAAATGCAATTTACTAATTTAAATAATTCTTCACACTCTTCTCAAATAAGCGAACACCCAGTTTTGGTTCTGAGCGGAGGGTTTGGGTCTCAATTAGAAGCTTTAGGTTATGCTGTTGATGTAAAAATTTAAATATAATTTTGAAAAAACGAAAGTTTAATTGGAAATCAGAAGTTTGGAGTGGAGGGGCTTTAATTGATAGACCTGATTTGGTTAGAGAATGTCACCAATCGTGAGTAGAAAATAAATTTGATTCAAGGGGGGGGGGGATTTAAAATTTTTTTTTAATTTTTTGAAATACCTAAAGATTTATCAATGCTGGTGCAGACATAATTGAGACAAACACTTACCACCTTTGCATTAAAAAACTTCGTGAATGTCGTGGCTACAGCGTTGAACAAGCTGAATCTCTTGTTAAGGTGTTTTCTTTTAAATTTATTTTCTTATGCTGGGATTAATTGAATGTTGGATTTTGAATGAAGTAGAACGAGAGAGAGTTGGGATTGGTCCCTCAGGACATAATTGTTTGGACGTAAATAAGGAGAGAGATATATATAATGGTGGGGAGACCTAAGAATATGAACAAGGATTTCAAGACCAAAACCCAAGTTTTGAAAAGCCTTACAGATATCCGACTTTTGGAATCTTTCTTAACCATCCTTAACGGGGTGTGTTCACAAAATTAATTTATATCCAGTAATTTCTAACAGCTTGCCGTTCAAATTGCTCGTGATGCGATATCCTCTTCTGGTCGTTCTGTTCAATTAGTAGGCTCTGTAGGCCCCTATGCTACATATCTGAGAGATGGATCTGAATATACCGGTGATTATGTAAAAAAGCCTGACTTTAATGAACAGGTGTGGGATGAGAAACTTCCAAAAGTATTATTTTTCTTTCAGATAATAATTGATTATTATCTCTCCCAATGCCGTCCATTAATTGCAGCGGGTATTCGAACGCTCGTCTTCGAAACAATTCCAACGCTTAAAGAAGTTGAATGTGTAGGGAAGGTTTTGGATCAACTTGGACCGGAAGTCCGTGCTTGGATTGTCAGCACCTGCCAGGTAAAAGGTTATCAGTCAGATAGTTTGTTTTTTGCGAGAAGAAGGAACGGAAATTATGGGATTGAAAAACGAGTAGAGGAATGGGGAGAACAATTTGGGAGACGCCCAACAGTTCATCAGAGCGGCGGATGAAAATATGCGCGGGATTCGAGTTGCTAAGGAACTAAGAGAGTCTGTTAAGGAACTATGTTTCGAAGAAAAAGTTCCTTGTATTAAGAGGCTCGATAAATAGAGAGTAATTATTAGAGCCCGGCTCAATACGATATACCGACCCCTCCGGCTGGGCTCTAGTAATTATATTGAGAATCGACCTATTTATTACTTTATTTTCGTTTAAAGGATGGAAAAAGAACCCGTAGCGGTGATCTTTTCTCAAGCGTTGTCAAAGTTGCCAATTCAATCCAAAAAGTAGTAGCTGTTGGTGTTAACTGTACAGCACCAGAAAATATTACAGAATTACTTGAAGAAGCAAATAAAACTGGGAATCGAAAGGCTCTAGTATGTTTTTCTAAAAATGTGTGATATTATTATAACTATAATAAATTAAAAAAGGTTGTATACCCAAATAGTGGTGAGATTTGGAATCCAGTTTTACAGCAATTTCAAGGTGCTACACAAATTGAAATGTGAGTTAATTGAGGGGGGGCATTTTACCGAAGGGGCATTTTATCGAATTTTTAAAAAGTAGAAAACAAAGATTTAAAAATCTAACAAACATCTAGCCAACATAAAAATAAATTTCCGATTTTGTGAATCGGAATAGCTTGCCTCTTATAGGGATTATGAGATATAGTGTCAATCTAATTTTCTGCCCGTTCAGTTTCTTAGAGTAGCTTTAAGGTCTAGGATATCACATAAAAACTTATTTAAAATTTATTTTGGTATTGGATACCCTGGGTTAATTAATTTTAGTTTAAAGTCCGTCCGGTGAATTGCCTTTTTGTGAATTGTCCAATTTTTATTTCCTCCTTAAATCAAAAAATTAACAGGATTGCTTCATTAATTCCTCATTGGTATTTATTGGGTGCCAGAATCTTTGGAGGTTGTTGTCGAGTAATGCCTGATCATATAGCTAGAATTGGCATTGTCTGTGATAAATTGAAAGCAAAAAGTACTTGAAAAAGAATTTAATTTTTAGATATTTAGATTAATATATTTTATAAATATTTAGTTTTGTAAATAAAAACTTTAATTGATAAATCTTTATTGATAAAAATAGGAATGATAAAGAGACGGTAATTACCTCAAGAAGGTTTTTGACCTGATCTGATTCTCCAATCAGTTTTTGGAAGCTCGTACCAGAATGAGACTCCTACTCGTACCTGTTTTTTTTTTATTTTGTCAATGCCCGGGCTAGGTTTCTTCTCACTTATACATACTTCTCACTTATATGTTCGTTTTTACAGAAGATTAGAGATTTGTAGTCTACAATAGTGTCTCCAACAGTTATTAACCGGTTCCCAGGTCTCGGTTTTCGACCCCTGTTTTCGGTAACTTTTGGACTGATTAACAAACTGTCAATAATTTTCGTTTGCATTTTTACGCCGATTTAAAATAAAATTTTACAAATTTAAAAATTAACAAAAAAATTTCCTTCTTCACTTAAACAAACGTTAATTTTAGCTTACTTAAATTTTGGTTTATTTCCAAAAATTATTTTATGATGAAAGCCAGGTATAAAAATATTGAAATTATTTTTGGAAGTTTTTACTAAAAATAATTTTTATTAATTTTAAATTTTTATTTCCTTGTTTAAATTTGCCTAAATAAATATATTTTTAAAAATTTGATTTATTTAAATATCCCACTCCCTCCCCAAAAAGCAACAAAAAATCAATTTTAAAATAATTCTAAAGAATCCCCTCTCACAACCAAAAAATGGCTATTAATTCAATTAAATCTTTAATTGTCTTTTTAATTTATTTAATTGTTAATTTAATGCTTTTGAGTGTTTATTTTGTTGATTCGATCAAAGAAAAAAATCCTGGAAGAAGTGGACCGTCAGGTGAAGGAGGCCGTCGAGGACATACGAATGAGAATAATGGAGGTCGCTAATTAATTGAAATAAAAAGAACATGGAAAAATTTTAAAAAACAGAAGAATCCATGGATGTCACTTTTGATATAAAGCCTAAGCTATTCGGAATTATCCAAGCAGCTCTATTCGGAATTATCCCACAACTGAGAAATCCTATAAGCTTTATACTTATCCGGATTCGACTGTACTTGGGAAATATTAAAATAATTAAATTATTATCATTCTATCTATACTCTTTAATTTTATTTCTTAAATAATATTAAAAAATAAAATTTCTTTATTTTTATAAAAATTATTTTTTTTTAATTTTTGGATAGGACAGAAAAAAGTTTAGAGCCTAGTTATCCAATCCATAATGAGTTTTGGGGATTTTTTAATCACTCATTTTGTCGTGTAGTGGTGTAACAATCGTATATAGAGGCTCTTGTCAGCGGCATGATGAGTTCCTTGTGTTTCATTTCAATCTTACCTTCCCACCTTCGCTTAAATTGTATTTATACTTTGGATAACCCGTTATTTTTGTACTGGCCGACTTTGGCAAATCTCCAGCAATCCTTGGACATAAAAACATTTTCAAAAATTTTTGCTTTTAGAAGTCGCCGGACCAGTCGTTGTCCAAGACTAGTCTTTACTCTAAATTCTATTCAGTTATTTCAGAAATTTATTTAACCTCTTTATCTTTTTTTCTGACCAAAGATTCTCTTTACAATTATTTAAACAAATCTTTTTTGTAAGTAAAAAGTAGAACACTTTAAATTGTTAAAATAAATTATAAAAAAATCTGCGCGCTGTTCATTCAATTAACACAAATTTTTCGAAAAAGCTTTGATTTACGCTTGTTCGATTTGAAATTAATTTTTAAAGGTGATGATAATTTCAAATTTAAATATAAATGTTAGTTAAAGGTGCCCAGAATATCGAAAATTAAAAATTTAATTTTTCAATAATAAATTTATTGAGGCTTGGGGCATATTTCAAGGTTCTTATGAGGTTATTTTTTGAGATAATCAGATTTTTTTTAAATAATTATACAGTAAAATCTTGTATAGGTATATACCCCTTGGGACAGAAAAAATCATAGACTATACTTCAGGTGTACTACATATTGGGGGTATGTCCTATCCTCTCAGGCTAATCAATTTATGTATTATTAAAGAGATTTGCGCCGTATATAGGTTTTTTAAAACACCTTCCTAATGTGACTTTAAAAAATATTACTTCTAAAATATTCGACATTGTTTGAGATTATTACATGTTCATTTTTTGGACGATCTTCCTTTTTTATATGAGGGTTCCAATTCCGGCCTCCCATAAAGTGGGGGGGGGGGGCGGAATTGTTTAAAAGAAATGTTTCTTTCACTTTATGCTATACCGATTTCTGCTATGTTCTTTTTTTTAAATCAATTCAACAGAATAATTATACTTCAGAACATAGAGTACTCATTGTGCATAATGAACGTTTTACTTCCTTGCACTTCCGGTAACATTTTGATCTTAAGAGTTTACCCTATTATTAAGAAAGCTGAGTTTACTCTTTGCTCTATCTAAGAAAGTTACTGGCCAAAAAACAAAAATTAAAATTGATTTATTTCCAGCTGGTTAAATATCAGAAAATAATTCAATATTTTTTTTTGAATTTTTTTCTTAAAAAATTAATTAAAATAAATTAAACCGCCAATTTATTTTAATTTTTAATTACGCCGGAATTGTTTAAAAGAAAAATTAAAAAAGTTTTTATTTATTTTCAATGACGTTCTTTTACAAAAACAATTTTAAAAAATTTATTTAAGCATTAAATCAACTCAAACAGAAATTTTAATTAAAAGGGGGTTTTAAACGCGTAAAACTCGTAAATTTAAAAAAGTGTGGGACAGAAAGAGATAAATTAAAATTTAAATAAAATCTTTTGAAAATTAAATTTTTTGTAAAATTAATTAAAAATTAAAATTAATTTTTAAAATTATTTACTTAAAATGGTTATTCTAATAGAAAGGACAAATAATCTAAAATCGGATCTCTATCTTACGCACAACTAGAGTTATGTACACCCTCTCTATTGTTGGAAAAATCCTTTAAAGTCAGGAAGATTTTTAAAAGATTTACTGGTTATTTGAAGGTTATTCCGTGACCTAATCTTGAAAATAGTAGCGAAGTCAGTTTTTGAAGTCCTATGTACCAGGGGCGAGTTAGGCTCGTATCACGTGTCTCGTATCCATGAAATCTCGTATTGAGAGATCTCGTATCTCGTTTTATCTCTTTCTCGTACTTTTTTGAGAATCTCGTATCTTGTGTCTCGTATTTCGTGAGACTAGGGCCACCCCTGCTAAGTACATATTTCTGTAGATGAGTCTAAAGCTAATTAAAAAACCTGAGCTCTCCAATACATATTTCTCAGAAATTTTAAAAGAAGACAAATTTAATTATTAAAATTAAAAGAAAAATTTTTAAAATTTTTTTATCAAATTAATTCATCCCCTTTAAAATTATTTTTTTTAAATTAAATTAAAAATAAAAACAAAAAAAATTATTTACGTCTCTTACTAAAATTTATATTTTAAACAAAGAATGCGTGCAATCAACACGCAATAAAAACAAAAAAAAATAAAAAGTTTTTTTTTCAATAAAATTATTTTTAGTAGTAAAATCAGCTGCGAGTTTAACATTTAATAAAATATCATTTTTTATTTTAATATTTTTACAATTTATATACCTACTTAATAAAAATAACACAGTCATTTTAATTGCTGCAAAAATAAAAAAGAAGTTGGTATTAATCTGAGATCTTTACGGGATTTTATGAGATAAATTCACTGTGATCCTGTCTCGTTAGACTTTTGGTGAAAAAAGAGTTTAGCAAAAGTTTAGCCACCGGGCAGGATACGAACTTGTGATCTCCTTGTAGTTATTGCTAGGCATTTTCGCTCACCTCATACAGTAGCTCTACCACTGAAATATCGTGGCATTGACTAATGCTTTCTCCTTTTCACTTTTTATTCGTTTAGGTGAATTATCCTTCTCTAGGTGAATTATCCTTACAAAAATCACAATAGGATCACGGATTGTGACTTTGCTTCTTCTATGTAGTTGGAGATTAAATGTAATTATCTGGGGAATTTGAGAATATTTTGAGAATCCCCTCTCTCTTCCGTCTCCCAGGGTGCTGCCTCACCGAAAATGGATTAACACGTAAGTGATAAAATCAATTATTTTTCTCAATTATTTTTCCAATAATTTTAACATTTTTTTTCATTTTTGCAAAATTCGATTTCTATTATTTATTTTCTTTTAATCTTTTTTTTTTTAAAAGTACGCGTGCAATTTATTTACTATTAAACTAAATTAATTTTGTTTGATAAAAGATTTATTTATTGGGAAAACATCAAAAAAATAAATAAAAAAAACTTTCTAGCCTTTAACCTTGAAAATTTTTCAACATAAAAATTAAAAAAAAATTTTTTTGAATAGAAAAAATTCCTTAATAATATTTTTAAAAACGGATAGATCACATTTTTTAAAAGTGTATTTATTAAAAGAAAAGAGTAAAATCTAGTACAAATATTAGTCGGGATACGTGTATTTATTAATCTTTAGAATTTGACTGCATTGCAAATATAAGCTAATACCCAATTGATCAACAATTAATTTTTAACAAATACATTAGATCACAACATAAAATTTTCAGTTTTCCGAACTTGGATTGAATTTGGGATTTGGAAAAGCATGCTTGAGGGATTTCCCTGGATTTCTCGGAATTTATCATTTCTCAAAAAAATCCTTGGCTAACGGATAAAATTTGGGAACTATTGTGATCAGACTGTCACTAATTTTCAGAAGTCAATCAGCTACATACCATATTAGGTATGTATCCCATGTCCCCCTTTAAAGACTTATTTCTTAGACTACATATCCTCCCGGATCAACTTAGCGTGTAAATATCAGTCTAGAAATATTCTAGCTAAACTATCTTTTGATCTTTACGTTAATTGATCCCTTGGATCTCCCAACTCTACGTAAAATAATTTTTATCGTTTCATCGGCATCTTTCCCAAAACATATTTGCCATCTCCGCTTTTTCAGTTTCGTGCTCTCTCACATGGAGGTCTTCGATTGATTAGATCTATTAAATTTATTTTTTTCCAATTTTAGTCTTTTATAACAAATATTTTTAGCTCCCCTCCACCCTCCACCCATTCATTCATTTAATTTTTCTTTCAATTCTTTCCCCTCCCATTCATTCCCTCCGTTAGTCAAGAGTATTATCTTGTGCCCTTCACCCTTATGGCCCCCTTACAACCTTTCTAGACCGCATATATCCTATTTCTACAACGTTTATGTGTAAAAATCTTCTTCTCCCCGTTAGAGAATCGATGATCCTTCCTATCCAATTTTTCTTCATTTTCTTCCCTTCATTTTTACATTTTTTCCTCATTTAAACTTGTCAAGAAACAAAAATAGTGGCAGGGCGAAAATCGTTTTTTTTGTTTCTCCTCCTCTCTCGGGAGCAGGCCAAGGTACCGCGAGCCCAAGGTACCGCCGAGCTATAACTTTCCTTAAAATTGTCGAATCCGGGACGCCCTGATATGGTTCGATTCAGCTCGTCGAGACGCATCGAACCATACCACGGCGTCCCGGATTCGACAATTTTGAACGGAGTTATAGCTCGGCGGTACCTTGGCCTTGCGGTACCTTGGGGTGTACCCTCCTCTCTCATTCCCCCCTCAAAATCCCCTCATTTTCTGTCCCGTTTTCCCCACCAACAACAATTCTTCCCCTCACAACAATTCTGTCACCTTTCTCCTCTTCATTTTCATCACCTCACTTTTTTCCTCGTCTAGGCTGAGGATCATCATCAGCCTTTAGAGAGTGCCTGTCCTCTCCCTCCCTCCTCTTCGTTTCAATTTTCTCCTTTTAGTCAGTCAATTTGTGACGATTTCTCTAAAAAACTAACTAAACTTGTCACGAAATAAACAACAAACATTTTTTAGCTTAATTACAAATTTATATATTTTTTACAAAAAAAAATATTTTTTTTAAAATTTTTAAATATTTAAAATATTTAAGAAACCTGTTAGTCTCTTTTCCCTCAAAAAATACCTTTAATTAAAATATTTCTACAAGATATTTACAAAAAACGTAGTTTAATATGTACATTAGTAATAGAAAGGAATCTGAAATTAACCTTGAAACAAGAGTTAATTTTTTTCGGTCTGATAATACATACAAGCTGTTAAAAAATTATACTACCTTGTTTTTGGGTTTATAGGTTCCGATCGTGCTTTTGATCTGAAATTTTTTAGAAAATTTATGAACATATTATCTTTTTCTTTTCATTAATCCCAAAATCCTTAATCTCAAACTTTGGACTTGCAATAAAACTTCTTAGAACATCTACTATCTCGATACTCCAACTCTAACTACGTCTAAGATTAACTAACTCTAACTACCTATTTAATGTTATACTTCCTTTTATTTGATTTTTCAAACTTTCTTTGGATCTTGAGTAGGTCAGACGATTTTTGGAAATTGTGTCGGATTGTCCGAATCCCTGTTCGCACTTATGATGGATTATAACTTACTAACACTATCTAGATCCTCCAATTATCTTTCTTGAAAATTATTCAATGTTCATTTTTCTATCTTTATTTTTTAATTTTTTATTTACATACATATACATATTTCAATATGTAGTTATTCCTTCCCTTCCATTAAAATATTTTTTACACGTTTTCTCTTCCAATAATTTTTAGTTAATCCATTTATTTATCAAATTCCTCTGTTTTCCAAAAATACAATAATGCTGCCCCAAATATTATGACAAAAAAACAATTTTCAATCACCAGCTAATTTACAAAAAATAATTAAAGAAAGGGGTGGTAAAATAAATAATGATTATATTTACAAATATTTATTTTTGCCCCCATTTTCTTCTTTTTGAACATACCCCGCTGTTAAAGAAAAGATTGAGAGAAAAATAATGGATAAATGACCTTTTTGTATTTCTAATTATTTCCTTTCTCGATTAATTTTCTCTAAATTTTATCATAGCTAAACGGTCAACATTATTAAATTAATATAATACTTTTGACGCCAGCTGCGCTAATATCTAAACAAATAAAATTATATTTTTAATAGAACAATGAAGAGAGAGAATGGCATTTAATATTCTTGTTCTTCTTCCAATTATATCTCCCCCCAAAATTCCTTTCCTTTCTTTATCTTCCAGGAATGTCAAATCCTTTTAATTATCCTTCACAAACGTCTGAAACACAATGCCCATTGTCAGAAACTATTTGTCGCGATAATTCACCGAATTAGACAATTCACGTTCTGTCAAAATTAAAATAGGTATACTGTTCGAGATTTTTGATCTGAAAATTAATTCAGGACTTTCTTTAAGTATTTCAGTAGTACCCTAGGGTTGCAGCTTTTTTGGGCCTTAGAAATCACATATAGGTTTCATTGATCTTAAGTTTTAAAAATTTTCGGTTTTGGATTGATCAAAAATTTTATGTGTTAAATGCCATCTTAAGTCCATTATATAAGTAACTAAATATAACTGAAAAAATCTTTGATAACAGATAACCATTTAAAGAATGCCCTGTCATGCTTTAGCTTCTATCTTTACAGAAAATTTTTATTCTAAAATTTCCCTTTTGAAAGTGAATTGTAAAAACGGTGAAATATCCTACTTCTCCAATCACTTTATTTAATTTGTAGAAATCAATCCCTTTTACTACATTTAATATCCAGAAAAGGAATCCAGATCCTTTTCCTTTACAATTCCACAATCCTCCCCTCTCCTCTCCCTCTCTCCTATCATATTCCTCTTCCTTTCCAACAAAAATATATAAATTGCAGCCACAACACTGATTGACCTATTGAAGCGAACACAATCGCAATTTAGCAGAAAGGAAGTCAAAAATAAAGGGTAATTCAAGTGGAATGATTGTGTGTATGTGTGTGTATTATAAGGGTTTCTGACAAACAAAGAAAAAAAATAAATTTGTAGTGATCTTTTTGTGTGTAAAAATTCTTTAAATGGAAGGGAAGAAGGGAAGATTTTTTTATTAAAAATATTTATTTTAAATGTAGCTATAATTGGATTTGTAAATGATTTGTTTGTGTAAAATGAAGAAGCTTTTAAAAATAAATTGTTAAATGGGGAAGAAAAAAACGATTAAATACTGAAACCCTTTATTCTAAATTAGAAAAGTTGTTTTGACTTTTAATCCTTTACCTTTTGACTTTAAGCCGTTTTCACGCGTGAATGGTCAGAGTTTAATCCCTCCTTACCAGGGGTCGATCGGAAATGGCGAAGGTGCCGAAAATCGGAACCGTCGGAAATCGGAAGGAAAAAAACGTCGGAAATCGGAATTCCGATCGACCCCTGCTGCTTCCCTCAAAGCATATGTATATTTTTTCTTGTAGTGTTCGACACAATTCGGTATTACTGAAACTTGGTATTTGATTTTTTATAAAATCACGATAAAATTTGAGAATTTTCGGGATTGTTCAGTATCGTTATTTTTGAATAGATAACAAAAATATCCACATTTGCCGAACACTAGTCATTAAGGGCTATTAGAATCGGGCTGGAAGGAACCTTAGCTTGAATTTATTTTTAAAGCAAAGGTAGGTGGAAGTCTATTATGTACATTTTTTTCTTATTAAACTTTAAACTAAACTTGGGAAAATTCTAAAATAAAACTAAAGATAACAATCATTTCTTAAAAGATGGTTGTTCTCAATAAGCTTAACATTATGTTTGTGTTTAATTTATTTTAATGTTATATTGTTGATCATTTCATTTATATATTTTATTTAATCATTTATATTTATTTTCCATAAATGATCAGAAATGATAAAAATTATTATTTTTAATAGATAAATAAAAAAAAATCACAAATTTGTGTGGTATAAATGATTAAAAATAAAAATTCTCTCATTAAAAACCAATATATCTCCTTTCTGTTCCTTTCACACTACCCCTAACCCTCATAATAAAAAGTGGCGTCCATCCCTTCCTCTGGAGCAAAAAATGGAAGGATATGGAGGATGTGGAGGACATCTGCCTGCGCAGGGTTTTTGCCGTTCTTCTTTTCTCATTTCTAGTCTCTTCCCTTATTTCCTCAATAATTCCCTTCCTTCCCTTCCTTTTAGTCAATATAACCACTCTAAGTACCATTTCGAGTAGCTATCGTCATAACCTCCTTCCCTCCTTTATGGCCAAAATAAAAACCAAACGAAAAATGGACATTCACTCTTTATTTTGCATAAAATTAAAGGCTTGGCTAGGGAAAGGGAGATCGATTTGTCCAAAAATAAATATATATGTATATGTACAAGGTCGCGCAGGGTGAATCAAATATTAAAAGGAAGTTTAAAGGATCTGATCTTTGTCAAAAAAAACTCCATTTCATCTCCTTTTAGCTTTTTTCATTTTAATTCTCGTCCCCGTTACTCGTTGGGAAGATTAACTTAGAAGCAACCTTCTCTCAATTTTGCTTATCACAATTTGCCGTTTACCTGGAGAATTATCTCTATTCTCTCTAAATCCTCGCCTCTGGGTTCTTTTCATAGGCTTAATCTCTCATCCAGGCACTTTTTCATACTAATAATTTTATTAACATATGTATCCCACCATTTTAAATATCCCAATCATGAAGAAACAACGTCCCGAAACTTACAAGCAGTTTGGGGAATAAAATAAATTTGGGATATTTATATGTATATTTCAATTTTTATGATATAAATTTATTTATTTTGTTTAAACTTAATTCGATTCTCTGATTTGGTTTGGTGTGTTTGTGGTATTCGGTTTTGATGTTAGGCTTCAACTTGGTATAATAAAACTCAGTTATTTCTAACTCAATTTTTTAAGTATTCGTTGCCCAATTCATCTTTAGTTTAAACCCATTTTCTTTAAAAATAAAATTTTATATAAAATTATTTTTAAACATTTCAAGCGGAAACTCGCGCCTTGACCATCTCTTCATTCATTCATCCAAACAATCTTTGTGTACGTTCTTCCCCGAATGACCTTCCTTCCTCTGTGGTCTTCTTTGTCTTTATTTATTCATTGTCCAAATAATTTTTCTTTGTTTGATCAACTTTACTTTTCGGCTTTTGTTTTTAGCTTTTGACTTTGCTTTTCTTTCAATTCACACAATAATGCCCACTCACATTTCTTTCAGAATTTCACTTCTCCCTTCATCCTCCATATATCCTTCCACATATCCTTCTTCCTTTTCCTTCATTTTCCAAGAATCATTATGTCAAAACAAAAAGCGGTTCTTTTTCCCGAATATGATCACTCAATTCATAACTAATAATAAATAAATATTTATATAACCCTTTACTAACCACCCACAATCCATCCACATTTTCCCAAAGCTATAATATTATTGCTCATCATTGTTGTCAGGATGATGATGATTATGTCGCCAATATTCTCTTCTTCCTTCCTTTCTCTTCACAATTTTTTCGGCCCTGTCACTAACCAAACTCTAAATATGAAAAGCCAGTTGACTGAATATAAACCAGCCGCTCCCCTCTTTCTCTTACCTAAAAAGACTTTTTCTCTTCCCTTCCTTCCCTTTCCTCTTCTTTTTTCTTCATTTTTTCGTCTTTTTGGCTACGCACGCAAATTTCGCATAAATATTCCGCCTTTTTACGCCCCGCCTCTTTTTGCTCTTAAAAGTTCTGATCCCGCATTCTTCCGCCATAAAACCATCATTTCTTTAAAATAAATAAATAAATCGCGCGAGGATTTTCTGGAAAAGGAAAATTATATTTTCTCAAAAAAAAATTAATTAATAATGCCCCCTTTACCCCAGTTAAATCAACAAAATTTATTACAAAATTCCACATCTTCCCCAAATAATAATCAACAACACCTAAGCAAAATTCCAACAACTTTGAGAAGGTATCAAAGAAAGTCTCAAAACTCTAACGAAAAAAGAAGAAGATTAACTTTAGATTTAAGTCTATACACGGCTCAAGCCGACGAAGCAATAATGTTTAGTAGCGTTGATAGTAACACAACAATAACTTCTTCAACAGCAATAACGTCTTCTACAACTTCAACTTCTTCAAATTCCTCAAATGGAGGAGGAGGGGGTTGCCATTATAATCTTCCCCCTCTTCCCTCTCCAGCTACTCCTCTTCCAACTTCCAACACCCATTCTCGAGTTCACTCACTTTCTAGATCACAAACTCCGACAAACAACTCCTCCCCAATGAATGGGTCAATGACAACAATATTTAGTGGGACAACACAAACATTGCCTAGAGAAAAACCTCTAGCATCACCCAAATGTTTTGGCAAAAATACTCATATTCTTAAAGAAGAATATGATAGGGAAAGACAGCGGTGGGAGAAGAAGCTTGAAGAAGCTGAACAAAAACTTTGTGAAGCTGCGGCTAATAATGCTGAATTGTTTCAGACAAAGGCTGAACTTAATAGAAAAATCATTGACTTTGAAAAGAGCCAGGCAAGAATTATTTTTTGAAATTTTTTAAAAATAAATTGACCGATATTATACCTTATTTTATTGAGCTAATATTTTTGAAATAGGGACTAGGGTATTTCGGATATTTTTTAAGCTGAGGATTGATGGCCTCATGTGAATATCTTCATGAGATGGATATGAGTAGCAATTGGGGGGGGGGGCACTCTCGCCTTAATGATAATGATAGTTAAAGCGAGAATGACAGTATAATCCACTAAGGATATAAGGAGTCAACAAAATAAAAATATCGACAGACTAATAAAATAAAAATATCTGAATAAAGATAATGCCCTTCTAAAAATCAAAATCTCGTTATAAGAGACCTGGGAATAAACGCGCAAAATACTCTCTCATCAGTGGATAATCACTCAGACTAGTCACACATTGATACATACTACAAACTATGCGTCTAATAATGCTGCAACTTAAGTATGGCTAGATATTTTAAACAATATTTGATCCTTTTAGGATCACTAACCTGCATAATCCTTTATAAATCACCAAATTAAATTTAAATTTAACGACCAAAAATTAAATATTTTTAGAAACCTCTAATAGAACAAAATAAGCGCTTGAATGACCGACTAAAAGCAGCCACAACAGAAACCAAAAAATTGGAACAAAAGATGGCTTTTGTTCAGGATGAATGGTATTTTGACAATAAAAAAGAGAATTTTCAAAATAAGATTATTTAAGGCTAAGCCTTAGGGATCAATATGACAGGGTATTAAAGGAAAATGAAGCTTTACGTGAACAGGTTGTTTAAAAATAAATAAATTATTGTTGAATTTAAACATTTGTAGAGGGCTTTTCCTGAAAAATTGGAAGAATTGGGGCGCTACAGAAATCAAGTAAAATTATTATTTAAAAATTTGAAAAAATTTTGAGTTTTATTAAACCAAACAAAATCATGTATAACCAACCGTCTAGACAACTTGGGAATTATTAGGATTTGTCTAATGAGGAGGAGGGATGGTTAAAATATATCTCTTATTATTAAAAATATGAGGGACCGGGACCATTGGTACTTCGGAGCAGAGGTGGGTCGGAATTCCGATTTCCGACTTCCGATTTCCGATTTCCGACGTTTTTTTCCTTCCGATTTCCGATTTCCGATTTCCGAAATTTTGGAAAAATTTCCGATTTCCGACAATTCTTAGGGAATATTTCTGACTAATACTTTTTCCAAAATTTTTAAAATTTTCGCCTGCGGCGCTGAAAAAGGAAAAAATCTGGCTTCTAGCTTTCCAAAATTTTCGTCTGCGGCGTAAAAAATGGAAGAAATCTGGCTTCTTGCTCAAAAATTCTCAAAATTTTCGCCTGCGGCGCAAAAAATGGAAGAAATCTGGCTTCTTGGGCTCAAAAATTCTCAAAATTTTCGCCTGCGGCGCAGAAATGAAAGATTTTTAGCTTAAGGCTCCCAAAAATCCCTAAAATTTTGCCTGCGGCGCTATAAATGAAAGATGAATGGTATATCGGAGGATTAGGATGGATTAAGGTGGACTTTGAGTTATATTGTGTGATTTCTAGTGGTCATAGGTAATAACGAGGGATCTGGGTGTGCTATTGAGGTATTGAGTCTTCGATCATTGTGCGGCTCTTAAAAACTTTAGCTCTGTATTTCAAGCAGGGGTGGGTCCTCAAATTTCCTTTATCAAATCTTTTTATATCTCATTCCTCTATCAGTCCTCAATTTTAATCTCCAAATATCCCTATTAATTCTATAAATTCTCTGATATCCCGTCTAACCAACAAAATCCCACAATATCTCTTTTAATCCCTTCGAATTTGACTTTTGAGTAAATAAAAATTCTATTTCCGCCTTCCGATTTCCGATTTCCGGCGTTTTTTTCCTTCCGATTTCCGATTTCCGATTTCCGAAAAAAAATTTTGATTTCCGATTTCCGAGTTCCGACTTTTGAGCCATTTCCGATTTCCGACAGTTCCGATTTCCGACACCTCTGGCTGTTCCGACCCACCTCTGCTTCGGAGTTAACCGGCTCGGGTTAACCAAACTGGGACATCCTTTGTAAATATATCAGATTTATTTTCCTCCTACAAGTCTTAAGAAGAGATTTAAAAACCTTCCATCTATTTTATCAATCATAGAAAGTAAACTTTAATACAAGGATTACCTGGATAAGATTGTTCCTTCTATCTAGGACATAGATCAATCTTAAATTTTCATAATCTCTCTTTAAGGTTCTCGAAATGTCCAAATGTATAACAGCACTTCGCCAATCTGCAGCAGAAAAAGACAGAAGGCAAGAAATGTTGATAATCAAACTTAAAAGAATGAGAATGAGAGCTTCTGGACAACAAGAGAGTGATCGGCAAAGTTGCGCTGCTGGCTCAGAAGGTTCAGTAGAGGATAGTGGATCGCTTGGATTAGATACTATAGCTGAGGATTTAGACGAAGATGTTGATTTAAGTACAGAATTGTTATTAAATGGTAGAGGGGCTGTGGGGGAAAATGTTATTTTGAGACAACAATTGGCTACAGCGAATGATCAGTTGGTTGAATTGCAGAGGGAAATTGATAATGCTAAGGCAATTTTTTTATTAAGTTAAACAAAGGTCAAAACCAAGGTTCAAAACCAAGGTCTATATAAATTTTGAGCATTTTGATGTCCAAGGACAATATTTCTATCAAGATTGGTCTATTTTTCAACCCGAACCCCCTACTCGTGAATTTTTCAAACCCCGTCCCGAATCCCTCTTCTACCATCAAATCCCTTTCTGCGCCGCAGGCGAAAATTTTGAGAATTTTGGAGGACCCATTGTCAGCTTTCTTCCATTTTTTGCGCCGCAGGCGAAAATTTTGAAAAATATGGAATAAAATAGTCAACAAAAATAGTAAAAATAAATATTTCAAAATCGGTATTTTGTCGGTATCCAACGCTAATCCCGATACCGATACCGGCCTCGGTATCGGTATCAGAAAAAACGGTATCGGGATTTATCTTTCGGTATCGGTATCAGTAAAATCGGTATCGGTATTCAAAGAGACCGGTATAATACCGCCCAATACCGGTCGGGATCCCGATACCGCTTAACCCTACTGGAGAGTGAGCATTTGGGAGAATCCTCCATCTCTTGGGACACGGCTATAACCTTACTTTTAACTGACAACTTTTATTTTGTAGATAGACAATGCTAATCACTTGGAAGAATCTACTAACCATTTTAGGGAAGAATTAGATTCTTTTAGAAAAAGAGAGAGACTTTTACAACAACAATTAGCTAATGTTCAATCACAAAATGAATTATTAGAATTCCAATTAGTTGAATTAACTGAAGGAAGGCAACAATTAGAAAATGGGGAGGTTACTAATATGGGCAATAAAAAGGTAAAATTTTACATTAATAAAGGACAATATTGTGGATTGTTTGATCAAATAGTGGTCTGAAAAACTAACCTTGAAAGTAGTGTTAAGGGGATTCAGACATTCGGGATTGGATATACCTATCAGGGATGGTTTGAATCAATCATACTGATTTTGGTTCTTACAACCTTTGGATTGGGTGATCAATCGAACCTCGATATTGTCTCCCAGATCTTGATATCCATCTCGCTTTATTACGTTCGCACAATTATTAGGTTCATAGGCGACGTCCTTTCATGATTCGAAGTTAAGTTATCCTTTAAACAGATTGATTTTTTTTGATTTCTACTGTAATGCCACTAAAAAGAATGGCTGTGGATAAAATTTAAATATTCAAAATAAAATTTAAAATAATTTAAAGACAAGCTGCTCAGAAAGGCAAACAATGACCGACATTTCTGTTCCGATAAAAGAGGAAAATGAAAAGGAATTTGAGGAAGAAGATAATAATGAATGGAAGAATTCTGTCGGATTAAATAGAAAACGTGCCTTAGATCCTCGTAAAATCGAAGTTTTACGTGGGGGAATGAAACGAGCTTTCGAATTTTCGCTTCTAGGACGTCCAGAAAGGTGTGCAATAAAACAAGGATTAACAGCAATTGAATCTCTTCAACAGGTGTCTAATTTAAATTGCTGAAAATATATTAAAACTCTCGTTATAAGCGACTTTCTTTGCCCGGAGAGGATTTCCACTTACATAGAGAAGTCTTTCATTTGTTACTAATAGCGAGCGTTGATTGAATATACCCATTGTTTCATGTCTATAATCAACCTTCATTACCTCTAACGTAAAACCTTCCATTTTACGGAAAATTTAGGCTAATAGTTAGTAATTGTTAAAATAGATCGGTAATTATAAGAATTACTAAAATTTTAGTAATTTCCAAAAATGGGAGACTAACGTAAAACAAATGGGTACATGTGTAAATTCGCTAAATTCTATTTAATAATTAAAAACAGCCTGAATAATAATTAGAAAATTTTTAAAAATAATTTTGTAAAAATAAAATTTAAAATTAATAGCAATTAAATTTTGCTGAAACTGAATTAAATATGTCAAATTGTGAAAATGGGAGATTACAACGAGAATTGGAACAGAAAGATTTGGAAATGAAAAAACAGAAAGATGAAGTGCAGAATGAAAGGCAGCAGAGAAAGCGTGAATTGAAGGCTGAATTGGAATTGTTGAGGAAGGAGGTAAAGGAAAAGTTTTTTTAATTAAAAGAATCTTAATTTTTAAATAGTCAGTGTTCCTTAAATTTCTTTGGCCGAGGGTTTCCTAAATATAATTCTAAAATTTTAGAATCCTTTCAACTTGTTTAGCGTCTAAATCTTTGGAAAATAAATGCTATTTTTATATAAATCACATTGTATAATGGATAAGGATTTAAGTTTAAATTAGAAAAGTTTAAATTAGCTATCACGTAAAATGATAGCCTCGGAAAAGCATGAGTTTGTAAATAAAATAGAATTTTTTAGAGAGTAGAAGAATCTGCCGCCTATAACCGTCAAGTTGGAGAATTAAGCAAAACTTTGAATGAAAAAGTCCATATAATAGGCGATTTAAATGATAAAGTTGCACAACTTGGAGCGTAAGTTTTTTTTATTTTGAAAGCTTGAAAAACTTTTTTTCTTAAAGAGAATTAGATATTTGCCGTTGTCAATTAATTACTTCACAAAAAGAGGATGTTTCTTTAAAAGCTCAAAATGCTGAAATGACTAAAGAAGTTAAAAGGCTAGTTGAGGAATTGGAGAGGGTTAAAGCTGATTTGACTAAAATTATGGAAGAAAAACAAAAGTGAGAGATTTTTTGAAGAAAGTTCTCAAACTCATTATTATTTACACCCTTGAGACAGAAAATGTTAATTTTATAATGAGGTATATTCAAAATAGAGGGTATCAGTCAGCTCCCTACCTTATTGTTAGCCTTCAGTAAAAATTGTATCTGGTAATGAAAGGTATCAGGATCCGAAATCTGGAAATTCCTTTTTATGTCGGCTAGATCCCTGAAAGGTATATTTAATTCTGATTGTTGCGCGGAATTTAATTAAATCATATCAACGAAACACCGAATCTTTGAATAATTATGGCAGGTCTAATAGACATTTGTAGATAGGATTGGCATAATAAAATTCCCGTTTAAATAAAAAGGGAACCTAAAAATAATTTAAATCTTTAAGATCATTAAATGAAGCAAATCAACGAATTTTGTCCATTGAAAAATCTAAGGCTGAAGAACTTAAAAAACTTTTAGATGAAAAAGAAACTAATAAGCAACAATGTAACCAATTAAGAATTTTAAATAGAGAATTGGAAGCACAATTTAATACACAAATGGATTTAATTGGGGCTTTAAAGAGGAAATTATTGGCTGTAAGTTTGTATTAATTTTTAGGATTATTGTTGGGCTTTCTTTTCATCTTAAATTAGGCCAACTGCTCTTTATTGTTTCAATATATGTATTTTTAAAAATGTGTCTGCTTCATCTAAATTATTTCCGGAGACCCCTTGACAACCCTTCTAGCATAATGGTTGGGGATTCTAATGCCTTCATTTACTTTATTAGCTCAAACTTTTTAGCTGAAAAGTTTTATTTATCTCGTAAGGATCTCACAATTCAATTTCTTCAAACAAGTACTTATACTTGATAATTATAATTGAATCCATTTTTGCTAATTATGTGCCGAAATATTCCAGGTATTCCTTGGTTTTTTTTCTTACTTGTTCTCTATCCACTACTTTTTTATCTAATGAATCAAAAAATTATTAAAATTAGCAGCAATGCGAGCCTGGAAAGCCTTCATGGGCCACAGCAACAGCCACCCGCAGTTGTGGCTCCCAATCTACAGAGGATGAGCAATACCATTCTGAGGGTTCTGAAGAAGGTCTTGGAGGTGGAGGCCAACAAAAGATGACAACAATAATTAGAAAATAAATTTAAATTAAATTTAGAAATTTAATTAATTATATAAATATAATTATTTATTGTTTTTTTTCTATTTTTTTAAAAAATTCCCTCAAGAATTTGTGGCAATTATTAAATACACACACACATTTTATTATTAAATAATAAATGCCAGACTATTTACAAAAAAATTAGCAAGGACAAATTAATAGAAAATTGTGTTTTTTTGGGGTAGAAGACCTTGAGAGAAAAGGACGGAGATTAAATTCTTTTCATTGTTTAGAGTAAAGGACACTTTTTTTGTGTCTTTTATCTGTATTTGACAGCTGCTAATAAGCTGTTATTATTATATTTATTGTAAAGATGAATTTTCGGCGACTTTTTCAAAGCACGTAAATATTTTATTAAATTTTCTCATTAGTATCTGAAAGTTTAGTGAATGTTTATACAGTCGAAGCTCGATAAAATGCCACCTTCGTGACCGAATTGAGCTGACATTTTAATGGATCGAGGGTTAAAAAAGATAAGAGACATGATAACTTGGAGTTGGGTTATCGTGATTTTTTTATATGTTTTATCTATCACCCGCACTACCGTATTACTAAATATAAGCAGCTGTCTAATAAAATCACTAACAAATAGCCGCAAGTAGCCCAACTTTATCGGCAAATCTCAATGAGCCTGAATCTGATCATGATATAGTTATGACCCTATCACTATATCGAAAGTGATACCCCCATCACTGATTTGTCCAACCTTTCGATTTTCCACTTAAAGCAAGCCACACAAAATCCTTTTATTATTTTTATTTTATAAAATCAGATAAATTTTCTTTCCAGATTTATTCCATTAATTTGAACAACCGTAATCATTTTCTTTTTGAAGACCCACAAAAAATAATAATAAAATAATTAAAAAACAAAAAAAGTACACAATATCCGGGCACAGATGTTTCCCTAGACAATTAAATAAAATAATCAGATTTTTATTAAAAAAGGCCCTTTTATTGTTTAATAAATATGTAAATAAAAATATTATTTTGTTGTTTATAAGGAAAAAATGATGTTGAAAAATCCTTCTATTAAATTTGCCGTTAAATAAAGGGGGGGGGGGGTAAGTACACACAACATCCTCTATATATTCCTTTTTATTTTTAAATTTTATTTTTTTCTTTTAAAAAATAAAATTTGCTTTTTAGTAAAAATCTTTTTTTATGAAAACGAAAAAAATATTTTTTGTATATTTTTTTGAGTAAATATGAAGGCGTTGTTTTGCGTAAAAAAGGGGATATATGTACATAGGTATTTTTAAACTTTTAACACTACTTCCTTATTTTTTTGAATTTATTTTTGTTTAAAAGTTGAATAAATTTTTCTATAAATATAGTACTTGATATGTTTAGTTTAAGCGTTATTTTTTTATGTTTTATTCTCATTTTCCTAAAAATATTTAAAATCATGAGAGAATGATGGAGATGTACAAAAATTCCAATGAACACTTAAATGGTTATTCTTATATCTAATGAGATTTTTGGGGGAACATCCGGAGAACTTACAATTAAAAATAAGGAAAATGATGGGGACTAAGGTTGTCGGATCCGGATATCCGGATCCGAATAAAGGCCGGATATCCGGAAATTTTCGGTTCGGACTTCATTCCCCCATCTACAATATAAGTTGGCCCAAGTTCACTAGTGCCTTTATAAAATACGTCACAAATAAAAATTTTGCCCCAAAAATGTAAAAAAATAATCATTCTTTTTTTGTTTTTTGCTCTATTTATCCATTATAAAATAACCTACGTGATTGCCTTAGTTATCATTTTTTAATAAATAACTAGCTAGACCCGGAAATTATTTGCTCATTAAAGTAAAAATAAACTCGGAAACTATTAAAAATTAGTAGACAAAAAAGAGAAGTTTTTTTGTTTGTTAATTCCGTGTTATCCACTCATTCATCTTTCCCTATAGACTTGGAATTTCATCATTAAATTAAAAATGAGGACTAACAAGGGGTAATATATAAATAAAATATAAATTAATCCCTCCTTCATTCATTTTCATTATTTTATTCTCCCTCTTGTCTTAATTTTTCAAATGAAAATTTTAGTAGGTTGAAGGGAACATGTCTGTAATGCGAAGGGAACATTGGGGTGTAGTCCCATAAAGTAAACGTAAAACATTGTTCAGCTTCTTACAATTGGTTATTAATTTCAGAACCTTTTTGTTTAAATTTTAAAAGTTTTGGTTGACTATTAAGATTAGTTTTTGTAATAGTATGTATGGAACATCTTTGTAGTGTGAAGGGATTAATAATTTCAGAACTTTTTTTGAAATTATTTCATTACATCTGATTAAAAATTCTGAATTTTCAATCAAGTTAGGAGGTTGTAATTAATTGTAAATTATAACTTTAAAATTTTCTGCTCCAAAAATTTTGAAATTTTAAATGACGTTAGCTAACACCTTCAAAGACCTCTGTGCAAAATTTTACATAAATAGGTTCTCATTTAACATTTTAATAAAGCCGCGCGCTAACGTCTCTTTATTTGAAAGTCTCTTCCGGCCAATAGCCACCTCTTTCAATGTATTTTGCACTTAATTTATAAAATAACGTTTTTTCGCAATTAGCAGCCCTTTGGGAGTAAAGAATGGATAAAATGCCTTCAAAAATGTTTAGCCTGTGTTTCTGTGTTTTGTTCACGTTTTTATATTTAAATGAGGGCAAAAACTCTCTCGGAGGGGCATACACATAATAGACATTTCCGCTTTTCATCAGTCATTTCTCGGCTGTCAAAAAGTGATGGGCAACTAACACATTAATGTAAAAAATATATAGAAATGTTTCATTTTCTTTTTGGCACTTTTCCATGTTAAAAAAGTTTTCTTTTTCTTAGAAAATTTTATACTTTTAAATGATTTATGTTCTTTGCCTTTTCTTAGAAGAAAGGAATTTTGGGACTTTTTTGTTCCTTTTTTGGGAATTTTTTGACTAAATATTTTTGTCAAATCAATTAAATTAAATATTCTTTATTTAATTAGTTATTCTTTAAATTAATTTGTGCCAAAAATAAGAAAGCGCTAGAGTAAGTACTAGCAAAGAAAAATTCGAAATCTTATCAGATATATCTAAATAAACCCCATAACTTTTTGCATTATTTCCCAGTGCCGGAGAGCGTTTTGTGACTCGACTTCAGGCAAATCCTAGTTCCTTCTCTATCCAGAGCCAACACCAAAGCAGCTCCCGAACACATAGCCAAGCTCCCGAATATAGCCAAGCTGAGTATGGGCTCGGGCTCTAGCCAAACTCCCGGACCCATACCCAGCATTGTTATTTTTATACTGAAACTGCTTGTAATGCGAAGGGAGCATTAATAAATCATTTTACTCGTCAATTTTATTAATAATCTTTTAATTTTACATTCAAATAAATTTAGAGGTTGTGTTGTCAAAAATATTATTTGGGCAAATTCATTAAATAATGCCACGTCTATATTGTTTTACTTTCCTTTTTTCTTTATTTATTTTTGCCGTCAGTTTGTTGTTGGTATCATCTACGGTAATTTAAAAGAAATTTCAAAAAATATTTTTATTTTACTATTTAGCCCCTCTACGGACCGGAAATGTCACAACCCCAATATTACCGAGCAATTTGGAATTTAAATTCTAAACGTAGTCGTAAGTTGATTAATAAAAATTAAAAAAAACTTGTATGGGCATCATCAATTCCACCTAGTGAAAGGGACTTAGCCTAAAGTGAGAACCTAGGAGCAGGGGAAATATGGTGAAATAGGGAGAATAGTAACTAGAGATCGGATCTTTAAGAGAATAACCGAGTTTTATGTTGGGGATCTCGTCTTGCCCGGTTTATAATTTTAACTATGCAACAATCAAAAAGTAAAAAGGCCTCGGATTGGAACACTAACTTTTGATTGCTTAATTGCTTAACTTTTTGATTGCTTAATTAGTAAGAAAAGGGACATCATCCAGAAATGAGAAATTATCTCCAAGTCTCCTAAGAAACAAAGGGCAATTAAAAACTTAACTAAAATATAAAAAATAAAATTTTCTCCAATTTTTAGCGTCCATCGGCCTCTCATTGGCAGAATATATGGCACACAATCAAGGCCAAGACCAGTCTTTACATTTCATTCCAACAGTATAGCAATTGAAAGAAAATGAAGAAAATTAAATAAAAAAGTGTAAACGGGAAGTAATAAATATTAAAAAAAATTTTTTTAGAAAAATTTTTTGGAGAAAGAAAAATTTTAAAAAGAAAATATTAATGTACAGATATTAAACTCTCCTCAACTTTTTTTAATTGTTTATTTTGTTGCTGCTGATATTCTAACCCTTTTTTTGGACTTTTTGTTTATCTCTTTTAATTATTTTCCTTTAATCAGTGATTGACTTTTAATGAGTGGAGCGAGAGCATAAAAATTAAATACTTATTAGATTTGTATTTTTAATTAAAAAAATAGGATTAAATAGAACATTAAGTATGTAAGCAGTGATGTGGGGGTTCCAGTTCCGGATCGTGGAGACGAAAATTCCGAAAATGTTGGAGACGAAAGTTCCGAAAAACCTTGGAGACGAAAGTTCCAGAGACGAAAATTCCAAGTCAACAGATTTCTTCCAATTTTCAGCGCCGCAGGCGAAAATTTTCGAATTTTAGAAGACCATATTCGAAAAAATTCACTTTCTCTGTTATGGACGGATATACGAAAAAAATTATGGACGAAAACTTGGACAATATTGAGGATGTTGTTTCTTTGAGTCAGTATCGTTTCTCGCCGAGAAATGGAGCGAGAATTTCAGTATTGGGTTCGAGAACGAGAATGAAAAAACCGAGACCGATATTGGAAAAAAGCCGAGAATTTCGGTATCGGTATCGGTCTCGTCTTGATCAACTCTAGTATACACCTCTAAAAATTGACTTTTTTGGAAGAAATGGAGAAGTCTGACTTGTTTTTTGTTTCATATAGAAATAAATTATTTCGTTACAAAACGAAGGGCACGAAACGTGATTTCGATCAGCCGACATGATTTTTAGCCACGGCAAATTTCGTACACGGCTCAATTCTAATAATATCTACTAAATATAATTATAAGGACCTAAACGAATTTACGACAGTATTTTTCAGTTGCCTATAGCAATATAAATGTGCTTTGTAAATGCTAATAATTTTCCAAGTCAAAACTGAACCACGCAATTAAAAATCTCACGACTTGTTTGTGTCTAATATAAAAAAGCGGAAGTTTCTCAAGGATATTTTTTGTATTTAAGACAGCAACATAATATTTTCAAATTAAAAAAAATTTTTTTAAGACATTTTGCCATTTATTTTGAAAAAACTACATGGCAAAGCACTGGTCCTTGACGAAATACAGATGCTAACACAACGTCATTGAACATCATATTTCTTATCTAACTAAATATTAAAATTGAAAACTGTGTTTTAAAATGTAGAATAAGAATCGTTGCGCCGGTTAATAGCCGCCCCCGGTATGGCCCGTAGGCACTACTAGTATTACTGAGTAGGGAATTTTTCGGTTCGGTTCTTCGATTCGGTTTCGGATATCCGAAGTAACCGACAACCCTACTAATAAGGATGGCATTTATACATTTTGGATTTTTTCAAGTCCAAATGTACTTTAAAATTTTGTAAAATACTTCTGTTTCAAAATGTAAACAGGTTCAAGACGAAATTCAACATTGAAATAAACAAAATTTTCTCACAAATATTTTTTGTATTTTAAAATTATTAGCGTGAGAGATTTGTTAATAAAAAATTTCTTTTGACATTAAAAAAAATTACTTAGAATTAAAGAAATTAAGCTTTAATAAAAATTAATTACATATTAAATTAAACAAAATGTCTCCAGATTTACTTGATTTTTTATTTAAATTTGATTATTTTATTTGTTTGTTAATTGGTTTTCCTTTAAATATTCTTCTGATTATTTTAATTATTTTTAAAACACCAAAAGAAATGAAAACACACAGTCAAATTCTGATACAAAATTGTGTTGTGGATATTTTAATGTTGATTGTTCAAATGTTTGTTGAAGGGGTAAAAATTATCTAATACCTATATCGCCAGAAATTGTATAACTCAGAAGATAATAAAATAAAATTAAAGACCGGACTGGGAGTGTCGTACGAGAATCAGAATCTCAAAAAATTCTTGATCTAGATAACCGAGATTTTCGATGAGATCTCGTCTCGATCCGGTCTCTAATTAAAATCATAATTTCATTTGTTAAACAATAATAAATTTTCAGAAATATTGTGAGTAAAATTATAGAGGGGAATAATTTGAGCTAGAAAAACCAGAATTCAAAACAAAAATTTTTTCTGGGGATATTTCCAAAATACCTAATTTAATATTTTATAGTTTTATGTACCTGATAAAGAAGGAAATCCAATTGTTACATTTCCTAACGGAATTTTGCTTATTTTTATGAAGGAATTTGATCCATTTATATATTATATTATTTTATCATTTTGGCAATATATTGTGGGTTTAAATACGTATGGATTGTGTGTTCAATTTATTTATAGATATTTAGTTTTGAATAGGTAAATTATATAGACATAAATAATGTGCCCCCTCTTTTGTGGAACGGATTAATTATATATTAAAATTCAACAAAATGTCATCAGAATTAAATTTATATTTTTTATGATCCTAAAAGAGTTGCCTATTTTCTGGCAAAAGACCAGAATTATAGGAATAACTTATAAGGAGTTGGAAGCAAATTACAAAAGTATGTATTTCAGAAACAAGTTTGAACTTAATTTAAATTTGAGCATGGATGGTAGCGTACTTCCGATTGTATTTATCGGTATTACAGTCTGTAGTAAGCAAAGGTGAACCGGAATTCCGATATCGATGTATTAAAGTTTGATTCCAAATTTGATACCTTCCGATTTCCGATGTTTTTTCTCTTCCAATTTCCGAAAAAAAAATTTGATTTCCGATTTCTGAGTTCCGACTTTTGAGCCAGTTCCGATTTCTGGCTCTTCCGAGTTCCGACACCTCTGACTGTCCCGACCACCTCTGGTAGTAAGGTACGGAAACGGTATGATAAAATATATGCCGTACCGTACTATGCTTACCGTACTACGGCACGGTACAAAATCCCGGGCTTTAATTTAAATAATAAAATCTTTAAAAATTAATATTAAAAGGAATATGAAAATAAATTTTCGCCGTTATTTATATATTTTTTCTATTGCTTTAATTGTCCAATTACTTAATGCATTGGATTTGGTTTTCCTTTTATCCCCATATACTAATGGAGGTATTAAATATTTTGATACTTTCAACAAAACAATGCCGTTTATTCAATATGGTAAAGCGGAAACGGTAATTTTTTGAGATTAAATTTGATATTAAATTTATTAATCTAGATCAGGGTTGCCGCCCGAAACCCGAAACCCGATACCCGAAACCCGAAACCCGGCCTTTTTTTGTACCCGAAACCCGATACCCGAATTGAAAATTTTCCAACCCGAAACCCGAAACCCGTACCCGATATTTTTTCCAACCCGAAACCCGTGACCCGAAATTGGTTAAAACCCGAAATTTATACCCGAAAACTTAGCCTTACCCGATTTTTTAAAATAAATTTATAGAAAGAGAAGGAAGGAAAAGGGAAAGAAATATTTATAATTTCTTTAATTTTTCATTATGTTGATCGGTGGTTGAGTGTGTAAGACGACTGCCTCGATATTTTCTGGGTTGGGTTCGAGTCCAGGGCTGGAAATAAGGCCTAAAAAATTTTTATTTTCAAAAATAAATGCCTTTAAACTTTGATTTTCATTTTAGATTTTTAAATTTATTTTTTTAATATTTTAAGCTTGAAAGAGCATTAAAAATTTTAATTTAGTCATGAATTTTGCAAAATTTTCGCCTGCGGCGCATAAAATTAAGAGTTCTAGGTTCATGATCAATTAAACTTAAATAAAAATTTTTGCCTGCGGTTCTGACAATTGAATTCTTTCACCTAAGACCTTAAAAAATTCTCAAAATTTTCGCCTCCGGCGGTGAAAAAGCTAGAAATCTAGCTTAAGGATCATCAAAATTCTCAAAATTTTCGCCTCCGGCGGTGAAAAAGCTAGAAATCTAGCTTAAGGATCATCAAAATTCTCAAAATTTTCGCCTGCGGCGCAAAAAATGGAAGAAATTACCAAGATATCCCTCTTAATCCCCAAATCCCACAATGTTTTAATCTCTTCAAATTTGCTTCTCTCTATATCACCCAAAATCCTATTATGCAATATAGCCTGCCTCCTTACAATTTAGTTCACCAATAGCCGAACACCCGAAAATAACCCGAATTTTTCGCCAAACCCGAAACCCGTACCCGAAATTTTTGCCAACCCGAAACCCGATACCCGAAATGAAAATTTTATAACCCGAAACCCGAAACCCGTACCCGATATTTTTTCCAACCCGAAACCCGTGACCCGAAATGAAAACGCTCCAACCCGATACCCGAAACCCGTACCCGAAAATTTTTTGTACCCGCGGCAACCCTGATCTAGATGATGTATGGATTGTCATTTTTAATTATTAGTCTTGTCAATTTATCTTCATATTTAATAATATTTGTTTGTGGATTCAAAATGATTCGATTCATCAATTTAAACTCAAATTTTGATAATGATTTGAAAAGATTGAATAAACTTTTAATTAAAGTTTTGATTATTTTGGTAAGAAGTCTTTAAGGAATATTGCTTCTTGACCTTAAAAATTCACAAAATTTTCATTTATCGGCGGATAGAGGATATCGTCAATTACTCTTAATCCAATCAAATCCCTTTATTCCACATAATCCCATAATACTTTCCTTAATCCTCAAAGTTTAATTTTTGCAAATTAAATTTTTAGGCTCCTGTTCCATTTATTAACGATGCTGGAAGCTTCTTTCTTTTAATTGCTTCAACAACACAAAAAAATACTACAATTGATATTATGCAGATATTACCTCTTATTTCCTTTCATTTAATACCTGTATTTGGTGATGCGACTTTTGCGGCGCGTACACTTGCGACCCAGACATTTGCGGCCCAGACACTTGCGGCTCGCCCCTATTTTGACACTTGCGGTCCCGACACTTGCGGCTAAGAAATTTTCGGCGCAGACATTTGCGGCTATCAACTTGAGGCCCAGACACTTGCGGCCCAGACTATTGCGGTTTTGACATTTGAGGCTTCCCCCTATTGTGACACTTGCGGCCCGACATTTGCGGTTTTGACTTTTGCGGTCCCGACATTTGCGGCCATGATTAAAAAATTAAGTAAATTAAAATAAAAAATCCTAATTTATCGTTCAATTAATATCGGTCAATAGATACTGATTCCAATTCTCAAATTCATAATGAGAGATTTCTCTCAAATCCTTAACTCATTTATTAATTACCCTGGGTAATTATTGTTTCATTATTATTGTTCATAATAGATGTATGAGGTCAGATGCACTCAATGCAATTTGAGACATTTTTTAACAAATGCCATTATTAAAAGAAATCTATGTATATTTGAGGAATTTTTAAGGGGATGTAAGGTTGATATTAAAGGAAATATCATGGGACTTAGAGGGACTAATCTTAACTACTCAACCCCCCCCCCTCCCCACCAATCCTCTTAATTTCTCTTAATTCACTTAAATTCCGCGATAGCTTCTCCAAATCCTTTTATTTTCTTTATTTATTAATCCATAAAATCCCCATTACTAAAATCGTAATGATAAAATTAGCTAGCTTGGCGAAAATAGGGGGAAAATTAAAAAAATTACTTTAAAAAATTACCTAAAATTACATTTTCATTAAAAAATTTACTTAATTTTTTAATCATGGCCGCAAATGTCGGGACCGCAAAAGTCAAAACCGCAAATGTCGGGCCGCAAGTGTCACAATAGGGGGAAGCCTCAAATGTCAAAACCGCAATAGTCTGGGCCGCAAGTGTCTGGGCCTCAAGTTGATAGCCGCAAATGTCTGCGCCGAAAATTTCCCAGCCGCAAGTGTCGGGACCGCAAGTGTCAAAATAGGGGCGAGCCGCAAGTGTCTGGGCCGCAAATGTCTGGGCCGCAAGTGTACGCGCCGCAAAAGTCGGCTAATCCTGTATTTAACCCAATTATTTGTATTTTAACAAACACACCTTATCGAAACGCTCTTTTTAATCGTTTACAAATACATCCACAATGATTAGATAAAAATATTTTTTGAATTTTTAAATAAAAATTTGCAATTAAAAGCTAGGATATACAAAAATTTTTGAAAACCGTCTTTAGTCACTACACTGTGTAACAATATTAATTATAGGTGCAATGTTCTTTCTTAACTATTTTGGAAGTACGTCCAAAATTGAAAATGTACTATTTATTTGTAAGTTAGTACATATAAATCGACTTTTTGATTAAAAAATTAAAATTTAACATTAAAATTCTCAAAATTCTGGCAGAGAAATATAAGAGACCTGAGCAAATTTTTTGAAGTATTTTTGTAGCGTACTTATATTTTGAAATTTTTTCTCCCAAAGTCCCAAATTTAAAAAAACAGAAAATCTTATGTTTAGACTTAAAAACTTAAATTCATTTTTAACATGGAGGTACAAGCAATGAGGGAATCAAAACATGACCAAATGATTTTTGTTCGTCCGTATTAAATATTGAAATAAAATCTATATCAAATGTTCTATACGGCCTTGGCAAACGTAAAACAACATCTTCCCCAGAATAACTTTGAAGAGGCTCTCCCCTTAAATTTTTTTAACTTTTATAAAAATTATAAAATCATTTACGATCTCTGGCCAACGACATTAGCCTTAAGTTGGTGTTCCACAGCTTCTGGGAATTGGCCAATTCCAATAAAGAAATAAGTATCTAAACAAAGATGATGGAATATTTCTCTCAATTAGTTGAAAAATAAAATATGATCTGAGGAGAAGATAGTAGATATCGTACTTGCTCATACCGTACATCCCTATTTTTTCTCGTAGTGCCTATTTTTTACTCATACTCGTACAGAATGGGAAAGAAAGTACAGTATACAAGTAGCTCTTTACGCGCTCGGTGAAATCGAGCGTTTAAAAAGCTACTGAACCGAATTAATTTTCATGCGTAAAATGAGGTCAGATACATATAGTATAACAAAACAAATTTATTTTTTACTTTTTGTAGTATTTCGCCCATCATAGTGAAACGAAGGTATTAATATTGTATTGCAATTTAAAATATGTAATCTATAAGAAGTTACATTATGAGACCATCCACTTAAGGGCATTATCTGTTTTGGGAGTTTAAATTGAATGATTTTATTTAAGGTAGTAAATATGTGTACCTTTTCTTCTCGAGGTGGATCAACGTCTACAAGAGAAGCTAGTGGGATATGTCTCTGTAATTGCATAAATTATATTTTTAGAAGGAATATTTGGGTTAGATCCGACAGTTTATTGAATTTTAAATTTTGGAGTTATGTATAGTTGGATACTTCCCTCGCTTGTTAATGAGAAGACTTTTTTAATGGCCGGAACTAATCTGCATGGTGGCCCGCCCCTGGTCTGGAAAATGGCCTCTGGTCCACATGTTTCTCTTCTACATACACTAACCTAAGTAACAATTGAGTTATTCTAGGTAGAAAAATATCTTCAAAAATTTTTTTTAGAAATTTTTAAAAGATTTTCACAATAATAAAATCATTTTTTAAAAAATTACTTTAGTGCATTGATTCCAAAGACCAATCCATTTATATTGTGTTATTTTAGCTCCATTAGTTAATGTAAATGTAACTAATTGTTCATTTACTTTGGGTAAAACAAATTGAATTTCGTTGTCAGAAAAAGGTGTGGATGTTGTACTAAATAATGGAGGTTCATATGTCGGGTCTAATTTCTTTCTCAACTTGAAAAATTTTTTTATTAAATCTAATTTTAGTTTAAAACCTCAATAAGTCTTTGTCTACGTCCCGGACGTGGATCTTTAATTATTCGATAAAGCGGGGTTGTTGTTATTTCTATTGGAGGCTTCACATCTATTGCATTGTTTCCATATTCTAATTAAATTTCAATTAGAAAAATTATTATAAAATTGTAATCTATAAGAAGGTATCAGTACTTGTTATTTACCACCCCTAGTAGCATTGGCCTCATAACTCAACTCCATAAAAGCGTGCCTCGTATTAAGAACAAGGCACGAGTGAGAATTTTGTTACAAACGTCCAAGCACTAGTAAAGATTGGATCTGGGGATAGAAATTGAAAATCTGATTGAAATTCGAGATGATATCTCGAAAAATCTCGATTTGAATATGTTTTTTACGTTCCTTTGATTTAAACCCTCATTTTTTAGTCTCTTGACTTAATTAACTAACCATTTCTAGCTGGTGACCGTCTTATACTGCTACTATCAGCAGCTTTCTCAATTTTATCTTCAACAATGGCATCATCCTTTGCAGTTAAATAGGCTATAGAGTAATTCCTTTGATTAATTAAAGGTGCCGGAGTCCGTTTGCTTCTGAAAAGTTTTTAAAGAATTTTTAGAAAAATTAAAACCCCAAAAGAATGAGTGGCTGGGTTGTTCCAGTCAATAATGGATGGGTGGATGTATTTAATTTGGAATTTATTTGTGTTGTTGTTGTGGGTGATTGTGTTGTAGAGGAAGATGTATTTTCATTAATTAATTGTCTTTGTTGTAAATCTGGGATTGAACTGGTAGTTGTGTTAATTAAAGGAAATGATGCTGAGGTACTGGAATAATTTGTTATTTTATAGAGATGACCATAAATTAATCTATCCATCTTTATATTATCAAAACCTTATTAATTCAGATATTGTCAGAATAGCTCAGTTTTGAGATAAAAATTTTGGCCTTCGAACCGTACCATTGCTTAGAAATAGGTTTTCGCTTACTGAGAATCCAAGCTGATGAGCTTTCTATCACACTGATTCATCGATCACCTAAATTCCAGACGAACAAGATTCAAGTTATAAATTTTAAATGAAGTCCCCTTAACTTAAAGCATATTTATTTGAGAAATTTTGAAAAGGTGGCTCAGGCTAATATAATAGCACAGACTAATAAAATCGGGAATTCCTCATTTCAATTTCCCGTTTACAAATACGATGTAACTTCGAATAATTCGTATAACAATCTTATTGTTTAATTAATTACCTCTCTGAAAGAGAAATAAGCGTCGTTGAATTTTTCTTCAATTTTTCTTCTTGAGATAATTTATTTAAATTTCCACTCTTCTCCTGTCCTTCCCTCGAGGGTTCTAACAATAAATGCGCAAATTCAATCGGCCAAAACCCGCCAAATTGTTGAGGACGGTGAAATCTAACAGCTTCTCTTTTTTCTCTATTGGCCTTGAAAGTATTCGATTTAATCATTGGCAAAATTATTCCATGGCCTGGAATAACATTTTCGCGGTCTTCAGGTCTAGGAGGGCCGATTATCATTGCTGTACAACTATAATATTGAAAAATTAAAAAAATTTTGAAGATTTAAAGAGACATTTGCACTATGCATTTAATTTGTTCCAAGTAAGGTTGGCGGATAGTTGGAAATCTTAGGATATCCGGATCCGGTATCGGACCGAAAATTCCAGAATATCAGGCCTTCTTCGGATCCGGATATTCGGATCCGCCAACCTTTGTTCCCAGGAAACTGAATTATTAAATTATTCATAAGTCAGATAAAATGACTATTTCTAGGAGTGAGTATTTAGCCTCGATATTTGAGGTACTGTTTGAAGATGCTAGAAACCTCAACTATTTTTTCGAGATAAAATAAGGTAGGTATTAGCCTCAACCTCAACGTAGACCTCAATTAAATTTGATTTCCTTAAAGAAATCCTCTCAATTTCCAAGGTTTTTAATTTAAAATTTTATTTTAGAGTCTCACCCAATTTGTCTCGGATTGTGTTGAAAATGATTAAAAAGAATTGTAAATTCATCAGCAGCATAAATCTCCGCTGAAGTCCCTTCGGCCGAGTAATGAAGAGCTCCCAACGGAACACCAAAGTAAGGATCTCCTCCTTGGTCTTCTGCCTCTAGGGATTCTGAAAGGACATTCCGAAGCAGCAAAAACAGGGAGAAGGGGAATAATAAGTTGAAAGAAAATAATTTGGAATTTTTATTAATCAAGGTTTTGAACATTTTTTTCTTCTCAATTTTAACAAATTGAAAAGTCTAGAAATTTAATTTAAGAGGAAAATAAAAAAAATTTATTTGCTCAAGATTATGAAACGTTTTTAGAATTTGATCTAATACCGGGTAACTGAGTTATTATACCCCAATTAAAAATCAATCTCATTATTAGATAGGTTTTCTTACAAGTTATGGTGAGCAAATCAGACTTCGAATATCCGGAAATTTTTTTCTTAAATCCAAGGGCTTTCCAGAAGTTAACCCCGATGTATCTTATAGTTTTTAAATTCAATTTCTTAAATAAAAAAAATCAAATATTTATATTCAGATAAGCTGCTTAAAATGGAAGGTATTTAACAGGAAAATCACAAGTAAATAAGGAATTATATATTAATATTTTGGATGATGCCCTAAGGGTTTTATATGAAAAAGCCGTCAAAAAAATAATTATTTATGTCAGGTGAAAAGTGAAAGTAAATTGAAAATAAATTAATTAGCTTCCATTTCATTTATTTTCTTAATTAGAACAATTGCACTACTTTATAATTATCTTTTAATAAATAAACGAAAATGGGAAGTGAATATTTTTGACGTAATTTTTGGATTAGGGTTTTTATTAAATAAATAAAACTCAAGGAATTCCATAACAGGGAACGACAAGTCAATGTTTTACCAAATCACGGAACGAACACATCCTTGAACGACCACATCACAGCCCAGAGAAAGTTTTTCGAACATTTGTAGATGTTGAAATTTTGCTTCGTCAAATCTTTTGTAGAAGGTTAAATATAGGAACTGGAGTTTAAAGCCCTGAAAGGGAATTGAATGGGCTACAAAATGAGTAAAAATTATTGTTGCCAAAATGGACCAACTCGGACCGAAAGATCGAGTCGGGCATAGGATAATTGGCCCAAAAAAGACTCGTACGAGACTTAATAAAATTGAAGGCCCGAAAAAGGTGACTCGACCGTCGGCCCAACTATAAAACGGCAACCCTAATAAAAATATTAAAAAATGTAAATAAGGAAAAAAGGATATGGCAAAATGGAATGTTTGAATAAAATTTTACTCCCTTCTTATCAATTGAATAAACATTTATTTTAAATTTAAAAAATTTTATTCGACGATACAGAAACTAAAATAAGCTTAAAGACGTAATCCGAAATTTTTATATATTTTATGGAAATAAAATTTCTCTCAAATCCTTTTTTAGAAATTTTTTAAACAAAATTCTGGAATAAAAATTTTTTTCCTTAAAAATAATTTTTTCCTTTCCACATTTTAAAATTTAATCTAAGCCTTCTCAGTTGAATAAATATTTAAAAAATAAAATGAATGGGCATATTTAAATACCCGTCAAAGTCTACCTTATTTCAACAAAAAAAATTAATTTTAAAAAATCCCCTCTCACAACCAAAAATGGCTATTAACTCAATTAAAACTTTAATTGTCGTTTTTATTTATTTAAGTGTTAATTTATTGCTTTTGACTGTTCCGTCTGTTGACTCGCGACGGAGAACTCATCCAGGACGGCGAAGTGAACTATCAAATGGGAAAGGAGCACAACCATCAGATCCAGGCTAAACTGAAGAAAATACAAGTTACTAAAGAAGGAAATGAGTGAAAATGATTAAATTAAAAGTTTTTGGGATTATTTATGATTTTAATGAAGGACCAGATCCTGTTAAAGTTCTATTGAATCCTGTCACTTGCCTGACATATAAAGCCACCAAATATCAGAAGCCGATCTGATTTTTAGATACGGTAAAAAACAGATAAACTATCGTTAAGCCTAATGGATCCCTCTATATCTATCCGGATTTTTCCCTCTATGTCAATTAAAATAACACTAACGAATAAAGGCAACAATAAATTTCTTTATTTATTTTTTAAATTTTGGAGAAGAAAGGCTTGAAGATGATTTTAATTTTATCTAAATTAAACATAGATAGAGTAGTCCAAACTAGAGGAAAATTTTAAACATAAAGTTAAATACAAAAAAACGAACCAGACTTGCTCAATTTTTAAATTTTTTCCAATTTCATTAGATTATTGCGTGTGAGCTTTAATAAATAAATTAAAGTTCAAATTAAACGTTTAAGTAAAAATTATTTCATTCTTATGAAATTTAAATTTTAATTAAGGTTTCAGACAGAATTGTTATAAGTAGTGACGGATTTTTAGTGTGTAAAAGTCTTAAGAAGGGATTTAAATAGGGTCTATAAAATGCCAAAATAGATACAGAACTAGGTAAGATTGCAAATACGATGTGTGGCAAAAAAAGGCATTAATAAAGAATAACTTCTATTTTTCGTTAAAAATTCGAATAAAAAGCAAACTTTAAATAACAAATATTAATTATGGTTTTTGAAAATTCATTGGAAAAAATAGGTTACCGAAAAAACCGATCCTTATTTACCGTATTTTTTCGATTAATTCCCCTCCCTCGAATAATTCCCCCTCTCGATTAATTCCTCATGCTAGAGTTGGATTGAAAGAATAATTCCCCACCCACAAATACCCTTCTGCACGTTCAAATGCCAAAACTCGAATAATTCCCCTCCCTCGATTAATCCCCATGCAAAGGAAGGGCTGAAAAAATAAATCCCCAGGGGAATTAATCGAGAAAATACGGTATATAGCTCCCGTCTTTTAAACGTAAGGTTATTATTTTAAAACTGACCTTTCGTCAATTAGCTAATTTTGATATTTTTCGCTTTATAATTAGCCTATTTTTTGAAATTAAAAATACCTTTTGCCATTTCAGCAAATAAAAATAAATATGTAGTATTTAAAGTTAACAATAAAGTAATTAATGCTGCACGCAATCTTGTTTGCTTTAGTCATACCCAAGGTTGCCAACTATCATTCAAGATAACCAGAAACATTAAGTAAAATAACTTTTATTTAAAAAAGGTTTGTTTTAGACATTAATTATACGAAATATACAGTCAAACCTCGATATATTTCAATTTAACGGGGTTCTCGTTCTTCTAAGTGCCCTGACAGGGATGTGCCTAAAGTGATTTTAACGTTCAAATGCTAAAACTCGAATAATTGGTACAGTATGGGAATATGGAATTACACATTATTTGCCTAATCCTTGGGCGAAAACCCAAAAAGTCAAACATCGACGAGGAAGGCGAAAGGCGAAACCTGCACAACTCACTAATACACAGTCTTAACATCCGTCTTACCATCTCTATTAGAATATTAGAATGCCATGGCATTCTATTTTTCAATAATCTTCCAAAGTGGCATTCTATTAGATGCTGGCATTCAACTGGAGAGTGTCATTCTATAGAGATTTTACCTTATACTCATTTCTAATTTTGATTTTTTCGTATACCGTCTTACCATCCTATAATCATTCTATCTATCTACTACGATCATACCTGCTTCTTTAAATTAATTTTTTTTTTAATTTCAAGGGAATATTAAAAGAAAAATGTTACCAGAACTTTATTCTATAATAATTTGTTGTGTTGGATTAATCGGTTTATTTTTCAATTTTCTCCTAATTTACCTAATTATTCGTTATACAATGAAAGAAATGGAAGTTTATAGCAAAATACTTTTACAGACTTGTATTGTTGATATTATTGGGATTGTTTTGTTTGTTATTGTTCAACCGGTTTTTGGGAAAATTTTTTGAAAAATTATTTTTAATTTTAAAAAAAAAAGGTTTTTATTTCTGACAATGGAATTGGTACAGTATGGGAATATGGAATTACACATTATTTGCCTAATCCTTGGCAATTCCTTTCTTTTATTTTGTATGCTTTTATGATAAGATTTACGTCAGTAAATGTTTGTTCACAATTTATTTTTCGTTATTTGACTGTTGTTCGGTAATTATTAATATTTTTTACACAGTTAGGACTATGGTTAGTTAAATGTCGGCATCATGGTTAGGGATTAGAGATCGAGCTGGACCTGGACCAAGGCCTGGGTTTTTTCCGTACCCAGAGTCCAGGCCCAAGCATTTCTTGACCTTCCTGGGTTTTTCCTGGACTACAGGCCTAAGATCCGGCCCAGGTCAATAAATAAAACTCCAGAGTCCAGGAACAGGTTCAGAATTTCAAAAATCTCGATCTCTTTTAGGGACCTGTAGATGTTCTAAATTTAATAATTTATAGTTCTGTAAATATTCGCCGGAAACATTATTTGGCCATAATTATCTCTGTTCTTCTTCCAATTATTTTGCTTTTTACTTTATCATTTCTATCAAATAACCCAACACCCGAAAATGAACATTTAACAAATTATGAATTGGCACAAATTTTAGAAATTGACAATTATACAATGGAAAATTATGTTGTTGGCATGAGAACTAGAGTATGTCAAGTACCCAGTAATTGGGGAAAAATCGAGTTCGAGTAATGCCGAGTTTGAAAAACCCGAACTACCCATTTACCGTGAAAAAATTATGAATTGAGGTTCTTAGAGCTGAGAAATTCATAAGGTGGAGGTATCGCTGTGGCTAGCGGATCATGGGAAACTTCGGATATTCGGATCCGGAATCGAAATTCGGATTACCTTTGTATCTCACTTAGTTAAAAAAACTTGAAAATCTTATCTTAAACAGAAGAATATCCAGTTTAGAGGAAATATTAACGTTAGATTCTACGGTATAAAATACATACCGTATTTTCTCTAAAATAACCCCCGGGGGTTATTTTTTTCGATCGACCTCTAGAGGGGGGTTATTTTAGAAGGGGGGGGGGGTTATTTTTTTCGATGTCTAAATTTTTTGAAAATTAAACAATGCCAAGAAAAATTGAATATTTTAGAATATTTTAGAAGGGGGGGCTATTTTAGGGGGGGGGGTATTTTAGAGGGGGGTTATTTTTTCGATGTCTAAATTTTTTGAAAATTAAACAATGCCAAGAAAAATTGAATATTTTAGAAGGGGGGGCTATTTTAGGGGGGGGGTTATTTTAGAGGGGGGGTTATTTTTTCGATCGACCTCTAGAGGGGGTTATTTTAGAGGGGGGGGGGGGGGTATTTTAGAGGGGGGGGGTTATTTTAGAGGGGGGGGTTATTTTAGAGGGGGGGGTTATTTTAGAGAAAATACGGTATTTCTATCAATTTTCATAAAAATAGCCGACCAACTTATCGTCCATCAGCTCAAAATATGCTACTTTTCTTACATTTGTAACATACTCAATTATTATAATTTGTGGAATTCGAATTCAATATTTTGTGCGGTGTGAATATATTGGCCCAAATTTGGAAATTATGCGCAAAGTTAATAAGCAAATTTCTATTGTTTTATGGTCACAAGTAAAAAATTTTAGACTTTTTTAAAATTTTATAAAATAAATTTCAGAAGAAGACTAGACTTTTCTTTCAGATTTCTATTTTTAACGCCCAATAGGTCTAATTATTTCCTTTTATAAGGGCAAACGTGAGGTAATCTGGTTAGGGGGCGACGCTGGCATAAAATACCCACTGCAAAAATACATACATCCTCGATAAAACAGTGCAAAAGTAAAGTTGGTATCGGGTTTAAATCACTAATAAATATGTAAGTAAATCTTAATATCCGCATTCGCGTATATCTCTGGATATTCGGGTATCGACATATGCAACCGTATCCGAGACATGACAATATTGACAATGCTCATCTAATTATAAATTATTTATTTAAGGCGCTTTTGGCTCTTTTACCATTTTTCTCTCAAATAATAGTTAATTTATCAATTTTAAATAATTCAATATTCTCAACAAAATTACTTTTTACAATAACTCCATTATTTAATGCTTTAATTCTTATTTCAAATCCTTTGGTAAATATCGAAGCCCTTGTCCAGTTTCTGCAGTATACATACAGGGTGCGTAAAAAGTTCCCGGAATTAATCAAAATGAATTAATTTTCTTTAAAATCAATATAAAAATTAGTTTACACAAACAAAATGTTTAAAAGAATCTAATAAACAAATAATCTTAACAAATAATCAAAATGAGATCCGCCCGCTGAGATACACGCATCCTAACGCCTCCGAAAATTTCCTATTATGGTCGCGCACTCCTTCTCTGTTTTTGACGCCCAGGCAGATTCTATGACGTCCTAGGTGCCTCTGTTGATGTGGATCGTGTGCAGGGGGAGCAGGCCAACCTACCGCGAGCCCAACCTACCGCCGAGCTATAACTTCGTTCAGAATTGTTGAATCCGGGACGCCCTGGTATGGTTCGATTCAGCTTGTCAAGGCGCATCGAACCATACCAGGGTGTCCCGGATTCGACCATTCTGAACGAAGTTATAGCTCGGCGGTAGGTTGGGCTCGCGGTAGGTTGGGGTGTACCCGTGTGCAGGGGAGTCTCTGCTTCAAAAAAAGACCAGACCGAAAATCATTGGATTAAGGACCGGTGAGTTACGGGGCCAAATATCCTTGTCTCAAAATCCATAAAACAACTTTGCACAGAGGTTAATTGTTATTTTACCTCCATGTGCTGGTACCAAGTCCAGTTGTAAAATAAAATCGTTTTCACCAAAATGTTGCTGCTTACAGGGAAGTAAAACATTCATCAAAATTTCATTTTGATAGATATAAGCATTAATTTTGACGTTTCTGGCGATAAAAACCAACGCTGGCACAAATTCCTCTCCAAATCATCACAGATCATGGGAAAAAGCTTATCTGCACAATTTTTGCTTAATAACCTTTCTTTTGGACTGATTGGCGAAAATTTAGGGTATTGTGAAAGCGTTGGACGGTAAAAATTTTCACGTAAGTAAACAACACCCGTTTAGCCGACCGGCTGCGACCAAGTGCTTCATGAAACGACATTTTTGGGGGAGTTTTGAGAGGACTAGTTGACATCTATCCTCTGAAAAATTTTTATAGCCTAAATGTATTCTGAACCAAAAATAGTGCTAAATATGATTATGAACAAATTTTCTTTTAAAAGTCAAAGTTTAAACCCAATAATTGACATTATAAAAATTCCGGGAACTTTTTACGCACCCTGTACATACATATATACTTGAGTTATCAATAGTATCGTGGATTGAATGGAGTAAGGAGGATTCAGCGTCGGGGATTTGTAGATAATCAAATAGAATGAAAATTAGAATGCCTGGGGGAAATACCGAATTTAGGTTATATAAATAACTCAAAGCTCGGCCTGTATACAAATTTATGGAACGCATAAGTTGGACAAGAGCCCAATATTAATTTAAAAAATATATTTTAATTAAGGTAACTCTTTTAACTGTTAGAAGTTATAGACAAATTATTTTTAAATTTATTAAGTGGTATAGCCAAACTTTGTGGAATTCAAATTCAATATCACCTAGCAACAATCTAATACAAGAAAATTTGAATGTTATTAATTAAATAATTAATTTTTTAATCATTTTATTTACTTACAAATGCAATTATTATTAAAAATTTAAATTTAATGAAAGAAATTAATAATTATGGATATTAATGGAGTTAGGCGGTATTTAAATCAAAATTGTCGTTTTATCTAGTTTCGTGAATGAAATATCTTTGATCGTTTCGTTGGAAAAATTTTCACGGTTTTCACATATATAATTTCAATTTCAATCCCTATAACAATTTTTCAATCAATCCAGGTATACCTGGATCGGCTTCACTTTCCCAAATCCCGATGCCAATAGGCATCAGAATCCCAATACCGCTTAACTTGTAATTATAATTAAAATTCAAAATTTCCATGCGGGTCGTTTCTCTGCTTTTTCACTACTTGGAGATGACCCTTTACCGAAAAATAATTGATGCGAGGGAGAAATGCGGTGGTGGAAATTTCCAATAGGTGAATGAAGTCTGTGACAAATTTGGAGGAAATTATATTTTGAGTGGAAAATATTTTATTTACCTATGTTGTGAAGGTTCTGGAGTTAATTCTTGGGGGACAATAGCTTCCATCCTCCCAGCAATCCCTCTTCCACTATTTGAAGAAGAACATCTCCAATGCTCGTGTCTTTGACAACAATCCTTTCTTTGAGATAATTCCTCAACTGTTAAACGTGTCCCAGTTGCTTTTTGGCAGAATGCCAAATGTTCCCTTGTATTGGCTATACTTTGCTTTAAAAAATTTTTTTGAGATCTTTAGCTTGGCTCTCTAGTTAGGAGTATCCTTGTTCCCTGCACTGAAGGTCGAGGAAAATCTGTGGATTTCCTACCCCCCCCCCCCCTTGGAGAACAATCTTAGTATTTTGAACGGGTCTTGCCTCATAACTTCTTTTGATCTTCGGTCTTGTCATGAGTCTCCAAAAATCTTCGGTCTATGACGTTAATATTTACATTCAAACAATTTCTCGTATATAAAAATTTAAATAAACTAAACCGAACGCAGCTCCTTTTTGTTGAAGCAACAATTACAGACTTGTTTGTTGTAAGCTTCGGATAATTCAGCTTGCAATTGCTTTATTACTTCAATAAGTTCCTATGGAAAATAAAAGAATAAAGGTGCGGAAACAAACTCAAATTCCCGGATTATAGCTAAAGTTCTCTGTTCGGGATCCAAAGATGATTTTTAATATCTCATCATCATATTTTATGATTATTAGGTAGATATCCGAAGTTAACCCTAAATTCCTTCTCTTCCCTTTTTTCTACCCATCCCCAAAGTAACAGCGAAACCGCCGTAAAGCTCATCTAAATCCATCCATTTCTTTGAATTGCTTTTTTTAATTTATCTATCCACCCTACCTTCTCCCTGCTCAACGCCTCTTTATTTGTTATTAATTTTTGTTCCTTCTCTTCAAAAATTTTTTCATTAAGTAATTCTGTTTGACTTTCATGTTCTTCCAAAATTTTTTCTGATTTATTATTACCATTTATTAATTCCAATTTTCTAGCCAATTCCTGCTCTCTTTGTTGTATAAATTCTACAGTACGTTCATGTTCTCTATTTAATGCCCCAATTTTTAGCTCTAATGCCAACGAATGTTGAGATTCCAAGCGTCTTTAAAAATTAATGAATATTAAGAATTATTTTTGTCAAGATTTTTCTAGCATGAATTAAAAGCAAAGATTATCTAGTAGGAGTATAGCGGTAGGAATTGAATCTGCGACCTTGCTGACGGCGTTTGTATGGCCTCACTTAACACCTGCACGGAGCTCTGCCAACTGAGCTATCGGGGGTTATTGCTATTTATTGCTACTGCTATTACTATTCCTCATATGCCCTTATTTGGAAGAGCAATAATTATTGTTATTCGAGTAATTAGGTAATCCAATAATTATTTAAATTTTAAACACCTCAATTCTCTTTCTGACTTTTCACGTTCTTCCTCCAATTGTTCCTTTACATTAGCTAATTCTTTTTCGAGGATATCAACCCTTTCAATTTCACTTTTCAAATTTAATTCAATTTCAAGTCGTTTTTCTACTTCAGCCAATTTTTCTTTAAAAAAATTTTTTTGAAAAAAAATTTTTTTAATTTTCAAAAAAAAACTTTTTTCTTCCTCCAATTCTTTAGTTAATTCATCTGCACGTTTCCAACCAGCATTTACATCTCCCTCTTGTAATTGTGCTAGTCTCGCTTCGGCACGTTCTTTTTCCTTTACTATCCCCTCAACACTTCGTTCCAATTCATATAACTTGAGAAAAAAACTTTTTTTTTATTTTTAAAGGTTTTTTACCTTTTCTAATAATTTATCCATTTCAATCTCTTCCTCCGCTTCTCCTTCCTCTTCATTTTCTACTTTTAATTTGCCTTCAATTGAATTAATTACTCGTGATAATTCCTTATTCTGTAAATAATTTTAATAAATTTTCAAAAAAATTCTTTAATTATTTATTTCATTTGTGTCCAAAAGGGGGATTAGGGAGGATGATTCGGAGGTTTGTTAAATTAGAGAGGGATGAAGGATCATTACTGAAGGGATGAACTGGGAGGTTTGTTAAATCGTTGAGTTTAGAAAAGTGCTTCGAGGTCTTAGACTCGTAGCTTATACAAAGCAACATCCCAAAAATAGAATGGTACATATTAGTCTTCGTACAGGCCTTATAGGTATTTTCTCGTACTCGTAAACAAGTACAAATTTTGGTAAAAGCTTCAAACATTGGTCCCGAGCTAATTTTACTCTGCCACCTCTCTAAATTCTCTTTAAATATAGAAATTTTATTTTTCAACTAAATACATACATCAATTTGTTGTTTTTCAATTTTCTCCTCCAAATCAGTCTTCTCTGCCCTCAATAATTCAACTTCTTCCCATAATTTCTACAAATTTTTGAATTTAAATTTATTTTCCTAAAATTCTCTACCTCATTTTCAGGCCCAAATTCTCCATCTTCTTCCCTTTCTACATGTTCCCTCAATCCATTGTATTGTTCTTCTAATTCACTCAATTTTGTTGAAAATTCTCCTCTAAGGGAGGACTCTCTTTCTTCTGCTTCAGCCCTTTCCTTTTGGAGTGTTTCTTCACACCGTTCGGCACATTCTTCTTTTTCTCTTGTAACTGATTCTAACATCTATTGTGGAATATTTAAATAATTAACCCAAAAATAGGTTAAAAGTAGGCTTTTACGTATCAATATTAGGTTTCACCGGAACCGATATTTTGACCTGAACCGGACCCAATTTGAGTTCCGGTTTCCGAAACCAGAACCAAAAAACACCGGAACTTCCGATGAAACTCTAATCAATATTAATTTCCTATTAATATAGCTCTCATTAGAGGCTCTCAGTAAAGCCGGTTAAAGTTACTGCTCTTACAATAAAGATCCAAATTTCTATTTCACTATTTCATTAGTATCCAAGGGTTATTTTTATCATTAACAGCAAAATTTTAAGATGACCATAACAATTTCGTTATTAATGTAAATTTAAGAGAAAGATGAAAAATCCCCTTCAGTAATACAATAATCATAAAAAATTAATTTCCTCACCGCTTCCAATGCAGTTAATTGGGATTCATGAAGCTCTGTCTAAAATCATTCAAATATCATTCATTAATTTAAATTTATTTTTACCTGACTTTCTGCTTGTGCCCTTAACCCATCTCTCTCAATTTCAAGTAAATCTACTCGATTACTTAATGCAATAACTTCTTTTCTTAATTCCCCAATTGTTTGTTCTAATTTAGCTCTCAACTCTTCCGCATTTTTCAATAAAGCATTTCTTTGTTCGAGTTGTTCTCTTTGTTCTTCCAAAAGGCTTTGGTTTTGTTCAGCTTCTGAACGAGCTTCACTTAGGCGACGGAAGGAATCTTCTGTTTGACGACGGGCGGCAGCAAGCTTAAATGAATATTTGGTTTTAAATGTTATAGGATGAATTCAATTTTGGTTGAAATTGTAGTATTTGGGGGGGGGGGGGGGATTTTGTCTTATCTTAATACCCTATTATCCCCCCAATTTATTTACCTCTTTAGCCAACCGCTGAATTTCAGCAGCTTTTTCTTTTAATTTCTCTTCTAGCTGTACAACCTCCTTTCTACAATTAACCACCTCTTCTTTAGCTTGTTTCGAATAATGTTGTAATTCAATTAATTTATCTTGAAATTCTTCCTGTCTAACAGCTAATTCGTCTTTAAGTGCCTCTTCATGTTCTCTCAATGCTTGCAATTCCCTCGTATATAACATTTTTGCTGCGGTCAATTCTGATTCAAAAAGGCTTTCAGCTCGTCTAAAACGAACTTCAAATCCTTCATTAAGCCTTTCCCTTTCTGTTTTTAAATTTTTACGTTCTTCTTCCAATTTTTGTATTTCCAAAATATATCTTTAAAATATTAATCTTTAAATTTAAAGAAAATAAGCCCAACTTTTGTTCTAAATTGAGCAATTTAGACTCTGAAAATCGTTGCTCCTGAAAATTTTTTTTGAAATATTTAGATTAATTTTTGGAGAATAAAGAGTCGATAGTATCAATCAACTAATATTAAGAATTGAGTAATTCGCACAAAGCTCGCTCAAAATGTGCTATTGTACTAGTGCCTTGCCGATTTATAGGTCTTAAATGCATGCCTAAAGCCTTAAATTATAGCCAGCTGAATCTTCCTTCAGTCGATAGTTTAGGTTCAAACAGATGTTAAAAATATGAGATAAGGACATACATAAATACAAAAACATTAATGATTACAAAAATGTCAAATCTAAAAAATTCCCCACTCTACCTTAGAGACAATATAACGCTCAAGTGCCTGCATTTCCCGTTGATGATCCTGTCTTAATCTTTCCAAAGCTTGTTCTTTTTCTCGTTCAAATTGTTCCTTTTAATTAATTTAAAAAATATTCCTTTTACTTTTATAAATTAATTTACTTGAAGTAAATGAAAATTTTTCATTCTTTCCTCAAAATCTTTTTTTGCACCCAAAACCTCCTCACTTAAAGAGAGTATTCTTGTTGAATATTCTGCTTCTAAACGTCTCTCTCTTTCGGCCACACGTTCATGAAAATCGGAGAAAGTGCCGAGAACATTAAATTTTTGTCTTTCATAGTCGGCAACAATTTCTTCTAATGCCTGAATTTTTTGTCGCAATTCTGTTTCGCGTCCCCAACAATTGACGCTGCTTCCTGGGCTGCATGCTATAGAAAATGGAAATTGTTATAGTTGGTCTGTGAATCTATCAGAGAATTTTGAATATTAATTTTTTATAATAGGATAAGAGTGCAATCTTACTTTATCAGTAATCGTGGGCAGAAAGAATGGGCTTGATTCCTCGAAACCCGAAACACACAACCCAAACTCTTTTAGAACCGAAATCTGAAGCCCGATCCGAAGGAAATTTTGAAAATCCTAAAACTGGCCGACTTTCTTAACTCGACCAATCCCTGATTGTAAGTAGCCGAAAATAATAAATCTGGTTAAGTATAGATTAAGGTGAATATTGCAATATTTGAAGTAAATATTTCAAGCTATACTTTAAAATCCCAGAAAAATCCTCCATAATGCCATAAATTTTTCATTCTTAATACGTACTAGGTTCAGAAATCTTAAAAAACGATAGACTAAAGAAAGATTAAACAAAAAAAGGAAACCGGAAACGGCATATCACTGGTTCTAAACTATTTTCATAAATTTTAACCTCCACTAGGCGGTGCAAGCCCATTGGCAATTGCTTTAAGCATAGTTAGCAGGTTAGTACTGCTACCACATTCTTGTCCATCAGTTTGAGGCAATTCTAACCGTGGAAGAGGAGTTAAAGAATGTGGAGAAGCTGTTCCCATTAAAGGTATAGGACTGTGAGTTAATGTAGATTGTGATATTGGGACGATGGTTGGAGCTGAACGAAGGGAAGTACTTGGACTGGAAGTAGAAAGGGCGGAAGAAGCTGATAAAGGTGCTGCTATAGCTGTTGGCTTTAATTCAATTTTGGGAGGTGGAGCTGGCCAGGAAATTATTGCTGGACATGGACTGCCCAAAAGATGAGAACGTGTAGTCGTTGATATTTGTGGAAATGAAGATTCGGATTGATCCAAACTGGAAATTAGTTTTCAAAATTTATTTTTATAAGTTTATTAACAATCTTTGTTCAAGACAAGAATCTCAACTTTTCTCTACTAAAGTGTTTTAACTTTAACTAAAATGTCTTAACTTATGCTGTGCTTACATAAAGGTTGCTATGCGTTTTGCACAAAAAATAGCACCCAAAATTATGAGAGGAAAAATCGCGAAAATCAACGGCACCGTGGGCTCGCTGTAACTTGGGGTGTAGTAGTTATCTGTTTGAGACGTGATAAGATAGAGATTATATAAATATCGGCAACAAACTTCACCCATCTTAATCTCTAACGTAAGACATATCCTTACCGTTTATCTCAACCCCAACCCTTCAATTAAATCCCAAAATTTAATTAAACCCCAAAATGTGTTTAAAGAATTTTTAAAGTTTAACATACCTTTGAAAATTCATTGGTGATCGGCTCATTGTTTTTTTAATTTTTTAACACGAAAATATCAAAATAGTTTATTTCCGGGTTTAACTAATAGAAAAACAAACAAATTAAAATTATAAACAAACAAACGAAAAACTCTTAAACATCTCCCCTTCCCTGTTTGTGTCAATTTATTAATTTTTAGAATGATGATTTTTCAATTTTATAGGACAAAGAGGGAGGGATAAAATTTGTTGGTAAAAATATATTTTTATGTTTTAATTTCTTCTAAACAATAAACGATTTTGGCCATTTGTTCAATTTGAGAGGCTGGCAGAGATTTTTACAAAAAGACTTGCTTCCCTTTAGCAATAATATAAAATCTCTTTTGACATTTTCTTCTCCTTCAATCGACTTTTCCGGTCTTTCAAGAAAGATCAGAAGAAGAAGGTAAAGATTAAAGTCAGGTGTTTTGGGAATTTTAAAAAGTTATATGTATTTTCTAACTTGTTTATAAATTGATGTTTATTAATAGCTAGATGGAAAGAATACATTTATTTTTTTGTATTTTTCTTTTATGTTTTGCCAAAAAATATTTTTTATTAATTCTTATTTTATATCAATCTATAAATGATATTCTTCAAGTAAATAATACTGAAAATGGCCGGGATCATCCTAAAAACACGTGAAGAGCTTAACATCGCCACTAAGCTTGGTAAAGCGATAGGAAAGTAGTCGGTACGCAAAGGCAGATCACCTCTTCATTCATTGAGCTCAGAGTTGCCGGCCGGCCAATCCATCGTGTTAAAGGTGAGACTGATGTATTCCTTCACTGCGTGCTATTCACCTATTTCTATACTCACACATGATTGCAACATGCGCGACTCTGCTAATAACATCAACTAACAGAGGAGGCACTGGGGAACGGGATTAATTATCAATTTAATTTTTAAAATTAAGATTTAGACGTTTGCTAAAGCAGATTAAAAGTTTTTGGCCAAATTTAAACTTCTTGGAGGAATATTAAACAAAACAATTTAATTTTGGGAAAGGAGAATATTTTTTTAAATTATTTTGCTAAAAATTCAATTTAAATTCTGTTTTCGATGTAAATTAAATCGAAATCGTTTGTCAATGCTTTACTATTTATTTGAAAATAAATAAATTTTGTTTAAATTCTGGCTGTATGAAAATAACTATGTATAGAGTTGATTTCTCTACAGAAAAATTTTTTAAATAAAAATTGAATTGCAGAAATTTTTTTCAAAATTTTTTTCAAAATTAAATCAAAATTCACAAAATAAGAAAAAATTGAATTGTAGGTTATTTACAAGTAATTGGACCTACCGTATTTTTATAAAATAAAAAAGCTTTTCACTGTTATTTTACTTCATTTATTTTTACTTATTCGGCCTTTTACCTCGATTGAATATATTTTTTTTATTTTAAGCCATATCTTTTTATAAGAAACTTTTGAGAAATTAATGTTTTAGTTATTTTTTGAGTTATTTAAAAATTAACCGAAGTATGTTAATTATAGTTGGATTTCTGATTTTCCCTAGAGTGAATTTTTAATTTTCTTTTGTAAATTAAAAATGTTTAGGGGTTTATTAATTCTGACTTTTACTCTGAATTTTATCCATTCTTAATAAATTTATTATTTATTAGAATTCACTAAATATTTAAAATATCACAAATATTCCCAGATATATTTTTATTCAGTAAATTGAATTAATTTTATGTTGAAATTAACAAAGGAAACCATCAAAATTAGCTTAATTTAAATTCCATTATTTCCCATTTATCATTTAATTTAAACGTCTTTCTTCAATCATTTTTCTTCAATTATTTCCAGGATTTGGCCCACTAGGCTTTCCTTTGGCATCCACAAATGAGACAGACAAAAGCATTAAAGTAACCATTAAAGGCATTAAATAAATAATCAAATTTTTAATTGAATTAGTAAACATTTTTTGGTTGAAGAATAATTAAATAAATTGAGTGGTTAGCCAATATTTATTCCACGGAATTTTTCCCGCTTCCTTAAAATTATAATCCGGTTTGATATATACTTGTTATATAAGTCTCAAGCAAAAGTTTATAAACTTAATAGCAACCAGGCTCCCCGATCATTACGTTCAGCTGCTTTTTACCAATCAAGCTACTGGGGACGATGATTTCCGTATCTTACAAAATTTTTATTAAAGCTTCACTTAAAGTTGCCCGGTGATAAAACCAGACAAAGTTTTCCTGCTTGTTTAAACTTAAAAATAAAAGATGTTTTCGGTATACATACTTATATTTCCACCTACATTCTAAATTTCTTAGTTGTCCTTAATTTTTAACTTTAAAAAATCAAGATATTTTGATTGACTGTCGCTACACTCTATCAAAAATTTTTAAAAATAAGAAAGATGCTTAATCCACATTTCCTCACTTAAAAAAATTTTTTTTTAATTTATGGAAGCAATGAAAATTTCAAAAGAATTAATATTGGCTAACCTTTTTGGTATTTTTGAGGAATAATTTTTATTTTATTTTCTGGTTAATTAAGGCTGTTTTTAATTTATTTAAATATACCCTTTTTGTAATTTGTATTTTGTTTTTTATAATTTTTATTTTCAAATCTTGGTTCAAAAAAGGATAAATATTTTTATAAAATATCTTTTTAAAAATAAAATTTTATGGCAAAATAAAATAAAAATAAATTAAAAAAGATAACAATTTACGGAAAGGATAATTCACAGAAATTTTAGCATTCTGTCATGTTTAGTATTTTGAAGAATTTTAAATCCATGCGAGATACTTTCCTCGTCTTATAGCAATTAGGAAGTGATTAAGAAGCAACACATTGATCCCTTAATCTCTAATTCACTCAATAATTCACCTGTCTTCAGTTTCATTTCTTCAGAACTTCAATTTCATTTATTCTACTCAACTCCCGAATTCCTTCAAAAACCTTTAAGATTGGAAAATGCCTTTCTGTTGTTGTTTTCCAATTTTTTGGACTAAATACATTTTTATTTGATAGATCCAAATCTTATTTTCTCCTTTCCTTCTATCTGAGAGGAAAAATTCACGTGATTTTCCTTTTAGGTAAATTGTCAATTTAGAGAATTATCCTCAAATATAATTTTGCTTTCTAATCATAAACCTCAAAAAACTTCAAAGAGAATATTATTTTTAAATAAAATAAATATTATTTTTTATTTATCCAATTGTTTGCGGGATTAAATTAAAAAATAAAAATAGAAAATTGGTAAACAATTTTTTTTAATTTTGAAAAAGAATTAAAGGTTTTATTTTAATTGATTTTTGTTTTTATATTTTTAAATTAAATAATTAGGGACTTATTATTTTAGTAAAATATTTTTTATTTTTGCAAAAATTTAAATTTTAATGATTAACCGAATCGGAACCGGGGATAACCGAAACCCGGTGACCAATACCGCACAGTTTCGGTTTAAAAATACGCCCATAAAGATGGAATTTTTGGAATCTTAATCCCTCCAAATCATCAGATATCTTTCTTAACTCATAAATCGGCGATATCAGGGGATTTAAAGGGATCAGGGAGGATATCAGAGGAATTAGAGGAAATATTTAAATTTGAAAGCGAAATCATATTTTCGCCCATCTTTGACCTTCTATAAAAACTTTTAGAATTCAAAATAGGTATATAAATAAAAATCATATTAAAATTATGGAATGTTTGTGTTAACCTAAAAATTAAATCATTTAAAGATAAGTTCAATTATTTTCTTATCATTCTTTTCCGGAATTTCCTTACTATTTTGTGTTTTAAAAATAATATATATAAACAAAATTAGTAGGTAATTTATTAAAAAATATTTTAAAATCATCAAAAAAAATTAAAATAAAATTGAAATGTTTAATAAATTTCAAATAATTTTATTTTTAACTATTTTTCTATTTATTAATTTAAATATTAATTTTATTGAATCAAAAAATATTTTGAATAAAAGGGGACAAAAAATATTTTTAAATAAAAAAAAGGGGAATTTTTAAAAATTCAACAAAAGTTAATACAAGCGAAGAAGAAGAAGAAGAATTTTTTATAGATTTTTCAATGCTTTCATATGAATATATTTATGATGATGCTATTTATAAATTTTTTGATAATTGTTATTATGAGGAGGAAGAATTTGAAGAATATTGTTTTATGGATAAAATGAGTACTCCAATTAATGCTAAATTTGATGAAAATTTAATTTTAAAGGATAATATTGTAAGTAAGGATGATTCACCTAGAGTATTTAAAAACTTAGGCGGGTGTAAGAAAGGAACTAATTTCTCCAAGAAAAAAGAAAGAAATAAAATCGACGTCATGCAATATTTATTAATTATTCAAATAAATAATTTAAAAAATTTGAAATAATTTTTAAAAGTTTATTTAAATGTTTATGAATGTTGATTTCCATTAAAGCTAATTATAAGTACCTATGTTCCAAAACATTATTTTTCCATTCACATTAAACATAAAAGTAATGGCTCTTTCATGGTCATTCAATTCACTTTCATGGCTTACAAGTTCGATTCTTATCAAGCTCTAGGCTTCTATTTTTCAATGAGCATCGCTAATCTTAGAATTCTCGATTCCGAGTCCAGTTTTATTATTCTCAAATTTTGATACAGAGTTTATGTACGGATCTTAATATTACTTAACTTTAATTATAACTAGGGCCTGACAAAATATGGACGGAAAAACGCCAAATATGCGCTAATTTAGCCTTTATTTTGCATTTTATTTGCACCTAAAAGATTTTATTGACTTAAAATTTATGAAAAAAATTTTTCGAAAAAAATTTTTCGAAAAAAATTTTTCGAAAAAATTTTTCAAAAAATTTTTATAAAAACATTTTTTGTCCAAAAAAATTCCAAAATTTTGAAAAATTTGCCTAATTTTTACTAAAATTTGTCAAAAAATGCCGAAATATGGACAAAATATGCAAAATTACCTAAATATGCACATAGATGCAAATATCACGAAAGGGTCGAAATATGCAAAAATATGCATTAAGAACCGGGTCCTAAAGTGCTCGTACCATTGTAAAAACACCATTTTTGGGCTTCCCACGTCAACGCATATCCGAATACAAAACATGCATTTGCATGTTTTGTCAGGCCCTAATTATAACTATAGCTTTTTTAATTTTTAAACACCTCTTAGATGGATTTTATTCTCAATATTTTAAAATTTATTTAAATAATTAAATGGAAAGGAAAATAGCAAAAGAAAAGAGAATGAATAGAAAAGAAATTTATATTTTAAATAATTTTATACTTTAAATACAGTTGGTCCTCACTTTAGGATACTTCCAATAATAAAAATTCCTAATCAAGAGATGTTTTTTTCTAAATATGGTTAGCTTTTGAGTGGAGTTTATTCACCCCCCCCCCTTTTTCGGATGTATCTCATAAGGAGGACCGACTGTACTATTCCGCATGTAGTATTTCCCTTTTTTGAATTTGAAAAAAATTATTTATTTCTTTATTTATGCCCAATTTCAGTTGTTGCATACCTTATTCATCTTAATTAACCACCATGATTATGATAATCTCTCTCGTGTGGATCGCGTGGGTGAGTATCTCCTTCATGATCACCTACTTGGTATGAAGTTGCAATTGCCCCCATAAACATTAAAATTAAGAAAATTTTAATTAAATTTTTTATTGAATAAAACATTTTTGTTGTTGTGTTTTAATTATTTGAATGTTTTAAATTAATGAAAAAACTTTTTAGTTAATGAAGATAGAAGAAATTAATGGATTTTAAATATGAAATTTTTTTAATTATTTGGATAGAGAAGATCTCTTCACAATTACGTCATATGTATAAAAAAATAATTCTTTTCTTAATGTGGCAGTTTATTGCTAAGTTATTCGGCAGTTAGGTAACTTTTGACTCGAATCTAAGAGATACTTGACTTCAATCTACGTGGATAGGTAATTTTATATTAATTCATGGAATTCCTAAAAATAAGTTTTTTTAAAAATCCACATGAGAAAAAGAAGTAATGTTTATTCAGTAAATATTTTAATGGTAAATTTATATTTTTTACAATTGAAGTTTGAAGACGTCACCCTCTGGAATGAATTGTATTGGCGTAATAAGGAAGGAGAAGCGTCAACGTGGAGATGAGAAAGAAGTGGCAATGTGAAATATTTGATATCCCTTACAAATTCCTTAAACATTTATCGAATTCAAGAGTATTTTTGTTAATTATATTAAGTAATTCATAAAAATATTTGGCAAAATATTTTTATTAATTTTTATTTTAATTCAAATTAAAATTTAAAAAAATTTTTATAAACAAGGGGAAGGAACACCCTTTTAATTTAAGGGATTCGAACCCTGGTACTTTTCTAACAATCCACTCTTTTTCCCTTGATTGAACATTAATTCAGGGGTTGTGGCATAACGAAGAAGTAACCTAACCTTCTTTCCCAAAAAATTTTTTTATTATTAGCATGATAATTTTCTAGTCAACTTTTTTGTTGTTTTAAAAAATTTGTTTTGTTTTCGTTTCGCCTGCAAAAAGTTTAAGTTTCATGCAGGCCTTTGGGATCGAATATTGCAGATGTCTGAGTATGTTTGTCTAATTAAAAAAATCATTTTGCAAATTTTGTTAAAATAATTTTAAAAAATAAACACTTTTTAATCCTTCAAATACTTTCTCTTTTTTACCCATTTACCCTCAAAAAATTTTCTTCAAAGGAATAATGATTATTCAAGAAAATAAGGTAACTACGATACAGATCTTTTTACATATAAAATGGCCTAAAATTCAAAAATTTTCGCCTGCAACGCCAAAAAGAAAATTGAAAAATAAATTTTTCAAAACCCGAATCATTATTCTTAGACTGGAATCCGAGCTTGGCGAAACTCAAATCTTTTAGGCTAAAAAAGATGACACAAAATTTTTAAAAATCATTTTGTTAACCTGACGAAATGACAAAAATTTAGAGAAAAAAACGTTTAGCATAAGTCTGGTAAGGATCCAGATATTGTTTAACCTGAAATACAATCAGAATTTTTTTTATCTTTAAAAATTTCAACATTTTCTAATAGTTTATGTAGTATTTAAATAATTAAATGAAATGAAAAAAACAAGTAAAAGGAAAGAAAATTAATAGAAGAAAGATTTAAATAATTTTATTTTAATCACAGTCACGGCTTAAAAATACTCTCCAAATACATTTCAATCTAAATTATGTTTTTTAATTAATAGGTTATTGAGGGCGCTCCGACTCGGGCACAGTGATCCATTTGCACAGTAAGACTTTTGCACACTGGACATTAGCACAGAAGACAATTGCACAGTAATCGGTGGTTAAGTGGCTTTGTGTTAGATTTTACTTATATATTGGTGTAAAGCAATAAACTGTTAATAATTATTAATATTATTTGCTTTTTAATATTTAAATTTTATTTAACAAATCTTAAATTATTAAAAATCTTAAATTGTATTAGAATTCATAATTCTTTATTTTTTAACATATTTATTTGTTAATTCTTTTTTAGTAATTCTAAATTTGTCGCTTATCATTTGGACAAATCTTATATTAGCAGATGTTTATTAAAAGAAGTGTGCAAGAATTTGATTTAAAGATGAATTTTCATTAATTTTTAATAATAAAATATTTACTTTCTAATAAGTTTCTTAATAATAAAATATTTTCTTCTTAACTTTTTTATTTATTTACAATTTAAATTTATAGGTGAATACAGTCGAAGCTCTAAACTTGTAGAATATTAGGGGTACTATTATGAGCTTTGACTGTATTTATAGGGACTATCTATGAACATTGGTGAGGAAATTAGTGACGAAGGAGAAGTTGTTTCTGATATTTCCGAAATAGAAGAAGGAGAGATAATTGCAGGTGATCAACAGAACGTGATGGAAAATGAGTATAATTTGGAATTCGTTGAAGTAAAATCTGGAAGAGGGAGAAGCTTGCTTAGCCGTTTAGGTTTTGAATATTATTTTGAGAATGAGAGCAGAACAATGGAAGGAGTAGAATACTGGAGATGCGTAAAACGAAGTAACGGTTATTGTACAGGCAGAATTCATGTTCTTGCTGAGTGGATGTTCTTGCTGAGTCTTGCTCGGGCTGTTCCGACCCACCTCTGATAAGTTCTAGACATAGCAGATGTTGAAGGTGCATTAGCACGTGCGGCCATATTAATAGTAGCCCGGGACTGATCTACCGCCTCTCTTGTAATTAAAGGATTTTCCATTCCAGCTAGATTCTTAAGTTTCTCTATAGCATCTCGAATCTAATTTTAAAAATTCTAATCATTAAATGTCAAATCAAAACATACAGATTGTTTCTCTGGATCGGCAGGGTGATTATGAGCTGCATTAGCAATTTTACCTAACTTATATCTAATTTCATTCAATTGCCTCCACTCAGCAAGAACATGAATTCTGCCTGTACAATAACCGTTACTTCGTTTTACGCATCTCCAGTATTCTACTCCTTCCATTGTTCTGCTCTCATTCTCAAAATAATATTCAAAACCTAAACGGCTAAGCAAGCTTCTCCCTCTTCCAGATTTTACTTCAACGAATTCCAAATTATACTCATTTTCCATCACGTTCTGTTGATCACCTGCAATTATCTCTCCTTCTTCTATTTCGGAAATATCAGAAACAACTTCTCCTTCGTCACTAATTTCCTCACCAATGTTCATAGATAGTCCCTATAAATACAGTCAAAGCTCATAATAGTACCCCTAATATTCTACAAGTTTAGAGCTTCGACTGTATTCACCTATAAATTTAAATTGTAAATAAATAAAAAAGTTAAGAAGAAAATATTTTATTATTAAGAAACTTATTAGAAAGTAAATATTTTATTATTAAAAATTAATGAAAATTCATCTTTAAATCAAATTCTTGCACACTTCTTTTAATAAACATCTGCTAATATAAGATTTGTCCAAATGATAAGCGACAAATTTAGAATTACTAAAAAAGAATTAACAAATAAATATGTTAAAAAATAAAGAATTATGAATTCTAATACAATTTAAGATTTTTAATAATTTAAGATTTGTTAAATAAAATTTAAATATTAAAAAGCAAATAATATTAATAATTATTAACAGTTTATTGCTTTACACCAATATATAAGTAAAATCTAACACAAAGCCACTTAACCACCGATTACTGTGCAATTGTCTTCTGTGCTAATGTCCAGTGTGCAAAAGTCTTACTGTGCAAATGGATCACTGTGCCCAAGTCGTGTCACCGTTATTGAGTGATTAACACCCACTACTAAAAAATCTCTAGAGAGCGAGCTGGATCTGGATCCAGACCTTAATTTTTCCTGGATCCAGAGTCCAGATCAAGGCATTTTTCAAAGTTCCTTGATTTTTCCTTGACTCAAGGTCAAGCTTCTGGTCAAGGTACCCAACCGAAATAAGGTTTTCCGAAAATCTCGCTCTCTAAAAATCTCACTATATGATATAATTTTTTAGTCCACAAGAGGCTATCTTGAAGTGCGGTATTGACTGTATTTATTTCCCATGTAGTCTTTCCCCTTTTACATTTTTAAATTTAAAAAAAAAATTTATTTTTTATGCCCAATTTCAATTGTTGTTGTAAAACACTTTATTCATCTTAATTAACCATTATGATAATCAGGCCCGCGAGGATGTCTTTTTTCTTCTTCATGGTCACCAACTTGGTATGAAGTTGCAATTGCCCCCATAAACATTAAAATTAAGAAAATTTTAATTAAATTTTTAACTGAATAAAACATTTTCGTTGTTGTGTTTTAATTATTTGAATATTTTAAATGAATGAAAAAAAACTTTTTAGTTAATGAAGATAGAAGAAATTGATGGATTTTAAATATAAAAATTTTTAATTGGTTGGATAGAGAAAATATCCAACTAAAATTTTTATTTTCTATTTGCAAAAAATATATTTTTATTTTAATTCATTAAACATTAAAGATTAGTTTTTGAAAGTCTATACTAATTGAAGAGAATATTCTTATATGTATTAATTCGTACGATTTTTAAAAATAAAATTTTTTCTCAAAAATATACCAAATCAAGAACGATATGTTTATTCAGTATTTATTTTAATTGATTATTTTTTATTATTTTGCAAAATAATTTTTTATTATATTTTTAATTTAAGTTAATCTAAAATTAAAAGAATTATTTTTTTAAGCAAATGGAAACCCTTTTAAGTAATTCTTTTAATTTAAGGGTTCGTCGAATTAAAGACCGGACTAAGAGAGAGAGAGACCCAATATCTCGAAAAGTATTCACTCGATAACTAAGAGTTTGTTTTCTTCTTACTTTTTGTTCGAGATCTCGTTTCAGTCCGATCGCTAGTTCGAACCCTATTTTTCAAAAATTTCAAACTTTGTCATTTTACTTTGGAGCTACATATTTAGTATATAATTTTTGCTTAATAAAACGAATTAAAATTTTTAAATAAATTTATACAATAATAGGTAAATGAAATTAAATATTTAAAAACTAAATTTGAAGATGTTAAGCAGCCAATCTTAAATAATAATACCAATAAGCAGCATGAAAAGAAAAATAACTAAGCGGGAATGCCCACCGGCTCCAAGCGTCGATTTTTTTCGCCTGCATTCGACCTGCTTCGCGTCTGCGAAAAATTGATTTTAATGTACATATTTTTTGTATTGTCACAGTCGGATATCACTCTTAGATGCCACCATGAAGTATCTAATACCCCCAGACCTTCCTTAACTCTCAACTTTTCGACTTCGAAAGGTCCTGGTCCAACCCTAATTCGGAATATCGCCAAAATCAGCTCTAACACGGTGGCCAGTCAAAGTAAAAAACATCCTAAATTGAGCTTTAGCTAACTCTGGGGGTATCTGAGAATGATATTCGACTTTATAACTTTACTTATTCATTTGCAATTTCCTAATTGCATGTCTCCATTTCGAACGGGGTGTCAATGTTGTTTGTTGAATATTATCACCACTAGTTAGGCTTCCTACATTTGGTGTTGTAGAAGTAAAAGACTCCCTTCTCTCCCCTGATCCAATATTTATTGGATCTAGAAGGGATGCCATTGCAGAAGCTCTCCGGGACAAAGGCCTAGAAATTGGTGGCTCGAGTCCTATTGCCGATTTAGTGGGAGAGCTTTCGACTTTTAATGGAACAGTACTTTGCCTTCTTGATGTAATAGTTTGTGGAGTATAGTTTGAAGAAAATAATGTAGAAACTGCCCTTTTCAATTTATTTTGATCAGAGGAATATTGTGATTGTGGCTATAAATTTAAATGATAAAATTGATAAAATGATAACCAATACCTCTAAAGACATATCTTTTGTTGTAGATCCTTGAAGTAATAAAGCTTCACAACTAAGCTCAGGTTTTGCCCAATTGGCAAGTCTGGCAGCCTCACGTTGATCAACAGCATTTCTTTGTTTTAGCTGTCCTTCTTTTCTTACTTCATTGTTATTCCTCTCATTTTCTTCCTCTTCATCTTCACTTTCATTACAAACAATAAGTGGCACGTTTGAGAATGGATTTTGAATGAGCTTTTCGTGCCGATTTAAGTTTTTAGTGGAAAGAAGTTGAAGTTGAGCAGAATTTCCCCAACCATGGCAGGAATTTGGTGTTACCTCCTTCTCTATTGCCAAGAGTTTCTAAAAAAATTTTAATGAGCTTTTCGTTTAGTGAGCTAATAATTAAATTAAATACAGCCGGACCTCACTAAAAGATACACCCAATATATTATTGTTGTTACTTGGGTTTCGCGCCATATCCATGTGATAGTCTTTACCCCATTTTAAGAGGGTCCTTGGAAAAGTCCTTCGGGGAATTTTTGGATTTTTAAACCTCAAAGGTTTATCTTATAATGAGGTTCGACAGCATTATTTAGTCGACTATACTTTAGCAGATGACCGCTTCCTATTAGTGCAAAGATTATTTTCTTCTTTTCCACTATTCCCGTCGCAAACTTTTCCTTCTTCAATGTCTACTAACATTTGCCTCTTTAATCTGTTACTTTTCCACTTACGCCAAAATGAAGTTTTTGTTTTTGATTCTTCAGATTTAGTCCAAGATTGTTCATTATTCTTTAAAAAACAAAAAATAAATTTAAAATTCGAGTAATTTTCCAACCAAAATTAAACGTTTATGCTTGCAAAATTGATGAAGGATTTTGTAAAGGAAAGCAACACAACCCGATTTTGAGAGTCCATTTTCTTCCTTTTCGTCAAGAAGACCGGCTGCTGCCATAGTTGCTGTAATTGAAATTTAATTAATAATCTTAAAAATGATTTTGAAAAGCGAAGGGGAGAGATAGCAAAAAAATAAGCTGAAACTAAAAAGCAATAAAAGAAAAAGCTGAGGTCTTTTTAATTTCTATTCTCACTGTTTTGTATTTCTTCAGATTCTGACAAATCATCGGAGATATAATTTGCTAGTTATTAAAAAGAATTAAATACAGCGTTGGTAGTTAAGGACTGGATACCCTAAATCTCGAGAATTCCTCCTGAAACCTTTCAATATCCGTTCCGAAAACTTCTGGATTTTGAGATTTTTTTAAAATCGGGTACTCGAATCTGCTAATCCACCCGCAACCCGATTATCTTTCAAAAACCACATACTACATAATCTTTCTTTGTACCCCTCAAAAAAACTAAAAAAAATCACCATTTCGCTGAGTGTAGTTTACGATAGTAAATTCTATTAGGACACCAAAAACAAATCTATAAAATTAAAATTTAATTAGATATTTTCCTTTCAGTCTACACAAACTAACAATACACTGACGGCTAAAAATAAATCCAAGCTTTTCATGTAGCTGACTTCGGGTAAAGAATTCTTGACAGAATTAGCTTGAGTAGAGAGTGTTAAAAGGGTGGTGATTGCCAATGATACACGCGCTGGTACAGCCCAAAAATTTTTTTATTTTTATCTGAGATGCTAGAAATAAAAAGTTACTTCTACATCAAGCCAAAAACTGAACCAACTGATGACCTATAAATATTATATAGGCAGACTTCACTACATACATATAAGATAATCCCAATAATAATTTCAATTTTAAATAAATGTTTAATTTAGTATTTAAAATTTGGTTGGGCATTGGGTGAGAGAGCTATCTAAAGAGGATGAGGCTTAATCCGGAGGGATTCGATGTAAGGGTGTTACTGCTCAACCACCCTCCCACCACTTCTAATCGTTTATTTTTGCTTTAGTCGGTAGTATAGGAGGAAACTTCGTTGTCCTTACACTAAGTGTACCTCCTATTTAAAATAAACCTCACTTTAAGGAAACTTTTTTGACCCAACGGTGTATCTCTGAAAAAGTTGCTAATTTAATTATAACTTACAACAATTAATGTTGTTGGCACATAAGTTTGTAAGATATGATGAGTTAATTCTCGTGACACAAAAAATTCTGCAGTAACGCAACTCCAAACACCTGTACTATAATTTCCATCACAAGTTCCTGGGACAAGTTTAACTATATCCATATCACTCATCTAATACATTTTGTAATTATAAAAAAGGAAAAGGTACTAGTAAACATACAGTTATATTCACATTTTTGGTAATCGGTTCCTGATCAACCCATTCGATTTTTAAATGATGAATGTCATATGCGTCTAGATTGAAAATTATTTGATTTTTAGAAGTTAAGTATAACAAACAGCTAAGAATTCGAAGATGACACCACTGGGAATCTAAGGGGAAATTCTTCAGGTTCATAGCACAAATTACAACCATAGAGACACGGGTATCGTAAAGGATTGATCCATCAGGATCAATCCAAAGTAAAAAATTGGGTTGTGTAACCTCATGAAATTGAGCGATACGTGCACTAAATAATAAAAAGAATATGGTCTGGAATTAAATGGAGATCAGGGCAGATGAGATTCCTATCCGTTTCTTGTTAGCTTTTCTAAGCTTATTAAGGAAGTCGAGAATGCTTTGTTTTGCTGTCCCGGATTCCTCCTAGTTTTTCAATTTGTTATTCTGATCTCTTAATTAATAACATAATTGTAATATATTTATACTTTGCAAAATAAACATCTGGATGCCAAATCCGATTGAGAATTGCTCGGTCACGAATAAGAATTCGGCTTGATAAAAATAGATTAAAAAGAACTTCTTTGGATTTCCTTAAAACCTTTTTTCATTATGAGCCAATCTAGGATCCTTCCAAAATTGCTGTAGATATACATCCAATTGAAAGTCCTACAATCCACATAAAGATAAATTTTAAACAAAAAAGTTTACCATCGTATGGGTTCTGAATGATCCTATACCTTCAATATATATGGCCAATTTAACATTTGTTGGTAATCCTAAATTACTAAGAAAATAAATTTTCGTCCCTGGAACTTTATCCTCCAGCTTTTTTTCCGGAACTAGTTGATTTATTTGCAAAGTATTTTACTTTAATGAATAAATCAACTTGGTAAGTGAAGATTTTATGAACCCTAATTTTTATATTTAAAAGTGAATATTCCACGGGTGGCAAAATTTCCAAGGTTGATTAATGAAACTAAATATCATTCTTTAACTTTCACTCTTACCAATATTTTGTGTTGGTGTTGATTGCCTGTCATAAACCTTTTTGGGGTAAATAATAATTTACGAAGAATAAACCTGTCTCCCAGCACTCAACATTTCATCCATATGTAGAGGAATGGGAACACTCCTAAGTTGCTGTTTTTGTTGGGCATTTAATTTAGAAATTAAAAGGAATAATGTGAAATGGCCTAGATGCCACAAGAAACAATAATTATTTGGTTTAGACATTGCTTTCAAAAGAAAATTAATTTGAGAAGTACTTGTCTGCCAAATTTTTCAAGTTAAAACCGTTTAGAAACGGAAACAAAAACCCCAAATCCTAATAAATAACAACACTAATATACACATATTTATTGAAAAAACACGTGTATATATTTATGTAATTTAAAAATTTTCTCGAATGTTAGGATTGTCCTTCAATTGTCCTTAAGGCAAAAGAATAAATGTGCACTTTAATATAATTGAGCAATTATTTGTTTATTCTATACCAGCCATTTTGTAAAATTAAAAAAAATTTTGTCTGAGTCTTTATAAAAAAATAAATTCTTTTTTTTGAGGAATTGACATTAAGAAACCCTTTAAAAACTCTCAACATGCAATTTCCTAACAAAACTCATGTTAATCCAATTGAAGCTCTTGCTGAGGAAAGGTAAGGAGAGAACCTTTTCTTTTTTTAGATTGCTTTTCCCTTTCATTTCCTTTTGTGTGTAAAAATGAAAACAAGGCGGATATATCGTCATCAATATTTTATTTTTAAAAATAGTCTTGTGGTCTTAGATTTCAGTAAAAAAAGGAAGATATTTAAATAGTTAGAGAGGAAGGATATAAAAATGAGGGGAAGAATAATCCATTTTTACGCCTCTGGCATTTTAATTCTTTACTAGGTTCTCACGTTGATTTATTAAATGAATAAATTCAAAATTGACTAATACTTTCCATTTTTAAACTGACTGATTTAAAATTATTGTCCTTCAATAGCTCTCATTATTGAAAAAAAACGACTGCTAAACTGCCTAAAACAAGAAGTATTCTAGGAATGCGAAATTCTAGCTTTTCCACAAGGGTGACCATAATTCTCAAAATCTTCGCCTGCAGAGACAAAAAGGAGGATTTAGAAATCCAGAAAATTTTATCAAGGGTAAGAAAAAGTACAGAGGATATCATAAATTGAAGGATATCATAAATTTTGGAGGGATGTCGGGGATATTAAGAGGATTTTTGACTTTAACTTTAACTACCTTAACTATTTTTTGACTGTAACTAGGGCAAATGAAGAAATTAAGTGAAATCAATCAATTCTAAAAAATTAATAGTGATCAGTCGTCATATTTTGTAGTTTAAGAAAATTTCTTCTTAAAATTTTTTTGCCCTTTTCGAGAATCGGAAATGAATTAGAAAAACCAAAAATAACCAAAAAAAGGAAGAAATTAAAGGTGGCGATTTGAATATCCGGTGATTTCACAAGCCCATCAGCTTTAACGGCAATAAAAAGAGTATAAAAAATGTCAAAATTTTATCAAATTTCTATTTATATTTTGTCGTTTCTCCAATTTGAATTTAAAAATAAATAAAATTTTGTTAATTTAATGGAGTTTTTTACAATAGTTTCTTCCAATTTTACGTCTGTTCCATTTAATTTAATAATACTTTCTGTAATTAAAAAGCCGTGAAAATTAATGTGTTCTTTAATGTTATTTGAATTTAAATAATTTCCATTTTCATTTCTTATATTCATTACAATTAATCCATTAAAAATAGGTCTAATTTTAACAAGTGCCTTTTGTGTTTAGGAAAGACTTGACTATTTTTACTTGTTTTTTTGTTTCATTTTCTAAACAAATATCCAATCCAAATTTATATCCATCATCAACCTTTTCATTTAAATAAATTATTTTTTTATCTTTAATTATTTGAATATCGTTTTGTGTATAAATTCTGTCATTATTTAATATACCCTTCCTACATAAACTAAATAAATCTTTATTATATCTAAAAGCAATTCAAATTCAATTTTTAATGAATATTTTTTATTAAAATTAGACAAAATATCTAATTCTACTTCACTTCTTTCTATTAAAATTTCCTTAAAAATTAAATATTTGGATTATATAAAGTTTAGACAGTTCTAAGCGGGTTCCGATTATTTGGAAAAAAAACCCCTCTCGAGTATCACTGAGAGCATTAGAACAACTATGTAGCCCTAGCTTGGCACTTTGAACGAGTCAGAGTACTGCCCACCCATATTACTTACTACCAAATTCGCATACTGCCCGAAATTACACGGCACCCTAATTTCCTTTAATAATTTTTTTAATTTTTTATTATTAAAAAGTTTTTTAATTCAAAAACATTTTCCCCTTTTTGTTAATTAAATAAAAACTAAAGAAAATCTTCTCTGTCATCTAAAAAAGAAAACTTTCAAAGGCTGGATATATTTATTAAAAGATGAAAGATCCTTTCTTTTGATGAACATTCAATGTTTCTTCTAAACTCTTGTTTGGATGAAAATATTTCTCATTACTTCGTTCATGCAGAAATAAGAGGTACTTACGGGCGCCACTATATCTTTAAATTTTGCTCAAATATCCTCCAGTATTTTAACTCTAATCCCTTTAATAATTTCAGAAAGATTTCAGGAAATTAAATTAACTTCCTCACCAATTTTCTTCTATAAATGCCTATTTTCGTTCATAATTTGGTCTTAACCTTTGAAACATTTAAACGAAAATTTTGAAATTTAAGAGAAGTTTGGTAACAATAAGAACAATACTTAACAGAATCCCTAGCTTCTCTAAAGATATAATCAACCGCGCCGAACAGCTACTGCGCCTAAAGAGCCCTCAAAGATGATGACAGCTTTTCGTCAAAAATAGGTCAGTCTTTTCAATAAAATAAGGAATTGAATGGAAAAGAAGCGTATAAAGAAGAAAAGAATATATATAAAATCCATTAAAAATTATAAAATAGAAACAATTCAAGCGATTAATGATTTTTTGATCAGTTAATGTAAATTACATCCTCATTTTTACTAAGAAATTTTATTCAAGAAAAACCGGTTTTCCCCTTTTTATTTAATTCATTTTTACTTTTATTTTTGCTATTTGTAAGATTTCTTTCAGTAAAGAAATTTTCTTTAAAAATATTTTTACTTTAAATGTCTCGAACAGAGCAACGTCTTCAACTTTTAGAATTATTAGGTGACAAAATATCAGAGCCTGAAAGGACTGATTTTAACCTTGATAGATGGCTGGAGGCTTATGATGAGGTAAATGGTGTGTTTATATATGCCGGATTTTATTTAAGTAAACGGACTTATCCAATTGAGTGGAAGAAATTTTATAAAATATCCATTATCCATTAGAGCCGACCGCTCAACTGAAATAATACGGTAGTTGTGTAGTTACTTTAATAACCCCAGCAATGCCCGATAGGTGACGTCTTATGGTTTCGTAAACCCAGATAACTATTTTATGTGAAATTCGAATGCGGCCAAAAATGGGAATTCTAGTCAGAAAACCTCCAATTGTGGATTAACATTATAACGAGCATTTTCAATGTTCCAAATCCTCCGGAACTATTTAATATAGATATACATCCATAGGGTACAAAAAAACTTGTCTTTTGTCTCTCTTAATTTGGAAACGAATTATAACTGTAATCAGTTAGAGAAAATTAATCATAAATCATATCAACTAAAATTCTCATTTTAATTTAGAACCCCCAACGTGCAGCAGAAGCCTACTTTGAATATTTTAAAAACAAAAAATCTCTAAACTTGGATAGTAAGTATAAATTAATTTTTTGGTCGAAGAATAATTTTTTTGAAAGGACCTGAAGCCTATGACGATTTTTATTTAAAATCTGATATGATAAATTATTATAATATTTTTGCTCAGAGCAAACCAACATCCGATTGGGTTAATTCTTTTGATAATGGAATTGTTTTTGTGGAAATGGGCACAAAAGATTCGATAAAGGTTGGGGAAATTTTATTCTAAAAATTAGATTTCTTTGTCTTACTTTGAATTTTATCGAATTGAAAAAATTAGAGATTTGATATGTCACACAAATATCTCGATATACCCGAATCCTTTTAATCTATATTAAAAGAATTTTCAAAAAAATTTTCCAATTAAAAAAAATTCCTCGACTCCTTTTAATCTCTCGACTTATTTTTTATATTGTCCTTAAAATTTATAACGATTTTTTAACAATTTTTTTTAATTAGTGCAGGAAATAATAGCGGGTAATTATTTGAGGGGGGGGGCATTAATACAGTTTTTACGGTATGTGTGAAAGTATTTAATGTGAGGGTTGGGAGAAGCTGGGATAAATGAGATATTGAGATAAGTGTGATAGGTATGTCAGAGATATAAATGGGGGAATGAGATAGGGTTTCGGGGATATGAGAGAAAATATTTGAGGTAAAGCTGTGGAATAACAAGGAAATTTTAATCAAAAATAAAATTTTATAAATATTTATTAGTCATCGAAATCAATCAGAGCAGGAGAATTTTTACAATGCTTTTTCCGTGCTTGTGAATATTTTTTAAAAATATTATTAGAATATGAACAAAAATGTGGCAAAAGATCCTTTGGTGTGGCTATATTTGATATGCAAGTAAACAGAATTTTTTAATAACAAATTTAATTTATAATTAATTTAGAATATGTCAATACTTCAATATGTTAATCCAATGGCACCGATTAATCGAATATTTGAGGTAATATTTTACATAGATCTTGCTTTTGAACAAAACCTATAACTGAAATACAGCCTTTGGGGAGCCTTAAGCTTCATCAATCTCACAAAAGGGAACTTTGTTAAAGCGAGGGGCTATACTTCAATCGAGGGTTTATTTCACAGGATATTTGGCATTATAAGTAGGATGTACCTGCGGGGTACGAGGTTTTCAATTTTTTCTAAAGTGCATTGTGTTGAACTTTTCTGAAGAAAATTTTCAATGAAAATTCAAAAATCAAAGAAAATTTTTTAGCAATACTTCTAATATTTATGTTAGCAGACGCCAGAAACATTTTCCGGACATTTTCCAAAATTATTCTATATTAAAAAATAAGTACTTAGTGTTTAATTTAAAATATTTTTAGGCTCGAGTCAATGTATTAATGTCCTATTATTCTGAGGTTGTTAAAAATATTGTTATCGTTAACCCTCCAAGGGTTTTGAATGTTTTAATGAAGGTTTTTTATTAATTAATTAAAAACTAATTTTAATTTTTAAAAAGATAATTTCGTTAATTTTGCCAGCCAAAGTAATTAACAGAATTCATATAGCTGTGCAACATTCTGATATACCTAAATGGATATCTAATGATTCTATTCCTGTAGCTTATGGAGGATTAAAAATTATTAAAGATGCCGAAGTGCCTGAAACTGGGTGTAATATACAAAAAGAATTGGGGAATGATGATTTTAGAGTAAATTTGTTTTGATTAATGTAAGGGCTGGAGTTGGTTTGAAAGGAAAACTTTTCGAAAATTGTGAGAAGAAACCCCCGAAAATACAAAGTTCGCCGATCAGGGATTAGAAAAACTTTAATCGAGGTCCGTTGTGTTGGTGGGTCTATAAGTAATATCAGAAAAATATTCTTAATCAAAAAGGTCGGTCTGAATAAATTGAAGAATGTAAGTGGATAATTTTTTAAGTGGGATAATTCAACGGATAGGAATTTTAGTCCTGAAATATTTATAGTGTGAAGAGCTTATATCCGATGTTATTTTTAAAAAGATTTTGTTTAAGGGGACTTTTTTTTACCTATTTTAACCTAGTATACCTATGTATATAACTAGCGTTTATGTGAGAATGAATGCACTAGGGGAAAATTAATTTTATGGGAGAGAAACTAATCATGTTCTGACATATTCTGGGGTAACTTAGAGAGGGATATCTGATATAATTTGATCATTTTTTAAAGAAAGATGGAGCAATATGGGAAAAGTATGGAATAGACCAAAAAACTGTAAATTATGAAAATTGTTTGATAACTGCTGGAGACAGTTATTTACAAATTTTGAAAGCAAAGAAAGGACAGACTTTGATTTTTGAATATTTTGCCAACCGAAATTTTGAAATTATTGTTGAAGATGGTAAGTAGATCCTAACGATTAATTCACCTTTCTAGAGATAAATTAAAATCCCGAATTAATTAATCTAGTAAATATGGTAATCAAAGCTTAAAATGAACTGAAATGTTTATTAAAAACTTTTAATAAAATTTAATTCAAAATTCTCAGAAAAAAATTTTTTTAGAAAAAGGAAATTATTTGCTCCCACGATTCAAAATGTGTTCACCTCTTTTGGCTGAAGAGGGCGCTGTTCTCATTAAAGAAAACGGAAAATTAAATTTTGAGCTTAGAAACTTGAGTAGAATGATGAAAATGAAATTAAGAATTGCTCTACGAATAATTAATTAATTCTTAAAAGAAATAATTTATTTGGTTAAGGCTATCCTTTGTTAGTATAAATGGAATTTTATAATTTATTTATTTTATAAAGTTGATTTTGTATGTATTTTGTGACCGTTTGTTGTTAAAAATTTAATGTCGATAATTAATGATCGAACGAAATCCTGGAACAGCACTTTATATCCAAATGTAAAATTTCGGACTTTAGCTATTTGCAATATACATATAAAGGACGTTTAAAGTCGATAATTAATTTGGACAAACTTTAACAAAAAATAAAAATAAAACAATATTAAAATTTGGTTGGTTGGCGTTATGTCCACTAAATGGCTATCGATGGGCACCTATTGATGTTGATAGCCAAGTAGGCGTAAAGCTATAGCTTGCTTCAAGATTGGCAAATCCTATCAAATTTAGTGCTAAACGATTCCTCTCATCGAGCTAAAGAGATTGGTACCAAAATTGATGAGTCATTATTTTCCAGCTACGCCTACTTGGCCGCACGCCTCCTTGGGCGTGTCGCCACTTGATAATATTTTAGTCAGAAATCGAGATTTTTCGAGATCGAGAAACTTTTCAAGATATCTCTGGATTAATTAATTTTAAGTTTAAAAATGTTGGAAAGGTATTTACTTCAAATGGGACGGTAAATAAATTATTTAAAAAATTCTGAAAAATTATTTAAGTATTGGAGCTGGTCATTTGCCTGTTTTATTTTCAATTAATTTTGTTGCAATGTTAGGTCTTTTTTTTAATTTTAATTAAAAAAATTTAAAAAATTTCCTTCAAGTCATTACATATTCTTTTTCTGTTTGGAGAGGAGATGTTGACCCCGTTTTCCCCTATATTTCGGCTTCTGGTGATTCCAGGCCTGAATCTTGTATATTTTCTATGTTTTTGAATGTTTGTGCCTTCTTTATCGCGTTGATTGTTATTCTGAGGTTGTTTGTTGAATTTTTAATTAAAAATAAAGCAGGGATTTTGATGTTTTCTCGAAAGTTTTAAAAGTTTTATTTATAAAAAAACATCCAACAACGGGGGAATCCTCTGGTATACCCTCTGGTACTTATTTACTCCCCCAGTCAATTTTTTTGGGGAAAATATGTAAAACTAGAAACTTTTAAATTATACTTTAATCAGTTCTAATTTTGGAACTCAATCCTACTTTATTCTTATCAACCTTTTCTGAATATATATTTCTTTCTAGAATAAAACTGCCCGGATTTTGCCATTAATTTGCGGATTTTTCTCGAAATTTCCATTGTTTCAGATACCATTTGGTCGCCGAATTACTTTCTCAAAATTCAGATCAAGAAGAAGATCCTCTTATTTCTTTAACAAACCGTCTGTCACTTTTTGCTGGTCTTCTCGGCGGTGTTGGAATGTTTATAGTTGCTAATTTTCAAGAAACTGCTGTTATACAGATACATTTGACTGGTATACATATAAATTAACTTAAATTCTATCATTCCGCCCCAAAATATCGCCTCCTAAATATCGTAGCAAATGATCAAGGCGATACTTTGGGTGTGATATTCTGGGAAGATCCCAATTCAATCAATTTATAATTGTAAGATTATTCTGGACTTAAAGAAGATTAAATTTTTTGTGAATTATCTTTCCATTTTTTTCTTTCTATAGTAGGAGTGAGGATTTGACACAGGCAGGTTTCGATCCTGAGACATCCTCTTGGCAGTTATCGCGCACATATACCGACTGGCACTGCTTACCCAGTTGATCTTCTTCCCTAAACTAACAAAAAAATTTTCTATTTTTCTTTCAATTTTATTTTTTATTATATTTAAAAAAAGGAGCTCTTCTTAGTTTTGGAAGTGGATGTATTTATATGTTAATACAATCTTTTATTTGTTTTAAAATGTTTCCAAAATTTATTGGAAAAAGAATTGTTTATATTCGGTTAGGAATTGCAATAGCTTCGACTTTTTGTTTCTTTACTGGTTTTTAAAATAAATTAATTTTAAAAATTAATCTTTTTAAAGCTTTTTTTCTTGGTTTGGCAGCCTCTTTGACTTTTCATCGTTATTTCCCTGATTTGCCAACCCCTCGACCTTGGAACAGGAAATTCTCGCCTATGCCCGTATTTTTTTTGTTTTCTTTGATTTTATAGGGAATATTTTTATTTTTGAGTCAAAGTTTACTCTTATTTTTTGGATTCGGAAATGTTAATTATAGACTTACTAGAACCTCTATCGATCGATGTTTAGGAAAAATCAAAAAACCTCGATCGATTTTTAAGTGCCGAAGTATAGCCCAGATATATAGTACTAGAATCGAACTAAACTCATAATTCTAACGATTGAAAGTTGTGGATATGACTTTTCGAATTTGCGAATTGGTTTATTTCTACTTTTATCTTATAATTTTCAAAGTTTCGATTATTTATTAAGGTCTTTGTCCCAAAATTTTATTTTTTATTACTTTTTGTATTTCATGGTTGAGTGGGTTATGTGTTGTTTTAACGTCGTTAAAGATTGAAGGTTCGAGTCCAGATGAGATTTTCTTTTTTTAGATTATTTTTTCATGTTTTTACGCACCACTTTAATGTATTTTATAATACCTGTGGTTTGCTGATAAATAAAATTAAAAATTAAATTTTCTTAAAAAAATCTTTTTAAGGGTTATGGACTTCATTGCCTCTCAGCGGTTTTTTATTAATTTCAAAAAATTTTTTCCCTTTTAAGGTTGCAGAGTGGACTCTAGCTATTTTACATATGTCCTTTCTTCTCTCGTATTCAAGAGAATTTGAAAAAATAAGAGTCGAATTTAAAGTTAAAACAATTGTTCAACATTTGGATCATAGCCCTTTATCTAATTCTAATACAGATTTATTAAATATTTAAAATCTCCTTTAAAAATACCCTCAGGTTTAAATACTCCTTGAGGGAAACTCTTAAAAATTGTTGGCCACTGGTTTGAGGGATTCCTATGCAATAAGCATTTTTTTTAATAAAAATTATAAGATATGATTTTTTAAGCCATATAGAGGTATTTTATAGTGAGATTTGTTTGTATTTATCCTCACTTCATAATCGATTTTTCTTCTTTTTTCCCTCGCATTTTCTCGTTGCCTTTATTTTTTCTCTTTATCATTTTTTTATTTTTCCAATATTTGCAATAAACTTAAATTATTTTTTCGATCAAGTATATTTGTTATACATGCAAGATTAATTTCTATTTAGTTTTTTAAACGACTAATTAAATTTTTAGATTTGCATAAATTAGTAAAATAATTCTGAATTGGATCCCAGTCCAGAATTAAAGTCAACCTTCGATACAACAAACACTAAAAATACCAAAACTCTAAGCCGAGAGGAAATCTGAAATTTATCCACACAATTTTGTCTGGATTTTATAATGAATTCCAGAAGAATCTTCGGCCCATTTCGTGTTGTCACAATCAACGGCCTGTCTTAAATTAAAATTTAATTAAATGCTTTTATTTAAGAAAACCCAAAGAGAAAAATGCATAATTTAACTTCTTCTAGAAGCTATATCTGTAAAAGATGGGTCTCCAAATACCCAAATGGAGTCTTCACTACAGACGGAGAAAAGATTTTTTGTCAGGCCTGTTCGGAAAATGTTTGTTAAATTTTAAGAAAATTTTCTCTAAAATTAAAATAAAATTAGATTTCTTGTTCAAAAATCACTCAATTGGAGAAACATATTAAAACTTTTAAACATATAAAGATGTTACCCTGGTTTTTGGCATCAAAAAATAAAAAGAAGCCAGTTGATACTTTCTATAGTGAATTATGTTCTGCATTGAATTCTGCTGGAATACCTTTGGCGAAGGTAAATAGAGAATGGGGTTTGGGAGGTTTTCAGATTTCTACATTATCTTTTTTTTTTCTCTGAGAGACATTCCTGTAAATAGCTTTTCGCTGTTTTTATTTTTCCAAGTTTTTATTTTTCGCTGTTTTTATTTTTTCGCTGTTTTTATTTTTCCAAAATTCTTTATAATACTACCATTCCTGAAACAATTTAGAAAATTCTTTTTTGATTGGAAAGATATCAAAAGAAAATAGAGCCGAGTGCTGGGAAAAATTAAATGGAAGAACACAAACTAAGCGCGTTTACCACCATCTCTGAATTTTAAAAATCTGAATTTCTTGGGATTTAATAGAAACTTCCTCACTTTATTCTTCTAATTTTCTTAAATATTTAAAGGCAAACAATCCAACATTCAAGGCTTTTTTGGAAAAATATTGTAAACGTTCAATACCTGATACTGATACTTTATTGAAGTTTTACTTTAAAGGAATGAGAATTTGAAGTTTATTTTTTATTTGTCTATTTATCGCAAAAATTGATTAATTTTTTAAATAAACTAGTAATTAAGTGATCTTTTTGCTTTCTTATATTTTAACTATTTTTAAAAATAAAATGCACCTTATTTTTTAATCCAATAAATTATCTTAATAAATGGGGTGTAAAATAGAGATCATCCTATTAAAACTCATAGAGAAGATGTCAATCTAATGCAGCAACAGAACGTTATTCTCGAACTAAAATTTTTTTCAAAAGCAAATTATTTTTGGAAAATTAAAAAATACAACATGTATTTCACCTTTATCTCATTTACAGTCACGAAGAAAAAGATAGACTCAAGCCTTTGTAAAATAAAAATTTAAAATTTTCTTAACAATTAAAAATAGTTAATGCCGAAATCAAAAAGTAAATTATAGAGCTTTAAAATGTGAATAAAATAGCATATTCACTTTAACAAAATATTAATTTGTTTTTGCTCAATTTTGATTTAAACATAGTATGTTCATTTTATGAGCGGAAAAAAAGATAGACTCAAGATAGATTTATCAACTTTTGTTCGGCCAAAAATTCTACAAAAATTTCTGCCAACATTTCCATCAATACTGAGTGGAAAAATAAAAAGAATGAAGTCTGTAACTTACTTCTTCATAGAGATCTCACATCTCAAAAATCAACGGAAAATCGAGGTAAAGTACTTTAAAAAATATTTTAACGCCCTAGGGCTTGTAATAAAAATTTTATTTTAGGCCTATCTGAAAGCCCATAAAATTCTCTACAAAAATATCTCAAACTTAAATTCTCAGTCAAAAAATTCATGGAGATAAAGACCGATATATTATTTATTTCCCATGGGTGAGGGGCAACTCGATGAATTAGCAACTCACGGGACGGCCAAAACACGGTCCAGGGAAAAATCTGCATTTTCACATTTCTGGAAATTAGACATCTGACTAAGATTAGCGGATCCGAAAAAAGACCAGATATCCGAAAATTTCGGTTCGGATTCTAGAATTAGAAAAAGATGAAAGAACTCTGGTTCATTGGGCTTCCGGAAAATGCGTCATTGGAAAATGAGTCAGTAGAAAATGCGTCAGTATAGCACTATTTTAAAAAAACCTAAGTATACTGACTAGAGATCGGACAAACGGCAAAATCAAATATTTGATCAAATAATTTGAAAATTATTTGATATTTGAAAAGATTTGATTGCCACCAAAAAACATCAAACAAATATTTGATCAAATTATTTGAAAATTATTTGATATTTGAAAAAATCAAATTTCTTCAAAAAGTCATCAAACAAATATTTGATCAAATAAAATCAAACAAAATTTGATCAAATATTTGATTTTATTTGACCAAATATTTGTTTGGTCCGATCTCTAATACTGACGCATTTTCCACTGACTCATTTTCAACTTACGCATTTTCCGGACACGGGTTCATTGGCCTACCAAACTTCTTGAAATTTTACGCCTGCGGCGCCAAAAACAATTTATTAACTAATTAAAAACAATTATTAACTAACAATAAAATTAATTTTTATTTCAATTTTCTTTACTAATTTCTTCAATCATTCCTTTATAAATTTTATCTGGTGCATTAATACCCCAAATAAAATCAAAATGATTAAAATTGGGTAATTTCTTTGCAATTTTAATATTTTCTTTTGGAATTTGTTTAATTATTGTTTCCTTTAAAAATAAAAAAAAATAATTTTTTAAATTTATTTTTATATTTTTACTTCAACGTCTTTATCAGTTGCTAACCAATCTGAATCACTATAAAATAAATAAATAGGTACTGTATTTATATTTGTTAAATTGTAAATTGGAGGTTTGATCTTAAAAAAAAAAAGAAAATATTTCAAAATTTATTATATGTACGTGTCCGAATATTTGGGGAGTGGACACAATTTTTGTCAAGTCGTTGACAGTTTTGACATGTCTCCGTAACGAAATAATATAAGCTTATGTTACTTCATACAAACCCCTGCAGACGTTACTTGTTGTGAGCTTCTTCTCTCATAATTCTTCTATCATAAATTTGTTATAACTTGTGTCTTCTGCCCGTTTACTCCCCGAATATCCACTCCCGGTAAATGTCCGGGAGCCTTTATAATACCTGTCCATAAATTAATCTATTTTCATTTTCTGTTCCATAATCAAATTTTTGGACAAGTCCAGATTGTTGCATCTGTGTCTATTTACAAATATTTTAATTTATAAATTTTATTTACCCAATGAGCAATATTTCTTGTTGAAGTTCCAGCAGGTTCGTGTTTTGTATAAACAACAATACGAGTCTTTAAATTAATAATAAATAATTTAAACATTTAATTGCTCTTTTTATAATTTTCTTTTAATTTGATAAAGGTTATTTGTTATACCTAACCGGAAACGAAAAGATGTAACAAATTTTTTTGTTTATACTTATGTTTATCTAAAAAGTTATCAAAATTCTTTTAAATTTCTCCTTCAAAGTGGCTGGAATATTTTAGAAAATTTGTGAAGATAAATTCAAGAAATCATATTTAGTATTAGATATTTTTCATTCAAAATTAATTTGAAAATTTCACATTTGACTGAATATCAAAAACTTAATTAAATGATTAGTGATCGAATGGTACTGTATACCTACGTTATCTTTCGATATTTATCGGTAGTATGGTACGGAATACGGGATACAAAATTTTTGTCATTAGTAGGATTGCCGGCCCGGTTCGAAAACGGCAACCCCAATCATTAGTATTCATCATATTATAAATGTCCAAGATCATGGTTTTGAGACTATTTTCTTGAGATTTTTCGATTTTGGTCTTGGGGTGAATTTGATTTTGGTTTAAATTTTCTGTCTTGGATCTCTAAAAAATATATTTGTATTTTTTACTTCATTTAATTGAGAATTATCAGTACCACCAATTAAGAACATAATATTATCACAAATTGAACTGCTCAGAATTGGACTACAAAGCATTTTTGCAAATAATTTTGACGCCCAATTACTTGGAAGAAATTCATGCGAACCAAAATGTTTGTTAAGAATGTTAAAACTTTTGCCAAATAATTTGCCTGATAAAGAAATTAATCCTTTCATGTATTTAATAGTAGCAACGGGTGCTAAAGCAAAATATTTGATAATCTGTTGATTTAATTTTTGAATTTAGGAAAATATTTTTAGAAAATTATACTTTGTTTTTAAATTCTGGATTGTCACTAGCCAGTTGTGCAAACATAATTAACGTCCCCTGACTATGGCCAACATAGAATAGTTTAGACTGACCACTAATCTCAAAGCTTTGTCTACCATTGCTGGTAAATCTATTGATGACATTTCATCCCAACTACATATTATTTTGTTTAAAATAATTTATTTAAACAAACGTAAATTTCCAATATTCATCCTTTCCTACAAAGCTTTTTTCATGTTTTGATGAGTAGACATTCCCTCTAACATTTCCCATCCAGACATCAAATCCAGCATCCGCAAGGATAAATCCCAACGATTGGTTGGGCAAATTTGCTACCTTAAATTTAGAAGATTGTCAGATTTATATTAAATGGATTATGCGACTGATGAGCTCTTTCGAATGACTTACAGCGTCGTATACCGTAATTTTTTCATAATAAGAATTTATAAACTAACCCAATCAAAACTAGATGCTAACAATCCATGTTGAAGATATACTACAGGCTTTTTCGACTTTAAATTCTTTTCGGATTCATTACGCCCAGAAGGAATTCTATGCATTTCCAAAATATATCCATCTTTTGTTGTAACTGAGTGTATTTCACATTTATATCCATAATATTTAATTATTTCGGGCTATTTTTAATTTAATAGATAAAAATTTTTAAATAAAAAGTTTGCTTACTGCAGTTAATTCTTCTTCTGGAATTTCTAAACGGTTTTCAGATAAAACATAATTATTTGAAAGAAAAATTAGAAAATAAATCAAAAATAAATTAAACATTTTTGTTTGGCTTTACAAATTTTAATAATATTAATTAAAATAATAGAAAAGGGAAGCTATTTTTTAATATTTTTCAAATTTATTTAACTTTAGTATTTGTAAATTTGTAATTCGTATAAATTAAGGGTATATTTATTATGTATGTACTCTGCCCCTGAAAGTTGGAGAATTTGAGACTTTTTTCGATTCCATGAAATTTGGCAGTAAATACCTTCTCTGACCTCCCTCCTCTCACCCCCCCCCTCCTCTTCCCCTTTCTGTAGCCTACCCCTCCGTGGCCCCTCACCCGTCGGGGAACAACCCTATTATAAATAGAGGGTCCTGCAATGACTGAGAGAAGAGTTAATGCAAGCCGAGGGAATGTTCTCGCCAATGACTGAGAGAATAAGTCCTGCAACGGATTAGCGAATAAGTCAAGATAGGTTTAGAAGAGAGTTCCGATTTTAAGTTTGCTCTTGGTTCTTTTACTAAGATAACTCTAAATTCTCGATAGTATATTGAGGATATCTGATTATTAAGTTGAAATAAAGTGAATATTGCCATCTCATTTGCCTATTTATAGGTGAAAATATTTAGAGTATTACAGCTTTTTAAACAAATAAAATAAGCCCGAATTCATAAAATTTATAAAATATATGAATTTTTCGTTGTTTTCGAAACTTTAATTTTCAAGTTCAGACAATAAATAATGTACTTTTAGAAAATTTTATTTGAATTAGAAAGAAAAATTGTTAGAACAGGTATTCAAGTACAAAAAGTTTAATTTATAAGTATAGAAAAAATTTTTGAGAAGTCTGGTAGTTCCCACTGTCCACCTGGATAAATAATTAACTGATTATAATCGCAATGTTAACGAAAACCGCTTCCTAACAAACATAAAGAAAAATAATATTTTACTACAGTAGAATGCATAGAAATTTTTATTTTTGGTGTTTTCTCCTTTCGATTTACGCTTTTTGGAGATTTTTCAATTATCAGATAGAGCCGGGCTCTAATTAGAGATTTACACTAATTTGCCAGTATAAAACTGACATTCAAAAATAATCGAAACGGTCCCAAAAAAGAATACACTCAAGTATTATACACTTTGTTAACAAGCTTAAAATGTAATATATAATATATTAAACAATTAAAATTACTGTTTAAACGACAGCAATCGGATGATGATGATGATTTTGCCAGTAAATGATTTGGGCGATGAGTGATTGATAGTAAACGTTTTTTAAAAAACTTTCCTTTACGCAAAAACCATGTGAGTAATATGTGTAGAAAAATAATTATGCGTGCTCTCGGGATTAACTTATATTTTACTTTTATGTATTTTTAACAAATGAATAATTATAAAAAAATTTCCACAATCACGCCGGCCACAAACACGCTAAATTTTTTCCGTTTCGTTTCGTAACGAACGCTTTTAAATATTTTAGTTTCGTACAGGTATGATTGGTGTCGACAAGACTGTGCATAACCACACGCTTGACGTATGGTCAACGGTTGCTGGGTTCTGCACACACTGGCAGTAACATAAACCTATTCCTGTTTCACTGTGGTCAACATTTCCAGCTAATCCGTAGCGGCATAGACCTCTGCGGAGGCCTTACCTAATGGTTAAAACCAGTGTTTGGAAGCTCGTACCAAAATTCGTACTCACCTGTGTATGAGTACGAGTACGAGAAAAAAAAATTAGGCAAGCACGAGTACGATGTAAAAAAAGGCCTGTACGAAAGTACGAGTACGAGCAAATTTCAAATTCCAAACACTGGTTAAAACACAACCTGTCATAATTTTTTATTACATATTTTTACAAATTTTTAAATTATTTTTGAGAAAATTTTTTTATTTAATATTATATATTTCAAAATAAACTTATTAAGTAATATGTATAATAATCGAAATTAAACAAAAAGCATTTTGATGAAAACGTATTTTTGGTTGTCAGAATCAAGCTCTGACAAATTTTATGATTTAGTTCTGTCTTCATCCATGAGGACTGAAACTCGAAAGAAGAAATTTCGGACTAAAAATAATTTTTTGGACCTGTATGGAATTTTTAAACTTCATCGGATATAGCAACTGTGTTCTCAAAAAGGGGTCTAGTTGATAGTTTTAGTTCAGAATATATTTTAACCCTTGTATTATAATTTTACGAACAATTAAATATTAAAATATTGAAATTCTTGTAATAGACTGTAACAAGTTTTCTTTATAAACGTATGAATTTTAATCTTGCCAACTAATATAAATTAAATAATTTAGAATTTTGTTGTCTATTAACATTAAAAGCTTTATTCTATGTTGATTTTGAGAAAGTAACTGTGCACTAAACCTTTCGTTTCGTCCTCGCCTAGGTGTATTTTTAAAATGAAGTTAGACTGAATTTATCTAGTTAAAACAATTTAGTTGACAAAATTTGTCTAGATTATTTTTTAACTTTTTAATTTTGCGAATTTGCGAATTTTGAAGGAATTCACTAATTCCTTTGTGACAATGATTGATAATTTCTAGTTAATATAATTTATGAAAATTAAAAAATTACTTATAGATTAGAAGTCAGTTTCTACTTCACGCTGATTCCAACAAAAATGTCTTTTATTTTTGGATGTCAGATTTAGCGCTGACAAATTATGTTTATCTGATAGGTTGTTCCATTATTGTAGTTCCATTATTACGCCGGCAAAATTTAATGCTGGATTATTGTGATTTTGTGGATTATTATTACAATGTGGATTATCATGATTGACTTTATGTCTTGAATTAACATATAGACCACTAACTACCGTTCATTAATTAATTGTCGAAATAGAGTATAATTTGTTTTAGTTATTAGACTTGCTCTAGAGGGTTATATTTGGAATTCACAGCAGTCCATAATGTCTTTATTATAACCTGAGTTGATCTTTTATTTTGACCACTAACTAATTAATTAATTCAAAACATATTTTTTAATTTTTATTCAAACTTTACTTTAAAATTAAATATTTTTACTCTTTCAAAAAAATGTTTACAAAATTCCAGGAAAAATTTAAAAGAAAATATTAATCTGAGAAGAAAAAAAATAATTTTTGAGGAGAGAATGTGTTTTGTGTTGATTATGATATTAAAACTAAAATTTAAATTAATTTTTGTCTTTTACCGGGTTTTAAAAAATAAAGAAAAGTCTAACAATCACTGGTAATTAAAAGAGAAACACTTAAACCGGAAAAATAAAAAAAAAGAAAAATTTTTAAAAAGTGATTAAATTTAAGGGATGAGAATGGAGAAGGGTTAGCGCTAGAACGTTTTGACGTTGCCGAGTTTGGCTAGCTTTAAAAATTTGAAAAATTGGTTTGATATATGTATAACCCTGGTATGGATTTCTTTTGAATAGAATTTTTGCTGGGTTTCGAGTTTTGCCAATCTCTAGGAATAGATTAAGATTTGAGAAGATTTTGGGAAATCTTCAATATCTAAAAAGAATTGGAAACCTTATGTGTTGTGACTTTAAATCCCTCTAAATTTAACATTAAAATAAGAGTTTACAAAATAGAGGGTTTCGATTAGGGTTGCCGTTTTCGAGTCGGGCCGACGGTCGAGGCATTTTTTTCGGGCTTGTTTTTATCGAGTCGGGCCGGTACGAGTCTTTTTCGGGCCAAACATCTAGGCCTGACTCGATCTTTCGGTCCGAGTCGGTCTATTTTTGCAACCCTAGTTTCGATATTCCAAAAATTTAAAGATTAACCTCTCCATTTCCTCATCCCTAATTTTTGTATAAAAATAAGAAAAAGAACGGCAAGATCAATTTTTGCAAGTTGATGAAATTAATAATTTTTGAAGATAAAAGAGTTAAAGAGAAGAATAAGCACCCAATGTGAGGTTATTTTAAAATTAAAAAACAATAATTTAAAAAAACTTTTTGTTTTGAGAAAATATTAATTCTCACAAGGGTATTTTTTTAAAAATATTTAAAATGTGGACTTTCTACCCGAGATTTTATTTTGTATAATTTTTTTAAATTTATTAGATAAACAGACTGAACTCATTTTTAGATACAAATTTGTGGCCCAAAAAGTTGTAGTTAATAAATATAAAATACCCTACTATTGGGAAGGATTGTGGGACATTCTGTCTGTGCTACAATCTGAATCCTGTCCATGCTGGTTATATTTAGGGTGTTTTGGGGGTAGGGATATTATTAGGGGTTATGGTTATGGATATTTTTTAGGATTTTTAGGATAGGGTTAGGGATATTTGCAACCGAACCAAAAAAATCCTCAGCTCTCCTAGTGGCTAGGCAAATGATAGAAAAAATCTCTTAGATCGAGGTTAGTATTTAGTAGGTATATCCTATAATGAGTTCCGACTGATAAAAAAAACGTACGTATATAATTTGTGGAATTTATTGAAGTTTTGATAGAAATATATATTTATTTTGTATATTTTTAGGGAATGAGATCATTATTTAATTTTCTCTTTTCTTTTTTATTAATTCCTCTAGTTTTTTTAAAGACTAGAATTTTTTATTTTAATTGCCTACAGAAATTTTTTGAAGATTTTTTCTAACGAATTTCATAAACGTTGAAGTTGGTGATGATGAATTTGAGGAGAAATATCTGTTGAACTACCAACAATTGCCAATTGTGTTTGGACAGCCATAGAGGCAGCCATTTTCCATCCCATAGCGCTCGGACCGAATTTGTAAACCTTTAAGGAAGGGGAAATAATTTTTGTTTGTTTTTAAAGGTAAACTAACCAATTTTTTAGGATAAAGTCCTGATTTTGGTACAGGAACAAGTATTTGCTTTTCGTAATAAGTCCTGAAAAGAAAAAAATTGAGAGGGTGAAGAATATCTGACGGATGCTTTTTCTCATTATAATCTTATTTTAGAGGAAAAGATAAAAGATTGGGGCTCATGTAAGTTAAGGGCTTTAACTACATATATCGGTATTCTTTGGATATGTCGCGCCCTAGTATACGAGTTTATATCCGATATTAGTTGGATTATATCTTTAGAGGGCTTACAATGCGGAAGTCTCTAAAAAATATTTAAAACCTCGAAAAATAACTGAATATTAAAAGGGTAACTTAAAATAATTAGAAAAAATCACGCCAAAACAAATTCGGAAGCAAACAATAAAATGTCGAAAAAATATTTTAGAAAAAATAAAGTCTCATTTTTAAAAGAAATCTAAGAATTCCAAAAAAAATCTTTTTAAAAATTCCAAAAAAAAATCTTTTTAAAAAATTCTTCTCTCCCTTACCTCATTGCTCGGCTCAACTTTTCATAAGTCATTTTTTGGTTATTCTTCTTCTGTCCCCACAAAAATGCCAACCGTTCAGATTCAACAATTCGAAACACTCCTTCAGAAGGATCCTCCCAACGAACAATTGAAGGACAAGTTCTTGGGTCTTTTAAAGCGTCCCTAATAAATTCCCATAATTTGTTGCCTTTTGTGTGTTGAGAACGTTTTCGTGGTCTGCCATCTTTATTTCGACGAATTTTTTGTTCAGCTACTAAAAAGAGGAAATTAAATTCTGATAGAAAAAGACATTTTTATTATCAGATATCTACCGACATGGGAGAATTAATGTAGAGATCGGTTAAGAATGGGCTGGGAAACTGCCTATAATAACGGTAGAAACGAAAAAAGGGTATCGAGGAACCTAGGGTAAACGAGGGTTCCAAAAAAGGAGGGTTCCAAATCCCCTTCCCTCGACTTAATAATCAGTGAATTGTAGTTCGGTAAGTTTATAAGCTAAGTAAAATGCTTTCAACATTATGTATTTAACCAAAATCTTTTTTTCTAAACCTTTTTATTATTTTTTATTTCGATTAAATTTTAATCAAAAATCTATTTAATTAATTAATCGACCATTTAAAAAATTTATTAAAATGTTCCACTAACTAAAACTATAAAAATACGTACAAAAATTAAGTACACAATAATTTTTTTCTTACAAAAAAAGGCTTCCAATAAATTATATTAAGCTAGAAAGGATCTCTCTCATTAAAGTGTAACATTAAAATTTAATAAAAAAAAATAAAAATAATTTTTTTCCGTTCCACGATCTTTTACTTTTATTTAAGAGTAATAAATCTTGGAAAAAAATAATTATTTTTATACTTCATTTTGTAAAAATTGACCTATCATCTACCTATTTATTTTTGGAGTAGTGTATTTTGCATAATTTTTACAAAAAAGGAAAAAGCCAAAAATTAGTGAATTCTAAACTTTTCTAAGAAGTCGAAAATTTGATAAACACACTTTTAGATAATTTTTTAATTTTCCGATCCAGAGGTTATCTAATAGTGAATTCTGACTGTATTCCTTCTTATGAAGAGAATCCTCTTATTAGAAAGGGGCATTACTGTTAAAGGAAGGGTGTCTATTAAAGAGTGTCTGTATAACTTTATGTTAAAGAGGGGCTTTTTATTAGAGAGGGACTCCTATTAGAAAGTGTCTTTTATTAGAGTGTTTTCATATTAAACATTCCAAGGATAGAGTACAAGATAAATCTTTTATTTCCATACCTTTCAAACTCCGTTGCTGTCCCGGTCTCATTCCTCTAACGCCCATTCTCCCTCCAATCCCTTGTTGACTTCCTCCAGGTTGTTGCTGCAAAATGTGATTAACAGCCCCCACAATTTGTTGTTGTCTTTGTGAAGGGTTTATAGGGGAGGGAGCATGTATTGTTGGTGTCCCCCCTTGTTGTTGTTGAAGTGCCAATAAAGAGGACTGCCCAACTGTTGGGGATAATAAATGTCCTAAAGGAGGGGGTAATTGCCCCGTTAATCTCTGTTGCTGTTGATGATAGTGTTGTTGTTGTTGTTGATTATTTGCAGCAAATCCAGCAGCTGCCAAAAGAAGTCCTTGTTGTCCAGAAGAATCGGAAGATTGGGGAGCAGACAATTTCAAAGCCAAATTGGCCATCAATAAATTCCCGACATTATTTGTTGCTCTAGTCATTTGGAGAGGTTGGTAATTTTGTTGTTGTTGAGGAGGAGGATTTTCTTTAATTGTTGAAGAATGTCTCTGATGGTCGTTATAACTACTGCTACATGAAGGCCCGTTAATACGCATCCATTCATCAATGAAATTTTCATCGGTAACCAATTTACAAAATTCACCAAAAAGTAAGGATCCATAACTGGAAATTTTGAATTTTAAATTGTTTTTGGGGATGTTGAGATTTTGGGGGATTTGAATCTTGAGTTTAGGGATCTATGTACTTTCAAGACCCCTCTTTGATGTTGAAAAATTGTAACTTATAATGAGAGGGGTTATTTAGTATTGGGTCCGACAATTATGTAATTATGATTTAAAAACTGCCCGGAAATTTTATCCGCAATAAAAACCTAAATTTATTTTTAAAATTCTAAATTTATAGTTTATCGCGGACAAAAAATTTTAAAAACTAAACACGCCAAAATTAATTAATCAAAAAAATAGACAACTTTTTTTTAAATTTATTTTTAAAATTTATGAGTCTTTGTTTTTTATTTTTTAAAATAATTTTTTTAATTTTTTACTTGGGATCTTGCTCTTTAAAACTTTGCTCATTCATCAACATTAATAAAGGTCCAGTGCATTTGGCGAACTTTGTTAAATTCATATTTTCGCCTAAAATCGATAAAAATTTTTAAAGATTAGTCATAGAAATTCAAAAAATGACAAAATTATAATTGAATTTTTGTGTATAATTTGTCCAAATGGTTCGTAAAATTTTAAAAAATTCGTAAAACCCCCCCCCTCCCCTCTCCCGACTCCCAAAATCTTTCCAAGCCCCCCCCCCGTAGACAAGATAGGTACTGTCTAAAAATCTTACAAGGAATTCTATGTCTTCTAGCCACATCCAAAATCCAAGCAATAACATCATCATCTGACCATTCTCTAGGTTCTTTTCTTTTAAAACGCATTAAATCTACTTTATCCTCTACTAACTAAAAACAAAAATTTTTTTATTAAATATTATTTCAAATACAGACTTATCTCTCATTATTATCTTAAAATTAGGTTTATCTTAAATAGAGAGGTATTGTTTAGAAGGTTGAAGATATCACAAAACTGCCAAAGATGTCACGGTTTTCCCAAAATCCCGAAACCATTCAAAGAAAATTTAGACATTTCTTATACATGCCCTCCCCCTCCACCAAATTAAAAAAAACATATCTTAAACTTAGTTGTATCTATATTATTGGGTCTATCTTATAATCAAATCCGCCTGTATAAAATATCAAAAATTACCGGTATAGGCTTAGACTGTGTTCCAAGAGGTCGTAAAATATTCGGGGCAGCAGTAGTTAACTGATTTAGGATTGCCCCAACCTGGGCATTTAACCCCTGTTGAGGACTTAATGGCATAGAAGCGGCTGATTGTGCTGCAAATTGTAAAGCAGCCAAGTGTTGCTGTTGTTGTTGGTTTTGATGTTGTTGTACAGCAATTGCTGCATTTACTATATTTACTGCAGCATTGGCTATAGCATTGCTTAAATTTTGTTGAGTTGAAACTAAAGGATTTTGAGGTTTTGAAGGATTTGTTGGTGATGTATTGGAGGAAATATTGTTGTTGTTATTTCCAACAAAATTAGTATTACTATGTCTATCATCAGTAGAAGGAAAAGCCGTTGTGGGAGCAGATGTCTGTGGGAAGCTAAATTGGGTTGATGATGGTCCTCCACAAATTAATTGGTTTTGGGGTGGGGATTTCTGGAAAAATTATTTTTAATTAAGGGATTAATAGGACAGATTGACTAAAAACCTCTTGTTTCTGTCCATTATCATTGGCATTTGACAATGCCGCAAAAAAGGCATCAAGCCCTTTCTGAGGGGGCCCTCCTTCCAATTTTTGATTTTGATTATTCCCTTCTTCACATTGTTTTTTCTGTTCATCTTCTTTATTGTTATTGTCTTTTTGTTGTTCTTGAAGTTGTGTTATTGTGTTTGTTGAGGTGTTATATTGAGGTTGTTCACCACATCTGGGCAGAGGACTTTTCTATAAATTTTGGGCATTAAATGGTTAATATGCATAATTTTTTTAAATACTCAAAAATGCAAAGGTGATCTTTCAATTCCCTTGATCTTTCAATAACTTCCCCTTTAGAGTTTATATTCTCCATTCTAATAGAGAGTAGCCCTTTTTAATAAAACAAATCTAATGGGAATACTTTTATATTTGAGAGCCTCCAATTGGAGAGTTGTTTCTATTAGATATTATGTATCTTTGTAGTAGAGAGTCTCTCTTTATTAGAGAGTGTCCTTCGATTTTGTATTATAACCCATCCCAAATGCCCTTCATAAGGTAAAAAAGTTAAACATATCCACCTGTTGATCATTGGCATCTTCATTACCTCCACCACCTCCTGCTCCTCCCCCTCCACCACTAGCTGTTAAAAGCAGCGGGTCGATGAAGGCTATCTTTGCACTAAGTTGGCGTTCAATATTTGTAAAAAGCCTGTCCACAGCTGTTGTGGCGGCGCTGAGTGGATTCGGTGAAGGAATTAAAGTGGTAGCTCCAATAGAGCAATTATTAGGTGAACGTTGAAAGGCTGAAAGTGGCGGTGGACTTGCAGCTTCGGCTGGACAGCACAGCAGTGACGGCTCTTGGCAGCCCAAAGCCAGAAATCTACGCATGGGCTTTTTATCTAAATTCAATCAGCAGCGGCGGCAATAAAAAGCTGCTGCAGCTGAATAGGTTTTTTGGACGTTTTGTTTTTAATTTTCTTTCCAAAAATTATTTTTCAGAATAAATTTTGTAATTATAGGGCAATTAAAAGGTTTATTTATTTGTTGTTTTTGAATTGCAAAAAGCAGCCCTAATTAACTAAAAAAGTAAAAATAATTATTATTAATATTATTCCGGAAAGGAAAAATAAATATTAACAGAATTTTCCACTAAAATAAAATCCGCCCTTATTATATAATGTTAAAAATAATTTTTTCCTTCAAGAAAAAAATTTTAGAAAGGAGAGAAATCATTCAGAAAAAATCCAGCAGCTTTTCTGGATTCTACACAGCTTCCGGAAATTTTCCTCAAAATAAATCCGGAAAGATTACACAACCCTCCCTATCCGGAATCTGTCTACAAAAATTAAAAAAGTTTTCCGGAAATTCCCGAACATTTAATTGCGAGAAAAAAAAACTACCGGAAAATTATTCTGAAAGAATTAGAGAAGTTTCCGGAAATTAAAAACAATAAAAACAGAAAAATAAATTTTATTTTAGAAAAGGAAAGATAAAAGGAAGATTTTTGTTTTTACAAAAAAGTGAAGAGTTTGTATTTCAAAAATATTTATTATAAACTCCGACAAAAGTATATAGACAGAGCAAAGAAGAAAAAATAAATTTTAACAAAATTTCGGAACGGCGAAAGTAATAAAAAAGTTTTCAAAGAACTTTTAGAGCAATTGACCTTAGATTGAGTAAAGAAAATTAAAAAAAATTTTTTGAAAAATTTTGAAAGGAAAAAGTAAAAATCAAACCACAAACATATAAATAATTCCCCTAAAAGGGCTACGAATATTTTTCTTTGATCAAAAGCGAGCTTTTTCGTATTTATGTGGCAAAAAAGGAGAAGAATTATAGAAGGTTAAGTTGAGAAGAGAGACTGTTAGGGCGCGATTTTTAATAAATTTTCCAAAAAATAACCTAAAATCGTGAAATTTTGTATAAATATTCCCAATTCAGTTAAATACCCTGATTAAAAATTTCAGATTTTGCTGTCATGTTTTTGAAAAATTATGGTCAAAAATGTTGATTTTTGTGGATTTTTTGTGGTTTTTCAATCATAACTTACTAAAAACAAAAGCAAAAATTATGAAAATTTAGGACGGGTTATAACACTATCAAGGATATATTTCCACAAATTTCCACGTTTTTTGTCGCGTTTGCGACGAGAAAAAGAATATTAAAAAATTATGAATCACATTTAAATTATTTTGTTTGATTCATATTTAAAAATTTTATTTCGATTTCATTTTTTGTTCCACCCCCAAAATAATCATTATAAAAGACAAAAGCCTATACCAAACACATTCATTCAACATTCATTCTTTTCAACATTCAACTTAATTTCCCTCTTCTAAATCTATAGGCTTTTGTGCTCCCCTTTAAAAGAATTTGAAGAATAAAAGAAATTGGAAAAACTTGTGTTTATTTTTTATATTTAGGTGTTCAGGTTATTTAATTTTTGCCTATTCAATTTATATTGAATAGAAGACAAAAAAGTTAGGAAAAAAGACATCTCTTTTTTGTACATGGTGCCACGACCGACTTAGGATCGGAAAAATTTTAATTTTATTTTAGTTACCGATATTGGATCGGAACTTTTTAAATTTGGAAATTTACTTGAAGAAATTTGGAGTGAAAATTTTTTTTGGTAGATTAATTTACTTGTATTGGAGTGATTTAAACTTGGATTGAAAAATTTTTTTTTGGGAAATTTATTTAAAGGAAATATTTAGAAATGTCTGTCGTTTTAAGGTCGACAATGAAACCTGCGATTAAAAGGTTAATTGAGTATTTGGGCGAGTTGCGTCCGTTAGTAGATGCCCAGGAAAGAACCCAAGAAGGGATTGATAAATTAAGGGCTGATATAGTTAAAATTAAACGTGTTTTATCATTTCTGGATTTAAAAATTGATCATTGGCAGAAGATTATTAAGGGGTTACCAGCTGACGAAAGGGCAGCTGAGGAACAAATTTTTAATAATTTCTCACAAGGAGAAAGACATATTGCCGAATGGATCGATTCAGGCAGAGAAATTGCAGATGAAATTGACATTCTGCTGGCAGATGCTATTGAAGATAGCACGGCTTACTCAGAGGAATTGGGAGTAAGACCAAGAAATGAGGAAAGAAATGATCAAAGGAATGAAGCAAATAATGCTTTTAGGAATGATTACCAGGATAATTTTATGGGGGTACCCCAGCATTTACCAAAGGCCAGATTACCCGAATTTTGGGGAGATCAATTAAGATGGCCTGAATTTTGGCAGGGATTTGAACGGACAGTTGATTGTCTTAGAATTGATGACGGGCTAAAAGCCCATTATTTACTCCAATGTTTAAAGGGGAGAGCACATAGAGCAGTTTTAGGCTATAGGCCAATTTCGGAACATTATGCGCCATTGAAAGAAGCGCTAATTAGACAATTTGGAAATCAAAAAGCCATTAGGGAGACATTACATGCAGAATTAATTGGTTTACCGATGGCCAATGAATCGGTAGGATCTTTACGTGCATACCTTGAAGAGGTAGAGCGAATTTGTCGATCATTAAATGCCATGGGGCATTTGGAAGATAAGGAAATTGTATTAATGGCAATTAAGAATAAACTACCAAGGGGTGTAGTATTAGAATTATTAAGAATGGAAAAGGCGGATAAAGTTGAATGGAATGTCGAAATGTTAAGAAAAGGATTATCGGAACTTGTAGAGTTAAGAGAAGAAGCACAGAGGTGCACACAGACTCTCAGTTCACGTATGGGCCTGCAGAGAGGCAATAATTGGAATAATCAAAGGAATTTTAATCCAGGAAAATTTAATAAGGATTTTGGCAGTCGAGCAGAACAAGCAAGAGTGTTCTCGGTTCAGACTGGTAATAATGGAAATAAATTTAAAAGACAAGGATTATCGTGTTGGTTTTGTCAGAAACCACATTTAGCAAGTAATTGTGAGCAGATAAAGTCTCCGTTCCAAAGGATGAAAATTTTATCGGAGCAGAATAGGTGTTTATCGTGTCTAAAAAGGGGCCACACTAAAATGAATTGTCGGCAAAAAATGAAGTGTAATAATTGTGGAATTAGTGGCCATAATAAGATTGTATGCACAAAAGGATTTGAAAAGACTAGGAAAGAGGAAAATAAAAATCGTTATTTGGATGAAGAAAGAGTCCAAAAAGTTGATCAAGTACTTTCATTAGGGAAAGTAGAAGATAATATTTTATTAATGAAAGCAGATGTTAACATTTCCTCAGGCACAGAAAAGGTTGTTAGTGCTAGGGCACTCTTTGATTCAGGGTCAACCGTCAGCTTTATTACTGAGGATAAAGCGGATGAATTGCAATTAAAAAAGGCTCATAAGACAGATCTGGACGTTTTACCATTTCTCCATAATGACCCAATCAGAATAAAAACATCAAGGTTTTTGATTCAAATCAAGTTGGATGATGGAAGTTTTGAGGAAATTATGGTACACAAGATTGCTAGAGGCATGATGCCAAGGATTAAATGTGCCGAGCTGACGACAGGAAAGATCAGCGTCGGAAATATTGTGCCAGATATTTTGATTAGTATGAAACATTTCTGGCGATTTTTCAGGCAACTTGTTCCAATTTCCAAATTTTTATTTAAAGTGGAGACCACGGTCGGTCCGGTGATTTGTGGAGAAATGGAGCAGAATAAACTTGTGGAATTTAAAAGTAAAGGACTTCCAGTTGCTGTTATAGGAGTAAACAATCAAAGAGAAGAGGATTCTTTGAGTAATTTCTGGAGCCTTGAGGCAATTGGAGTTAGAGATGACCCTGGAACAAAGGATGATGAAGTAGCTATGAAAGCATTTAAAAATACTGTAAAAATGGGAAATAATAGCAGATATATTGTGAGTTGGCCATGGAAATCTGAAAAGGAAAGTTTACCTTCTAATTTTAAATTGGCATATAAAAGATTTATTGGACTGGTAGAAAAATTAAAGAAAAATCCCGAACTTTTAAAGGAATATACTAGAATAATCCAGGATGATATTAATAGAGGTGTACTGGAAATAGCCTCAAAAACTGACGGGATTGAACATTTTTTACCCCACCACCCAGTCATTTCTCCGAAAAAGGTTAGGATCGTTTACGATGCTTCGGCTCGAATTAGAGGAGGAACAAGCCTAAACGATCATCTATATCGTGGACCGATAATAATGCCGGATTTAGCAGGACTATTGATTAGGTTCAGGATCCCAAAAATTGCATTATGGTCGGATATAGAAAAAGCTTTTCATTGTCTTGAACTAAATGAGGAAGACAGGGAAGTGGTTAAATTAATTTGGTTAAAAGATGTAAATGCTCCTATTTCGGTTGACAATGTCCAATATATGCGGTTTAGTAGAGTACCGTTTGGAGTCATCTCAAGTCCATTTTTACTGGCGGCAACTGTGAAACATCATCTGGAAAGTTGGGATGATCCCTTAGCTGATATCGTAAAAAATAATTCTTATGTCGATAATATACTGGTAGGAACTGAAACAACAGGAGAAGCTTGGGAAGCTTATAAAAAATTAAAAAATGTATTTAAATTGGCAGATATGAATTTAAGGGAATTTATAAGCAATGACCCGAAATTAAACAATCAATTCCCTGAAGAAGATAAGCTGGGAAAAGAAAAGCCAAAAATACTTGGAATCCCTTGGAATATTGAAATGGATGAAATCTATATTGACTTTTCGGTTGAGAATAAACAAGAAAAAATTACTAAAAGGAATGTGCTTAGGCAAATGGCAAGTATATTTGATCCCTTAGGTTTAGCTGTCCCTAGTTTATTGGATGCCAAATTATTTTTCCAATCATTATGGGAGGCTAAAAAAGGTTGGGATGAGTCATTAGAAGCAGGAGAAATAGAAAAATGGCAAGAAATAACAAAAGTATGGGAAATCCCTCCGATTGAAATAGAAAGAAGGATTACCATTAGTGGTGGAATTTACCAATTACATGTTTTTTCAGATGCTTCTAAAAATGCATACGCAGCTTGTGTTTACCTCAGGACTGAATTTAATGACAAAATAATGTCATTTTTGGTATATGCTAGGAGCAGACTTAGACCCAAGAAGATGCCCATTAGTATTCCAAGGATGGAACTTTTAGGTGTATTAATAGGAACTAGAGCAATTAAATTTGTTGAAGAACAAATTAGGATTGTAATTTCGGAAAAATATTTATGGTGTGACTCTAAACCCGTATTATTTTGGATTAAAACAGGAAAAATAGATGAAAAATTTGTTGAAAATAGGGTTAGAGAAATTAAGAAAAATACTGGATTAAAAATTGGATATATACAGACGGAAGATAATCCAGCAGATTTAGGTACCAGAGGTTGCACCCCAGAGGATCTTAGAAATTCTACAAAATGGTGGAATGGTCCTGGCTGGATTAAGGAACCTCCAGAATATTGGCCAAACGAATTAAACTTCGTTAATGAACCCGATTTAATAGATGAAGATAAACCCTCAGAAACCGTTCTCCTTACCGAAGTTAAGGATAGAGATGAGTTTATTGAATTTTCACACTGGAATAATTGGCATAAATTAGTACTATGTATTTCATTAGTAATAAAGTTTACTAAAATCTGGATGAGTAAGTGTAACTTTAAAAATTCAGGAGAATTATTGGAATTATTTGATACTAAATTAATAATACGTCCTCAGGAAACTAAAAGGACCGAAAAATTTATTTATAAATTGGCTCAATTGTCTTGGAAACAGGAAATTGATAAGAATTTACAATTGGAAAAGGACTCAGATGGAGTATGGCATGTTAGGACACGCATAGGTAATTGCGATGTTTATGGTGACTTTTCACATCCAATTTGGCTTCCTAAAGGATCTCCATTGGTAAAAATACTTATCCGGAAGGAACACGAGGATTTAATGCATTCTGGAGTTGATACAACATTAGCTAATTTTCTAGGTAAATTTTGGTCACCTTGTGCTAGAAGGGAAACTAAAAAGGTTATAAAGGATTGTAAAAAATGCCAAAAGATGGAAGGACCCAAATTTGCATTACCGGAGATGCCAGAACTTCCCAGTGAAAGAGTAAAAAGATCTAGGAGTTTTGAGTTTATAGGTGTTGACTATCTTGGTCCATCTATCTGTAAAATTAATGTAGAAAAGATGAAATTCTGGATTGTTATTTTTACATGTTTGGCAACAAGAGCGGTGCATTTGGAAATTTCTTTAGACCTTTCGGCCTCGTCATTTTTACACATTTTCAGGAGATTTATAGCCTTAAGAGGATGCCCAAAGAAAATTTTGTCGGATAACGGTACACAATTTAAGGCTGTTGCAGATATATTAGGTGCAACAATTAAAGGAAAGTGGAATGAAAAATCGATTAGAAAGGATGAATTTAGGCTTAACAAATTTCTATTAAATAAAGGAATTGACTGGAAATTTATCCCCGCGCTCAGCCCCTGGCAAGGAGGTGTATATGAGCGTTTGGTAAAACTGGTGAAAGATGCCTTTAAGCGATCATTAGGAAGCTCGATTTTAAATTTGGAAGAATTAAAAACATTTATAAAGGAAGTAGAGAATGCTATTAATTGTCGTCCAATTACCCACGTTTCGACAGAAACAGACGGAATTTTGGCAATCAGACCTATTGACTTTTTAATACCCGAACTTGAAATTAACTCGTATTCACTCGAAGATAGTGATTCGGAGGAATTTTTAATAGGTAAAATTAGTACAGCCAAACAATTACAGGACAGGTGGAAAGCAACTCAAAAAGCTTTCGATAAATTCTGGAATAATTGGGTAAAATATTATTTAACTATTTTAAGAGACAGATCTGGTTGGAACCATCAAAAAGGAAAATCTGTAATAAATAGGCAACCTCAAGTAGGGGAAATTGTGATTATCCAACAGGAAGGCCAACCTAGAAACACTTGGCCTCTAGGCAAAATAATCGAATTAGACGGAAACCCAGCGAGGAGCGCAAAAATCCAACTTGGAAAGAAAACATGGATAAGGCCCATTAATAAATTGTTCCCATTAGAGGCAGAATTTGAAAAAATTGAATTAAATAAAGACAATAATCTGGAAGAGGAGAAACAGGAAAAGACCGAAATAAAGAAAAAGGTACAAACACATCCAATGATTACCCGTTCAAAGGCAGTTGCATTAACTATTATACAATTAATCGGATTATTTACTTTTGGATTTTGTGTAAGAGATAATCCACCCAGAAATTGTAGGGATTGTAAATTATCTTGTACTGAATTCGGAGTTATGGCTCAGGCTAACCCATGGATTAGGAAAATCGAAATTTGCTGTATGCAAAGTTGCCTTGTAAATTCTGAAGGAACAAGGAGTTTACATTTCCAATTGGCCAAAGAGAGAACGACCTATAATTATTCCTGTACTTCAAACTATTGGGAAAGAGATAGAAAATATTTTGACTGGATAAATTGCCCTCCAATAAATCCATGTAAAAGAGTTTCTGGAATCCGTGAAAGGATTATTAATATCCATTGTGAATCGACAGAAGCTTTAGTAATATTTGGAATTGGTATTGGATTTTTATTGAGTATATTTATTAGTATTTGTATGTTTATCTGTAAAATTGCATTTATATTGGGAAAATTATTTGCAATAATTTGGTGGATTTTAAAATCAATATTTAATCTATTTAAAAGGAAACCTATAAAAAAGGATGACACTAAAAAATCATTTTTGCCACATTCTGGAAGAGATTTTAAAAATAATAATAGAAAAAGGAATAGACGTTTGCATAGGCTAGGGTTATTGGCAATTATTTACTATTTAGTACCATTAATCAAAGCGGATATAGAAGTTGTCTCCGTACAAGCAAAAGCAGAAGATTGTTTCAGGAAATCTGGAAATTCCTTCTGTAAAATAAGTACAGTAAATACCATAACCCTTTTACCGGATGGACAAACCGCCTCTTTTACAATAAAAAACAATAATGGAATAATAATAGGAGAACTTGAATTTATAATGAAAGGTCTTTCTATAACTTGTAATCAGGAAGTTTTGAGCTATTTGCGCTCATATGAAACGAAAATAGAGTCGGTTAAAAGGTGTCCGACTGAAGGGACTTGTAAGGCTCAAAAATGTGGCAACATTAAAACAAACGAGGTAGTTCAGGAATTAGAAGAATGGTCTAAAAACCCAGGTAATGCGTTCTGTATGGAAGGACAAGCCCTATGGGGCTACAAATGTGGCCTCCCTGGAACTACGTGTTATTTTTATCAAATCTTTGCCGTACCTAAATCCAACGAAGTATATGAACTGGTAACATGCCCGACGTGGGATTACGTCATAGAAGTAGAGATGGCTCTTATATTTAATGGACACAAGGAAAAAACAAAATTTTCTCTTTATCCAGGAGTAACAGTACACTGGAAGGATTTAAAAATTACTTTATGGGATTTAACACCGCCACTAGCCCCAATATTAAATAGTCAATTTATTGTTGGAAATTCAGGAGTGGCGTTAGTTGAAAATTTTAAATCATTTCTTGATTGTGGGAAAGAAGCCAGGAATTTTTCTAATTGTAAACTTGACACATCTGTTTGTAAAGAGTGTTGGGAAGATAGTGAGTTAGAAAGAGTATCTTGTTCTTGTAGTGATTTATCGATAGAAGAGATTATGAAGGACCCACAAAAATCTTTACCTCTAGATATTAAAAGGATAAAATTACGTAATAATGGAAGGAAAATTCTAAGTGAAACCCATTATTTGCCAATACAAGTAATGGTCAGGATTCAAAATTGGACTATTGCATCAAATGTTGATATAACTAAGTGTAGAGTAAATCCCATTAAACTATCAGGCTGTTACAATTGCCGAGGGGCAATTTTCAGGTTTAACTGTATATCCGATATGGGTGATATTTTGGCCGAAATAAAATGTAAAGGAAATATATTTACAGGTCATTGCTCAAAGAGAGGAGTTGAGCAATACGTAGTACTCTCTTTTGATAGAGCCGATATTGACGAGAATTGCGAAGTCATCTGCCCAGCAGGTATAACAAGATTTTCGATGAGAGGAAAACTGGAGTTCTTTCTAGCGGAAAGAATAAAGGTTGTAGTGAAAAATGGAACCCCCTCTATATATACAAACAAAGGTGATGGTAGTAAATGGATTATAGATCTTTTAGGAAATTTAAAGTTAATTGATTTTAATGAGATAATTTGGCAAATAATTAATTGGAAAATTATATTTATTATATTTTTATCCTTTATTTTACTTTATTCTCTCATCCGATTATTCATAAAACTTTCCCCCATTTTTTTAGGTTACAAAAAGGTTTCAACCTTTCTTGCCCTATTTTTATTTTTTGGCTTAGGAGGATGTGTATGCACACAGGAGAGAGAAAAAAGATTACATAATCTTGAAGGACAAAGTATATTATTAATGAATAATCATTCTTATAAAAATTTGGTTTTTAAAGGAAAGGAAACCATCCCATTCTATTCACTTTCAACATTTTCCATAAAAATTATAAAAATAATGCCCAACATTGCCTTTTCCAAATTTTGTTCAAAAATACTAGGATGTGATGAAGATCAGGTGGGAATAATGCTTTATTCGTCGACGGAAGCAAGGCTTAAAATTTCTCGGGCTATCACTCAGGTAGAAGGAGAAAATCAAGGATTAGGAGCTTGGATAGGAGCACCTACTGATAAAGGAATGACAACCCCTATTTCAGGTGTAGGAGAGTGGATTTTAGTTAGGGATATGCCCGTAGATTCAATTAAACCAATTAATATCGAACCCCCATGGTTTGCAGCTTATTCAGCCTATACTAAGGAATCAATAAACTCTCCTCAATTTCAGGAGCAAATTGATCTTTTGACAGGACCAGGAATTTTACCAGATCACCCTTGGCGTGATTTTGAGGAATTCTATCCACTGTCTTGTTTAGTGATTGAAAAGGATGAAGAAATTCAGGTTAGTGAAATGATCGTACCAGAAATTAGTACTGAAGAAATTGTGAATAATTTAAATATTCAGGAAAATGTGCAGGCTTCTGATGAACCAAAGGAACAGGAAATTAAAATAAAAATGGATGTTAATTCTGGAACTGGTAAAGAAGTAAGTCTTAAATTTTCTGAGGAGAAAAATTTGATACTAAATGTTAAGGTGGAACCGGAAATTCATGAATGTTCTACTGGAAAGACATTAACTGTGACTGATTTTCATGTCAGGATTGAGATTAAAAAGAATTTACTGGTTGGAATGTTAATGTTTTGTCTATTTGGTGTTTTAATGGCAGCCCCAGGAAAGTATTCTCCTCTTTCTACTTTACCTGAAGATCAATGGGACAGTCTTTTGGATGAAATTGAGGCTTTTGAACCCCAAATGGTATTTGAAAATATAGGAATTCAACCCACAAATCTTTCTAATCCCCAAATTCAGGTAGAAAATGTAGGAGAAGAAAATTTTAGTCAAAATATTCAGGAAGGTCCAAGAACCCCGCCGGAAAACAATCAGGAAGAAAGGGAAGCCAAAAGGGCTAAATTGGAATCCCTTTTTGAAAGTTGGTTAGCAAACCGTCCCACGACTGGTTCAAATGTTTGTTCTACATCGGCACTCGGGGGACAAACAACACATATTTCTGGACCATCATCAACATCAACAAATACATTTATTCCATCAGCCACTTCAGCAATTGGAACAACGTCTACAATACAATTTGCCTCGACTCCAAGTTTAACAACACCCCGTCCGTTAGCAAGTTATAAAATTCCTAAAATTAGAAAAGAAGAGATTGGTGGATCTCCAAATTGTTATAATAAACGACCACACACCAATTATGTAAAAAGTTGTTTTTTATGTGGCAATAAACAACATCTGGCTAAAAATTGCCCTTTAGCCAATTGTGGTCAACAAAATAATGAAATAGCGCCTTCTCATCAAAATAACAGCATTCCACCAAATGCTGCTGAAAACTTAGCAAGAGATTTAACTGAACTTGCACAACGACACCCAGCGCCTTTAGCAACACTTCTTTTTCAACTCGCTCGTGTTCTTCTTCTTACAACACAAGCAGCACGACAACAATAAATTTTGGCGCCCCGAGTGTCGCGTTTGCGACGAGAAAAAGAATATTAAAAAATTATGAATCACATTTAAATTATTTTGTTTGATTCATATTTAAAAATTTTATTTCGATTTCATTTTTTGTTCCACCCCCAAAATAATCATTATAAAAGACAAAAGCCTATACCAAACACATTCATTCAACATTCATTCTTTTCAACATTCAACTTAATTTCCCTCTTCTAAATCTATAGGCTTTTGTGCTCCCCTTTAAAAGAATTTGAAGAATAAAAGAAATTGGAAAAACTTGTGTTTATTTTTTATATTTAGGTGTTCAGGTTATTTAATTTTTGCCTATTCAATTTATATTGAATAGAAGACAAAAAAGTTAGGAAAAAAGACATCTCTTTTTTGTACATTTTTAGCTTATAAGATGTCCATTTTATACAAGTCCGCGCCCAACAAACATCCGCGCCTATACAACCCCCTTTTAAAGAAATCAAAAGGAAAATTGAGGACACACAAACGCGCAAATTTAAAGGGAAAATTTTAGTTATTTTAACAATAAAAAGTAATAAAAAATTTGCCTAAAGATACGTGTTAAAGAGAAAAAGCCATCACTGCAATTTTTATTTTTAAATATTTTTATTTATTTGTTATCAAACACAGAAAAATTTTATTTAAAAAAAAGATATAAATAATTAAAGGGAGGGGAGGGGAGGGAGTGAATATTATTTTATTTTAAATAAAAGTGTTTGTAAAATTTTAGTTAAGACCGATCGGACGATTAGTAGTTGACGAGAGAATGACGAGAAAATTAAAAAAAGAGAGAAAAATTGGAAGGGGAGAAGGAAGAGAGGAGGGGAATTGATAGAGAAAAGAAGGAAAAATAATAAACACGGAAAAAAATTATTTAAAAAAAATAAGGACACAAAAGTTTACGTAAATGAAAGAAGGAAAGGACAGCCGAGAGAACGTTTATTTGTGTGTTAAATTAGTCCTAAGGGAATAAAAAAACAAATAAACAAAAATGAAGAAGAAATTCTTTAGTCGAGGAATTTAAAAAACAAAAAATAATTTTTAATAAAGAGGGGGAGGAGGTAAGGGGTTTTTGATTATTTGTTTAAGGGAAGGTCTGGCAAAAACTTCTTTTCTTTATTTTCTCTAGTTTCTGGATCTGTGGTGTTTTTTAAATTAATTATGGGACACATCCACCACTGTTTCCGATTCCAAGTCAAGGTTAGTTGAGACTACAAAAATATTTAGTTCAACATTTAAAAACTAATTTTTATTAAAAACAATTTTTAAACCGGAAAAATCAGAAAAACGAAATTTAACGGCAAGAAACTAAAAAAACAACACATTCCTGGCCCTTTAGAAAAATTATTTTAAAACGATCCTAATAAAATCAAGAGTCCCAAGAATGTGGAAAAAGGGGAAAACTCAGTTCAAATTGTTTATTTAAAGCTAAATTTACATTTTTAAATGTTTTTTAAATAAAAACAATATTTTATTAATAACAACAACTATTTTTTGTTCAATTAAAAAGTTGTTATTCTTAATTTTTTAACATTTTTTAAATAAAAATTTCACGGGGTTTTCAGACAAACATTACAATAAAGTAAACATATACATAAATATATTTTTATAATCAAAAAAGTGAAACGATAAAAAGATTTGGTGTTTTGCTGTTAAAGAATTTTTGTTTTGAACTCTCAATTTTTTAAACAAAATTTTTGGTAAGGGACAATTCACCGAAAATACAATTTACTTGGAATGGTTTTGGTGGAAGGTAAAGCCGAATAGAGGTGAATCACTATATTGTATGATAACGGTCCTGTGGTTGTTTTCCTATTGAGATTTGACTGTATCCTTTTGTAGGTGCCATCAAAAAATTAAAAGGGCTAATTTGGATATAAGGCACTTATCGGCAAGTCCCGATAGGAAATACTCCCCAAAAATAAAAACAGAAATAAAGCTACAACGGTTTTAAAGTCACCCACGCCTAGGAATGTATCCGGATTATATTAGTGGATTATACATTAAAGAAAGGCAAACTTATCAAATAAGGTGTTCCTGTTCGTTGTCAAGAGAACCCAGTTAATAAAATATAAAAATATTTAATGATTCTTAAATGAACAAAGATCAAAAGACCAATTTAAGAGGATGGACAATTCACCGAAAATAAATTTGTATTTAGAAAACCTCAGGAGAATCTTACTATAATTGTAAGTGAAATTTCTTGTCTAATCCTTATACATAAAATTTGTATTTTCTTGGACGTTATTCAGACGAGGGTAAAAATTTTGGCCGCAGCTACGTGTTCTATTACTCGAGTAACGAACCATAGCTCGGGGTTATCCTTTCCCTCATTTATGATACCGCCCCTGAAAGTGTTTAGGAATGATTACCGCCCCTGAAAGTGTTGAATACCGCCCCTGAAAGTGTTTAGGAATGATTTTTTCAATGAATTTTCGGTGAAGTGTCCAATGATATTTTTAAAAGTAATAAAAGATCGTATATTTTTCACAAAAATATTTTAGTAAATTTAAAAAGGAGAGAATAAATTTAAGTTTTTACCATTAAAAATTCCCCTAAAAATAATTATTTTTGAAAATTAGAAATCCCTCCCCACGCTTTCCCAACTTAAATTGATTTTTATTAAATAAAATCCACGTGCCAGAAAATAATAGCTACTTACAAAAATGGTTTTTGGTGCTTAGTTACTATATCCCTCATATTTCTTTTTTCAATTTCCTTTTTTATAATTTAAAATTTTATTTAAAAAATATAATTTTTGCAAAAAGAGAAAAAATATTTTCTTTGATAAAAAAGGGGTTTTAGTTAATTAAATATTTAAATAAATTTATTTTTGTTTCTATTATTTTTAGATAAAAATAAAATGAATGGGAAATGAAAAAAAATAAATATGTACATACATAAATATAATAAAGATTTCTTTATTAATTTAAAAAAAAATTGTAAAAATAGATAGGGGTTGGGACAATTCACCGAAAATACAATCCCTATATTTGTGCCATAATGGATAACGGAAGGCTATAAAACAGTCTAAAAAGTATATATCAACATGAAATTTTGAACAAATATTTTCAAAGTGTTAACTAATAAATCTGCGGATTAAAGAATTTTTGATTAAATACAAAAAGAATTATGGGCAAAAGAACAAAGAGTTGGGCATTTTCGTAAGATTTATTGAAACTTCAGTCCATAACTTGCCAAATAACTAACCAAAAATTCTGAAATTTTTAGAGTTTTTGAATTTATTTATCTAAAATTCTCAGAAAAAAATTTGCGGAGCTAGGTGATATTTTGACAATTTTATAAACCTTAGAATTGACAACAACCACGTTATAACACTTATGCCAATAATAAATATTTTAATAAATTTTAAAAGTCACAAAAAAATAAAATGTTGTAAAAGAAGCATTTGGTTTTAAAATAAAATTAGAGGGAAGAAAAACGGAAGAAAAAAAACCAATTGTTGCTTTATTTTTTTTGTTTGTTATCCTTCCCGTTCATTTTTCTACTTTGTTCCCTTTGTTGTACTTTAGGGAATTTATATTTTTTTAATTAAATATATTTTTTATTTACTAAACATATCAGTCAATAAAAAATTGAAAAGTGAAGTTTTTTAAAAGAAATAAAAAAATTTTTAATTAAAAATTTAAAACAAAAAAAATTTTTTAGAGCCCTCCACTTAATGACGTTTTCCATCCCTCAAACCATTATTCTCATTAATCTTCTTTTTGATCTTAACGGTTTTAACTTCACAATTTTCAAGAAGTTTAAGAGGTTTTCGATCTTTTGGGGTTCCTTCTAAAAGAGGTGTGAAGGATGGGGGTTGACAAGGGATTATTGCCAATATTTTTAATTAATTTTTCTTTTTGTTTAGGAGAATTTCGATCTTGAAGGTCAGATTCAGCTCAATATTTAATTAAAAATATAAAGGTATGTAACTAACTGGGCGTTCAAGATTTGAAAATTTTTTAATTGAGTTAAAGCCTTGCGACGTAAATGTACACGCGAGCAGTTGCCTTCCTTACATTTTTTATATTTTCCTCAAAATTTCCTCTAAAAACATCCCAATTTCAGTTCGAGAAACCCAAAAAATAGGGGGTGCGTATAATTAGCTAACAGAGTGTATACCTAATTTTATTTATTTACCATAAATGCTCGAATAATTGCCCTTTCTCAAATAATTATAACCCCTCTTTTTCCAATTCTAAAAATGTTGAAAAAAATCATTGTCAAGTTTAATTATTGAAACATTTTATGAGTCTCTATATTAATTAATTTCGTCCTCTTTTTTGAGATACAACAAGATATAGCGCATCTCCTCTCGATTAATTACCCGCGAGGTCCAAACAATAATTACCCAGTGTTTTATTTGATTATTTGCGGTGTTTTATTTATTTTATTAATAAAGCCACGTGTTATAATAACAGCTAAAAACGGAAAACTTGTTGCTACTCGATTTAAATAAATTGTGGATTTAATTTTAAAAAATATATTTTTATTGGCTTAAATGGAAAAAATAACAAAAAAATCATCTGATTAATTTAAAAATAAAGAAAATTATTTTAGCAATATTTTTAAAATAAAATTTAATTTTCAGTGCCTGGGAAAAAATTTTTTAATTGAAAAAAGTTTAATAAAAATGAATAAATTATTTAAAGTCAAAGAAATTTTTGTAGTAAATTTAAAAAAAATTGAAGAAGAAAAAATGATTAAATCAGTTAAAGAAATTAAGAAGGATTTGTAGGGATAAAAGAGAGAAAAGAATTTTTCTTTTTGATCGTTGAACATTGGAATTGAGAAAATTGAAAAGAAAATTAAGGAGGAGAAAGTGGATATATTTGGGGGAGATAAATTAAAAATCCATGATTTGACGGAAAATGATAAAAATAGAAAAAGAAATTACCCACAAGTTAGGCGAATGATTAAATGCCACCAAATGTTTATAGACCGGTTAAGTTGTATTTTCAAAAAATCCTGAGTATCCTGAATATCTGTAAGCATCCCGTCCTAGAAATAAGAATAATAGTAAAGGTTTAATCCCGGGCAGGCCCGCAAGCTCCTGGCAGTTATTCCTAGGCGCTTTCGTTCACCACGTAAGGTGCTCTACCGACTGTGCTTCTCTTTTGATAGATCTTAAACCCCCGCCTAGTAAGCGTTTTAAGTGCTAACCAGTTGGATATTTCTCTTCCCTACACTAACTTAATTAAGATTAGCCCGATTAAAAGATCGAGTCTGTATTTTTCGATTAAATATCAACAAGATTAAATATCAAAAATTGAAGAAAGCGAAAATAACTATTGGTAACTAATAAACAAAAAGAATAGGAATAAATTTCAGGCTTAGTCGACTAACAAAAAATTAAATTTATTTAAATGTTTAAAAATAAAAATTTAAATAGATTTTTAAATAATTTATAAATTAAAAATTAAATAAATAAAAATAAAAATCTGAAAAATAAATATAAATTTTGTTTAAACAGAAATATAAATTTTTATTATAAGAGGAACTAAAATATTTAAATGAAACGTGGGAGAAAAAATACTTTTTTGAAAGTTTTTACATAGAAAAATTTTATTTTAAATATTTTTATATAGAAAAATAAAAATTAAATAGGTGACATTTAGATGCTAAACAGCTAAACAAAGAATTGGCGTAAGCTTAGAAAAAGTTCAAAAAAATATTTTGAGGCATGAAATTATGCTAAGATAACCCTAAAAGAGTTATTAGACTCCTCTAGAAATTAAGAAAAAATTTTTGGTGTTTAAATTTTTAAGTTTGAGATAAAAAATAGTCAAATTATATAGGGAAACATTAATTTTTAGTTGTTTTTCGACTATAACTTTGGAAAACCAAAAGCTAAAATTCTAAAATTTCTAAAAAATATAGTTGATATATTGAAGAATATTTGTGAAAAATTTTAAGTTTTTAGCTTCTCAACAAAGGGTAAATTTATAAGCTCGCGCCAGGATTGAACCTGCGCCGAAACGGTCACCCAAAATAAAAATATATATTTAAAAAAAGAGAGAAAAGTTAACAAATATTGAAAAATATTTTTTAAAATATTTGTTCATCTTGTTTAATATTTTGGAAACGGGAAGAGAAACTAACTATAAAAATAATAACGCTAGTTCCGTATTTTTAAGCGTTCAAAGATGAAAAGAAAAAAAATTATTTTAAATTTAATTTTTTTATTTTTGGAAGTTAAAAAGAGAAATATATTTTTTAATCTTTGTTTTAATAAAAAATCAGAAAACACGAAAAAAAATTTGTGAAGAAATTTTTTTGTATTTCCTGTTTAAAAATTTAATTTTCTTTGCTAATTAATATTTTTATAAAGAATTGAAAGTTGGAGACTTCAAATTAAAATATACGGAAAGAAAAAAGGGCCTACCGTATTTACTCGATTAATTCCCCACCCTCTATTAATTCCCCATGCCAGGGACGAGTTGAAAAAATAATTCCTCAGGGGAATTAATCGAGTAAATACGGTAATTATAAAATAAACTCTTGGGGTTGGAAGATTCTTCTCCTCCCTGTGTCCGAACAAGAAACATAATCTGAGATTTATAAATTAATGTGTGTATATTAGGGAGGGGCTCTGCTGTATTTTAAAACTGGAAGGCGGAAGAATAAGACGGTCGTGGAAGACGGAATCGGAAGAGAATCTCATCTCTGATGTGAATTATGGTGGGGTTTGACTGTATTTTAGATGTTAAAGGAGGAAGAGGATGCCGTATTTAAGTATTATGTATAAATGAAAAAGAAAATCTGCACTTTAAAAATAAATAACTTCCTTTTAAAAAAACTTAGGGGAGGAATTAATTAATCAATTTAATTAATTAATTAAACTCAATTTTAAATAAAAATTAAAAAAATAAAAGATAAAAAGAAAAAAGAAGCTTTTGGTTAAAATTTGTGGGAAAAAGACTGAAAACCGTGGAAAAATTTAAAAAAAAAGATAAAAACAACGGCAACATTTTTTACAAGGGAAGAAAAAAATATTTTTAAGAGGAAGGGGGGGATAAGGGAAGGGAATGAGGAAAAATATTTTTTGAGAGGGAAAGAGGGAAAGGAAGAACTATATTACGGAAACGTGAAAATAGTAAAGAAAAGAGGAGAAAAAGAATTAAAGAAAAAAAGGAGGAAAGAGAAGGGAAGAAAAAATTTTTTGACGAGAGCGGTTGGCCGTTCGCTTCGTTGTTCACACATTTATTGACAGGCGAGAATGGGGAGATTTTAAGGGATATAGGAAGGTGAGGGGGAGATGCAGAAAAAAATAAAAATAAATGAAAGGGAAGTGAAGGGAAGGGAAGGGAAAAGAAAAATAAAAATATGTATTGCCAATAATCCCTTGCCAACCCTCCCTTCCCCACTCCCCTTCACATCTCTTAGAAGGAAACCCAGAAAATCGAAACATTTAATTAAAACTTGATAGTGTGTTACCTCCGAGAAGATTAAGATTAAAGATAGATTTATGGAAATGCTAATTGTGAGGGAATAGATTAAAAAGGGGAATATCCGCATTCGGAAAATTTTCTTCCCGTGGAATAAGGAAAGGGCAGTTATGAAAATAAAGCTGTGGAAACTGTATATACCTAGTAGAGTTATCCTTTGTTGGATCTCCGAAGACAAGGGGGACGATGCCTTGGATTACTGGTGTTGGTTGTAGGTCTTATAGAGAGGGAAAATGCAATACATCCCCCCCCCCCATTCCTATCATCATCTTCCAGCATCCCCCCCCCCCCCCCCTAAATGAAAAGCTATGGGTAAATTTTAGGGTTTTCGATATTATGGGTAATATACACACATATATGGCCTTTTCGGGCAAAGATTGTAAAGAGAGAAATAGAGAGGGAAAATGCAAGCTGGCAGCATCACAACACAAAAACGCTCGCGTGAAAATTGGGAAGGAAAATAAAAGAGTAAAAAAACACAGAAAGTTTTGCCCGTCAATCGCACGTCTTTCTACTATTTTTTTTGTTTCCTTTTTATTTATAATCCTTTCTTTATTCAACAAATTCACGTGCTTTTTCAAAGGTTGGGCCCGATACTAGTAATATTTGTTTTCGTCCCTTTTTAAACTTGGGGGTTTTTTGATGCTTCGGCGCAGTAACATTTAGGCGCCAGCTTATAAAATGACTCATAGCCGAATACTTTTTGCTTTAAAAAATTGCACAGAAGTCCATCAAATTGTTAATTTTTCTTTAAATTAAAAAAAATTTTTAGTTTTGTATTCCCAAGGTTATATGTAGACATAAATTAACAAAAAAACGTCATTTTTCTCTAAAAATTTTGACATTTTTGCCTATAACTTTTCAATTATTTAACCAAAAATTCTGAAATTTTGAGAGAAGATAGCTAACACTAGTGAGAATATTCAAGCCGAATTTCAAGTTTCTAGGACCTCTTTAAGTTATTTTATAAATTTTCAAAACAGCGTTGTTCGCGCCTCTAAACGTTCTGCTAGCAACTCGAATTTTTCTCTTTTCCTATTTTTCCTTTTTTCTCAATTTTCCGCTTCCGCCTTTTTTTGACTACTTAAACAATAATTGTTTAGGCAGCCGTTCCTTTTTTTATAAATTACGTATATTTTTATTTTAAACGATTGTTATTTTCAACGAGAATTGAGGGAAAGAAAAAAATGAAAAAGTCAATTTGGCGAATACAGGCACCCCCTCAAAAAATAAAAAAATATTTATTTGAGACACGCACTTTAAAATTGTAATACTTTTTAAATATTTAAAGAGGACAACAATCTTTTGAGTAATTTAAAAGAAAATTGAATTTGACATAAAAGGAAGACAGAAAGGAAAGGAAAAAGTTTGTTGAACTTTTAGGGAAGAAATTTAAATTTTTTAAGGTTTTATAACCAATTTTAGGTGTTTTAAAGAAATAAATATTTTTGTGTTTTTGGCTTACACCCACGCGATTCTTAATTCCACCACCTAATTAAAGAAAGAATTACATAAATGAAGTTGTGTAACTGTTTAAAACAGAATCTCTCTAAAAGAACACACCTCAGACTGAGTTTCCTCGACGTTAGAAAGAAGGCGACAACTGAGGGAGTGAGGGAAGGAGAGGGGGGAGGGGGTCTCGTTATCAACGAGAGTTTCGATTTTATTTAATAAATGAATATTTAAATCTGAAAACCTTTTTTTTATTAATTTTAAGATTTAAAAAAATTTAAAAGTTTAAAAAAGTGTGTTAATTTACATAAAATATATGTATTTAGGGGTGTTAATGTAAATAGGTATAAAAAATGTGGGGAGTGTTAAAGAGAATTTAAATATTCTCTTAAAAAATTTTTTAAACTTTATTTAAGCTGTTTACATTTACAAAAAAAAAGTTTAAAAAAATAAACTTAAAAATATTTTTAATAAAAAAGGAGGCTTTTACAAAGCTTTTTTTAGTCATCAATTTATACTTTTTATTTTCTTTTTAAGTTTGCGCATGACTTGATATTTAAAATTAATTTGTATATTTGTTTTTCTATAAAATGTCAATAATTAGAGAGCTATTTTAAATATAATTAATTTTAGTTTTCTTTTATTTTTTTCTAATTTTATTTTGAGAACCAACCATTAAAAAATTCTAAAAAAATATCTGCGGACAAAATTTAAATTTGCGGACTGAACTTGCGGATAAAATATTTTTGCGGATTAAGAAAATTTTTTTAACAGTCCAAACCTAATTTTTTAGATGCCCTCCTTAGACTAAAAAATCGTGCCTTATAATGAGGGTAACTTAAATTGGAAAGCAGCCATCCAGATTAATTCTGAAGGCGAAAAGAAAATTTAGCTTTTTAATGTCGTGGTTTTATTCAAATTGGAAAAACATTTAAAAAAATTTTTTAGTTAAATAATTAATTATTTTGATAAATAATTAGAGTCAAAATAACGTCCATAAAAACATATTTCTAAGGAAAAAAGGAAAGAAGGATTAACGAAAAAAGGATATAAAAGATTGGAGTCCGCAAATGTTTGTCCGCAAATCTTTTTTTTTCTTATTTTCAGAGATCACAAAAAGAAAGAAAAAAATAAATGACGTAGAAAATAAAAAAACTTTTGAACCAAAAAATTTTTTTCTTTCCTTTCAAAATTGAAGGAAGGCCAAAATATTTATTTGGCCATAGAAAAGTACATTTAACGGAAACATGACAAATTGATGGAAATAAATTGAATGGAAACATATGACATTTTTAATGTTCTGGTAAATAAAAAAAGAGAGGAAAGAAATTGAAGGGAAAAAATTGGAAAAAAATTGTCGATTCAATTTGTCATTTATTCCATAACCCTGAGGGGGTTAAGGAATAAATGAGGGTCGGGGAAGGGGGCAGGAATAATTTTTAAAGACTGCTTGCGGGTTTAAATTTCTCTCAGAAATAATCCAAAAAAATATTATTCGGGATTTAAAGAATGTGACGATGTTTTAAGACGTCCCACAAGAATGTATGTTGGAATAAAATTGTTTATTTGACACAGAATTAGAGTAAAATCCTTGCAAATCGAAAAAATGAAGTCATTAAATTAAGGTAAAAACTACTATGTATTTATTTTTCAACATGAAAAAAAAGAAAAATGGAAGAGGTAAATGAAGGAATAATAATGAGGAATATAAAATGTATGTATATAACTACATATTAATGAAAAGAATATTCTAATAATTCTGAAAATAAAAAAATAAAAAGGAAAATATTCATTGAATGCAACAATTAAATAAGCATTTTTAATGAATAAAACATTTAAAAATAAAAAGATGATAAATGACGTTTAAAAATAAAACATGTCCAAAATATTTAAGTATAAATTTTCTTTTGAGTAAAAAGAAAATTTGAGTTTTTTTGTTCTTTTTGTTTGCTCATTAGGTTAAAAGGGAATTTCTATTTTGCTTTTTCACTTTCGTCGATTCCGCCTTTTAAAGTTTAGTTTTTCGTCTTTAAAATCTGTTTCGGAACAGACCTAATCCTCAATGTCTGGTGGCACTCATATTTTTCGGTAAATATTTCCCAATTCTCAATTTTTTTTAGAAAAATTCCAAAATATCAAAAGTACAAATTTTTTGTTCTTTTGTTCTTCAACAAAATTACTTTTTTTCCTTATAGTTTTCGGAGAAAGGAGGCACAAGTTAATTACAAAAAAATATTTTTTAAACAAACAAATAAAAAAAATAAATTCCCCTCCCCTCCACTTCCCTCACCCGCTCTCCAAACAACTTCCGTTCCCCCCACATTTTCAATCCCTTCCCTCTCTTTTTATAAAAAATTAATTCACTTCATTCAATTCCCTCAATAACAGACATTCCTCTTCCCTCTCCCCTCTCCCCTCCCTTTTTTGTTTTTTTATTTTTAAAAGTACAAAACAATATTTGCACTTTTATGCCTGGGGGTATTTAATTTGGTTGAAAAAAAAGAAAAATAAAAGAGAGAAGGGGGGACAGATGCTTCCCAAGTCCATTAAAAAGCTTTAAAAAAGAGGGGGACGATTATGACAACAACAAAAAATATTATTGAGGGAAAGGACACGCAAATATATTTAACCGTTTTAGTTGCTAAATAATTTATTTTAAGGCGTTAAAAGGTTTAAATAAAATATTAATTTTAAATTTAAATATGTAAAACTCTGATGTATAATAATTATTTTATGTCAATATATGTGTAGATAATGTCGGTAAAAATATAAAAAAATTTAAAAAATTAAAATTAGCCACCCAACCAATCTTTCGATTTTTGCTTTATTTACTAAACTGGAGAGGAAACTTATGTTAGCCAACATACAAAAGAACCCAATTAATTATTTATTTTACTCTTTTAAAATTAATTTTTTTATCCAAATTTACTACTGGACACAACCCATTATCCCCAATTTCAATAAATAATTGGTTTTATCCGCAACTGTCAATTCGTAAATTAAACGTAGCATGAAACGTTACTCAAAAATAAATGGATTAAATGTCTAAGTTTGATGGAAAAATTAAAAAAATATTATCAAAAAAATAATTCTCAAAATTAAAAAAATTTCTGTTTAATCCAATCTTTAAAAGACAAATTATTTAATTTTTTGTGTCCAAAAAATTAATTTCAAAAAATAAAATAATTACATTAAATTTTAAATTCAAAAATATTATAAAAATAAGATTAAATACGTAAATTAATTTTTTTAATTAAAAAAAAGTTTTTAAAAAAATATTCAGTATTTATGTTTAGTAAATAAATTATTTTTTAAATAAATAAATACAAAAATTTTTATTTTCTCACAATTAGAAGTTTTTTCTAAATTTTTGTAAAATAAATATTTAAAAAATGAGAGAATTTAAAATAAATATTTTTTAATTTAATATTGCAAAAAAATTTAAAAAAAAAATATTTTTAGATTTTATAACAACTAACACCTGCAATAAAAAGAAATGAAATAAGAGAAAAATCGAAAATTTAATTTTTAAATTTTTAAATTAAAAATAAATTAATTAGGTAGATTTCCGAAGGTTTTTAGAGATTTTTAAAGATGTTTAATTTTATAGTTTAATTCATTAAAAATAATTTTTTTTTATCTTTAGGGGAAAAATAAAAATTAAATTTTAAGGAAGAGGGAAGGGATGATTTATTTAAATTCATTTGCGTGATTGTTCTCGTTCCACTTCCTCATTCAGACGCAAAAACATTTTAAAATTTATTTGACATAAAAATTGTTTTTTTTTATTTTTTTAAAATTGATTTTTGTTTAGTTAAAAAATTAAAAAGGAAGAAAAAAAGAGAGAAAGAGTAGATTTAGGTGTTGATAATGTTAAATATTAAATTTTTAATAAAATTAAAAACTTTTATGAATTTTTAGATATTTATTTAAATATTTATTTTTTGATTTAATTAAATTTAAAAAAAATAATCGCTTATCCCCCTCCCCCCCCAAAGAAGTACAAACACAAGATTTAAATATAAGCTAGCTATTAGTTTAATGAGTTAAATGTCACTGGATCGAAAATTTAAAAAAATTAAAAGGAAAAGGAAGCCTTGTTGAGGAATAAAATAAACTTCTAAAATTTATTTAAAGAGTTATTTTTATTTTTTTTTCTAAAATTGTTTAAAAATATATAAGTTTTAATGGCTGTCTTTATATAAAAATAACGTAAATATTAAAAATATTAATGAAAGAATATGTACTAATATGTCTTCCAAATGGCATAAATAAGATATCTTCTTCATTTTTATTTACATGTAAACACGCAAATATTTGAGGGAATAAATAAAAGATAAGTAAATACTCTCTTTAATTTAGAGGGGGAGCGCAAGAGGAAATTATGTATAAAAATAAGAAGGCAATTAATTATAACTGTTAGCTTTCGAAGGCTCAGGCATTTTTTGTCACCAAATGGAACATCATTTCACTTTATCATTATAACTTTGACAATGATAAACGCTTGTTTATACTCAGATACATTTCAGAAAAATGAGTTAATCAGTATCATAAATTTTCCGATCTTCTAGGATTTCTTAATCTGGGTTTTGGGGCTTTTTGGGTGTTATTTAAGTCTATTTTTTCTATTTATTTTTTTATACTTTTTCTATTTTTAGTCGCTATTTCTTGGTCTGGACTACTTCTAGGACAGAATATCTTTCCTAAACATCAATCACTATAAATTTAAAAGTTTAAGTATTAATTTATCATAATCCCCCAAATTTAAATACTACATAAATAACATCAATTATTTCCGTTATTCTTTTGCGCTCCCCCTCTACTCAAACAAATATTTTCACTCATTTTCATCCCTCTAACATGTTTTTCCGTTTTTTTTCTGCTTTAGATTTTTGCGCAGATTGGCATTTTTAATTCGTTGGCAACCACTACTTTAGAAAGAAGCTTTTATCTACTATATACCCTCTTCTTTTATCCAAATGAACGGATGTTGTGGGTATAAAAAAGAAGAAAATGTAAAAAAATTAATGGAATGAAAAATACAAGAATGGTTTTGAATAAATAAATAGTTAAAAAAATATTTTTACTATTTTTGTCTTAAAAATAATTTTTGTTGAAAAAGATGGGTTTAAAATAAATATGTAGTAGTTGGTTAGAAAATATGGAGAAAAATACTCTAAAATAAGGTTAATAAATAATTTTTATAAACATGAACTCACAGATATGAAAAGAATGAATTTGTTGTTTTTTCAAAGTTTAAGGAGTTCTTTAAAAATTAGAATGATATTGATAACAAAACCTTTATATTAATAAACAAGTTTAGAAACACTAATTTGTAAAAAGTTATAAGGATTTTATATTTTATTGAAAAATTAAAATTATACAAATATAATATTTAAAATAGAACATAAAAGAAAAATTTTGTATAAGAATATTTAATAAAAATATTTCAAAAATTTTTGAATAGGAATGATACTGATAAATGCCTAAAGATTTACAGAAGGAATTTTGGGAAAGATAAAATAATTAGGTGATAATTAGTAAGAATAGGAATGATACTGATAAATGCCTAAAGATTTACAGAAGGAATTTTGGGAAAGATAAAATAATTAGGTGATAATTAGTAAGAATAGGAATGATACTGATAAATGCCTAAAGATTTACAGAAGGAATTTTGGGAAAGATAAAATAATTAGGTGATAATTAGTAAGAATAGGAATGATACTGATAAATGCCTAAAGATTTACAGAAGGAATTTTGGGAAAGATAAAATAATTAGGTGATAATTAGTAAGAATAGGAATGATACTGATAAATGCCTAAAGATTTACAGAAGGAATTTTGGGAAAGATAAAATAATTAGGTGATAATTAGTAAGAATAGGAATGATACTGATAAATGCCTAAAGATTTACAGAAGGAATTTTGGGAAAGACAAAATAATTAGGTGATAATTAGTAAGAATAGGAATGATACTGATAAATGCCTAAAGATTTACAGAAGGAATTTTGGGAAAGATAAAATAATTAGGTGATAATTAGTAAGAATAGGAATGATACTGATAAATGCCTAAAGATTTACAGAAGGAATTTTGGGAAAGATAAAATAATTAGGTGATAATTAGTAAGAATAGGAATGATACTGATAAATGCCTAAAGATTTACAGAAGGAATTTTGGGAAAGATAAAATAATTAGGTGATAATTAGTAAGAATAGGAATGATACTGATAAATGCCTAAAGATTTACAGAAGGAATTTTGGGAAAGATAAAATAATTAGGTGATAATTAGTAAGAATAGGAATGATACTGATAAATGCCTAAAGATTTACAGAAGGAATTTTGGGAAAGATAAAATAATTAGGTGATAATTAGTAAGAATAGGAATGATACTGATAAATGCCTAAAGATTTACAGAAGGAATTTTGGGAAAGATAAAATAATTAGGTGATAATTAGTAAGAATAGGAATGATACTGATAAATGCCTAAAGATTTACAGAAGGAATTTTGGGAAAGATAAAATAATTAGGTGATAATTAGTAAGAATAGGAATGATACTGATAAATGCCTAAAGATTTACAGAAGGAATTTTGGGAAAGATAAAATAATTAGGTGATAATTAGTAAGAATAGGAATGATACTGATAAATGCCTAAAGATTTACAGAAGGAATTTTGGGAAAGATAAAATAATTAGGTGATAATTAGTAAGAATAGGAATGATACTGATAAATGCCTAAAGATTTGCAGAAGGAATTTTGGGAAAGATAAAATAATTAGGTGATAATTAGTAAGAATAGGAATGATACTGATAAATGCCTAAAGATTTACAGAAGGAATTTTGGGAAAGACAAAATAATTAGGTGATAATTAGTAAGAATAGGAATGATACTGATAAATGCCTAAAGATTTACAGAAGGAATTTTGGGAAAGATAAAATAATTAGGTGATAATTAGTAAGAATAGGAATGATACTGATAAATGCCTAAAGATTTACAGAAGGAATTTTGGGAAAGATAAAATAATTAGGTGATAATTAGTAAGAATAGGAATGATACTGATAAATGCCTAAAGATTTGCAGAAGGAATTTTGGGAAAGATAAAATAATTAGGTGATAATTAGTAAGAATAGGAATGATACTGATAAATGCCTAAAGATTTACAGAAGGAATTTTGGGAAAGACAAAATAATTAGGTGATAATTAGTAAGAATAGGAATGATACTGATAAATGCCTAAAGATTTACAGAAGGAATTTTGGGAAAGATAAAATAATTAGGTGATAATTAGTAAGAATAGGAATGATACTGATAAATGCCTAAAGATTTACAGAAGGAATTTTGGGAAAGATAAAATAATTAGGTGATAATTAGTAAGAATAGGAATGATACTGATAAATGCCTAAAGATTTACAGAAGGAATTTTGGGAAAGATAAAATAATTAGGTGATAATTAGTAAGAATAGGAATGATACTGATAAATGCCTAAAGATTTACAGAAGGAATTTTGGGAAAGATAAAATAATTAGGTGATAATTAGTAAGAATAGGAATGATACTGATAAATGCCTAAAGATTTGCAGAAGGAATTTTGGGAAAGATAAAATAATTAGGTGATAATTAGTAAGAATAGGAATGATACTGATAAATGCCTAAAGATTTACAGAAGGAATTTTGGGAAAGACAAAATAATTAGGTGATAATTAGTAAGAATAGGAATGATACTGATAAATGCCTAAAGATTTACAGAAGGAATTTTGGGAAAGACAAAATAATTAGGTGATAATTAGTAAGAATAGGAATGATACTGATAAATGCCTAAAGATTTACAGAAGGAATTTTGGGAAAGATAAAATAATTAGGTGATAATTAGTAAGAATAGGAATGATACTGATAAATGCCTAAAGATTTACAGAAGGAATTTTGGGAAAGACAAAATAATTAGGTGATAATTAGTAAGAATAGGAATGATACTGATAAATGCCTAAAGATTTACAGAAGGAATTTTGGGAAAGACAAAATAATTAGGTGATAATTAGTAAGAATAGGAATGATACTGATAAATGCCTAAAGATTTGCAGAAGGAATTTTGGGAAAGATAAAATAATTAGGTGATAATTAGTAAGAATAGGAATGATACTGATAAATGCCTAAAGATTTACAGAAGGAATTTTGGGAAAGACAAAATAATTAGGTGATAATTAGTAAGAATAGGAATGATACTGATAAATGCCTAAAGATTTACAGAAGGAATTTTGGGAAAGATAAAATAATTAGGTGATAATTAGTAAGAATAGGAATGATACTGATAAATGCCTAAAGATTTACAGAAGGAATTTTGGGAAAGACAAAATAATTAGGTGATAATTAGTAAGAATAGGAATGATACTGATAAATGCCTAAAGATTTACAGAAGGAATTTTGGGAAAGACAAAATAATTAGGTGATAATTAGTAAGAATAGGAATGATACTGATAAATGCCTAAAGATTTACAGAAGGAATTTTGGGAAAGACAAAATAATTAGGTGATAATTAGTAAGAATAGGAATGATACTGATAAATGCCTAAAGATTTACAGAAGGAATTTTGGGAAAGATAAAATAATTAGGTGATAATTAGTAAGAATAGGAATGATACTGATAAATGCCTAAAGATTTACAGAAGGAATTTTGGGAAAGATAAAATAATTAGGTGATAATTAGTAAGAATAGGAATGATACTGATAAATGCCTAAAGATTTGCAGAAGGAATTTTGGGAAAGATAAAATAATTAGGTGATAATTAGTAAGAATAGGAATGATACTGATAAATGCCTAAAGATTTACAGAAGGAATTTTGGGAAAGACAAAATAATTAGGTGATAATTAGTAAGAATAGGAATGATACTGATAAATGCCTAAAGATTTACAGAAGGAATTTTGGGAAAGACAAAATAATTAGGTGATAATTAGTAAGAATAGGAATGATACTGATAAATGCCTAAAGATTTGCAGAAGGAATTTTGGGAAAGATAAAATAATTAGGTGATAATTAGTAAGAATAGGAATGATACTGATAAATGCCTAAAGATTTACAGAAGGAATTTTGGGAAAGACAAAATAATTAGGTGATAATTAGTAAGAATAGGAATGATACTGATAAATGCCTAAAGATTTACAGAAGGAATTTTGGGAAAGATAAAATAATTAGGTGATAATTAGTAAGAATAGGAATGATACTGATAAATGCCTAAAGATTTACAGAAGGAATTTTGGGAAAGATAAAATAATTAGGTGATAATTAGTAAGAATAGGAATGATACTGATAAATGCCTAAAGATTTACAGAAGGAATTTTGGGAAAGATAAAATAATTAGGTGATAATTAGTAAGAATAGGAATGATACTGATAAATGCCTAAAGATTTACAGAAGGAATTTTGGGAAAGATAAAATAATTAGGTGATAATTAGTAAGAATAGGAATGATACTGATAAATGCCTAAAGATTTACAGAAGGAATTTTGGGAAAGATAAAATAATTAGGTGATAATTAGTAAGAATAGGAATGATACTGATAAATGCCTAAAGATTTACAGAAGGAATTTTGGGAAAGATAAAATAATTAGGTGATAATTAGTAAGAATAGGAATGATACTGATAAATGCCTAAAGATTTACAGAAGGAATTTTGGGAAAGATAAAATAATTAGGTGATAATTAGTAAGAATAGGAATGATACTGATAAATGCCTAAAGATTTACAGAAGGAATTTTGGGAAAGATAAAATAATTAGGTGATAATTAGTAAGAATAGGAATGATACTGATAAATGCCTAAAGATTTACAGAAGGAATTTTGGGAAAGATAAAATAATTAGGTGATAATTAGTAAGAATAGGAATGATACTGATAAATGCCTAAAGATTTACAGAAGGAATTTTGGGAAAGATAAAATAATTAGGTGATAATTAGTAAGAATAGGAATGATACTGATAAATGCCTAAAGATTTGCAGAAGGAATTTTGGGAAATATAAAATAATTAGGTGATAATTAGTAAGAATAGGAATGATACTGATAAATGCCTAAAGATTTACAGAAGGAATTTTGGGAAAGACAAAATAATTAGGTGATAATTAGTAAGAATAGGAATGATACTGATAAATGCCTAAAGATTTACAGAAGGAATTTTGGGAAAGATAAAATAATTAGGTGATAATTAGTAAGAATAGGAATGATACTGATAAATGCCTAAAGATTTACAGAAGGAATTTTGGGAAAGATAAAATAATTAGGTGATAATTAGTAAGAATAGGAATGATACTGATAAATGCCTAAAGATTTACAGAAGGAATTTTGGGAAAGATAAAATAATTAGGTGATAATTAGTAAGAATAGGAATGATACTGATAAATGCCTAAAGATTTACAGAAGGAATTTTGGGAAAGATAAAATAATTAGGTGATAATTAGTAAGAATAGGAATGATACTGATAAATGCCTAAAGATTTACAGAAGGAATTTTGGGAAAGATAAAATAATTAGGTGATAATTAGTAAGAATAGGAATGATACTGATAAATGCCTAAAGATTTACAGAAGGAATTTTGGGAAAGATAAAATAATTAGGTGATAATTAGTAAGAATAGGAATGATACTGATAAATGCCTAAAGATTTACAGAAGGAATTTTGGGAAAGATAAAATAATTAGGTGATAATTAGTAAGAATAGGAATGATACTGATAAATGCCTAAAGATTTACAGAAGGAATTTTGGGAAAGATAAAATAATTAGGTGATAATTAGTAAGAATAGGAATGATACTGATAAATGCCTAAAGATTTGCAGAAGGAATTTTGGGAAAGATAAAATAATTAGGTGATAATTAGTAAGAATAGGAATGATACTGATAAATGCCTAAAGATTTACAGAAGGAATTTTGGGAAAGACAAAATAATTAGGTGATAATTAGTAAGAATAGGAATGATACTGATAAATGCCTAAAGATTTACAGAAGGAATTTTGGGAAAGATAAAATAATTAGGTGATAATTAGTAAGAATAGGAATGATACTGATAAATGCCTAAAGATTTACAGAAGGAATTTTGGGAAAGATAAAATAATTAGGTGATAATTAGTAAGAATAGGAATGATACTGATAAATGCCTAAAGATTTACAGAAGGAATTTTGGGAAAGATAAAATAATTAGGTGATAATTAGTAAGAATAGGAATGATACTGATAAATGCCTAAAGATTTACAGAAGGAATTTTGGGAAAGATAAAATAATTAGGTGATAATTAGTAAGAATAGGAATGATACTGATAAATGCCTAAAGATTTACAGAAGGAATTTTGGGAAAGATAAAATAATTAGGTGATAATTAGTAAGAATAGGAATGATACTGATAAATGCCTAAAGATTTACAGAAGGAATTTTGGGAAAGATAAAATAATTAGGTGATAATTAGTAAGAATAGGAATGATACTGATAAATGCCTAAAGATTTACAGAAGGAATTTTGGGAAAGATAAAATAATTAGGTGATAATTAGTAAGAATAGGAATGATACTGATAAATGCCTAAAGATTTACAGAAGGAATTTTGGGAAAGATAAAATAATTAGGTGATAATTAGTAAGAATAGGAATGATACTGATAAATGCCTAAAGATTTACAGAAGGAATTTTGGGAAAGATAAAATAATTAGGTGATAATTAGTAAGAATAGGAATGATACTGATAAATGCCTAAAGATTTACAGAAGGAATTTTGGGAAAGATAAAATAATTAGGTGATAATTAGTAAGAATAGGAATGATACTGATAAATGCCTAAAGATTTACAGAAGGAATTTTGGGAAAGATAAAATAATTAGGTGATAATTAGTAAGAATAGGAATGATACTGATAAATGCCTAAAGATTTACAGAAGGAATTTTGGGAAAGATAAAATAATTAGGTGATAATTAGTAAGAATAGGAATGATACTGATAAATGCCTAAAGATTTACAGAAGGAATTTTGGGAAAGATAAAATAATTAGGTGATAATTAGTAAGAATAGGAATGATACTGATAAATGCCTAAAGATTTACAGAAGGAATTTTGGGAAAGATAAAATAATTAGGTGATAATTAGTAAGAATAGGAATGATACTGATAGATGCCTAAAGATTTACAGAAGGAATTTTGGGAAAGATAAAATAATTAGGTGATAATTAGTAAGAATAGGAATGATACTGATAAATGCCTAAAGATTTACAGAAGGAATTTTGGGAAAGATAAAATAATTAGGTGATAATTAGTAAGAATAGGAATGATACTGATAAATGCCTAAAGATTTACAGAAGGAATTTTGGGAAAGATAAAATAATTAGGTGATAATTAGTAGGAATAGGAATGATACTGATAAATGCCTAAAGATTTACAGAAGGAATTTTGGGAAAGATAAAATAATTAGGTGATAATTAGTAAGAATAGGAATGATACTGATAAATGCCTAAAGATTTACAGAAGGAATTTTGGGAAAGATAAAATAATTAGGTGATAATTAGTAGGAATAGGAATGATAGTGATAAATGCCTAAAGATTTACAGAAGGAATTTTGGGAAAGATAAAATAATTAGGTGATAATTAGTAAGAATAGGAATGATACTGATAAATGCCTAAAGATTTACAGAAGGAATTTTGGGAAAGATAAAATAATTAGGTGATAATTAGTAAGAATAGGAATGATACTGATAAATGCCTAAAGATTTACAGAAGGAATTTTGGGAAAGATAAAATAATTAGGTGATAATTATTAAGAATAGGAATGATACTGATAAATGCCTAAAGATTTACAGAAGGAATTTTGGGAAAGATAAAATAATTAGGTGATAATTATTAAGAATAGGAATGATACTGATAAATGCCTAAAGATTTACAGAAGGAATTTTGGGAAAGATAAAATAATTAGGTGATAATTATTAAGAATAGGAATGATACTGATAAATGCCTAAAGATTTACAGAAGGAATTTTGGGAAAGATAAAATAATTAGGTGATAATTATTAAGAATAGGAATGATACTGATAAATGCCTAAAGATTTACAGAAGGAATTTTGGGAAAGATACAATAATTAGGTGATAATTATTAAGAATAGGAATGATACTGATAAATGCCTAAAGATTTACAGAAGGAATTTTGGGAAAGATAAAATAATTAGGTGATAATTATTAAGAATAGGAATGATACTGATAAATGCCTAAAGATTTACAGAAGGAATTTTGGGAAAGATAAAATAATTAGGTGATAATTATTAAGAATAGGAATGATACTGATAAATGCCTAAAGATTTACAGAAGGAATTTTGGGAAAGATAAAATAATTAGGTGATAATTATTAAGAATAGGAATGATACTTATAAATGCCTAAAGATTTACAGAAGGAATTTTGGGAAAGATAAAATAATTAGGTGATAATTATTAAGAATAGGAATGATACTTATAAATGCCTAAAGATTTACAGAAGGAATTTTGGGAAAGATAAAATAATTAGGTGATAATTAGTAAGAATAGGAATGATACTTATAAATGCCTAAAGATTTACAGAAGGAATTTTGGGAAAGATAAAATAATTAGGTGATAATTATTAAGAATAGGAATGATACTTATAAATGCCTAAAGATTTACAGAAGGAATTTTGGGAAAGATAAAATAATTAGGTGATAATTATTAAGAATAGGAATGATACTTATAAATGCCTAAAGATTTACAGAAGGAATTTTGGGAAAGATAAAATAATTAGGTGATAATTAGTAAGAATAGGAATGATACTGATAAATGCCTAAAGATTTGCAGAAGGAATTTTGGGAAAGATAAAATAATTAGGTGATAATTAGTAAGAATAGGAATGATACTGATAAATGCCTAAAGATTTACAGAAGGAATTTTGGGAAAGATAAAATAATTAGGTGATAATTATTAAGAATAGGAATGATACTGATAAATGCCTAAAGATTTACAGAAGGAATTTTGGGAAAGATAAAATAATTAGGTGATAATTATTAAGAATAGGAATGATACTTATAAATGCCTAAAGATTTACAGAAGGAATTTTGGGAAAGATAAAATAATTAGGTGATAATTATTAAGAATAGGAATGATACTTATAAATGCCTAAAGATTTACAGAAGGAATTTTGGGAAAGATAAAATAATTAGGTGATAATTAGTAAGAATAGGAATGATACTTATAAATGCCTAAAGATTTACAGAAGGAATTTTGGGAAAGATAAAATAATTAGGTGATAATTATTAAGAATAGGAATTCCCCGAACGTTATCACCGTATTGTCTTCAAAAATCGAAAAACCATAGCGGGAGTTTTTATTTAATCTAAATTTTAATAAAAAATTATTTCAAAAATGAATTTTAAAATAAATATTTATTTATTTTTTATATTATTTAATTTAATTTATCTAAATGATATTCGCAATCCAAATATTCTTGTTGGATATACAGAAAAAAATAACAAGTTAAAATTAAAACCGGAAGTTTTAAATTTTTTGCCAAAAATTTTATAAAATTTTAAAAATCGAAAACCGGAAATTTATGAAAATAAGCGATTTATGAAATAAATTCTCACAAGATAAAATTAGTATTTAACTAAAACACAAGAACGAACGACCTGAGAAATTTTGAGAAATTTTTGAAAACCGGACCCGACACCCGACATTTTTCATGGAATTACATTACATAAAGGGAAGATTTTTGGCTCTTTGGCCTTCCAAAATCCGCAAAATTTCCGCGTGTGGCTCTGAAAATGGAATAAATCCGGCTTCTTGAGCTTCAAAGTGTGGAGGGCACGATATTTAAGGATCAGGAGTTCGATGATTTTTAATAAATATTTTTAAAATTAGTTAAAGAAAAAATAGGGGTAATTATTTAAGGGAGGGTAATTATTGTTTCGATCTTTCGCTGGAGGGGGTAATTAATAGGGAGGGGGTAATTATTTGAGAGAGGGTAATTATTTGAGTAAATACGGTATATCACTCTTATATATTCTTTTGTTAATAACGCAAATATCCCCCAACCTCTCCGAAAAATTTGGCTTCATGTTCAAATTTTTAACTGACCCGACCCGAAACTCGACCCGGGAAAAAACCCGACCCGATTTTTTTTCTCAACCCGAGACATCTCTGATACATAGTACATAACTACTCTAAATGCTTTTAAAGCTTTTAATTAAATACTACATATTTTCTTCCTCAATTTTAATTTATAACTATTTTATAATGCATTAATTCTCTAAAAAATTTTGTTTTAATTAAGTTATACAATTTTTAATTTTCCATCGACCATATTAGACCTGCACGAAACGTTCGTTTCCTCATTTTTGTGATTTTTCAGTTGTTTTCTATCTGTTCGTTATTATATTAACCATTGTTATTGACTTTTTTTATGAAAAAGAGCTGTCAACTAGGGGGAGGGTACTCCAATCCCGAATCTTATTTTTGTTGAATCTAAATAATTAAAGCTTTAAGGAAATTTCAACTGAAAGAAATGAAGTAGAATTAAATATTTTAGTTAATTTCAATAAAAAAAATTAGTAAAAATTGAAATTGTGGAATATTAATTGAAGAAGAGCAAATTTATTTAGTGCCTTTATCGAAACAAAGTTCTAAAGATAAATTTAGTTTTTGTAATTATGGAATATTTGATAATAACAGACTGGTCTGTACGTATGGGCAAAATATAAAAATTTTGTTTTCTTAAAATAATAGATACTTAAATTTAAGGCACTTGTTAAAATTAGACCTATTTTTACTGGTTTAATTGAAATAAATATAAAAGATGAAAATGGAAATTATTTAAATTCAAATGGCATTATACAAACAACTTATCCTGGAGTTAACATTTATTAAACAAATATAGAAAGTTTTATAAAATTAAATGAAATTGAAGCAAAATTAGTGGAATACATATATTCGAATAAATTCGACAAATCCTCGAATAAATTCGACAAATCAATTAAATGGAAAACAGCAGAATATCCAAAAATATTTTTAATAATTTAAAATTAATCGAAATTGGTGAAAAAGGAGCAAAAAATCCTTTTTTGAAAATTTGCTTTAAGTCTAACGAAGTTGGATACTATTTAATTTATATTTTTGATTATTTTCTTTTAAACGTATATTTTTATTTTTTGTTAAAATTGAAGATGCAAATAAAGAAAAATGTTTACAAAATTTTTTTGTAAATAATAATGAAATAGAAATATTACAAGAATTAGATGAAAGGATTTCTATTGACATTGTTAAAACAAAAAATAAAGAAGATATTAAAGATGGGTATATAATAATAATTTTAAAAAATTTTAAATAATATTTATGATATTTATAATTCCCATTTACAATCATTGTTTGAATTGAAAAATAAATTAATTAAATTTGATAAAATTTGACATTTGCTCTGATCGTCTATTTATTTAACATTTTCTTGCTTAGATTCAATATTTTTGATAAATTTTAGTCTATGTATTTTGTGCATATTTAGTAAAGCCTATTGCCTATTTTCTTACCTATTTTGCCTTTTTTAGCCTTAAATCCGTGAATCTGCAAGTAATAAGGTCCAGCTCTTCTATGCCTTATTATTTGTTTGTTTAAGCTAACCATAGCTAATCTGGCTATGTTAGCTAACCATAGCTAACATAGCTAATCTGCGCGCTCACAGCAATGAGAACTTATTATACAAATAATAATAGCTCGAATTATTTCGATTAATCAGTGTCGAATTAATCTGGAATTTTTATAGAATATTATAAACATTATTGGACATTATATTCACAAAATATTAGAAAATATTTCACTCATTGTCTGTTATTTTTATAGAGTTTTTTAACGAAATGGGTGTTAAGAAATTATAAAACCATTTATAAAAATTTGATTATAATATAAGCAATGCTTGAAAAATTTGCAACATTTTCTGTGAGCATTTCTATTGATAACGAGTATATAGAATAGAAAAAGAACGAAGTTTATAGATGACCTTTTCATCGATATCTCGATTCTCGAAAATCACCGGAAAATGGGAGTACAGCACTTTAAGAAATATTTTCACGAACATGAAGCTGAAGGAGAGAAATAGCTATAGCCCAGCTGCTTTACTCCACTAAATGTGAACTTTCTTTTCCTAAAAGGACTGGGCTGATCTCAACATTCCAAAAAAGTTCATGTTTTTGGCTTAAGGATCTTCCAAAATTTTGGAATTTTGGCATTTGATTTATATTTTTTCCATAACATCTCAATTTTTAATGATTGATAAATAAATTTTCTATTCACTAGGGCAATCACTTTACCCGCAACTTTAATCTGCGCAGGTTCCTCTCTCTTTTTTTCGATTTATGCGGGTAAATTTGATGTCTCCTTTCTCCCCCAGCGTTGCCTAACTTGCCAGATAGACACTAGCGCACTCGTATTTTCCTTTAACTTTGTATAAGCCGGTTAGACACGATTCAGGGCCCACGATTCAGCGCACACGATTCAGCGCCACCACGATTCAGCGCCACCACGATTCAGCGCACACGGTTCAGCGCCAGTTAAAGAAGGCACGTTTCAGCGCCAGTTATAGAAAATATAATATACATATTTATTTTTATTGGTGACACGACTTGGGCACAGTGATCCATTTGCACAGTAAGACAATTGCACAGAGGACAATTACACAGTGGACAATTGCACAGTAAAGTGTTGTTTATTCGCAGAACATCTGCCCATTTATTCGCAAAACGACCTGTCTATTCGCGAAACCTCGAAATAAACGCAATTAAATAGCAGATCAACAAAAAAACTTGGTTCATAACTTCGTTCAGAATCCTCCAATCAAGATGATTTTGGTGTCAGTCGACTCATCTCGAAGAGCTCTTTCGAATGAGCATAATAAGCATATTCGCATTTTTTACCCCAAAAAACAGCCTGGTCTCCTCTATTGTTTTTCAATTTTCGGGATCCCTACTGCACAGACTTATGAATTAAATGGCTATATGCTTTACATTTAAATAGCAGATAAATAAAAAATTTAAGAACCACCATTTTATTATTAAGTAACTTATTAGAAATCTAACACAAATCCACTTAACCACAAATTACTGTGCAATTGTCCTATGTGCAGATGCCCTCTGTGCAAAAGTCTTACTGTGCAAATGGATCACTGTGCCCGAGTCGGAGCGCCATTTTTATTTTTTAAAAAGCATTTTCAAAGCATTTTCTTTGTTCTTTAAGTGATCTACCACAACAATGGGATTAACCAACAACAATTAGTAACGAAAAAAATAATTTTTATGGAAAATATTGAATTTTTTTAATTTTTAAAAATTCTTAAATTTCTTCAATTTTCTTAAAATCTCCAGACGGCGAGAATTCGACGCTGAATGGCAAAGTTTTTACTACAGACACATGGTTTATTTTTTAGTTTTTGGCTTTTTGAAATTTTTTCATTTTTGCCATTTATAGGGGGAGCTAAGCCCCAAAAGATGCCTCTGTGATTCAACAACTTAACCCAAACGGCCCTCCTTAGGGCCACAAATCTAATATGTGAAATAGAGACGTTGATTCTTATTTATTTTTTGATAAATTTTTCTTGTATGACTCGTTTTTTAAATTAAAATTTTTTGCCTGAAGAGAAAAAGTCGAGACCAAAATATCACCATAAGCCCGAAAAAGCCTAAGAAAAGCCTAGAGTTAAGACTCGGTTATCTTTTAAAATGTTCTTTAGATTGTAGAAAGTGAGAAGAACAAAAAAATCTGCAAGACAAAATTTTCTAGCCCAAAAAATGATCGGCGCTGAAACGTGCCTTCTATAACTGGCGCTGAATCGTGTGCGCTGAATCGTGGGCGCTGAATCGTGTGCGCTGAATCGTGGGCGCTGAATCATACCCCACCGTGTATAAGCACCGTGCAGCCTGAATTTTTTACTATAAAAGCTAAAATCTGGGTTTACATCCATAATATAATTCTGAACAATTTCGGTAAGAGCGTGTTTATGTTCCCCTTTTTTTCATTTTTTACAAAATTTCCCTCGTTTTGCCTGAGGCATCTTATTAATCAGAAATGGGCCAGAGATTCATAACCGGAAATAACTTTTCATTAATGTAACTTAATTTTTGAATGTTTGAATAAATTTAATCCATTGCTGATTGATAATATGTTTAGGGCAAATAGATTGAGATTTTGGAAAAGATAAAAAAGGAGAACATAAAGTAACATTTGCCCTTTTCTCTTTTAGATTCAACTATTCTATTTACCTAAATACTTGGTGGGTCTTCTTATTGGATTTTCTCAATGTCCTATATACAGATATCTACTACAACGGAGGCAGCTTCTCAAGCGGTTTTTAATTTTTTTCAAAAATATTTTCAACATTTTCGTTTAGTCAATTATTGAAATGAAGGATTACATTACCAAAATTGGTGTAGTTGAACAAATGGTCAAGGTAGGATTGGAAATGATTACAACAAATAAAAACAATCTGAACAATTCAATAGCTACTTTTGAGAAAATTGTGATCGGGAATGTGGCAAAATTGTTTGTCTTTAGTGCAGAGGATAAATACACCTTGTCTAAGAATGGTCTTCAAGTCAAGATAAGTAAGTGTTTAATTATCCCTTGATTTGATAAAAATTAATTTGTATTTTTTAGATGACAATGCTCAATATATTAACACCAGAGGATTAGTCAATTTAATTGATGATAAAAACTTCAAGTATTTTGAAGTTTATTTGGAGAATTTTGAGTAATTTTTTTTTAATTATTCTAAAAATAAATTGATATTTAGCTTCGCTTCTGTTGGTTTGGCAACTAAAAATTATTCTTCAACTGCCTTTGTTGGCTTTTTACCTTCTTCATGTTCAATTGCAAGTGATGGAAATTTGTATATTAATGGTACGCCAAAGAAAATTTTGAAAGAAGGATTTGCCTCAAAATGTACAGTCACTTTTTACCTCTTTTTGCCTCAAAATGTACAGTCACTTTTTAGGAGAGAAGTCTCCAATTAACTTTTGAATTAATCACACTTGCAATAAAAAATACAATTACACACAAAAACAATCACAAAAACACAATAGCAATAAAAAAGACGATAATTAAGAAATATTTTTATGATCATTAAAAAAACACAAATATTGATGATCAATAAAAAACATAATAATTATATACCTATACAAACTCCAAACACATATATTTTGATTATTTATCTCCTTCCTTGTAAAGGAATTCTTTATCCCCAACGTTGAAGAACGCAGTGGCCCCAAGGACACGAATTGAAACATAAGGAAACGGTCCATCAACACTAAGAGGGAAGCTGCGTCCTTAAAATTCGGGGGAAATTTCATTTTTCTTAAATTCAATCACTCACCTATTTTCTCGCCATTAACGCTAAAGTAAACATATTTACGCCTATAGTAAATACAATCAAGGAGTTGAGAAACTTCTTTGACTCCAACACCGACTGTACATTTTGAGTCAAAATGTACAGTCGGTGTTGGAGTCAAAGAAGCTGCTCAACTCCTTGATTGTATTTACTATAGGCGTAAATGTTTTGAGTCAAAATGTACAGTCGGTGTTGGAGTCAAAGAAGCTGCTCAACTCCTTGATTGTATTTACTATAGGCGTAAATGTTTTGAGTCAAAATGTACAGTCGGTGTTGGAGTCAAAGAAGTTTCTCAACTCCTTGATTGTATTTACTATAGGCGTAAATATGTTTACTTTAGCGTTAATGGCGAGAAAATAGGTGAGTGATTGAATTTAAGAAAAATGAAATTTCCCCCGAATTTTAAGGACGCAGCTTCCCTCTTAGTGTTGATGGACCGTTTCCTTATGTTTCAGTTCGTGGCCTTGGGGCCACTGCGTTCTTCAACGTTGGGGATAAAGAATTCCTTTACAAGGAAGGAGATAAATAATCAAAATATATGTGTTTGGAGTTTGTATAGGTATATAATTATTATGTTTTTTATTGATCATCAATATTTGTGTTTTTTTAATGATCATAAAAATCTTTCTTAATTATTGTCTTTTTTATTGCTATTGTGTTTTTGTGATTGTTTTTGTGTGTAATTGTATTTTTTATTGCAAGTGTGATTAATTCAAAAGTTAATTGGAGACTTCTCTCCTAAAAAGTGAAAAAACACTTTTAAAAAATTTTATCATCTTTCTCCTCTCATTGAAAAAATTCTCTCAACGAAAGAGTCCAAATTTCATTAAATTTTAACAATAACTAAAAAAAATTCTTTTTAATTTTCCCTCAAAAAAGTGTTCGTTTCCATCGACTTCTCTCATCTAATTCTCTAATTGTTCCTTTAGGAGAAACACTTCTTATTTGCATTCTATCTTCTTCATCTGTATCTATTTGCTTTTCAACTCCAAATTTAGTACTTCCATTCCTTCCATTTAATTTTTGACGAAATCCTTCTTCCTCTAAATTTGTTCCAACAACATTTGCTCGACCACCAAAATTTTCTAAAAATTTGAAAAAAAAATTTTTAAGGATTTTTTAATTAAAAAAAATATTTTTTAGCTTCACAAAAAATAGAAAAAATTTAATGTTAAAGATTTTTATGTCTTAAAAATCACATTATTCACTGCAGCAACTACTTACATAGCTGCCCCAGTTAATACAACTATCTCGAGAGAGTTGCATCTTTGGCGTAGTGGGATAATGTTGAGTTTATTGAGGGAAAATAGAAGGAATTCGATCCTATTCAATGAAAAATAATTTCATAAACCCGTCTCCTTCTTTTTGCTCAGATTCTATTTAAATTTGGTTGGCATTGGGCTCTATTTAAATTGTGAACACGCAATTTAAAATACTCTCATTTTTGAGGTATACAAAAACGAAATCCGATTGTTTATTTTTCTGGTCCCTAATTGTTATAAAATTTGATATAAGATTGCAGCAAAACCCCACTCCCTCCCCCCCCCCCTTCAAATTAAAATCTAACCATAATATTGTTGTTGTTGTCTATTTCCTTCTCTATAAGGTGGTGGGGGATTAAACGATTGTCTACTAAATTTATTTCTTCCCTCTTTATCTTCCATTCTCCATTCTTCTTCTCTTTCTTCAATTTCTTCCTCTTCTCTAGACCAACTAAACCAAGGAGATGTTGGAATTATTGGAAGTGCTGCATGATGTTCAAAACGTTCAAACCCATTACCAGAATCTATTAATCTTTGATTTCTTCTGCTTTTATCAAAATAGTCAATTCCAGACTCGTTAATTGGGGAAAGTGGAGATATTGGTGTTGTTTGAGCTGATTGGTCTGTAGAAAATATTTTTCGATCTTTAGGGAGTGGTGGAGGAGGAGGTGACGGAATTGGTGGTGGTATTGGTGACGGTTGTGGCGATTCTTCCTTAAATTTTATTTGAAGAAATTGGCTACTAAATATTTATAGAAATGGTACATCATAAAATGCTAACTCATCTCTGAAATTATGCCACGAATCACAGGGGATTTTGGGATCATTTGTCTTCATTGAGATTAATTTCTAAAGATTTAATCAAATAGTCGAACTCCACCGGATGAGATAGTAGATGTGTGGCATAGGTTGATTGGGGATAAAACCCAACTAGTCACAAAATTTTTTAGTCTCAATTTCTCATCTACATAATTTATTTTTTATTCAACCCTCCTATATTTCCAAGGGTGTAATAGTTAAAAAAACTCCAAAGGTGTTTTTAAAAACTAAATTCTATTATCTGTAAACCAGAGCTGCGTCGAAATTTCGATTTTCGACTTTCGATTTTCGTCGTTTTTTTCTTTCGATTTCCGAATTTCGAATTTTCTCATAAAATTTCGATTTTCGATTTCGATAATTTTAGTTTTTTCGATTTTCGTTCGATTTTCGATTTTTTTTTGCAAAATTGCATTAGCTTTTTTCTTAAGATTTTATTCCTGCGGGGCCAAAAAAAATAATATTATCACCCCCTAAATAATATTATCACTGATTTTCCACACGAGCCTGGAGCTTTTCCACCCGAGTCTCTCAATTAATCCATTTGCCTTACACAAATAAAAGGGATATAGGTGGACGGGATATCTCGGGTATCAAGGGGTAAGTAGAATATCAGGGGAATAAGGGATCTAAACTGATCTAGGGTGCGGATTTAATTGGTCTCTAATCAACCCCCTAATTCTGTTTATCCCTCCGATCACTGATATCCCTTAAGACTATCCTTAATCCATTGAATCCCCTTATATCTCAAGATTAACCCTTATATCTTCATTTTGCGGATTGTTTAACTCTTTTAGTTATTTTTAAAAAATTTCGATTTTCGAATTTCGATTTTCGACGTTTTTTTCTTTCGATTTTCGATTTCCGAATTTCGAATTTTTTCATAAAATTTCGATTTTCGATTTCGATATTTTTGGATTTCTTTCGATTTTCGATTTCCGAATTTCGAAGATTTTTTTATTTCGACGCAGCTCTGCTGTAAACTACCTTCTTTTGTGGAAAAATTCGTCCCTGTTCTTTTCGCCTTCTAATTGCCCAATAAATACACAACGCCAATAAACAACATAAAATCAAAAGTAAAGCCAAAAGGCAAAGAAACAATGGAATAAGCCAAAAAGGATCATTGTCTCCATTAGAAGGGCAAGAATCTCCCCACAAAAAAGGCATCCAACACCCACTAGAATATTCACCAGTAGAAGGTGGAAGAACTGGAGGAGGCAGTAGAGGAGGTGATGGAGGTATGGGCAATGGGTATTGGCAGGAAATTGTCATAGCTAAAGACGAGAATGATTCCAATAATGGTAGACGGCCACATGCATTCTTTAGAAAATTGGAAAAAAAATTTTTAATTATTAGAGGAAAATGAATTTAATTTTTCCTTTATTTTTTTAATTTATAATTTTCCTTTTTTCCTTAAAAATATCTGAAAGGAGGCAAAGAAAGGAGAGAAAAGTTTGGAAAAATAAAAACCCAAAAGATCACCTAAGCTTTAATCAACGCTTGATTATTATGGCTTATTGGTGGTGCCTTCTATGAATTTATTTTTAAAAAACATTGAAAGAAAAATTGGAAAAATTCTTAAAATGGAAAGCCTTTCAAAATCTTACTTAAAATTAACTTCAAAAAATTTATTTAAATTTTTTATAAAAATATAAATTCAAACATCACAACAACCACAGCATTTGACAACAAGTGTTTGACAGTCAAATTTTAAAAAAGTTTGGGGAGCTACAAAATGAACAACTTAAAAAATTAATTAAAATATTAATTTTAATTCACAAATACCAATATATTTATTTGTTTCACTTCTCCATTCATTTTTATTTAACCAAAAATTATCCCTTCGAAAACAACCTCCTCCCTGCAAAAATTGAAAAACTCCATTGCAAGTACAGCTTTCTACTAAAACATCCCAGCGACCAAAAGTTGGCATTTCTAATACTAAACTATATGCTCCTCCAATCATTATCTTGCCTTTAGAAAATTTGGAAAAGATTTTAATTAAAGAAAATGAGGGAAAGCGATCTATTTAAAAGACTTGACTCTTTTTTTAATTCATAACTTTTTGTAAATCTCACCCTTTTCGGTTGTCTCATATCATTCGAAAGCTCTAGATATGAGCTTTATTTTACTCAAAGGGACCATGATGATCTGAACATTTCCAAAAAAGTTATGGTCAGTTAAATAAAAATAATCGTAATTTTTCATTAATATCCCCCTACAAACCTTAATTTAAAAAAACTTTAAAAATTCTGATTTATTCTGATTATAAATATTTAAATTATGCCTTGATATGGTTGTAATTGTTGTTCCCAATTATATTCTAAAAATTGTTGTTTAGGCAGAAATGAAGGGAAAAGTATGTGCCCCTCACAAATCCAAATTTTGGGTTCTGGATGTGTTAAAGCTTTGATTGAAGGGAAGAAAAAGACTAGAAATAAATTGAATAAAATAAATAATAAAGAGATCATCATCACTTCCTTTTTTACTAAAAAATAGGGAGTGATAATTTAAGTTAGTTTTTACATTTGCGGACAGATTAGGAACAACAGAATTGTCTCTAGCAGAAAAAAATAAAAAAAAATGTCTGGGACAAGTTTAATATATTAAAAATTAAGCTTGAAAATAAAACTTTATTTAACTGAATTAATTAAAAATTCTGATTTTTAATTCTGATTTTAAATAAAAATAAACTTGAAGAGAAAATAAATAGGCAAATATAAAAAGGCTTATTTTAATTAAAATTCTGATATTAATTCTGATTATATTAAATAAACTTGAAGGTATGAAAGTGAAAGAAAATAAATACAAATTATATAAAGAGGGCATTTCCTTCCCCCTTCTTGTTATTTTGTTAATTGTCCGATTAATTTTTTTAGTTTCTGTCCATCAGAAAATAAACGGAAATGTCGATGATTACCTTTTCCAGAAATAAATAAAAATATATAAAAATAAACCAAAAAAAAGGGGGAAAATCTTTAAAAAATGACCAAAGAAAAATAAAAAATAAAGCCAATGAAAGAAAAAATTCGTAATAGCGTAAAAGGTTTTGTTGGTATTTTTTAATGTATTTTTTAAGCAAAAATAGACAGGCGGAGGGGGAAAATGTTGTTGGAAAGATGCGCCAAGTTTGTTTATTTGTTTGTTAAAGTTTATATTTTTTATGGAAAAGGTTGGAAAAGTTTCTAAATGTTTTTGATATTACAAATTATTTTGGAAATTTTATTGAAATAAAAATAAAGTTTTAATAAACTTATTATACTTCTGGTTGTGGATCAGAAAAAAGAGAACAGATTTATGGATGTTGGTTGTTTAGTTACACTGTTCAGCAGAAGAGGATACTATTAGTTTTGAGTAGTGCTCGACGTGGTTTGGCACTACTACGGTACTCCCGAAACCGGAACCGAAAAAATCTGTTTGGCAAATACTAGTTCCAAATGTTGATCTAGAACATTTTATTTGGGGCTTTCTGTCTGTCTTGATCTCACGTTTTTAAGGTATATTCTTTAGACAATTTCACGAAATGAGTAGAAATTAAAAAAAAGTTTTTTTTTATTTTGTAGAACCAATTATCTTTTAACTCTTTAATCTTAAGTCGTCAAGTACGTTTTGACTGTTGCTTTCATTAGAGAAAAAATTTTTATCTTGATAAAGTATAAATAAATATTTTAATAATTTTTAAATAGGTATTTTAAACAAATTATTAAATAAAAATAATTTTTTAAAACATTTATTTTTATCAAATATAAATTTTTATTCTTCTTCAATTTTATTCACAAAAATTTTACAAAAATATTTTTTGCTTTTCCCTTTGTAGTTATTTTTGAACACTTCCTTCTTTTGTCTTTTTTGAATTTTCCAATTCATTTCTTCTGTTCTCTTTCAGGTTTTTGAACATTTATGTAAAAATCAAACTACTGAAAGATCGATAACCAAAAAATATACAAATGTTGATATAAACTTTGGCGATCTTTTGGAATTAATTTTTTAAGTTTTAATTATTTTAATTTAATTTTTCAACTTTTTTCTCCAACCTTTTTCCAACTTTTTTCTTCAACTTAGTTTCCAACTTAGTTAACAACTTTTTTCCAACCTTTTTTTCCAACTTAAAACTTGAATTTTTCTGATTCTCTAATTTAAATTAAACTTTTCTCTTTCTGTAAATTAAACATTGGAATTACCAACTTTTTTATTCATTAATCTAAAACTTGACGATAAATTTACATATTTTTCCAACTTTCTTTCTCTGACACAAAACTTTAATTTATTTAATTCTTCAAACTTTTTATTTCTCAAACCTAAAAAGGAACAAACAAAACACCTTTTATCTGTTCTTCTTTTTATAGCTACAAAAAGCCGCTTTTTCATCGTCTTTCCCTCAGGCGAATATTCTCCCTTCAATTCTCTTCTAGTCATAAATAATGCTTCTGTTTTTTAAATGGAAAATATGCCTTTTTGCTGTTTTTAATGTGATCCATTTTAAAAGGAAGAAGGTAATGGAAGGGAAGGGAAGAAGAGGTGTGAAGTGGACGGCTCAGACAAATAAATATTGTCTAATGGTCAACAAAAAAGGAACAGACAAAAGAAAGGAAGAAAAGTTGCATGTAAAAAACTTTCCGTTTTAATTATTCTGTTTGGCTTCTTCTCTCCTTTATTTTTTCCCCTTAATCTATCCATATTTTTCCATCCATTAAAAAATTATGCAAAATTTTGCATTAAAAGCTTTTATCCAAGCATTTTTAGACAAACTTTTTTAAATACCTTTTTGCATATTCGAGCTTTTAATTTTAGATGATTTTAAGGTGATCCTTAAAGCAAATAAATATTTCCGGATATGAGCTCAAGAAAGGAAAAGAATCCGATTATAGGGAAAAATAAAAATAAACTTAAATTTCGAGTACCTTTACTATGCGATATTTAATAAATTTACTAAATTAGAAAAAAACATATAGCTGAATTTATTTAAAAGATTATTTTTTAAATTATTTTCTCTTTTTTAATTTTCTTTCCTATATCAAAACAAAGGCCGTCATTTCCTTTAGGTTTCAGCATCTGCTGGATCACCCCTGCCTCATTTGGATTTTTAGAAAATAAAATTAAAGGGTTAAATAACGGTCAAGAAGCTTATCCACCAAATCCTTCACAACGGATTTTTAATAATAAAAAATCATTTATTCCGCCAGTTAACGAGTTTTTTTCTAAAAATGTAGATAGAAGAGGAGATTTATTTGCTCTAATATTTATGCCATCGATGGATAAAAATTGGCAAAAAGATTAGAGAAAAGTAAAAAAGAGGAGAGAGTGAAAGTGAAGGGAGGGAGGGGGAATATTTGAAGAGTACACTTACCTGAGAATCCCCCCCCCCTCTTGCAGCAAAACTGCGCAGAAAAAATTTTCTTTCCCCTCTTGGGTAACGAGACTTGGCTTCACTCAAAAATTCTTCTTGCTTTCCCTTCACTCCTGCGCGGATTGCATCCTCCTCCCCCAATTTTCTTCCTTTTTTTGTCCTTTATGCCCGTTGACCTGTGGTCTGTGTCCTACTACTCTCCCTCGTTTTTTTTTACAATTTTGAAGAACAACACACCCACAATCATTTATGTATACATCTCTTCCCTTTACCTTCATTTGCATTTTTCGTCCATTCCGCCGGTTTCTTCTTACCTTTCCCCCTTATTTTTCTGACCATCCCTTCATTTTTTCTTCAATGCACACATTCAAGGCCTTCCCGTACAAAATACTAAATATTTGTTCTATCCACAATTTTACCAATTGGCCACCCAATGTGTCACACAGAAAGCGGATGATTAGAAAAAAAAGAGTAAAAGCCCCTCGCCGACATTTTTGCCTTTTGCTCTACACTTTTAATAAAATATTTTTGTATGCACGAATTATTCCCCTTCTGATCGATCAATAACAGAGTTGGCTAAACTGGTGATTATTTTTGTCAAAATTCTTTTGTACACATTTTGGTTATTCATCGTTCTACACTGAGACATAAATTTATTTTACTGATTTCACAGTCCTCTACCATTTCTCGTTATTCAGAGCTCCTCAACTCATCTTAAACAAGATTCTCTATCTCATCTCTTCTCTTCAATACCTTCTTCTTATTTCACTCTTCTAGGACCATCTCTACTAGTTATACCTATCTTAAAGCTACATAAATATGTTGATCAAACTAGACAGTGATTACTAACATAAGTTTAATCCCCAATATATATTGTAAGATCATTCCCCAATCTTTTTGAGAAACACTACAAAATTCAAATATTAATTTCCAGTCCCCCCATTCATTCATTTCTTCCTCCCTAATGACTGTTCCTCGTCCCTAATGACTCCTTCCTTTTCCCAAGGTCCTTTTTTTGCTTCTTTTTTTCAAAAAATAATCCTCACTTCAACAAAATAATTCTTTTCATCCCTTTAACTTTTTTTTTCAATTTTTCAACTTCCAATCATCACACACAGATTTTCATGCATATATATTTTTATTTTTATCTGTTTAGTAGATCTTCAATCCTCCTCCCCCCCCCCATTTCTTTTATTTTTTTACACCTCTTCTATATTTTATAACTGCCCTCATTAATTCTATCAAAATTGCAATCGTCGCGCATTTGTTTGAGTCAATCGAGGCAAAGAAAAGATTTTTTTATTTTCTCTCCACGCTTTTCACATTCCTCAACTTTATTTATTTTATTCTTTAATTTTTATATTCTTCAATCTATTCATTTAATTAAACAAATTTTGTGTCCATTTTTCGATCGTTAAAATAGGAAAAAATTGGGGGATAGAAAGACAAAATTTGACACTTTTTGAATACTCCCTTTTACCTTGAAAGCAGAGGTGGGTCGGAATTCCGATTCCGACACTTCTGACTGTTCCAACCCACCTCTGCTTGAGAGGGAGGGAAATGGCTTAAGGGTTAACATATTAATGATTAACTTTAAATTAAAAAAAAATATTTTTTAAGTGTCCGTCAAACAGACAAACACTTAATCTGTTTTGGAAGGAGTATCAGTGAATGGAGGAAATTATTAGTTTTTTTATCTTCAAAAAAAGGTCAAGTATTATGTTGCTTTTCCCTCAGAAAATTTTGTTTTTTTTTATCCTCGGAAACTCTTTCTATTTTCTAAAAATAATTTCCTTATTTTTCCTTACACCAACTTTGCCCCGTCTAAGACGAACACTTTTGCAATTCCAAAAAAAATTTCAAGCATTTTTGAACTTTTAAGAAATTTTCGAGGTTGTTTAATTGTTATATGAAATTTAAAAAAACGAAAGGTTTTTCACAGCAAAATACATATATCCATTCATTCAAATTTTTTTGGTGTTCAATCTTATTCGCGCAACATAAATATTTGTTTGTGTGTGAATATCATTTCTTTCTTTAATAATTCTTCAAAGCATTATTTTTATTTATTTTTCTGATCGATTTTAATAATTTTTGAATATAAATGTGTGTGAATGAAAATTAAATGGAAAGTTTTTTTTAATTTTTTGGTTAAAGTTGCAGAAAATTTGTGAACACAAAAAGGATTAAGGAGGGAATTAAGGAGAGAATATTTGAGAGATTTTTAAGAAAATACTTTAATGTTGTTGTGGATCTAACAGTTGTTTTTAAATTTTAAAGATTAATGCAATTGCATTAATGTTGGATAAAAACCAAAATCGAATTAAAAACAAATTTAAAAAATCTTTGTTTCGGAGATTTTTTGAGCTTCGATCAATCCTCAATCTTTAACTATAATTTTATCTACCTTTTAAAATTTTTATAAAATTTATATTTCCTCTTTCTTTTCATTATTATTAAATCCAAAAATATCAAAAAATCTCTCTCATATCACTAAAAACTGATTTTTTTATTTTCTCTTTTTGTGCGCAAAATATGCGAGGAGCAATCATTATATTATTTATTTATTTATTTTAATTTTTCTCCAATAAAATAGTTGATAAAAAGATTTTTTTGATTAAAAAGGCAACGCAAATAAATAAATATCATTTATTTATTTAAAGATTTGACACAAAAATAAAGTGTCAATTTATTTTTTTTTCGAAGAAAATTAAAAAAAGAGAAGGAGGAGGAGGTGATTCTTTCTTTAATGAGAGAGATTAATTGTTTTTAATTGGAGAGACGTTAAATGGAATTTTTAATTTTAATTTATTTTTTGTTTTAATTTTGTATTAAATTTGCGCGATTGAATTAAATATTTATTTTAAATTTTTTAAATAATTTTTTATTAATTAAATATTTTCTTTTTGTTTGTTTCTTTCGTTATCTTCTCTGGTTTTTTCTGGTTTTTAAACAATTCTTAAATTCTGAAATTTTATTCTGTTCTAAAAACATTAAAAATCAGAATTCTGGAAATAAAATTTTTGTTAAAAATAAAAGTCAGAATTACAATTCTGAAATAATAAAATTAGAAGTAGGATTGTTAATAATTAAAACCAGAATTTTAATTCTGATTAGTAAGAGAAAAAGAGTTTTTATTTCTTTAAGAACTTTAGAATTAAAATTCTAATTTTTCTAAATTGTTTTGATTATTGTGTAACTATTTTAATGTTTTTATTTTTTCACAGAACAAATTTTTAATTTATTCTGATTTTTTCTACCTTTGTCTCAAGATCAAAAGGAGCTAGAAAAATAAGAATATTATCATTCTTTTCCATCAAAAACAACACAAAATGAATTCTTTTCTAAATTTATTATTTTCCCCCAAATTTAAATTTTCTTCACTTCTCAGGATTATTTTTTGTTTATTTTTATTTAATCAGTCACAAGGTGATTTTTAATTTTAAAATTATTTTAAAAAATTATTTCCTCTCTCTTAAAAAAAGGTCAGCAACATTTAATGGCGCCTTCAGGGCCTTCTTCTCTCCAAGTTAAAATAACCTCCCTTCCCTTACACGTTTCTTTGGCTCAACATTTGCCTCAAATGGTTTTTACTGTTGTTGGTAGATTTGCAAATGAAAGGATTTTTTGTGTTAGCGAATCGGTAAGTAGGGGTGGAATAGTAGGAGAATCTCTCTGTCTTATCTTCCATCCCGGCATTTTCAAATATCTCTGAGTTTTGAGTTATCCAATATCGAGAAGGGGGATGGGGGTAAGATAGAGGAGATTTTTGTGATTTTTGAATGAAAATAAAGTTTAAAAAAAATTAATTTTTTTTCCTTTTTAGCCAGTCTCTCAATTACGTTTTATATGTGTTGATTGTACACAGAGAAATATTACAGACATGTAAATTAACTAAATTTAAATTTCAAAAAATGTAAATTTTGTTTTTAAGGTTTGATTATCTAAATAGAGCACAAGATATGACACACGAAACTGGATTTCCGGTAATTTTTTTTTGACTTTTTTTGTTGTTTTTTTGATTTTGTGGGTTTTTTCTTTGTGTCGGTGCTTTGATGGTATTTTGCTATTTAAATTGATCTTTTCCTAGTTATACTTATGCTAGGTAACCGTGTTAACATTGTTGCAAGATCCCTGAAATTTTAAATAAAATCCAAAAGTCTTTCAAAAAAATTTTAATTATTGGTTTGTTCTTTTTAATAGTTTTCCTTGTCTCTTTCTCGACTTCAAATTTTTTAATTATTCCAATATAAAAAATACTAAAGGTCAGTCAAGGTCAACAATAATAAGTACTCCCTATTTTGTTTATATTTAGTCGCCAATAAAACCCCCCCCCCTTCCCCAAAAATCTTTTTTTTCCACTCCCTTCTTTCCAAGGAAACCATAACTATAAAATTCGGGAAACCTTGGCATTATGTATTTTATTTTAGAAAATATTTTTGTTTGGTGACCTTTCTCTTTTTATTTTCTTTCAGTCGGTCATCTACTTTTTAATTTTACCAGAAAAATGAATTCTCCTTTCTTTTTTCTCTCTCTAAAGCCATAAACCTACTAATTAGTTCTGCACCTGTGCACATTGGGAGGGAAATAAATAAAAATATAGAAACTACTAATTCTTTTTTGAACACATTTTGTTGGGAGGAAGGGGTGGAGGGGGGGGGGTGACCTAAACAATAAATAAAATTGTTGGAATGATTTTGTATTGTTTTTATATTTTTGTTGTTATTTTTGTTCTTTTGTTTGAAATTTGTGAATGAAAAAGGAATTGAAAAAGCTTTGAATAGAAGAAAAAATTGAGGATTGAGACAAAGCAACTAATTAATTGTTGTGTTGATTATTTAAATTTAATGTTAAAAGCTTGGATTCAAAAATGCGAAGAAGGAAAAAGAGATTTGGAAGTTGAAAGATTTTTATGTTAAAATTTCGAGTTAATACACGTTTTACAGAATTAAAGTTAAAAAGCAGTTTGTACTCGTTTAATGCCGACACCCCTTTTCCTATTTTTAACATATGTATGTAGACTAGTTTTCTGCAATTTGTTCCATGAAATAGTAAAATATAATTAGAACATGATAAATGAATATTACTTGATGACCGCTTATTCCAATTTCAAGATAAGTATTATGTAGCAGGGAATGTGCCGACTTAAAATTTCAATTCCCTATTTTGTAACTTTTAATGAGAAAAGAGATTGTGATATTTAATTTTATATCTCTCCATTTCTTCGAAATTATTCTAAAAAAATTTCAGACAGTAACTCTTCCCAGTGTAGATGCTAATCCAGCTTGGACTGGCGCCAGTATAATGTGTCAAGCAGCTGTTAATGGAGGGACTAAAGATTCTCCCGTTTCGGTTATTGAAGTTCGTTATTTACGTAATGTGCATGTTGTTGATACAAGTGGACAGGGGCCTGTGCTAATTCCAAATCAGGTGTGGAATTTTTTTAAAATTTTAATTTGGAAAATCCGCAAGTTTTGTCCGCAACTAATTTGCGGACAGTGAAAAAATAACTTGCGAATATATTTTGCGGACGTTGACTAGACTAACTAAAATTTATCATTTAGGGCTTTCATTTCTATGTGGAATGTGTCAGAGGCCAAGACGGTCTTTGTCAACCCAGTGCAAGGCGTAAAACTCTTCGCTGTGCAGTTCAGGCTAATCCTCCAGCCAATAAATTTGGTTGGCTCAAAAATGGACAGGTTATTAGTGGAAATGGACCTGAAATTACTATCGGTTTTTAAGAAGATAGTAATTAAAAAAAATTTTATTTTTAATTGAAGGAACTGAAATGATTGGTCATTCCCTTCAATGTGCAGCAAACAACGGACTTTATGCGGAGGAGAATCCGCTAAAGTCTGAAGCTGTTTCGATTGACCCTTACACTGCTGCTAGGCTTTTACAAGACAATTTTCAGGTCTTGAAAATTTTTTGAAGAAATTCATTGAAAAAATCTAAATTTTTAGCAAGCACAATCCAGCACTCCTTTCCAATCGGGCAATCGTGTTGAAATGGGTCAAAGTGTTCAACTAAACTGTCTTGTTGAAGGCAATCCACGTCCTGTCGTATTTTGGAAGCTGAGACGTCCAAATGGGGCTGTTGTGGATGCTGCTTGCCCACAAGTGATTTCTTAAAATTTACTTGTATATAGACATTCTGCCCCATTTATGTTATCTCAGAAATTTCCTAGGCATCTCATTCCCATAAATTTAAATCTTGAAATTAATAAAGTACCGAGATTTTTCTTATTCAGATAAAAATATTTTCTAGGGATTAAACGGTCAATATCGAGAAACAGCAGCATTAGTCACTGGAGGCCCACAAAACGGGGCGGTTGTTCCTCCCCCAATTCAACCAACAACAAATTTAATTCGTTTACAAGCTTCTTGTATACTTCATGTAGCTAATTATTCATTTTCTGGGCAATATTGGTGCTCGGCTTGTTCTTATGTTTCTCAAGGATTTCCAGAATGTTCTCCAGGATTGGATACTCCTGGAGAAAGACTTTTAAATCTACAAGTTCAAGGGTAGGGGACTTGTTGAATTTTGGTAAAAAAATAATTTTAAGAGTACCACAAATGTCAGAAGTAGAGCCTTCTGTCGAGCAACCAGAAGACAGAAGTAGTGCTATTGTATTAGTTCATTTTTGTGCTGAACCAAGTCCCCGGCCGCCTAGAGAGGTCGAGAATCTTTTCAAAAGATTTCTTCAAAAAAAATTATTTTTCAGTTAGTCTTTACAATTGATGGGAATGATATTCAATTAGGTCAACAATTTCAACATTTTACTTTTGACAACGTTATTCAAAACAATACAGTTCCAAATTGTTTTGTTGCAAGATTAAGAATTGCTCCAGTTAGAGAAGATGATCAAGGAAGGCAAATTGTTCTTAGAGTACAAAACCAATTTGGAACAAAACAGTTGAGTGAAGGAAATTTGGGAATTTTTTATAGAAAATGATGCTTCCTAGCCTTTCAGAATTTAGCCATTAATATGTATGAGTATTTTCTCGATTATTACCCTCTCTCTAATTAGTTACCTCTTCTCCCTTCAAATAGAGATTGAAACCAAAAACTGGCAGGGCCAAGAGTCACGGTGTTTCGTTTAGTCGTTTGGCGGTAATTTTTGGCTGATTTTGGCATTATGGTTTTTGGCGTATTTTAATAATTTGAAAAATTGACAGTTGACTCTCGACGTGGAGTTTTGGCCCACAGATCTGATTACTAGAAATAAAACTGACACTGGAAAATTAATTTAAGGGTTCCAATCAATGCACTAATTTTGCATTTGGCTACATTCAAATAATTAAAATAATTTTGTGAAAATCCGATAAACTCAGAAAATTAAAATTGCTACGAAGCATTTTCAACTAAACTAAAAATTAACAAAAATAATTTTTTTTCCAAAAATTCTTTTTAGTATTCCCGTCTCCCTCGGAGATTTATTAGGCGTTGACGCCTCTCAAATGGGAAGCTTTCCAGGATGGGCTGTTTGGCTAACAGTTGCCGCTTTAGGCATACTTTTTCTTGTTCTGTTATTTATTGTATGAAGAAGAATTTGCTTTGTTTTTATAGTAAGTTGTTTTGAAATTAGAACAAGATAGGAAAGGGATCAGGCATGTCTACTGACGTATTTTAAGAAAACGTAACGTTGCAACAGAAGGGTCTAAAAAAGCGGAATTGCTGAAGCGTAACAATCTCCTTTAAGATTTATCGACTTATACCAAAAAAATCTTTTTAGAGACTAAATTTTTATTCAAATTTTTTAAAAGGAATGAAAGACGGACAGCAATATTCTACAGATAATTTAAAAGCTGGGTAATTAATTTATAATTTTAATGGAATAAAAGTTGTCTTTTATTTAGAGTACATGATTCTTATAATGATGAAAATGCAAACAGACAACTTTTTGGAGGAAGCAATGGCCATGAGGTAATGCGCCCACCGAGTGTGTCTTTGGCATCTGAGCCACCTCCAATGACGATTTACATGAGTCGGGAGGCCGTTGTTTGAAAGAGGGAACAGAGAAAACACAAGAGAAAATTTGGTTTCTCACTCACCTAGAAAATCAGGGACGTGCCCGGGGCCTTTCGAATTTCGACTTTTTTGAACCCCTTAGACTCTTTTTTGAACCCCTTAGGTACTTGACCCACCTTTTTTGGCGCCCGGCACATCCCTTGAAATTTTTGGAGACCGGAACCAGAAGAATTTTTAGGGATGCCCCGGTAATTTTTTCCTCCGCTCGGCACATCCCTGACATAAACTTAAAAATTAAAATAATTCAATTTATTTTTTAGAGTCCATATGAAGCAGCTGTTCATGTAGCCTTCTCAGAGTCCCGAATCTCTGCTGTCTAAATTAAAGAAGCATAATTCTCTTCTAATTTTAAATCTTTTTCCAACTGAAATATACCAAAAATTGTGACATTGTTAAATTAATTATTTTTTGGTCTCATATTTAGGCACGCTAATATATTTATAATTTAATTATGTAAATGTTGGAAACGGTTTCTTTATTTAAAAGCTTTAATTTTTCATTAAGATAATTTTTTATTAAATTTTAATGAAAATATTAAAGTCCCCTTTCAACACTAATTTATTTATTTTGTTCATATTTTTCAACTACAAAAAACTTTTTAAGCAATTCTTTGTTAATTTTGTAGTTTAATTTTATGTATTTACTATTTTAAATTTTATTTAATGCTATTTATTTTTTATATACACAAGTGTAGGGTTGTCGGTTCGAAGCAGAAGAAACAAGAATTTTCGGTGGATATCCAAAGATTATCCAATAATCGACAACTCTATACAAAAGAATCGGGTTTCCGGCCAGTCATCTATTTTTTAAAAAAATTGCTAAATGAATCAAACTCAGTTTCATAAGCTCCTTTTATTGTTTGAAAACTCCTTCCATTCCTTCTCTTTCGTTTACTTTTTGAGCCACCAGTCTTTGGGTTCCGGCACACGTCGTTGGGTTCCGGAACTATAGGGGATCGAAAAAGTTGAGGCTAGTTTCCAAAATCCTAGCTCTGCCGAAGCCTTCTCCGGCTTCGGCCCTCCCTACCCATTATAACCAAATTCCTCAACTTCAAAAATAGTTTGACGATACCGGGGAATTCGGATCCCTCAAATCTATGCAAAAGAATTTTGCCATTTTTATTTAATCATTTCACATTTAATCATTAAAGTGCATAATTTATAAAGATTGCATCACTCCCCTAATTTTTCATTATTTACCATTCAATTGTCATTTATCAGAATAAAAATAAGCATAAAAGCAGGACAACAAATTTTTCTCTAAAATAGGCATCACCAAAAACAAATATTTTTATAATAAAGCAAGATCGTAAATACGGCAAACAAGCATGGAGTGTGTAAAGAAAAAAAGGTCAAATTATATAAAGTTGCTTTTTTTAAATTTTTTTGTTATGCGTCTTTTATTTCCCTTTATTTCTTTTAATATTCATCGGCATCTTCTCCACCAGCCGAATCCATGCCAACTTCTTCATAGTCCTTTTCCAATGCCGCAAGATCTTCACGAGCCTCAGAAAACTCTCCTTCTTCCATTCCTTCACCAACATACCAATGAACGAATGCACGTTTTGCGTACATCAAATCAAATTTGTGGTCGAGACGAGCCCAAGCCTCAGCAATGGCTGTAGTGTTGGAGAGCATACAGACAGCGCGAGGAACTTTAGCAAGGTCACCGCCAGGGACAACAGTTGGTGGTTGATAGTTGATACCGACCTGAAAAGAATACATATAAATGTTAAAGGCAGTTTGTTCCCAATCCAAACCATCCCCAAAAGAATATTTTTTACCTTAAAACCTGTCGGGCACCAGTCCACAAACTGAATTGAACGGTTAGTCTTGATGGTAGCAATTGCTTGATTGACATCCTTTGGAACAACGTCCCCTATAACATTAAAGATTATCAAGTAAAAAATTAATACAAGAAAACCTCGGAAAAGCAAACAAACAGCCATATACTTTCCATGTCGAGGATCACACTTGACCATTTGATTCGACGGCTCAAAACACATTTGAGTAATCTCGCTAACAGACAAAGACTCGTGATATGCCTTCTCTGCAGAGATTACAGGCGCATAAGTAGCGAGTGGAAAGTGGATGCGTGGATACGGGACAAGATTGGTCTAAAAAGATAGAATGTTTAAGATTAAAAATCAAAGATCAAGTGGAAACCTGGAATTCAGTGAGATCAACGTTCAACGCGCCGTCAAAACGAAGAGAAGCCGTAATGGAAGAGACCACCTAAAATTCAAAAAGGTACTAGTTTACAAGATAACTAGAAAATGAACCTGCGAGATAAGACGGTTAAGATTGGTGTAAGAAGGTCGCTCAACGTCCAACTTGCGACGACAGATGTCATAAATAGCCTAAAAGTGCATGATTATCAATTAAAAGATATCTAAATTAACCTCATTGTCAACCATAAACGCACAGTCAGAATGCTCCAGCGTTGTATGAGTTGTAAGAACAGAATTATATGGCTCAACAACAGCAGTGGAGACCTGCGGCGCCGGATAGATGGAAAACTCCAACTTGGACTTCTTTCCATAATCAACCGAAAGACGCTCCATAAGAAGAGAAGTGAAGCCAGAACCAGTGCCACCACCAAAAGAGTGGAAGATCAAAAAGCCTTGAAGTCCTTGGCAGTTGTCGGCGATACGACGAATGCGGTCCAAAACTGGGTCGATAATTTCCTTTCCAACAGTGTAATGTCCGCGAGCATAGTTATTGGCTGCATCCTCTTTCCCAGTGATCAATTGCTCTGGATGGAAGAGCTGCTTGTATGTCCCAGTGCGAATCTCATCTTTAAAAAAGTCAATTAGTTTAGTGATTAAAGGTTAAAAAAACCTATAACAGTCGGCTCCAAATCCACCATCACTGCACGAGGAACGTGCCGTCCATTTCCAGTCTCAGAGAAGAAAGTCGAAAACGAGTCATCCTGCGCCGATTGTTCAGAAGGCATACGACCATCTGGCTGAATTCCATGCTCTAAGCAATAAAGCTCCCAACAAGCATTTCCAATTTGAACTCCAGCTTGGCCAACATGAATGGAAATAACTTCGCGCTGTAAATAAAATGGGTTAAATAAAGCAAAGTAATCCTTCTCTCTTCCTCAGTCAGGAAAGATGGCTTTCCAACTATAACTGAAACCAGTTTAATCCTTAATAAAAGCTAAATCCAAAGGGAATGAGTCATCAACCATACCCACAACTAATCAAAACGAACCATGTTAAGAACAGGTCAAGATAGTTGTTGTGAAAAACGAACGTTTTTAGAATAATTGTAAGCTTAAATGAGTAAAAATTAATAAAAACAAATAAAAAACAAGTAAAATGCTTTTAAATTGCGCAACAGAGTATTTAGACTTTCTTAGTTTGCAATCCTAAAAATGTTATATTTTTTGAGCGGGCAAGCTATAAATTGATTTTTTCGAATTTTGTTTTTGTCCACTCCCCCCTACTGCACACAAAACGCTCGCTGTGTAATTGCTTCACTGTGCAGTGGTATTTTTATTTTGGACTTGTGTTCTGTTTAAATATACTCAGGAAAATAGACAAAGCACCTAATAGCACAAAAACAAAAATTCTTCGCGAAGGAATTAAGAATGTTAAATAGTAAAAAATTAAAAACGTCCAATTTAAGTGGAAATGTCAAAATGTTAAAATTCAGAATATCTAATTTTCAAAAAATAAATTAATCTTTTGGTAAGTGACTGTTGGGTCTACTGTGTAAATTAAACTCAAAACACCCATTTAGGCAAAAAACGATTATTACGTCACAGTGCAATCCTTATCTTTCGTTTCCTATCTTTTCTTTGTTCCATATTGATTTGAATTTAGTTCATTTCAAATTTTCATTCACATATGTTTTTTTTCAGAATTTCACAAATTCTTCTAACGGGTACAACTAAAAGCTCATAACAATTTTCTAGTCTTTAAACATCGACTTTATCATGAAAGTGCCATTAGAACCTCGGATGTCTGTCCAACGTGACGCTGTTCTTGACTTACTTAAACAGGTATTTAAAATTTAGAAAGGATTTAGATCTGGAATTGGGGGGTTTTATTGGGGTTGTAACTTTTTCTCAAACGTCCATAAATTCCTTCTGGATCCTTTTACAGACGGAGCCTTGGCTCTTGATTCAACTGCATTAACAAAATAGGTAAACGAGGTATCAGACAATCAACCTTTAACAGAACAGGGTCCCTTCCCGACGATGAATCTCTCCATCTCCGACTATTTTTCCTCGACCTCTTCGTTCCTCGAGATGTTCTCCCCGACCAACCCTAAACAAAATTCTATAAACCTTTATTTTAGCTGGCATCTGATAATGAAGATTATTTTAAACAAATTCACAACCCTTCTATTTATAATAGACGAATTCTAGAAAGTTGTAAAGAATTGTGTTCTTCTATTGACCTCATTCGCGGTATTTTTAAATTAATTATATCGATATTTTTTTTATTTTTTAAAGAAATAATTAGTCAACTCCAAGTTGCTTCGCAAAATTATGACTATGATGAAAATACTCCTGGAAATGGATTTCGGTTTTTTTTATTAAAAAAATTTTTTTTGATTTTATTTTTTAAGTTCTCTTATTTGTATTAGTGACATTGTTCTTTTACATTTAATTTCTGTACTTCGAATCTGCTCAGACAATCGGACTACAATTATGTTTCGTTTATCGCATTGTTGTAAGGAAATTGAGGCTTATGTAGCTATTATTCGTTTTCTTATTTTGGCATATCAGCAGGTATATTTTTTGGTTACTGTTCCAAATATTCAAAAAATGTTTCTGCCGATTATTATCTAATTTCTTAAAGTTAATTTAAGATCTAGCTCATTAGTGATTGACTGCGAATAGTTTATTTTTTTCTTGATAGATTAGCTTCTAGGTCCTCTATTTTTTCCAACGGAATCACACTAAAACGCTAAAAGCTAATGTTTCTGAATTTTCCCTCTATTCTTTTTTACTATCTAATTTGTTTTTCAAAGGTTGTCTCTTTATTGGACGTCTTGGATAACAACAGCTTGTTTCCACCGCTTAATAGCGACTATCAACAATATAACATAATGTTCCGTGGAATTGAAAACCTCGATGCTTCTTGCTTTTATGGACGTTCTCTTGGATTTCAAGTTAATTTTTTTCTTTTCTTAATTTTTATTTTTTATATTTTCAGTTCTCACCTTCTATCACTCGAATTTTTCGGGTTATTGGATTGATTTTGGCCACTTATAGTCTTTCATGGGAAAGCTCTGTGGCTCTAAGCTCTTTAATTAGGGGTGGCCGGATGCTTTTGAATCCAGAACAGCGTGCAAAACACATTATTAAGGTTATTTTGTTAGGGTTTTTTCTTTAAAATTTATTTTAAGGTGACACGAGAAGCAAGCATTGGATTTTGCCGTGGGTTTTGGAATCTTTCAGAGCTTACTATGCCTAGTTTATTTTGTCCTGTTATGGCAACTTGTGAGAAGACTGAAATTAAATTAGCTGGTACTCTTTCGCTAGAATCGGTTAATGGAGGTTTTGTTCAAATTCATGAGCCTTCCTCGCATACTGGACCTCGACCTATTGCTTTGCGTGTTCTTTCTTTTCAACAACGTTTTGGATTGGTATCATGTTTTAGTTTATACTTTACGTTACTGCTGATCTCCTAAACAATCCGTTTTTGAACACTATAGCTGGTTCCTCTCAAAAACTTTTAAGTTGAAGGTTCTACACTACCAAGGGCGTAGCCAGGGGGTCGATTTCGGGGGGGGGGGCTAACATGGGGTCTGCGCCAAAATTTTGGCGTTTACTCTGGCGTTCCTAGCGTAAATTTTTTTATTTATTCAGCGCCGCAGGCGAAAATTTTGAGAATTTTAGAAGGCTGTAGGCCAAAAAATTCACTTTTCCGGCGCCACAGGCGCCAAAAATTTTGGTTTTCAGCGCCCCCATTTCGGGGGGGGGGGGGGCTTCAGCCCCCTCCCAGCCCCCCCCCCGCTGGCTACGCCCCTTTACACTACATAAGGAATGGGTAACCCCAAGGTACCGCCGCCTAAGGTACTCTTTAAAACGCTTAAGAGACTCACAAATTATATTCTTCTCTTTTAAGAATTCTAGCAGCTCTCGAAACTTGACTCTTTCGCCTTATTTGGTTATTCATTGTCATGGCGGTGGTTATGTTGCTACTTCATCTAAATCACACGAGGTTTTATTTCAAATTTTTTTTTAAATTAAATTTATTTTTAGACTTATCTTCGTTCTTGGGCCAAATCTTTGGAATGCCCACTTATTTCTATTGACTACTCTTTGGCACCTGAAAATCCCTTTCCTCGCCCAACAGAAGAAGTTCTTTATGCTTATGCCTGGATTCTTATAAATCACGAGAAATTTGGTATTTTTATTTTTTGCTAAAATTTTCTCATTTTCTCTTAAAGGTTGGACTGGCGAGAAAGTTTGTCTTGTTGGCGATTCTGCTGGAGGAAATTTGATTGTATCTGTTTCATTGAAGCTTGTTGAATTGGGCGTTAAGAGACTTCCTGATGGACTTGTTCCAATTTATACTCCTTTTTTATTTCAGGTTTTTAATCTTTCTTATTATCACATTCTTCGTCCTGTTTTTTTATTTTTATTAATTTTGAATTTTTATTCAAAAAATTTTTAGTATTTGCCGTCCCCTTCTCGTGTTCTTAGTTTTATGGACCCTCTTTTGCATATGGGTGTAGTAATTCGTTGTGCAGCAGGTTTTTTAAAATTTATCTTCTAAATTAATATATTTTTGTAGCTTATTCTGGTACCTATACTGATGAGGAATTGGATAAGGACGCTTCTTTTAAAGAGAGTCCAAATGTTCCAGCAAATAATGGACATAGATCGTTGCAGGATTATGTTGACCAGGTGCAACGTGCACAGAATGAAAGTCTCTTGGATTTTACGGTTATTTTTTTAATTATATTTTGACTCAAATTTATGTTTGTTGAGTGGGAAGATATTTTGGTAGTTTCTTTCATTAGGTTTGCCTTTTCTGACAATGAGATATGTTTTTGCAGAAACCAATAACTTTAAACTGAAAAGCAAATTCTTTTGTTTTTAGATTCTAATACATAAATTGTTATAGTTTTTTTTTTTATTTTACAGCAAGGCTCGCAATCTATTGTTTCATTAATCAATTTGTCATTATTCAACAAATCTGTCCCTGAGCAACCTAATTTTGATTCTCCACCCAAAGAAACAGACGATAAACGATTAGATAAAACTGTAGGATTTGTAGTACCATCAGAAAATGTTGGTGGAGGAGGAGAGTCTCAAGATGAAGGGGATAACAGGCCAAATGCTGAAGATGATGAAGAAGATTCTGCAATGCAATCGGTTAGAGTAGATGCTGATCCTGCACATATTTTTCTTTCGACAACAAATTTTGACCAATGCTTGATTGACTATTTACAAATACATCCAATTACTAAAAGGTTTAATTTTTTATTTAATTTTCATTTTACGGCTTTACTATAAAGTTACAAATACCTGGGGTACATCCTATTCTGCCTTACTGAAGATTCATAACTTTTATATCCTGTTTTTAGCTGGGATGAGCATTGTAATGTTGCTTTTAACTTGGAGAGTTTGACAGATTTAATCAGAATTTTATAACATAGCCCTTTCTGATATATAACCTATCAAAAGGGATAGGTTCGAAATCTTGCTGCCACCTTAAGTGGATTCCTTTGTTCTCTTTAGTTTTCTCCTTGTTTAAATTTTATTTTTACTTTTCAGTTCAATAAACACATTTACTGATCAAGCAGCATCTAATGACTCTAAAGTATTTGGTGAAGAATCAGAAGAAACTGAGGTTTTTACTGCAGCTGAACGTTCCAATGATAAATTGCTGACTCCAACATCAATTCTTGCTCCAGATATTACTCAACAACAATCAACTCCGTCAAGTACAGCATCAAGCACTTCTTTCTTTCGAAATATTTTACATTCTAATACAAGCAATAAAGATGACAGTCAAGGACGTTTGAGTTATTTTAGTCCTGGTTCAAGTTTAGGATGTACTCCATTGCATAGCAAGAAGCGACTTTCAGTTAGTTTTAATTTTCTTTTTATTTTTTGTGGTTTATATCAGGGCTCAGTCAGTCGGGTCTGAAGAATATTAACGTCGAGTTTCGGGTGCCCTGCCCATTCACTTATTCAGACAAACATCGGCTATAGGTTTCCGAGGGTTTGAAATTCTTTAATTTGTTAATTTTACTTTTCAGAGAAACAAATCTCGTTCACTCAGTCAAAGTCTAGCAGACACCGCTGCCCTTGCTGCAGGACATGCAACCGACAAAATTACTGAATGGCTTGATACACCAATGGAACCATTAGGCAGCGTTGACAAAAAGAAGCTTACACGTGCTGCTACAATGTCTCCAATGAGTGCAGCAAAAGTTCAACAAAAAGTAGAAAATTTTTATCGAAATTAAAATATTTATATTTTAATTCTTAGGAAGCAGTTCATCATCATTCTCATTTTACAGAATTGTTAAAACTTAAACTTCCACGTGAACATTTAATGTCGCCTATGTATACACCAGCTGAAACTCTTGCTAAATTACCTCCAATCCGTTTTGTGGTAAATTTTTTTATAAAAAACATATGGGTGATTAGGGAATGCCTTTTGTATCTGGGGAAGGAAGAACAAATCTTGTAATTCCCATTGCTTCCTCTTCTTTTTATTGGTTTAGTGAGTGTAATGTGTTTCTTGAGATAATTCCTTTATAAGATAAATACCTTGATTTTAGTTATATTCTTTTTATCATTCTTTGTTTAAAAATTTTATTTCTAACAATAAGTATAGAGAATAGGTCCTAAAAATAGAAAATAGATCCCCATCCTTTACATTATTTTTAGTAATTTTTTCATTTAAAAAATTCTCTTAAAGGCATGCCATCTTGACCCTTTACTTGACGATACTATAATGTTTGCAAAAAAGGTTCGAGACTCTGGAGGGAAGGTACATAGCGTAGATTTGCTTGATTCTTTGCCTCATGGATTTCTCAATTTTTCGCCAATGTCCTCTGACTGTCAAAATGGAGCAAATATTTGTTTGGAACGTATTAAACAAACTCTTGGAATGCCTTAAAGATTGAAAGACTTTAAATTTAATTTTAATTTTTGGACTAATTTTAATATATTGAGGCCAATTTATGTGTTTATTATACAGTCGAATCTCACTTGTACGTCACTCTCACTTTAACTCAGATTTTTTTCTGCCCGAAAGAACGTTCAGTTGAGTTTCGACTTCATGTATTCGCAATTGTATTTATCTCTTCATTTTTTTATTTTCATAATGACTTGCTCAAAATTAGACTCACACCTCTTTTTATTATTTTTAGATTCTTTATGTACTTTCTATTTAAATGACCCACAGGTATATAAAAACTATAAGGACCCTTATTTTTCTTAATTACAACAGTTTAGGGCAATAACCATTAATTAAACCTGTTCAACTCCCTAAGGATCTCTTTGTATCTTGGCCCCAGCTGTTTTAAAAATTGTAAAAAAAATTTTAGTATTTGCAGTTCCAAGATGCAAAAGAATCCCTTTATTTTTGTATGCAATTTGTGCCTTCTAAACATCCTATCCATTAAAAATATTATTTTTCTATGTCAAATTGTGTATATTTATGTTTATTAAGGGGTAGTTATGACGGATTAGAAAAAGTTTTTCCCTTATATGTTAATGGCTATAATTTGCTTTACAAAAAAAGTTAATCTAATGGCTTATGCTTTATTATTATTAAGGGGATTAATATTTTTAGAGCCTCGAGATAATGTTTAATGTAAACATTACACAAAATAAAAAAATATTTTCCTAAAATTGATTTCCTTCCATTTCTAATTAAAATTTTTAAAAAATGTTTCTTGCTGACAGAAGGAATGATTCATTATTTTATTCTAAAAGAGAAATTCCAACAGTTTTATATTGGGAAGGAAGAGGCAAGTAAAAGATATAAGGAATAAATGAAATATAAGAAAATTTTAGTTGATGTTGGATTAAAATTAGGAGATTCGATACAACATCAACAGTCACAAATCCAATTGTTGCATCACTACCCGATTTATGTTTGTTAATTTTCAATTAGAGTAGGGTATATCCTTCCTCATAAGGACCTAAAAAGGAATTTTTGAAATTTGTTGACTGAGTTTTTCAGAAAGTTGTCAACGTTGTAATAAAACATTGACTTGAATAAAAACTTTGATTTTTGTGAAATATCCATCTAAACGGAACCTCAATTGACCATGATTGTTGACAGTGTTTGGTAATTTAAAATTTGCTCGTACTCATACCTGCATAATTTTTTTCTCGATACGAATTTTTGTACGAGCTTCCAAAACACTGATTATTGGGAAGAAAATTTTAATTTTTAATAAAAATTGAGTTTCTAAGAATTACTTGGAGCCGACAACTTCAACTCCAACAAGTCAGATAGCTTAACAAATATATTTTTGAAAAAAATAATATTTAGAATTTGTAGAGCCATCCAATCTTCTAAAACAATTTTTGGCACAACCTACATTACAAAGTAACAGAAAATTTTTAAAAATAAAATTTAAGGCATTTCATTTATCTGTTATTTTTACTTTTGACATTCACGTCTTTTGAAGTGTAAAATAAACAAAATTAAGGCAATGGACAAACTCAACTATGGCAATTTCTTTTAGAATTGCTCATGTCGAGAGAAAACTCTTCTTGTATTGAGTGGCATGGAAAACATGGTTTTAATAATAACCCCTAAATTTTCCTTTAAAAAATTCCAGTTTTAGGCGAATTTAAATTAATGGACCCAGATGAAGTCGCAAAAAGATGGGGACAACGAAAAGGGTTTGACAATAAAAATTCCAAAAAAATTTTTCTCAAAGCAAGCCTAACATGAACTATGATAAATTATCACGTGCTCTTCGATACTATTATGACAAGAAAATAATGTCAAAAGTTCAGGGAAAGCGATATGTTTATAAATTCGATTTTGAGGAATTAATAAAATTTTGTGAGCAACAACTTTGAATCAAAATAGTGGAACAATTTGAATAGACAAAGAAATTAATTTAATTAATTTGTAAATAAACTAATAAAAATATTTAAATTATGTATAATTTCGTTTTTATATTAGCTACAGAAATATGTAAATCTATTATGCCATAATTTTTAATTAATTGTAAATTTATTTGAGAACTGAAATTTGTGTAAATCTTTATATTTTGATTAATTAAAGAAAGAGTTTTGATTTTAATTTAAAATATTTTTATCTTTTATTGTTTAAGGTTTAATTTTAAGGTTTATTTTTGTCCGCAAATTTCGATTAATTATTCCAAAAATATTTAACTTTTAATTTATTTAAAATTTAAACAAAAAAAAGACCTCAATAATTACTTTTTTTAAATGTTTTGCCTCTTACTTCAAACTATTTCCTCTATAAATATTTTAGATATTTTTTCCTTTTTACAACATACATACCCCTAAAATCATCCTTTAAACTTATTTTCTTTTATATTTAAATATTCTATTTGCTTATTAACTTTGCTTTTCCGCCTCCTATCACCCATTATATAATAGATAACTTTTTTTATTCATTTTTAGGTTCATTTGAACTTAACTATAAATACATGGACTTTTCCTTAATAAGAGATGAAAGTTTTAAATTAAAAAAGGGTAAATGTCCAGTTGGCGGTCCACATGTCCGCAAAGAGAATCTGCTCTTTTCTTTACTTTTCTTGCATTTTTTGCGTGGGGAGGAGTACTCCGCTCATTTTTCCTTTTCTGCCATTTTTCCTTCTCAATACAATATGTTCTCCTGTTCATACTTGCAAAATAAAAATACCTCTAATTAGAAAAAAATTTATTTTATAAATGATAATTTTGGATAACATTCTTTAATAGATTTATTTAAAATATAGGGTTGATAATAAAAACTATGAGGGGGAGGATGGCTATAAAAACTGAGCCAATATCTTTACTCAATATCTATATCCTGATAACACGAAAATCAACGTAGAACAAGTTATGACTCCTTAAATATTGTTTTGAAATTTTTTAGATTATTATTTTGGGCTTATTAGAAAGCCATAGAAAGCTGCTATATGATAGCAATAATCCTACATTTCAGAATTCATATTGTAATTTTTATAATCCAAAATCTATCATTTGTTAAATAAATAATTTTTTTAGATTAGAGATATTATTTTTATTTTGCAAGTATGAACAGGAGAACATATTGTATTGAGAAGGAAAAATGGCAGAAAAGGAAAAATGAGCGGAGCACTCCTCCCCACGTAAAAAATGCAAGAAAAGGAAAGAAAAGAGCAGATTCTCTTTGCGGACATGTGGACCGCCAACTGGACATTTACCTTAAAAAAGTAAAGTTATATAATCTCGTCCACAAAATCTTTACTTTTTAATTTTATTAACCAAATATTTTTCCAGATAACTTTCTTCATTAAAATATGAGGAAATTAAAACCAACTTTTAATTATTTTTCTTTAAAAAAATTAGAGTTAAGAGGGCCTGTTATTGGAATTAATTTTGGCTTTACAAATTCGTCTGTTGCAATTTTAGAGGAAAGAAAAGCAAAGGTTCTCAAAAATGATGAAGGTTCTTTTACTACTCCCTCTGTTGTTTCTTTTACAAAAAATGGTGGGGGAGAATGTTTGGTTGGGGCTCCAGCACTTAGACAGGCTGTTTTAAATAGTCAAAATACTGTTTTTAATATTAAACGATTAATTGGAAGGAAATTTGATGATCAAGAGGTGCAAGATTTTATGTAAGTTGATTTTTGGATTTTTTAATTCCCATCTTGAAATGAAGAGTCTTTTAAATAGCTTCCCTCAATTAATGCCGTTTTTAGTATATTTAGTTGCCTTCAATACAAGATACACCCTTGGGGTTGAAAAAATAACTTGGTTTCGAACCATGCCAAGGCATGTTTTAGGTCGAAAAATACCCAAGGACAAGGCACTTCCCGACCTGAAACACGATCTGAGAGGAATTTAAAAATCCGTCCTACACTTTCTCTCGACTCGTGACATCCCCTGTATTTAACCAGATTTATAGAACATCTTTATATGTATCAATTATTTGGTGTATATTCTAGTTTATCCCGGCTAATGAGTTGTACTTTTTAAATTTAATTTTTTTTATATTTAAAGTAAAGAATCTCCAAACAAAATTTTAAAATCTCCAAATGGCGACAATGTTTTGATTGAAATACAAGGAAAGCTTTATTCCCCTCAACAAATAACTTCTTTTATTTTAATTAAATTAAAAGAAATGGCAGAAAATTATTTAAATAAAAAAGTTGGGGATGCAATAATTACTATTCCAAATTATTTTGATTATTCACAAAAACAAGCATTAAAACAAGCTGGGGAACTTGCTGGATTAAGAATTTTACGTTTTGTTCCTGATTCTATTGCTGCTGTATTTGGTTATGGATTGGATTGTTATTGGAGAAGGGCAAACGAATTGTTTATTATTTTTAAAATTTTATTAACTATTAGAGGATTCAAAGAGATACTAACCCCCCCCCCCCCCCAAAGCCCTTGAAATACCAAAATGTGGGAGAAACATGTTACCAAATAAATACTAAACTTTAAAATATTTTTGTTATTTTTATCTGTGTACATTCTTAACAACGGGGTGTTCCAACTTAATCTTCCCTAGAACAGTTTGATATCTCAAGGGCTTTTGGGGGTTTGATACTTCAAGCGTTTCGTATCCGCAATGACTTCTATTACCCCTTTTTTGTCAATAGGAAAAATACCTAATAACCTTGACAATTCTTGACATATAATTTTATTAAATTAATTTAGTGTTGCTGTTTGCAATTTAAATGGAGGCTTTTTTGATTATTCTGTTTTGGAGCTGGGAAATTTTGATTATGAAATTGAATCAAATAAATATGATACTTGCCTTTCTGGAGAGGCTTTTAATAATGTTATTGTTAATTATTTTGTTTCTGAATTTAAACGAGAAAGTGGAATTGATTTAAATAAGGTGTTTTTAAATTTTTGCTGATTCTTTGATTCAGGGCTTACGAAGTGCAACATAGCCAACAGATAACCGACACCCGCTGTCAAGTGCTTTTCCTTTCAATCCTTGATTAGATTAAAAGGAAAAGCATTGTCATAGCTTTCCTTTTAATCGGTCTTTTTAATCTAATTTTTTAAAGGATTCTATAGCAAAGCAACGTTTACGTGAGGCTGCTGAAAAAGCAAAATGTGAACTTTCCAATTCTACTCAAATTGAAATTATCCTTCCAAATATTATTTTTTACAATGGAGAAGCAAAACATTTCCGAATTAATTTGACTCGTTCTAAATTCGAGGAATTGACTTTTGAGTTGACTCAAAAAATTGTAGATATTTGTCAACCAACAAAAGAAGACATTTATTACCCAGATATCAGCAAAGTTTTGCTTCTTGGAGGGATGACTAAAATGCCGAAGGTAAAGACGCACCGATTATGTCCCTCTGGATCATCTTTCACCGTTTAAAGAGTTTTTTAAAGTTCACTTTAAGAAAATTGGTTGGGAGATTGAGTTATTCGTCTTAATTGTTTTTTCCCTTTGAATAATCTTTAAGTTCTTTGTTTTAAACAGATTAGAGATGTTATTGAGGAGGTTTTTAAAAAGAAAATATTTAATTCCCAACATGAAGAAGGAGCACTTGCAATTGGAGCTGTTTATTTGGGTGTATTATTTGGGAATATAAATTATTTTGACAACAAACGAACATCTAAAATCGAAATTATTAAAATGGTATTTCTTGTATTTCTAAAATTTGGGGTTTAGGGTGCGAGTCCTTGTTAATCTAGAAAGAGTTTGGCAAAAGTTTAGCCATCGGGCAGGATTCAAACCTGCGACCTCCTTGCAGTTATTACTAGGCGCTTTCGCTCACCACTTATAGGAGCTCTGCCACTGAGCTGCAGGGGCCTCGCCTAAGCGTTTTAAATGCTCTAGGTGAATCATCCTTACAATTTACTAAATATAACCAATTCGCATAGTCAAAACATAATTTAATTTATTTTTAGGCCTCACAAAAAATGTTTATCGGAGAAAGAAAAATTAGTCTTGGAAATGCGAAAGATGTCGCTAATTTGGTTTTTTCTATTTAATTTTTTTAAATTTATTTTTTTAGTTTTGGGAGGCTATTGCAATTTATGTTAAAGAATTTTATAGTACATTACATATTGATGTTCGATCATCTAAAGCAATACAAGGATTGGGGCGTTTTGCTGTAAGATTTATTGAGAAATCTGGTAATCGAGAAAGAATGGATGCTTATTGTGCCTTCTCTCAAGCTTATGATATGTTTGTAAAAAATTTTAATTATATAGATATAAGCGGTTCCAAGTGTTGCTATTCCAGTTCAGGGATTGTTTAGAACCCTTGTTGTTTTAACCTGACAGTGGAACTTTTCGATTTTTTGGAATAGAGAAGATTAATTGAAAATCTAAAAATATTTGTAAAATACAATTAAATATTCACAATAAAAATTTAAAATTTCAGTTCTAGAGAAGGAATTGGTTGGTATTTTGGTGGCGAACATAAAGATTTGTGTAATTCTGTTTTTTGTCTTTTTAAAAATTTTTTGTTTATTAACAAAAGGAAAGTTTGGTCTAAATTAAAGCCTTATGTATTTGGGGAGAAATTAGCATCAGAAAATGAAAAGCTAGACGAAGACTTTAGAAAACTTGAATTTAAAAGAATACCAATTCGAAGGCAAGGTTTAATAAAGCAAAAATTAAAAAAATATTTTTTGTTTAAATCATATTAAATTTGAAATTTTTTAAAAATTCTTTTGCTCATTTATGTTTGACTGGCTTATATTAAATAAAAGTTTTTGCTTTTATTGAAATTTTTCTTTGATTTTTACTAGTTTTTGGAATATTTCGAAATGGAATAATTTTTTGTTAAAAAGTCCAAAAATTCAAAATACATATTTATTTAATTTTACATTAAAAAGACAAATCTAATCGTAGTTTTTAAAAGATAATATAATGTATTGGAAAATTATAAATAAATAAAAATATAAAAACAGAAAAGTTCACAAGTGATAGTTCAAAATCGAGCAAGAATGATAAACAAAAAAATAACCGGGACAATGTTTATAATAAACGATAATTGTGGTAAAGACAAGAATATTACGCAACAATATTAATTTAAAAATAACAAATTAATAAAGTAAATTAAAATATGATACCTAATACTTAATATCAAACATTAATTAAATTGGAAGCCCTACTAAGCTATGCTTGTGACGAAGTGAGTATCGTCTAAAAATCCAATATTCCAGTGCACCCAAAATAAGTGGGGTTGAGAAAATCACATTTGCCATACAAGAACGTAATTCTAACTAAAAATGAAATGTTATGAAAAAATTAAAATTAAAGATTCTTAACAAGAGGCACTAAATTTGGATATATATTTTGGTAGCATTCGATAGAAGATCCCCTACCTAACTGTTGTGGAGTGATATCCATTGAAAATAATTTTGGGCCTGTCAAAGTATCAAAATCTTAGGGAGTGTTTAAGTATACGGGGAGGAGAAAACCAGCTCCTTTTTTCACCTTCTCTAGTTTCTTCCCCACACTACCTCTTGTAATTAAAAACATGTCCTAATCCTGTAATGTTTAAAAAACTTATAAATTTAGTCTCTTCATTACCGATCGTATTTGCTCTTTTTGGTAAAGCGCATATCCATTACGATTCAACAAAAATACAATAATAACTGGAGCAATCGAAATAGCTGGTTTAACAATAAGAGCATTTAAACTGAATATTAAAGATGAAATTGGATTCCTTTTATAAAAAACAAAGATTATTTTTGTGTTAAATTTGATAAACAAACTTCCTCGAATATCTAATTTTGTCTTCTTCAATAACCTCTGAAAGTAAAATGTTGAAAAGAGGGGATGTTGAATGAACAGTTATGCTAAGAAATAAAAAAAAGATTTTTGCTTTTTTTTATCCAAAATCCCTATTTTTGTCCACAATCAGAACTTATTGTTAGTATATTAAATATTGTCAAAATCTTTAGGAAAGTTATTTAGGAACAAACCCACATCATTAATCATAGAAATTTATCAAACAGAAAAAATAGCGGACTGGGCAAAAAAAGATTATCTAATTAAAATTGTAAGAACGCTAATTGAAGAGATAAACCTGTCAACGAGCATAAACAATAACACAACATATGGATTAGATGAGAATATATATAAAATGGCTGAACAAATTGAAGCAATTATTCCGTAAAAATATACAAGATATGCACCGCTTCTAAGAAGTAATTTGTCGTTTAAAATTACTAAAACCTGTAAATTGAAGAGAATTATTCTTGAAAGCGAGCTGGATCCAGAGCTTGATTTTTCCTTGACTCAAGGTCAAGAATTTGGTCAAGGTCCTTACTTGAAATCAAGGTCAAGGATCCAGGTTTTTTGAGAATCCTCAACCAAATATTTGAAGTTATCTAATCTGAATTTATACCTGTGGAACTAAAGTACATGCAGCAAAAAACGCACTTAATTGTAGAGAACCTTTAGGTAGTATACTTTGTGGTATAAGAATATCTGTGGCAATGGAGGCAAAATTCATATGTGCAGTTGTCCTGAGAAAATGTCATGTAACCATATATAAAAAAATCCTAGCTTAACCTGCACGTATGTACAAAATTTGTAAATACAACATACTGGAAGTCTTTTGAGGACAAAACTTGCTGTAAAATTAATTTTTAATATTCTTGAAAATTATTTATAAATCAAACCATTGTAAGCCCATAAATCCTTTTCCAACTCCATTCATTTAATTTACTTTCATCCTCTCCCAGCTCATCCTTATCCATAAGATTTTCATTAACATCTGTTTTAATATCATGTTGAGTATTTGCCAGCCATCCAGTCAGGAATAGACAACAAAGTGAAATAGTTGCCAGAGTAACACAAACATATTGGAATATTTCAAATTTCTAAAAAACTAGTACTAACTTGGATTTAAAATACGGGGCGGGCCTCGATTCTACGGGAAACGGGGGTTGCGGGGATTCGTGTTGGTTTTCAGAATCCAATAATGTGTAAAGTTAACAAGGAGAAACCCAAAGATTTATTGGAAGAAGTTAGGAGCCACAACAAAATTGGATCGATACATCCAAGAATTGCTATGCATAATGTCGTTATATTTAATAAAAAAATACTTCAAGACTGCCTGAAACTTTCTCTGTAATCGTAATCACATTGACTGAACAAAGAGACGCAAGTTGAGCGAATTTTATGCCCTTAACCCGTTTTCTGTGATCTCTAGTGGTATCTGAATACAATGCAGACCAAGCTACACCTATACAGCTAAAAATCAGCAAGAAAATTATTTATACAGGGAAATCTCTCGTTAATAAGATACACAGAATTTCGGTGAGGTAAGTAAAGAAACATATGATCGGGACAAAAATACTCCTCGGAAACCGAGTCATGAATGAATGGGTGAATCGTATTAACGGGATTCCACCCAATTTTTTGGCTAGGAAATATGAAAAAAATTAAAAAAAAACCTGAAGAAAGCATCGTAGAAAAACAGCGATACTATTAAATGTAGTCCTTCTACATACGGAGGAGAATCTTTATTCCCCCAAGGAAACCAGGTAATCAAGAAAGAGATGACAAAAAAAGGTCCAAAATATGTAAAAATCCTTGCACGACTCTGCATCCATGTTCCGCCTACATCCTGGGAATTTAAATTAAAAAATAATTCTGAGTAAATTCCTACTTGTAAATAACCAAATAAGGGATCATTAATTGCATTCCAAATTAAAAAAAGAAGCTGGGCCAAATTAAACCAATACTCATTAACTTGAAATATGTTGAGGAAAACCTAAAGAAAGATAAATCTGTGGAATTGTAAAGGATATAAAATAACCTTGACATAATAAAAATTAAAGGCTGTATGTAATAGACCAAGACCAAAATTCCCAAGAAATATAGCAAGGACATAAGAACTGTTCCGTTGAAACATCTAAACAAAAACACAGCAGAAGTTCAAGAAACTTTTTACTGTAGAGGTAACACCCAAATGCAAAATTTTGTGTGAAGCGGGCTGTGCGCCATGCCGTTTGCGTTTTGGCGTTATTTTTGGCGTTCTCATTTTGGCGTTCGCGTATTTTAAAAATTTGAAAAATTGGTGTTTGAACACCACGCGAAAATTTTGGCACTAACCATATCAAAAAAGTAAACAAAAATGCCGAAGTGTTCTCAAAGCTTTTATCATTTTCCGAGTTTAAGCGAAGGGAATGGATATTCTTTTAAAGAATTTATAATCTTGAGTTTCTTTCGTATTCAAAATTCCCCTTCAAACATTAATCATTCAAAATTGCTTTTAAATACATAACTGTCAATCACCTACTTATTTCTTCAATAACTTTGCCCTTTCCTACCTTATTCTCCTGTATAAATATAAGCCAAACTTGTTTCACTCATTCTAACCCTTCATTCTTTCCACATATTGACCACTAATGTGGACCATCCTTTTGACTTTATTGCTTGTTTATATTTAATTTAATATCTTAATAATTAATACCCATGTTAAGGGTTCTCAGTTCATGGAAAATCTTCGGATATCCTGAACCGATCCGATATCGGTTCAATCATTGGTTCTCCGGTTCGGTTCAGTCCAAAACCGACAACCCTACCTATGTTCATTAACCAAAAAATATTTTAATTTTTTAAAGATAAATTCCTTCATTATGAGAAAATTAAGACCAACTTTTAATAACTTTTGTGTAAAAAAATTAGAGTTAAGAGGGCCTGTTATTGGAATTAATTTTGGTTTTACAAATTCGTCTGTTGCAATTTTAGAGGAAAGAAAAGCAAAGGTTCTCAAAAATGATGAAGGTTCTTTTACTACTCCCTCTGTTGTTTCTTTTACAAAAAATGGTGGGGGAGAATGTTTGGTTGGGGCTCCAGCACTTAGACAGGCTGTTTTAAATAGTCAAAATACTGTTTTTAATATTAAACGATTAATTGGAAGGAAATTTGATGATAAAGAGGTGCAAGATTTTATGTAAGCTGATTTTTGGACTTTTTAATTCCCATCTTGAAATTTATATGTTTAAATGAAGATTCTTTCAAATAGCTTCCCTCAATTATAGCTGTTTTTACTAGAGTTTCTTTTAATACAAGATACACCCTTGGGGTTGAAAAAATAACCTGGTTGCGAACCAGGGATGTCACTAGTTAGTTACTCAAGGCCAAAGCATTTTTCGAACTGAAACACGATCCGAGAGGAATTTAAAAATCCGACCTGCACTTTTCTCAACAAGTGACATTTCTGTATTTGACCAGGTTTATAAAACATCTTTATGTGTATCAATTATTGGGTGTATATTATAGTTTAGTTCGACTAATGAGTTTTAATTTTGACTAAATTTAATTTTTATATTTAAAGTAAAGAATCTCCAAACAAAATTTTAAAATCTCCAAATGGCGACAATGTTTTGATTGAAATACAAGGAAAGCTTTATTCCCCTCAACAAATAACTTCTTTTATTTTAATTAAATTAAAAGAAATGACAGAAAATTATTTAAATAAAAAAGTTGGGGATGCAATAATTACTGTTCCAAATTATTTTGATTATTCACAAAAACAAGCATTAAAACAGGCTGGGGAACTTGCTGGATTGAAAATTTTGCGGTTTGTTCCTGATTCTATTGCTGCAGTATTTGGTTATGGATTCGATTGTTATTGGAGAAGGGCAAATCAAATGTTTAGTTTTTTAGAGTTATATTAAATAATTACTAGAGAAAAATTGTCTGACTGACAGTGCTGTGTATGGCTCCGGGAGCTAGCTCCGGAGCCAAGAATTTGAAAAAGATAGGAGTTTCTTCTTTCTTTTCAGCGCTTACTCCATTCACAGAATCGTCTTTGGGAGTGTATGAAACTTTCGCCTTGAACCCAAAAAAGCGAAAGATGAAAGGTGAAACGGCACACCCCTGATACTTATCGCAATATGTAGATTTGGGAGAAAATAAAGTGGAGTCATACCAAAATTAAAGATTCCCCCAATTTTATTAAATTAATTTAGTGTTGCTGTTTGTAATCTAAATGGAGGTTCTTTTGAATATTCTGTTTTGGAGCTGAGAAATTATGTTTATGAAATTGAGTCAAATAAATATGATACTTGCCTTTCTGGAGAGGCTTTTAATAATGCTATTGTTAATTATTTTGTTTCTGAATTTAAACGAGAAAATGGAATTGATTTAAATAAGGTGTTGTTGTTTTTAAATTTTTGAATTGGAATAAAGGAAATTCAATTGGTCCTTCGACCCAAAGCCTCCGAACTGCAGCATCTTACCCGTCGTCTAGTGCTTTTCTTTTCAATCCTTGATTAGATAAACGACACAACTAAATTACCAATTTGGAGCAACCCACAATTACCAAGATAAATAATTCTTAATTTTTTAAGGATTCTATAGCAATTCAACGTTTACGTAAAGCTGCTGAAAAGGCAAAATGTAAACTTTTCAATTTTACACAAACTGAAATTATTCTTCCAAATATTATTGCTGATACTAATGGGGAACTTAAACATTTTCAAATAACATTAACTCGTTCTAAATTTGAAGAATTAACTTCGGAATTGACAAAAAGAATTCTGAAAATTTGTCACCCAACAAAAGATAAACCGGAACTAAAAATTCAACAATCACCTTTAGATAACGAAAATGTATCACAAAATCGTGAGGATTATTTACCTTCTACCGGTTTCGACAATATTTTGCTTGTTGGAGGGATGACTAGAATGCCGAAGGTTTACAAATTTTTGATTTTTTTGTTTGTGGGTTGTCTTATTGTGATATGTGGACAAGTAAATCAAGAAGGCACCTTGATTGAAGGTGCCTTCGAAGGATTGATAATTGGTTGGGGAGGGTATTTGGAAAAACAATTCTTAGAATTGTTTTGGATAATATTTAAATCATTTAATTATTTAAACAGATTAGAAATATTGTTGAGGAGGTCTTTAAAAAGAAAATACTTAATTCCGAACATGAAGAAGGAGCACTTGCAATTGGAGCTGTTTATTTGGGTGTATTATTTGGGAATATAAATTATTTTGATGACAGACGAACATCTAAAAACAAAATTATTAAAATGGTATTTTTTGTATTTTTAAAATTTGGTGGATTGGGGTGCGAGTCCTCGTTAATTTAGAAAGAGTTTAGCAAAAGTTTAGCCGCCGGGCAGGATTCAAACCTGCAACCTCCTTGCAGTTATTGCTAGGCGCTTTCGCTCACCACTTATAGGAGCTCTACCACTGAGCTGCAGAGACTAATGGTTTCTTTTTTATCCTTTTAGATCGTTTAACCCTCGCCTAAGCGTTTTAAATGCTCTAGGTGAATCATCCTTACAATTTTCCAAATCAATTCGAACAGTCAATGCAAATTTGGCCGGATAACTTGGTACTCGCTCGGTTTTTCCTCCAATTACTCGGTACTCGACATAATATGTACTTACTGTCGAGCAAATATTAGGATATTAGTACCCCCCCCCCCCGATCACGCTTGAGTATAAAACATTTATTTTTAGGCCTCACAAAAAATGTTTATCGGAGAAAGAAATTACAATGGGCAGGATGCCGTTAAATTGGTTTTTTATTTAAAATTGTTTTTAAATTATTTTTTTTAGTTCTGGGAGGCTATTACAATTATGGTTAAAGAATATTATACTTCATTACATATTGATGTTCGATCACGAAAAGCAATAAACGGATTGGGTTATTTTGCGGTAAAATATGCTGACCGAAAAGGTGATCGGAAAAGAGAAGGTTTAAGAAAGCAAAAAGGTGATGATGATATTGGCTATGGTGCCATATATCAGTTTGATAAAATGTTTGTTGAAATATTTATTTTTTTTTACTATTCCGATTCTTGGCGATCTTTTTTCACAATTTTTTGAAATTTAAAATTTCAGTTATAGAAAGGGAATTAGTCGATACTATGGAGAAGATCATGAAGATTTGTGCGATGATGTTTTTTGCTTTTTAAAGCATTTTTTGTTTATTAACAAAAAGAAAGTTTGGTCTGAAATAAAGCCTTATTTATTTGGAAGGAAATTGGCATCAGAAGAAAAATACTTGACGATAGTAAATGGAAATTTTCGAAAACTTAAATTTAAAAGAATATCAACTCGAGAAAGAAAAGGTTTAGGAAGGCAAAAATTGAAAAAATATTTTTTGTTTAAAGCATATTAAATTTGAAATTTTTTTTTAAATTCTTTAGCTCATTTTTTTGGTTTTGACTGCCTTGTATTAAATAAATAAGTTTTTATTGAAGGAATATTTTGGTGATTTCTTTAAACTGGGTAGGTGGGGATTTTTACAAAATTTTGGAATATTTCGGAATGGAAGGGAGGTCTTTACTACATATGTAGTCTAAAGAGTATGTTTAGGAAATCTTTAATTTTATATACTATAAAGACAAATCCTGATTAATTTTTGAAAAATCAAGGACATTTTTAAATTTTTATTTTTAAATAAAGAGATAAATGAAAATGTTTAATGATTTACAAGCCAATAATTAAAGCTAATCAATGTCTAATCATTTCACAGAAATGAAAACTTTAAAATGCAAATAAAAAGGAGAAAATTTAATTTTGAATAAATTGGACGGAGAGAATAAAAAAACAATTTTTAGAAGGAATGAAAAATAAATTTTTTTGAGGATTCAATTTAATAGAGATATATAATTTTCTTAAAGTGAACAAGATATAATGCACAAATTTAAAAAAAGGCTTTTTGATTTTTAAAAATATCACACAAAAATAAAAATTATTTTTTATTTAACCGGAGTGGAAGGATTCGTTGTATAATTACTACATGAAGCAAAAAATTCTCGACGTTTAGATGATTTGCCTACTTTACGTAATAATGTACAAACTTTCTCTACATAATCTTGATGGATATACCTGATAAATAAATTAATTAAAAATTAGTCTCTTATAAACACACCCTCAGGGTTAAAAACTGTATCTTAAATTGAGGGGTCCGGATTAAGGTCGGTGGTTCCGGATATCCGTAGTGTTACCAGGGGCAACCCTAATCTAATTTTGATTTGGGGGTATTCACAAGGCCAGAAGGTAATCATAATAAAAATAATTTCCAAAAAAACATACATATATTCAATACAATCCCACATCATTTTAGCAATTTCTTCATCGCCTTTTGCATCCATTTGAACTTCTTTATGAAGAGGAGCGCTAAGTCTAAAATAGGGTGTTCTTGAAGATATACACCAAGCTCCAGCTCTGTGTACAGGGGCTCCTTCTGTTGCTGATACCTTTTTGTAAATTATACAAAATTAATCTAAAGAATTCAGTCTTTGAAATGTTGGGACAGGTATTTTTAGACAGACCCAGGCTGTTTAAAATTTAAAACAGAAAATCCGAAAATTTTAGTAAAAATATCATTTTAGATCTCGGAAATGCTTTAGGTTCCAACTCTAATAAAAAATTAAAATTCAACTAACTTGATCAATCAAAATTTGTCCAATAGTAATCACAGCATTATAAGAAGTTATTGGTTGTGTAATATAATTTTGTGCTAACTCCAAATGTGCTGGCTTAATTTAAAAAAATTAATCTTTTCTTAAATTAAAATTGCAAAACCTCCAATTTTGTTGAAGGAATAGAACCAGTTCCAATACTTAAAAGACAACCAATACGAACAGATTTTGGAATATTCTTTAAGAGAAAGAATTTTTTAATAAAAAATAAAAAAACCTTTAATTTATTAAAACTATTCCAAAATTGTACTTCTTGTAATAATTCAAGTGATGGATTATTTGAGATTATACCTCCATCAATATATTTATTATCAACAGCAGAAAAGAATGTAGGTGCTAAAAAATTTTTTGAATTAAAAATAAAAAAGCACTTAAAATTATTGTGGATTTCTGAAAATATGCCAAGGAAAAAGGAAAACTGAAAAGAGAACAAGGAATATTTTTAGAAATTAACCACGAAAAAAGGTGAAGATTTAATGCGCCCAATGCAAGAAGACTAATCTACTACAAGTCCAGTCTACCGAAAACTCGTGGCTAAATGTAAACACAAATAAAGACAGTTTTGATACTACACGGTACACCGAAATACGTCAAATAAAGCTTCCTGTGGTAGAAAGAGCCGAGAGATCGAGTCGTACTCAAATCCTCTGACATAAGGGGAACGACTAATAGGCGCGGACGAATAGGTTAGTATCATTGGCTGCGCCGAAAAAATGGCGCCTATTCGTCCTGCTCCGGAAATGAAAGGACAATTCGATTATAATCTTTCCAAAAATCTTAAAATATTTTTAAAAAATTTGTAACCTGCTGAAGAACGTCTCAACGCCTTCCACAAGTACAATTCTAAATTTAAAATAAAATACTCAAAAGAAAATCAAAACTAACTTTCTGAATTTTTAAATCCAAGTTCAAAATTCTCATCATCAGTTGTTGGAAGAGTATAATTTCTCATTAATTCTAATTGAACAGGGAAATAATCTGCTTTTGTTGTGGTAAATAAAAGTCTAAAAATATTTTTTTAATTAAAAAAATTAAAAAAGAACCTTGGCCATTCCAAATCAAACAACAATTTATCTTTTCCCAATTCTTCTTGAATAAAAGTCTCCAAAACGGCTGTATTGTGTGGTCGACGATTATCAAAAACAAGATCTTTGAAACGAATATAAACCTTTAAAAATAGAATAAAAATTCAAAAAATTAAAAAACCCTTTGAAGTTCTCGAAGAGTCTGTCCGCTTGCGAGACCAGCAGCAACTAATGAACCTGTTGAAGTTCCTGCCACCCAATCAAAATATTCAAATAGAGATTCACCCATAACACGTTCAACTTCTAACATTATCTGAAAAAAATTTTTCTGAAAGATATTAAAAATAATTTAACGAGAAAAAATGAATGAAAAAAATAAAATCCCACACCCCCTTTCCTTAAAATGAATATTAATCCAAAAATATTTCAATTTTCCTAGTTCCCCATTTATTCCTATATCAATTTAAAGGTCTGGAAAGTCTGGCACATTGAATTTTAAATCCCATTCTTTGCCTCCATTTTTCGCTCAAATAAAATTAATCCAATAAAATGGCCCCTATTTTTCTCTTCCCCTTTTCTAAACAAAAAAATAAAAAAACCTGAGTAATAACCAAGCCACGAATTCCACCACCATCCAAAGAAAGTATATTTATTATACTCGAATTTTCATCTTCATTTTTTTCATTCAAAACCCCAATCATTTCATTATAAATTGAATTATGCTCGGCATCCAATATTTTATTATATCTCAACATTTCTTTAGTAAATGTTCGATTTTCTAATTCTTCCACTAAAGATGTTGGACTTTTCTTTGCCTCGGGTACTATTAAAGGCATTGAAGAGGATGGTTTTTTGATTGCTCTTAATGCTTTATTATCTACACAGCCAGAAACACAACCAATTTTTGTTGCTGGACAGCGTTTTGCCCCACAAATTATTAGACTTTTGAGAAGTTCAAATCTTAAAGAAATTAATTAAAGAAAAATTAAAGAAGAGGAGAGGTGAAGTTCTAAAAAGCTTATTCATGAGCGATTATCCCCGAATACTTTAAAGGCTTGAAAAGTATTTTTGCTATCGTTCAACTAATATCGAGCCGATTAAATAACAAAAAAAAACAAAACTTAAGTATTGTCAAGTTTTGATTAAAGCAGTTGGGAACAGAAAGGATTTAAACACATAAAATGACATTAACTAAAATCCATCTTTCCAAAAGGTAGTATAAAGAGAATTTCCGATAAAAACTCTTATTAGTTGACAAAAAACATGGAAGACTCTCGAAAATTTCAGCATCATTTTCAGAAATATTTATTAAATCATTGAAAATTTAAAAACTAACTCATTCAATTTAGCAGCCATATGACGAGGAGTATCTCCATGACTATTGACTGGATTTGGATCAGCGCCAAGACTTAAGAGTAAACGAGTAATTTCCAAATTACGTTGAGAAACAGCCAAATGAAGAGCTGACATTTTAGAATAATCAGCAGGAACATTTAAGTCAGCGCCGTAAGAGGCAATACACATTGTTAAACCTTAAAATAATTTTTTTTAAAAAGATTCAATAAAAACCAAAATCTCCAGCTATCACAAATTGATGTAAAGGTGTTAGTCCTGCC